>JAQPPZ010002907.1:10000000-12400000 GCA_028583015.1 Wollemia nobilis | reverse complement strand
TGGAGATTAATCAGCCTAGGGTTTGCAGGCTGTATTGTAATGCTGAAACTGTAATGCTGTATCATACATGCCATTATTAATATAAAAACTGCTGTATTTACTGTATCTACCATTGCTGCTGTATTTCTGTCATTGCTGTTGTTATTGCTATTGCAGGTTTTTGTGCATTATTATTGCTATACTACAATGCTTGCAGATCTGTAGTTTATTACGTGGAAAGGGAACTGTTGGGAATATGTAAAATCCCTTTCTACAGTGAGTTCAGTCCCGCTGTTTTGGAGGTGCAGAATGCTGGTTTGTAAAGTGGTTGTTGAGCTATCGGTGATTGTTGGAGAGAAAGCTCGTTGATTGTAGCTGCGAGGAGACGTTGCTGCTGCATGGACGCTGTGCTGCTGTTAAGAACGCTCTGTGCTGCTGAGAGCTCGCTGTGCTGCTGTTGACGAGCGTGTTTGAGCCCGTGCTTGTGTGGACATCCTGCGTAATCGTCCTATGTGGACAGAAATTGCAGCGAGACGGTGTTAGCATCCTACGTGGACGTCGTGGAGAACCACGTGAAAAAGCGTGAACGTATTTTCTAAGAACGTAATATTGGAGAGCGTGCTTGAGAAATCGCGTGTAGGTTGGATGAGACTGCCAAGTGAGTCAAAACTACTGTTGCAGTCTGTCACTGTTGCAGTTTGCGAATTGCTGTGTAAAGACAGAGTGCTAATAGGCGTGATTTCAGTCAAAATCACGTGCCGTGTGCTTTGCTTTGCTGCGTCGAGGAGTATTCTGCTGAGACAGTCAAAACCTACACAGTCTGGTAATTCTGCTAAACAAAAGGTGTTTTGTCTTTTTGAAGCATTTTTTATTACTTCTCAATACTGCAACTGTTGTCTGAGTTTTATTTTGTCAATCTAAAGCATCTATTCTAAAATAGAAGAGAGAAATGTTTCCATAGGTTGGAAAGGTTGTATGTGAAGTAGTCTGATTTATAGAAGCTACTCATACTGAAATCAAAAACAAAAAAAACAACTGCCTGTAGTTATTTTTTTTTAAGGACAGCTTATAGAGAAATAGCTTTAATGGCTGCAAATAATAATCTTCCAGTTCTTGAGTTCAATGGGCAAGATTATGAGTATTGGTCTATCAAGATGAAGACCTTACTCATAGGCAAAGGGCTATGGGACATAGTTGAAGAAGGCTACACCGAACCTGCTGATTGGACAACCTTGAGTGCAGCAGATAAAACCAGCAAGAAGGATGCCCAAAAGAAGAACTCTTTTGCCCTCTATCATCTCCAAGCAGCTTTGGAGAAAAGCATCTTTCCAAGGATTGCTTCTTGCACATCAACATTAGATGCTTGGGGTGCCTTGAAGGATAGCTATCAAGGCAGCAATCAAGTGAAGCAAGTGAGGCTTCAAACCTTGAAGAGAGATTTTGAGAATCTCAAAATACAAAATGATGAAAGTGTAGGTGATTATTGTGTTAGAGTGAAAACCATTGTAAACAAAATGCAAACCCTTGGAGAAGACATCAAAACTGAAGTGGTTGTGAAGAAAGTGTTGAGAACACTTCTTCATAAGTGGAATCACATTGCTATTATTATTGAAGAATCTAAAGATTTGTCTACTCTAACTTTTGATGCTCTAATTGGTTCTTTGATGTCTCATGAAGAGAGACTACAGGGTTCTTCATCATCAAGCTTTGGAGGTGATGATAAAGCATTCTCATCCAAGGAAGGTGAGGCTTATGGAAGAGGACAAGGAATAGGACAAGGAAGAGGCCAAAGGAGAGGCAAAGGAAGAGGAAGAGGTAGATCAAGAGGTGGCAACCAAGGAAGAGGAAGAGGAGGTGACAAATCAAAGAAAGCTTGTTACAATTGTGGTAAGCTTGGTCACTTTGCTAAAGATTGTTGGTCCAAGACTTCTCAAGAAGGGAGAGGTCAATATGGAAACTATGGAGAAGAGGAAGGAGCTTCATCAAATTTGTTCCTCACATATGGAAAATCAGATCAAAATCTTAATGAAACTTGGATTTTGGATATTGGTTGCTCAAATCATATGAGTGGCAAGGAGGAGTTATTTGCTACAATGGATTCTACATACAAGTCAAAGATCAAATTGGGAGATGAGAAGGCACTACAAGTTGAAGGCATGGGAGCCATGGAGGTTCCAACAAAAGAAGGCACAAAGAAGGTAAACAACATCTATTACACCCCTAAACTCCAACATAATTTGCTTAGTGTTGGACAAATAATGGAAAAGAACTATAGGCTTGTTTTTGAAGATGGAAAATGTGTAATTTTTGACAAAAACAATTGTAATAGAGTTGTTACACAAGTACCTATGACAAAGAATAGGTTATTTCCTCTTAAGTTTTGGGAACAAGGCGGTGCCCAACTTGCTAATGTGGCCATAGAAAACCTAAGTGTGCTTTGGCACTTGAGATATGGTCATCTTAACTTTGCAAGCTTGAAGTTGTTGACTTCTCAAG
This sequence comes from Wollemia nobilis, assembly GCA_028583015.1. Classification (NCBI taxonomy): domain Eukaryota; kingdom Viridiplantae; phylum Streptophyta; class Pinopsida; order Araucariales; family Araucariaceae; genus Wollemia; species Wollemia nobilis. Next base: position 12,397,525 of record JAQPPZ010002907.1, on the reverse strand, counting down.
CTATGGTGTGTGGACTTCCAAAATTTGAAGAGCACAAGGAGGTGTGTGAAGGATATGTTTTGGGAAAGCACTCAATATCAAAGTTTCCAAGAGGACAAGCATGGAGAGCAAGCCATCCACTACAATTGGTACATTCGGACATTTGTGGTTCAATGAATACCAAAAGCTTGGGTAACAATTCTTACTTTCTCACTTTCATTGATGATTTCTCTAGAATGTGTTGGATTTATTTTTTGAAAACTAAAGATGAAGCTTTTGCATGTTTCCAGGATTTCAAAAATAATGTAGAGAATCAAAGTGAGTATGTTGTAAAGAGATTAAGGACTGATAGAGGAGGGGAGTTTTGTTCAAATGTATTTCTCAAATATTGTAAAGATTGTGGGATAAAAAGGCAATTAACTACTGCCTACACCCCACAACAAAATGGTGTGGCTGAAAGAAAGAACCGCACTATTGTAGAAATGGCTAGATCAATGCTTCAAACAAAGAAACTCAGTAACATGTATTGGGCTGATGTTGTTAGAACAAGTGTTTACATTTTGAATAGGAGTCCTACTTCTAGTTTAGATGGGATCACTCCCTATGAGGGATGGTATGAAAAAAAGCCAAATGTCAAACACTTCAAAGTTTTTGGTTGTCTTGCATATGCCCTCATTCCTGATGAGACAAGAAAGAAACTTGACCCTAAAAGTCAAGCATGTATTTTCATTGGGTATTGTGAATCCTCAAAGACATACAGAGTCTACAATCCAAAGACCCACAAAGTTGTAATTTCCAGAGATGTGATTTTTGATGAAGGGGGAGTATGGGGTCATCAAAAACTTTTTGTTGATGATGGATCTCAAGATGCAAGCTCCTCTTAAGTGCAGCCCATTAATAAAATCAGCACCGGAAATACTCCTCCAAAGAAGAGTTCTACTCCAACAAGTGCAACAAGTGCTACTCCAAGTTTTTCTCCACAAAGATCCGCAAGTTCGTGTCCAATGCCAATGAAAATAGATTCACCATCAAGAGGTAAGAGAACACTTCAGTACCATCCCTCCTACCAAATGTTGGATAAGAATTTAAAAAAAAGATACACTAGAAGTCAAGCTCGTGAGATGAATGAAGTTTTGAAAAGACTTGAAAATTTGCATATTTATGGTGATGATGACTCCCAAGAGCCTAAGGTGTAGACAAGGGTGAGTATACTCCCGATACGAGAGGTGAACTGATCGAACAGACGAGACAAGGAATCAACATGGGGTCTCGGAGGTACAAGGTAACTTAGGCGTCAAAGGGATCAGACGTCAGACTAGTCTATCTGTCAGTTGGCTGGAACCAGACGTCTGGGATCTTGTTGTCACATTTTGCACGGGGTGCAATGTCTTCAATTTTGTAACAGTGCTGCTCTTCTTTTTCCCTCTTCCTCTATTTTCCTTTCTTCTGCTCTCCCTTCCTCTTTCTTTCCCACAGTCTCTTTCTTTCCCCCTTTCTCGGAGTCCCTCAGTTGATTTTTAAACTTTCCAGCAAGTTACCTGAAAAATGGCTAAGTGTTGGTGCGAAGTTCGCACTTCGCCCAGTCTGGGTGCGAAGTTCGCACTTCGCCCATGGGGGGGGCGAGCGCTCGCCCCGGTGCGAAGTTCGCACTTCGCCCGCTTTGGTGCGAGGCGCGCTTGGTGCGAGGCGTACTTCGCCATTGGGTGCGAAGTTCGCACTTCGCCCCTCTTCTGGGCGCACCTTGTAACTGGCAGGCTGGCAGGCTGACAAGAGAGTGTTAAATGCTGGAGCAAAGTCCGTACGGCGGCAGATACCGGTTTTCACCTATGCGCAACCCGACTTCGCCACCGAAGTCGGAGTGCGCCCTTGACAGGTGCGCAGTAGGGAAACAAACTCAGAAATGCACCTAAGGCATGAAGGCCTCCCCGACTGCGCTGTTTTCTGCCCGCGCAACCCGAGACGCTCTGATCCCAAGCGAAGTTGGACAAACTGCCTTCCAAGGCAGACACGTGTCACACAGCATCATCCATCATCTGACAAGTGTCCAGCTTCGGGATTTGAGCCAAGACGTGCCGAGCAAAAGGACGAGCATGGGTTGCACTACCTGCGCCAGTGGCCTCATTTAAAGCCGATTGGAGGTTCTACCTGCTCCAGCTACCCGCATACCTGCCGAGAAGAAGTCCTGCCCAACACACTGCCAGCTAGCTGTCCAGCTTCCAGGAAGACCATGCTGCGGGTACAGTCCGGTCCGACAAAAGGTCAGCATTTGCAGCTCTTTCGCCGCTTTTGTCAGCTATTGTTTGATCGGGACCTTGTGCCCATTAATGTAACGGGAGGGACTCGGGCTATAAAAACCCACCATGAATTCATTGTAAAGGGTGGAAGGGGAATGTCCGTTAGGGAACCACCGTGCCCATTGTAACCGTGCTTCGTTTATAAATATAAATTGTATGCCCGGCTCGTTTCGTCGCTTCTATTTTTTATGCTGCCTTTCATTATATATATGCTTAACGCTAACTCGTGTCACGGCTCGTTGATTCACTTCAGCATTTGGTGATCGGGTGCCTTTAGCATTGCTTGTCCGAGCACTTTCTCGTACTTAATAGTTTAAAGGATACATAGAATAGATGTGGTAGCAGCTCCATCGGTTGTGTGTTACGTTGTCGTCTCGTATCCGGTGATTGATGCGTTGCCGCATCGTTAGTTCCTTGTAGGGAATGTCCGTTAGGGAGCCATTGTAGTCGTGCGGTTAAAATCTCTCGCATAACACATATACCTGGATCTGACATCTCTTGGTTGCTTTCTGTTTAAGACACCGTACGTATCTGGTGATTGATGCATTGCCGTGCTGTTAGTTCCTTGTAGGGAATGTTTGCTAGGGGATCATTGAAGCTGTGCATACACCGCTTAATACAGAAAGTATACTAGATTTTGCAGCTCTTAGTCATGCTTTGTATTTATGATGCAGTAAGTAGCGGTAATTGGTGTGTTCCCGTACTGTTAGTTCCCCCCACCAACCTCCACGTATATTTGTAAATTCCTTTCCGTTCATTTATCTCTTTCCTGTACTCTTAGCTTAAATCAGAAAACCCCCAAAAGGAGCCGGCCTTCTCCGGAGATTGGCACGGAAGGCATCTCTTCCTTCCGGCCTTTCATGCTGGTGGGCGAATCTGGGCGCATTAACCCAAAATCCTTTCCTCATGGCAGATTCGTAACCAACAGTTTCTCTGGCACGCCCGGTGGGACACGGGTCCCACATTTGACGAGAGATTTTCTGATCAGTCTCCACCCGGCGCTGACAGTGGTTCCTGAGCACTTGGTGAGGCAAGGAAGTTTCTCACCCCCAACAGAATTGAAGCACCGGTGTTCGCTTCATTGCTGTTCCAAATCTGAACACCTGGCGACTCTGCACGAACAGATCCTCTGAGTCCGAAAGACCGGTCCCAGCACCTTCATGCACACAAGAAGGTGGCAAGCAAGGGATCCGAGAAGCCCGCCTGAGTTCTACGAACTGGACATCAACGCTCGAGGCGAAGTTCCCAGGCTGGCTGATCCGCGAGCTCGTGTCGACGAAGCCGAGGCTGAAATCCAAGAAGAAGCCGAAGCTGAAGTCGGCGGAGCTGAGTACGAAATAGAAGAGGCCGAGGAAGAAGAAGATCCTGCATCCTCGGAAAGTACCGACACCGAGTACACAACCGACGGAGGAGAAGAAGAAGAAATGGCTGCTCAACAGCAAAATGACGATGATCTCTTCCCGGCGGTGGACTCTACGGGGCCTTTGGCCCTGGTTGGACAGCAAGCTGTGCCCCCTGCTGCTTTAAAGTCTATTCCCACATACGACGGCTACGGTAAGACGGCGTACGAGCACATCCAGGACATCCTTGCCCTGGCCGCATTGCATACTATTACCGATGAGAGTGTGAAGACCCGTCTGCTGGCCCTTTCCCTGAGGGGAAAGCTTCTCTACTGGTGGAGATCGCTGCCAGAGGGATCCATCACAGGGTGGCCCCAGCTTGCCAGGAGGCTCGTAAAAGGATGCAACGAGTCTGCTGACCCTACTTCTCTACTGCATCAGTTCCAAGCTATCCAGAGACATCCTCAAGAGGAGGTGTCTGATTTTAACATCAGGTTTGCGAGATCCTGGAAACGGGTACCTCGCGAACTTCGGCCTTCAGCCGGCATGGCTGCTCACTACTATCTGAGATCCTTCAACTCAGACATATGCCTGCTGTTGAAGATTGCCATAATAGATGAGTTTCCTGCGCTGTACGAGGCTGCCCAGCAAGCTGAAGCTGACATTATTTCCATCGGCAGACTCCCGTCCAGGGTGCAGGAACCCATTCATCCCGACTTCCCCAGATCCCAGTATCCTTCTGCTTCTGGCGGTTCGCCGTCCACATCAGGGCAGCAACCTCAGCAGCAGTGGAATCCAGCGCCGGTCGTAACTCCTTACGGCCCGCCTCAATTGCATTACCCTCACCCGCCGCCTCCTGCTCCGCATTTTCCAGCACTTCCTGCTCCCCCACAGACGCACCTTATTCTAACCCTCCTCCATTAGCCGCATTGCCTCCACCGGCACAATTGCCGCCACCTGACAGCAGCATTCAGAACACGATTCTACAGGAGGTGCGGGCTTTGGCCTCAGGATACCATGCCATGTCCAACGACATGACCGCTCTGAAGAAGAAGCAGGCCCAGATGGACCTTGCTCCTAGGAGGCCATATGCGCCACCCGCGCTGACAAAAGACAAAGCCCCAGAACACCAGCCGCCGAGGCGTCCGCCTCCGAGAAATGCTGCTATAGAAGACCCGCCTGGTCCTCCCGACCAGGTTAACTGGTGCACTACGTGCAATGACCCGCATTCGGAGGAAGACTGCACTTTGCACCAGCACTACATCCAGACCTTGGCCGGCAGCGCCATAGAGGACGATGAACTGTACATGATCTTGGACGGCGAAGCTAACTTTGCCCTCCCAGAAGAGAATCTAGTGCCGCCCGCCAAGGAAGAAAAGAAAGCCGCAGATGCGGCCAAGCCTTTGCAAGTTTACGCAAGAAGAGAAAAACCGCAGCCCGGTGGGCTGCCACCATACAAGCGGCTGTGGCCATACACAGCCCAGGAGAAGGCATCCAAAGATAAAGCTCCAGCCAAGCCTTCTCCGGCGAAGGCTGCCGCTGTTCCAGCCAAACCTCCAACAAAGGCCCCAACTCCGGCTAAAGCTCCAGTACCTCAGCCTCCAGCTGAAACCAAAGAACAAGCCCAGGAGAAGCTGAAGTACCCGTCTCTGACCAAGAGACAGCGAGTTGAGGCCACCCAGCAGTACCGGACGAAGTATGAGCCGGCAAAACAAGCAGAAGGAGCTAGTACCTCGGGCTACAGCATTGTAGACGAGTTGAAGAGAACTCCCGCTAGAATCAGCATGTATGATGCTCTTCTGCTCCCAGGCCAGGTGGATCTGTTGCAAGAATCACTGAAGAACATGAAGAGCGGCAAGCAGATACAACCCGCTGTCCTGGTTCAACCTTTGACAGTCTCAGCCACCGGGAAGAACAGACCGCCACCCTTTTATCTGTCTTTACGGATGCAAGGGCACATAGTTCACAATTGCATGGTGGATTCCCGGTGCTTCCTCGACTGTGATGCCGAAGGCCGTCTGCGACGAGATCGGGATGGAATACACTCGTAGCAGCCAAAGGCGTGCCGCAATTAGACGGCACCCCCGTCAAGACAAGCTGGTGTCATAAAGGACATCCCTATCCGGCCGCACAAGGCTCTCGACATCGTGGTCATCCAAGAGGTCGTGGTTGTTGATCCGGAACCTTACTTCGGCATGTGTCTCTCTCGGGAGTTCACTCGCGAAGTTGGGCGGGTACCGTCTCTAGACTACTCACACATGGAAGTGCCCTTCAAAGGAAGGAGACTGAAAATTTTCAATGAGAAACCTTCAACCTTCCTAGTAGAGAAGATACCCTGAGTAGAGTTGGACCGCATGGTCCAGCTTGTCGAGGAAGAACCGGTGACAAGTGGAGCCGATCGAGCAAGCCTTTGAAGTGCTACGCACTTGAAGATGAGTTCTCTTTGCGGGACTTCAATGCCGTAATTGAGACAGAGCAGGGTTGTTACTCCATTGTACAGCCCGAGAGGCTTGACATGTCAGCTGCGAAAGAAGTAGGACCTGCACCCGAGAAGCTGTGGAAGCTTTTCTTTGACGGCGCGCGATGCAAAAATGGCGCCGGTGCAGGGGTGCTGCTGGTTTCTCCAACCGGAATCCAGAAGGACTATACCTACAGATTGGCCTGGAGCTGCACCAACAACTCGGCGGAATACGAAGCCCTGTGCTTGGGTTTGCGAAAGGCGGAGAGGCTCGGAATCAAACACCTGCAGATCTTTGGAGATTCAGAGCTGGTGTGTCACCAAGTCACGAAGAAGTGCGCATCCAAACAACACTATCTTAGAGCGTACCGCAACAGGGTGTGGGACCTGATGGAGTCATTCGACTCATTGAATGTTAAGGCAATATCGCGTGAGAAAAACAAGCACGCTGATATTCTGGCGTCTGTTGGAGCCAGGTACGTTCCGGCTGACGACGTTGTCCAGAAACCGAAGCCGGTTCGCACTATTTACAGGCCTTCTGTGCCTGATAAGGACACCCACTGGCAGGGTTCGGCTATGACGAGGAGATCGTCACATTCCTGGTTAACGAAGTGTGTGTAATCGAAGGTAGAGACCCTGATGACGAGCAATATGAGGGGTTGATACAGTTAAGGAATAATCATGTCCCAAAAGGACTGATTACATTAGAGAGTCTCTTTGATCAGAATGACAGAGCAATATCTCACAGGATCAAAGTAGACCCGAGGCAGTATGCTGACTTGGAACTTGAACCTGGTAAAACTATCAAGGTCGGAACAGACTGCACGTCGGAGGAACTTGAGCAGATCAGATCACTGTGCCAGGAGTTCCCCGACATCGTGGCCTGGTGCTACGAGGATTTGAAGGGGTATGACAGAACTGTCATCCAACATACTATTGAGCTAGAGGATGGCGCCAAGCCATTCCGACAGAAGCAGAGGGCCGTGAATCCGAAGATTGAGGCCATGATGAAGGCCGAGCTCTTGAAGATGCTGGAGGCCAAGATCATCTACCCCATCAAGCATTCATCCTGGGTCGCGAATTTGGTGCCCGTGAGGAAAAAGAATGGCGACATTCGTCTCTGTGTCGACTTCAGAAACCTAAATCAGGCTTCCCTCAGGGACCACTATCCGCTTCCCCAAATCGACCAGATTCTACATATCGTTGCTGGAGCCCAGAGATTTTCACTTTTAGATGGATTTTCCGGCTACAACCAGATTTGGGTCAAAGACGAGGACCAGCATAAGACGGCGTTTACCACCAAGTGGGGGACGTTCGCCTATCAGCGCATGCCGTTTGGCTTATCCAATGCTGGTGCCACTTTCCAAAGGGCCATGGACCTGGCCTTCCGAGAGCTGCTCAATAAGATTATCGTCATCTACCTTGATGACATGACTGTTTTCTCTCACCAACGAGGGGATCATGTCTCGCACTTACGGCAAATATTTGAGAGGTGTCGAGAGTTCGGCATTTCTATAAACCCGAAGAAGTCTGTCTTCGCGGTAAAGGAAGGAAAGCTGCTGGGACATGTCATCTCCGAGGAAGGCCTCGCCATTGACCCTGACAGAGCAGAAGCCCTCGTTCGCTTGCCGCCCCCATTGATAAAAAAGGGCTGCACTCCTTCTTCGGTCAGATTAACTTCGTGCGGAAGTTCATTCCCGACTTCGCACAGGTGATCAAGCCTATGGCCGAACTGCTGAAAAAAGATACAAATTATGAATGGACTGATGAGAGAGAGCAAGCCTTCGAGGAAATCAAGGCTCGAATTGCGCAAGCTCCGGTGTTGACAAACCCGGACTACTCCAAGGACTTCATCCTGTATGCAGTGGGAGAACCCGAAAGTTACGCTGCAGTCCTGACTCAGAAGGGAGACGATGGTGAGGAGCGCCCCATAGCGTTCCTGAGCCAAGTGATTCTGCCGCATGAAGAAAAGTACAATTTTATAGAGCGACAGGTTCATGCTGTTATGAAATCCCTTCGGAAGTTCAGGCACTTTGTCTCCCAGAGCAAAACGACTGTCTTTGTGATTCACCCGGATGTTCGTAGCTTCATCTTACAAGGAGAACCGGGTCACAAGAGAGCGGGATGGATAGCAAAAATCCAGGAGTTCGACATTGAAGTGCGGCCCACCAAGCTTATCAGAGGCCGAGCCTTGTGTCAGGAATTGGCCCGAAGCGCTGTAGCCGGCATCTCCGCCTGTAAGTGGGAGGACACAGCGACACGCATCTACCTAGCCAACTCCTTATCGGAGGGGAGTGATTGGACAGATGAACTGGTGAGATTCTTCTGCACCGGAAGATGTCCCGATCACCTGAACGCCTCACAACGAAGGAGATTTCGGCTAGGTGCACTTAAGTACACTCTTCGCCCCGAGGGGCTTTACTTCAAAAACATCGACGACATCCTGTTGCGGTGCGTCATGAAATCTGACCAGCCTAGGGTCCTCGGAGATTTTCATTCCGGGATGCCTGGGGGTCACCATTCTTCAAGGCCGACGGCCTTAAAAATAATCGGAGCTGGGTACTATTGGCCCACTCTATTCGCAGACGCTCATGCGGTCCGCTCTAAATGTGATCAATGCCAAAGGTTTGCTGGCCGAAACAGAAAAGCACCCCTGCCCCTTCAACCGATTCAGGCCGAGACTCCGTTCCAAAGAATGGGGTCTAGACTTCATTGGGGTGATTTCTCCTAACTCCTCTGCCGGACACAAGTTTATTCTTACAGCCACCGATTATTTCACACGGTGGGCAGAGGCAATCCCGACCAAGAACGCAGACCAAGAAACGGTCATCAGGTTCATTGAGAGCCTGATTACCCGCTTCGGGGTTCCAGAGTCAATTGTGACAGACAACGGTCCGGGATTCGCAGGCGCTGTACTCACGGAGTACACTGGCAGACTTGGCATCTATCACAAGATGTCTTCTAATTACTACCCGCAGGGGAATGGCCTTGCCGAGTCTACTAACAAGAACCTCCTGAAAATCATCCGGAGGACCATTGACAGAAACAAGCGGACTTGGCATCTACTCCTGAACCGGGCGCTGTGGGCGGACAGAGTTGCGTTCAAGAAATCCATCAGAACGTCCCCCTATGCGCTCGTCTATGGCAAAGAGGCTGTCATGCCATCACACATTGAGATCCCTGCCCTATGGATGTTGGACGAAGACAGGAGCAGCGGAGACCCGGTGGACGACAGACTATGCCAACTCCTGCAGTTGGAAGAAGACAGAGAAAGTGCATACCAGGCCTTTACTGATCACATTGCTGCCACCCAAGGCTGGTTTGCCAAAGGCACCACTGCCCGAGTTTTCGAAATCGGGGACCTGGTGCTGAAGTGGGACTCATATAAGGCAAAGCCGGGTAATCACGGGAAGTTTGATGCCCTCCGGGAGGGCCCTTATCAGATTGCCCGGTGAACCAGCTTTAATGCCTATGTACTTCGGGATATGGAGGGTCAGCTCCTGCCTATCCCTGTTAACGGGTTCCACTTAAAGCTTTACCGTTGTTGAAGGTGCCCGAGTGGCCCTTCTTTGTAAAAATTTCCCTTATGCATTTTCATTTCCCAGCATGTACAGTTTCCAGCTTTCAGCCTTTAGTTGTTTTTTTCATTTTTTTTGAGCTTAAAATACGGCATGGGAGAGAAAGACAGACTTCGCAACGAGTTCGCTGTCGCCCTCAGGAGGGGCGAAGTTCGGGCGCGGCTTGGTTAAGTGAAAGCAAAGAAAAAGGCGAAAAAAAATGTCTAAGTGTTGGCCGAAGCCCGACTTCGCAGCGAAGTCGGGCTGCGCGCCAGCCGAAGTGCGAAGCTTGAACGGAAAGAGGACTGCAAAGCACAAAAGAGAGCGGACTGCGCCCAACTTTGGGCGAAGTCCGACTTCGCACGCGAAGTCCGACTTCGGCCGACTTGCGTGCGAAGTACGCACTGCGCACAACCTCCGCGCGAAGTTCGTACTTCGCCCAAACTTCGGGCGAAGTCCGAACCTGCTTCAATGTCGCGCTGCGCAGCTCGTACAGTTCGGTCTAAAGGAGCAATAAAATGCTAAGTGTTCGCCTCCTCCGAAGGTCGCAAAAGACCCGGACTGCGCTCAAACCTTGGGCGCGGCAAGAAAGAAGAAAAGAAAAAAGAGAACAGTTCCAATGCGCACTTCGCGCGAAGTTCGAACTTCGCCCGAAATTCGGGCGAAGTCGGATCGCGCCCAACTTCGGGCGAAGTCCGACTGCGCCTCGTTTTCTGGGCCAGTTTGGACAAAGGTTTAAAAAATAAATAAAATATTCAAGAAGGTCCCAAGCTGGGCCCAAGGCGCATTGTAACCGTTCTAAAGTGGGTTTCCGCACCAATGGTTCTGTCTTGAGCAGTGTGCCCGGATTGCGGCAGTGACGTCAGCCATGGCGCAGCGTCCAAGACAAAATTAATGATTGCACAGTCTTCAAGGAAAAGTGCAACAAAAAGAACATGGCACGTCTGCCGGGGTACCTTTTTCCAAGCATTCTCCTGCGCAGCCACCCAAGAAACTTAACTCAGCCGACCTACCCCCTCCTGCGCGGCTTTAATGACGCTGTCGTTGTCTAGAAAAGGGGGTCAGATGCATTCAAACATGCCAGACTGCGCAGATTATTCCTTAAACTGTGCAGATTTTTCCTGTGACAACGAAATCTTCTGCAGACGCCCTGAACTTGTAATTATTGCTGATTCGGAGAGATGGACAGAGGAAAGATGCCAGTGTCAGCGCAATCCAGCGAAGGGAGCGAGCACAAGGATTTACCACGGCCGGGTGTTTTCAGAAGTGAAACACCGCCAGAGCCAAAGTCAAAGTCCCGGCCGAAAAAAGTACAGCATGGGCAAGCCCCACCACCTCCGTTAAATTACTTGGCGGGATACGTGGACGGCTCGTTTTCTATGAGCCTGACTAAGCTGCGGACAAATGTGGAGAGCCAGGTCGACAAAGTTTCGCCCTCTCATCATTTCGGAGCGGCGTACAAATCCAACCTTTTCAGATTCTTGTGCCCTCCTGTCCATCAATGCCCGGAACTGGTAGACATCATTGTCAGACACTACAGACCAGTTACCCGGCAGATTTGCAGCTCCAGCGGTAAACCCTTGTTCACGCTGCGCAGGGAGACTGTCCAGCCAGCTTTCGCCCCAGGGTTGGAGTATGACTCCAGCACAATTGTCAGGAAGATAAATCTGGGCGAGCAAGCGGGACGTTTCACGCAAACAAAACGAATGAGGGATTTCCTCAATTCAGAGCTGAACGCCCCTCTTGCAGCTGGACAGTGGCCAACCGGCCCCATGCCCTTGGCAGGGTTTCAGAGCAAATATTTGTACACCATTTTGGCATGGATTCTCGGCTGCGACTCCGATGAGCTGGTACAGCCGTACCAGCTAGCGCTGGCAGAATGTCTCCTATGCGGAGAATCCTACGAACCAGCGGCGCAGAGAAGTGGAAAGCGCCCCATCTTTTTCGACTGGGCAGACTGGCTGGCTTACGCCATCCACTCCAGCCTAGTCAAGATCCAGAAGAAGCAGTCCACCGATTTTCGTTTCAGTTCTGTTCTAGCCTGGCTTTGTTTGTACCATTTGCACTCCCGGATGCCTATCCCGAACCTGAAGAAGGTCAACGAGAAGGGAGAGCCACAGCCCGTCTATAACTGGACGGATGACCTATACCGGAAAGGGTCCTACTACAAGTTCAACTTCAACTTTCTGGGATTGGTCATGTCAGTCTTCAGCGAAAGCGAAATTCCCCGTCCCCCGAGAGAAATGACGAGCGCTTTGCTAAATCAGAAGCTCGGGGACGTTTTCAGACCGACGCAGGGAATTGTGGTCAGAATCTACGGATTCAAGGGCAAACCCCATTTGCTGCCCTACTGGTGCTCGGAGCATCTGTTCGGGATGGAAGTTGCCCGGCAAATGGACTATGTTGAAGAGGAGTTCGGCCTAGGAAAGAAGAGAGGACAGATTTTTCAATATCCTCTTTCCTGGGCAAACGTTGAGATTTTTGAGGTAGGACAGCATGTCTACCTAGAGCAAGAGTTTTCCCGGATTGGCCTGGTTCTGTTGCCGCAGCGTTGGAAGTACGACCCGTATGGGATAAGGGGAAAGTTCACACATCTCTCGCCCCGAGCAGATATAACTGAAGATAGGTGCGATGTGGTCCATGTGGACCTTGACTGGGAAATTGAATTGATGGAAGCTTCTCCTCCCCGGCAGGATTTTTACTGCGAGGAAGTGACATATGACCCCAAGCGAAACCCGGACCACCAGTTCTCGTCTCCGGGGTTTAAAAAATTTCTATCCAAGATAGCAGGCCTTAACTGGTCTAAAGAAAAGATTACTGAATGCTGGAAGATGAGATGCCGCACGCAGCACGACAAATCCACCAGAAGAAACCTGGCCGTAGATGACGACTTTTCGGTTCTCTATGACCAGCATCATGACAGCTGGCGGCCGTTCGCATATCAAGGTTACGTTCCCCGAGGCCCCTTTGAGGATTATAAAGGAGGGTCTTCCTCCCAACAGTTGTACACTTCGGCAACTGCCAGCGTGGGCCCAGCAGACATCCAGGTCGAACCGATGCAGCCCGTGGCTTCCAAGGCGGCGCCTGAGAAGGCGAAGAAATTAGTCAAGGCAACGCCCGAGGCGGTCCCTCAGGCACAAAAGACGCCAGCGCCGCCAGAGAGCAGACCGGTTGCGGCAGACCCTCTGCAAGTCAAACCCCGGTACAAGTTTACCGTGGGAGCATCAGCGCCTGCTGCACCTGCTTCATCTCCTTCCCCGGATCCGACCATTGTTCCAGAAGAGAAGAAAAGGAAGAGAGTTGAAAAAATCAGGCGACCTAGCCTGATAGTGCAGCAGCCAGTCGCAGAGCCGCAGCCGCGTTCAGCCGCCCCAGGGACAGTTTCTTTGGACAGTCCCAAGCCAGCCGCCGAAACCAGAAGCGCAGACATCCACCCAACATCGGCTCAGGCGGAGCCCGCAGGTACGTTTGCTGCCCCTGTCTCTTTGGTCTCATCCAGTCCTACTCCTACCCCGTCTCCCGCTCAATCCGAGCAAGCCATGGCCGCATCATCCTCCCCGTCTCCACGCCCTTCTAGCGGCCCCCATTCTTTTGATCAGTTTGCTCAGAACCCCAATGTTTCCCTATCTCTGAGTCAAACCCCAAACCCTTCGCCTGAAGCTAGTGCTGAAGCCACGCATTCACCTTTACATCCACCGCCTCAGCCGCTTCAAGTCCTTTCGGCATCAGCCGCTCCCATCTCCACTCCCCGGTCGCCCCCAAAAGCGGCCGATCCTTCCAATGTCCATCCGGTTCCTCCTGATCCCATTCCCGCAGGAGAGACGTCTCAGCAGAACCCTAGGCTGGGGGAGCCAGATTTCATGGACGACCTCCAGAATACAGACGACTTGCCCCTGGCAACGAGGGCTGTAGAATATTCTATCTCTTTCCTCCAGAACCTGAAGCGGAGGAGACCTGAAGAGATAGCCGCCCCGGTAAAGCGCACCAAGTACAATTTCGAGAGGAGAGTGCTTACGACAGAGAAAATAATCCCGAAAGTGAAGAAGCCTCTCCGGGAAATGACCAGGGCGGACTACGAGCTCCAGACAAAGGAGAAGAGCTTTGATGACATTGACAAGCGATACGAGATTCAGGGAATCATTCGTAGAGCTGACAATCTCCTTGTCAAAAGTCTGGAGGAGCAGGAAGAGATTTTCGGGTTGCAGGATAAAACAAGGCAGCTTGAAGAGGACCTGTCTAGGTCCACTGAGCAATTGGAAGCGGCGCGGCAAGAAATAGATGAACTTAAAGCCCAGCTGGCCGCTTCCCAGCAACAGGCCGCAACCGAAAAGCAGGCAGCCTTGGAGCAGATTTCCCAGCTCCAAGAGTCTTTGAAGCAGGCGCAGTCGCAACTTGCAGAGAGAACATCTCAAGCGACGGTCTTTTCGAAGAAGAAAGTTAAGGAGATGCGGGCTGGTTTGTTGCGGGAATGCAAGCCCCACACCTATAAGGCGATGGCAGTTCTGGATTTCGCATCCAGAATTCAAGAAGTTTCTGCCCGTGGAAAGCCTTGTGGTAGAGGAGGCCGAGCGTCAGGCGAAGCAATGGCTGGACCTGGCAATTAATCTTCAGGAGCGCGAGCGCGATGGCCTCCAATTTTCCCCCGTGTCCTCATTCGCTGCAGAATGGGCAGATGCAAGGGTAACCTTGCATAAATATTTCAAAAAATTAGAAGAGGTGAGAGTGGCCAGACGAATGCTAGACGCATTCGTACATGAAAGAGACATCTGTATGGCCCCCTTTCGCGCTCTTTCCGAACTAGGGTGCCCAGTGTTTTGTTGAGAATGGCGAGCTTCTCACCCTAGATCAGGTGAAAAGGAATTGGCAGTCCTTTGAAGCAGATACAGCTGAAATTGATAGCTGGACTGAGCCAATTCAAGAAAGTCAGGTCACTCAGATGGTGTCCAAATGTTGCAAGATCAGCTCCTACTTCCAGGAGCTAGGAAAAAGATACTACACCATCGACCTGCACGCGGTCTCTGCTTTCCACGCAGCATTAGAAGAAGTTACTGACCGCCGGCCGTTCGAAGCAGAAGCCTGGCGCCAAGCCCAGGCGGCATACACTCGCATCTGCGAGGCAGAAGCAAAAGCTGGAGAGCCTTCGGAAGGTGATTCTGAGGGGGCAACTGACAAAAGTGAATCTGAAGAACAGTTGCCGCGAGGAGAACAGCTAGAGCAGCAAAAGGCAGGGGAGGCAAGTTCCTCTGCACCCAATGGATGAAGGCATGGATTCTTTGCGCCGAGGCGAGCTCGACACCCCGCGAGCCGCCAGAAATGTTGTCACATTTTGCACGGGGTGCAATGTCTTCAATTTTGTAACAGTGCTGCTCTTCTTTTTCCCTCTTCCTCTATTTTCCTTTCTTCTGCTCTCCCTTCCTCTTTCTTTCCCACAGTCTCTTTCTTTCCCCCTTTCTCGGAGTCCCTCAGTTGATTTTTAAACTTTCCAGCAAGTTACCTGAAAAATGGCTAAGTGTTGGTGCGAAGTTCGCACTTCGCCCGGCTCGGGTGCGAGTTCGCACTTCGCCCGTTGGTGCGAGGCGACCGCCCGGGCGAGTTCGCACTTCGCCCGCTTGGTGCGAGCGACTTCGCCCAGTCTGGGTGCGAAGTTCGCACTTCGCCCTCTTCTGGGCGCACCTTGTAACTGGCAGGCTGGCAGGCTGACAAGAGAGTGTTAAATGCTGGAGCAAAGTCCGTACGGCGGCAGATACCGGTTTTCACCTGTGCGCAACCCGACTTCGCCACCGAAGTCGGAGTGCGCCCTTGACAGGTGCGCAGTAGGGAAACAAACTCAGAAATGCACCTAAGGCATGAAGGCCTCCCCGACTGCGCTGTTTTCTGCCCGCGCAACCCGAGACGCTCTGATCCCAAGCGAAGTTGGACAACCGCCTTCCAAGGCGGACACGTGTCACACAAAGATCATCCATCATCCGACAAGTGTCCAGCCTTCGGGATTTGAGCCAAGACGTGCCGAGCAAAAGGACGAGCATGGGTTGCACTACCTGCGCCGCTGGCCTCATTCAAAGCCGATTGGAGGTTCTACCCGCTCCAGCTACCCGCATACCTGCCGAGAAGAAGTCCTGCCCAACACACCGCCGCCTAGCCGTCCAGCTTCCAGGAAGACCATGCTGCGGGTACAGTCCGGTCCGACAAAAGGTCAGCATTTGCAGCTCTTTCGCCGCTTTTGTCAGCTATTGTTTGACTGGGACCTTGTGCCCATTAATGTAACGGGAGGGACTCGGGCTATAAAAACCCACCATGAATTCATTGTAAAGGGTGGAAGGGGAATGTCTGTTAGGGAACCACTGTGCCCATTGTAACCGTGCTTCGTTTATAAATATAAATTGTATGCCCGGCTCGTTCTGTTGCTTCTATTTTTTATGCTGCCTTTCATTATATATATGCTTAACGCTAACCTGTGTCACGGCTCGTTGATTCACTTCAGCATTTGGTGATCAGGTGCCTTTAGCATTGCTTGTCTGAGCACTTTCTGTACTTAATAGTTTAAAGGATACATAGAATAGATGTGGTAGCAGTTCCATCAGTTGTGTGTTACGTTGTCGTCTGTATCTGGTGATTGATGCGCTGCCGTACTGTTAGTTCCTTGTAGGGAATGTCTGTTAGGGAGCCATTGTAGCTGTGCGGTTAAAATCTCTGCATAACACATATACCTGGATCTGACATCTCTTGGTTGCTTTCTGTTTAAGACACCGTACGTATCTGGTGATTGATGCATTGCCGTGCTGTTAGTTCCTTGTAGGGAATGTTTGCTAGGGGATCATTGAAGCTGTGCATACACCGCTTAATACAGAAAGTATACTAGATTTTGCAGTTCTTAGTCATGCTTTGTATTTATGATGCAGTAAGTAGCGGTAATTGGTGTGTTCCCGTACTGTTAGTTCCCCCCACCAACCTCCACGTATATTTGTAAATTCCTTTCCGTTCATTTATCTCTTTCCTGTACTCTTAGCTTAAATCAGAAAACCCCCAAAAGGAGCCGGCCTTCTCCGGAGATTGGCACGGAAGGCATCTCTTCCTTCCGGCCTTTCATGCTGGTGGGCGAATCTGGGCGCATTAACCCAAAATCCTTTCCTCATGGCAGATTCGTAACCAACAGGTACTAGACATCTGAGGCTGGGATGCCAAGAGGCTAGACGTCTTGGACTAGACGTCAGAGGGTGAGACGTCTGGAAGGAAGATGTCAGGTGGCTAGACGTCCTGGGACTAGACGTCTAGGAGAGCTGGACGTCCGGGACTTAGGCGTCTAGGGAGCTCGGGACCGTGTGGGGTGCAAACGTCTAGACGTCAGACGGCTGTTGTCATGGCTACTGCTCCCGAATACCTGCAAACAATCTGCCAGGAAGAGTCTTCAACCTGCATAACATTAACAACACAACCTGCAATAACACTCAAGCACGATCTGCAATACACAACATAACACCAATATGATCAAGCGTTGTCTTATTATCTCCAGAAGGTTACAGATACAATGCAAAAGTAAGGGGGGTATTTAAAGGCTGCAGGAGCGGTTCCCCAACTACTGCGCCAACCACCCAACCGTTTGCCCAACCAACTAGTTAGACGTCTAACTAACAGTTTAGACGTCTGACTAGCCAAACGTCTACACTAACTAGACGTCTGGCTTAACTAGCCTTAACCCAAATGGCGGCCATTTTGTCCTTTTGTGCATTTAATCCTTTTCTCTTCTGATTGGCTGATTAAACTAAACAAACACTATGCCTTATACAAAATGGCATTACAAAATAGCATAAATCCACATTTGCTATATACATTCAAAATTGCTTGGGACATTTTCACAGTCAGTTCCTCATTTCTGTTGTCTGGAACTGCTGTCTACATCTATCCTCCCCTTCGAAGAAGTCGATGTCCTCAGCGACTTTCTCCGCTCGGTCTGTGGGGTCTCTGTCTCTGCTTCAGGTGGAACTGGGTTCTTAATGTTGACAGCCTCTATAACAACTTCATACTCCTTCATCTGCATCTTCAACAACTCCCTCTCCTCCTTGAGTTGGTTGGTATAGTTATAAAACTTAGCACATTCTACCCCAAGGTTGTTAGCACGATCTTCTGTCTGTTTGAGAGCATCCAACAACTCAGTCTCCCTCTTCCTGAAGATCTCCTTCATCCGTTGTTCAGACATTGAGCCAGAAGACGAAGGTGCTCTCTGTGCTAACTGCTGCTGTAGAGTTGCCTCCCTTTGGCGTGCCTGCTGCAGTTCCTCCTTCAAGCTTGCCTGCTCCTTTTGCCAAACTTCTTCTTTCTTCTGCCATGCAAGCTCGGACTGATTTTTCTGTGCTGCTAAGTCCGTTGTCTGCTTAACCAGTAACTCTTTAGCCTTCGTCAACTGGGAATTATCTGCCTCCAACTGGGAGATCTGTCGAGTTTTCTCTTCCAGTTGCGTGCCAAGGTACTCCATGGTCTTCTGTAGCTTATCAAGTTCCCTTCTCATGCCGTCTATCCTGTTCATACCTTCATCTAGGAGCGTCTCCTTCCGCTGTATTGTCTCCAGAGCAGTTCGCAGTTCTTCATCAACTGCTTTCTTAGCTGCGTGTACACACTTCAAACCTTCCCCCAACCAACACAATAGATGGGCAATGAAATTCATTTGTGCATACACCGGTAATAGTTCAGGAGCTACTTCCACCTGTGCTCCTGGTACTGCAGGTTGCTGAGGGTTCCTGTTGCTATGGCCACACTTATACACTCGTGCTGGCTCCAGATAGAGAGTAGGTGTCTTCTCTGGCAATTGTGCAATCCCCTCCATTGTGGTCAAGCCAGAAATGGACAAAGTCCATGGGGTGTCCTGATATATCTCTGAGATGCCCTTCCGCCATGGTCCTTGTGCTGCCCAACTGACCAGTTTCTCCATCTCTCCCTCTATCATTCCTTGCCATTGCTTCCAATGGCCCATGCAAGCTGCTTCAAACTGCAAGCGTATATTATCCATAATCTCCGTTAACTGTGAAAAACAGTCAACCGCTTGCTGATCCATGTTGTCTGACGGGTCCATAAAATTCGGTACCCGTACCTGAAACACTTGAGACCATAGGTCCTTTTGTTCCTCCTCCTGCTCTTCCTCTTGTACTGCCTCTTTTCCCTTGGATGCTGCTGACTTATGACTGCTCATCTGCGGCTCTGCCCTGTTCTCTGAATCGGTCCTAGGTGGAGGTTGTTCTCCCCCTATCTCAGCCACCTCTCCTTGTGAGATTTCTCTTTCCTCCACCTGGATAGGGTCTTCCCGTGAGTGTCCTGCAGTTCTTGCTTCCTCCGGAATTCTGCTTCCCTCCACTGCAGGTGTGGTAATCTCTCCCGGATTACCTAATTGTGTTTCCTCATTTGCGGCAAATAGCTCGTCAATTGATACTGCCCCTAATGTTGCCGCAAATGCAGTTGGTCTAACCAGTGAGTCCCCAACTGGCTTTGGTGAGCTGGCACCAACCTGGAATGCCGCTTCTGCAAAATACTCTGTGGGTCCGATGTGGACCGCTGTACTGGATCCTGCTGCCGGATTGTGAAGGGCTGAAGGGATGTTGAGATCCATCTCCACCCCCTGATGAGTTTCTAACTGTCTTTGGATTGAGCGAGTTGTCTCTAAATTCCGTTGAATGGTTTGCAATGCATCTTTAGAGAGAGTTGGGGGTGGCTCATCAAACCGTCCCTTCTTCTTCCTTTGTACTATTTTCGGTGACTGGGCAACTGTCTGTTCTGTGGCTGTTTGCTTTCTTGACCATTGGGTATCCTCCCCTTATGAAGCAGTCACCGTCTTCTCCTGCCTCGGTGGTTTATGACATATCTGCTTCACTTTCACCTTCTTCGTTGGTGTAGTCCCCTTTGCCAGTGGTTGTGCATCAATCCACCGCAAGACACTCGGGGCTAATTCCGGAATTTTCTTCTCCGGTCCAAAGTCAAGAATCCGTACTCCTGCTCTCGTGGCTGCGTCCAAAATCAGCCCAATGGCATGAAATGCCATGGAGAAATTCTTCGTTACTCTTGACAGGAATGCCTGGATGCGGAGCGACAGATGTTGTGCCCAATCATAAGCAACTCCTTTATCTATTCCCTGCAAGTACGGAATCAGCCATATGGGCAAATCTGAACTCCTCTGTTCCCCTGATAATCTGGCCATAATAACGTTCATTATCACTTCTAGCCCAGTATGTCTCAACTGCGTCTGTTTGATGCCTCTTCCACCATGGGTGTTAAGCATCGTATCCACTTCTGCCCTGGCCAGAGTAGTGACGCTCATAATCAATTCTGGCGTCTTCTTGGGGTCTACCCTTTCGTTCACCACTGGCTTACCCTTCCTGGGTAGTCCGAATACGTGCTGAAATGACTCGGGAGAGAAGTCCACTGTCACCACCTTATCTCCTATGCGCACATAACTCCTGCAGTTGTCCTCATCGTAGTTCTCCAGCATTTGAATCAGATAACCCTTAAAGAACTCTTTATCAAAGTTCGGGACTTGTAGTATAAAATGTACTCCTGCCTCCTTAAGTCTTCCCTTGACAGGGTTATCATAAGTTGCCTCTGCCCACCATTGCCGGCAAAAATCACCCGTCGGACAAGTCCATGTAATCTCTGTGGCGGGAATTGGTGCTTTTCCACCTTGTTGGACTTCCTTGCTCCTTTTGCTAGCCAATTCCGCTGCCTCCCTCCGCATTCTCGTTTGCCCTGGGTTCTCCACTTGTCCGTGCACCTCGTGCTCCTGGTGATGTCGCAGCCTCTTTGCCGACACGGACTCTGTTTCCGATTCTGCCTGACTTGGAGCCTTGCCAGATCTGTGACTCATCTTTCCCGCTCCAACTGCTCGGTTGCCTTCCTAGCCGTCTGCCTTTTCCAGCCACGTCTAAGAATTTGCTAGCGGACGTCCGCGTTCCGTGCCTGGACGTCTCTCATTCCTTGGACGTCGCTGCTGTCTCGGACGTCTACTCTTCTGCCGGACGTACTGCTGTGCTGTCTGCGGACGTCTACTCTTCTTGTCCTGGACGTCTGTCTGTCTGTCTGCTGTCTCTCTGCTCTGGCGTGCTGCCTACGCTGCTCGACGTCTGCTTGCCTAGCCCGTCTGACGGCAATCCTCCTGGGCTAGACGTCTGCTATGCCCTAGACGTCTGTTGTGGCGCGCGCTGTCTTCACCACCCCTCTCGGCTGCTTCCTCTCCTGCCAACCGTGCTCCTTGCCTTCTCCTCTACCTGCAACTGTTTGGAATGGTGAAAATGGATGTTTAACCTCTTTTTATAGCCTCTCATGCATGCCATAACGGTTTCTCCAACCGCCACCTAGCAACCGTTTCCTCTATGCGCGCCACCTAGCTAGACGTCTGGAATTTAGACGTCTAGGGGTGTTGTTTTGTCTTTTCCCTATTTTTTTTTTTTTTTTGATCATTTAATATCTCCGACTAAACCGCACAGCCATGCCGATGCGGATTTCGAAGATATCTGGCATCTCATTCCTGCTATGACGGCTTCGACTGTCGAAACTGCTAAAACCGTCATCACCCCCTGTTTCTGCTTCATCCGACTCTTGTCGTCTCCGACGATTACTTTGTCTGTGGCGAGTTTCGGGCTGAGGTTGCTCCGGACGTCTCACTCTGTTCCTTGGTACAATTCGCCAATCCGGTTGCTCTGCTTCCGGTTGTTGTCTGGCTCCTTGTTCTGGTAACTGGTGCCTACTTCCTTGACGTCCCGTGTTCTGCCGGCTTCTTTTTGCCGCCACCCGTATTTGCTCCATCCAATCCTCTACCAGACGGATTTCTCTTTCGTCTGGATTGTCGGTATTTGGATCAAATTCTTCAATTACATCCTCCAGGGGTCTACTCACAGGGTTCTGATGTGCCAGTTCTACTGCTGGGGGATCCGGATGTCTCTGCCATGGAATCCGTTCCGTGCTTCCGTCATGGCGCCGGATGATTACACAATCATCCAAGTAATGAAACATTTCCCTTCTATGTTCTGGTCGATCAAGTATGTTGTGGTCAGGCTGTTGGGGTCTCGGCTGTCTCCGATTTCGGTTATTTCTTCTGGCTCTTCTGCCTCTTCCTCGGATTTCGCCATTCCGCGGTTGCTCAACAACTCTTACTTGATTTCTTCGTTCCGGATTAATATTCCCATTCCAGGTTCCTCTCCTCCCTCGAACCTGGTTCCTGTGGCCTCGGCCTCTTTCCGATCGAATCTCCCTATTGTAGGGCTGTCGTACTCCCAACTGCCCGAGATTCGGTCGGTCCCTCGGTCGTTCCTGACGACGTCTTCGGTTCCTACGAGCTCGCTGAGGTTGGCCCATAGGACTAACCTCAGGAGCACGTAGTGATGGGTTAACTGTGGCCATACCCACTGCTGGACCTTGCGGTTCAGCAAGTGGTCTGGTCGACCTAGGGGTATCCAGAGTTGAATTTCTCCCACTTTGGTTACCGGGACGGAGGTTAACCACACTCCTCCCTTGGTCAGGTAAGTCTTGGTCACCGAGTGGCTCTGACGAACCCTCCGGATTCCGCAAAATACCTCTATTTCGGCCCTGATTAATGAGTTCGGCCCGAGAACTCCCTTCTTGGCGTTGGTTTTCTGGGGTTACGTTATGCAGAATTCGCAACCTTCGGTCCGCTCTTAGCAATCTCCTTCGCCACCTGGCTTCCTCGAAGCGCCGCTGAGGTGCACATTGTGCTAAGGCTACCTGATATTGTTCTGAAAATTCTGAGTCAGTACTTGAATTGTTCGCGTTTTCATATGCAGATATGGGCCAATTGGAAGTCTCATGGACTCGACGTTCCAGCCTTCTCACTTCCCTTCTGTGTCGCCTGAGGTCCAATTCTGCTAGCCTGTATCGGGCTACTTCTTCGCGTTCAGTAGGACGTTGCATGGCTGCGGTATATGGAGTTCTGAATCGTCGAGGTACTGACAATTCTGCTGTTTCATCTGTACTTGTGTTAGCAATGTTCAGTCCTTCTGAAGAACTTCCACTCCCGATCACTTGTGTTTCATCTGCAAACCGTACTCTTGTCTGTTGATCATGAGTCAGGTGTCGTGGGCTTCTTTGGGGACTTACTTGGGGAATGTCGGGATCAGGTTGATTTTCATCACTACTTGATTTATCCTGCCAACCTCTTTTTCTTGTTCCCTCTGTTGCTACCTGGACATCCCTCCAATTGATTGTTGCCATCTCTTCTCTTGTTATTCTGTAATTGGCAGTTGAACTCTGTCCTGCTTCCCAGACCCTCGGTCTTTCAGGTGATTCCACTTGTTCTTCAGATCTTGCGACTTGTGCATCGTCTGAGTTTGCTGAATCTTCCGAGTTCAGTCTTATCCTTAATGTGGCTGAGGATGAACTCATGGACTGGTCGTCTGATGCTACTGCCTTCTCTCTCACCCTCACCCCTTGGTCTGCATTGGTTAAGGAAAATAGACTGCTTGCTGGTGAGTTGCCCGATTCAGTCCTTCGTTCTTCATCCTCCTGTTCCGCCCATTCATCTCTGCGTACCTCTTGACGTTCTTCAATTCTCTCCATAGTGGTCTCCAACTCCTGGATGACTTGCTCTCGCAACTGGCTATTGTATTGTCTCCGAGTTTCATACTCTTCGTGCAATCTCTGAGTTTCCAACTGCATTTGTTGCAGAATTCTCGCCCCCTCTTCGTTCTGTCCTTCTCCCGGAATTTGTAGGACAACTTCTGCTGGTACCTGAAGTTGTTCCTCTTCGCTATTCGGAGCGGGTTGTTGTAACTGTTGTTGTTCACCTCTTCCAGTTACCGATCCTTCTTCGGTTCCAAATAGCCATTCCAGGTTATGACTTCCCTCCTCCCGAACAACATCACTCTGCTCGTCATTGTCTGGAGTTTGAGTACCTGGATTTGATTCATCTCTCCTGGTTCCGGGATTTCCCTCTGATTGTTCTAAACCGATCATGTTTATCTGAACATGGGGCTTGTATAGTTTCAGTTTAGAACCGTTTATTGCTTCGGGGCAGACTGTTCCGTCCAGTTTCCTCAGTCTGACTGCCCCGTTCTCCAATACCTCTTCCACTTGGAAGGGTCCAAGCCATAAGGTTTTCAATTTCCCAGGCTTGATCTCTCTTTTTCCATTATATTTGAGGACCAATTCACCAGCCTTTAGGTCCATCTTCCGAAGATGCTTGTCATGCCAAAATTTTCTCCTTTTCTGCGATATCTCCGTTGCCCACTGTGCCATGACCCTTTTCTCCCCTAGTCGAACCAATGCTGTCAGCCGCTCCCCGACGCTCTCTTCTTCACTTAGTCGGTTGTCGACTGCTACCCTCAGGCTTGGTACCAAAAACTCTACCGGTACCACTGCTTCTTGCCCGTACATTAGCTGAAAGGGTGTATGGTTCGTTGTTGGTTTGAAAGTAGTCCTGTACGCCCACAGTATTGTTGGTAATCGTTCCTCCCAGTCGGCTCCTTCCACGCCGCATGTCTTGTACATGATAGAAACCAAGATTTTGTTAGTTGCCTCTGCTTGCCCGTTCGCCCTTGGGTAATACGGGCTGGACAAGGAATGAAAAATCTTGAATTCCTTCGTTAAGTTCTGAATAATCTCGTTCACGAAATGGCCTCCTCTGTCACTTGTCAGATGAAGGGGTATCCCAAATCTGGTGATCACTTGTTCGTACAAGAAACGAGTCGTGCTTCTTGCCGAGTTGTCAGGTAGGGCTCTAGCTTCCACCCATTTCGTGAGGTATTCTGTAGCGACTACAATATATCTGCATTTTCTTCTGCGACTTGTCCGTAATGGACCTACAAAATCCAACCCCCATCTCTCGAAGAGTTCCTGAGGTTGTGTCGGATGCAAAGGCATGAAGTCCCTCTTCAATGGCTTCCCCGTTCTCTGACACGTATCACATGCCTTGACAAAAGTTGTCGCATCGTGATAGAGGGTGGGCCACCATAGACCTGCCAACAACACTTTCCTTGCTGTTGCATCTGGTCCCATGTGTCCTCCTGCCAATCCCTCATGTGTCTCCTTCAGGGTCTGTTGAACCTCGTCCTCCATTATGCATCTTCGCAGAATCTGATCCTCCCCCATCTTGTAAAGCAATCCTGCAATCAAGGTGAAGGGTGCTGACTTTGCAATCACTTTTCTTTGTTCTGCCGTCGTCATTTCTTTCGGCAGCTCTCCTGTCGATAGGTATTCCCCTATGTGTTTGTACCATGCCGGTATGGCACTGATCGCAAATAATTGCGCATCGGGGAATTCGTCAGGTATTCCTCCTTTTGCAGGTTCGTCGGAGTGTATCCTTGATAACTGATCGGCTATTACGTGCTTCTTTCCTGGTCTGACGACTATCCGAAACACGAACTCCTGCAAGGTGACGAGCCATCGACTTACTCGTCCGTATATTGTTGGCTTGTTTATCAAGTATAACAGGGCCTGATGATCCACATAGAAAGCAAATGGGTTAGCCAATAAATAGTGTCTAAACTTTTGCACTGCATACACCATTCCCAATGCTTCCCTCTCTGTTGTACTGTAGTTTTTCTCGGCTCTGGACAGTAGCCGACTTGCGAAATATATGGGCTGATCTAACCCAAATTGGCCCTCCTGAGCCAAGGCACATCCTATTGCAAAGTTTGAGGCGTCGACATGTACATGAAACTCCCTCTCCCAGTCTGGAAAAACTAGGATTGGTGCCTTCACCAAATGTCCTTTCAACCCCTCAAATGCTTCTTGGTGTTCTTCTGTCCATCTAAACGGGACACCCCTCCGTGTAAGAGCATCCAGTGGGTGTGACATGAGAGCATAGTTCCGGATGAACCTCTTGTAGTACCCCATTGTTCCCAAAAAGGTCTTTACTGAGCTCACATCATGTGGCTCCTCCATCAACAGTACTACCCGAATTTTGTCCGGGTCGGGTTTCAAACCCTGTTGGCACACTATATGCCCTAGCAGTTTTCCGTAAGGCACCATCAGGACGCACTTATCTGGATTCAGCGATATGCGGGCGTTCCTGCATAGTCCCATACACTCTTCTAATGCCTTTAAGTGTTCTTGCGTCCGGCCATAGAGTGACCAGTCATCCAAAAAGGCTTTGAAGTTGCTTGTAGCCATCTTGTCGAAGATGTATAAGATGATTCTCTGGAAGGTGGCTGGTGCATTGCACAATCCAAACGACATTCGGTTGTAAGCGTATATCCCGTTCTCCACCACAAAGGTTGTCTTTAGCTTATCCTCCTCCGCAATGCTGATTTGGTTGTACCCCGAGAATCCATCCAAAAATGAATATATCTCGTGGCCTGCTACCTCTTCTAGAATGGAGTCTGTGAATGGGATTGGGAAGGGGTCCTTAATAGTTACGGCGTTCAAACTTCTGAAATCCACGCAGATTCGGATTTTGTCTGCTTCCCGTTTGAGCGTGATTACGATGGGAGACACCCATTCGCTTGTCGTAACTTTAAAAATTATGCCTGCATCCAGCATCTTCGCAATCTCCGTGTTCACCCGAGCTGCGTACTTGGGGTTCATCTTGTATGGTCGCCTCCTAACAGGTTGAGCTCCATCAATCAGCGTAATCTTGTGTACACATAGTTCGGGTGGAACTCCCTTTAGGTCCTTATATGTCCAGGCAAAAACATCTTTATACTTCATAAAGATCTTAATTGCTGCCGCCTTCAGCACTGGATCCCAATCATCTCCACACTTAATCATCTTATTCTCATCTTCCTCTCCTAGGTTTACTTGAATCATTTTTGGTCCTTCGTACTTGATCGATTCAGGGTCTCTCTCGGCTTTTAATACCTCAATGGGGTGGGCTGGCTTAACATCAATAGTTGCTTCCCCCATTGTATACTCTGCAAAGTTTTTGGGAAACACCCACTTCTCTCTCTCTTTATCCTTTTCTGCTGATGTCTGTCTCTTGTTACTGTTTTCCTCTTCAGTTTCTCTCTTCTTATCTTCCCGCGTTTCACCTTCCGTAGTGATGCATAGGCATTGAGGAGCGAATACCTCGTAATCCTCCATCTGCCAATGGAGTAGACCCTTATCCTGGTCTTGCTCATCCTCTGTGCATTCCTCCAAGTGCAACACTCCTTCATCCGGTTCATACCCCGTTTCGCCTTCGGATAACGAAGATTCTGAGTCATCTGAAGTCGCGATGTCCTGGCTCACTGTCTGATTCTTCAGATTAATCACATACTTGTGCTGCCCCTGTTTAAAGGATAGACGCTCTTTCTCCCAGTTATGGTTGACTTTCGCAGTTCTCAACCATCCGCGTCCTAGCAATGCATCATATGCGGGCTTCTGCATAGCTATAATTACAAAATCAAGGACAAAGTCCTGCTCTGCTATGCGTATTTTTGGTTCATCAGAACGCCAATTGTTTCGATGCCGTATTGATCAGCACCATACAACTTGAAATTCGGAGATCTTAAGGCGGGTTGCCCAATAGTCCGCCATGTCTTTTCCGGCATCACGTTCACGCTAGACCCTCCGTCCACAATTACTTGACTTAGTTTATGGTCCAAAATCTCCATATGGACCATAGCAGGTCTCCTTCCTGCTTCTATCATTAGAATTGTGGGGTCTATGAATTGCTCTTGTTTGATTGCTGCTACCTGTCGCGGTTCATCCTTCCTCTTGATGACTTCGCCGATCGTAGCATACAGCTCAGGTACTATGGTGAACAGGTTCGCAACCTTCACCTCTACCGTTGTGTTCAGTACCTGCGCTACCAACCCTTCGACCGATGCCTTCTTACTCGTCTCCGGTCTCTTCAACACTTTCTCCAGAACTAGTCGATTCTGCTTCTCTTTCTCTAGTTCTGTCTGAATCAACTCCTGGGCTTCCTGCCACCGCTCCTTCTCTTGGGCAGGATTTGGGTATTGCTCTATCTTTTTGGCCTGTGCCCTTGTCACAGCCAACACCTCCTTCTTTTCCTCCGTTACTGGGCTCACTTCCCCAATGCCAATCAAATTGACATTCTGAGTCCCACTGGAACTTGCTTTGTTCGGGCAATTCGCCTCCGTATGGTTTCCTGGCCCACACCACTTACACATTTGTGTGGTGTTACTGGTATTGTTACTTTTTGCATTCTGGGGTTTTGAACAGTTCTTCGCAAAATGTCCCCATTCCTGACAATTCCGACATTGGATGATAGGTCGACCGTCAGAGTCATACTGCAGTCGACTCTGACCTCCTTGTCTGCCGCCTCTACGATTATTTCGGTAGCCCCCGCTTGTAGCTCCTTGTCCATTCCTTGTTGCATTCGGCTGCTCTTCTTGTTGTATGGTCATAGTCTGATGTCGTTTACTTTTCAAGTTGAATGGGCAGTCTGCGATGGAATGTCCTGCAATATCACAGATGTTACAATATGCCGTCTTCGGGCAGTTGACGTTTGTGTGTCCTTCCGTCTTGCAGTCCGAGCACCAGATTTCTTTTCGGTCTTTGCGAGTATCTCCTTTGACTTCTTTCAAAATTTTATCAAATTCCCTTTTAAAGGAGTGGATTGTGCTCTGTACTTTGTCTTCTTCATCACTGTCGGAATCTTCATTATGCTTCATATGTGCTCCAATCCCCGTAGTCGTCTGCTTACTCTCGCTTTCGAAATTCTTTGCTTTCTCCAGTGCTTCTTCATATGTTGAGGAAGGTACTGCCTTCATCTTTTTCCTGTATTTTGCCAGTAATCCATCCAGAAACCAGCGTTTCACCATGCCGTCGGCAGGTGGCATTTCCATTTTATCAGTTAACTGCTTCAGTCGTCTATTGTAACTCTTGACATCCTCATCGGGTTTCTGTTTTGTTATGCATAGTTCCGTGATGATGTCCGTATCGTCTCTTAATGGTCGGAATTCTTCGATGAATGCTTTTCTCAAGTCTTCCCATCGCACAAAGGCCTGTGTACTCTGCTTTTTCAAATACCAGTCAATCGCCATGCCACGCAGTGTGGCTGGAAACAGTTGCAGCCATTCTGTATCCTGCGTGACTCCATTTGCTCCCCAAATGGTTATGCAAGTTCCCACGTGTCTTGACGGGTCTTCTTTTCCCTCGCCTGAAAAAGGCGGGCACTTCTGTTGTACTGTCTTACTACCAATACTTGCCATTTGATTTGTGTTTTGTCCCGGATTACTCGATGTTGATGGTTGTGTTGTTCGATTTGGTTGTCTGTCTACTGTTGATGGTGCAAAGTTATATCCAAATAACGTTCTGCCCAACTCCAATTGGTCTCTATTCCGCGATCTCCTTCGCGAATATACCAATCTTGGTTCCGGTCGCCCTCCCCACGAACCCTCGCGTGGTTGCTCAGATACAAGGTCTTCTCCTTCAGTATCCTCTTGCCAACCGTCTCCCGCTGGTTCGGGTGTCACCGTCCTTTCCTCAATGATGGGCACTTCTTCCGCTATTTGCTCTTCGTCTTCTACAGTCACCGACAGTATTCCTATGTTCGTACTCTCTTCCTCCTCAGGATTCCAGACTCTCTCTACGTCCGGGTGGGAGATCTCCGTCGCCTCCCGTGATCTTAAATTCGCCAGCCGTGCACTTCTTCGCACCAGTACCTGTGTACTTTCTTGTAACCTGCGATCAGTCATTCACCTATTAGCTTTGTCACTTATGCCTCTCAGACTCAGAGTTCGATTTTTAGGCAACGACGCCAAATGTAGACAAGGGTGAGTATACTCCCGATACGAGAGGTGAACTGATCGAACAGACGAGACAAGGAATCAGCATGGGGTCTCGGAGGTACAAGGTAACTCAGACGTCAGAGGGATCAGACGTCAGACTAGTCTATCTGTCAGTTGGTGGAACCGGACGTGGTGGGGTGGGATGTCAGGAGGCTAGACGTCTTGGACTAGACGTTAGGGGGTGAGACGTCTGGAAGGGAGACGTCAGGTGGCTAGACGTCTGGGACTAGACGTCTAGGAACTGGACGTCTGGGAGCTAGACGTCTGGGACTTAGGCGTCTAGGGGCTGGACGTCTGGGGTGCAGACGTCTAGACGTCAGACGGCTGTCATGGCTTCTGCTCCCGAATACCTGCAAACAACCTGCCAGGAAGAGTCTTCAACCTGCATAACATTAACAACACAACCTGCAATAACACTCAAGCACGATCTGCAATACACAACATAACACCAATATGATCAAGCGCTGTCTTATTATCTCCAGAAGGTTACAGATTACAATGCAAAAGTAAGGGGGTATTTAAAGGCTGCAGGAGCGGTTCCCCAACTACCTGCGCCAACCACCCAACCGTTTGCCCAACCAACTAGTTAGACATCTAACTAACGGTTTAGACGTCGACTAGCCGAACGTCTACACTAACTAGACGTCTGGCTTAACTAGCCTTAACCCAAATGGCGGCCATTTTGTCCTTTTGTGCATTTAATCCTTTTCTCTTCTGATTGGCTGATTAAACTAAACAAACACTATGCCTTATACAAAATGGCATTACAAAATAGCATAAATCCACATTTGCTATATACATTCAAAATTGCTTGGGACATTTTCACAGTCAGTTCCTCATTTCTGCTGTCTGGAACTGCTGTCTACATAAGGGAGATGTTGTAAACTATGCTTTAATGACTAGTGTAGAGCTAGAACCATCTAGTTATGAAAAAGCATGTACTCATGATGTATGGCAACAGGCCATGGAAGAGGAAATGACCTCTATAAAAAAGAATGACACTTGGGAGCTAGTGGAGCTTCCTAAAGGAAAGAAATGTGTTGGATGTAAATGGGTCTACAAGACCAAGTTCAATGCTGATGGGAGCATTGAAAGACACAAGGCAAGGCTAGTAGCAAAAGGGTTTACTCAAAAGTATGGGATTGACTATGAGGAGACCTTTGCTCCTGTTGCTAGACAAGAGACCATCAGACTAGTCCTTTCTTTGGCTGCCCACAAAGGGTGGAAAATTCAACACATGGATGTTAAGAGTGCTTTTCTCAATGGGTACTTGAATGAAGAGGTTTTTGTGCAACAACCTCAAGGCTTTGAAGAACAAGGTAAGGAGAACCTTGTCTACAAATTGAAGAAAGCATTGTATGGCCTAAAGCAAGCACCAAGAGCATGGTACTCACGCATTGATGGCTACTTTCAAAAGTATGGATTCACTAGGAGCAAAAGTGAACCTACTCTCTACTACATGAAACAAGGTACAAACATTCTCGTTGTATGCTTATATGTGGATGATCTAATATTCATGGGTAGTAGTGATAAAATGAATGAGGAGTTCAAACACTCCATGATGAAAGAGTTTGAAATGAAGGATCTAGGTTTGATGCATTATTTCCTAGGCATGGAGGTACATCAAACAAGAAAAGGGATCTTCATATGTCAACACAAATATGCTCAAGACATGATAAAGAAATTTGCTATGGAGCAATGCAAGTCTGTTGCAACTCCAACAGGTCATGGGATCCAATCAAGCAAAGAAGATAGAGCACCAAAAGTTGACATGACCACTTACAGGAGCATGGTTGGGAGTCTAATGTTCCTTACCAACACAAGGCCGGATATTCAATATGCTGTTTATCTAGTTTCAAGGTATATGGCTGATCCATCTGAACTTCATCTACAAGCAACTAAAAGAATTTTGAGATATGTAAAGGGTACATTGGATTATGGGATCCATTACCACAAATGTAATGCTGTAAAATTAGTTGGCTTTAGTGATAGTGATTGGGGCAGCAACATAGATGATAGAAAATCTACTTTAAGGAATTGTTTTAGTCTTGGGTCAGGACTAATTACATGGAGTTCCAAAAAGCAGACTGTTGTAGTGTTATTTTCTACTGAAGTTGAGTACATAGCAATCACAAATGCTAGTACCCAAGCCTTATGGTTGAGAAAAGTTCTTGAAGAAATAGGAGAAAGACAAAGTGGTCCTACCATATTGTATTGTGACAATATGAGTGCCATCCAATTGGTACATAATCCTATCCACCACAGCAGGTCA
Organism: Wollemia nobilis; assembly: GCA_028583015.1. Classification (NCBI taxonomy): domain Eukaryota; kingdom Viridiplantae; phylum Streptophyta; class Pinopsida; order Araucariales; family Araucariaceae; genus Wollemia; species Wollemia nobilis. The sequence continues at coordinate 12,365,958 of JAQPPZ010002907.1, read as the reverse complement.
AAACACTTCGACATGAAGTATCACTTCATTCGAGACATGGTGGAGAAAAATGTGGTTGAGCTACGACATTGCAACACTTTGGACAACATGGCGGACATCTTCACCAAAGGAGTTGCTAAAGCTCAGTATATAAAGCTGAGAGACTGTCTTGTCAGCCCTCTCAACTTTAAGGGGGAGAATGTTGGAATTTGATAGTTTGGTTAGCATATTTGTATTCCTACGTAGCTAAATATTGGTTAGCATATTTCTTGTTCTAGGTTGAGAGCATATAGGGAGTAGTTAGACCAAGTCTATGTTTAGAGTAACCTCATAATAGCAGATTGGGTTTATGTAAAATATTGAAGCTCCAATTGTGTTGAGCTCAAATTTGTTTCTCTCAAACCTATATATATTGTAATCTGGTGCAAACGGAATATAATGAATGTAAGATTTCAGAGAATGCTAGATCTTCACTACAGGTACATGCAACACCAAGGGAGATTGCCCAAAGAAGAGATCCCACTAATGAACCAGTCTATAACAACTGTCAGAGAACTCCTAGACAAAGACTTCAGTATGATAGTGAGGGAAGACCTATTGTGCAATGTTGGCAATGCCAATTGTGGGGGCATTTTGCACGTGATTGTCAAAGTACTGCAAAGCAAGATGAACCAGTTATTCATCAAGAGTTTGAACAGTCGGAGAAGAGTTATAGCCCTTGCCAGGAAGCAGAGGTGGTGCAGTCAATTGCATTGGAGGAACTGAACCTGCTTGAGATGGTTAACTTGATGAGCTTGATTCAAATTTAGCAATTGAATCTGAGGAGGATCCATCTGAAGTGGAATCGTTTGTAGTGGACCCGTCTGAGAAGGAGTTGTTTGAGAAGTTGCTTGAGGCATACCCATCTAAGGAGAACCCGTCTGAGGCAAAGCCGTCTGAGAAGGAGACCTCGTCTGAGGAGAACCCGTTTGGCAGCTACACGTTTGGAAGCTACACGTGTGGCAGCTACTTGTCTGAAAGTTACACGTTTGAAAGGTACCCGTCTCCCAGCTACCCGTCTGAAAGGTACTCTTCTGGAAGTTATCATCTGGAAGGCTACCCGTTAGGAATTTACCCATCTGGAAGCAACCCGTCTGGAGGTAACCCATCTAGCAAGTCATCCGTCTAACCAGTTACCCGTCTGGAGTTACTCGTCTGAGGAGGAGCCGTCAGGACTGATCTGTCTGAGTCAATCCGTTAGGATTGATCCGTCATCTATCAGGACCAATCCGTTTGAGCCAATTCGTCATAGTCTATCAGTCATCCATCATAGACTGATCCAACATAGCCTAACTCATTAGAGATTGAGCCGTTAGGGATTGCCGTTAGAGATGTTGTCGTCTGAGGCAGTGCAGTTAGAGAGGAGTTGTCGTAAGAAGTAAAATCTAACAAGGGAGATGTCTGTCAGAGGTTGATAAGTAGGTAGTTGGATCAAGAAAGCAGTGAATTGGAGTTGAGGGGAAGTTGTTTCAATGGGTCAAGTGAAAGCTCCCAAAAGGTTGATGAGGAGCAAAATTTAGTTCAAACAGTGATACACGCGAAGGGCTTTGCCCCTTGACCTCGCAAGGGACGCTGTCCCTTGACCCTGCAAGGGGGCTCCCGCCCCTTGACCCCCAACACAGGTGGCGACGGGTGTTGCCCGTCATGTTGATGATGTTGTTCATGTTGCTCATGCTGCTAATATGGCTTATTGCACAAAGTGAAGTGCCTATTCAGAGAATAATGGTCATGCTGATCATGTTGATGTTACACTTGATTGCAACAAGGGGAGTGCACAATTAGAGAATAAGTTGTTGCGAGAAACAGTCTACAGTGAAGTCTGTTGCAAACGATGTATGAAACAGGATGACACAAAAGGAGCGCGAGTTATGTTGTTCCGTACTTCTATTCCCAGTGTTTAGCTTCTGTCGTCAAGGACGCCGACCAATTTAGAGGAGGGGATAGATGTAGATAGGCAAATTGATATGTTTGAATTTAGTAACCAGTTTTGGTATTATATGTTATTTTGTAATTTTTACGCAAAGTGTTTGACGAAATGTGCGTACATATATTTAATAATGTTATAAAGTGGCAATATAATATTGTACATAATAATAAAGTGATGTTAAGTCATTTATGTTGATAAAGTCATAAGTCATAAGTTAGTTTGTCCTGTAGTGGGAAATGTCATGTAAATGCAAAGATTAAATGCATATGAAATGTAATTTGGGGAAATGATGAGGTGTCATGTAGTTGGAGGGTGTAACTGTTGGTTACGAATCTGCCATGAGGAAAGGATTTTTGGTTAATGCGCCCAGATTCGCCCACCAAAGATGAAAGGCCGGAAGGAAGAGATGCCTTCCGAGCCAATCTCCGGAGAAGGCCGGCTCCTTTTGGGGGGACTTGATTTAAGCTAAAGGGAACAGGAAAGAAATAAATGAACGGAAAGAGACAAATGTACAGAAAGAGATACAAATATGTCCAAAGGTTGGTGGGGGGAACTAACAAAGACGGGAACACACCAATCACCGCTACTTACCGCATACAAACACAGAGCATGACAAGGAACCGCAAAACCTAGGCGTACTTCCGATACACCAAGCAGCAGTATGCACAGCCTTCAATAGCTCCCTAGCAAACATTCCCTACAAGGAACTAACAGATAGGGATCGTATCAATCACCGGATACGTACACCGACAGTGGGTAGAAAGTAAACCTAGAGATGTCGTGAGCTGTGTATATGTGTTAGGTAGAGAGTTTAACCGCACAGCCTTCAATGGCTCCCTAGCAAACATTCCCTACAAGGAACTAACAGATAGGGATCGCATCAATCACTGTGATACGGGCCAGCAACGTCACACATAACTGATGGAACTGCTACCAAATTTATTACATGAATGCTTTAAATTAATGAAGTACATAAGGTGCTTTAAACAAGCAATGCTAGAGGAACCTGATCGCCAAATGCCGAAGTGAATCAACGAGCCGCGACACTGTGGGCCTAAGGCATATAATGAAAGACAAAGATAAAAGAATAAAGACAAGAGAATGTAACCGTGCATACGGATTGTATTCATAAGCGTAAGCACGGTTACAAGAAGCACGTAGTTCCCTAACAAACATTCCCCTTCCACCCTTTACAATGAATTTCAGATGGGCTTTTATAGCCCGAGTCCCACCCGTTACATTAATGGGCACAGAGTCCCGACCAAACATGAGCCGACGTAAGCGGCGAAAGAGCCGCAAATGCCGACCTTTTGTCGGATCGGGCTGTACCCGCAAGCATGGTCTTCCCGGAAGCCGGACAGCCTACGTGGCGGAGTGCCGGGTAAATCTTCAAGTCGGCAGGCTTGCTAGTAGCCGGAGCAGGTGAAACCTCAGATCAGCTTTGAATGAGGCTATTAACGCAAGCGGTGCAGGCAGCCCATGCTTATCCCTTTTGGTCGGCAGCCTTGGTTCAAATCCCGAAGCCGGACACTTGTCCGATGATGGGTTATGTCGTAGGACACATGCCTCGCCTTAGAGGGCAGTCTATCCATCTTTGCTTGGGATCGGGGCTCCTTGGGATGCGTGCAGAAATCGATGCGCCGGGGAAGGCCTTCAAGCCTTGGTCAAATTCCGGGTTTGTTCCCCTACCGTACACCTGCCAAGGGCGCATTCCGGCTCGTTGAGAAGTCGAATCGCGCACAGTGCGAACACCGGTGTCCGCCGCCATATGGACCTCGCTCCGGCATTTTATCTTTCTTCTCGCATTGACCCGCCGCCGCCAGCTGAAAGGTGCGCCTAGAAGTGGGGCGAAGTCGGACTTCGCACTCAAAATCGGGCGAAGTACGCACTTCGCACCAAAATCGGGCGAAGTACGCACTTCGCACCAAAATCGGGCGAAGTGCGAACTTCGCACCCGCACTTAGCCAATTTCGTATAGACTCGCCGGAAAGCCGGAAAATCAACTCGGGGAACTCCAAGGAAAAAAGGGGGAGAGAAAGAGAATGGGAAAGAAAAGGAAAGGGAGAGAAGGAAGAAAAACGGAAGGAGGGAAAGAAGAGCAAAGACCGTTACAAAACAATATTGAAGACATTGCACCCCGTGCAAAATGTGACAACATTTCTGGCGGCTCGCGGGTGTCGAGCTCGCCTCGGCGCAAAGAATCCATGCCTTCATCCTTTGGGTGCAGAGGAACTTGCCTCCCCTGCCTTTTGCCGCTCTAATCGTTCTCCTTGCGGCAACCGTTCTTCGATTCATCTTTGTCGCTTGCCTCACCGCATCTCCTTCCGAAAGGTCTCCATTTCCTCGCTTCGCCTCGCACATGCGAGTGTACGCCTCTTGGGCTGAGTGCCATGCTTCCGCTTCGAATGGCTTGCGGTCAGCTATATCTTCTAATGCTCCGTGAAAAGCAGCGACCGCGTGCAGGTCGATGGTGAGGTATCTTTTCTCTAACTCCTGAAAATAGGAGCGGATCCTGGAATATCTGGACACCATCTGAGTGACTCGACCGTCTTGAATTGGCTCACTCCAGCCTATCAATTTCAGCCGTATCCGCTTCAAAGGACTGCCAATTCTTCTTTACCCGATCTAGGGTGAGGAGCTCGCCATTCTCAACAAAACCTCGGACACCCAAGTTCTCGAAAGAGCGTGAAAGGGGGCCAGACAGATATCTCTTTCATGTCCGAATGCGTCAAGCATTCGTCTGGCCACTCTCACCTCTTCAACTTTTCTGAAATATTTGTGCAAGGTCACCCTTGCACCTGCCCATTCTGCAGCGAATGAGGACACGGGGGAAAAAGGACGCCGTCGCGCTCGCGCTCCCCGAAGGTTTATCGCCGTGTCCAGCCATTGCTTTGCCTCGGCGCTCGGCCTCCTCTACCACAAGCTTTCCCGGCGTAAACTTCTTGAATCCTGGATGCGAAGTCCAGGACCGCCATCGCCTTAAAGGTATGGGGCTTGCATTCCCTCAACAAACCAACCCTCATTTCCTTAACTTTTGTCTTTGAAAAGACAACCGCTTGAGATGTTTTCTCTGTAAGCTGCGACTGCGCTTGCTTCAAAGACTCCTGGAGCTGAGAAATCTGCTCCGAGGCCGCTTTCTTTCGGTTGCGGCTCGTTGTCGAGAAGCGGCCAGCCGGGCTTTGAATTCATCTCTGCTTCTCGCCGCGCCGCTTCCAGCCTGCTCGTGGACCTAGATAGGTCCTCTTCAAGTTGCCTTACTTTGTCCCGCAACGCGAAAAGTTCTTCCCCGCTCCTCCGCACTCTTGACAAAGAGATTGTCGCCTTTGCGCATGATCGTCTCGAATCTCATACTCGTTTATCAATGTCGTCAAAGCTTTTCTCCTTTGTCTGGAGCACGTAGTCCGCCTTAGTCATTTCTCGGAGAGGCTTCTTCACTATTGGGATTATTTTCTCCGTTGTAATCACTCTCCTTCCGAAATCATACTTTGCGCGTTTTGCCGGGCGGCTATCTCTTCATGTCTCCTCCGCTTCTGTGTCTTGGCGGAAAGAGACAGAATACTCTACGGCTCTCGCTGCCGTGGGCAAGTCATCCGAGTTCGAAGGTCGTCCATAAAATCTGGTTCCCCCAGCCTTAGGGATCCGCCGAGACGTCTCTCCTGCGGGGATGGGATCAGGAGGAACCGGACAGACCTTGGAAGAATCGGTCGCTTGTGGGGGCGACCGGGAAATGGAAATGGGAGCGGCTGACACTGTGAGGGTTTGAAGCGGCTGAGGCGGAGGATGTGATGGTGAACGGACAGCCTCAGCACTGACCTCGGGCGAAGGGTTTGGAGTTGTGCTCAGAGAAAGAGAGACGTTAGGGTTCTGAGCAAACTGATCGAAAGAATGGGGACCGCTAGAAGGACGCGGAGACGGGGAGGAGGATGTGGTCATGGCTCGCCCAGATTGAGCGGGGGACTGAGTGGAAGTAGAACTGGGTGAGACTAGAGAGACAGGGGCAGCAAACGTACTCGCGGGCTCCGCCCCGAGCCGATGCCGGGTGAATGTCTTCGCTTCTTGTCTCGGCGGCCGGCTTGGGACCGCCCAAAGGAATTGCCTCCGCGGCGGCAGGACGCGGCCGCGGCTCGCGACCGGTCGCCGCACTATCGTGCTAGGGTCGCCCGATTTTCTCAACTCTCCTCCGCTTCTTCTCTTCTCGGGAACAACCGTCGGATCGTGGGAAGGAGACGGCTGGTGCAGCAGAGCACCGATGCTCCCACGGTAAACTTGTACCGGGGTTTGACTTGCGTAAGGTCCGCCGCGACCGGTCCGCTTTCCGGCGGCGCCGGCGCTTTTCTTGCCTCGAGGAAGTGCCTCGGCGCCGCCTTGACTAACTTTTTTCGCCTTTTCGTGCGCCGCCTTAGGAGCCACGAACCGCATTGGATCGGCTCGGGTACTTGCCGGGCCGGCGCCGGCGCTGCCGAAGTGTACAATCGTTTGGGAGGAGACCCACTTTTATAATCCTCAAAGGGGCCTCTGGGAACGTAACCTTGATATGCGAACGGCCGCCACCGTCATGATGCCGGTCATAGAGAACCGAGAAGTCGTCATCTACGGCCATGTTTCTCCTTGTGGATTTATCGTGTCGCGTGCGGCATCTCATTTTCCAAAGATTCAATAATCTTTTCTTTAGACCAGCTTAAGGCCTCGCAATCTTGGACAGAAATTTTTTGAACCCCGGAGATGAGAAGTGATGGTCCGGGTTTCTCTTGGGGTCATATGTCACCTCCTCGCAAGAGAAATCCCGCCAAGGGGGAGAAGCTTCCATTAATTCAATCTCCCAGCCAAGGTCCACATGGACCACGTCGCATCTATCTTCGGTTATATCCCGGGGCACAAATGTGCAAACTTTCCCCTTATCCCATGAGGGTCATACTTCCAGCACTGCGGCAAGAAAACCAGGCCAATCCGGGACAGCGCTTGCTCTAGGTAGACATGTTGTCCTACCTCAGCAATCTCAACGTTGGCCCAGGAAAGAGGGTATTGGAAAATCTGTCCTCTTTTCTTCCCTAGGCCAAACTCTTCTTCCACATAGTCCATCTGTCGGGCAACCTCCATCCCGACCGTATGCTCGAGCACCAATAGGGCAGCAAATAGGGTTTGCCCTTGAATCCGTAGATTCTGATCACAATCCCTCGCGTCGTCTAAAACGTCCCCGAGCTTCCGATTTATCAAAGCACTCGCCATTTCTCTCTGGGACGGGGGATTTCACTTTCGGTGAAGACCGACATGACGAATCCCGTAAAGTTGAAGTTGAACTTGTAGTAGGACCCTTTCCGGTATAAGTCATCCGTCCGGCTATAGACGGGTCGGGCTCTCCCTTCTCGTTAACCTTCTTCAGGTTCAGGATCGGCATTTGGGGGTGCAGATGGTACAAACAAAGCCAGGCCAGAACGGAACTGAAACGAAAATCGGTTGACTGCCTCTTCTGAATCTTCAACAGGCTGGAATGAATGGCGTAAGCCAGCCACTCGCCTGACCGAAAGAGATGGGGCGCTTTCGCTCCGCCGCGCCGCCGGTTCGTAAGATTCTCCACACAGAGGCATTCTCGCGCCGCCACTGGTACGGGTGCACCACCATCGGAGTCGCAGCCGAGGATCCATGCCAAGATGGTATATAGATACTTGCTCCGAAATTTCGCCAAAGGCATGGGGCCGCCGGCCATTGTCCGGCCGGGAAGCGGGGCGTTCAGCTCCGAATTGAGGAAATCCCTCATTCGCTTGGTGTGCGTGAAACGTCCCGCTTGTTCGCCCGCACCGATTTTTTCGAGGATGGTGCCGGAGTCATACTCCAGCCCCGGGGCGAAAGTCGGTCGCACAGCTTCCTCGCGCAAGTGCGAACAAGGGTTTGCCAACGGAACCGCAGATTTGCCGGAAGCCGGTTTATAATGTCTAACAATTAAGTCTATCACCTCCGGCATTGGTGGACAGGAGGGCACATGAATCGAAGAGATTTGATTTGTACGCCGCTCCAAAATGATGGGAGGGCGAAACTTTGTCAGCCCAGCTCTCCACATTCGCTCGCAGCTGAGTTAGGCTCATGGAAAACGAGCCGTCCACATATCCTGCCATGTAATTCACCGGAGGTGGTGGGGATTGCCCACGCCGTACCTTCTTCGTCCGGGCCTTTGACTTTTTCTCCGGCGGAGGATCGCCTTTGAAAACTCCCCGGCCGCGGCAAATCCCCCGGTTCATTGCCACTGGATCGCGCCGACACGGGCCTTTTTCCCTTGTCCATCTCTCCGAGTCAGCAATAATGACAGTTCAGCCGTCTCGCAACAAATTTCGCTATCGTAGGAATAATTAGCACCGTCCGAGGAATAATCTCTGCAAACTGGAATGTTGGCATGATTCTCGACCCCCTTTTCTAGATAAAAACAGCGCCATTAATGCAACGCAAGAGGGGTAGGTCGGCTGAGTTAAAACCCTTGGTGGTCGCGCAGAGAACGTTTAGGAAAAGACGCGCTCCTGCAGACGTGCCTTGCTTCTTTAGTTGCATTTTTCCTTGAAAAACGCGCAATCATTAATTCAGCGTTGGGGACTGCACCATGGCTGACGTTGCTGCCACCACTTGGGCACACTGCTCAAGACAAAACCTTTGGCGCGGAAACCCAGATTAAAACAAGTGCAAGCGCGCCTTGGGCCCAGCATGGGGGTTTTTGAATTTTTCATTATTATTTTTCTTTTTTAAACGCGTCCCAATGCTGGCCCGGAAAACTAGGCGCAGCCGGGCTTCGCCCGAAGTTGGGCGCGGCCCGACCTCGCCGGCGAGTCGGACTTCGCCCGACTTCGGCGAGTTCGAACTTCGCGCGAAGCGCGTGCTTGAACCGTTCCATTTCTGCTTGTTTTTGCTGCGCCCAAGGTTTGGGCGCGGTCTGGGTCTTTGCCGCCTTGGGGCCTTCGAACACACTTAACATACCCTGCGACCTTTGGACTTTGAACAAACTGCGCAGTTGCGACGCTGGGGCGGGTTCGGACTTCGGCCGAAGCTTGGGGCGAAGTACGAACTTCGCGCGAAGTTCGCACTTCGCACAAGCATTGAGCGCAGCGCGCACTTCGCACCGGCGCTGGCCGAAGTCGGACTTCGCCGCGAGTTCGCACTCGCGCAAACTTTGCGCGCAAGTGCGTACTTCGCACGAAGGGTTGCGCAGCTGCGGACTTCGGTCCGCTTCGTGTTTTCTCGGACAAACTTCGCAACTGGCCGGGTCGAAGTCGTCCGCAAGAGTCGGGCTTCGCCAACACTTAGTCGATTTTTTGCTCTTTTTCTCCTTTCTTTCTCTCGCATAGCCGAACTTCGCCCTCTCCGCGGGCAACGACGTACTTCGCCGCGAAGTCTGTCTTTCTCTCCCATGCCGCATTTAAGCTCAAAGAAGGAAAAATAAACTGAAAGCTAAAACTGGAAACTATACATGCGGGGAAAAATAAAAACACAAGGCAAAATTTTTACAAGGAAGGGCCACTCGGGCGCCTTCAAAAGCGATAAAGCTTCAAGTGGAACCCGTTGACGGGGATGGGGAGGAGCCGACCCTCCATATCCGAAAGTATGTAGGCATTGAACCGATTCACCCGGGCAATCCGATAAGGGCCCTCCCGTAGAGCATCAAATTTTCCGTGATTACCCGGTTTTGCCTTGTATGAGTCCCACTTCAAGCACTGTGTCCCCGACTTCGAAAACTCGGGCCGTGGTGCCTTTGGCAAACCAGCCTTTAGTGGCTGCAATGTGATCCGCGAAGGCCCGGTATGCACTTTCTCTCGTCTTCTTCCAACCGCAGGAGTTGGCACAACTGTCGTCTACCGGGTCTCCGCCGCTCCCGTCTTCATCAACCATCCACAGTGGCGGGGATTTCAATGTGTGATGGCATAACAGCCTTGCTTGCCATAGACGAGCGCGTAGGGGGACGTCTTGAGGGATTTCTTGAACGCAACTTGGTCCGCCCACAGCGCCCGGTTCAGGAGCAAGTGCCAAGTCCGCTTATTCTTTTCAATGGTCCTCCGGAGAATTTTCAGGAGGTTCTTGTTAGTAGACTCGGCAAGGCCATTCCCTTGCGGGTAGTAATTAGAAGACATCTTGTGATAGATGCCAAGTCCGCCGGTGTACTCCGTGAGTACGGCGCCTACAAATCCCGGACCGTTGTCCGTCACAATCGACTCGGAACCCCGAGCGGGTAATCGTGCTCTCAATGAACCCGATGACCGTTTCTTGGTCGGCGTTCTTGGTCGGGATCGCCTCCGTCCACCGTGTGAAATAGTCGTAGTCGTGAGAATAAACTTGTGGCCGGCGGAGGAGTTAGGAGAAATCACCCCAATGAAGTCTAGACCCCATTGCCGGAACGGAGCTTCGGCTTGAATCGGTTGAAGGGGCAGGGGTGCTTTTCTGCTTCGGCCAGCATACCTCCGGCATTGATCACATTTGGCGCAGACCGCATACGCGTCTCACGAACAGAGTGGGCCAATAGTATCCAGCCCTTATTATTTTTAAGGCCGTTGGCCTTGAGGAATGGTGACCCCCATGCATCCCGGAATGAAAATCTCCGAGGATCCTAGGCTGGTCAGATTTTATGACGCACCGCAACAGGATGCCGTCAATGTTTTTGAAGTAAAGCCCCTCGGGGCGAAGAGTGTACCTTAGTGCACCTAACCGAAATCTCCTTCGTTGTGAGGCGTTCAGGTGATCGGGACATCTTCCGGTGCGTAAGTATCTCACCAGCTCATCCGTCCAATCACTCCCCTCCGATAAGGAGTTGGCTAGGTAGACGCGTGTCGCCGTGTCCTCCCACTTACAAAGCGGAGATGCCGGCTACGCCGCTTCGGGCCAATTCCCGACACAAGGCTCGGCCTCCGATAAGCTTGGTGGGCCGTACTTCGATGTCAAACTCCCGGATCTTGGCAATCCATCCCGCTCTCTTGTGACCCGGTTCTCCTTGCAAGATGAAACCGCGAACATCGGGGTGAATCACAAAGACAAGTGGTCTTACTCCGGGAGACAAAGTGCCCGAACTTTCGAAGGGACTTCATGACCGCATGGACCCGCCGCTCTATAAAATTGTACTTCTCTTCGTGCGGCAAAATCACTTGGCTTAGGAACGCAATGGGGCGCTCCTCACCGTCGTCTCCCTTCTGAGTCAGGACTGCAGCGTAACTTTCGGGTTCTCCCACTGCATACAGGATGAAGTCCTTGGAGTAGTCCGGGTTTGTCAACACCGGAGCTTGCGCAATTCGAGCCTTGATTTCCTCGAAAGCTTGTTCTCTTTCATCAGTCCATTCGTAAGGTGTATCTTTCTTCAACAGTTCGGCCATAGGCTTGATCACTCGTGCGAAGTCCGGGATGAACTTCCGCACGGAGTTAATCCGACCGAAGAAGGACTCGCAGCCCTTTTTATCGGGCAATGGGCGTGCGAACGAGGGCTTCGCTCCGTCAGTGGTCAATGGCGAGGCCTTCCTCGGAGATGACATGTCCCAAGCAGCTTTCCTTCCTTTACCGCGAAGACAGACTTCTTCGGGTTTATAGAGATGCCGAATTCTCGACAACTTTCAAATATCTGCCGCAGGTGCGAAACATGATCTTCTCGTCGGTGAGAGAAAACAGTCATGTCATCAAGGTAGATGACAATAATCTTGTTGAGCAGCTCTCGTAAGGCCAGGTCCATGGCCCTTTGGAACGTGGCACCAGCATTGGATAAGCCAAACGGCATGCGCTGATAGGCGAACGTCCCCCACTTCGTGGTAAACGCCGTCTTATGCTGGTCTTCGTCTTTGACCCAAATCTGGTTGTAGCCGGAAAATCCATCTAAAAGTGAAAATCTCTGGGCTCCAGCAACGATATGCAAAATTTGGTCGATTTGGGGAAGCGGATAGTGGTCCCTGAGGGAAGCCTGATTTAGGTTTCGAAGTCGACACGTAGACGTATGTCGCCATTCTTTTTCCTCACGGGCACCAGATTCGCGACCCAGGATGAATGTTTGATGGGGTAGATGATCTTGGCCTCCAAAGATCTTCAAGAGCTCGGTCTTCATCATGGCCTCAATCTTTGGATTTACGGCCCTTTGCTTTTGTCGGAACGGCTTGGCGCCATCCTCTAGCTCGATGGTATGCTCGGATGACAGATCCGTCATACCCCTCAAATCCTCGTAGCACCAGTGCCACGATGTCGGGGAACTCCCGGCACAGTTGATCTAATCCGCACCAGCCTCCTCCGACGTGCGACCTGTTCCGACCTTGATGGTTTTACCAGTGTTCGAGCTCCAGTGTCAGCATACCGCCTCGGGTCTACTTTGATCCCGTGGGATATTGCTCGTCATTTCGATCAAAGAGACTCTCTAATGTAATCAGTCCTTTTGGGACGTGATTATTCCGTGAATCGTATCAACCCCTCATATTGCTCGTCATCATGGTCTCTACCTTCGATTACACACACTTCGTTAACCAGGAATGTGACGATCTCCTCGTCACACCTGAATACCCGCTGTAAGGTATCCCTATCGTGCACGTAAGGCCCGTAAATGGTGCGGACCGGCTTCGGCTTCGGACGACGTCTTCAACTGAACGCACTGCTCCAACAGACGCCGTAATATCCGCGTGCTTGTTTCTCTCACGCGATATTGCCTTAACGTTCAATGAGTCAAACGATTCCATCAGTCCCGCACCCGATTGCGGTACGCTCTAAGATAGTGATGCTTAGACGCGCATTTATTCGTAACTTGATGACACACTAACTCCGAATCTCCGAAAATTTGGAGATGCTTGATTCCGAGCCTTTCCGCCTTTCGCACCCAAGCACGTGGCTTCGTATTCCGCCGAATTGTTAGTACAGCCTCCAGTGCCAGCCTGTAGGCATAGTCCCTCTGGACTCCGGTTGGGGAAACCAGGAGGACCCCTGCACCGGCGCCATTCTTGCAACGCGCGCCGTCAAAGAAAAGCTTCCACAGCTCTTCGGGTGCAGGTCCTACTTCCTTCGCAACGGACACGTCAAGCTCCTCGGGCTGCTTAATGGAGTAACAGCCCTGCTCTGTCCCGATTACAGCATCGAAGTCTTGCAACGAGAACTCGTATTCAAGCCGTAGCACTTCGAGAGCTTGCTCGGCCGCTCCATCGTCACCGCTTCTTCCTTCCGACAACCGGACCATGCAGCCCATCTCTCCTCCGGTATCTTGTCTACTAGAAAAGGGGAAGGCTTCTCATTGAAAATTTTCAGCCTCCTTCCTTTGAAGGGCACTTCCATGTGCGAGTAGTCTAGAGACAGTACTCGCCCAACTTCGCAGTTGAACTCCCGAGAGAGACACATGCCGAAGTAAGGCTCCAGGTCAACAATCACGACCTCTTGGATGACCACAATGTCGAGAGCTTTGTGCAGCCGGATAGGGATGTCCTTTATGACACCAACCGCCTTGACAGGGTGCCGTCTAATTGCAAGCACACCTTGGCTGCTCCGTGTGTATTCCATCCCGATCTCATCGCAGACGGCCTTCGGCATCACAGCCGAGGAAGCACCGTAATCCACCATGCAGCTAGGAACTATGTGCCCTTGCATCCGCAAAGACAGTATAAAAGGGTGGCGGTCCTGCTCTTCCCAGTGGCGGAGATCGTCAAAGGTTGAACCAGGACAGCAGGCGCATCCGCTTGCCGTTCTTCATGTTCTTCGATGATTCTTGCAGCAGATCTACCCGGCCCGGAAGCGTAAGAGCATCGTACATGCCGATTCTCGGCAGAGTCTTCTTTAACTCGTCTACAATGTCGTAGCCCGAGGTACTAGCTCCTTTCGCTGGTTTAGCCGGTTCATACTTGGTCCGGCATCGTTGGGTGGCCTCAACTCGCCGTCTCTTGGTCGAGACGGGTACTTCAGCCTTCTCCCGGGCTTGTTCTTTGGTTTCGGCTGGGGGCTGAAGTACAGGAAGCTTAGCGGGAGTTGGGGCCTTTGCTGGAGGCTTAGCTGGAACAGCAGCGGCCTTTGCCGGAGAAGGTTTAGCGGGAGCTTTATCTTTGGACGTCTTCTCCTGGGCTGTGTAAGGCCACAGCCGCTAGGACGGTGGCAGCCCATCGGGCCGCGGTTTTTCTCTTCTCGCGTATACCCGCAAAGGTTTAGCCGCGTCCGCAGCCTTTCTTTTCTTCCTTGGCGGGCGCCACCGGATTCTCTTCTCGGCAGGCAAAATTGGCCTCGCCGTCCAAGATCATGTACACCTCATCATCTTCTATAGTGCCGCCGGCCAAGGTCCTGGATGTAGTGCCGGTGCAAAGTGCGCCTTCCTCCGAATGCGGGTCATTGCACGTAGTGCACCGGCTTGACTCGGTCGGGAGGACCAGGTGGGTCATCTATAGCAAGATTTCTCGAGGCGGACGCCTCGCGGTTGGTTCTCTCGGGGCTTTATCTTTTGTCGCCGCCGGTGGCGCATACGGCCTTCTAGGAGCAAAGTCCATTTGGGCCTCGCTTCTTTTTCATAGCAGTCATGTCATTGGACATGGCATGATATCCGGAGGCCAAAGCCCGCACTTCTTGTAGAATCGTGTTCGGATGCCGTCAGTCGGGAGGCGGCAATCGTGCCGGTGGAGGCAAAGCGGCCAATGGAGGAGGGTTAGAATAAGACGCATACCGCGGGGGAGCAGGAAGCGCCGGAAAATGCGGAGCGGGAGGAGGCGGATGAGGGTAATGCAACTGAGGCGGGCCGTATTGAGTTACGACCGGCGCCGGATTCCACCGCGGCCGGGGCCGCTGCCCCGAAGTAGACGGCACACCACCGTAGCGTAAGGATACCGCGATCCGGGAAAGTCGGGATGAATCGGCTCCCGCACTCGGACTGAAGCCCGCCGATGGAGATAATGTCGCCTTCAGCTTGTCGGGCAGCCTTCGTATAGTGCGTGGAATTCGTCAATTCGGGCGATCTTCAAGAAGAGGCATATGTCTGAGTTGAAAGACCTCAGATAGTAGTGAGCAGCCATGCCGGCTGAAGGCCGAAGTTCGCGAGGTACCCGTTTCCAGGATCTCGCAAACCTAATGTTAAAATCATACACCTCCTCTTGAGGATGCCTCTGGATTGCTTGGAACTGATGCAAGAGAGAGGTAGGATCAGCAGACTCGTTGCATCCTTTTACGAGCCTCCTGGCAAGCTGGGGCCACCCAGTGATGGATCCCTCTCGGCAGCCGATCTCCACCAAGAGAGAAGCTTTCCCCTCATGGAAAGGGCCAGCAGACGGGTCTTCACACTTTCATCGGTGATGGTATGCAGTGCGGCCATGGCAAGGATGTCCTGGATGTGCTCGTACGCCGTCTTACCGTAGCCGTCGTATGTGGGAATAGACTTTAAAGCAGCAGGGGGCACAGCTTGCTGACCGATCAGGGCCAAAGGCCCTGTAGAGTCCACCGCCGGGAAGAGATCATCGTCATTCGGCTGTTGATCAGCCATTTCTTCTTCTTCTCCGCCGTCGGTTGTGTACTCGGTGTCGGTACTTTCCGAGGATGCAGGATTTTCCTCTTCCTCGGCCTCTTCTACTTCGTACTCGGCTCTTCCGACCTCGCCTTCGGCCTCTTCTTGGATCTCACCTCGGCTTCGTCGAAACGAGCTCGCGGATCAGCCAGCCTGGGTATCTCGCCTCGAGCGTGGATGTCTAGTTCGTAGAACTCAGGCGGGCTTCTCGGATTTCTTGTTCGCCACCTTCTCGTGTGCATGAAGGTGACAGGACCGGTCTTCTAGACTCAGAGGATTTGTTCGTGCAGAAGTCGCCAGTGTTCGGATTTGGAACAAGCAATGAAGCGAACACCGGTGCTTCGATTCTCGTCGGGGTGAGAAACTTCCTTGTCTCACCAAGAGCTCAGGAACCGTCGCCGCTGTGGAGACCGATCGGAAAATCTCTCGTCGATGTGGGACCCGTGTTCCGCCGAGCGGGTCGAAGAACCGTTGCGCTAGGTGGAAACTCGGACGGGTACTCTTTCTTTAAATCGTGGGACAAGCGTCCCACCGGCGTGCTGCAGAAACCGTTGGTTACGAATCTGCCATGAGGAAAGGATTTTTGGTTAATGCGCCCGCATTCGCCCACTCAAGATGAAAGGCCGGAAGGAAGAGATGCCTTCCGAGCCAATCTCCGGAGAAGGCCGGCTCCTTTTGGGGGACTTGATTTAAGCTAAAGGGAACAGAAAGAAATAAATGAACGGAAAGAGACAAATGTACGTAAAGAGATACAAATATGTCCAAAGGTTGGTGGGGGGAACTAACAAAGACGGGAACACACCAATCACCGCTACTTACCGCATACAAACACAGAGCATGACAAGGAACCGCAAAACCTAGGCGTACTTCCGATACACCAACAGCCGTATGCACAGCTTCAATAGCTCCCTAGCAAACATTCCCTACAAGGAACTAACAAGTAGGGATCGTATCAATCACCGTGATACGTACACCGACAGGGGTAGAAAGTAAACCTAGAGATGTCGTGAGCTGTGTATATGTGTTAGGTAGAGAGTTTAACCGCACAGCCTTCAATGGCTCCCTAGCTAACATTCCCTACAAGGAACTAACAGCTAGGGATCGCATCAATCACCGTGATACGGGCCAGCAACGTCACACATAACCGATGGAACCGCTACCAAATTTATTACATGAATGCTTTAAATTAATGAAGTACATAAGGTGCTTTAAACAAGCAATGCTAGAGGAACCCGATCGCCAAATGCCGAAGTGAATCAACGAGCCGCGATACATGTGGGCCTAAGGCATATAATGAAAGACAAAGATAAAAGAATAAAGACAAGAGAATGTAACCGTGCATACAGATTGTATTCATAAGCGTAAGCACGGTTACAAGTAAGTACGTAGTTCCCTAACAAACATTCCCCTTCCACCCTTTACAATGAATTTCAGATGGGCTTTTATAGCCCGAGTCCCACCCGTTACATTAATGGGCACAGAGTCCCGCCAAACATGAGCCGACGTAAGCGGCGAAAGAGCCGCAAATGCCGACCTTTTGTCGGATCGGGTCGTACCCGCAAGCATGGTCTTCCCGGAAGCCGGACAGCCTACGTGGCGGAGTGCCGGGTAAATCTTCAAGTCGGCAGAGCTTGCTAGTAGTCGGAGCAGTGAAACCTCGCATCAGCTTTGAATGAGGCTATTAACGCAGCGGTGCAGCAGCCCATGCTTATCCCTTTTGGTCGGCAGCCTTGGTTCAAATCCCGAAGCCGGACACTTGTCCGATGATGGGTTATGTCGTAGGACACATGCCCGCCTTAGAGGGCAGCCTATCCATCTTTGCTTGGGATCGGGGCTCCTTGGGATGCGTGCAGAAATCGCAGCGCTGGGGAAGGCCTTCAAGCCTTGGTCAAATTCCGGGTTTGTTCCCCTACCGTACACTCGTCAAGGGCGCATTCCGGCTCGTTGAGAAGTCGAATCGCGCACAAGCGAACACCGGTGTCCGCCGCCATATGGACCTCGCTCCGGCATTTTATCTTTCTTCTCGCATTGACCCGCCAGCCGCTGCGAAAGGTGCGCCTAGAAGTGGGGCGAAGTCGGACTTCGCACCAAAATCGGGCGAAGTACGACTCGCACCAATCGGGCGCTCGCACCAATCGGGCGAAGTGCGAACTTCGCACCCGCACTTAGCCAATTTCGGATAGACTCGCCGGAAAGCTGGAAAATCAACTGGGGAACTCCAAGGAAAAAAGGGGGGAGAGAAAGAGAATGGGAAAGAAAAGGAAAGGGAGAGAAGGAAGAAAAACGGAAGGAGGAAAAGAAGAGCAGCACTGTTACAAAACAATATTGAAGACATTGCACCCCGTGCAAAATGTGACAACAAGAACTACTTTTGGGTGTATAAATAAGCCCTCCCCTTGTTCATTCAGGGGGATTGATGAAGTCATGCAGGTTGATGGATTGATAAGAGCATTGGTATGTGTGAGAGTTGGTGCATATGTGCGTAGGGCATGATGCAGTCCAGTCTTGTATGCAGCCATGAAGAGTATTCTGCATAGGGTTTGCAGGCTGCAGATTGTAATGCTGAAACTGTATTGCTGTAACCATATATGCCATTGTTAATATAAAACTGCTTGTATTCATTGTCATCTTCTATTGCTGCTGCTATTGCTATTGCTGTTGCAGGTTCTGTTCACTGTTATTGCTCATAACTGCATATTTGTAGAATTATTTAAGTAGAAATGGAATTGTGTGTAAGCATGTAAAATTAAATCTCTACAATAAATGATACATTTCAATCATAATGTGAGAATAAGACTTAAAATTTAATAGCAACATTGATAGTTTCAACCTGAGTCACCATGGAATGTATTTCCATAGGCCCAATTAAGAAATACATTATTGACCATGTTGTTTAGTTTTTTGAGTGCACTGGCTAAAAGATAACTCAAAATGCCATTGCAAAGTAGGTCACCATACTTTTCTGTAACAATACATTCATTTTAGATTACCAAAATTAGCAAATGATTTTTTTCTTTCCTTTTTACAATCTATTAATGTAACATTGCATCCTATTTAATTTTGACCCAAAGGATTTTTAAAAGTAATCCACTTGTGCACATTAACCAAGCTCTAATAGGACACTTTTACTCTATATTTCCATGGTGGTTTCCTTTATCACTTCTTGTTGAACACGGAATTCGTCGAGTGCGATTTGCACTGTTGCCACATTTTGCACAGGGTGCCATGTTTTCAAATTTTGTAAGTATGCTGCTCTTCCTTCCCTCCATCTCCTTTCCCTTTCTCCACTGTTCCCTTTCTCCCCTTGTATCAGTTGCATTCCTCCCTTTTTCCCCCGGTTCTTTCTCGATCGTAATTCCCAAAATAGATCTCACATTCCCTGAAAAATTCTAAGTTTAAGAGTGCAACCCGACTTCGCAGCGAAGTCGGGGTGCGCCCTTAAGTACGAGCGCACTAGGGAATGCGAAGTGCGGAAGCAGGCTGGAAATGAGCAGATGCGCCCTTAAGTACGAGCGCACTAGGGAATGCGAAGTGCGGAAGCAGGTTGGAAATGAGCAGAATTTGGCTAAGTATGGGAGCGCAACCCAACTTCGCAACGAAGTCGGGGTGCGCTCCTCTTCCGGTGCGCAGTTGGGAAGCAGTGTCTCCAGAAATCAGCTAAGTGCCGGAGCGCAACCCGACTTCGCAGCGAAGTCGGGGTGCGCTCCCCTTCTTGCGCGCAGTCCGAGCAGCAGCTAAATTGACTAAGTGCTGGAGTGCGCAACCCGACTTCGCAGCGAAGTCGGGCTGCGCCCTCTGACCTGTGCGCAGTTGGGCAAGATCCATCAAGCAGCCCAAAAATTGGCTAAGGCACGGAGGCCTCCCGAACTGCGTTGTTCCCCACCTGCGCTATCCAATTGCGCTCTGATCCCAGGCGAAGTTGGACATAAAGGAAAGACTGCCTTTCAAGGCAGACATGTGTCCCTCATCAGAATTTGACAAGTGTCCAGCCTCGGGATTCGAGCCGAGATGTGATGGGAAAAGGACAAGCATGGGCCAAATCACCTCCACCAGCTGCCCTCATTCAAGCTGACGCAAAGTTCCATCTACCGCAGCTACCCGCATTCATGCTGACTCAAAGTCTCATCAATCGCACTGCCACGTAGCTGCCAAGTCTTCAGGTGGACTTTGCTGCTAGTACAGTCCTTGTCTGCAGGAGTCAACATCAGCAGCTCTTTCGCTGCTTTTGTCAGATTTTGTCAGCTCTGGGATTTTGTGCCCAGGATTGTAATGGGGGGGGGGATTGCGCTATAAATAGCCGCACTACTTATTGTAAAAGGGTGGAAGGGGGATATCTTGCTAGGGAACCATTGTAGCTATACGTTTGCCTCTAAATGCAAGACACACACTTGGCTATATTTTTTTGTTGTCATTCTTTATGCTGCCTTTACTTGACATTTCTGCCTCATGTTTCTTATTTCATTGCTCACTGTTATTCTGAATTCTGGATTCCGGTATTTGATGATTAAGTATTCCTGGAATGCATAGATAGAAGGATACATAGGGTGCATAACGGTGGTAGTTTCTATTGTGTGTTCTGTATTGGATTGCTGTTAGTAGTGGTGATTGATCGTTGCCGTGCTGCTTATTCCCCCCACCCAACTCAAATCACATTTGAATCTCTTTCCGCACTTTTATCTCTTTCCTGTACTCTCAGCTAAAACACTTAAGAAAACCCATAGGAAGCCGGCCTTCTTCGGAGATTGGCACGGAAGGCATTCCTTCCTTCCGGCCTTTCAATCTGGTGGGCGAATCTGGGGCGCATTTAACCAAATCCTTTCCTCATGGCAGATTCGTAACCAACAGTTTCTCTGGCATGCCCGGTGGGACATGGAAGTTTCCCACACCAAAACAGAATCGAAGCACTGGTGTTCGCTTCATTGCTGTTAGAATCAGAACACCTGGCGACTCTGCAAGTACCTGAATATTCTCTGAGTCCGTGAAGACCGGTCCGAGCGCCTTCATGCATACAAGAAGGTGGAGAGCAAGGAATCCAGGAAACTAGCCTGATCTTTACGAAATTGACATTGCCGCTCCAGGAGAGCGCGTCAGGTTTGCCGATCACCAAGCTCGCATAGACGAATCCGAGCCCGAAATCGAAGAGGCCGAGGCTGAAGAGCAATCTACATCCTCGGATGGTACCGATATCGAGTACACTACCGGAGGAGAGGAAGAAATGGCTGCTCAGCAGAATGATGACGATCTCTTCCCGGCGGTAGACTCCACGGGGCCCTTGGCCCTAGTCGGACAACAAGTTGTGCCCCCCGCTGCCCTAAAGTCCATCCCTACTTATGATGGCTACGGCAAGACGACGTATGAACACATCCAGGACATTCTGGCCTTGGCTGCACTACACTCTATTACTGACGAAAGCGTCAAGACCCGTCTGCTGGCTCTTTCCCTAAGGGGAAAACTTCTCTACTGGTGGAGATCTCTGCCAGAGGGATCTATCACGGGGTGGCGCCAGCTGGCTAGCAGGCTCGTAAAAGGATGCAATGAGTCTGCTGATCCCTCTTCGTTGTTGCATCAGTTCCAAAGCATCCAACGACACCCCCAAGAGGAGGTGTTGGACTTCAACATAAGGTTTGCGAGGTCTTGGAAACGAGTACCTCGCGAACCGCGACCTTCGACGGGTCAAGTCGCGCACTACTACTTGAGGTCATTCAATTCTGACATCTGCCTACTGCTGAAGATAGCCCAAGTCGATTCATTCCCTGCCCTGTACAAAGCTGCCTAGCAAGCCGAAATGGATATAATCTCCATAGGCAGGCTCCCGCATAGGGTATAGCCACCAATTTACCCTGACTTTCCTCAGTCCTAGCACCCATCGGCCTCTGGTGTGATGCCGTCATCTTCAAGTCAGCACCCCCAGCAGCCATGGAATCCGGCGCCGGTCGTAAACCCTTACGGCCCGCCACAAATTCATTACCCTAACCCGCCGCCTCCTCCGCAGTATCCCGCACTCCCAGCTCCCCCTCAGTACACACAGTATTCTGCACCCCCTCCATTGGCTGCACTACCTTCGCCAGCTCAGTTGCCACCTGCGGACAATGACATTCATAACAAAATCCTCCAAGAGGTGAGGGCTTTGGCATCTGAATACCATACCATGTCAAATGACATGACTATACTGAAGAAGAAGCAGGCCCAGATGGAGTTTGTTCCAAGGAGGCCATATCCTCCTCCGACACTGACAAAAGATCAAGCCGTAGAACGGCAAGTTCAAAGGCACCCCCCTGCAAGGAATGCGGCCATTGAGGATCAACCTGGTACTTCCGACCAGGTTAACTGGTGCTCCACGTGCAACGACCCGCATTCAGAAGAAGATTGCACGTTGCATCAGCATTACCTCCAGACCCTGGCGTGCAGCGCCATAGAAGAGGATGAACTTTACATGATCCTGGACAATGAAGGCAACTTTGCCGTCCCAGAAGAAGATCCGGCATTGCTCCCTGCCAAGGAGGACAGAAAGCCTGTTGAAGCTACTGCTGCCCAAGCAAAGCCATTAAAAGTATACGCCAGAAGAGAAAAGGCGCAACCTGTTGGGCTACCACCGGACAAAAGGCTATGGCATCCCGCAGCCAAAGAAAAATTTCTTGCACTCAAGCCTCCCATAGCGAAAGCTCCCGCAGCTCAGTCTCCGGCTGAAACAAAAGAACAAGCTTAGGAGAAGCTGAGATATCCGTCTCTGACAAAGAGACAGAGAGTCGAAGCCACGCAGCAATACCGAACCAAGTATGAGCCTGCGAAAGAAACGAAGGGAGCTAGCACTTCAGGCTACAACATAGTGGATGAGCTAAAGAGGACTCTCGTGATGATAAGTATGTATGATGCTCTTCTGCTCCCAGGTCAAGTTGATCTGCTGCAGGAATCTTTGAAGAGCATAAAACATGGTAAGCAGACGCAGCCTGCTGTTTTGGTTCAACCCCTGACAGTCTCCGCCACTGGAAAGAACAGACCACCTCCCTTCTATCTGTCATTACGGATGCAAGGGTATATAGTACACAACTGTATGGTGGATTCTGGTGCCTCCACGACCGTTATGCCGAGAGCCGTCTGCGACGAGATCGGAATGGAGTATACAAGAAGCAGCCAAGGTGTGCTGCAATTAGACGGCACCCCTGTCAAGACGGTTGGTGTCATCAAAGATATTCCGATCCGGCTGCACAAAGCTCTTGACATAGTGGTCATATAGGAAGTTGTGGTTGTTGACTTGGAACCTTACTTCGGCATGTGTCTCTCCAGGGAGTTCACTGCGAAGCTGGGTGGGTATCTATCTCTGGATTACTCGCATATGGAAGTGCCCTTCAAAGGAAGGAGACTGAAGATCTACAACGAAAAGCCTTCCACATTTCTAGTAGAGAAGATACCCGGAGAAGAGTCACAGAATTGCATGGTTTAGCTGACAGCGGAAGAACTGGTGGTGGTAGACATGACAGAGCAAGCTCTTGAGCTGTTGCAAGTAGAGGATGAGTTCTCCTTGCTGGACTTCAATGCCATGATCGAGACCGAGCAAGGCTGCTACACCGTCACTCAGCTCGAGAGAATTGACCGAGTGAGCCAAGAAAGAGGTAGGACTCGCACCGTGAAAAGCTATGGAAGCTTTTCTTTGATGGCGCTCGATGCAAAAATGGCGCCGGCGCAGGCGTACTCTTGGTTTCCCCGTCTGGGATCCAGAAGGACTACACCTACAGGCTGGCTTGGAGTTGTACTAACAACGCGGCGGAGTACGAAGCCCTGTGCTTGGGCTTGAGAAAAGCAGAGAGACTGGGGATAAAACATTTGCAGATCTTTGGCGACTCAGAGCTGGTGTGCAACCATATTACGATCAAATGCGCCTCTAAGAAGCATTATCTCAAGGCGTACCGTAATCGTGTCTTGGACCTGATGGAGTCATTCGACTCGTTGAATGTCAAAGCCATATCACGTGAGAAGAACAAGCACGCTGACATTCTGGCGTCCGTTGGAGCCAGGTACGTTCGGCTGATGACACTGTCCAGAAGCCGAAGCCGGTTTGTACCATCTACAGGCCTTCTGTGCCTGATAAAGACACCCACTGGCAGGTGTTTGACTGTGACGAGGAAATCGTCACTTTTTTGGTTACCGAAGCATGTACAATCGAAGGTAGAGACTTTGATGACGAGCAATATGAGGGGTTGATACAATTGAAGAATAATCATGTCCCAAAAGGACTGATTACCTTAGAGAGTCTCTTTGATCAGAATGATAGAGCAATATCCCACAGGATCAAAGTAGACCCCAAGCAGTATGTCGACCTGGAGCTTGAACCTGGAAAAACAATCAAGGTCGGGACGGACTGCACTGAAGAGGAACTCGGGCACATCAGATCATTATGCAGAGAGTTCCTCGATATTGTAACCTGGTGCTACCAGGACTTGAAGGGGTATGACAGACAGATGATCCAAAGATACCATAGAGCTAGAAGATGGTGCGAAACCTTTCCGGCAGAAGCAGAGGGCTGTAAACCCGAAGATTGAAGCCATGATGAAAGCCGAGCTCCTGAAAATGCTGGAAGCCAAGATCATCTACCCCATCAAGCATTCATCTTGGGTTGCGAATCTGGTTCCTGTGAGGAAGAAGAACGGAGACATCCGTCTCTGCGTGGATTTCAGAAATCTGAATCAGGCCTCGCTGAAGGACCATTACCCGCTGCCCCAGATCGATCAGATCCTCCACATAGTTGCTGGAGCACAGAGATTCTCCCTCTTAGACGGATTCTCTGGGTACAACCAGATATGGGTGAAAGACAGATCCTCCACATAGTTGCTGGAGCACAGAGATTCTCCCTCATAGTTGCTTGTAGCCTAGTTTCCTACTAGTTCAATCTTCTTCATCACTGCTTGAACTCGTGAAGGGTGCACTACGTGTCAATGATGCTTCTTTTGGACTTGTTTCATTTCTAGAAAAAAATTTATTCAATGATTGAATATCTTGTTGCATGCTTAGCAATTCTTGTGAAAAGGAAAACTGCTGTCCTGCCTCATTCATACATCAGAACCTATGCATAAAAAATGAAGTCTACAGTTACAGCTATGTGAAAAGAAAAAACCATTGTTCGGGCTTATTCATGCATCAGAACCTATGCATAAAAAATTAAAGTCTACAGTCATAGCTATGTGAAAAGGAAAAACCACTGTTCTGCCTTATTCATGCATCAGAACCATGCATAAAAAATGAAGTCTCCAGTCAGTTATGTGAAAAGGAAAACCACTGTCCTGCCTCACTCATGCATCAGAACCTATGCATCAAAATGAAGTCTACAGTTACAGCTATGTGAAAAGGAAAATAATTCCAGTGCTGCTTTGAGCATTCATACATCAGGATACAATCACAATCATGTACCAAGAATGCTCTATTAGATTTCCATACAGAAAGAGACATTCTACAGACATACCAAGACCATTCATCTTCTTGAATTCTTCCACCTACGTTATAAATTGCAGAAGTCTTTCTACAGTCTTCTTAAAATCAATTACAGGCTTGAATTAGCTGAAGAAGGATTTAAACTTCTTTGATCAAAATTTGAGCAAGCTACCCCATTCCCATGGTTCCATTCCAAGCACGGAGAAGAAGACCAGTCTACTTTACTCTTAGGACGAAACTTAAGTTCACGACATGCATCTGTAAAATACCCATATCAGGTTTCAGGCTTAAATATTCAAGTCAAGCATGTTTAAAGACTACCAATTTTGAATTGGAGCTCATACATGTCAGATTCGTTCCTTTACCAAAGACCCAATATGGATTTGAACTCATGCATTACATTTAGGTATATTTACAGAATACCCATTTTGAAATGGAGCTCAAATATGCAATATTGGTTCATTTACTGAAGACCCAAATATGGATTCAAACTCATGCAATTCATATGGGTTTATCTACAGAATACCCATTTCAAACTGGAGTTCAAGCAATCATCTAAAGCAGAGAAAGAGAGCAGAACATTTTCCTTTTAAGTAAAGCCACCGTAATAGACAGAAGACAAAACACTTGACCTGGATTCTCCGTTATTCTCCTCACAGAGTCTCCCTTTTGTTCTGTTCTGCTCGATGACTATGTGAAAGGTGTGGCGTTCCATATAAAACATACCCAAGGAATACAAGACACCCGCAAAATGTTCTTCCCCTCCACCCCCCCTCACAGGGCTTCGTGAACTGCATTACAGGATTTGGAAGGTTCTTGGTGTCACACCTCTACTTTGCTCTACTCCCCTTCCACCCTTTTGTCAACGTTCAAGCACACCAAAGAGAACCCCCATGTCCTAAAGAAGGTATTAAATACATAGAGAGAACAAAGGTTTTTTCAATTGGGTGCCAAGAGGTAATTGGAAAGAATTTATACTTTTATTTTAAATGTTCTATTGACCTACCTAGCACCCATGGGGAAGGTGACCCTGCCCACATTTTCAAACCTTTTTCAATTTTAACCCCAGACTGCAAGGTTAAAAATGAATTAAGAAAGGAGATGTAAGTTCTTTTGAAACATAACGATTCTCGTAGACTCTATTAACCCCTTTCTAACAAGCATTTAAATACTTTAAATAACAAGACCCAGCAAACATTTAGATGCTTGAATAAGCAAGATCCAGCAAGCTGTCATAGAATTATGTAAACAAAATCAGCAAGCAACCATTCATTCTATAATAAAATTAAATTTTATTCAATGGTGTGCATGTGTGTGTTTGTCTAAGCTGTTCGTTTCTCATGGATCTGCCGCCTTTTCCCTGCTGATACCTGCCCTCGTTCTGCTCCCAGAGGGTGACCTGTCAACACTTGTAGCTGTGATTGGAAGTTAGTCCATAATGGTCAGATTTAATTTAATAAAAAACAAACAAACATTTAATTAAAATAAAATACCGACTTCAAACATGCCATATCCTTAGACTTTCTACAAATAATAATTCATTCAAAACTATAAAATTTGAGATGTGACATTTTCTCTTTAGGCCATTGCATGTACTCTTTATGTCACTTCCACTGCAAGTAATTGCACTTCCTTGCCAACTTGCTTTCTCAACAGGCATTACTCTGCAGGTAATTTTCTGTATAGTTCATGTTGTAAAATCAATACTCTAATTGAGGCAGAATCCCTAGATGACAATCAGATATGTCAGCTATTATTCGGCTAACTTTTGTTTGTGGGACTTTAAATCCTGACATGTCATCAAATGTATCTATACAGGCATATAAAACAATGCACAACAACAGAATTAGGTATAGTCTTCATGGATTGTTTTCTTAAGGCTCTGATAGTATACTGCAAGATACAAAGTCTTCTAAGGGCTGACACGTATATTCAAGGTCTTTTGCTTTTCTGCCTTGATCTAAATATTACATAGTTTTCAAATTGGGCTACAGTAGTAGAAGATAACATGGATGCAATGTATATAGTCATTACAAAGCTGTGGATGTATGTTCTTTGATTCTCTCTGTTTATGCATGCTATTAGTGTTAATATATGACTATTCTACTACTATATCTATTTGTGTAACTTGCCCTTTTAGTTCTTTGTCTACTTATAATTAATGATTCAGTTCTAGATTTAAGAAGATGGAGACAAAATGACAAGTTTTTTGATGTTGCATATATTTGTGTAACATGTATTCAGTTTGTTGGTCCAATGGTTATTTAGTATTGATGATCCAACTGTCTGTAGTGGGCAGGCCTGAGTTGTAAAGTGATCAAGACAAATAGCCCACAACATGCACAAGCTTTCATCTCATCTTTCAATTTCCATGAATGTCCTGATGGTGAGTTACATTCTCTTGCAGGTGTATATATTGTAAGCTGTTTAATTCCTCAGGTTTGATAGCATTTTTGAAGAATTTTCATAAGGCTCTTCTTTTGTGTCCAAAAATGTCAAGTTTGTTATCTTGGTCCTTTTCAATGTAAGCTGATTTTTGTGTGTGCTGTTAGATCCAAAATTTGAACCCTTGGAAATCTCCTGTTGTAGTCTCAATTCGGGCACAAGATTCTTGACCAACAAATCAGAAGGATCCATAATATATTTTTTCTCCATTATAAGGGGCACCACTCTTCCATCATAAATTCTCTGAATCCTACAATTTCTATTGACTCTGTACAATGAGGAAAAGTTTATATTATTGGACAGTTTTACATTTTCTAGCTAGCCAGTGGCAAAGGACAATAGATCATTAAGTTATGAAATGGATGAAGAGGAAAGAAAGGGGTACCCAAGAGAAGGCAAATTAATTGATAAATGCCTTGGATAATCTCATGACTTCTCCCATGGATGCTAGAAATTTGGTTGGGCAAAAAAATAGAGAACAAGACTGGAAATACTTAACAGACTGCCACTAGTTCTTCTATTGTTCAACTTTGACTGACAAGATGAGCATATAAATCTCATTTCATCAGTGCAACAATCAGGAGAAATTTTCCTATGACTCAAAGGCAAATCTAAGATAAAATAAGATAATTTTATTAATGTCCATGGGTGGCCAAACTAGGCCAACGGGACTCACTGAAAAGAGCTGTTACAATGTATTGTAGTAAACAAAAAATACTATGAAAATAAGCTAAACTAGAGTAAAGAATCTACTGTAAACTACACTGTAGTGGAACAACTCTATGGCATAAAATTACAGACTCGAGGGTTACCCAAAATTTATGAACCCTAACATGCTAAAAGTACTGAAGAAGAGAGAACCAACAATCAAGGTAAAAGAGAGATAGAAAGGAGCTGTAGTGGATCCAAGTACCAACACTAATTTGTAGTGGGACGCAAAGTAGGACAATAATCACCACTGACTATCCCAAAAGGGGCAATACAGGATCTAATGATACTCCTAGAAGAATGGCCAAGACTAAGAGGGCCTAGTTGGATAATCATGGGATCACATGGAATTCAACACCTCAAGACACTTATAGCATCCATGAGTGTGGAACAAATAGAAGAGGTTAGGAGACTAGCAAGCTGCATATGTCAACAACTCCTTGATATGAGGGGTGTCTGAAACCTAACGTCAGAGACCTATAGTCCTATCTTGCTGTATGCAAGAAAATAAAGAACTGAAGTCCTAGTAGCCACTCTTGTATGTAGACAAAGGCACATAGATCTATCATTAACATTTTGGAGAGTTGTAGCTTCAAATGAATGCTTATTACTCTTGACTGCAGAGATAGAGTGAAAGAATGAGGTGATTAGTTGAGTGGTAGTCGATCCCTTGTGTAATAACTGATGTTGATGAGTGATAGCTTCCCTAAGGAACAAAGGCAAGCATCTTTGGTTAAGATAGTTGAAAATGTGGCAAACTATCCACCTAAGTCTCTATACATATTACAAGCAATGGTACCTCCGTCGAATCTCATAATAAACAACACACTTGAAGATGAATTGTTCTTCAGTCTCCACTTCACGAATAGAGCAAAAACTACGTACTTTATCCTTTTGAGGAATATTTTATTCTATCTCCACTTGCAACTGATGTGAGCACACTTTAAGTTGAACAAGAGGAATCCTAAGGCCATGTGTCCAATGTCGTTGGACATAATCAAGACAAGTGATAATGTCATTCTTAATCCTCATGAAATGTTCAGTGTAGAAAGCCAACATGGGACAAAGAGGCCGAGATGAAGCTACCCAAGTGATCTGAATATATTGTTGATAAAGATCATCTTTGACTCCTTGATTAATCACTCTCTTATTAGGAAGAAGGCAAGAGGAGCATTTAAAGAGAATTTGAATATAGGTAATTATTCTCTAGAGATGCCAACTAAATGAAGAAGAGAAGTAAATTCTGAGTACCATCCACAATGACTACCAAAAGTGCTTTTGGAGGTAAGCCATTCTAAGGAGTAGAGTGCCAAATATGGGCATCTTTGTTAGCCTGAGGTGGAGTAACCCATAGATCTAAGGCGATAAAGCTGAAAAATAATTTTGAAGATGCTCTCAAGGGGAAGAGGATGAGCTCGAAACTTGAACTCAACAATACATTGGGGAATTGGTCTTTTACATTGGATAAATCATTGAATCAAGACAGTCTTGACCCTCTCAGTGAGAGCTTAGTCAACATACCCTAGATATGGACCCCAAATCTTAGATCCATAAAAGACTATAGGTTTGATGATGCAATCAAAGAGGCACATCTTTGTAGGTATGTCTTGGAAATGTTGTTGGAAACATTGGCGTTCCAAGACTAAGAGGGATGTCTTGCAAAGTTGTGATTGTGAAATTGGTCAAAAATTAAGGGAAGGACCTGTTGGTTACGAATCTGCCATGAGGAAAGGATTTGGTATAATGCGCCCCAGATTCGCCCACCAGATTGAAAGGCCGGAAGGAAGGAATGCCTTCCGTGCCAATCTCCGGAGAAGGCCGGCTTCCTGTGGGTTTTTAGTGTTTTAAGCTAAGAGTGCAGGGAAAGAGATAAATTGCGGAAAGAGAATCCAAATGTGATTGGAGTTGGGTGGGGGGAATAAGCAAAGACGACAACGATCAATCACCACTACTAACAACAATTAAACACAAAACACACCATAGAAACTACAACTATCATTCATCCTATGTATCCTCTATCTATGCATTCCAGGAATACTTAATCACCAAATACCGGAGTCCAGAGTTCAGTACAACAGTAAGCAATGAAATAAGAAACATGAGGCAGAAATGACAAGGAGAGGCAGGATACAAAATGAAGACAGTAAGCAGAGCCAAGTATGTATCTTGTATTTAGAAGCAAACGCACAACTACAATGGTTCCCTAGCAGTATATTCCCCTTCCACCCCTTTACAATGAAATGATGTGGCTATTTATAGCCCAAGTTCCCCCCGATTACAATTACGGGCACAAAGTCCCGCACTAGACAATAGCTGACAAAAGCGGCAGAAGAGCTGCCGATGCTGACTCCTGTCGGCGAGGACCGTACTTGCAGCAAGGTCTCCCTGAAAGCTGTACAACTACGTGGCAGTGTGTCGGGTCAAACCTCTGGTCAGCAGGAATGCGGGTAGCTGCGGTAGATGGAACTTCACATCAGCTTAAATGGGGGCAGCTGGCGTAGGCAATGCGGCCCATGCTTGTCCTTTATCCCGTCATATCTCGGCTCGAATCCCGAGGCTGGACACTTGTCGAATTCTGATGAGTGACACATGTCTGCCTTGAAAGGCAGTTTGTCCAACTTCGCCCGGGATCAGAGCGCCATCGGGTAGCGCAGGCGGGAAACAACGCAGCTTGGGGAGGGCCTCCGTGCCTTAGCCAATTTCTGGCTTGCTTGATGAATCTTGCCCAACTGCGCACCGGTCAAAGGGCGCACTCCGACTTCGCTGCGAAGTCGGGTTGCGCACCGGTACTTAAGCTGATTTTGCCGCTGTTCGGACTGCGCACCAAAAGGGGAGCGCACCCCGACTTCGCTGCGAAGTCGGGTTGCGCCCCAGCACTTAGCCGATTTTCTGCACACTGCTTTCCCAAGTGCGCACAGGAAGAAGAGCGCACCCCGACTTCGCTGCGAAGTCGGGTTGCGCTCCCACACTTAGTCAAATTCTGCTCACCTCCTGTCTGCTTTCGCACTTCGCATTCCCTAGTGCGCACCGACTTGAGGGCGCACCCCGACTTCGCTGCGAAGTCGGGTTGCGCCCTGACACTTAGAATTTTTCAGGGAACACTTGCTCAGTTTTGGGAACTTGACTGGGGGAAGTACAAGGGAAAAAGGGAGGAATGAAACTGCAGGAAAGGGGAAAAGGAAAGATGGAGAAAGGGAAGAAAGAGGAGGAGGGAAGGAAGAGCAGCACACTTACAAATTTTGAAAACATGGCACCCCGTGCAAAATGTGGCAACATTCCTGGCGGCTCGTGGGGTGTCGAGCTCGCCTCGACGCAAAGAACCAGGCCTTCATCCTTTGGGCGCAGAGGAACTCCCTTCCCCTGCCTTTCGCTGCTCTGACGGCTTCCTTCCGGGCAACTGCTCTTCTTCAGGTTCACTTTCGGCCGTTGCCTCTTCTGTTTCTCCTCCTGAACCTGAAGGTTCTTCACTGTCGGCCTCCCGCTCGCGGATGCGTTCATATGCAGCCTTGGCTTGGTCCCAGACTGCTGCTTGGAAGGGCCCTAGGTCGCTGACCTCTCTTAGTGCTGCGTGGAATGCAGCAACTGCATGCAGGTCGATGGTGTTGTATCTTTTTCCCAACTCCTTAAGGGAGGAGTTGATTTTGCAGTATTTCGACACCATCTGGGTGACCTGAGCTTCTTGGATCGGTTCTGCCCAGCTATCAATTTCTGCTGTGTCTGCCTCGAAAGACAGCCAATTCTGCTTTACCTGCTCAAGGGTCAGAAACTCGCCATCCTTGACGTAGCTCGGGCACCCGTGTTCGGACAGAGTTTGAAAGGGGGCCATGCAAATGCTCATTTCATGTTCTAATGCGTCCAAAGATCTTCCCGGCGCTCTTATCTTCTCTGTCTTATCAAAATAAATATGCAAGGTCACCCTTGCATCTGCCCACTCTGAGGCAAGTTGGGACATCGGGGGAAATTGGAGGCCTTTGCGCTCAAACTCCTCAAGTTTCATAGCCAGGTCTAGCCATTGCCTCGCCTGGTGTTCGGCCTCCTCTACCACAGGCTTTCCCTGGGCAGATACTTCTTCGATCCTGGACGCGAAATCTAGGACCGATATGGATTTAACAACGTTGGGCTTGCAACCCTGCAGCAGGCCAGCCCGCATCTCCTTAACTCTGTTCTTTGAAAAGGCCGCCGTCTGTGATGTTTTCTCTTCAAGCTGCGATCGAGCTCTGTTTCAACGAATCTCGGAGCCGAGAAACCTGCTCCAGCGCTGCCCTTTTCTCTTCCTCGACAGCTGCTCGGTCGTCTGCTTCTGCGCTGCGGCCTCCCCGCCGAGAGGCGGCCAGCCGGGCTTTCAGCTCGTCTATCTCCCGCCGTGCAGACCCCACCGTGCGGTGGCCCTAGCTAGATCTTCTTCTAGCTGTCTTGCGCTATTCTGTAGCTGAAACAATGCCTCCTGGGTCTCAAGCCGCTTGACAAGGAGATTATTGGTTCTGCGGCGAATGCCGTTGATTTCCTGCTCCTCGTTTATGTCATCGAAGCTCTTCTCCTTGACTTGGTGCTCATAGTCCGCCTCGGTCATTTCCCGGAGAGGCTTCTTCACTTTTGGGATCAATTTCTCAGTTGTAAGCACTCTCCTGTCCAAGTCATACTTGGTACGCTTTACCGGGGCAGCTATCTCCTCGGCTCTCCTCCGTTTGACGCCTTGAAGGAAAGAGGCGGAACCTCCTGCGGCTCTTGTTGCCAGAGGCTGGTCATCTGCGATCTGCATGAAGTCGAGATCTTCCAACATCTGGTCCTGTTGCGGCATTTTCCCTGCAAACAGCGAAGTAGGAGGGATCCCAGAAGGAGTGGCCGCTTTTAAGGGCGACCGGGTCCTAGGGGAAGCGAGCGGCTGAGTGGGTGGCGCTGGCGGGGTTTTGAATAGATGAGGTGAGTGGCGCGGCGATGTATGTGCAGCTTCGACACTGGCCGCGGGCGAGGGTTCCAGGGTTTGGCTCAGGGACTGGAAGGCGTTAGGGTCCTGGGCGAATTGGTCGAAGGAGTGGGGGCTGCTGGATGGCTGGACAGTCTGGGAAGAGGAAGATGCAGCTACGGCTTGCCCTGATGAAATGGGGGATGGCGTTATGGCAGGGCCGACTGGGACTTGGGGGAGCGGGGAAGTGGACGTACCTGCGGGCTCCGCCTGAGCCGCTGTTCGAGGGGCGCTTGCAGCCCGAGTTTCTGCTTCCGCTTCAGGGCTGTCCAGCGAGACAATTTCTGGCGCAGCTGTCCCTGTCTGCGCCGCGGCTGGCTGCTGCTCAGATTCTTTAGGCCGCTTGGCCTTTTCACCTCTTTTCCTCTTCTTTTCTTCTGGCGCTGTAACTGGTTCGAAGGAAGGAGATGAGGTTGGGGCGGCAGGTAGTGATGTACCCACGGTAAACTTGTACCTGGGTCTAGCTGGAAGGATGCCTGCCGTGGCCGGTCTGCTAGCTGGTAGCGCAGGCGCTTTTTCTGCTTGAGGGGCCACCTCAGGAGTTGACCTCTCTGACCCTTGCGCCCTTTCGGGTACTGCTTCAGGAGCTACAGGCTGCATCGGGCCCACTTGACTGCTTGTCGGAGTTGCGCTGGAAGTCGCGGGAGTAGGCGTTTGCTGGGAGGGGGGCCTCCTTGTATATCTTTTCCTTGCGCCTCGGGGAACGCAATTTCGAAATTCGAAAGGCCGCCACGTGTCAGCGTATTGATCATATAGCGCCGAAAACTCATCATCAACGGCCAGCGTTTTCCGGTTGGATTTGTCGTGCTGCGTGCGACATCTCATCTTCCAGCATTCGACGACTTTGTCCTGTTGCCAGTTGAGGGGCGCCACCTTGGCAAGAAATTTTTTGAAGCCCGCAGAATCCAACCGATGATCCGGGTTCCGCTCTGGGTCGTATGCTACCTCCTCGGAGTAAAAATCATGCCATGGAGGCCATGATTGCATCTGCTCGATGTGCCATTCCAGGTCTGCGCCTGTTCTATTGCCTCTTTCCTGCATAATCTCTGCTCGAGGGCAGATGTGCGTGAATTTACCCCTGACCCCAATTGGGTCGTACTTCCAGCGCTGCGGCAACATTATTAGACCCATGTCGATGAGTTCCCGTTCGAGGTAGACGTGTTGTCCGATCTCGTAAACTTGGGTATTCGCCCAGGTGATGGGATACTGAAAGATATGGCCTCTCTTTTTGCCCTGGCCGAACTCTTCTTCGACATAGTCCATCTGTCGCGCAATCTCCATCCCGAACTGGTGGTCAGTGCAGTAGTAGGGCAGCAGGAACGACTTCCCCTTGAATCCGTAGATTCTGACCACGATGCCCTGCGTCAGCCGGAAGGTATCCCCGTACTCGTGCTTCCTCAGACATCTTGTCATGACCTCGGGCGGGCGGGATGCCTTACGATTGAACAGCCCCATGACCATGCACAAAAATTTAAAATTAAACTCATAGAATGACCCTTTCCTGTACAGGATCTCGGTCCACTCGTACACGGGCAGCGGCTCACCTTTTTCATTTACCCTTTTCAAGTCAGGAACGTTCATCCGGTAGTGCATGTGGTAAAGGCACAGCCATGCGAGGAACGAACTGAACCGGAATTCCGTCGACTGCTTCTGCCGCAGTCTGACCAGGCTCGAATGAATGGCGTACGCCAGCAGTCTGCCCGACCGAAGAAAATGGGGCGCTTCCCACTCTTTTGCGTCGTGGAGTCGTAAAACTCCCCATGCAGGATACATTCTGCCAGCGCCAGCTGGTACGGGCGTACCACTCTGTCAGAATCACAGCCGAGTACCCAGGCCAGGATGATGTATATGTATTTGTTCTCGAACCTGTCCAGGGGTATGGGGCCTGTCGGCCATTGTCCGACTGCCAGCGGAGTCTTCAGCTCTGAGTTGAGGAATTCTCTCATCCGCTTGGTTTGCGTGAATCTGCTCGTCTGTTCATCCAAATTAATCCTTCTGACAATCGCACCGGGTTCGTATCGAAGACCCGGGGCGAACGCCGGTCGGACGCTCTCCCTGAAGAGTGTGAACAGTACTTTTCCCTTGTTGTCGCAGACTTGCCGGGCAGCTGGCTTGTAATATTCTACAATTGCTTCAATCAGCTTCGGGCACTGGTGGGTAGGAGGGCACAAGAACCAGTACAGGTTCGATTTATACGCAGCCCCGACATGGTGTGAAGGTGAAACCTTGTCTGCCCACTTTGCGATATTCGGCCGCAGCTTGGTGAGGCTGATGGAGAAAGAGCCGTCTTTGTACCCGGCCAGGTGATTGACGGGCGGCGGCGGAATTTGCCCTCGACTTCTCTTCGTTCGGATTCTCCTTTTCTGCTCCTGCGACACTTCGCTCTCATGAGCGCTCGATTCGGTCTCTTCCTCAGCTTCGCGCCCTTCGTCACTGGATTGCACTTGTACGGGCGCTTTCCCCTTGTCCATTTTCTCCATTAGAATTAGCAGCGACAGAGAATTACGGCTTCTGATTTCTTAGTTCTGCGCTTTGCAGTCTCGGAGTCAGCTTGACATTCTGAATTTTCTGAGTATGCCAGGGCCCTTTTTCTAGGAAAGGATTTCAATATTAATGGCGTGAGGGAGGGAGTTAAGGTGGTTAACTCGAAGTTGGTGGAGGCGTTATAATATTTTGGCGGCCGTGCATGGGTTTAATTTTGAAAAGCGCACCCAAGTTGCAGTTGGTCCAAATGCGCCTTGCTTTCTTAATGGCGTCGTTCTTGAAAGTCGTGCAATCATTAAACAACATTTGGACTTCGTGCCTTTGATGACGTCATCGCCGCCGTCTGGGCACACCTTTCAAGGAAGAATTTTTGGCCCATGATTTTAAACTAGGACGCGACCCAACTTCGCATTGTGCCGTACTGCGCTCTGGGCCCACACTTAGAATTTTTTTATATTTTCCGTGATGGGTCATTCAGGCTGCGCCCAAAATTGAGGGCGCACTCGGACTTCGCCCAAAAAATGAGCGCACTCCGACTTCGCCCAGGTTTGACTGCGCAGTCAGACTTCGCTCCAAAAAGTTGCGCAGTCTGGTTTGACACTTAGCCATTTTTTTGCTTCCTTTCCCAACTGAGTTCTCAAGACGGCGCGCACCCCGAGTTAACTGCGAAGTCGGGGTTCGCCCCCAGCACTTAGTCATTTCTGCCCCTCTTGTCAGCTGCTTTCTCTCGAACTTCGCACTGTCCAAGGAGCGATACCCGACTTCGCTGCGAAGTTGGGGTTTGCTTTAAGTCCTACTTGGGCTCTTGAAAACTGAAAAGAACTGAATGCTGAATCTGTACATTCTAAAAACTAAAAATACGTAAAGGAAAATCGTACAAGGAAGGACCCATTGGGTGCCTTCAGTGGTGATAAACTTTGAGGTGGAACCCATTAACGGGAATGGGGAGAAGCTGTCCCTCCATATCCCGGAGCACGAATGCGTTGAACCGATTCACCCGGGCAATCTGATAGGGACCCTCCCAGAGGGCGTCAAATTTGCCGTGATTGCCCGACTTTGCCTTCAGTGAGTCCCACTTCAGCACCAGGTCCCCGATTTTGAAAACTCGGGCGGTGGTGCCTTTTGCAAACCAGCCTTGGGTTGCTTCAACATGTTTGGTGAAGGCCTGGTATGCTTTCTCTTTGTCTTCCTCTAACTGCAGCAGCTGGCACAGTCTGGCGTCCACCGGATCCCCGTTGCCTCTCTCCTCATCCAACATCCAGAGAGCGGGAATTTTGATGTGGGTTGGCAGGACTGCCTCCTTGCCGTACACGAGCACGTAGGGGGACCTCTTGATAGACTTTTTGAATGCTATTCTGTCCGCCCACAACGCCCGGTTCAGGAGTAGGTGCCAAGTCCTCTTGTTTTTCTCTACTGTCCTGATGATTTTCAGTAGATTCTTGTTAGTAGACTCGGCCAGGCCGTTCCCCTGCGGGTAGTAATTAGAAGACATTTTGTGATAAATGCCATACTTGCTGGTGTACTCCGTGAGTACAGCGCCTGCGAACCTCGGACCATTGTCCGTCACTATAGACTCAGGGACCCCGAAACGGGTAATGAGGCTCTCGAGGAACCTGATGACCGTCTCCTGGTCCGCATTCTTGGTGGGGATCGCCTCTGCCCACCGCGTAAAGTAGTCGGTGGTGGTAAGAATGAACTTGTGCCCCGCTGCAAAGTTCGGCGTAATGACACCGATGAAGTCCAAACCCCATTGCTGAAACGGAGCTTCGGCCTGGATTGGCCGGAGGGGCAGGGGTGCTTTTCTGTTTCTGCCAACAAATCTCTGACATTTGTCACATTTTGCACAGACCGCATGTGCGTCTGTGAAGGGAATGGGCCAATAGTACCCAACTCTGATTATTTTTAAGGCCGTAGGCCTTGTAGAATGGTGACCCCCAGGCATCCCGGAGTGAAATTCTCCGAGGACCCTGGGCTGGTCGGTTTTCTTGACGCACCGCAACAGGATGCTGTCAATGTTCTTGAAGCAAAGCCCCTCGGGGCGAAGAGTGTATTTTTAATGCACCTAGCCGAAACCTCCTTCTTTGTGAGGCATTTAGGTGGTTTGGACATCTCCCGGTGCAGAAATACCTCACCAGGTCATCTGTCCAGTCACTCTCCTCTGGTAAGGAGTTGGCTAAGTTGGTAGTTGCTAAGTAGGTGGATGAAGAAATAGAGTGAGATAGCGATACTAGTGAGTGCACACTATTTGAATATCCCAATCTGAGATGACCACTAGTGCATGGTGATCTAATCGATGAGCAATTGCAAAATTTTTTTGGCCATCTCATTGGAGTTATAGACAAAATCCGAAGGAAGTTCGAGGCGAGCACCATTGGGCAATGGTGGATGTGGTCGCTAAGGGTGGAGAGTGAAGTAGCCAAACTGACAAGTTTGGCTAAAGATAAAGCGAGGATGACATAGTTGGCCAAACTTTCATGGACACAATCATGGGAGATTGGAGAGGGTAGTATCTAGACCATGATTTGATTGGTAGAGCTTCCTAAGCGTATGAGGGTGTTGTATCTCCATCCTCCTAGCATCTACATATTGAAGGAGAGGATTAAGACATATTCTAATCCTCTAATAGTGAAGAGATTCAAGTTCGCTCCTTAGTTTGAACCCATATATGTGAACCTGAATTATTTGGCCTACCTCATCCCATGGTTGATTGCAGGGCTGTACACATTTCACGATATGGTTCAACGCCTAAGGGAGAGGGTTGAAGTTGAGTTAGAGCTGCGGAGAAAGGGTTTTGATATGCTACGAAATCAGTATGGGGAACTGTTGGTTACGAATCTGCCATGAGGAAAGGATTTGTTGTTATTGCGCCCAGATTCGCCCACCAGATTGAAAGGCCGGAAGGAAGGAATGCCTTCCGTGCCAATCTCTGGAGAAGGCCGGCTTCCTGTGGGGTTTTAGTGTTTTAGGATAAGAGTGCATATAAAGAGATAAAAGTGCGGAAAGAGAATCCAAATGTGATTGGAGTTGGGTGGGGGGAATAAGCAAAGACGCAATGATCAATCACCGCTACTAACAGCATTCCTTTACAAAGCACACATTGAAACTACAGCTATCATTAATCCTATGTATCCTCTATCTATGCATTCCAGGAATACTTGATCATCAAATACCAGAATCCAGAGTTCAAGACAACAAGAAGCAATGATACAAGAAACATGAGGCAGAAATGACAAGGAGAGGCAGCATACAAGATAAAAGACAGTAAGCAGAGCCAAGTATATGCTTGTATTAGAGGCAAACGCACAGCTACAATGGTTCCCTAGCAATATATTCCCCTTCCACCACTTACAATGAAAATGTGGTGGCTATTTATAGCCCCAAGTTCCCCCCGATTACATTCTCGGGCACAAAGTCCCAGACTAAACATTAGCTGACACAAGCGGCTGAAGAGCTGCTGATGCTGACTTTTGTCGGGCAGGACTGTACTTGCGGCATGGTCTCCCTGAAAGATGTATAGCTACGTGGCGGTGTGTCGGGTCAAACCTTTGGTCAGCAGGAATGCGGGTAGTTGTGGCGGATGGAACTTCTTATCAGCCTTAAATGATGGCAGCTGGTGTAGATAGTGTAGCCCATGCTTTGTCCTTTTCCCGGTCATGTCTTGGCTCGAATCCCGAAGTTGAACACTTGTCGGATGCTGATGAATGACATGTGTCTGCCTTGAAAGGCAGTTTATCCAACTTCGCCCAAGATTAGAGCGCTGTCGGGTTGCGCAGGCGGAAAATAGCGCAGTTGGGGAGGCCTCTGTGCCTTAGTCAATTTCTGGACTTGCTTGCCCAACTGCGCACCGGTCAGAGGGCGCACCCCGACTTCGCTGCGAAGTCGGGTTGCGCACCGGTACTTTGCTGTCTTCTCTGCTGTTCGGACTGCGCACCAGGAGGGGGGCGCACCCCGACTTCGCTGCGAAGTCGGGTTGCGCCCCAATACTTAGCTGATTTTCTGCCGCACTGCTTCCCTAGTGCGCCCAGGAAGAAGGGTGCACCTCGCGAAGTCGGGGTGCGCCCCAATACTTAGCTGATTTTCTGCTGCACTGCTTCCCTAGTGCGCCCAAGAAGAAGGGTGCACCTCGACTTCGCTGCGAAGTCGGGTTGCGCCTCAACACTTAGTCAAATTTCGCTCATTTTCCTGTTTTGTCACACTTCGCACTGTCCCTACTTCGCTCCAACTGGAGGGCGCACTCCGACTTCGCTGCGAAGTCGGGGTGCGCCCTGACACTTAACCATTTTCAGGGAACACTTGCTAGAAACTTTGCTGGGGGAAGTTAAAGGGGAAGAGGGAAGAATGAGACTGCAAAGAAGAGGGAGAAAGAGAGGAATGAAGAAAGGGAAAGAGAGGAAGGAAGGAAAAGAGCAGGTCACTTACAAAAACTAGAAACATGGCACCCCGTGCCAAATGTGGCAACAGGAACATGTGCAGCAGTAGAGGACAAAGGACTAACAGATTTCAGCGTTGCAAAAAAAGCTGGCAGAGGCTCAAGGACAAATTTCAGCACTTGAGGGAAGTAAGGGTGAGCTGGAGAGGTGTAACTAGGAGCCAAGTAGGTGTGTTTGTCATCATGATGTGCAGTGGGTGCTGTATGCAAACTATAGCAATAAGTTGAAGAGAAATGATGAGTTGACAGCACAACTTCTTGGTTTAGGTGCAATTGTGCCTCTTCTGTATAGCAGCCTAATCCCAAGGTAGCACTGACGCCATCAACGAGGACGTTGACCACTTTAGAGCAGGGGGGGGATGGGGGGGTGCGCAGATGTAAGCATAATGATATTCTGATTATATATAATTTGATTTCATGCTTGTATGTAATCATGTCACACGGAGTTGCGTGATGATGCATTTATGTCTTATGTTTGAGTTTTGTTATGTATGGGGTAGTTGTTGTTAGAGAGCATGTACAGGAGGTGGTTTCATAGTTG
Source organism: Wollemia nobilis (assembly GCA_028583015.1). Taxonomy (NCBI): domain Eukaryota; kingdom Viridiplantae; phylum Streptophyta; class Pinopsida; order Araucariales; family Araucariaceae; genus Wollemia; species Wollemia nobilis. The sequence continues at coordinate 12,325,567 of JAQPPZ010002907.1, read as the reverse complement.
CATAACTAACTCTGCCTGCCAAAATTTCTGTTTAGAGCCCCTTACATTCATTGTACCTCATGTTTGTGTTGATCATATCGATAGTTGTGCATATATCAATGGAAGTGTCATGCTGATGATGTATTATGCGGTTCTATTTGGTAATTCAAATCTATCTGTGATTCCTTTGATTGCGTATGTTATAGATTGTCACTGTTATTGTTGCATTGCTGTTTTGATACTTTCATGTACCTTCAATTTGGGAATACCAAACTGCTGTGCTACATTAAACATGGGTCACGCTCATACGATTGCATCCTCTTTACCATTGCTCCACAATGCCAACTAGCCATAGTTGCTAGTCTGGTCAAAAACTCCACGTTATATCTATATCTATATGCAATAATATTTTGAGATAGGAAGAGGGGGAGGGAGAGAGTTGCATTAAGGTAAAACTTAGTCAAAGCTGAAAGGGTTGCTATGAACATAGAAAATAAGCCTTTCGGGTGAAGATCAGAGTGCATATATGCCTGATTTTTTCCGTATTTGAAAAATAAAAATTACAATATTAACAAGAGGTATAAGACATCACAACCATCCAAAAATATCAAGGTTGCATGTACTTTATGCACACTTTTTAGGTTCAAGGTCGGCATGCTGTACAATATCCCTCTAGCTGTACCATTCAGCTTTATATGCATCTGCATTTGATTAAAAATGGAGTTAGATGGATCAAATCTAAAGACCATTCAGAAGTCTAAAAACACCAGATATTTCTTTTGGAGAAACTGGATTTTTTCAAGGATCTGTACAGTTTTTTCTACCTATAAGGAGCTTTGAAGCCTAGTAACAGATATTGTCTATTTACTGCCCTCATTATGAATACATTGCTTGTTTGTTTTTATGCATCATTTCTCATATCAATAGAGATTATCCTTAATCTTTTTCTTTTTTCAAAAATTAATATTATCCTTAATCATCTTGTGTTGTTACTTCAACTGAAAATTCTATTTTGATTTGTAGGTGTTGTATGTGTGGGAGGAGATGGACTTGTCAGTGAGGTTAGCAAGAAAAATAATTGCACAAGGATAAGAATTAATTCTCCATTTCCCTTTTATGTTTTTCAAACCACTTTTCTGACATTCCCCTACATGCTTATATTCAGGTTTTAAATGGTTTACACAGCCAAGCAGACAAGAAATTTCGAGTTACTCCAATTGGAATTATTCCTGCAGGGTCTGATAATTCACTAATATGGACTGTATTTGGTATCAGAGATCCTGTTAGCGCTGCTTTAGCTATTATTAAGGTATATTTGTTAAAATATTTACTGATTCTAAGTTAGTAGATATTAGATGTACCAAACATAACAAATCGTTTCTTAACAATGATGCAATCCTACATGAGCAAGTTGATGGATGCAAGTCCAATTTTAAAAAAAAAAAAAAGAAAAAAAAGAAAGAAGAAATCATGTTAATGTCCACGACTGACCAAAGTTTTCCAATGACACTCGAAAAGTACACGTAGCTAGAAGAGCATTTGGAGAACGAAAAGTACTTCAAAGAAATAAAAATTGCAAAATCAAAAAAATTAAGGGGTGAACCATGTCACCCATTTAACATCAAGCAGATGAGCAATTATGAACAATTGGCATTATTCCTGTAGGATCCAACTATTCACTAATATGGACTGCATTTGGTATCAGAGATCCAGTTAGATTTGCTTTAGCTATTATTAAGGTATCTTTGTTAAAATCTTCAGTCTGGTTCTTACTTGCTAGATATTAGTTGTACTGAACATAACAAGAAGAGTTTCTTAACAATGGTGCAATGCTACATGAGCAAATTGATGGATGCAAGTCCAAGTTTGGAAGAAGGGAGAGGGAAAAAAATGAAAAAAGGAAGAAACCATGTTAATGTCTGCGAGTGACCAAAGTAGGTTTATGGCATTTAAAAAGTACACTTAGCCAGAATAGCATTTGGGGGTAAAACGAAGTGCCCCACAGAAATAAAAATTACAAAAAAAATAAAATAAATTAAGGGGTGAACCATGTCACCTTGTAACATCATATAGCCCAAGGCATAGCTTTGTGTGGTACATTTTACACTACAAATAGAATGCAGACATAGTACAGCTAAAGATCACATAGCCGTTAACAAGACATATCCATTTCCTGTTGGAAATAATGTCTATTCCATAATTTGGGTTATGTAAATGTATTCTTCAAGATACATACCTAGATTGCTTCCTGTTCAAGTTATCTAGTGACTTCATGCATTGTAATAAATGGACAAATGTCCATGTGCAAGTTGTACATGTGCAAGGTGTCCAATGCACAGCTAGTTAGAGTGTTGGGCAAGCACCCTATTTTGCATATATAAGGATGGCCTCTTAGATAGATAAAAAGGACAGCCGGGAGACATTGTTAGATAGCGTAGGTTAGTGGATTGTGTTCCACACCATTTACTGGTGATGGATATGATGTAGATATGTAGCTTTGTTAATGGAGTGCTCACTTCCTCCATAGCTACATTGTAATCATTTATATCTTTTATATTTCAGCATACTTTAGTCATCTAGCAGATTTACTTTATTGCATCTTATTCTGCATCTTGTGATTGTTATCTCTCATGGCTCATTCATCAAAAGCTAATAGTGGTATCAGAGCTACGGTAGATCTAATATGTGCAGGTCTTTAAGGAACCACCATTGTTGGTTAGCCTGAGAGTTTATGACAAACTCACGCGCCTTGGGACCAGCCACTGGCAAAAGATCTCAGGAGCATCTAGGTGGTAGATTTTGGGAGAGTCACAAAGATAGGACTGAAAGGAATCTCAGTTCAGAAATATTGAGATCATTTTCGTCTAGAGTCTTTTCAAAACCTCAAAACTGAAATAGTGCTTAGTTCAACTAGGAGTAATAAGGTGTTAAAAGTTGATTTTTGATTCTTGCAAAACTTGTACAAAATCAACCAAATTGAACTATATTTTTACAAAAAGCACTACATCATTCTCTTATCACTAGGGAGCCATAAGATAAGACTATTAAGGTCCTATCAAATTTCAATTCCAAAGAAGCATTATGGATGATATTTTGAGGAAAGCTTTCAATAATGAAGAACTATTCCATGAAGTGGAATTCTACTCCCAAAATCTAATAGATACTTTAGAAGGATACAAGTATCTATCTTCTAATGATAAGATGAAATTTTCCTTATTTCTTAAGGAAGCCAAAGAAGGCAGCTTTACAGCCTTGATTAACTATCTTCATGAAATTCTCTTCATAGCATGGTGGAACTCACAAAGATTGGTTATTTTTTCTCCAGAAGAATGTCTGATGATTTATCTATCATTAATTATGTTCGTACTTACTCAACACAAGAAACAAGCTGATGTTAAAGAACAATACTTTTGTGATGATAGACTAACTTGTTTTAAAGCTAAGGTTTCACCTACATCAAAGTAGAATCACAGGAAGAGAAGAAGGAAAAAGAAGAAGAGACATACAAAAGGGAATCAAGACATGAAGATTAAATCAACAAAGGAAAAATCAGCACACCAAAAAGGCAAGCACAGAAGAACTAGAGGACAATTGCATCATGCCCTACTTATTCATCAACAATCAGAATTAAATGAAGATACTTGCAAGGAGGACTTCAAAGATGGCTGGATAGAAGATGAATCTGAAAATGTCAAGATTATCCAATGAGAATAGAAGGCCTAGCTGCATCCTACTCTGCATCATATGAAGAGACAAATTATTTGCTGAACTTGAATACAAAGAATGCAGAAGAAGAAGACGATGAAGATCAAGCAGAAGCAGATGAAGAGAATCCATATTGAAGACTAAAGCCTTCAATACCCAAATAATGTAATACAGGGGGGTGTTGGAAATAATGTCTATTCCATCATTTGGGTTATGTAAATGTATCCTCCAAGATACATACCTAGATTACTTCCTGTGCAAGTTATCTAGTGACTTCATGCATTGTAATAAATGGACAAGTTTCCATGTGCAAGGTGTCCTATGCACAGCTAGTTAGAGTGTTGGGCAAGCATCCTATTTTGCATATATAAGGATGGCCTCTTAGATAGATAAAAAGGACAGCCGGGAGACATTGTTAGATAGCGTAGGTTAGTGGATTGTGTTCCACACCATTTACTGGTGATGGATATGATGTAGATCTGTAGCTTTGTTAATGGAGTGCTCACTTCCTCCATAGCTACATTGTAATCTTTTATATCTTTTATATTTCAGCATACTTTAGTCATCTAGCAGATTTACTTTATTGCATCTTATTTTGCATCTTGTGATTGTTATCTCTCATGGCTCTTTCATCAAAAGCTAACATTTCCAAAGAGAGGTGTATAATGTTGATGGAAGACTATGGCTAAAGCACTAGTTGTTTCTGGTTTGTGTCAATAGAAGAAGGTTCAACATTGTCATCTTCACTGTAAAGGGTCCACCGCAAGAATTGGTGATATCCAAGGTTGAATGGCCTGGACTAAGTAGGCCAATCCAAGCAATGCTGGGAGGGCATTGTGAATGTCTCCCAAATACTCTACCCTCCAAGGATGATAGTCACACAGATGTAGAGAGATTGGGAAAGATGAGAAAATAGAGGGCATTCATGGACCGGGCAGAGCAAAGCAAGGGATATAAACTGAAACCACAATATGCTGAAACCTAAGTAGGTTTGGGGAAAAATCTTGGCAACTTGTGCTTCCCTATCAAGGCTGTAGTTGATATATGATAACATTTTGCGAAGAGAAAAAATAGAGCAATATGCTTAACTCTTGGGAAGGCAAAACTGGAAATCCATTTAAACAATCAGTATTCTCAAATTTTTATTTTTTGGTGGGAGGTAGAAAGTACATGACAAGACCCAAAAGGTGGTTGATAAGGAGAAGCCTACAGAAGCAGAGCCTTAACTTCACTTAGTATTACTGATCAGCACAAGAGAGAATCTTGAGACTGTGACAGAAGAGAAGGTTTGTGCTTTCTGCTTTTGTAAATTTCATTTTCATCTCTTAAATCTCCTTCATCTGTTAATGTGTATTCACAGTCTTTTGGCACAGCATTGTTAAAGCATAGCTTGTTAAATGGTAAGGCACCCCTTTGTGGTTATGAGGGTTCAGCATGGGCAGTCGAAATTGTGCATAGACAGTGCATAAAGTTAGCTAGTTTGTTTGGTTCATTGAATGCCACTAGCTATACAAGTGCATCTGAAGTGGTAGAGGCACAAACAAGATAAGCCTTTTTTTTTTTCCCTGCAATTCCAACACATATGATACAATGCAAACACGTGGAACTTACTTAGAGCGAAACTAGGCTAGCAGAACTAACTAAAACTTCTCATCAATAACAAAAGGAGATATACTGGAGCACACAGAAATGTGTATGCACACTTGCATGTGATAGTGAAAGTGAGAAGGCAGCCCTAGATATATTTTTGATTGAAATTGGTAACTTGTGCAAGGAAGATGCTGCAAGGTGTAGTTGTACAAAGAAGATACACGAATAAGTATATTTATAGAAATAGAGAATTGATAGCAGATGAAGTGAGAATGCTGGAGATGGTTAATGATTATCCATAAGAATGGGATGCTTGTGTAGATGCATTGTTCCTTAAAGTCTTCTTTAACTAGGGTTCTTATATGTCCTCCCTTGAAAAATGCTTTCCACGAAAAGGAAAGGATCTGAGGGATGAGAATCAACAAATGATTGATTCTCTGAGATTCAGTCTTTTCTTGGTCTTTCCATTTGATTAGTGTTCCTTAATTTGTTGAGACCATAAGGATTTAGTTCACTTTTCCAGAATCCTTTTAGGTTCCAAAATACGCTCACCTTCCTCATCTAGAATAGGAAGGGGTGCATAACCGGAATCTAGACAAGTAGGCTTCCAAAATCATCAAGGGAAATTGTAGAACATTACATAGCACTTGAATTGCTTGATTTTGGAAACATAAGACTCAAATTCCAAGAATTTAGAGGCAAATTGGCTAAGTCTGGGATGATGCGCTCTACACTGAATGTTAGAAAGCACTGTGCATTGCAAGGTCAGATAGCACTCTGCACTTCAGGCCAGACAGCACTCCATAGTGTAGAGTAGAGACGCGAATTGCATTTTGAAGGAGAATCTTTGTGAAGGTCGTGTTTGGCACAGATTCCAAGGCATGAACACCAAGGCAATGATTTTGATGGTGATGTTTACCCCCCAGACGGGATTGGTGAAGGAAATGGAGCTGCTAAAGTGCTTAGAATGAATTTTAGTGCCAAATTTGGTTGAATGCTCAGCCTTTTGTCATCTGATTTTAAGATTTTGCTAATTTCCTGTAACTAGAAGTTAGGATTTAATTTACTGAAGTAAAAAGTAGAGTTGGCTACATTTTTTCTATAGATAAGAGCTTGATACTTAGCATAAAGGGTCCTTTTGCTATTTTCAGAATGAGCTACTCTTTGTGATTGGGCTTGTAATTGTGATTTGAACTGCAATTAATAAAGAGATTATGCATGACTTCTATGGATCACCTATGTTCTTTGACCTCTTTGTTCATGGATGTACTTTCTCATCTCTTGTTAGTTCTCATTCTTCGTTGTTGCAGGCTATTCATAGATTTGATCACACTGAAGTTATTTGGCCCCTTCTAAATATTTCAACTAGATCAATGATCATCTCACTATGATTACATGATTGTGTTTGTTTTATTGCATTTTGCTTTATTGTCTTGCATCCCTATTCCTACAAAACTGCTTAGACTAGCTTAGATTAATAAGATTTAGTGGGAGCCGGCTCTTTAATCTGGAAATTGGGGATTCATCTGATTCCCTTTCTATGTTGAATTGCGATCTTGTGGGTGCATAATTGTATCAGACGATTTCATGGATCAACACTTACCTTTTTCATATTTGAAAAGGATCATAGCATTTAAAACATAATTTTGAATTCTTACCACTTTGTTTTGATGATGATGTTATCTTCTAGTCTTCTAAATGCACATAAGTTTAATTACCTTTGTGAAACACACTTTTAGAATGGTGTTGATGTGGAGATTCTTTCATCCTATTATGCACATGCTCTAAATCATTTGAAATATTGCTCAAGTTTTCCTTCAATAAATTCCGTACCACTGAAATTTTTAATGTAATTCAACAAGATTTCTTTTGGTCTTGAAGGCTGTAGCTGTATAAAATGGTGGGTGGGGGGCATCTTGGCAGATGTATGATATTGGTATTATACCATTATTTAACTACACTAACTGCTTTTATTGTGCACAAAGCATCATAAAGGTCCTTTGAATCATTTATTAATGATATCTATATGCCCATTTGTCTAAGGGTAGTATGCAGAGGTCATAGTAAATCATACTCCTGCCTGCTTACATAAGTCCTTGTAGAAATTAGTTGTAAACAGGGGATGATGGTTGTTAACAATTATATTCAGAAACCCATGTAGCTTATATTCAGAAATCCTCCATTTGTTGATGCACACAACCCAACATTTTGTGGATGCATTTCACCTGCAAGACTAAATTGTTGGTGGCAGCTATCGCAGCTTCCTACCCTATTTCCTTCGATTTAGTATTCATATTGTCATTCAAATTGATGATGGCTAGCCTCATACATAATTTTGTGTTCCTGTAGCCCCTCCTCTATTGAGCCTCAAGCACACTTTGGAGGTGTACATGATTAGCTCTAACATCATCGAAGTAGTAATTCCTCTAGGCAAGGCAACATACATGCATCTGCCACGAGTTTTTGCTCCTTCATCACCACCATGCATCGGTTTCTCCTCTTGGCCTAGAAAAAGGTCCTCTATTATCCACATGTGCTTGTGGAGTGTGGACATAGTAATTACACTAGCTTCCTTCAATGTCCATATCAAAAGCAATACCCCCCATAGTTACAAAACCTGGCAATTTTTTGAAAAACTTGTCAAGTCTGCGTTCGAGTCAGCCTTGCCAAGTCAATTGGGCTTGACTTGGCGAGTTTTTTTGAGCTCACTGAGTTCTTCTTTTACTCCACGAGTTTCATAGTTACAAAACTTGGCGCAGTTTTGAAAAACTTGTCGAGACTACATTCGAGTCGGCCTTTCCAAGTCAATTGGGCTTGACTTGGCGAGTTCTTTTTTACTTGACGAGTTTCTGGGACTTGTGAGTGAAATAAAACTTGTCAAGTCCTGAAAAAAACTCGCCCATCCGTGCATAGACATGGGAAAACGACAATTATTTTTTTCGAAGTGCCCTCATTTTTGCTGTTCCCAGTTGCAGAAAGAGCAGAGACAAGGTGAAATCAGACCAACAAAAACACTCAATTGCATCCTAAATCCAAATTTTTTTTAGTTTTAAAGAATCTAACAGCCACCCAACAGTTACATCTGAGGTAAAAAAACTCGGTTTCAGCTGTCAATGCTTAAACCCTAGGGCCTTTTTTTTCTTTTTTTAAAGTTTCTAACTACTTGCTTATTGTTTCCATGTGCAGCCACATTGAAATAAAATGACGGGAAAAAGAGACCCAGCGTGGAAGTATGCAAAGGATGGAGAAAAGAAAGGGGAGGTGTACTGTAATTTTTGTGGGGACAAAATTCATGGAGGCATAAACCGCCTCAAATACCACTTGGCGAGGTGGAAACGCCATGATGTCAGGCAATGTTCAAAGGTGGATGCTGAGGTTGAGAGGGAATGCAATGCCCTCCTGACAGACTACAGTGAAAGAAAAGAACTAAAACGAAGAACAAGTGAGGCCATGGCTACTCCCCCTTCTCGACCTCGTACAGAGGGTACCGGCAGCACCTTTAGCCGGTTTCAACAGTGCCGGAGTGGGTCAAGTCCATCTGTTGCAAACCCGAGGAGTGGGATGGAGGAGTCCTTTTTTGTGGAACGTTCCGTGCTAGGGTCACAACCCACGCTTGAGGGTATGACTGCATGGAACGAGGAGAGGCACAAGGCCACAAGGAAGGCTTGTGCAAGTTTTTGGTATTTTTCCGACATTCCCTTCAATGTGGCGAGGTCTCCATATTGGCGGGGAATGGTAGATGCCCTAACAGTTTGCGGCCCAGGATTTAAGCCGCCAACTTATGATGATTTTAGGGGCCCTCTCCTTCATGAATCCGTGGAGGATATTCAGGTGTTGGTTGAAGAGCAATGCAGGGTATGGAGGAAAAGGGGTTGCACAATCATGTCCGATGGGTGGACCGATGGGAAGAATCGGACATTGATTAATTTTTTGGTTGCTTCTACAGGAGGAATTGTATTCCTCAAGTCAGTGGATGCATCGGCACAAGTTAAGAGTGCCGAAATGCTTGCTAGGTTGTTGGAGGAGGTTGTGTTAGAGGTCGGGCAGGAGAATGTTGTCCAAGTTATCATGGACAACGCAACAACGTATGTAGCAGCTGGTAGGATTTTGGAGGAGAGATTCCCCACCATTTTTTGGACACCATGTGCAGCCCATTGTCTCGATTTGCTTCTCGAAGACATTGGGAAATTACCTTGGGTGTCTGAGGTTGTACAAAAGGCCAAATGTATTACCAAATTCATCTACAACCATACGTGGGTCCTCCAGCTGATGAGGCAATTCACTAATGGGAGGGAGCTTGTGCGGCCTGGAGTAACACGATTTGCCACAAACTTCATTACATTGCAGAGCCTCTTTGATGCAAAGGGGGCATTGAAGAGGATGCTTGTGAGCGATGAGTGGAATGCCGAAGACATTGCTAGATACCGACTCTCCAGTGAGGGCCAGAAGGTGTACGACTATGTCTTTGAGGAGGCCTTCTGGACAACTATGCATGAGGCAATCAAGGTACAAGACTAAGTTTTTATTTTATTTATTTATTTTTTATTTTTAAATTTAAATTATTTTTCCATTTGCAAATTTTGAATTGTAATCCAAATTTCAAATAGCTAAGTTGCTAACAATAACTAAAATCTCTCATTTGACTTCAGGTGTCAGAGCCTTTGGTGAGGGTTCTCCGTCTTGTTGATGGAGAAAAATCACCAATGGGATATGTATATGAGGCTATGGATAGGGCGAAAGAGGCAATTGCCTCATTTTATAATTATTCCAAGCCCAAATACAATCCCATTTGGGAAATTATTGACCGGTGATGGACTTCTCAGCTCCATAGCCCACTTCATGCAGTGGGGTACTACCTCAACCCCAAATTTTTTTATGATGATTCATTCGAGGCCGACTATGAGGTGATGTCGGGCCTTCGGCAATGCCTTGACCGGATGGTGCCAGATGAGCACACCCGCAATTTGATCCAGGATGAGCTGCAAGATTATAAGAGATGTGAGGGCGTCCTTTTCACATCCACATAGTGCATTCGAGCAAGGTCAACTTTGAGGCCAGGTAACCCTCATCGAATTATTATTGATTTTGTCTTTTGATTTTGTTTTCAAAAATAATCTCAATTTACGATTTTACATAAATTATTAAATTTCCTTTTTCTTGGCTTTTTCTAGATTTATGGTGGGAGGACTTTGGTGCGTATACGCCCAATCTACAACGCTTCGCCATAAAAGTTTTATGTCAACCATGCAACGCTTCAGGTTGTGAGCGCAATTGGAGTATGTTTGAGCACATTCACTCCAAGAAGCACAATAGACTTACGCAACAAAAGTTAAATGATCTTGTTTTTGTTCATTACAACCTTTGCCTCCACCATAAAAAAATTGCGGGAACAAGTTACGAAGCCATTGATTTAGACGAGATTGATCCATCATCTGAATGGATCACAGAGCTAGAGGAGCAGCAGCAAGAGCCTCTCTTTTCCATGGATGATTTTGAAAATATAGCAAAGGAGTTAGCGGCAAAGGCACAAGAAGAGGCATGGGCACAAGCACAAAGAGAGAGGACTAGAGCTTCTGCTAGGGCAAAGGGCAAAGGCATTGCAAGACACTAGATAGTGGGCCTATTGAGGCATTGTCATGACACATTTTGTAATTTGTACCTTTTTATATCATAAGCAATACAAGAATATTTGAATTTTGGAGGCATTAAAATTTCTTTAATTGAAGTGTGTTTTGTCACTTTCATGTGTAGTTTAAGGTTATATCACTTACAATATTAATTTTGGATTTGTATAATGTTAATTAATTGTGATATGCATGAAAAAAACTTTTTCCAATGAAAAATTGCATTTTCTTTAGTTTTCGCTTTTGCCAAGTTTTTCTGGCTTTTTTGATTGAGTCCGAATCCGAGTCTCAATTCGGCCTTGCTGAGTTCTTGCCGAATCAAAATTTCTCTATAGGCAAGCAAATTGATATGTCTACGTTTAGTGAATAAGTTTTGTCATTTTGTGTTATTTTGTAGTTCGTACGCAAAGTGTTTGATGAAATGTGCATATGTATATTGTTATAAAGTAGCAATGTAATAATAAGGGTCAAATGTCTATGTAATATGTGTAATGAAATGAAACGCAAATACAAAAGAAAAGTCAATCTTTCCTATAGTGCTAAGGTTGCTGACATCATCATTGTATTAAGGTATGTGTGTTAGATTAATATGCAAACAGTTGAGGGCGAGGTGTCTCAGGTGGCCCCCCCCTTCTTCCATTTTGAGAGTATGGAGAGATAGGCATGAGCATAGGCATAGATAGGCATTGAGGGCCTAACATAGTAGGGAGAGATAGGCATGAGCATAGGCATAGATAGGCATTGAGAGGAATAGTGAACGCAAGGTGATGTAACAGACCCATTGTGGTGTATATGTAGACTGGTATTCATGTTTTCTATCGCTGATTAGGCATATTGTTACTACAAATATATTCCAATTCCAATCCATCCTGTGTGTGAATGATGAATGTATTAGACTGTTAAGATTGCATATTGCATTGGTCTGTATATGCAGGTTCTAGATCAGAGTTGCAGGTTAAGGGTGTTATTGCTGTCCAAAGAAGACACAGTTCAAGTGTTTGCGGTTCAAGCGTATGCAATTCAAGCGTTTGCGGTTCAAGTGTTTGCAGTTCAAGTGTTGCTGCTCAATCACCTTGCCATTCAAGACAATTGTCGTTGCTGTTCAAGTAGGTTTGCAGTTCAAGGAGTTTTGCCGTTCAAGTTGAACTGCCATTTGAGCAAGAAACTGTTGGTCACAAAACTGCCATAGGAAAGGATTTTGTATGTGTATGCGCCCTAGACCTGGACCAACATTGAAAGGCCGAGGGAAAGAGATGCCCCCTGTGCCAATCTCCGGAGAAAGGCCGGCTCCTATACTAACTGTTGGTTATGAATCTGCCACTAGGATAGGATTTTAATCTATTTGCGCCCTAGATTCGCCCAGCAGATTGAAAGGGCGAAAGGAAGGAATGCCTTCCGCGCCAGTCTCCGGAGGAGGTCGGCTTCCTATGTTTTCTCAATTTGGTTTCAGCTCAGAGTGCAGGAAAGAGATTACAAATTACTGAAAGAAACATAAATATGCTTGTTTCGGGTGGGGAAGATAAGCAACACAGAAACTAACCAATCACCACTACTAACAACAATCTAAACAAAATATGTAACAAAAACCATTAATGTTACTTTATCCTATGTATCCCTCACTTTAAGCATTCCAGGTACACTTAATTGCCAATACAGATATCCAGATAAGTAGAATAAAAGTAATCAGAAATATAAGCAACATAAGGTAGAAACACTTAACGAAGGCAGCATACAAAATAAAGACAATCAATAGAGCCAAGTATATTTTGTATTCAAAGGCGGCTCCATACTTAGAAATTTTCTGGGCACCGTTCTGTTGATATCGCCCAGGTGCGCCAAAGTGGATAAGCGCAGCCCGACTGCGCTGCGCAGTCGGGCGAACAACAACACTTAGAATATTTTTGGGCATATTTGCCCACTCAGAGAAACAGTCAGAAACATGGAAAAGAAGATGGAGAAAATGAAACTGATGGCAGAAGAGTAGAAGGGACATGGTGAAGAAAGGGAGAGAAGAAAGAGGGAAGGCAAAGCAGCATCCTTACAAAAATTTGAAGACATGGCACCCCGTGCAAAATGTGACAACACTAACTACTTGGTGTTTTAAGCTAAGAGTGCAGGAAAGAGATAAAAAGGGGATAGGGAAAGAAATGTGAATGATTCAGTGGGAAAGAACCAGCAACACGATTACTAGCTAATACCTTGAAGTAGCAGCAATAAATACAAAGAATAAAACATAAATGAACACCACGCTAACTTCCCTATGTATCCTCTGGAAGAGTTCCAGGATTCAACCACTTTCCTACGCCTAAATCCAGATTTCAGAATTACAGCAATTAGGAAAATAAATGAATGTAGCAGAAACCACTAACCACAGGCAGCATACAAAGAATTTAACGCAGTATTTTCTCCCCTATGTATCCTTCAGGAGAATTCCAGGGTCCAACCCCCAATCACACACCTAAATCCAGGATGCAGAATTACAGTATGCAAATGAAGAAATGGAATAACAGAAATTATCACAGAAGGCAGCATACAAGAGAGAAATTGAGCCCAAAGTCTTTAATATCGATTGCAAAAATCAAGTTACAGCAGCTTTCTAGCAAAAGTTCCCCCCCTTTTTCCATTACAATATGTGGGTTTTTATAGAGGACCCGACCCTCTGAGCCATCAATGCGCTGGATTTGAGAGTACGCCCTCGGCCGTCTAAAAAATCCGCGCCTGTCCCCTTCTGCTATTGAGCTTTCACATCCATTTCCACTATTAGCAACCATGGCCGCATCAGCCGGGGAAATCTGCATTTATGAGCCGTCTGACTTGTCCTAGGTTTCTCCGGGTGAGGTGCTCGAGTGGGTTTACAAGTTGCCCTGGCTTTTCTTCTGCAACTGATAGCTCTTTTCCTATTGCCACAAATGGGCACCGGGTCTTTCGGTCAAGAAAGAATGCATTTATGAAACACTCAAATGCCTTGGAAAGATACCCGGCCTTGGGATGTGTGCCTTCGAAGAAAGCGCCCTTCGTCGGTTGAGCCCTAGAAGGTGCTTCGCCAGATTCTAGTTCGGGGCTTTGCTTCGCAACAGGTGTTGGCCGAAGTAGGGAGGATAACCATGTATGAATGCTTCGCCCGAAGGGCCCCTAAAAAACTGCTTCGCAAAGACCATATGCCGAAGCAGATGTCTCCTGCAAAAGCATGGCTTCTACCCTTTTATTACTTCGCCCGAGATGTAGGTTGAATGCCGCTTCGCAAAAGATTTTGTCCGAAGCGGCGGATGATTGCCGATGGACTATGAACTACTTCGTCGCGAACTACTTCAACAACAGTCGTTCGGAAGGGTTTCGGCCGAAGCTGATTCCTGCCTTAGAATATTTCCTTAGCTTTTCGGGGGAAGCAAGGCCTTGGATGGGGAAGCTTCGCACAAAAGATGGCCGAAGCAGATGCTTCGCAACGGTTTGGGGCGAAGTGGAATTCACCGGAGAACTGGTTCGCCAGAGGAGGGGCCGAAGCGGGTGCTTCGCCAAAATTTCAGCGAAGCACTTTCACACACTTAGAAAATTTCAGCATTTTGCTCTCGCCGCTTCGCAAAATTTTCACCCGAAGTGACTGTTTTGGCAGCTTCGCTAGCGAAGCTCCTCCTATGCCTTAGAAAATTTTTGGGCTTCTATCTGGGCTCTCCTGTTTTTTCTTTGCGAAGCTATCCTCCTTTCTCCTGCGAAGCTTTTTAACCTGGTTTGCTTCGTGGGCGAAGCTCTTACATATATGGCTTATGTACAAAGGGGATAAAAAATGAAAGCCAAAATTGCTGCAATACTTGAAAATATATAAAAGCAAGGGAACAAATTCATGAAAACTAAGAGAATACTTTACAAAATATTTATTTTCACTACCCCTTCAAGCAATGTGACAAAATTGTCAACATTCCTGGCGGCTCGCGGGGCAACGAGCTCGCCTCGGTGCAAGGACCCTCAGCCTTGATCCATTGGGCCAGAGTTGCCTCCAGACCCTTCTCCTTTCTGCTTCTCTTCCTCTGAGAGTGCCTCTGCAACTACCTCTTTTCCTTTTTCCTGTTCTTCTTCTTCAGGTGCTTGTTCTAGTTGTGGCGGCGGGGGAAGGCGATCACGGATACGTTCCATAGTTCGGCGAACATGGGCCCAGGCACCCTTCTGAAAGGGTTCACGATCTTGCAGCGCCTTGACAAGAATATGGAACCGATCAATTTGCCCTATATCGGCATATTTGGCTCTTGCACTCAAATCATTCAAACAAGCCGCAATTTGGCAATACTTAAAAATGAACTCCGTGACCTGCCTTTCCGTGACTGGCTCATTCCAGTCGTCTATTTCTGAAACATCACTTTCAAACCTGAGCCAAGCCGGTTTGAGTTCTTCTTTGGTTAAAAGGTTCCCGTCATCATCGGTGAAACTCGGGAAACCCAATGCTGAGAGGTCCTGGAAATATCCCAGTGAAGTGCGCTGCTCTTGCTCGAACATGTCCATGAGATTTTTAGCCTTCTGAGCTTTCCTCACCTTGGAGAAGAAGGCGCGGACAGTGGCCTGGACAGTGGACCAATCTCTTGCTGTCCGACTCATGGCAGCTACCTGCAAGTCTTGGTATTTGATGCTTTGTACCTCAAAGGCCAAATTGAGTCGGCTTCTTATCTCCTGTATGATTTCATCCACTATTGGTCCCTTCTGTGCAGCGGCATACTGGGCTTCTGTGATATAGGATAGTATTGACAGGGCGCTGGAGGCCCGGGATCTGAAGTTTCTAAGCAAGTGCGAACGGATGTCCTTAATCCTGCCCCTATCGAATTGTTCCAAGTTCTCTTTCTCGTACAACTGATGCTGCATCTGCAGGATTCGAGCCTCAAATTCCTTGGCCCTTGCTTCAGATTCGGCCTGTACCTTGCTTTGATTTCCTGCTGCGACTTGCAGTTGATCTACTTGTTGTTTCAGGGCATCCATCTCCTTCTTTACCTGCTCGCACTGCTTCTGAGCATCTTCAAGTTGTGAGCGAGTTCTGGCTAGATCCTCCTCTAGCTTGACGTTTGCGTTCTCTGCTTCATAACGGCGCTGGTTGGCAATCCTCGCGTGTGCGCGAAGTACTTCTATTCTTACATGCATGGATTCAGACTCATCATCTACATCCATATGCTCCAGGTCCTTGACCTTCTCTTGATATTCATAGTCAGCAGGGGTCATCTCGTCTAGGGGCTTTTGGACCTTGGGTATCTTCTTTACTTTGTGGAGCTTCCCATTTTTCAAATCAAACACAACGCATTTCTCTTCTTTTGCCAGAGACCGCCCCCTTCTTCTCCTTGCCTCCTTGAGCATTTTGTCAGTATTCTGACGGGCCTGGAGTAATTTTTCTGCTAGAGGACGCTCTTTGATCATTGCCAAATCTTTTTCAAATGAGGCTGGGTTACCAGCCAAGGGTGTGAACAAATATAATGACTGTATGGACGACGCTTCGCCAGTGGGTTCGGCGATAGGTGTGGTGGGGGTTCTAGTGGGTGAAGCGATGGGATGGGAAACCGTGGAGTGGGTGTCGGGGTTTGGAAGTGAAGTGTCATGGCCTAACGACTCGGATGGAGTGGAAACGTTTGTGAGACCGGCGGGGTTACGGGACGGGTTTGCGACAGCAAATGAGACCGTGCGAATGGGTGACTGTACAGTGTGAAAAGTGCTTCGGGGAGATTTATCTGAAGGGACAGAAGATATTGGGGAACCCTCGGCCGGGGCTACTACAGACGCGACTTGGGAAACAGGAGTAGGGGACAGGGGATGCGTACCTGCGTGCTCTAGAAATAGAGCAGAAGCGGCAAAATCCTGCGTATCAGGTTCGCGTCTACCTCCAGCTTCCGCTCCTTCGACATTCTCAGTTTTCTCTTCCCCAACATTTTCTTCTCTTTGGAGGTATTCCTCCACATTGATGATATCAACTTCGGTAATCTCCTCCTCTCCCTGCAGTGGTGGTTCGAGCACTGTTTCTCTAACATTCAACTCGCCTGAGCTTGCTATAGGCTGCTCGCCAGAAACACCGGAGGGTCTGCTACGAGGTCGTTTTGGGTGCGGGGGAGGCATTTGAACTTGGTCAGGTCTCTTCCTCTTCTTCTTTTCCTCCTTTTCTTGCCGTTGCACCGTTCTCCCGACATCTGTATCAGAACCTCCAACAGGCTCGTTTGGCAGCTCTTGCTGAGTTGCTACTGTCTCTTCTTTCTCTTCCTGCTCAGAAACACTTTCAATTCTCTTCGGGCTTTCACCCGAGTCCGGGGTACTAGGAGGAATGAAGTCGGCGAAGGAGATGGGCTGCCAGGACCCAACGTTGGCTTCATAAAAAACGCTAAAATCTTCGTCCATCTCTAGAAGACCGTATGATCTTTGCTTTCGCCGGTGAACTCTCATTATCCACCATTCTCTTAGCTGATCTTCGCGCCAACCTTTTAGCTCTTCCCTCAGATCGTCCTTCATCTTTTTCCAGAATGCTGAGTCTGGTCCCGGAAAAGGGTGTCGGATGGGATCATATTCAACTTCCATGGTATAAAATTCATGCCACGGGGGCAATGTTTTCATTCTCTCAAGGTGCCATTCCAGGTCCCTCCCGGTGGGGTTATTCCGCTGCTCCACTATCTCTGGGCGGGGGCAAACATGGAAATTTTTGAATCTGAGGTGGTCCCTCATTACCCCCAAGGGGTCATAGCACCACCGCTGTGGAATCTGCAACAGGCCGAAGTCGGCGAGCTTATCTTCCAGGTAAACATATTGTTTGAGGGCAAAAACCTCAACGACTCCCATTTTGAAGGGGAAATCGCAGGTTGGTGCCCATTTTCGGCCATGGCCGTAAACTGTATTTGTCACGTCGCTCTGGCGAGCGACCTCCAATGCAAATTGGTATTCAGAAGGATAAAATGGCAGCAGGAAGGGTTTTCCTGTAAACCCGAACAGGCGGACAACAAGCCCCTGTGTCAACTGGAAAACATCGCCCTTCTTTTCAATGACGACCTTATCCCTGAGGATCGTGGGCACCCGAGGGCAGGAGCCTCGCATGAGCTGCATAGCAGGTCCTAAGAACTGTAGATTGAAAACATAATACGACCCTGTCCTCGCTAGGAGTGGGGTCCACTGATACACCGGCTGGGGGACTCCATCTTTGTCCACTGGAGTAACAACAATGTGGGGGAAATGCTTCTGAGTATGGCAGAAAAAGAGCCAAATTAGGAAGGAGCAAGGCCCAAAATACTGATCTGTCCCAGAATTCTTCATACTGGCCAGCTGCGTGTGTAAGGTTCGGGCCACCCATTCTGCCCAGTCAAAGAACACCGGGTTAGTGTTCGGCCTCGACGGGTCTGGAGAGTAAAACTCTCCGCGCGAAATACATTCGGCCAGTACCACTTGCCAGGGATGCACAACAACATCAGTAGATAGGCCCGCCACCCACGCAATAATAGAGAAGATATCGGTATGCTTAAAGTCACTAAGGGGGCGAGGCATTTGCGGCAGCTTGCCTGAAGGGAGCCCATCCTTCAAATTGTCGCTCAAGAATTTAATGATGCGGTCGGAGGGGGTGAACCTCCCCATTTGTTCGTTCAAGCTGACGCTGCGAACGGTATACCCCTTGGGCGGCCCTTGCAGAGGAGCGAAAGCCTCCTGCACATCCTCCTTGAAGATTGTGAATAGTTTGTTGCCTGCCGCGTCCAGGACCTGCCTGGTAGAGGGTTGATAGTTCTGCGCGATGGCATGAACTAATTCGGGACAGTGGTGTGTTGGCGGAGTCAGGTACCAGTATATGTGGGAGTAATAGGCAGCGGCCCTTTTGTTCTCCGTAGACAAACGGGCTCTCATGAAATCGATAGTATACCGGAGCTCGGCTATACTCTTAGAAAGCTCAGTGTCCCTTATCTTGTCCCACCCATCAATGGGCGGTTCCACAGGTTGCTCTTCTTCAGAATCTTCCCCCTCTTCCATGACCTGCTTTTCAGGGCGAAGATTAAGGTCGACCCTCTTAGGTCTATGCCTTCTTTCCTTCTTAGTCTTTTTAGTTTTTTTTGGGCCCTTTATCTCAGGTTCTTCTCTCTTCTCCTTTGAATTCTTCTTTCCCATTCTGGTTCACAAGGGGCAGCGGAACTTTGAGGCAGAGTGATGAGAATTCGGCAGAGTTCTGTCAGGGCTCCTTCCTTCTAGCTCCACACTCGAAATTATCAGCGGGTAAATAGCCTTTTGCTGATAGAGCTTGGCTTTTATAGATGCGGATTGAAACTACCACCATTTATGGTACCTGCCAAAATTAAATTCACAAATCGGGCCGAGGAGATCGTCCCGCCCTTTGATTGGTTTTGCGGCGTTGGTGCACGCGGGCCAATGTACTTCGAAGGTCTGACCATGTTTCGAAAATCTAACTCCCTGCCACCTCGTACCTGGGCACGACTTTTAATCATAACTAAATTCCCTTGGGATACGCTCCGCCACCTTCGCATTAACTCCGCACGTTCTGAACGTTCCCCTAGACCGCTGCTGGCACATGCATCGAGACACATTTTAAATGCGTTTTCATTTCATTTGGCTGCTTCGCAAAATTTGGCAGCGATTCGGGAGTTCGGCAAGCTCTTTTCCCGAAGTGAATTTTGCGCCTATTGTTTAGCGAGGTGGATCTGAGCGAAAGGCACTTCGCTGGAGCCTTGAGCGATCCACAGGTTCGCTACGTCTCGGACCCGAAGCTGTTTTCTTCATGGCATTAAGTTATCTTGCTATCTCTATGACTGCTTCGCAAGGAACTAGCTCCGAAGTGGAGGCTCGGCTGCTTTTTGGGCGAAGCATTTACTTTGTGTGTCCTTCCAACTTTGTTTTTACGGACTTGGGGAATGATTCGCTAGATTGTTATCAAAATATTGCTTCGCCAGGTCCTTTTGTGCGAAGCGTCTCTCATGCCTTAGTCAATCGGAGGCTCCGAAGCGGTTATCTGTCCCTTCGGCGGAGCTTGCTTCTGGGTGAAGCTATTCGTATCTGCTTTCTCCCTTCGGCCTTGGGCTTTATGAACCATCCCTTGTCATTGATTTTGTTGGCGAAGCGCTGTACTTTGGTCGCGAGCTTCTCTATGACGTTGTTTGGTCTTGGGGGAACCTCCTTCACGCCATTCCACCCTTCGATGCTGGGACACTTCGCGGCGAACTAACTCTCAACAGCCACTTCGGGCAGAAATTTTGCGAAGGAGATTTCACTAGACTTGGTGAAGCCGTACTTAGTGGTTTCGAACCAGAATCAGCTGTTATTGCGGCGTGAGGCCGCGATCCTTTTCTAACTACATTTCTAACTCTAAAAGGCCTTGAAACAAGGTATATACAGGTGTAAATGAAAGAAAGCTATATACAAGAACAAAGGTTTTTGAGGTACCTTTTAATGATGAAAGGTCTTCAAATGAAGACCGTTTACAGGGATCGGCAGGGTCTGGCCGGCCACATCCTTAAGGATAAAGGAGTTAGCCGAATTCACTTTTGCAATTTCGAACGGTCCTTCCCAGAATGCGTCGAGCTTATCATGGTTGCCAGGCTTAGCCTTCCATGAGTTCCACTTCCATACCAAGTCTCCCACCTTGAATGTACGGGCAGAGGACTTCTTCTTGAACCAGTTTTGGGTGATTTGCGCATGCTTTGCGAAGTTCTCATAAGCTTTTTCTCGGTCCTCCTCCAGCTGCAACAATTGAGCTAGTCTAGCCTCCATGGGACCAGATTCCTCTTTCTCATCATTTATCATCCACAAGGCGGGAATTTCTATATGGGTTGGTAAGATAGCTTCTTTGCCGTACACTAGGGCGTAAGGTGAGGTTTTGATTGATCTTTTGATAGAGATCCGATCAGCCCACAGGGCTTGATCCAAGAGGAGGTGCCAAGTCCTCTTGTTCTTTTCTACGAGCTTCCTTATTAATTTCAACAAGGTCTTATTCGTTGATTCTGCTAACCCATTACCCTGTGGATAATAGTTGGAGGTGACCTTGAGGTATATCCCATACTTGTAGGCGAATTCATTGATCTTAGCACCAATGAATCCGGGACCATTATCTGTTACTATCGCTTCAGGGACACCGAACCTGGTGATCAAACTTTCCAGGAACGTAATAACCGTTTCTTGGTCGGCGTGTTTTGTGGGCACTGCTTCAGCCCATCTGGTGAAATAGTCAGTTGCAGTCAAAATAAACTTATGTCCTGCTGATGAATTTGGCGAGATGACTCCCACGAAATCTAATCCCCACTGTTGGAATGGTGTTTCTACCTGTATCGGTTGGAGGGGCATGGGAGCATTCTTGCTTCGGCCAACAAACTTTTGACATTGCTCGCATTTTCGACAGACTGCAAAGGCATCAGCGAAGAGGGTGGGCCAATAGTAGCCTGCCCTGATTATTTTTAAAGTTGTTGTCCTTCCTGCAAAGTGGCCCCCTGATAACCCGGAGTGAAACTCACCAAGGACCCTTTTCTTATCATCTTCTCTTATGCATCTTAGAAGAACGCCATCAATATTTCTGAAGAATAGGCCTTCAGGGCGTAAGATGTAACGGAGGGATCGTATCCTGAAGCGCCTTCGCTGCGAAGCATTCAAATGCTGGGGACACCTCCCAGTGTTGAAATATTCAATTATTTCACTAACCCAGTCTTCTTCATCAGCTTCCTGATTTGCGAAGCTCCCTTCTGCTATTGGGTCGTCCCATTGGCAGGTTGTTACTTCGGCGGCGACGCTCTTTGCAAGCTCCTGGCATAGCGCGCGACCGCGAACTAATTTCGTGGGTCGGATTTCAATATCGAACTCTTGTATTTTGTTTACCCAACTAGCCCTTTTGCTGCCCATCTCTCCCTGGATAATGAAGTTCCGCACGTCTGGGTGGATAACAAACACTGTGACCCGGCTTTGGGAGATGAAGTGCCTGAATTTCCTCAGGGATTTCATGACTGCATGCACTTGGCGTTCTATAAAGTTATATTTTTCTTCATGGGGCTGTATTACTTGACTTAAGAATGCGATGGGGCGTTCCTCGCCATCTTCTCCCTTTTGTGTTAGGACTGCGGCGTAACTTTCAGGTTCCCCTACGGCATACAAAATGAAGTCTTGGCTGTAATCAAGGTTGGTTAGCACCGGGGCCTGAGCGTGTATCGCTCCAAATTTTTCGCATCCTTACCTTCAGGCTATAGGATCCGTGCTCGAAAGGAGGATGGGAAAAGGATGTCGCGGTACCTCGGACTGAGAGGACTTTGCGAAGGTCCCGCCTCTCAAGGGAGGTGTATTTTGATGATTTTTCGACGGATGGTGGGTTCACCAGGAAACATTTAATGGCAGTTTCCACGCCTAGGTTTGGAATGTGTTTTTATGTGTTCGTTTTTAGTCTTAAGCATTCATATCCTAGGTTTGGCCAAATGAGTCTAAATTAATCTATATGAAAATGCAGATTTAAATGAATACAGAGAACAAATTTAAGACAGAAAAACAGAGAAATTAAGGAAGAATAAGAAGAATACCTGATCCGGATGTCTGATGGAGATTCTGATGTTTGAAGCAGTCAGGATCGTCTGGAATTCGACAGAATCGTCTGAGATCAGACAAGATCGTCTGAGATCTGACGAATTCGTCAGAGACCTGCAAACAGAAGAACAGATGCAAAATACAGAGAATACTACTGTGCTAACAGGGGGAAACAACACAAGATGACAGTATGAATACTAAAAAATAATCATGAACAGAAATTCAAACAAATTACGATATTCTAATGATAAATTATGATCTTATCATGCAAGTTAAGCTATATGGGTGAACTCCAAATGCAAAATAATAAGCAATAAGGATAAACTAGCTAAAATGCAGAATAAAAAAGCGAAAGGAATAAAAGAAAGCGCAAACTCTGGGCACTGATTGCCCCCAATGCAGATTGCAGTCGAAATCGTCTGGAAGTAATGAAATCGTCTCGAATTACGACAGGATCGTCCGAGATTTGAACGAGATCGTCTGCGACGATCTGAGCTTGCTCCGGCTGAAGATCAATGAGGTCCCTGCAAGAAAACTTCAAAATAACAAAGGCAAAATAATGTTCTAAGTATTCTAATGCACGCAAAATCAAGTTACAGGGAAATTCAGCCAGGGGTTGGGAAGGGAAGGTCTTAATGATTAAATAGGCTTAGGGGAGTAGTTAGGAGGTTGGAGATCATCCCTATTTGGGAGATCTCCAACGGGGGAGGGTCTCTAACGGCGCAGACACGCTTCTGCCCGGATTAGAGGCCCGTTGGAACAGAAGCTAATTGTGAACAATCAGTTTTGCGACAAGATCGTCTGGACGTCCTAGCCCGGACGAAATCGTCAGATCTGGGGCGATATCGTCTGATCGGCGACGATATCGTCAAACGGTCAAAACAACCTCTAAAAATGGCGCGAAAAAGGGGGAAACGGATTACCCGACGGTTAACGAGCGGTTTGGGAGGTTAAAATTTGAATTTAAATTATTTACTAAGGTGAATGTAATTATGACAATTTTATTGCGCCAATTTTAGGGTGCTACATTTTGCCCCCTCTTTAGCGAATTTTTTGAAGAAAATGCGTTAAAGATGAGTTCTTCTCGATCTACGAGAAAGCAAAAATTATTCCCAATTTTTAGGCGACGATTCTTGGTCGAATCGTACGACAACTTACTATGGTGCCCCCTCCGTGTTTTTACCCAAATCGAACGTTTGAGGTAAAAACGCGGAAAAGCAAAAAATTATTTTTGAATAAAATTAAGAAAAATAGGGTAAAACCCTAATTCATTTTTATTGTTCATTTTTTGGTTTTTAGAGCTCTGAAGCAAAAATGGTGGAGACGACGCACAGATCAACAGAGGTCCGGCACGGTCTACGGGTAAGAGTCTAGACTTAGCTAGAATGCTTGAATTTGATTTTACATGCTTTTTAGGTAGATTTTAGATGAATTTTGAGCATCGCGGCCGTTTTTGGGCCGTCGACGTCGTCGGGACGAAATCGTCCCGATTTCGACGAAATCGTCTCAATTTCGTCAATTTCCTCCAAGGGCGAAATCGGCGAAAGGGGGACGATTTCGTCAAATTAGAGACGATTTCGGCTTGCGAAATCGGAGACGATTATGCTCAAATTGGGGACGATATCGTCTAATAGTGGGCGATATCATCAATTGCATAAAATTGAACTTTAACTTGCATTATTAATTACTTGAATTGTTTATTAATGATTGTTTGTTGTTTTGTTGTTTATGTTGCAGAGAGGTTTGCTAAAGAGCAGGGAATGGAAGTATGGAGGTTTGAGGGATGACTTGGCCGCTCTCACACAGGCAGAGCAAGATCAGCTGGCACAGGCCGGCTTGCAGGATGTGGCAGAGATGCCACAGGTGTCTACGGAAATGGGGCTACTGACGGCCCTAGCAGAGAGATGGTATCCGGGTTCTTCCTGTTTTCGGCTACCGACAGGGGAGATGACTCCCACTCTAGAGGATGTATGGAGGATTCTAAGAATCCCCATACAAGGACGATTGATCACTCCTACGGCCAATCAGGGCCATGCTATGGGACGATTGTGTGGTGACCCGAGCTTCGCCCTGGAGAAGGGCAGAGTGAATATCGAGGCATTGCGTCAGATGCCTGGGGCATCTAGACTCACACGGGTGCTAGCTGGAGTAGTTGGTGGACTTCTGTTGTGCCACCAGAGCGGGTGCAGGGTGCCGTGGATGCTGGCAGATGTGATCTGCGACATGCGGGACCACGGGTACAGGTTCTCTTGGGGCAGCTATGTACTATGCCGATTGTACAGGATCCTATATGGGGTTGTGTACAAGGGCGGCCGATGTCTGGTGATGACATCGCTTCTACAAGTTTGGTGCTGGGAGCACATTGCAGTGCGGAGGCCGGTAGGGCTTCCTCTGACAGGGGTAGACGGGGAGAGGCCCCGAGTCTTCTACTGGTGGCTCCGGAGAGGGTCACAGCGGCGGATCGACCTTTCGATGTCCCGGAGGCTACTGGATGACTTAGTCCCGGATCAGATTACCTGGAGGCCATGGAGGGAGCATCCAGGGTGGGCCGAGGACGGACAGGAGTTGGCTCGCGTCAGGCGAGTTTGCTGGCTACGGATGGAGAGGGGAGAGGTGGAGCTCCACCGCTATGACCGAGTTTTGCGTCAGTTCGATCTACAGCAGGGGATCCCATCTCTGAGGGATTATGAGTTTTCTCGGACTGTTCGGGATAATACCACAGTTAGCGGGGCTCCAGACATGCAGCGGTTCTAGAGTTAGGACACAGACGATGCCCCCATTCAGCCAGTGGATGGGGACGACGCAGGTGTAGCCGATGGCTACGATGCCTGGTACGCAGGCATCCGCCCTCCTCGGATGACGAGGGCACAGGGTCCGATACACGCAGTTGTGCGTCGGATAGGGAGGCGGCGCCAGGCGGCTATGGAGGCGGCCCAGGGTCATGGCGGGAGAGAGCCGAGGAGGCCACAGGCACAGGAGAGGCCGCGGCAGAGGGAGAGGAGGGAGGCGAGACCCCCATCTCCACAGAGGGAGAGGCCACCATCGCCCGATAAGGGCAAGGGCATTGACACGGGGGAGAGTAGCGAGACCGCTACTCTTCGAGCGGAGAGAGATCGTCTCCAGGCACAGGTGCAGACTCTACAGGATGAGGCTGCATGCCACCGAGCTGAGGTGGCACAACTCCGAGACGAGATTGCACGCCTCAGGGCACGGGGCGGAGGGGCGAGCACTGGGGAGCTGACACGGGCTATTGCCCAACTTACTTTCTACCAAACTTTGTACTATCAGCTGGTGCCAGAGGCGGATAGACTACCCCTGCCAACCAACATCGCAGATCCGATCAGGATCGGGTCGTCGAGGACCTCGTCCCGATCGAGGACTAGGACTACTCAGACTGCGATGGGGCCACCTCGTCCACCTCAGGGCGGGGGAGGAGATGAGGCGGAGAGCTCGAGGGGCTCTCGAGGCTAGAGGACTGCACAACTTTGTACAGATTGACATTGTATTATTATTATTTTGTTGATAGAGGATTGAGTATGCCGAGGTACAGATTGTGGCATACCAATCCAGTTTTGATGATGTATATATACTGTTGACATATATATGATATGTTTTTGATCATATGACTTGTGTTATGTGTATGCTTATGATGCTTTTATGTTTGTTTGATTGATTTGATAATTGGATTGAGGATTCATGAAATTATGTCGTTTTGAAAATTTATACTTTTGATGTCATGCAGTAATTTTTTTAAATGAAATAATCTAATGTAACAAATTGATTGTTTGTAATGTGATGTAATAAAAAATAAAAAGAGACTTCTAACAATAATTTCAAAGGACATTGTCGCTATTATAGACCATTTCATGGAGTCGCTGCTCACTCGGTCGTCAAGCTAATCCCAGGATAGAAATATTGTTAAAAGTAAAAGAGTGCTTAAGAGACTGTCTTAAGACTTTGGTGCAATGGTGCAAATGATGATGATGATGGTTTGTTTTCAGAGTTTCATAAAAATAGTATGCATGAAATAATGATGTTGCTAGGCATAAATTCCTAAGTGTGATAAAATTTTTGGATAATTCGTTAGGAATTATACCATCATTGCAAAATTGAAGGTTGACATAATGACATGAAATAATGAAAATGTGTTTGCTTTTTAAAAGCATAATTTGTGTAACATAATGAATTAAGTCATATGGTTTTCATGATTTTTAATAAATGGGGAATAAAAATTGTTACAATGGTTTGCGCTAGGCATAGAATATGTAGGTATAGACTTATACCATCATCGCGAAAATCCAAAAAAAGATAGTTTTATTGCATGGTTGAGTTTTTAATAAACAGAAAATATGAAAATGAGGACTTGCGCTAGGCATAAAATTCCAATTTTGGTTTTGGAACTATACCATCGTCGCGAAAGTCAACCAGATATATATGTTTTGATTGTATATTTTGAAAGAAATTTTGATTTTTCTATTATATAGTTGTCTTTATGGTAAGCAATTGTACTTGTTTTATTCCAAACAAGTTGCAAAAATAATATTTCAAAGTATTTTGAAGACAAAAGTTAGATTTATAAGGAATCCCATGTGCATATGTGAATTCATTTCCGATCTTGATTTATCATAATGATACACAAAATCTCTCAAATACAAATGTGTGTGCAATTGCTTTGTGCATTTACCAGTTTTGAGCAAGATAATATGATACAAGTGATTTGAAGAAACCAAATAAGTGTTCATTAACCATGATGTAGATGCATATAACCATACTAGACTACTATGTAGGTCGGATTATCAAGAGCTAGCTAATCCATAAGCAGACATAGGTCCAGTACAAAAGAAGGTCGCTAATGTGACGGACATATCACCACGCTAGGAGTTACCCAAGGCCAAGCAGGTTGGGCACAAACCACCTGTTATGGGGCTTACCTCACAGTTTTCGAATAATTGAGAATTCCAGGGATTCAAGCTCATCAACCCTTCTTTTCTTTTCAAAGGGTAGGGAAAGGGGATTTTATTGCAGTTTTGCTTTCTGCTTTCTTTTGAACTTTGCTTCTTTTTCTTTTGTATTTTTGTTTGCTTGATTTTTTTTTTTGAGATAGTGCTTGAAATATTGTTGTAATGATATAAAAGAACATTTTTCTTTTTTTTTTCTTTCTTGAACTTTTCTTTTCTTTTTCTTTGCTAGGGATACTTGCTCGGATTAGCTGTAGAGCAAGGGATTTTTATTCTGGGTAGGGGTGAGCTTGTCCTTTTGCCAACTCTCAAAGATTTTAGACCATGTGCATGATAGGATAGCAGGGGAAACTTTTCGCTCAAGAAATCACTTCTACGATGTAGCAAAACATGGAAATTACAAATATAATCATTTTATTGTGAAAAGATGTGCTTGGTTTAAGTAAATAACAAGATCAATTCTCTATGCTCAAACTTGATTTAATTGAATTTTGTGGACTTTGATATAAGAGAGATTAGTAATCATGCCAGATAAAATCAAGATATTTATTGTTGTGAGTGTGCAAGTGAGGGATTCCAAATAAATGCTAATTTATCCAAAATAATTGAAACATATAACTGCAATAATTGTAAGAAAATATATATAAACACTTTTGAGAAGTTTTGAGAATGTTGACTCTCTCTTTCTTCTTGATATTGTTTTGGTTTCGAAAGAGTCAAGCATATTGCTGTTTTGATTTTTATTCTTTATTTTGTTTTTTTGGTTTTATTTTTGTTTTTGAACAAAAAATTTAACAAGTGCCATAAATAAATGCAACAAATAGTTTTGAAGATTTTTGATGATTATGAATGTTTTTGGTGTTTTTGAATTGATAAATTTGAAAGAAATACAAGATAGTGATTTTGAACAAATATATTCATGGATGAAATGACCAAATTTATGCATAGTAACGTTTAAGATGCAAAATATTCATGGGTTCTTTAAGTTCTTTACCATCTAAGGTAGATAATTTGTATGCTCCTGATTCAAATTTAGCAGTAATAATGTATGGTCCAAGCCAGTTGGGCTCAAATTTACCTTTAAGGTCCTTAGTTGCATTTGTATTTTTTTGATTTTCTTTTAAAACAAGGTCGCCGATCTCAAAGGATCGATGATGAACTTTTTTAGCATATGATCTTTTAAGCTTGTTTTGGTAGGCACGGAGATGCTCCAAAGCATTGATGCGTTTTTCATCTAGGAGTTCCAGCTGATTGAGTCTGCCAGCACGATATTCATCTCCTACTTCGGTATCTTGAAGTAGCAGAGCCAAAGAAGGAACTTCCAATTCAAAGGGAAAAACTGCTTCAGCACCGTAAACCAAAACAAATGGTGAAGTTCCAGTGGGGGTTCGAACACTAGTTCGATAGGCCCACAAGGCTGGATATAACTGAATGTGCCAGTCACGGCCAGTTTTATTGACCAATCTTTTGAGAATTTTGATTAAGGTTTTGTTAGATGCTTATGCTTGACCATTACCCTGAGGATAATAGGGAGTGGACCAGCGATGTTGAATCTTATATTTTTGGCATAATTTTTTAACATCTTTATTTTTGAAACAAGTTCCATTGTCAGAGATGAGATTCGCAGGAATTCCGAACCTGCAAATGATTTGATTAAAAATAAATTTAGATACTTGTGTGCCAGTGCAAGAAGCTAAAGGCATAGCTTCGACCCACTTCGTGAAATACTCAGTGGCGGTTATGATGAACTTGTGTCCATCAGATGACACAGGATTGATTTTGCCAATAATGTCTAAACCCCATTTGGAAAAGGGCCAAGGAGATGAAATAGCCTGCAGCTCTTGTGCAGGTGCATGGACAAGGTCAGCATGTTTCTGGCACTTGTCGCAATGGCGCACATACTCATGTGCATCCATTTCCATGGTAGGCCAAAAGTATCCTATTCGAAGGAGCTTTTTAGCAATGACGCTACCACTAAAGTGTCCTCCACAAGATCCATCGTGGGCTTCACTCAAGGCTGATTTAGACTCTTCTAAAGTTAAACATCTTAATAGGATACCTTCAAAAGATCTCCTATATAAAGTATTGCCAATTATTACAAATCGACTTGCTCGTCTACGTAATAACCGACGCTGGTTTCTATTAGAATCGGCAGAGAAAGTCCCATTTTGGAGAAAATCAAATGTCTATATACCAAGGTTCCGGAGTAGTTTCATTGATTAGAAACACATCCAAAGGCTCTAAGCACGACTTATTTGAAGCGGGTTCCTGGAGTCGACGAATAATGAAAGTGGCATATTCGTCATCTAACTCCAAGGGCAGGAGAGATGCAGCTGCGGCCATAGCATCAGCTGCACAGTTGCTAGTTCGAGGAATAGCTTCCAAGGTAGCTGTTGGTTACGAATCTGCCATGAGGAAAGGATTTGGGGTTAATGCGCCCAGATTCGCCCACCAGCATGAAAGGCCGGAAGGAAGAGATGCCTTCCGTGCCAATCTCCGGAGAAGGCCGGCTCCTTTTGGGGGTTTTCTGATTTAAGCTAAGAGTGCAGGAAAGAGATAAATGAACAAAAAGGAATTTACAAATATACGTGGAGGTTGGTGGGGGGAACTAACAGTACGGGAACACACCAGACACCAATGCTTATTGCATTATAAACACAAAGCATGACTGAGAACTGCAAAATCTATGTGTACTTCCGATACCTAAGCAGTGTACGCACAGCTACAATGATCCCCTAGCAAACATTCTCCCTACAAGGAGAACTAACAGCACGACAATGCATCAATCACCAGATACGTACACTAACATGAGTAGAAAGCAACCTAGAGATATCAGAGCCAGGTATATGTGTCATGCAGTGATTTTAACCGCACAGCTACAATGGCTCCCTAACAGACATTCCCTACAAGGAACTAACAGTACGGCAGCGCATCAATCACCGAGATACGAGACGACAACGTAACACACAAGCGATGGAACTGCTACCACATCTATTCTATGTATCCTTTAAACTATTAAATACAGAAAGTGCTCAGACAAGCAATGCTAAAGGCACCTGATCACCAAATGCTGAAGTGAATCAACGAGCCGTGACACAGGTTAGCGTTAAGCATATATATAATGAAAGGCAGCATAAAAAATAGAAGCAGCAGAACAGAACCAGGCATACAATTTATATTTATAAACAGAAGCACGGTTACAATGGGCACAGTGGTTCCCTAACAGACATTCCCCTTCCACCCTTTACAATGAATTCATGGTGGGTTTTTATAGCCCGAGTCCCTCCCGTTACATTAATGGGCACAAGGTCCCAGTCAAACATAAGCTGACAAAAGCGGCGAAGGAGCTGCAGATGCTGACCTTTTGTCGGACCGGACTGTACCCGCAGCATGGTCTTCCTGGAAGCTGGACAGCTACGTGGCGGTGTGTTGGGCAGAACTTCTCTCTGGCAGTGATGCGGGTAGCTGGAGCAGGTAGAACCTCAAATCAGCTTTAAATGAGGCTACTGGCACAGGCAGTGCAGCCCATGCTCGTCCTTTTGCTCGGCACGTCTTGGCTCAAATCCCGAAGCTGGACACTTGTCAGATGATGGATGATGCTGTGTGACACGTGTCTGCCTTGGAAGGCAGTTTGTCCAACTTCGCTTGGGATCAGAGCGTCTCGGGTTGCGTGGGCAGAAAACGGCCCAATCGGGAAGGCCTTCATGCCTTGGTCAAATTCTGGTTTTGTTTCCCCACTGCGCACTTGTCAAGGGCGCATCCCGACTCGGTTGCGAAGTCGGACTGCTGCTGAGTGAGCTGGTGTCTGCCGCCGTACGGACTTGCTCCAGCACTTAACACTTTCTTGTCGGCCTGCCAGCCTGCCAGTTACAAGGTGCGCCCAGAAGAGGGACACGCACTTCGCACCAAAACTGGGCGAAGTGCGAACTCGCACGGGAGGCAAGGGCGAAGTGCGAACTCGCACCACACTTAGCCATTTTCGGGTAACTTGCTGGAAAGTTTGAAAATCAGCGGGGACTCGAGAAGGGGGGAAGAAAGAGACGTGGGAAAGAAAGAGGAAGGGAGAGCAGAAGAAAGGAAAATAGAGGAAGAGGAAAAAAGAAGAGCAGCACTGTTACAAACTTGAAAACATTGCACCCCGTGCAAAATGTGACAACATTTCTGGCGGCTCGCGGGGTGTCGAGCTCGCCTCGGCGCAAAGAATCCATGCCTTCATCCATTGGGTGCAGAGGAGCTTGCCTCCCCTGCCTTTTGCTGCTCTAGCTGTTCTCCTTGCGGCAACTGTTCTTCAGATTCATCTTTGTCAGTTGCCCCCTCAGAATCACCTTCCGAAGGCTCTCCAGTTCTTGCTTCTGCCTCGCAGATGCGAGTGTATGCCGCCTGGGCTTGGCGCCAGGCTTCCGCTTCGAACGGCCGGCGGTCAGCAACTTCTTCTAATGCTGCGTGGAAAGCAGCGACCGCGTGCAGGTCGATGGTGTGGTATCTTTTTTCTAGCTCCTGGAAGTAGGAGCTGATCTTGCAATATTTGGACACCATCTGAGTGACCTGACTTTCCTGAATTGGCTCAGTCCAGCTATCAATTTCAGCTGTATCTGCTTCAAAGGACTGCCAATTCCTTTTCACCTGATCTAGGGTGAGAAGCTCGCCATTCTCAACAAAACCTGGGCACCCTAGTTCGGAAAGAGCGCGAAAGGGGGCCATACAGATGTCTCTTTCATGTTCGAATGCATCTAGCATTCGTCTGCCACTCTCACCTCTTCTAATTTTTTGAAATATTTATGCAAGGTTACCCTTGCATCTGCCCAGTCTGCAGCGAATGAGGACACGGGAGAAAATTGGAGGCCATCGCGCTCGCGCTCCTGAAGATTTATCGCCAGGTCCAGCCATTGCTTCGCCTGACGTTCGGCCTCCTCTACCACAGGCTTTCCCTGGGCAGAAACTTCTTGAATTCTGGATGCGAAATCCAGAACTGCCATCGCCTTATAGGTGTGGGGCTTGCATTCCCGCAGCAAACCAGCCCGCATCTCCTTAACTTTCTTCTTTGAAAAGACCGTCGCTTGAGATGTTCTCTCTGCAAGTTGCGACTGCGCCTTCTTCAAAGACTCTTGGAGCTGGGAAATCTGCTCCAAGGATGCTTGCTTTTCGTTTGCGGCCTGTTGCTGGGAAGCGGCCAGCTGGGCTTTGAGTTCATCTATTTCTTGCCGCGCCGCTTCCAGCTGCTCAGTGGACCTGGACAGGTCCTCTTCAAGCTGTCTTGTCTTGTCTTGCAACCCGAAAAGCTCTTCCTGCTCCTCCAGACTTTTGACAAAGAGATTATCAGCTTTGCGCATGATCGACTGAATCTCGTATTGCTTGTTGATGTCGTCAAAGCTCTTCTCCTTTGTCTGGAGCTCGTAGTCCGCCCTGGTCATTTCCCGGAGAGGCTTCTTCACTTTTGGGATTATCTTCTCTGTTGTAAGCACTCTCCTCTCGAAATTGTACTTGGCGCGCTTTACCGGGGCGGCTATCTCTTCAGGTCTCCTCCGTTTCAGGTTTTGGAGGAAAGAGACAGAATATTCTACGGCTCTCGTTGCCAAGGGCAAGTCGTACGTATTACGGAGGTCGTCCATGAAATCTGGTTCCCCCAGCCTAGGGTTCTGCTGAGACGTCTCTCCTGCGGGAATGGGATCAGGAGGAACCGGATGGACACTGGAAGGATCGGCCGCTTCTGGGGGCGACCGGGAAATGGAGATGGGGGCGGCTGATACTGCAAGGGTTTGAAGCGGCTGAGATGGTGGATGTGACGGTGAATGAACGGCTTCAGCACTAGCTTCAGGCGAAGGGTTTGGAGTTTGGCTCAGAGATAGAGAAACATTGGGGTTACGAGCAAGGCGATCAAAAGAATGGGGGCCGCTAGAAGGGTGTGGAGACGGGGAGGATGATGCGGCCATGGCTTGCTCGGATTGAGCGGGAGACGGGGTAGGAGTAGGACTGGATGAGACCAAAGAGACAGGGGCAGCAAACGTACCTGCGGGCTCCGCCTGAGCCGATGCTGGATGGATGTCTGCGCTTTTGGTTCCGGCGGGTGGCTTGGGACTGCCCAGAGAAACTGCTCTGCGGCGGCAGGACGCGGCTGCGGTTCTGCGACTGGCTGCTGCACTATCAGGCTAGGTCGCCTGATCTTCTCCACTCTCTTCCTTTTCTTTTCTTCTGGAACAATGGTCGGATCCGGGGAAGGAGATGAAGCAGGTGCGGCAGGCGCTGATGCTCCCACGGTAAACTTGTACCGGGGTTTGACTTGCGGAGGGTGCACGCAACCGGTCTGCCCTCTGGCGGCGTTGGCGTCTTTCGTGCCTGAGGGATTGCCTCGGGCGTTGCTTTGACTAATTCTTTCGCCTTCTCAGGCGCCGCCTTGGAAGCCACGGGCTGCATTGGTTCGACCTGGATGTCTGCTGGGCCCACGCTGGCAGTTGCCGAAGTGTACAACTGTTGGGAGGAAGACCCTCCTTTATAATCCTCAAAGGGGCCTCGGGGAACGTAACCTTGATATGCGAACGGCCGCCAGCTGTCATGATGTTGGTCATAGAGAACCGAAAAGTCGTCATCTACGGCCAGGTTTCTTCTGGTAGATTTGTCGTGCTTTGCGTGCGGCATCTCATCTTCCAGCATTCAGTAATCTTTTCTTTAGACCAGTTAAGGCCTGCTATCTTGGATAGAAATTTTCTAAACCCTGGAGATGAGAACTGGTGGTCCGGGTTTCGCTTGGGGTCATATGTCACCTCCTCGCAGTAAAAATCCTGCCAGGGAGGAGAAGCTTCCATCAATTCAATTTCCCAGTCAAGGTCCACATGGACCACATCGCACTTATCTTCAGTTATATCTGCTCGGGGGCAGAGATGTGTGAACTTTCCCCTTATCCCATACGGGTCGTACTTCCAACGCTGCGGCAACAGAACCAGGCCGATCCGGGAAAACTCTTGCTCTAGGTAGACATGCTGTCCTACCTCAAAAATCTCAACATTTGCCCGGGAAAGAGGGTATTGAAAAATCTGTCCTCTCTTCTTTCCTAGGCCGAACTCCTCTTCAACGTAGTCCATTTGCCGGGCAACCTCCATCCCGAACAGATGCTCCGAGCACCAGTAGGGCAGCAAATGGGGTTTGCCCTTGAATCCGTAGATTCTGACCACAATTCCCTGCGTCAGCCTGAAAACGTCCCCGAGCTTTTGATTTAGCAAAGCGCTCGTCATTTCTCTCGGGGGACGGGGAATTTCGCTTTCGCTGAAGACTGACATGACCAATCCCAGAAAGTTGAAGTTGAACTTGTAGTAGGACCCTTTCCGGTATAGGTCATCCGTCCAGTTATAGACGGGTTGTGGCTCTCCCTTCTCGTTGACCTTCTTCAGGTTCGGGATAGGCATCCGGGAGTGCAAATGGTACAAACAAAGCCAGGCTAGAACAAAGCGAAACGAAAATCGGTGGGCTGCTTCTTACGGATCTTGACTAGGTTGGAGTGGATGGCGTAAGCCAGCCAGTCTGCCCAGTCGAAAAAGATGGGGCGCTTTCCACTTCTCTGCGCCGCTGGTTCGTAGGATTCTCCGCATAGGAGACATTCTGCCAGCGCTAGTTGGTACGGCTGTACCAGCTCATCGGAGTCGCAGCCGAGAATCCATGCCAAGATGGTATATAGATACTTGCTCTGAAACCCTGCCAAGGGCATGGGGCCGGTTGGCCACTGTCCAGCTGCAAGAGGGGCGTTCAGCTCTGAATTGAGGAAATCCCTCATCCTTTTTGTTTGCGTGAAACGTCCCGCTTGCTCGCCCAAATTTATCTTCCTGAGAATTGTGCTGGAGTCATACTCCAACCCCGGGGCGAAAGCTGGCTGGACAGTCTCCCTGCGCAGCGTGAACAAGGGTTTGCCGCTGGAGCTGCAAATTTGCCGGGTAACCGAGTGCCGTAGTGTCGACAATGATGTCTACCGGTTCCGGGCATTGATGGACAGGAGGGCACAAGAATCTGAAAAGGTTGGATTTGTACGCCGCTCCGAAATGATGAGAGGGCGAAACCTTGTCAGCCCAACTCTCCACATTTGCCCGCAGCTTAGTCAGGCTCATAGAAAACGAGCCGTCCACGTATCCCGCCAAGTAATTTAACGGAGGTGGTGGGGCTTGCCCACGCTGCACTTTTTTAGACCGGGACTTTGACTTTGGCTCTGGCGGTGTTTTACTTCTGAAAACACCCGGCTGTGGTAAATCCTTGTGCTCGCTACCTTCGCTGGATTGCGCTGACACCGGCATCTTTCCTCTGTCCATCTCTCCGAATCAGCAATAATTTCGCTGTCATAGGAAAAATCTGCACAGTTTAAGGAATAATCTGCGCAGTCTGGCATGTTTGAATGCATCTGACCCCCTTTTCTAGATAAAGACAGCGCCATTAATGCCGCGCAGGAGGGGGTAGGTCGGCTGAGTTATGCTTCTTGGGTGGCTGCGCAGGAGAATGTTTGGAAAAAGTGTACTCCGGCAGACGTGCCATGTTCTTTTGCTTGCACTTTTCGTTGAGGAACGTGCAATCATTAATTTTACTTTGGACACTGCGCCATGGGCGACGTCACTTGCCACCATCCGGGCACTGCCTGCTCAAGACAGAACCCTTGGTGCGGAAACCCACTTTGGAACGGTTACAATGCGCCCTGGGTCCAGCTTGGGACCTTTTGGATATTTTATTCATTTTTTGGACAACTGTCCAAGCTGGCCCAGAAAACGAGGCGTAGTCGGACTTCGCCCAAGGTTGGGCGCGATCCGACTCGCCGGCGAGTCGGACTTCGCCGAATTTCGGGCGAGGTTCGAACTCGCGCGAAGTGCGCGTTGAACTGTTCCTTTTTCTTTTCTTCTTTCTCGCCGCGCCCAAGGGTTGAGCGCAGTCTGGGTCCTTTGCAACCTTAGGAGGCGAACACTTAGCATTTTTGCTCCTTTAGGCCGAACCTCGAGGCGGTGCGACATTGAAGCGAGTTCGGACTTCGCCGAGTTCGGGCGAGTACGAACGGGTTGCTCGCGGAGTTTATGCGCGAGTTCGAACTTCGCGCGCAAGCCGGCGAAGTCGGACTTCGCGTGCGGGACTTCGCCAAAGTTAGGCGCGGTCCGTTCTCCTTTGTGCTTTGCATTTTCTTTCTTTGTTCAAGCTTCGCACTTGGCTGGCGCGCAGCCCGACTTCGCTGCGAAGTCGGGCTTCGGCCAACACTTAGCCATTTTTTTAGCCTTTTTTCTTTGCTTTGCTTAACCAAGCTGCTGCCCGAACTTCGCCCCTCCTGAGGGGCGACGACAGACTTCGCTGCGAAGTCTGTCCTTCTCTCCCATGCCGTATTTTAAGCTCAAAAAATAAAAAAAACAATTAAAAGCTGAAAGCTGGAAACTGTACATGCTGGGAAATGAAAATGCATAAGGGAAATTTTTTTACAAAGAAGGGCCACTCGGGCACCTTCAGCAGCGGTAAAGTTTTAAGTGGAACCCGTTGACGAGGGATAGGCGGGAGCGACCCTCCATATCCCGAAGTACGTAGGCATTAAAGCTGGTTCACCGGGCAATCTGATAAGGGCCCTCCGAGAGGGCATCAAACTTCCCGTGATTACCCGGTTTTGCTTTATATGAGTCCCACTTCAGCACCAGGTCCCCGATTTCGAAAACTCGGGCAGTGGTGCCTTTGGCAAACCAGCCTTGAGTGGCTGCAATGTGATCAGTGAAGGCCTGGTATGCACTTTCTCTGTCTTCTTCCAACTGCAGGAGTTGGCACAGTCTGTCATCCACCGGGTCTCCGCTGCTCCTGTCTTCGTCCAACATCCATAGGGCAGGGATCTCGATGTGTGATGGCATGACAGCCTCTTTGCCATAGACGAGCGCATAGGGGGACGTTCTGATGGATTTCTTGAACGCAACTCTGTCCGCCCACAGCGCCCGGTTCAGGAGTAAGTGCCAAGTCCGCTTGTTTCTTTCAATGGTCCTCCGGATGATTTTCAGGAGGTTCTTGTTAGTAGACTCGGCAAGGCCGTTCCCCTGCGGGTAGTAATTAGAAGACATCTTGTGATAGATGCCAAGTCCGCCAGTGTACTCCGTGAGTACAGCGCCTACAAATCCCGGACCGTTGTCTGTCACAATTGACTCTGGAACCCCGAAGCGGGTAATCAGGCTCTCAATGAACCTGATGACCGTTTCTTGGTCTGCGTTCTTGGTCGGGATTGCCTCTGCCCACCGTGTAAAATAGTCAGTAGCTGTAAGAATAAACTTATGTCCGGCAGAGGAGTTAGGAGAAATCACCCCAATGAAGTCTAGACCCCATTCTTTGGAACGGAGTCTCGGCTTTGAATCGGTTGAAGGGGCGGGGGTGCTTTTACTGTTTCGGCCAGCAAACCTACGGCATTGATCACATTTAGAGCAGACTGCATGAGCGTCTGCGAATAGAGTGGGCCAATAGTACCCAGCTCCTATTATTTTTAAGGCCGTTGGCCTTGAAGAATGGTGACCCCCAGGCATCCCGGAATGAAAATCTCCGAGGACCCTAGGCTGGTCAGATTTCATGACGCACCGCAACAGGATGCCGTCGATGTTTTTGAAGTAAAGCCCCTCGGGGCGAAGAGTGTACTTAAGTGCACCTAGCCGAAATCTCCTTCGTTGTGAGGCGTTCAGGTGATCGGGACATCTTCCGGTGCAGAAGTATCTCACCAGTTCATCTGTCCAATCACTCCCCTCCGATAAGGAGTTGGCTAGGTAGATGCGTGTCGTTGTGTCCTCCCACTTACAGGCGGAGATGCCGGCTGCAGCGCTTCGGGCCAATTCCTGACACAAGGCTCGGCCTCTGATAAGCTTGGTGGGCCGCACTTCAATGTCAAACTCCTGGATCTTGGCAATCCATCCCGCTCTCTTGTGGCCCGGTTCTCCTTGTAAGATGAAGCTTCGAACATCCGGGTGAATCACAAAGACAGTGGTCTTGCTCTGGGAGACAAAATGCCTGAACTTCCGAAGGGACTTCATAACAGCATGAACCTGCCGCTCTATAAAATTGTACTTTTCTTCATGCGGCAGAATCACTTGGCTCAGGAACGCTATGGGGCGCTCCTCACCATCGTCTCCCTTCTGAGTTAGGACTGCGGCGTAACTTTCGGGTTCTCCCACTGCATACAGGATGAAGTCCTTGGAGTAGTCCGGGTTTGTCAACACCGGAGCTTGCGCAATTCGAGCCTTGATTTCCTCGAAGGCTTGCTCTCTCTCATCAGTCCATTCATAATTTGTATCTTTTTTCAGCGGTTCGGCCATAGGCTTGATCACTGTGCGAAGTCCGGAATGAACTTCCGCACGAAGTTAATCCGACCGAAGAAGGGCTGCAGCCCTTTTTTATCAATGGGGGCGGCAAGCGAACGAGGGCTTACGCTCTGTCAGGGTCAATGGCGAGGCCTTCCTCGGAGATGACATGTCCCGGCAGCTTTCCTTCCTTTACCGCGAAGACAGACTTCTTCGGGTTTATAGAAATGCCGAACTCTCGACACCTCTCAAATATTTGCCGTAGGTGCGAGACATGATCTCCCCGTTGGTGAGAGAAAACAGTCATGTCATCAAGGTAGATGACAATAATCTTATTGAGCAGCTCTCGGAAGGCCAGGTCCATGGCCCTTTGGAATGTGGCACCAGCATTGGATAAGCCAAACGGCATGCGGCGATAGGCGAACGTCCCCCACTTGGTGGTAAACGCCGTCTTATCCTTGGTCCTCGTCTTTGACCCAAATCCGGTTGTAGCCGGAAAATCCATCTAAAAGTGAAAATCTGCGGGCTCCGGCAACGATATGTAGAATACGGTCGATTTGGGGAAGCGGATAGTGGTCCCCGAGGGAAGCCTGATTTAGGTTTACGAAGTCGACACGAGAGACGAATGTCGCCATTCTTTTTCCTCACGGGCACCAAATTCGCGACCCGGGATGAATGTTTGATGGGGTAGATGATCTTGGCCTCCGAGCATCTTCAAGAGCTCGGTCTTCATCATGGCCTCAATCTTCGGATTCACGGCCCTACGCCTACGTCGGAATGGCTTGGCGCCATCCTCTAGCTCAATGGTATCTTTGGATGACGGTTCTGTCATACCCCCTCAAATCCTCGTAGCACCAGGCCACGATGTCGGGGAACTCCTGGCACAGTGATCCGATCTGCTCAAGTTCCTCCGACGTGCGATCTGTTCCGACCTTGATAGTTTTACCGGGTTCAAGTTCCGGGTCAGCATCTCGCCTCGGGTCTACTTTGATCTGTGGGATATTGCTCTGTCATTACGATCAAAGAGACTCTCTAATGTAATCGAGTCCTTTTGGGACATGATTATTCCGTAGCTGTATCAACCCCTCATATTGCTCGTCATCAGGGTCTCTACCTTCGATTACACACACTTCGTTAACCGGGGAATGTGACGATCTCCTCGTCACAACTGAACACCTGCCAGTGGGTGTCCTTATCAGGCACAGAAGGCCTGTAGATAGTACGAACCGGCTTCGGTTTCTGGACAACGTCTTCAGCCGGAACGTACCTGGCTCCAACGAGACGCCAGAATATCTGCGTGTTTGTTTTTCTCACGCGATATTGCTTTGACATTCAATGAATCGAATGACTCCATCGGGTCCCACACCCGGTTGCGGTACGCTCTAAGGTAGTGCTTGCTTGGATGCGCACTTCTCCGTAACTTGGTGACACACCGGCTCCGAATCTCCGAAAATCTGCGGGTGTTTGATTCCGAGCCTCTCCGCCTTTCGCAAACCCAAGCACGGGGCTTCGTATTCCGCCGAGTTGTTCGTGCAGCTCCAGGCCAATGCTGTAGGTATAGTCTTTCTGGATTCCGGTTGGAGAAACCAGAAGTACCCCTGCACCGGCGCCATTCTTGCATCGCGCGCCGTCAAAGAAAAGCTTCCACAGCTCCTCGGGTGCAGGTCCTACTTCCTTCGCAGCTGACATGTCAAGCCTCTCGGGCTGTACAATGGAGTAACAGCCTTGCTCTGTCCCGATTACGGCATTGAAGTCCCGCAACGAGAACTCATCTTCAAGCTGTAGCACTTCGAAGGCTTGCTCAGTCAGCTCCACTGTCACCAGCTCTTCCTCTGACAACTGGACCATGCAGTCCATCTCTCCTCAGGGTATCTTGTCTACTAGGAAGGTGGAAGGCTTCTCATTAAAAATTTTCGGTCTCCTTCCTTTGAAGGGCACTTCCATGTGTGAGTAGTCTAGAGACAGGTACCCGCCCAACTTCGCAGTGAACTCCCGAGAGAGACACATGCCGAAGTAAGGTTCCAAGTCAACAACCACGACCTCTTGGATGACCACGATGTCGAGGGCCTTGTGCAGTCGGATAGGGATGTCCTTTATGACACCAACTGTCTTAACAGGGGTGCCGTCTAATTGCGGCACGCCTTGGCCGCTCCGTGTGTATTCCATCCCGATCTCGTCGCGAGACGGCCTTTGGCATCACGGTCGAGGAAGCACCGAGAATCCACCATGCGGTTGTGAACTATGTGCCCTTGCATCCGTAAAGACAGAGATAAAAGGGTGGCGGTCTGTTCTTCCCGGTGCGTTGAGGCTCGTCAAAGGTTGAACCGGGACAGCGGGTTGTATCCGCTTGCCGCTCTTCATGTTCTTCGGGGATTCTTGCGGCGGATCCACCTGGCACTGGGAGCGAGAAGAGCATCATACATGCTGATTCTAGCGGTGTTCTTTTCAACTCGTCTACAATTCTGTAGCCCGAGGTACTAGCTCCTTTTGCTTGTTTTGCCGGCTCATACTTCGTCCGGTACTGCTGGGTGGCCTCAACTCGTTGTCTCTTGGTCAGAGACGGGTACTTCGACTTCTCCTGGGCTTGTTCTTTGGTTTCAGCTGGAGGCTGAGGTACGGGAGCTTTAGCCGGAGTTGGGGCCTTTGCTGGAGGTTTGGCTGGAACAGCGGCAGCCTTTGCTGGAGAAGGCTTGGCTGGAGCTTTATCTTTGGATGCCTTCTCCTGGGCTGTGTAGGGCCACAGCCGCTTGTACGGTGGCAGCCCTCCGGGCTGCGGTTTTTCTCTTCTTGCGTAAACTTGCAAAGGCTTGGCCGCATCCGCAGCCTTCTTTTCTTCCTTGGCAGGCGGCACTAGATTCTCCTACGGGAGGGCAAAGTTAGCTTCGCCGTCCAAGATCATGTACAATTCATCGTCCTCTATGGCGCTGCCGCCAAGGTGCTGGATGTAGTGCTTGGTGCGAGTGCAGTCTTCCTCCGAATGCGGGTCATTGCACGTAGTGCACCAGTTGACTTTGGTCGGGAGGACCAGGCGGGTCTTCTATAGCAGCATTTCTCGGAGGCGGACGCCTCTGCGGCTGGTGTTCTGGGGCTTTGTCTTTTGTCAGCGCGGGTGGCGCATATGGCCTCCTAGGAGCGAGGTCCATCTGGGCCTGCTTCTTCTTCAGAGCGGTCATGTCGTTGGACATGGCATGGTATCCTGAGGCCAAAGCCCGCACCTCCTGTAGAATCGTGTTCTGAATGCTGCTGTCGGGAGGCGGCAACTGTGCCGGCGGAGGCAGTGCGGCTAATGGAGGAGGGTTAGAATAAGGTGCGTACTGTGGGGGAGCAGGAAGTGCTGGAAAATGCGGAGCGGGAGGAGGCGGGTGAGGGTAATGCAATTGAGGCAGGCCGTAAGGAGTTACGACCTTCGCTGGATTCCCTCTTGCTGTGGGGTTGCTGCCCTGATGTGGACGGCGAACCGCCAGAAGCAGAAGGATACTGGGATCTGGGAAAGTCGGGATGAATG
The DNA here is from genome assembly GCA_028583015.1 of Wollemia nobilis. Classification (NCBI taxonomy): domain Eukaryota; kingdom Viridiplantae; phylum Streptophyta; class Pinopsida; order Araucariales; family Araucariaceae; genus Wollemia; species Wollemia nobilis. The sequence goes on along the minus strand of JAQPPZ010002907.1, from coordinate 12,283,446 downwards.
GGTTCCTGCACCCTGGACGGGAGTCTGCCGATGGAAATAATGTCAGCTTCAGCTTGCTGGGCAGCCTCGTACAGCGCAGGAAACTCATCTATTCTGGCAATCTTCAGCGGCGGGCATATGTCTGAGTTGAAGGATCTCAGATAGTAGTGAGCAGCCATGCCGGCTGAAGGCCGAAGTTCGCGAGGTACCCGTTTCCGGGATCTCGCAAACCCGATGTTAAAATCGGACACCTCCTCTTGAGGATGTCTCCGGATAGCTTGGAGCCGATGCGGTAGAGAAGTAGGGTCAGCGGACTCGTTGCATCCTTTCACGAGCCTTACGGCGAGGCTGGGGCCACCCTCGTGATGGATCCCTCCGCGGCCGATCTCCACCGGTAGAGAAGCTTTCCCCTCGGGGAAAGGGCCGGCGAGACGGGTCTTCACACTCTCATCGGTAATAGTATGCAATGCGGCCAGGGCAAGGATGTCCTGGATGTGCTCGTACGCCGTCTTACCGTAGCCGTCGTATGTGGGGGGCCAAGGGCCCCGTAGAGTCCACCGCCGGGAAGAGATCATCGTCATTCGGGCTGTTGGGCAGCCATTTCTTCTTCTTCTTCTCCGCCGTCGGTTGTGTACTCAGTGTCGGTACTTTCCGAGGATGCAGGATCTTCTTCTTCCTCGGCCTCTTCTACTTCGTACTCGGCTCCTCCGACCTCAGCTTCGGCCTCTTCTTGGATCTCAGCCTCGGCTTCGTCGACACGAGCTCGCGGATCAGCCAGCCTGGGAACTTCGCCTCGAGCGTTGATGTCCAGTTCGTAGAACTCAGGCGGGCTTCTCGGATCCCTTGCTTGCCACCTTCTTGTGTGCATGAAGGTCCTTGGGACCGGTCTTTCGGACTCGGAGGATTTGTTCGTGCGAGTCGCCGGGTGTTCGGATTTGGAACAGCAATGAAGCGAACACCGGTGCTTCAGTTCGTCGGGGGTGAGAAACTTCCTTGTCTCACCGGGTGCTCGGGAACCATTGTCGGCGCCGGGTGGAGGCGATCGAGAAAATCTCTCGTCAAATGTGGGACCCGTGTCCCACCGGCGTGCCAGAGAAACTGTTGGTTACGAATCTGCCATGAGGAAAGGATTTGGGGTTAATGCGCCCGAGTTCGCCCACCGAGCATGAAAGGCCGGAAGGAAGAGATGCCTTCCGTGCCAATCTCCGGAGAAGGCCGGCTCCTTTTGGGGGTTTTCGATTTAAGCTAAGAGTGCGGGAAAGAGATAAATGAACGAAAGGAATTTACAAATATACGTGGAGGTTGGTGGGGGGAACTAACGGTGCGGGAACACACCGAGACACCAATGCTTCTTGCATTATAAACACAAAGCATGGCTCAGAACTGCAAAATCTATGTGTACTTCCGATACCTAAGCAGTGTACGCACAGCTACAATGGTCCCCTAGCAAACATTCTCCCTACAAGGAGAACTAACAGCACGGCAATGCATCAATCACCAGATACGTACACTAACATGAGTAGAAAGCAACCTAGAGATATCAGAGCCAGGTATATGTGTCATGCAGTGATTTTAACTGCACAGCTACAATGGCTCCCTAACAGACATTCCCTACAAGGAACTAACAGTACGGCAGCGCATCAATCACCAGATACAGACAGCAACGTAACACACAACTGATGGAACTGCTACCACATCTATTCTATGTATCCTTTAAACTATTAAATACAGAAAGTGCTCAGACAAGCAATGCTAAAGGCACTTGATCACCAAATGCTGAAGTGAATCAACGAGCCGTGACACAGGTTAGCGTTAAGCATACATATAATGAAAGGCAGCATAAAAAATAGAAGCGACGAGAACGAGAACCGGGCATACAATTTATATTTATAAACGAAGCACGGTTACAATGGGCACGGTGGTTCCCTAACGGACATTCCCCTTCCACCCTTTACAATGAATTCATGGTGGGTTTTTATAGCCCGAGTCCCTCCCGTTACATTAATGGGCACAAGGTCCCGATCAAACATAAGGCGACAAAAGCGGCGAAGGAGCTGCAGATGCTGACCTTTTGTCGGACCGGACTGTACCCGCAGCATGGTCTTCCTGGAAGCTGGACAGCTACGTGGCGGTGTGTTGGGCAGAACTTCTCTCTGGCAGTGATGCGGGTAGCTGGAGCAGGTAGAACCTCAGATCAGCTTTAAATGAGGCTACGGCACGAGTGGTGCAGCCCATGCTCGTCCTTTTGCTCGGCACGTCTTGGCTCAAATCCCGAAGGCTGGACACTTGTCAGATGATGGATGATGCCGTGTGACACGTGTCTGCCTTGGAAGGCGGTTTGTCCAACTTCGCTTGGGATCAGAGCGTCTCGGGTTGCGCGGGCAGAAAACAACGCAGTCGGGAAGGCCTTCATGCCTTGGTCAAATTCTGGGTTTGTTTCCCTACTGCGCACCTGTCAAGGGCGCACTCCGACTTCGTCTGCGAAGTCGGACTGCGCACAGGTGAGAGCGGTGTCTGCCGCCGTACGGACTTGCTCCAGCACTTAACACTTTCTTGTCGGCCTCCCGGCTGCCGATTACAAGGTGCGCCCGGAAGAGGGCGAAGTCGACTCGCACAAAGCGGGCGAAGTGCGAACTTCGCACCCAGAGGGCGAAGTGCGCACTTCGCACCAAAACTGGGCGAAGTGCGAACTTCGCACCCACACTTAGCCATTTTTCAGGTAACTTGCTGGAAAGTTTGAAAATCAACTGGGGGACTCCGAGAAAGGGGGGAAGAAAGAGACTGTGGGAAAGAAAGAGGAAGGGAGAGCAGAAGAAAGGAAAATAGAGGAAGAGGAAAAAGAAGAGCAGCACTGTTACAAACTTGAAAACATTGCACCCCGTGCAAAATGTGACAACAGTAACTTGATCAAATAGAGACATTAATTGTAAAACATAGGCCTTATATGGGCGCAGTTTATCATCTCTGGTCTGATAAACTTCATTAATTTGGTTTATAATCAATTGAGAATCACCATAAACTAAAAGGTGTTTATTTTTTAGTGCCAAGGCAGTTCGTAATCCAAGGATTTGAGCTTCATACTCAGCAGTATTGTTGGTGCAAGCAAATGTCAATTTGAAGGACAGAGGAATAAGATGTTTTTGCGGGGATATTAAAATAATTCCCGCACCAGCCCCACTCATGCATCGGGCTCCGTCAAAGTATAAGGACCATTGTTCAATATGGTCTGCCTCTAATTGAAGGCATTCGTCAGGAAACTCAATGATGAGGGGGTGGGTAGACTCTAAGGGTGCAACAGCTAATTGATCTGCTATGATTTGACCCTTAATAGACTTCTGTCCTATGAATGTGAGATCAAACTCGCTTAGAGCAAGAACCCACTTGGCTGTGCGACCCGATAAATAAGGTCGACTCATGAGATACCTTAAGGGATCGTATTTAGCAATGACATAAGTTTTTTGACTAAGCATATAGTGTCGTAATTTTTGCGTAGCAAACACGACGGCTAGACATAGTTTTTCTAATTCTGTGTAGCGGGTTTCATAAGCGATGAAGGTTCGGCTAATGTAATAATTAGCACGTTCTCTCTTTTCATCATCAAGTTGAGCTAACATAGCTCCTAAGGCGAGAATCTAAAGCTGAAATATATAGGAGAAAGGGGCGATCGAGGTTTAGGTGGTGAAAGCACGGGTGGATTAAGGAGGTATTGTTTGAGAAGTTCAAAAGCTTCTCTACATTCCGTGTCCCAATTAAAAGGGACATCCTTCTTAAGGAGTTTAAGAAAGGGACCAGTTTTGTCCGCCAGCTTATCGATGAAGCGACGGATAGCTTGAAGTTTACCTTGTAAACTTCGTAACTCAAATATATTAGTAGGTGCGGGCATATCAGTGATGGCCGCAATCTTGAGAGGGTCGATTTCAATACCACGTAAAGAAACTAAAACCCCTAATAGTTTACCGGACTTAACTCCGAATATACATTTTGTTGGATTTAATCGAATAAGATATTCTCGTAATCGATTAAAAACTTTTCTCAAATCATCTAAATGATTATCTTCAAAAATAGAGCGAGCTATAATATCATCTACATAATCATGTAGGATATCATGCATCATATCATGAAAAATATAGGTCATAGCTCGTTGATAAGTTGCACTGCGTTCTTTAAGCCAAATGGCATCACTTTCCAGACAAAAGGTACCCCAGGGGGTAATAAAGGCTGTTTTAGCCTGATCTTCAGGAGCTATCCTGATCTGATTATAACCGGAGAATCCATCCATTAAGGACATCATCCCACTCCCGGCAGTAAAGTCAATGATTTGATCCATGTTTGGAAGAGGAAAGTCATCTTTAGGGCATGCGGCGTTAATATCTCTAAAATCTGTGCAAACCCTAACTTTGGTAGCTTCTTTCTTGGTGACCGGAACTACATTTGAGATCCATTCAGCATAATCAATAGCTTGTATAAAGATAACATTCAAGAGTTTTTCTAACTCCCCTTTGACTAGCAGAGCCACTTTGGGATGCATTTTTCTAAGTTTTTGTTTAACGGGTTTAGCATCTATATGGACCACTAGATGATGCATGACTACGGAAGGGTCTAGACCTGGCATATCTTCATATGTCCAAGCGAAGACATCTTCATACTCTTTAAGGAATGCAATGTATTGTTCTTGTTTTTCTTGACTTAATTCTGATCCAATATTGATTATGTGAGGATTATCCTCAGTTCCAATATTAATTTTAATGACGTTTTCTACCTCCATGTGTAGATCTCTTTCAAAATTAGGTGGGGCGGGTGAAACACCCAATTCTTGTAATTCTTGTAAGGTTAATTTAGAGAATTCATCTTGAGGATTAGTGGCCTCAAGTTGGGCTATAGTTGGTATAGAACCATCAAAATAAAATCCATTGTGTAACATCTCTTCAATAGAGACATCATGGAAGATATCTCCTTCCAACTCTTCATCGGGGTCAACAATCATTTCAGGGTAAGCTATGGATAGCATGTTGCATGAAAACGACTGATTTTTAAGAGGCAAATCAACATGCCTATCCAAATAATCTTGATAACATATGAGTTGATCATCATCTTCAAAAGGAAAGGGTTGACCCTTACTAGGAAATAGGCCCACACCACAGCGGGCAGGCCACGGTTCTACCTCGAAAGGTTCTTTCATGCCATTTTGGAAAGGTCCCAAGCCTTTCCCTTTATATCCCATTTTAAGCATCATGGGTTTAGCTTTAATATAATCATTGGTAAAATAACACCGAGCGTATCCCTCATGATGAGTTTTGATATTCCGAGGGATTCTTCCCCAGTCATATCCTTTATAAATGAAGGCACAACTCCCGACTTGGTAAGTACTTCCCATAGGTTGTGGGAGGCCCAAAGTACGAGGAGATGGCGGTAAATTATTCAAAAGAATTGAATCTTGCATGAAAGCATTTGTTTTTTCTGATATTAAGGTTGTGGATAAATCTGGTAAAAGTTCATTAGAAAGGGCATAAGATGTAGAAGGCTTATTACCTATATCTTGAGATGTGGAAGGGATGATAGTTGTTTCTGTAGGTTTTGAATTTATAGGGATAGAACTTGAAGGATTGGTTGTAGATTTAAGATCTTTTTGAGGTTCTAGAGTGATTTGTTTAGAGGGTTGTTGATCTATATAGGAGGATGAAATTAATGGAGGGGAAATAGGTGAAATTATGGGTGTGTGTTTCACAGTTTTAGATGAAAAATAAGAACTAGGATGTGTGGATGACAGAGCAGGGCAAAATTGCACTCCAATGGGTTCTGCCAAAGCACACATATCAAAAGGTCTAGGATCACCATGGATAGTGACCAACTGATTTTTAAACTCAAATTTAACACATTGGTGTAAGGTTGATGGGACCGCTCGCATGGCATTGATCCAAGGGCGACCCAAAAGTATATTGTACGATGTTGGGCAATGTACAATAAACACGGTTGTTTCTAGGGTTCTAGGACCAACTTGCAATGGGAGGGTAATAACTCCACACGTTTCTTGTGTTTCGTCATTAAAAGCTTTGATAATCATATCAGTTTTCTTCATTTCGTCACTTCTAAAGCCAAATCGTTGGTAGAAGTCAAAAGTGCAAATGTTTAGAGATGAGCCATTATCAATCAAGACTCGTTTGATGGCTACATCTCCAATTAGAGTAGTAATGTATAAGGGATTATCCTTATGTAAACTGTGTTGTGGGATATCTTTATCTCGGAAGTCAATACAATCAATCTCTCGAGTGATGATAGTATTGGCCATAGCTTCAGGTTGAATGTTTTGAGGTACCATCATTTGGCTCAATGTAAGCATCAACTCATCCCTATGGGTGGGAGAGGATCTTAACAAATCCAAAAGGGAAATTCTGGCCGTAGTATTGGATAATTGCTCATTAATATTGTAAGGGGGTTTAGGTTGAACATTAGGAGCATGATTCCCTTTATTGGGGTTTTTCAGAACGAATGGAGCTGATCCATCGTTCTGATTTGGTTCTTGTTGAGAATTTTGAGCTTGTTGTCGGGTAACGACTCCAATGGTACCTACAATGTTATAATGAAGACGTTGAACTGGTCTCGGTTGAGCATTTATGGCTTGTTCATTAGAAAGGAATATATTAGAAGAAGGTCGAGTAGTAACTCTTCTAGGAAATGGTTCTTCTGGAACCATAGCATCTATGACGGGTTGAATAGGATCTGATTCGTTTTCAGAACTATTCGATTGGTTTGAAGTAATGTCTAGTTCACTTTCACTATCTGATTCTATATCACTAGAATCAGAAGTTTGAAAATTATGTAAGGGCCTGGTCGTAACCAGGGATAAGGTTGTGTCAAATATTTGAGAATCCTGAACAGGTAATTGTCCGCTAATGGTTCCTACATATCGGGTAGGAGGAGGAACATTATGATGTTCGATTTGATTGGCTACCTCTTTACCATGTCTTGGTAAAGGGTGTTGAAATATGTCTAAAGTTTGATTGGCATTTTGATTTTGATTTTGGGGAACGGTCTTTTGAGTATTATTAGGAGGGTTTTGTTTAGGTTGGAAGGCTTGCACTTCCATTTCATTATTGTCAATCAAATCCTGTATTTTATGTTTCAACCTTTTACAAGCGTTGGTAGAATGTCCAGGTCCTCTATGGAAATCACAGTGTAAGTCAGCTCTGTATCCGGGTATAGTTGGATCAGGTTCCCGGATAGCTGGTAATTGGATCAAACCTCTTTCGAGTAATTGAGGTAAAATAGTTGATAAGGGTTGATTTAATCTAGTGAATTCTCGAGGAGGCTTGTCAGGAGGTTTCAATATAAATTTTTTTGTTGTCTTCGTGGCATTGATATTGGCAACATTCCTGCTGTCAGTGACTCCATCACCGACAACTTGTTTGTTTTTATATTGATTTCTGGATGTTTTCTCATCATCCTTCTTCCTAAGTTGGCCTCTCCTAATGAGGGCATCTTCTACTCTTCGAGCTAAATCTATAGCTTGATCGAAGGTAGTTAAGGTAGCAGTTGATAGCTCATAAGATATTTGTTCTTGTAAATTATTGATAAAAATGTCCAACATTTCCCTATAAGGTAGCACAAAGTGCAGTTTTCCTGTCAATTGCCTCCATCTAGCTAAGAAATCGGCAAAACATTCATCTTTGTCTTGTTTTAAATTGTATAAATCTTTAATAGTTACATGCCTCTCGATGTAGGCACTAAATTGATGGACAAATGATTCAGTTGTTTCTTCGAAGTTTCTCAAAGAATGAGTGGGCAATTGATAGTACCACTCTAATGCCATTCCACCTAAACTTTTCGGGAACATTTTTAATAATAGCAAGTCATCATGCGATATGTCATGACATGCTATCCTAAACATGCGAAGATGCTCTATGGGATCTTCGGTTCCTTTATATATAGGCAAGATAGGCATGGGAAAATGCTTAGGGTATGGTTGAGCTACAACTATGGGATCCAAAGGTTGACTACATATCTCTCGATAATTATACGAGGGACGGTAGGGATCTATCTGGTCCATACGTGAAGCTAACTGTTTCACCATGGCTTCCAGATTACTAGTTTGCCCCCCATATTGGTTTGGTAGGGCATTGACATGGGTTTTATGGGCATATGATGGAGGAACATGAAGATTAGATGCCATGTTACTATTGTGTAAATTATTGGTAGGAAAAGTGTTATGAAGGAATTTTGAAGTTGTATTATGTTGTATTCCAGATTGTTGAAAATTGGTGTTTGGCTTCGTTTTAGGTTTTTGTTTACTTGAAGCATATTGCTCAATAGTTTGGCGAAATAAAGTAATGAAGGAAGGTTTCTTTTGTGGGGGAATGATTTTAGGTTGAATAACAGGTTCCTTAGGAGGTTGGATAGCCCGTTGTTTTGACATGTTTTGAATCATAGTGACCATATCCGTATTGGATGGTCCAGCCTTATCACTTTCTTGATCAATGAAAGACAAGGGATTAATGCGCACATCATACATATGTTCCAAGGCTGCCTGAGTGTCACTAATTTGCCCTTTATCAATACGAACTGCCACATTAATGGCATCAATGTTATCATCAAGAAATTTCTTGAAATGATCTATGTTGTCAAAAGCAATAGTTCCATCCAGAGCTACTCTAGGGGATGAGGATCCATCCTCTTTAACACTTCCTTCTTGTTCATTATCTTCACCTAGGTCATGTTATGATTGATCTAGAGTTTGTCCTTCTGGAATTGGATCTCCGGGAAGGACATTTGGGTCTCTAGTTGTATCTTGTACCCAATCTTCTTCTTCTCCTAAAGTTTCTTTACCATTCCTAAGTTTAGGCATGGTGCTAAATTTTGATTTCAGCAAATATATATATATATATATATATATATATATATATATATATGCAACAAAATTAAGAGGTATATATTTACTTATATACCTACTACAATATTTGAAATGAAATGTTTAAGTTTTTGCTATGTTTTTTAGTTTTTCAATTTTTGTTTGTTTTTCTTTGTTTTTGAAATAATATAATAAAGACAACAAATAACACAATAAATGCAAGAAATAAGACTGAAAGTAATAATCTAGTTTTCTATAAATAATTTATAGATATCATTAATAGGTTCGAGTTGTTCAGGAGTCATGAAGTGTTCTTCTTCAAATTGAAAGTTTTCTTTTAAAAATTTGATGAAAAGAGCTATAGTGATATTATCGGTCTCAGATGCTGGTTGATAGAAGTAAAGCTCGTGGCAATACTCTCGATATAACACAGCTCGCGGAACTCTATTCCATTTTTCCCTATCTGTAAGAACAACCTCTTGGTCTTCTACACAACCTAGGAACTGGTGTACAATGGCTGCGTTCTCGAGGTATTCCTCGAAGGTGAACAATTCTGAAGATACTAGAGCTCTCCTATAAGCTAACCATCTATGGCAGGCTCTCTGAAGTTCATGATAAAAAACTAGTTGATGAGGATCCAGGATTCTATCTAGGACTAACCTCTTGATCTGTTTAAGTTGTGTGGACCTAGATGAGATGAGACTAAGTCTTCTATCAAGTTCGTTCCACAGGAATTGATTTCTACTTGTTTCAGGCACATTAAGCATAGAGTTGATTTCTATTGCTGCCAATTGGTTTTCTACATTTATGGTAACTGCTAATATTTTCTTAGGAGCTACCATCTAAACATGATTTTAAACTTTAAATGTTCTAAAATGCATCTATGTTTTAGTTGTTCTATTTTTTTTGTTTTGTTTTTGTTTTTTTTTGTTTTCAAAAGGTTATGATGCATTCACGTCGGGTTCACCAAAATGTATCGCTCCAAATTTTTCGCATCCTTACCTTCAGGCTATAGGATCCGTGCCCGGAAGGAGGATGGGAAAAGGATGTCGCGGTACCTCGGATTGAGAGGACTTTGTGAAGGTCCCGCCTCTCAAGGGAGGTGTATTTTGATGATTTTTCGACGGATGGTGGGTTCACCAGGAAACATTTAATGGCAGTTTCCACGCCTAGGTTTGGAATGTGTTTTAATGTGTTCGTTTTTAGTCTTAAGCATTCATATCCTAGGTTTGGCCAAATGAGTCTAAATTAATCTATATGAAAATGCAGATTTAATGAATACAGAGAACAAATTTAAGACAGAAAAACAGAGAAATTAAGGAAGAATAAGAAGAATACCTGATCCGGATGTCTGATGGAGATTCGATGTTTGAAGCAGTCAGGATCATCCGGAATTCGACAAGATTGTCTGAGATCAGACAAGATCGTCTGAGATCTGACGAATTCGTTAGACGAATTCATCAGAGACCTGCAAACAGAAGAACAGATGCAAAATACAGAGAATACTACTGTGCTAACAGGGGGAAACAACACAAGATGACAGTATGAATACTAAAAAATAATCATGAACAAAAATTCAAACAAATTATGATGTTCTAATGATAAATTATGATCTTATCATGCAAGTTGAGCTATATGGGTGAACTCCAAATGCAAAATAATAAGCAATAAGGATAAACTAACTAAAATGCAGAATAAAACAGTGAAAGGAATAAAAGAAAGCGCAAACTTTGGGCACTGATTGCCCCCAATGCAGATTGCAGTCGAAATCGTCTGGAAGTAATGAAATCGTCTCGAATTACGATAGGATCGTCCGAGATTTGAACGAGATCGTCTGCGACGATCTGAGCTTGCTTCGGCTGAAGATCAATGAGGTCCCTACAAGAAAACTTCAAAATAACAAAGGCAAAATAATGTTCTAAGTATTCTAATGCACGCAAAATCAAGTTACAAGGAAATTCAGCCAGGGGTTGGGAAGGGAAGGTCTTAATGATTAAATAGGCTTAGGGGAGTAGTTAGGAGGTTGGAGATCATCCCTATTTGGGAGATCTCCAACGGGGAAGGGTCTCTAACGGCGTAGACACGCTTCTGCCGGATTAGAGGCCCGTTGGAACAGAAGCTAATTGTGAACAATCAATTTTGTGACAAGATCGTCTGGACGTCCTAGCCCAGACGAAATCGTCAGATCTGGGGCGATATCGTTTGATCGGCGACGATATCGTCAAACGGTCAAAACAACCTCTAAAAATGGCACGAAAAAGGGGGAAACGGATTACCCGACGGTTAACGGGCGGTTTGGGAGGTTAAAATTTGAATTTAAATTATTTACTAAGGTGAATGTAATTATGACAATTTTATTGCACCAATTTTAGGGTGCTACAGAGCGATTCGGGCTTTGACCTCCCCAAATGCTCTCTTTCTATCATCAGTCCAGACAAATGCGTCGTTCTTCAGGAGTTCAGACATCGGCTTAATGACTTGAGCGAAGTTCGGAACGAACTTCCTTACGAAGTTAATTTGACCGAAAAAAGACTGCAGCCCTTTCTTATTCATCGGGAGTGGAAGCCTCAGGAGAGCCTTGACTCTATCAGGGTCTACGGCGAGCCCCTTTTCTGATATGACATGTCCCAGTAGTTTCCCTTCATTTACTGCAAATATGGATTTCTTCGGGTTGATTGAAACACCGAATTCTCTGCATTTTTCGAATATCTGTTGTAAGTGTGAAGTGTGGTCCTCCCTTTTTCGGGAAAAGACAGTCATGTCATCTAAATAGATGACTATGATCTTGTTTAGCAGTTCGCCAAATGCTAGATCCATAGCTCTTTGGAAGGTAGCTCCGGCGTTTGAAAGACCAAACGGCATCCGCTGGTAAGCAAATGTTCCCCACTTGGTGGTGAACGCCGTTTTGTGTTGGTCCTCATCTCTAACCCAGATTTGGTTATACCCTGAAAAACCATCAAGTAAAGAAAAACGTTGAGCCCCGACTATTGAATGCAAGATTTGATCAATCTGTGGGAGGGGATAGTGATCCTTTAACGAAGCTTGGTTTAGATTGCGAAAATCTACACATAGGCGGATGTCCCCATTTTTCTTTCTGACGGGAACTAGATTCGCCACCCAAGAAGAATGCTTTATGGGATAGATGATTTTAGCCTCAAGCATTTTCAGAAGTTCGGCCTTCATGAGGACTTCGATCTTTGGATTGACTGGCCTTTGCCTCTGTCTGAAAGGCTTGACTCCTTCTTGCAGCTCGATCGTATGTTGAATCATTTGCCGGTCGTAGCCCCTCAGGTCTTGATAAGACCATGCCACTATGTCTGGATATCTTCTGCACAAAGATCGGATCTGTTCTAGTTCTGCTGGGGTGCAATCTGTCCCGACTTTTATCACTTTCCCAGATTCAAGCTCTAGATCTTGGTATTGCCTAGCATCAACTTTGATTCTGTGGGAAACTGCTCTGTCATTTTGATCGAACAGGCTCTCCAAGGTAATCAGTCCCCTCGGAACATGGTTGTTTTTCAGCTGGATCAGCCCCTCATATTCTTCATTCTCAGGGTTCCTTTCTTCAACAGTGGCTGCTTCTTGGACCAGGAAGTTGATGATTTGTTCATCATTATCAAAGACTTGCCAGTGAATATCCTTATCCGGCACAGAGGGCCTATAAATCAACCTCACGGCTTTGGGCTTGTGCACCATGTCATCAGCTGGAGAGTATCTGGCTCCGATGGAGGCCAAGATGTCAGCATGTCTGTTCTTTTCTCGTGGGATGGGCTGTACATTGAGCGATTCAAACTGCTCGAACAGGTCCCATACCCTGTTGCGGTATGCCTTAAGATAATGCTTCTTGGAAATACATTTATTGGTGACCTGATTACATACCAGTTCTGAGTCTCCGAAGATTTGGAGATGTTTGATGCCTAGTTTCTCCGCTTTCTTCAGTCCTAGGCAAAGGGCTTCATATTCGGCTGCATTGTTGGTACAACTCCAAACTAACCGGTAGCAATATTCTTTCTGTTCGCCAGACGGTGATACGAGGAGTATCCCTGCCCCGACGCCATTTTTGCATCGGGCACCGTCAAAGAACAATTTCCATAATTCCTCCTGGGCAGCCGTCTTATCCTCTGGCTTAGTGTGCTTCTCAGGTTCGGTGATGGTATAACATCCCATTTCTGTCTCTATCATGGCGTTGAAATCTGTCAGTGAAAACTCGTCTTCGGTATTCAACTGCGCAAGAGACTCTTCCACTAAGTCCACCTGCTCTATCTCTTCGGCTATTGTATGAATGGAATCATTACTTTCTTCTTCGGTCATCTTCTCTACGAGAAACGTAGAAGGTTTCTCATTGTAAATCTTGACCTTCCTTCCCTTGAATGGAACTTCTAAATGCGAGTAGTCCATGGAAAGATATCCGCCTAGCTTAGCCGTGAATTCCCTTGAAAGACACATGCTGAAATATGGCTCCAGGTCGACAACTACCACCTCTTGTATTACTACAATTTGGGGCACTTTATGCAGTCGGATGGGTATATCCTTGATCACACCAACTGTCTTTACAGGGGTGCCATCCAGCTGAAGCACGTTGTGGCTGCTTCGCGTGTATTCCATTCCTATCTCCTCGCAAACCGCCTTAGGCATGACTGTTGTTGCGGCACCGGAGTCAATCATACAGTTGTGAACGATATGTCCTTCCATTTGTAAGGACAGATAGAACGGAGGAGGCCTGTTTTTTCCTGTAATGGAAGTGGACAGGGTTTGGACCAGAGCAGGTTGTATTGACTTTCCTGCTTTTGCTGACTTCAAGGATTCTTGCAACAAGTCCACTTGTCCCGGCAGTTGTAATGCATCGTATAGGCTGATCTTAGCAGGGGTTTTCTTTAGTTCGTCCACGATGTTGTACACTATGGAGGCGGGTGCTTCTGGTTCTTTCTTTGCTTCATACCTTGTGCGATATTGCTCTGTGGCCTCAACTCTTTGTCGTTTTGTTAGCGAAGGGAGTTTAAGCTTTTCCCTGGCCTGTTCTTTGGTTTCAGCCTGGAGCGGAGCTACGACGGCTTGTTGGGTTTTCTCTTTTGTCGGCGAAGGATAGGGAACTTTGTCTGGAGCCTTGACAGGTTGTTGCCCCTTTTCGCGGCGAGTATACACCTTCAAGGGGGCCATTTGAGCTGCGTCAACCTCCATTGGTCTCTTTCCCTCCTTGGTAAGGACTGAAACTTGTTCTTCTTCGTCGATTACCAGACTTTGATCTGCTTGCCTTATTATATTGACTTGACCACTGGGGGTGCTACCCGATAGCGTTTGCACGTAATGTTGATGCAACATGCAAGTGCCCTCCTCATGTGGGTCATTGCAAGTGGAGCACCAATGTACATAATCAGAAGTGCTCGGTTCTTCGCTAATTGCTGCATTCCTTGTTGGAGGCCTTCTCGACTGTACCACTTGATCTTTAGTGAGCGCTGGTGGAGGGTATGACCTTCTTGGCAGGAATTCCTGCTGTGCTTGCTTCTTCTTCATGATGATCATGTCATTAGACAAGGTCTGCACAGTAGAATTCAGGGATTGAACTTCCTGCAATATTTTAGCCTGCATATCCACGGCTGTGGGGGCTGATGGCAATGGGGCCATCGTTGGTACCGGGGGCAAGGCAGGGTATTGGGGTGGCGCTGGTAATGCCGGAAATGACGAAGGAACAGTGGGCTGTGGTGCCGAAAAGGTAGGAAAATGTATTTGTGGGGCAACTATCTGGGACACAGTGGGGTTAGGGTTCCATGATGGGATCGGGCATGCAGGGGATGTGGAGGTCTGCGAAGTAGCTGCGCTAGGGTACTGTGACTGGGGAAATTCAGGGAATATGGGCATCGGCATCCTTGGAGGAAGTTTACCGATGGCTATCAAATCCATTTCCGCCTTCTGGGCCAGTTCATATAGTTCGGGGAAAGTATTGATATTCGAAAATCTTACCATCATACTGATGTCAGCGTTGAAGGCCCTTAGGTAGTAATATGCTGCAGCTTCGCTGGTTGGTCGAAGTCCGGTGGGTACTCTTTGCCAGGTTCGGGCGAACCTCACATTGAAATCAGCAATCTCCTCCTGCGGGTGCCTTTGGATCGTTGTAAACTGATGCAAGAGAGAGGATGGATCAACAGCTTCATTGAACCCCCTCATTAGTTGTCCGGCTAATTGGTCCCATCCCGTTATAGTGCCGGGTGGCAGAGATCTGTACCAGTAGAGGAGCTTTCCTCGGAGAGACAGAACTAGAAGCTTTACCATGACTCTTTCTTCTGTAATGTCATGAATCGCAGCCAGAGAAACGATATCTTGGATGTGTTCCAGAGCCGTCTTCCCTGTGCCGTCGAACGTAGGGATTTTTTTCATGGCAGCAGGCGGAACCTGCCCTTGTCCCGCTAGATTTAACGGTCCGGAAGAATTCCATGCTGGGAACAATCTGGGCGGTTGCTGCGGCGGCGGCTGTTGTTGTTGTTGCTGCTGTTGTTGTTGCATTTGTTGTTGATGTTGTTGGTGTGCCATACTTGCGCCTAGATTTGGAGGGACCGAAGCTCCTGGAGTTCCTGATTGACTGCTAAGTGGAACAGAGGTGCTTGGGTGATCCGGAGAGTTTGGGGGATTAGGGGGAAAACTAGTCGCAGTGCTGTCGGAATTTAAGCCTTGTTCGTCAAAGACAGCTTCTTGCAAGGACCCTTCGCGTAGGAGTGACTCAGGCGTGACTAACCTAGGACGCTCTCCGAATGCGCTAACGTCAAGCTCGAAGAATTCAGTCTCTTCTCCACTATTCCTAACTCTCCATCTCGTTTGCATGAAGGCACGGATATTTTAGTACCGGTCTTTAAGACTTTGAGATTTTCAGGTTGAACAGAGTCGCCAGATGCTAGAGTCTTACGGCAATGAGATAAGCATCGGCTCTCATTACCACTCACAAGGTGAGACTGACCGGGTCCCACCGGGCGTGCCAGAAACTGTTGGTCACAAATCTGCCACAGGAAAGGATTTTGTACGTATACGCGCCCTAGACCTGGACCAACATTGAAAGGCCGAGGGGAAGAGATGCCCCCCGTGCCAATCTCCGGAGAAAGGCCGGCTCCTTTACTAAACTACTTGGTGTTTTAAGCTAAGAGTGCAGGAAAGAGATAAAAAAGGGGATAGGGAAAGAAATGTGAATGATTCAGTGGGAAAGAACCAGCAGCACGATTACTAGCTAATACCTTGAAGTAGCAACAATAAATACAAAGAATAAAACATAAATGAACACCACGCTAACTTCCCTATGTATCCTTTGGAAGAGTTCCAGGATTCAACCACTTTCCTACGCCTAAATCCGAATTACAGCAATTAGGAAAATAAATGAACGTAGCAGAAACCACTAACCAGAGGCAGCATACAAAGAATTTAACGCAGTATTTTCCCCCCTATGTATCCTTCAGGAGAATTCTAGGGTCCAACCCCCAATCACACACCTAAATCCAGGATGCAGAATTACAGTATGCAAATGAAGAAATGGAATAACAGAAATTATCACAGAAGGCAGCATACAAGAGAGAAATTGAGCCCAAAGTCTTTAATATTGATTGCAAAAATCAAGTTACAGCAGCTTTCTAGCAAAAGTTCCCCCCCCTTTTTCATTACAATATGTGGGTTTTTATAGAGGACCCGACCCTCTGAGCCATCAATGCGCTGGATTTGAGAGTACGCCCTCGGCCGTCTAAGAAATCCGCGCCTGTCCCCTTCTGTTACTGAGCTTTCACATCCCTTTCCACAATTAGCAACCATAGCCGCATCAGCCGGGGAAATCTGCATTTATGAGCCGTCTGACTCATCCTCGGTTTCTCCGGGTGAGGTGCTCGAGTGGATTTACAAGTTGCCCTGGCTTTTCTTCTGCAACTGATAGCTCTTTTCATATTACCACAAATGGGCACCGGGTCTTTCGGTCAAGAAAGAATGCATTTATGAAACACTCAAATGCCTTGGAAAGATACCCGGCCTTGGGATGTGTGCCTTCGAAGAAAGCGCCCTTCGTCGGTTGAGCCCTAGAAGGTGCTTCGCCAGATTCTAGTTCGGGGCTTTGCTTCGCAACAAGTGTGGGCTGAAGTAGGGAGGATAATCATGTATGAATGCTTCGCCCGAAGGGCCCCTAAAAAACTGCTTCGCAAAGACCATATGTCGAAGCAGATGTCTCCTGCAAAAGCATGGCTTCTACCCTTTTTATTACTTCGCTAGGGATGTAGGTTGAATGCCGCTTCGCAAAAGATTTTTTCCGAAGCGGCGGATGATTGCCGATGGACTACAAACTACTTCGCCGCGAACTACTCCAACAACAGTTGTTCGGAAAGGTTTCGGCCGAAGCTGATTCTTGCCTTAGAATATTTCCTTAGCTTTTCGGGGGAAGCAAGGCCTTGGATGGGGGAGCTTCGCACAAAAGATGGCCGAAGCGGATGCTTCGCAACGGCTTGGGGCGAAGTAGAATTCACCGGAGAACTGGTTCGCCAGAGGAGGGGCCGAAGCGGGTGCTTCGCTAAAATTTTAGCGAAGCACTTTCACACACTTAGAAAATTTTAGCATTTTGCTCTCGCCGCTTCGCAAAATTTTCACCCGAAGTGACTGTTTTGGTAGCTTCGCCAGCGAAGCTCCTTCTATGCCTTAGAAAATTTTTGGGCTTCTATCTGGGCTCTCCTGTTTTTTCTTTGCGAAGCTGTCCTCCTTTCTCCTGCGAAGCTTTTTAACCTGGTTTGCTCCGTGGGCGAAGCTCTTACATATATGGCTTATGTACAAAGGGGATAAAAAATGAAAGCCAAAATTGCTGCAATACTTGAAAATATATAAAAGCAAGGGAACAAATTCATGAAAACTAAGAGAATACTTTACAAAATATTTATTTTCACTACCCCTTCAAGCAATGTGACAAAATTGTCAACAATTATTATGCAAGCCTAATGCTGTTCAAGAGTATGAAGATAGCAAAAATTCAATGACTGCAGTCTTGTTTGGCTTTAAAACATGTCATTCTTTTCCTCCATTGTCGGGACACCGTGCTACATTCTCTACTATGATACCCCCCATACACACAACTATTAGAGAGTTTGGAGGGATGTGTGGGTAGAATCCTCACCTTTCATTATATGCAAATTGTCCTTCAGCACTTATTGTTCTTGTTGAAACATTGATTCGATTGGCTTTTTGTTATATGAGTCCTCAAATGAGGCCTTGGATGCCAAACTTGTGATGTAAGTTTTGCTTCTTGGATGTGTTAAACAACATTCATTACAGATTAAAATGAAGGCAAGAAAGGTGGTCAAGCATTTTATAGCCCAGAACCATGTGTGCTCACTCCATGAATGTGGCAATCCTTTCTCTATGGTTGGGGGCTTCCAAACATCCTATTACCACCATAAATCTTCTTTGTTGCTACATTGAGTCTCATATGTGAGGGTTGGCCACCTTACTACTTTGTGCTTATTGTTGGGCTCAAAGCCCATTTATTTCACACACTAAGATCTTGCATGCACTTGAAGCCAAATCCTTCCCTTTCATCACTCATGATGACTTTTTGGGCCAAACTGTAATACCCACGATGCCCCTATAGACCTTTTCTTTTTTTATGCTATTGTTTTTTTCTAATTGTTTATATGGGATTGAAATAGGCCCCACCCATATTACATCATCACAAGTTACAGTTTTTTTGGCAATAATGTATGCATTGCCTAGCAAGATTTGAACATGGTTCTTCTCCTTGAAAATTGAGGTATTTGACCGATTGAGCTCATGCCATTTGATTTTTGTTATGCTAAAGTTATATTTTATAACTTTCAATAAATTGAAAATGTCTCAAGTCCTTTTTTTAAATCTTAGTCTTTTCCCAAGGCTATGACCTTGGCGGTTGTGGCCTTTCGCAACTTGCTTTGGGCTCCTATCATGAACAACTATGACCCTTGCATCTATGAGTGGCTTGTGTGAGGCCTTCTCTTCCCTGTGAACAACTAAGAAGAGGCTCTCATGGATTTGAATGGCTAGGAGGTGGCTGCCTTTAACCCTTTGATGTCCTTAGGATCTTTAATGGTGTCCAATAGGCCATATGGAACCTTTCCAACTCATATGGTGCGTAAAACTTGTTTGAAAACCTCTTACAGGGGTCAACCACCGCATGATAGGCTTATGCAGGTTGTTACTCTAGTAGCCTAAACACCAACTCTAAAGTCATGATCTCAAGATAGAGCATAGAGCACCCTTTTGATTATCAAACTCATGAATGACTATGCAAAGAACATATTTCCTGGTTTGCAAGCAAGTTAAAGGCTTCCATTTAAAAAAAACGAATAAGGAAAAATGAAAAAAAGGAAAGAAAAAAGAAAAAAAAATCCCTTTGTATGCATTGCAGTAATCTTGAGCTTTATAGCTTGAACTTTGATACCACCTATAGTTCTACAAAGAAGCCATACAAGAATAATACTTCTTCATTCTTATATATATATATATATATATATATATAATGTCCACGAGGCCATATGTCATATGAGACGATGTGTTTATTCAACCAAACTCCGGTTACAAGAGCACAGTGTACAACTCTATCCCCTATCGGATTTGAACCTTGGACCTCCTATTGGGAGTTCTGAAGTATACACTGCTCGGCCCACTTAAGGAGGGGGGTGGCAGCTATCTATATCTATAGCTATTGGATATGGAGAGAGAAATGCACTAAGTATGCTATCATAATTAATCAGACTCAGTACATAAGGGATCATAAGCTTTGCACAGTCTTTGCGATTCCCATTTTCACTACATGCTACTCTTGTCCCCTAAAATTGGCACCAAAATTGCCTAATTTTACAACTTTTTCTTTCCACATGTGACATGACTACTAGTAGATTGATACTTTTGATCCTAATTACATAGCTCATGGTCATTCAATGTTTCAAATGTTGAAATTTTAATAAATTTTGCAGATACCTCAAAAATAACAAAAACCAAGTCTCTTTTGAAACTGAATTCCCATCAGAGCAAAACGCATTAGAAAATGATATAAATGAACAAGGCAGAGCATTAATAGCTTCTTTCTTATCCTAAATATTGTTAAATGTGGTCAAGTTTTGTGGTCTTCTCTGTCTTCCTAATTGTTAAGACAAGATCCTTCATACTGGATTTCCAGGCCTCCTCAGGGCATGACAATAACCCCGTGCCTTTATTTTTTTCTTCTTTACATTTAATTAGATCTACTTGTTCAATTTTCCTTTTCTATCGAATCAAGATCCTATAATAATCATCACAAGCAATTCTTGGATTATTTCTTATTAGCTTTTTTGTGGATATTTCTTTCAACTGGGTAGAATGTGAGAACTAACAAATACTAGAATTTTATCCTCTCCATCTTTCAGTTGTGGTAAAAAGTAATCAAATCCTTGGAAATACTTTTTAATATAGCTCACAAAATTTAAAGTTGAATAAGTGAAGTTGTGAAAGTCTTTTTATTCACTTTGTTTATTGTAGAATACTCACAAGTCTCTATATAACATTCCTTTCTTTCCTACATGCTTTTAGTAAGTGTATGTCATTGGATGTTCCAAACCTTATCCTTGACTATGTGATGGGAAATTAGTTAGATGTAACTTATGCAATAGTTTTATATTCAAGCTTACAACAACAAATGTTTAACCCTTTTTGTGTGGTAACAAATAACAAATGGACGTGGAATTGTTTGAAATCTAACATTCATTTTGTTGCCTCTATTATTTTGTAAATCAAATCTATCAATAAGATTATGTATTTTACTTATGCTAGCCTAATACATTAATTGCTCCACAATCTATCACTACTTGAGATATAAGTCTGGGCACTAACTCCTGAAACATATGAACACCTTTTTTAGGGAATAGTCTTCATATGTTCGATTAACAAGGGGGGATAACAGGTCCAAGGTGTAGACCAATTGGTTCGACCAAACCCCGTAAGGGGGCGGAGGTCCAAGGTTCAAATCTCGGGCCTTGCCGGACTGAACGCTTGTCCCTTTCCTGGTGCTTTCAGCGGCGTAAAAGGTTTAAAATGATTGTGGCATGGTGGTTATAGGGGCGGACTGCGCGAAGATCTGTGTGGCGGCTTTCGGGGCGGACAGCGCAGAATACTGTGGCGGCCATAAAAAGCTGGACAGCCTGCCCGGATTTGTGGCGGCTACCGATTCCACCATGTAAATTCAAAAAAAAAAAAAAAACAAAAAAAAATAAACAAGGGGGGATAACTAGTTCTACATCACTACTACTGCACCCACTACTGCACCCACTACCATGTAATTGATGTCAACAAATAATTTAAAGAGATTGAATGATTTGAAGCAATTATATAGGATCCCATGGTGGTTTCATTTATAGTCAGTGTAAATTGAGAAGCTGTTTTGTCTTTCACAAATGGGATGCATGTCCTTTTGCCGTTGTTCATAGTTTTATTAACACACGGTATCAAAATTGTATATTTTTTCAAATTTAGAAATGCTTGTTCTCAAATAAGTCTTTCATGCTGTAGAACATGGAATGATAGAAACATATTTTGTTCGTGTTATCTTGCTTCATAAATATCTAATTATTTCTAAACTTGGTTGGAGTTAGATATCTCCCACAATGTCAAATCCTTTACAAATACACTTATGGCTATCTCATCCAATGGAGTTTGGCAACTTCACAAAGGGTTTTGGTCTTCTTATTTGTTCTCGCCTCCAAGCAAACGAATCCAATGCTTTCTTCGTATTTGTTTCCCAATAAATACTGTTAATTCCTTTTTTATATGTAAACTCTCACATATTCAAATTTTCTGTTTGGTTTACTAGGGACAATTAGTGCATACAGACATAATTGCAGCCCAGTGGAACAAAGGTGGTGCAATGCACTTAGGTCATACGACCTTTTACCATGGGTTCATGAGTGAGGGTATGTGTTCTTTTAAGTTGGCATTATGTTGAAATTCATAAATCTTGCATTCCTTTCTGTTTTCTTCTGTGTCAAGTTGATTCATTATTCCGCCAAAGAATGTATATTGAAATGAATATATATAACAGTCATTGGGGGCAACTACATCTGGATGAGAGATAAAAAATTAGTATTTCTATTGTGTAAATCAATTGGACACATATTTACCAGTTGCTGCCTTTATTGTTTGCTTAGAACATGTAAAAACAAATGCTGAAGTAGGTTTACTTTTCTAAGGAAATATGGTTAGGTAGCACAAGGGAGTGCATTATTCCAACCATAAAGACATCAAAAATCTTGTTCATGATTAATAATTATAAATATTTCCATGTCAAGGGCTTGATATTATATGCAATTTATAGGTCTGTATAAGACTTCAAATCAACATGCATATACCTATCAAAGGCTTAGCATTTTTCAGTCCTATGAAGAATCTATATCACTTGCTTCTTAACTTAAATGCTTTAATTCATTGGGGTGTTTTTCCAGACCCAATCTCTACTTGCCAGATACAACAAGTATATTTTAGAGCAGGTAGAAATCCCCTGTGACTCCAGGCCATAGTTGAGTTATTTTCCTCCTAGGTGTACAGCATGAGATTATAAAGGTAAGGCTAAAGGAGAATTATAGGTCAAAACCTGGCCAGCATGCCTCTGTAATCACGAGGAAAGTTTTTGAGTTTACCTTACTATATATGGTTCAGATTTTGCCGATCCATTTAAGCTCAAAGGTGTATCTCCTTATTGTGAAATGTGGTCCTTTAATTCACAGATTAACACAACATAGGAAACAAATGAATTTGCGCAAACCCCCCCCCAAAGAACACCTTTTCTACTCTTCAGATCTTCACATGCAGCTTCAATAAAATGCACTATATGTATATACATATAATATAATATATGTTGGATGTCTTTGAGAGACTTCTGATGCTTCACATTCTCTCTAAATCTGGGTGTGAACATTTTTTTTCTTTTTAATTTTCAGTTGCAATGCCAATCTGTTCCTGTTCTGATTTTGTCTTGTTCTGATCATTCAATATCACAACTTCCAACATTTTCCCCCTTGATATTGAATGGGGAAATTTTCATTCTCTCTAAGAAAAATGTTTGCATACTGATATTCTGAATTACAGTGTTTCAAATCAACTTCCCTTTCTGAACTAAGTCTCTAATAAAATGATGCCTCAACTTAATGTGTGTTGATCTTCTTTGAAAAGTGGAATTTCTAGTCATTTGAATTGCACTCATGCTGTTTCAAAAAGCGGTAGTTGGTCTTTCTTGCTTTTCACGTATAGCTTCTAGGCTCTGCCTCACCCATAATCCTTGTGTGCTTGTTTATGTAGTTGCTATATTCTTTGCCTCTGTTGTTGAGAGTGCATCTGTTGCTTGTTTCTTTGGACTTTAAGTTATCAATCTATTTCCCAATGAGAAACAACTTCCTGATGTAGATTTATGTCATTAATTGAGCCTGTCTAGTTTGAATTGCTGTATCCAACCATTTCAATCTTATTGTCTGAAGTGTAATGGATTCCATAATTTAGTTCCTTTTATATACCTCAAATTTCTCTTAGCTGCTTGTTGGTTACGAATCTGCCATGAGGAAAGGATTTTGGGTTAATGCGCCCAAATTCGCCCACTAGCATGAAAGGCCGGAAGGAAGAGATGCCTTCCGAGCCAATCTCCGGAGAAGGCCGGCTCCTTTTGGGGGGGGGGTTTCTGATTTAAGCTAAAGGGAACAGGAAAGAAATAAATGTACAGAAAGAGACAAATGTACAGAAAGAAATTACAAATATATTCAGAGGTTGGTGGGGGGGAACTAACAGTACGGGAACACACCAATCACCGCTACTTACTGCATACAAACACAAAGCATGACAAAGAACTGCAAAACCTACGCGTACTTCCGATACACAAGCAGTGTATGCACAGACTTCAATGATCCCCTAGCAAACATTCCCTACAAGGAACTAACAAAGACGGCAATGCATCAATCACCAGATACGTACACTGACAGGGGTAGAAAGTAAACCTAGAGATATTAGAGCCAGGTATATGTGTTAGGTAGAGAATTTAACCGCACAGCTTCAATGGCTCCCTAGCAAACATTCCCTACAAGGAACTAACAGCAGGGGATCGCATCAATCACCAGATACGGGCCAGCAACGTCACACATAACTGATGGAACTGCTACCACATCTATTATATGAAAATTAAAAGTACATAAATAATGCTAAAGGCGCCTGATCATCAAATGCTGAAATGAATCAACAAGCCATGACACATAATCGCGTAAAGCATAAGCATAAAGAAATAAAAGCGGCAGAACAGAACCAGGCATACAGATTGTATTTATAAGCAGAAGCACGGTTACAATGGGCACAGTGGTTCCCTAACAAACATTCCCCTTCCACCCTTTACAATGAATTCATGCTGGGCTTTTATAGCCCGAGTCCCTCCCGTTACATTAATGGGCACAGAGTCCCGACCAAACATAAGCCGACGTAAGCGGCGAAAGAGCCGCAAATGCTGACCTTTTGTCGGACCGGACCGTACCCGCAACATGGTCATCCTGGGAGCTGGACAGCTACGTGACGGAGTGCTGGGTAGAATCTTCAAGTCGGCAGGTACGCTGGTAGCTGGAGCAGGTGGAACCTCAGATCAGCTTTGAATGAGGCTACTGGCACAGCAAGTGCAGCCCATGTTTATCCCTTTTTGTCGGCACGTCTTGGTTCGAATCCCGAAGCTGGACACTTGTCGGATGAAGGAAGATGTTGTTTGACACATGTCTGCCTTAGAGGGCAGTCTATCCATCTTCGCTTGGGATCGGAGCTCCTTGGGATGCGCGGGCAGAAAACAGTGTAGTCGGGAAGGCCTTCACGCCTTGGTCAAATTCCGGGTTTGTTCCCCTACCGTACACTCGTCAAGGGCGCATTCCGACTCGCCGAGAAGTCGGATCTGCGCACGAGTGAACACCGGTGTCTGCCGCTGTACGGACCTGCTCCGGCACTTATCATTCTTCTTTGTCACCGCCATCCGCGCTTGCAAGGTGCGCCAGAAAGTGGGGCGAAGTCGACTCGCACCAAAATCGGGCGAGTGCGAACTCGCACCCAGATCGGGCGAGTGCGCACTTCGCACCAAAATCGGGCGAAGTGCGCACTTCGCACCAAAACTGGGCGAAGTGCGAACTTCGCACCCAGACTTAGCCAATTTTTTGGGTAACTCGCTGGAAAGTTGAAAAATCAACTGGGGGACTCCGAGAAAAAAGGGGGGAAAGAAAGAGAATGCGGGAAAGAAAAGGAAAGGGAGAGAAGAAGGAAGAAAGATGGGGGAAGAGGGAAAAGAAGAGCAGGGACTCGTTACTTTACAACATTGAAGACATTGCACCCCGTGCAAAATGTGACAACATTTCTGGCGGCTCGCGGGGTGTCGAGCTCGCCTCGGCGCAAAGAATCCATGCCTTCATCCTTTGGGTGCAGAGGAACTTGCCTCCCCTGCCTTTTGCTGCTCTAATCGTTCTCCTTGCGGCAACTGTTCTTCGTATTCATCTTTGTCAGTTGCCCCCTCAGAAATGCCTTCCGAAAGCTCTCCATCTCCGGCTTCTGCCTCGCAGATGCGAGTGTATGCCACCTGGGCTGGGCGCCAGGCTTCTGCTTCGAATGGCTTGCGGTCAGCTATATCTTCTAATGCTCCGTGGAAAGCAGCGACCGCGTGCAGGTCGATGGTGAGGTACCTTTTTTCTAACTCCTGGAAATAGGAGCGGATCTTGGAATATTTGGACACCATCTGAGTGACCCGACTGTCTTGAATTGGCTCACCCAGCCTATCAATTTCAGCCAGTATCCGCTTCAAAGGACTCGCCAATTTCTTTTTACCCGATCTAGGGTGAGGAGCTCGCCATTCTCAACAAAACTTGGGCACCCTAGTTCTCGAAAGAGCGTGAAAGGGGGCCGGACAGATATCCCTTTCATGCGTGAATGCGTCTAGCATTCGTCCGGCCACTCTCACCTCTTCAACTTTTTTGAAATATTTGTGCAAGGTCACCCTTGCACCTGCCCATTCTCGCAGCCGAATGAGGACACGGGAGAAAATTGGAGGCCGTTGCGCTCGCGCTCCTGAAGATTTACCGCCAGGTCCAGCCATTGCTTCGCCTGGCGCTCGGCCTCCTCTACCACAGGCTTTCCCTGGGCAGAAACTTCTTGAATCCTGGATGCGAAATCCAGGACTGCCATCGCCTTGTAGGTATGGGGCTTGCATTCCCTCAGCAAACCAGCCCTCATCTCTTTAACCTTTGTTTTTGAAAAGACCGCCGCTTGAGATGTCCTCTCTGCGAGTTGCGATCGCGCTCGCTTCAAAGACTCCCGGAGCCGAGAAATCTGCTCCGAGGCCGCTTTCTTTTCGGTTGCGGCTTGTTGCTGAGAAGCGGCCAGCTGGGCTTTGAGTTCATCTGTTTCTTGCCGTGCCGCTTCCAGCTGCTCAGCAGACCTAGACAGGTCCTCTTCAAGCTGCCTTACTTTATCCTGCAACGCGAAAAGTTCTTCCCCGCTCCTCCGCACTCTTGACAAAGAGATTATCGCCTTTGCGCATGATTGTCCGAATCTCATACCGCTTGTTGATGTCGTCAAAGCTCTTCTCCTTTGTCCTGGAGCTCGTAGTCCGCCCTAGTCATTTCCCGGAGAGGCTTCTTTACTATTGGGATTATCTTCTCTCGTTGTAAGCACTCTCCTCTCAAAATCGTACTTGGCGCGGTTTTACCGGGGCGGCTATCTCTTCATGTCTCCTCCGCTTCAGGTTCTGGAGGAAAGAAACAGAACACTGTACAGCCCTTGTTGCCAGGGGCAAGTCGTCTGTGTTCTGGAGGTCGTCCATGAAATCTGGTTCCCCCAGCCTAGGGTTCTGCTGAGACGTCTCTCCCGCGGGAATGGGACCGGGAGGAACCGGACAGACCTTGGAAGAATCGGCCGCTTGTGGGGGCGACCGGGAAATGGAGATGGGAGCGGGTGATGCTGCGAGGGTTTGAAGCGGCTGAGGCGGAGGATGTGAAGGTGAATGAACAGCCTCAACACTAACTTCAGGCGAAGGATTTGGAGTTGTGCTCAGAGAAAGAGAGACGTTAGGGTTCTGAGCAAACTGATCAAAAGAATGGGGGCCGCTAGAAGGGCGCGGAGACGGAGAGGAGGATGTGGTCATGGCCCGCTCAGATTGAGCGGGAGACGGAGTGGGGGTAGGACTAGGTGAGACCAAGGAGACAGGGGCAGCAAACGTACCTGCGGGCTCCGCCTGAGCCGATGCCGGGTGGATGTCTTCGCTTCTTGTCTCGGCGGCTGACTTGGGACTGCCCAAAGGAACTGCCTCTGCGGCGGCAGGACGCGGCTGCGGCTCTGCGATCGGTCGCCGCACTATCGTGCTAGGGTCGCCTGATTTTCTCGACTCTCCTCCGCTTCTTCTCTTCTGGAATAACGGTCGGATCAGGGGAAGGAGACGAAACAGGTGCAGCAGGCGCTGATGCTCCCACGGTAAACTTGTACCGGGGTTTGACTTGCAGAAGGTCTGCCGCAACCGGTCTGCTTTCTGGCGGCGCTGGCGCTTTTCTTGCCTGAGGGATTGCCTCGGGCGCTGCCTTGACTGACTCTTTTCGCCTTTTCAGGCGCCGCCTTGGGAGCCACGGGCTGCATTGGATCGACCTGGGTACTTGCTGGGCCTGCGCTGGCAGTTGCCGAAGTGTACAACTGTTTGAGGGGAGACCCTCCTTTATAATCCTCAAAGGGGCCTCGGGGAACGTAACCTTGATATGCGAACGGCCGCCAGCTGTCATGATGCTGGTCATAGAGAACCGAAAAGTCGTCATCTACGGCCATGTTTCTCCTTGTGGATTTATCGTGTCGCGTGCGGCATCTCATCTTCCAAAGATTCGGTAATCTTTTCTTTAGACCAGCTTAAGGCCTCGCTATCTTGGATAGAAATTTTTTGAACCCCGGAGATGAGAAGTGGTGGTCCGGGTTTCGCTTGGGGTCATATGTCACCTCCTCGCAGAGAAATCCCGCCAGGGAGGAGAAGCTTCCATTAATTCAATCTCCCACCAAGGTCCACATGGACCACATCGCATCTATCTTCGGTTATATCCGCTTGGGGGCACAAATGTGTGAACCTTCCCCTTATCCCATAGGGGTCGTACTTCCAACACTGCGACAGCAAAACCAGGCCAACCCGGGACAACTCTTGCTCTAGGTAGACATGCCGTCCTACCTCGCAATCTCAACGTTGGCCCAGGAAAGAGGATATTGAAAAATCTGTCCTCTCTTCTTCCCTAGGCCGAACTCCTCTTCTACATAGTCCATCTCGCCGGGCAACCTCCATCCCGAACGTATGCTTCAGTACACCAATAGGGCAGCAGATAAGGCTTGCCCTTGAATCCGTAGATTCCGACCACAATCCCCTCGCGTCGATCCGAAAACGTCCCCGAGCTTCCGATTTATCAAAGCACTCGTCATTTCCTTCTGGGACGGGGGATTTCACTTTCGGTGAAGACTGACATGACGAATCCCAGAAAGTTGAAGTTGAACTTGTAGTAGGACCCTTTCCGGTATAAGTCATCCGTCCAGTTATAGACGGGCTGTGGTTCTCCCCTCTCGTTAACCTTCTTTAGGTTCAGGATCGGCATTTGGGGGTGCAGATGGTACAAACAAATCCAGGCCAGAACGGAACTGAAACGAAAATTGGTAGACTGCCTCTTTTGAATTTTCAACAGGCCGGAATGAATGGCGTAAGCCAGCCAGTCTGCCCAGTCGAAAGAGATGGGGCGCTTTCCACTTCTCTGCGCCGCTGGTTCGTAAGATTCTCCACACAGGAGACATTCTGCCAGCGCCAGCTGGTACGGATGTACCAACTCGTCGGAGTCGCAGCCGAGAATCCATGCCAGGATGGTATATAAATACTTGCTCTGAAATTTCGTCAAGGGCATGGGGCCGTCGGCCACTGTCCACCTGGAAGCGGGGCGTTCAGCTCTGAATTGAGGAAATCCCTCATTCGCTTGGTGTGCGTGAAGCGTCCCGCTTGTTCGCCCAGATTTATCTTTCTGAAGATGGTGCCGGAGTCATACTCCAGCCCTGGGGCGAAAGCTGGCTGCACAGTCTCCCTGCGCAGCGCGAACAAGGGTTTACCGCTGGAGCTGCAAATTTGCCGGGAAGCTGGTCTGTAGTGTCTGACAAT
Source organism: Wollemia nobilis (assembly GCA_028583015.1). Classification (NCBI taxonomy): domain Eukaryota; kingdom Viridiplantae; phylum Streptophyta; class Pinopsida; order Araucariales; family Araucariaceae; genus Wollemia; species Wollemia nobilis. Next base: position 12,254,461 of record JAQPPZ010002907.1, on the reverse strand, counting down.
TAAGTCTACCAGTTCCGGGCATTGATGGACAGGAGGGCACAAAAATCTGAAGAGGTTTGATTTGTACGCCGCTCCGAAATGGTGGGAGGGCGAAACTTTGTCAGCCCAGCTCTCCACATTTGCTCGCAGCTGAGTCAGGCTCATAGAAAATGAGCCGTCCACATATCCCGCCGTGTAATTCACCGGAGGTGGTGGGGCTTGCCCACGCTCGTACTTTTTGGTTCGGGATTTTGACTTTTTCTCCGGCGGGGCATCGCCTTTGAAAACGCCTCGGCCGCGGTAAATCCCCCCGGTTCATCGCTTACTGGATTGTGCCGACACTGGCCTCTTTCCTCTGTCCATCTCTCTGAATCAGCAATAATGATAGGTTCAGGCTGTCTGCAACAGATTTCGCTATCACAGGAATAATTTGAACTGTCCGAGGAATAATCTGTGCAATCTGGAATGTTTGCATGCTTCTGACCCCCTTTTCTAGATAAAGACAGCGCCATAAATGCAACGCAGGAGGGGGTAGGTCGGCTGAGTTAAGATCTTTGGGTGGTCGCGCAGAGAATGTTTGGAAAGAGCGCGCCCCGACAGACGTGCCATGTTTCTTTTGTTGCATTTTCCTTTGAAAAACGTGCAATCATTAATTCTGCTTTGGAGATTGCACCATGGCTGACGTTGCTGCCACCACTTGGGCACACTGCTCAAGACAAAACCTTCGGTGCGGAAACCCACATTAAAACAGTTGCAAACGCGCCTTGGGCCCAGCTTGGGGATTTTCGAATTTTTTATTATTTTTTAAACAGTGTCCCAATACTGGCCCGGAAAACAAGGCGCAGCCGGGCTTCGCCCGAAGTTGGGTGCGGCCCGACCTTGCCGGCGAAGCCGGACTTCGCCCGAATTTCGGGCGAAGTACGAACTTCGCGCGAAGCGCGCGCTTGAACTGTTCTGCTTTCTGGCTGCGCCCAAGGTTTGGGCACAGTCTGGGTCTTAGCCGCCTTCGGGCTTTACCAACACTTAACGTTTTTGCAACCTTTGCTCTTTGGTCTTACTGCGCATTGCGACGCTGGGGCGGGTTCGGACTTCGGCCGAAGCTTGGAGCGAAGCGAACTCGCGCAGAGTTCGCACTTCGCACGAGAATTGAGCGCAGTGCGCACTTCGCGCTGATGCTGGCCGGTCGGATTGCGCGGTTCGCACTTCGCGCAAAGTTGCGCGCAGGCGTACTTCGCACGGAAAGTATGCGCAATGCGTACTTCGGTCAAAGCTGAGCGGAGCTTCCCTTTAGTGTGCCTTAGCATTTTTCTTGATCAAACTTCGCACTTGTTGGCCGAAGTCCGACTTCGCCGCGAGTCGGGCTTCGGCCAACACTTAGTCAATTTTTTGCCCTTTTTTCTCCCTTCTTTCTTTGCATAGCCGAACTTCGCCCCTCCCGAGGGCAACGACGACTTCGCCGCGAAGTCTGTCTTTCTCTCCCATGTCGCAGTTAAGCTCAAAAAAGAAGAAAAACGAATTGAAAGCTAAAACTGGAAATTGTACATGCCGGGAAAAATAAAAGAAAAACACAAGGAAAATTTTTACAAGGAAGGGCCACTCGGGCACCTTCAACAGCGGTAAAGCTTCAAATGGAACCCATTAACAGGGATAGGCAGGAGCTGACCCTCCATATCCCGCAGTAGGTAAGCATTGAACTGATTCACCCGAGCAATCTGATAAGGGCCCTCCCAGAGGGCATCAAACTTTCCGTGATTACCCGGCTTTGCTTTGTATGAGTCCCACTTTAGCACCAGGTCCCCGACTTCGAAAACTCGGGCAGTGGTGCTTTGGCAAACCAGCCTTGAGTGGCTGCAATATGATCCGCGAAGGCCCGGTATGCACTTTCTCTCGTCTTCTTCCAACCGCAGGAGTTGGCACAACTGTCATCCACCGGGTCTCCGCTGCTCCCGTCTTCGTCAATCATCCACAGGGCGGGGATTTCGATGTGTGATGGCATGACAGCTCCCTTGCCGTAGACGAGCGCATAGGGGGACGTTCTGAGGGATTTCTTGAACGCAACTCTGTCCGCCCACAGCGCCCGGTTCAGGAGCAAGTGCCAAGTCCGCTTGTTCCTGTCAATGGTCCTCCGGATGATTTTCAGGAGGTTCTTGTTAGTGGACTCGGCAAGGCCATTCCCCCGCGGGTAGTAATTAGAAGACATCTTGTGATAGATGCCAAGTCTCGCTGGTGTACTCCGTGAGTACTGCGCCTACGAATCCCGGACCGTTGTCTGTTACAATCGACTCTGGAACCCCGAAGCGGGTAATCAGGCTCTCAATGAACCTGATGACCGTTTCTTGGTCTGCGTTCTTGGTCGGGATTGCCTCCGTCCACCGTGTGAAATAGTCAGTAGCTGTAAGAATAAACTTGTGGCCGGCGGAGGAGTTAGGAGAAATCACCCCAATGAAGTCTAGACCCCATTGCTGGAACGGAGCCTCGGCTTGAATTGGTTGAAGGGGCAGGGGTGCTTTCTTGTTTCGGCCAGCATACCTCTGGCATTGATCACATTTAGCGCAGACCGCATGCGCGTCTGCGAACAGAGTGGGCCAATAGTACCCAGCCCTTATTATTTTTAAGGCCGTCGGCCTTGAAGAATGGTGACCCCCAGGCATCCCGGAATGAAAATCTCCGAGGACCCTAGTCTGGTCAGATTTTTTGACGCACCGCAACAGGATGCCGTCGATGTTTCTGAAGTAAAGCCCCTCGGGGCGAAGAGTGTACTTGAGTGCACCTAGCCGAAATCTCCTTCGTTGTGAGGCGTTCAGTGATCGGGACATCTTCCGGTGCAGAAGTATCTCACCAGTTCATCTGTCCAATCACTCCCCTCCGATAAGGAGTCGGCTAGGTAGATGCGTGTCGCTGTGTCCTCCCACTTACAGGCGGAGATGCCGGCTACAGCGCTTCGGGCCAATTCCTGACACAAGGCTCGGCCTCTAATAAGCTTGGTGGGCCGTACTTCAATGTCGAACTCCTGGATCTTGGCAATCCATCCCGCTCTCTTGTGACCCGGTTCTCCTTGCAAGATGAAGCTTCGAACATCCGGGTGAATCACAAAGACAAGTGGTCTTGCTCTCGGGAGATAAAGTGCCCGAACTTTCGAAGGGACTTCATGACAGCATGGACCTCGCCGCTCTATAAAATTGTACTTTTCCTCGTGCGGCGAGATGACTTGGCTCAGGAACGCAATGGGGCGCTCCTCACCGTCGTCTCCCTTCTGGGTCAGGACTGCAGCGTAACTTTCGGGTTCTCCCACTGCATACAGGATGAAGTCCTTGGAGTAGTCCGGGTTTGTCAACACCGGAGCTTGTGCAATTCGGGCCTTAATTTCCTCGAAGGCTTGCTCTCTCTCATCAGTCCATTCGTAAGGTGTATCTTTCTTCAACAGTTCGGCCATAGGCTTGATCACCTGTGCGAAGTCCGGGATGAACTTCCGCACGAAGTTAATCTGACCGAAGAAGGACTGCAGCCCTTTTTTGTCGATGGGGGCTGGCAAGCGAACGAGGGCTTCCGCTCTGTCAGGGTCAATGGCGAGGCCTTCCTCGGAGATGACATGTCCCAGCAGCTTTCCTTCTTTTACCGCGAAGACAGACTTCTTCGGGTTTATGGAGATGCCGAATTCTCGACAACTCTCAAATATCTGCCGCAGGTGCGAAACATGATCTTCTCGTCGGTGAGAGAAAACAGTCATGTCATCGAGGTAGATGACAATAATTTTGTTGAGCAGCTTCTCGAAGGCGAGGTCCATGGCCCTTTGGAACGTAGCACCAGCATTGGATAAGCCAAACGGCATGCGCTGATAGGCGAACGTCCCCCACTTGGTGGTGAACGCTGTCTTATGCTGGTCTTCGTCTTTGACCCAAATCTGGTTGTAGCCGGAAAATCCATCTAAAAGTGAAAATCTCTGGGCTCCAGAGAACGATATGTAGAATCTGGTCAATTTGGGGAAGCGGATAGTGGTCCCGGAGGGAAGCCTCGATTTAGGTTTCGAAGTCGACACAGAGACGTATGTCGCCATTCTTTTTCCTCACGGGCACCAAATTCGCGACCCAGGATGAATGTTTGATGGGGTAGATGATCTTAGCCTCCAACATCTTCAAGAGCTCGGTCTTCATCATGGCCTCAATCTTTGGATTTACGGCCCTCTGCTTCTGTCGGAATGGCTTGGCGCCATCCTCTAGCTCAATGGTATGCTGGATGACAGCTCTGTCATACCCCTTCAAATCCTCGTAGCACCAGGCCACGATGTCGGGGAACTCCTGGCACAGTGATCTAATCTGCCCCAGCTCCTCCGACGTGCAGTCTGTTCCGACCTTGATGGTTTTACCAGGTTTGAGTTCCAGGTCTGCATACTGCCTCGGGTCCACTTTGATCCTGTGGGATATTGCTCGTCATTCCGATCAAAGAGACTTTCTAACGTAATCAGTCCCTTTGGGACGTGATTATTCCGTAACTGTATCAACCCCTCATATTGCTCGTCATCAGGGTCTCTACCTTCGATTACACATACTTCGTTAACCAGGAATGTGACGATCTCCTCGTCACAGCTGAACACCTGCTGTAAGGTATCCCTATCGTGCACGTAAGGCTCGTAAATGGTGCGGACCGGCTTCGCTTCGGACAACGTCTTCACTCGAACGCACTGGCTCCAACAGACGCCGTAATATCTTGCGTGCTTGTTTCTCTCACGCGATATTGCCTTAACATTCAATGAGTCGAACGATTCCATCAGGTCCCAGACCCGATTGCGGTACGATCTAAGATAGTGATGCTTGGACGCGCATTTATTCATAACTTGATGACACACCAGCTCTGAATCCCCGAAAATCTGGAGGTGCTTGATTCCGAGCCTTTCCGCCTTTCGCAAACCCAAGCACAGGGCTTCGTATTCTGCTGAGTTATTAGTACAGCTCCAGGCCAGCCTGTAGGCATAGTCCTTCTGGATTCCAGTTGGAGAAACCAGGAGTACCCCTGCACCGGCGCCATTCTTGCATCGCGCGCCGTCAAAGAAAAGCTTCCACAGCTCTTCGGGTGCAGGTCCTACTTCTTTCGCAGCTGACACGTCAAGCCTCTCGGACTGTTTAATGGAGTAACAGCCCTGCTCTGTCCCGATTACGGCATTGAAGTCCCGCAACGAGAACTCGTCTTCGAGCTGTAGCACTTCGAGAGCTTGCTCGGTCAGTTCCACCGTCACCAGTTCTTCCTCTGACAACTGGACCATGCAGTCCATCTCTCCTCCGGGTATCTTGTCCACTAGAAAGGGGGAAGGCTTCTCATTGAAAATTTTCAGTCTCCTTCCTTTGAAGGGCACTTCCATGTGTGAGTAGTCTAGAGACAGGTACTCGCCCAACTTCGCAGTGAACTCCCGAGAGAGACACATGCCGAAGTAAGGCTCCAGGTCAACAATCACGACCTCTTGGATGACTACGATGTCGAGAGCCTTGTGCAGTCGGATAGGGATGTCCTTTATGACACCAACTGTCTTGACAGGGTGCCGTCTAGTTGCAGAGACACCTTGGCTGCTCCGTGTGTATTCCATCCCGATCTCATCGCAGACGGCCTTCGGCATTACGGTCGAGGAAGCACCGTAATCCACCATGCAGCTTGTGAACTATGTGCCCTTGCATCCGTAAAGACGGATAAAAGGGTGGCGGTCCTGCTCTTCCCAATGGCCGAGATCGTCAAAGGTTGAACCAGGACAGCAGTCGCATCTGCTTGCCGCTCTTCATGTTCTTTAGTGATTCTTGCAGCAGATCTACCTGGCCTGGGAGCGTAAGAGCGTCGTACATGCCGATTCCGGGCAGAGTCTTCTTCAACTCGTCTACAATGTCGTAGCCCGAGGTACTAGCTCCTTCTGCCGGCTTAGCCGGTTCATACTTGGTCCGGTATCGTTGGGTGGCCTCAACTCGCCGTCTCTTGGTCGAGACGGGTACTTCAGCCTTCTCCCCGGGCTTGTTCTTTGGTTTCAGCTCGGGGCTGAGGTATAGGAGGCTTAGCGGGAGTTGAGGCCTTTGGCCGGAGGCTTGGCGAGAACAGGGGCGGCCTTTGCCGGAGAAGGCTTAACTCGGAGCTTTTTCTTTGGACGCCTTCTCCTGGGCTGTGTAAGGCCACAGCCGCTTGTTACGGTGGCAGCCCGTCGGGCTGCGGTTTTTCTCTTCTTGCGTAGACTTGCAAAGGCTTAGCCGCGTCTGCAGCTTTCTTTTCTTCCCTGGCGGGCGCCACTAGATTCTCTTCTGGCAGGGCAAAATTGGCCTCGCCGTCCAAGATCATGTACAGCTCATCGTCTTCAATAGCGCTGCCGGCCAGGGTCTGGATGTAGTGCTGGTGCAAAGTGCAATCTTCCTCCGAATGCGGGTCATTGCACGTGGTGCACTCGGCTTGACTCGGTCGGGAGGACCAGGTGGGTCATCTATAGCAAGGATTCCTCGGAGGCGGACGCCTCTGCGGCTGGTTCTCTGGGGCTTTATCTTTTGTCAACGCTGGTGGCGCATACGGCCTTCTAGGAGCGAGGTCCATTTGGGCCTGCTTCTTCTTCATAGCGGTCATGTCATTGGACATGGCATGATATCCGGAGGCCAAAGCCCGCACCTCTTGTAGAATCGTGTTCTGGATGCTGCTGTCAGGAGGTGGCAACTGTGCCGGTGGAGGCAATGCAGCCAATGGAGGAGGGTTAGAATAAGGCGCGTACTGCGGGGGAGCAGGGAGCGCTGGAAAATGCGGAGCGGGAGGAGGCGGATGAGGGTAATGCATTTGAGGCGGGCCATAAGGAGTTACGACCGGCGCCGGATTCCACTGTTGCTGGGGTTGCTGCCCGGAAGTGGACGGCGAACCGCCAGAAGCAGAAGGATACTGTGATCTGGGGAAGTCGGGATGAATTGGTTCCTGCACTCTGGACGGAAGCCTGCCGATGGAAATAATATCAGCTTCAGCTTGTCGGGCAGCCTCGTACATCGCAGGAAACTCGTCAATTCTGGCGATCTTCAGCAGCAGGCATATGTCTGAGTTGAATGATCTCAGATAGTAGTGAGCAGCCATGCCAGCTGAAGGCCGAAGTTCGCGAGGTACCCGTTTCCAGGATCTCGCAAACCTGATGTTGAAATCAGACACCTCCTCTTGAGGATGTCTCTGGATAGCTTGGAACTGATGCAGTAGAGAAGTAGGATCAGCAGACTCGTTGCATCCTTTTACGAGTCTCCTGGCAAGCTGGGGCCACCCAGTGATGGATCCCTCTGGCAGCGATCTCCACCAGTAGAGAAGCTTTCCCCTCAGGGAAAGGGCCAGCAGACGGGTCTTCACACTTTCATCGGTGATGGTATGCAGTGCGGCCAGGGCAAGGATGTCCTGGATGTGCTCGTACGCCGTCTTACCGTAGCCGTCGTATGTGGGAATAGACTTTAAAGCAGCAGGGGCACAGCTTGCTGACCGACCAGGGCCAAAGGCCCCGTAGAGTCCACCGCCGGGAAGAGATCATCGTCATTTGGCTGTTGAGCAGCCATTTCTTCTTCTTCTCCGCCGTCGGTTGTGTACTCAGTGTCGGTACTTTCCGAGGATACAGGATCTTCTTCTTCCTCGGCCTCTTCTATTTCGTACTCGGCTCCTCCGACCTCAGCTTCGGCCTCTTCTTGGATCTCAGCCTCGGCTTCGTCGAAACGAGCTCGCGGATCAGCCAGCCTGGGAACTTCGCCTCGAGCGTTGATGTCCAGTTCGTAGAACTCAGGCGGGCTTCTCGGATTTCTTGCTTGCCACCTTCTCGTGTGCATGAAGGTGACGGGACCGGTCTTCTAGACTCAGAGGATTTGTTCGTGCAGAGTCGCCAGGTGTTCAGATTTGGAACAGCAATGAAGCGAACACCGGTGCTTCGATTCTGTCGGGGGTGAGAAACTTCCTTGTCTCACCGAGAGCTCAGGGACTGTCAGCGCCAGGTGGAGACGGATCGGAAAATCTCTCTTCAGATGTGGGACCCGAGTTCCTCCAAGCGGGTCGAAAAACCGTTGCGCTAGGTGGAGACAGAACGGGTACCTCTTCTTTTAAAACGTGGGACCAGTGGTCCCACCGGCGTGCCGTAGAAACCGTTGGTTACGAATCTGCCATGAGGAAAGGATTTTGGGTTAATGCGCCCGTATTCGCCCACCGAACATGAAAGGCCGGAAGGAAGAGATGCCTTCCGAGCCAATCTCCGGAGAAGGCCGGCTCCTTTTGGGGGGGGGGTTTCTGATTTAAGCTAAAGGGAACAGGAAAGAAATAAATGTACAGAAAGAGACAAATGTACAGAAAGAAATTACAAATATATTCGTAGGTTGGTGGGGGGAACTAACAGGACGGGAACACACCAATCACCGCTACTTACTGCATACAAACACAAAGCATGACAAAGAACTGCAAAACCTACGCGTACTTCCGATACACAAGCAGTGTATGCACAGCTTCAATGATCCCCTAGCAAACATTCCCTACAAGGAACTAACAACACGGCAATGCATCAATCACCAGATACGTACACTGACAGGGGTAGAAAGTAAACCTAGAGATATTAGAGCCAGGTATATGTGTTAGGTAGAGAATTTAACCGCACAGCTTCAATGGCTCCCTAGCAAACATTCCCTACAAGGAACTAACAGCAAGGGATCGCATCAATCACCAGATACGGGCCAGCAACGTCACACATAACTGATGGAACTGCTACCACATCTATTATATGAAAATTAAAAGTACATAAATAATGCTAAAGGCGCCTGATCATCAAATGCTGAAATGAATCAACAAGCCATGACACATAATCGCGTAAAGCATAAGCATAAAGAAATAAAAGCGGCAGAACGTAACCAGGCATACAGATTGTATTTATAAGCGTAAGCACGGTTACAATGGGCACAGTGGTTCCCTAACAAACATTCCCCTTCCACCCTTTACAATGAATTCATGCTCGGGCTTTTATAGCCCGAGTCCCTCCCGTTACATTAATGGGCACAGTAGTCCCGACCAAACATAAGTCGACGTAAGCGGCGAAAGAGCCGCAAATGCTGACCTTTTGTCGGACCGGACTGTACCCGCAGCATGGTCATCCTGGGAGCTGGACAGCTACGTGACGGAGTGCTGGGTAGAATCTTCAAGTCGGCAGGTACGCTGGTAGCTGGAGCAGGTGGAACCTCAGATCAGCTTTGAATGAGGCTACTGGCACAGGCAGTGCAGCCCATGTTTATCCCTTTTTGTCGGCACGTCTTGGTTCGAATCCCGAAGCTGGACACTTGTCGGATGAAGGAAGATGTCGTTTGACACATGTCTGCCTTAGAGGGCAGTCTATCCATCTTCGCTTGGGATCGGAGCTCCTTGGGATGCGCGGGCAGAAAACAGTGTAGTCGGGAAGGCCTTCACGCCTTGGTCAAATTCCGGGTTTGTTCCCCTACCGTACACCTGTCAAGGGCGCATTCCGACTCTGCCGAGAAGTCGGACCGCGCACAGTGAACACCGGTGTCCGCCGCCGTACGGACCTCGCTCCGGCACTTATCATTCTTCTTTGTCACCGCCACCGCTGGGTTGCAAGGTGCGCCCAGAAAGTGGGGCGAAGTCAGACTTCGCACCAAAACTGGGCGAAGTGCGAACTTCGCACCCAGACTGGGCGAAGTGCGCACTTCGCACCAAAACTGGGCGAAGTGCGAACTTCGCACCCAGACTTAGCCAATTTTTTGGGTAACCTGCTGGAAAGTTGAAAAATCAACTGGGGGACTCCGAGAAAAAAGGGGGGAAAGAAAGAGAATGCGGGAAAGAAAAGGAAAGGGAGAGAAGAAGGAAGAAAGATGGGGGAAGAGGGAAAAGAAGAGCAGCACTGTTACTTTACAACATTGAAGACATTGCACCCCGTGCAAAATGTGACAACACTGCTCTTATAAGATCTTCTAATGGCTCACTTATGAATCTTGAAACCAAAGAGACTGCAAATTCAATAACTGGTCTTGTTTTTGTCATGTACATAAAGCTGCTGATTAAATTTCTATACTTCCTCCCATCCACTCTTCCACTTTCATCATCCTTGCACATTTAGTTTGGCAAATGAAGATCCCATCATGCTTCCTTGTAATTTTCCATGCCAAATTTCTTCAACATGGCATAGGCATATTTAGATTGGCAAGTAAAGATCCCATCATGTGTTTGATGTACCTCCATGGCAAGAAAATATGGTCATGCGATAATTGGTTGTTTTGTACACCATCAAAGAATGGTCCTTATGACCCATCCTGTCAACCATGCGGCCTAGGAGTAGTGGGAGGGAAAATTCTTCCGCTCGAGCTACCAGGAGGGAGGCGAACCAAACTCCTCCCTCGGTTGAGCAATCTTAGATGATTGAGAAGATCTAATGGTCTTCCCAAGTTGCCCAGGTTACCTATTTCCTGTATGACTATCGGGTACCTAGTAATCCTTGCGAACTACGAGGCTCTCTTTCTTTTGCAGAATCCATTGTTGGCATGTTGTCTAATCGCCTTCTTGTTCATCTTTCTTCCTTAGAGTTACTTTGCGTATTTCTCATTTCCTATGACTGGGGAACTGGTTGAGCTCTCATAAGTGGTGGGCTTCAGCTGCTACTACTAGTATTGATATTGATTTCATATGAGCTTGTGGAGAATAAGCTATTGCTATCTATTTGCTAATTCTTAGCATCCCCTTCCTAAGATGTAGGTGTTTCAAAAATATCTCTCCACAATATCTCAGCCGTTTCTGCTCTAGTCAGCCTATGTTGTTCAAGATCATTCAACTCTTCTTGTCTCCATACTTTCCTTTCATTAAGGCTTTGTATTGTGCTATCAATTTCTTGAACAATCTGTTCCCTCATTTGTGCATTATACCTTCGCAATGTCTCATACTCCTCTTTTAGCAATTGTGTCTCCTGAAGTATTCTCTGTTGTAGGGAACCAATCTGTGCTAATTGGATCATATCTTTGTGCTCACTATCTTTACTCTAAGGTTCTTGATGAGGTCTTTCTCTTGTTGTAAACTCTATTATTTGCACATCTGTATTGATAGGCGATCAAAGTCTCCTTTCTTTTTCTGTGTCTAAGAATCTTACATGTACGTGCATTCTTTGTCATTTAGTTCGTCGAGGTTCCAACTCTTCTTGTTCAATGATGGGTAGCTCTCCAACTTCTATCTCAAAAAACCACCCTAGATTCATATCTTCATTTTCTTGTGTTGCAACATGATTCTAAGTGGTTCGACTGGGCTCTCCCCACTCCTGGACCAGTATTCCCTCAAAACTTTCTAAACACTGTTGTGGTGCTTCAACTAGTCTTCCCACTGTCTCTTCCTCTTCCGATTCAAGGTTGACCATATTGATTTGTGCTTCCACCTTATAAGGTTTCAGCCTTGAACCATTAACTGTACCAGGACATTCTGTCCCATCTAATTTTTGTAGCTTAACTGCACCATTGTCTAAAACTTCTACAACTTGGAAGGGTCCAAGCCATAAGGTTTTTAATTTCCTTGGCGTGATTTCTCTTTTGCCATCAAACTTCAAGAGTAAGTCACCTAATTTCAAATTCATCTTCCGTAGGTGCTTATCGTGCCACACTTTTATTTGACGTTGGGCAACCTCTGTTTCCCACTGTGCCATCACCCGTGTCTCATCTAGTCACCGCAAGCCTCTCCTATGCTTTCTTGGTAACCCAGATAGTTTTGTACCGCCACCCTTTGTAGACAGCAGTGAGTACATTCCTAGGACGAGGGAATGGTAGGGTTAGAAGAGGGAGGAATGGCAAACTTGACTAATGATAATGGTGTTATACTGCATTGCACTGATTCCAGGCGGATGTACCAGTCTATCCAGACGGGTAACTACTGTGATGGTTTAGATAGGACGGATAACTAATGACTGGTAACTACAGACGGGTTAGTTTGGACGGGTTGCTTCAGACAAGTAGGCTAGACAAATGACGACAAGTATGGATGGGTTGCTGACGGACGGATAGGCCTAGACGGATAGGTCTAGACGGCTTGTAGGTCAGACGGATGGGCCTAGACGGTTGGCAGGGCTAGACGGGTAGGCTTGGACGGATAGGCCTAGATGGATTGCAAACTCATACGGATAGGCCTAGATGGTTGGCAGGGCTAGACGGGTAGGTTTGGATGGATAGGCCTAGACAGATAGGCCTAGACGGCTTGCAAACTCAGATGGATAGGCCTAGATGGCTTGCAAACTTAGACAGATGGGCCTGCAACGCATGTTTCCCTGCAAATCCTTGAACTTGTCCATGCGTGCTCCTTCCTACAACTTTGCACAACACACAACATCGACAACACAAGTCTGATGCAACTACTCCATGGCATTCATCACTCGGATACCTGTAACACAAGACAATATTCTTCACACACAGATCTACACAACAGTAGAACAATTCTCCTTGATGTATGGATTCATGGATGATTACAAAAATGAGTAGGGGGTGTATTTATAAGATGGCCTTGGTGGTTACTGTAACCAACCAGGCTCCAACATCCCCAACTGTCCATTTGTTACAACCTTAACTAATCAGCCTGAAACTAATCAGTCTAGGATGTAAAAAATCAGTCTGAGCTGCTAACTAATCAGTCTAGGATGTAACAAATCAGTCTGAGCTGCTAACTAATCAGTTTAGGCTTAACTAATCAGTCTAAAACAGCTTCCTGACAGCTGATGTACGTATTTTATGTTCCTTACAATAATTCTTTTTACAAATTCCTTTATTAATCAGTCCGTAACCTGACGATTGACTATACAATTGTCCAAAACATTACATTATATCCAAAATTCCAAAACATTCTTTAGGCATTTCGTCAAACAGTTCTGAATATTCATTTCTTCTTAGAATTGTTGTCTATATCTATCCTCCCCTTTGAAGTAGTCGATGTCCTCAACGACTTTCGGCGTTGTCTTGTTGGGGTTTCAACATCCTTTGGCTCAGCAGCCTGGAGTCCTTCTTCCAATTCCTGCACCCGGAGCTTGAAGGCTTCTCGTTCATCGCGAACTCTCTTGGCATAATTGAAATACTTGGCCCATTCAACTCCCATATTGTTGGCCCTATCTTCCATTTCTTGGAGTTTTGACAACTCCGATTCGCGCCGAATAAATATTTTCTTCATTTGTTGCGTTGTCAGCGTTGAGGAAGATGGTCCCCTCTGTGCCAGCTCCACCTTGAGAGCTACTTCGCACTGTTGTGAAAAATGCTTCGCCGAAACATAAGCGAAGCATCCGCTTCGGCCCCTTTCCCTGGCAAACCGCTTCTCCCAGCAAGATTTGCTTCGCCCCGAAATGCTGCGAAGTACCCGCTTCGGCCAACTTTTGTGCGAAGCTCCCTCACTAGAAGCCTAGTTGCCCTTTGAAAATCGGAGAAATATTCTAAGGCAAAATTGTATTTCGGCCGAAAACCCTCCGAACGGCCATTTTGAAGAAGGTTCGCAGCAAAACATTTTTGCAGCCCATCAGGGAAGCATCCACTTCGGGCAAAGACTCTTGCGAAGCAGCTTTCAACCCATTTTTCCGGTGAAGCAATGAAAGATTGAGAGCAGGAATATCTGCTTCGGCACAAGGTCTTCGCGACGCTGTTTTTGGAAGTTCCTTCGTGCGAAGTACCCATCTAAGGAGGTCAGACCCGCTTCGGCTCACATCAGTTGCGAAGTGAGGTCCCGTACTGGAATTCAGCGAAGCTCTTCAAGGGCACCCTCTTCAAGAGCACACACACCAAGGTAGGGTATCTTTTCGAGGCAATCAAGTGTTTCATAAATGAAGTTTTACTTGCCCGAAAGACCCGGGGCCCATTTTTGGCAATCAGAAAAGAGATATCAGTCGCAGGAGGAGAGCCCGACGGACCTAGCAGCAATTCGAGCAACGTACCCAGAGAAGTCAGGACGAGTCAGGCAGCCCATAAATGCAAATATCCCCAGTTAATGCGGCCGTAGCTGCTAATTGTAGAAAAGGATGTGAGAGCTCGATCACAAGAGGAGCAGGAACATATTTCTCAGGTTTTCGAGGGCGTACTTCCAGATTTTGTGCATTGATGGATTAGAGGGTCGGGTCCTCTATAAAAACCCATGAATTGTAATGAGAAAGGGGGGAACTCTTGCTAGAAAATTGTTGTAACTTGGTTCCTGCAATTGATATTAAAGACTTTGGGCTTATTTCTCTCTTGTATGCCGCCTTTTGTGATTATTTCTGCTATTTTGTCTTCGTTTGTATACCGTAATTCTGAATCCTGAATTTAGGTGTAATTGGGGACAAAACCCTGGAATTCTCCTGAAGGATACGTGGGGAGATAATATTGCGTTAAACTCCTTTTATGCCGCCTGTGGTTAGTGGTTTCTGTTACGTTCATTTATTTTCTCAATCGCTGTAATTCTGAAATCTGGATTTAGGCGTGGGAGAATAGTTGAATTCTGGAACTCTTCCAGAGGATAAATAGGGAACTTTGCGTGATGTTCATTTATGCATTATTCTTGGTATTTATTGTTGCTTTTCCAAGTTATTAGTTGATAATCGTGTTGTTGGTTCTTTCCCACCAAATTGTTAACACTTCTTACCCTATCCTTTTATTTCTTTCCTGCACTCTTATCTTAAAACATCAAGTAGTTTAGTATAGGAGCCGACCTTTCTCCGGAGATTGGCACGGAGGGCATCTCTTCCCTCCGGCCTTTCAATGTTGGTCCAGGTCTAGGGCGCGCATACATGCAAAATCCTTTCCTATGGCAGATTTGTGACCAACAGTTTACGCACGCCCGGTGGGACCCGGTCAGTCTCATCTTGTGAGTGGTAGTGAGAGTTGATGCTTATCTCATTACCAGAAGACTCTAGCATCTGGCGACTCTGTTCAACTTGGGAATCTCAAAGTCGTAGAGACCGGTACTAAAATATCCGTGCCTTCATGCAAACGAGATGGAGAGTTAGGAATAGTGGAGAAGAAACCGAGTTCTTTGAACTTGATATTGACGCCTTCGGGGAACGCTCCAGACTAGTCATCCCCGAATCACTTTTACGTGGAACGTCCTCGCAAGAGGTTGCCTTTGACGAACAAGGTCCAACTTTAGATAGTACAGCGGCTAGTCTTCCTCCAAACCCTCCTAACTCCCTCGATCATCCGAGTGTCTCCGTTTCAGTTAGCCATCAACAACGAACTTCGGGAACTCCGGTGTTTTCGAATCTAGGCACCAGCATGGCACAACAACAACAGCAGCAGCAGCTGCCGCCACAACAACAACCGCCCAGATTGTTCCCGGCATGGAACTCTTCCGGACCATTAAACCTAGCGGGACAAGGGCAGGTTCCGCCTGCTGCAATGAAGAAGATCCCTACCTTTGATGGCACGGGGAAAACAGCTCTGGAACATATCCAAGATATAGTTTCTCTGGCAGCGATACACTTCATCATAGAAGAAAGGGTGATGGCGAAGCTTCCGGTTTTGTTTCTCCGAGGAAAGCTCCTCTATTGGTATAGATCCTTACCTCTGGGCACTATAACGAGTTGGGACCAATTAGCTGGACAACTGATGAGAGGTTTGAACGAGTCTGCCAACCTGTCCTCCCTCTTGCACCAGTTCACAACAATTCAGAGACACCCGCAGGAGGAGATTGCGGATTTCAATGTGAGGTTCGCTCGGACTTGGCAAACAGTACCTGCTGGACTTCGGCCAACCAGCGAAGCTGCGGCTTACTATTACCTTAGGGCCCTCAACCCTGATATCAGTGTAATGGTAAGGCATTCGAATGTGAATACTTTCCCTGAACTATATGAAATGGCCCAGAAAGCGGAAATGGATTTGATAGCCGTAGGAAAGCTTCCTCAAAGAATGCCGATGCCTATATTTCCGGAATTTCCGCAAACACAATACCTAAGTGCAACTACTTTGCAAACCTTCACAACCCCTGTATATCCCATCTCATCATGGAATGCCAACCCCGTTGTAACCCAGGTCGTTACTCCACAAGTGCATTTTTCGACATTTTCAGCACCATAGCCCACCGTCCCTTCGGCATTCCCCGCGTTACCGTCTCCGCCTCAATACCCTGCCTTGCTTCCAATACCTACGATGGCTCCATTGCTACCGGCCCCCAAAGCTGAAGATATGCAGGCGAAAATACTGCAGGAAGTTCAATCTTTGAATTCCACTGTGCAGACCTTGTCCAACGACATGATTATCGTGAAAAAGAAGCAAGCACAATAGGAATTTCTTCCGAGAAGGTCTTATCCCCCACCAGCGCTCACCAAAGATCAAGCGGTTCAACCAGGGAAGTCATCGGCAAGGAATGCCGTGATTGACGAAGGGACAAGCACTTCGGATTATGTGCATTGGTGTTCCACATGTAATGACCCACATGAGGAAAATACCTGTATGTTGCATTAGCATTATGTGCAGACACTGTCAGGGAGCAGCCCTAGCGGTCAAGTCTATAATAAGACAAGCGGATCAGGACCTGGTCGTTGATGAAGAAGAACAAGTTTCAGTTCTTACTAGAGAGGGAAAAAGACCAATGGAGGTGGATGTAGCTCAAATGGTTCCCTTGAAGGTGTATACCCGCTGCGAAAAGGAGTAGCAACCTGTTAAGGCCCCAAACAAAATTTCACATCCTGTGCCAGCAAAAGAGAAGACCCAGCAGGCCTCCGCAGCCCCGCCTCAGGCCGAAACCAAAGAACAGGCCAGGGAAAAGCTTAAGTTCCCTTCATTGACTAAACGGAAAAGAGTCGAAGCCACGAAGCAATATTGTACGAGGTACAAAGCTAAAAACGAGCCCGAAGTACATGCCCTCATAGGATATAACATCGTGGACGAACTGAAGAGAACCCTTTCCAAGATTAGTCTATACGACGCTTTACAGCTGCCAGGACAAGTGGACCTGTTGCAGGAGTCCTTGAAGTCCACGAAAGCTGATCGGCATGCTTTGTCGGCACTGCCTCTGCCCATCTGGTGAAATAGTCTGTGGCTGTCAGGATAAACTTGTGCCTTGCCGAAGAGTTGGGTGTGATTACCCCGACAAAGTCAAGACCCCACTGCTGAAATGGAGCCTCAGCTTGAATTGGCTGGAGGGGCATGGGAGCTTTACGATTTCTGCCAGCGAACCTCTGGCACTTCTCACACCTCTGGTAGACTGCATGGGCATCTGCGAAGAGGGTAGGCCAATAATAGCCTGCTCTGATAATCTTTAAGGCCGTCGGCCTTCCCGAATGATGTCCTCCTGGCATTCCAGAATGAAATTCGCCGAGGACCTTTGGCTGGTCCGACTCTCTGATGCACCGCAACAGGATGCCGTCAATGTTTCTAAAATATAGCCCCTCGGGGCGAAGAACGTACTTCGAGGCGTTAAGCCTGAACCTCCTTCTTTGCGAGGCATTGAGCTGATCTGGACATCTGCCTGTGTTAAAATACCACACTATATCATTTGTCCAGTCATTTTCCTCTGATAAGGAATTAGCAATATTGACTTCTGTCACGGGATCTTCCCATTGACAAGCAGAAACTTCGGCCGTAGCACTTCGAGCCAACTTTTGGCATAGAGCTCCCCCTCGGACTAACTTCGTAGGCCGCACCTCTATGTCAAACTCCTGGATTTTGGCAATCCACCCTGCCCTCTTGTGACCGGGTTCACCCTGGATCATGAAATTTCTGACATCCGGGTGTATGACGAAGACAGTGGTCCGGCTCTGAGAAACGAAATGTTTGAATTTTTGAAGGGACCTCATAACCGCATGGACTTGCCTTTCAATGAAATTATACCTCTCTTCGTGCGGCTGGATTAACTGACTTAGAAATGCTATCGGGCGCTCTTCTCCATCATCTCCCTTTTGGGTCAGGACGACAACGTAGCTTTCGGGCTCTCCTACCGCATAGAGGATGAAGTCTTTTGAGTAATCTGGATTTATTAATACCGGAGCCTGAGCAATTCTGGCCTTGATCTCTTCAAAGGCTTTCTTTCTTTCATCAGTCTAGACGAAGTCTGCATTCTTCTTCAGAAGCTCAGACATAGGCTTGATTACTTGGGCGATGTCAGGCACAAATTTTCTTACAAAGTTGATTTGGCCAAATAATGACTGTAACACTTTCTTGTTGACTGGGATGGGCAAACGGAGCAGAGCTTCAGCTCGATCAGGGTCGACTACAAGGTCTTTTTCAGAAATAACATGGCCAAGCAGTTTACCCTCCTTTACTGCAAAGACAAATTTCTTTGGGTTAATGGATATGCCGAACTCGCGACATCTCTCAAATATTTGCCTCAAATGGGAGGCATCATCTTCTTTCCTGTGTGAAAACACAGTCATGTCATCCAGATAGATGACAATGATTTTATTCAGCAACTCACGGAATGCCAAATCCATGGCTCTCTGGAATGTAGCCCCGGCGTTAGAAAGACCGAAGGGCATGTGCTGATATGCAAACGTTCCCCATTTGGTGGTGAACGCCGTCTTGTGCTGATCTTCGTCTTTCACCCATATTTGGTTATAGCCGGAGAAACCGTCCAAGAGAGAGAATCTTTGAGCTCCAGCAACTACGTGGAGGATTTGATCAATCTGGGGAGCGGATAATGATCCTTCGATGAAGCTCGATTGAGGTTTCGAAATCCACGCAGAGGCGGATGTCTCCATTCTTTTTTCTTACAGGGACCAAATTTGCGACCCAAGAAGAATGCTTGATGGGGTAGATGATCTTCGCCTCTAGCATCTTCAAGAGTTCTGATTTCATCATGGCTTCAATCTTCGGATTCACCGCCCTTTGCTTCTGCCGAAAAGGCTTTGCATTATCTTCCAGTTCTATAGTATGCTGGATCATCTCTCTGTCGTACCCCTTCAGGTCTTGGTAGCACCAGGCCACGATATCCGGGTACTCTTCGCATAGAGATCGGATCTGCTCTAACTCCTCATCAGTGCAATCCGTCCCGACCTTAATCACCTTTCTAGGTTCCAGTTCCAGGTCCATGTACTGCTTGGGGTCCACTTTGATCCTGTGGGATATGGCTCTATCGTTCTGATCAAAGAGGCTCTCCAGGGTAATCAGTCCTTTCGGGACATGATTATTTTTTAACTGTATCAACCCCTCATATTGCTCGTCATCAGGGTCTCTACCTTCGATTGTACTAGCTTCATTTATCAAAAAGGTGACGATATCTTCGTCACAGTCGAACACCTGCCAGTGGGTGTCCTTGTCAGGCACAAAAGGCCTATAAATGGTACGAACCGGCTTCGGATTTTGGACAGTGTCATCAACTGGGACGTACCTGGCTCCAACAGACGCCAGAATGTCAGCATGCTTGTTATTTTCACGAGATATGGCCTTGACATTCAAAGAGTCAAATGACTCCATCAGATCCCAGACACGGTTGCGGTACGCCTTGAGGTAATGCTTCTTGGAGGCGCACTTATTGGTAATCTAGTTGCACACCAACTCTGAATCGCCAAAGATCTGCAAATGCTTTATCCCAAGTCTCTCCGCCTTTCTCAAGCCCAAACACAAGGCTTCATACTCCACTGCATTGTTAGTGCAACTCGAGGCCAACCTATAAGTGTAGTCCTTTTGAATCCCGGATGGCGAAACCAGAAGTACACCTGCACCGGCGCCATTCTTACATCGGGCGCCATCAAAGTACAACTTCCATAGCTTTTCTGGGGCAGGTCCAACTGTTGTCACATTTTGCACGGGGTGCAATGTTTTCAGTTTTTTTTTAAAGTAAGCTGCTCTTATCTTTCCCTTCTTCTCTCTTTCCCTTTCTTCAGTTCTCCCTTTCTCTCTCTTCCCTCCATTTTTATTCTTCCCTCTTTCCCTTAAGCCCTTCAGTCAGATCTCCAAAATGACAGCAGTTACCCTGAAAAAATTCTAAGTGTCAGGGCGAAGTCGGGCTGCGCCCCTTTCAGGGCGAAGTCGGACTGCGCCCCTTTTTCAGGGCGAAGTCGGGCTGCGCCCCTTTTTCAGGGCGAAGTCGGGCTGCGCCCCTTTTCAGGGCGAAGTCGGACTGCGCCCTGATTCTGGGCGAAGTTGGACAGACTACCTTTCAGGGCAAACACGCGTCAGGCAGCATCATCCGACAGGTGTCCAACTTCGAGATCCGTGCCAAAACATGCCGAGCACATGGACAAGCATGGGACGCACTATTTTATACCAGCTGCCACTTTTGAAGATAATTAAAGACCCTACCTGTTTCAGCTACTGCGAGTTTCTGTCGTTAGTGGAGTTCTACTCAGCACACTGACACATATCTGTACGACCTTCAGGGAGACCATGCCGAGAGTACAGTCCAGCCCGACAGATGTCAGCATCAGCAGTTCCGCGGCTGCTTTTGTCAGCTAATGTTTGACTGGGACTTTGTGCCCATTAATGTAACGGGAGGGACTCGGGCTATAAATACCCACCACATTTCCATTGTAAGGTGGTGGAAGGGGAATGTCTGTTAGGGAACCATTGTAGCTGTGCTTCTGCTTATCAATATAAAGTATATGCCTGGATCTGTTCTACTTCTTCTATTTTTTATGCTGCCTCTCTTTAACATTTATGCCTTACGTTTCCTGTGTCATGGCTTGTTGATTCACTTCAGCATTTGGTGGTCAGGTATTATTGAGGTATTTCTTGTGTCATGGCTCGCTGTTGTGCTGAACTCTGAACTCCAGCGTTTGGTGGCCAAGTACTCCTGGACTTTATTGATCAGAGGATACATAGAATAGATTAGGTAGCAGTTCCTTCAGTATGTGTGTTCTGTTTATGTTGCTGTCCGTAGTGGTGATTGATGCACTGCCGTACTGTTAGTTCCTTGTAGGGAATGTCTGTTAGGGAGTCATTGTAGCTGTGCGTACAAATTCTCTGCATAACACACATACTTGGAGCTGGCATCTCTTGGTTGCTTTTTGTATTCATGTTACTGTCCGTAGTGGTGATTGATGCGCTGCCGTACTGTTAGTTCCTTGTAGGGAATGTCTGTTAGGGAGCCATTGTAGCTGTGCGTACATTTCTTTATATAAAAGGTATACTTAGATTTTGCAGTTTCTGGCTATGCTTTGTATTTATGATGCAGTAAGTAGTGGTGATTGATGTGTTGCCGTACTGTTAGTTCCCCCCACCCAACTCCAATCACATTTGTAAATTCTTTCCGCATTTTTATCTCTTTCCTGCACTCTTATCTTTAACCATAAAACCCCACAGGTAGCCGGCCTTCTCCGGAGATTGGCTCGGAAGGCATTCCTTCCTTCCGGCCTTTCAATGTTGGTTTGCGGGTCCAGGGCGCAATAGCGACAAAATCCTTTCCTCATGGCGGATTCGTGACCAACAGTTTTTGGCACGCCCGGTGGGACGCTTTGTCCCACATTTGGAAGATCTCAAGCTCGTCCTCGCTCGGGCTGACAGTTTCTTTCCGAATACTCGGTGGGACAAGGAAGTTTCTCACCCCCAAACAGAATCGAAGCACTGGTGCTCGCTTCATTGCTGTTCAAAATCAGAGCACCTGGCGACTCTGCACGTTCATATTCTCTGAGTCCAAAAGACCGGTCCTAACGCCTTCGTTCAAGCGAGAAGGTGGCGAGCGAGGAACCCGGGAAACCAGCCTGACTTTACGAAATTAATACCAACGCTCCAGGCGAGCGCGTCAGGTTGGCTGATTACCAAGCTCGCATAGACGAATCCGTGAGGTGAGACGATCAGTCTCCATATTTTAAGGAAGCCCGAGTTGGTGAATCTTTGGCTTGCCTTCATCTGGCAAAATCACCTGGCGACTCTGATCGAGCTGAAGATCCAGATTTCTTGATCGCAGGCGCCCTTTTTTTAAGCTAATAGAAGACACCCCGGAGGAATCAAGGTTTGGTGAGCAGCCTTGACCTCACAAGCGGAGAAATGAATGTTCACCTACAGTCTCCACCATGGTGGTATTGGCTCCAACCATCACCGCAACCGGTACCCGAAGAGGGCTCCCGTCTGAAAAATCTCCTTGCCACATCGTTCATCAATTGTACGGGTACCGGCATGAAGGAAAATCTGCCACGTTGCACCATGTTCGCGACCTGGCAAACTTTGGGAGGCCAGCCGGACTTCAAAGATCATCTGAAGTACAATCAGATCTGGTCCGGACACTGCAGGTTCACCGGATAGGCAACCAAAGCTAGATTTGTGTTGGCGGCATGCCAATAATGCCGCAAAATTTTGTATAAATAATCCGGCTAGTATTCAAAGTTTTAGTTGTTTCCTTATTTTAGTTTGTGCGGTGTTTTCTTTTTAAGTGTTCTAAGAGGACAGCGAGGGTGACTCTGTTGCCCAATGGATGAAGGCATGGATTCTTTGCGCCGAGGCGAGCTCGACACCCCGCGAGCCGCCAGAAATGTTGTCACATTTTGCACGGGGTGCAATGTTTTCAGTTTTTTTTAAAGTAAGCTGCTCTTATCTTTCCCTTCTTCTCTCTTTCCCTTTCTTCAGTTCTCCCTTTCTCTCTCTTCCCTCCATTTTTATTCTTCCCTCTTTCCCTTAAGCCCTTCAGTCAGATCTCCAAAATGACAGCAGTTACCCTGAAAAAATTCTAAGTGTCAGGGCGAAGTCGGGCTGCGCCCCCTTTCAGGGCAAAGTCGGACTGCGCCCCTTTTTCAGGGCGAAGTCGGGCTGCGCCCCCTTTCAGGGCGAAGTCGGACTGCGCCCCCTTTTCAGGGCGAAGTCGGACTGCGCCCTGATTCTGGGCGAAGTTGGACAGACTACCTTTCAGGGCAAACACGCGTCAGGCAGCATCATCCGACAGGTGTCCAACTTTGAGATCCGTGCCAAAACATGCCGAGCACATGGACAAGCATGGGACGCACTATTTTATACCAGTGCCCTTTTGGTCTCTTTGACCTCGACTTTACTGCCACTTTTGAAGATAATTAAAGACCCTACCTGTTTCAGCTACCTGCAGTTCTGCTGTTAGTGGAGTTCTACTCAGCACACTGACACATATCTGTACAGCCTTCAGGGAGACCATGTCGAGAGTACAGTCCAGCCCGACAGATGTCAGCATCAGCAGTTCCGCGGCTGCTTTTGTCAGCTAATGTTTGACTGGGACTTTGTGCCCATTAATGTAACGGGAGGGACTCGGGCTATAAATACCCACCACATTTCCATTGTAAGGTGGTGGAAGGGGAATGTCTGTTAGGGAACCATTGTAGCTGTGCTTCTGCTTATCAATATAAAGTATATGCCTGGATCTGTTCTACTTCTTTTATTTTTTATGCTGCCTCTCTTTAACATTTATGCCTTACGTTTCCTGTGTCATGGCTTGTTGATTCACTTCAGCATTTGGTGGTCAGGTATTATTGAGGTATTTCTTGTGTCATGGCTCGCTGTTGTGCTGAACTCTGAACTCCAGCGTTTGGTGGCCAAGTACTCCTGGACTTTATTGATCAGAGGATACATAGAATAGATTAGGTAGCAGTTCCTTCAGTATGTGTGTTCTGTTTATGTTGTTGTCCGTAGTGGTGATTGATGCACTGCCGTACTGTTAGTTCCTTGTAGGGAATGTCTGTTAGGGAGTCATTGTAGCTGTGCGTACAAATTCTCTGCATAACACACATACTTGGAGCTAGCATCTCTTGGTTGCTTTTTGTATTCATGTTACTGTCCGTAGTGGTGATTGATGCACTGTCGTACTGTTAGTTCCTTGTAGGGAATGTCTGTTAGGGAGCCATTGTAGCTGTGCGTACATTTCTTTATATAAAAGGTATACTTAGATTTTGCAGTTTCTGGCTATGCTTTGTATTTATGATGCAGTAAGTAGCGGTGATTGATGTGTTGCCGTACTGTTAGTTCCCCCCACCCAACTCCAATCACATCTGTAAATTCTTTCCGCATTTTTATCTCTTTCCTGCACTCTTATCTTTAACCATAAAACCCCACAGGTAGCCGGCCTTCTCCGGAGATTGGCCCGGAAGGCATTCCTTCCTTCCGGCCTTTCAATGTTGGTTTGCGGGTCCAGGGCGCAATAGCGACAAAATCCTTTCCTCATGGCGGATTCGTGACCAACACCAACATCTTTCTTTGCAGACTGATCAAGTCTTTCAGGCTGGGTGACAGAGTAGCAACCTTGTTCGGTCTCAATCATGGCATTGGAGTCTAGTAAGGAGAACTCATCCTCCACTTGTAACAACTCGAGGGTCTCTTCCACCAAATCTACCTCTACCAGTTCCTCAGTCGTCAGATGAACTATGTCGTTCTACTGTTCTTCCCCAGGTATCTTCTCGACCAGAAACGTGGGAGGCTTTTCATTATAGATCTTCAATCTCCTTCCTTTAAAAGGCACTTCCATATGTGAATAATCCAGCAACATATCCACCCAGCTTCGCAGTGAACTCCCTAGAGAGACACATGCCGAAGTAGGGTTCCAAGTCAACCACCACAACCTCTTGAATGACCACTATGTCGAGCACTTTATGCAGTCGGATTGGGATGTCTTTGATGACACCAACTGTCTTGACAGGAGTGCCGTCTAGCTGCAGCACACCTTGGCTGCTCCTTGTGTATTCCATACCAATCTCTTTGCAGACAGCCCTCGGCATGACAGTAGTGGAGGCACCAGAGTCCACCAAGCAATTGTGTACTATATGGCCCTCCATTTGCAAAGACAGATAGAAAGGTGGCGGCTTGTTTTTCCCAGTAGCAGATACTGTCAAGGGTTGAGCTAACACAGTAGGCTGCGTCGGCTTTCCATATTTTATGCTCTTCAAGGATTCCTGCAACAGGTCTACTTGTCCTGGGAGCAGAAGAGCCTCATACATGCTTATCTTCGCCGGAGTCTTCTTGAGCTCATCAACTATATTGTAAGTTGAAGTGTCGGATCCCTCTATCTCTTTCGCTGGCTCATACCTGGTTCGGTATTGTTGAGTGGCTTCAACCCTCTGTCTCTTCGTCAGCGATGGATACCTCAGCTTTTCTTGAGCTTGTTTTTTTGTTTTAGCTAGGGGTTGGGCCGCGAGAGCCTTTGTCGTGGGAGCCTTGAGCGTCGGGAACTTTTCTTTGGTTGTAGGAGGTAAAGGCGGCTTGTCAGGTGCTAGCACAGCAGGCTGCGTCCTTTCCCTTCTGGCGTATACTTTTAACGGCTTCATCTGGGCCGTGGGGGCCTCAATGGGCCTTTTTCCCTCTTTGGTCAAGAGAGACACAAGATCTTCTTCTAGGACTGCAAAGTTACCTTCATCGTCAAGGATCATGTATGCTTCGTCCTCCATGGCGCTGCCCGCAAGGGTTTGAATATAATGCCGATGCAACATGCAACCCTCCTCTCCATGTGGGTCGTTGCATGTAGAGCACCAGTTAATATGGTCAGAGGTGCCTGGTTGAGCATCATTGGCAGCATTCCTCGCTGGGGGCCTTTGCGCTTGAGCAACTTGATCTTTTGTCAGCGCAGGGGGAGGATATGGTCTCCTCGGAAGAAACTCCATCTGGGCTTGCTTCTTCTTCATGATTTTCATGTCGTTGGAGATAGTATGGTAACCAGAGGCAAGAGCCCGCACCTCCCGAAGGATCTTATTCTGAATATCATTATCAGCAGGTGCCGGCCGGACTGGCGGAGGTATTGTGGCTAATGGTGGAGGTGCAGAATATGCCGTGTACTGAGGGGGAGCTGGGAGTGCAGGATATTGCGAAGGCGAAGGTGGCGGATTAGGATAATGGATCTGGGGCTGACCATACGGGTTTATGACTGGTGCTGGATTCCATGGCTGCTGGGGGTACTGATTTGACGAGGATGGCGTCGCACCAGACGCGGGTGGATATTGTGACTAAGGGAAATCAGGATAGATGGGAGGCTGCATTCTATTAAGGGGTCTGCCTATAGAAATTATGTCTAATTTTGCTTGCTGGGCAGCTTCATATAAAGCGGGAAAAGTGTCGTGCTGGGCTATCTTAAGAAGCAGACAAATGTCTGAATTAAGACCTCAGGTAATAGTGCGCAGCTTGTCCCGTGGGAGGTCGTAGCTCGCGAGGTACTCTTTTCCAGGACCTCGCAAACCTCACGTTGAAGTCCGATATCTCCTCTTGTGGATGGCATTGAATACTTTGAAACTGGTGCAACAACGAGGAGGGATCAGCGGATTCGTTGCATCCCTTCACTAGCCTGCCCGCTAGCTGGGACCATCCCGTGATAGCTCCTTCTAGCAAAGATCTCCACCAGTAAAGGAGTTTCCCTCTCAGAGAAAGGGCTAATAAACGGGTCTTAACACTCTCACTAGTGATAGAGTGCAATGCAGCCAAGGCCAAAATATCTTGGATGTGCTCGTATGCTGTTTTCCCGGAGCCATCATAAGTAGGAATGGATTTCAAGGCAGCAGGGGGGACAACTTGTTATCCAACTAGAGCCAAGGGCCCTGTGGAATCGACTGTTGGGAAGAGATCGTCATCATTTTGTTGGGCAGCCATGTCTTCTTCCTCTTCAGTAGTATAATCAGTATCAGCGTTGTCCGAAGTCGTAGGCTTTTCTTCAATTTCTGCCTCTCCAACTTCAGCTTCTTCAACCTCAACTTCTTCTATTTCAGCTTCAGCCTCGAGTTTGTTTTGGTGAGCTTGGTAGTCAGCCAGACTTACGCGCTCCCCAGGAGCGTTGATGTCAATTTGGTAGAGATCAGGCTGCTGTCCTGGGTTCCTTGCTCTCCACCTTCTCGTATGCATGAAGGCACTTTTGATATCGTACCAGTCTCACGGACTCGGAGAATATTTAGGTAGTGCAGAGTCACCAGGTGTTCTGATTTGATAGCAATGAAGCGAACACCGATGCTTCGATTCTGTTTTGGGGTGGGAAACTCCCATGTCCCACCGGGCATGCCAGAGAAACTGTTGGTTACAAATCTGCCACTAGGATAGGATTTAGTGTAATGCGCTCTAGATTCGCCCAGTAGATTGAAAGGCGGGAAGGAAGGAATGCCTTCCGTGCCAATCTCCGAAGGAGGCCGGCTTCCTTTGGATTCTCAACTTTGGGGGGTTAGCTTAGAGTGCAGGAAAGAGATTAGCAAATACGAAAAGAGACATAAATGGCTTGTTTCGGGTTGGGAAGATAAGCAGCACAGTGACGAACCAATCACCGCTACTAACAACAATTAAAACACTAAGTAAAGCAGAAATTAATGGCGCATTCTATCTTATGTATCCTTTAATTCAGTGTTTCAAATTTACTTAATTGCCAATATTGATATCTAGATTCAAAATAGCAATAATCAGAAATATAAGCAACGTAGGGCAGAAACACTTAGTCAAGGCAGCATACAAGACAAAAACAACCAATAGAGCCAAGTATACTTTGTATTTTGAGAGCAAACGCATAGTTACAGAAGTCTCTTAGCAAGATATCTCCCTTCCACCCTTTTACAATGAAATGGAACTGCTATATATAGTGCAAAATCCCCCCCGATTACATTATGGTCCCAGTATCCCAGATCTGACAAAAGACACAAAGCTGACAAAAGCAGCAAAAAGCGGCTGATGCTTGACCTCTGTAGATAAGAAAGTAATGGCGGTGAGGTCCACTTGCAAACGTGTCAGCTCCGCAACGATCCGGCGGTTGAGAAGCTAAGTTGCTTGAATGAGAGTAGATAGAATAAGACATGTCAGTCCATACCCATCCAAATAGCACTTGAGCAGCCCAACTTCTGTCACATCTTGACTCGGATCACGAGACGGGACACCTGTCATCATCTGGAGTTCACTGATGGAGAATAGGGGAGGGAAGACACTTAGCTGCTCTCGAATTATGATTCCGCTCGGCAGCGCACAAGAAAGGAGCGCAGTCGAACGGTATGTCTTGAAAACGGCGCAGTCGGGACTTTGCCTTAGCCAATTTTATCTTTCCTCGTCTTCCCGCCCGAGGGCGCACAAAAGGGGGTGTGCCGTCGGACGGTGCGGCGCACTTCGGTGCATTCCGTGCCTTAGTCAAATTTAGACATTGCTCTCCTTATGGCCGTTCAGTGGCGCATAACTTGGTCCGCGCTGCCCGACTTCGCAGCGAAGTTGGGCGGCTTCAACACTTACATTTTTTAGGCGCCCCTTTCATCATTTGACGCCCGATGGCGCACTTCGTCTCTGGGCGCCGCCCGACTTTGCACGAAGTCTGGTGGTGCCAACACTTAGAAAATTTTTGGGCCCTTATCCATTGATGCTGCTCGAGTGCGCTATAGACCATGTGCGCCGTCCGACTGCGCAGCGCGCTCGGACGGATCACACTTAGACAAATTTTCGGACGGGCCCATGCTTGCCAGCCCAGGTGCGCAAAGTGGAGCATGTGCAGCCCGACTGTGCAGCGCAGTCGGCCGAAAACAAACACTTAACAATTTTTTTGGGCTCTCTTTTGCCCACTTAACGGGAATGAAGATAAACATGAAACAAAATATGAAAGAGGTGACATTTGATAAATGGGGAGCAGAAAGGGAGAGAAGAAGAACAGGAAAGAAGAGAGAAGAGAGGGAAAGCAGCAACCTTACAATTTTTTAAAATTAGCACCCCGTACAAAATGTGGCAACAATTGGTAGTGTCATTTTTAGGGTTTATTAATTAATTTGAAGTTTAAGTCTAAAGGAGGAGAAATAAGGTTTAATTAAGTTTTTAAAGTATTTATATTTGGAGTGATAAGGTTAATGAATTAAAGTTATTTAAAGTAGGGTTTGATAGTTTGTTTATTTTATAAGATAAGGAGTAATAAGGAATTTAGGAATTTTTTAAAAGTTTTTTTTTTTAAAGTTTGGAGTGATAAGGAATACAACTAGTTTATTTGATTTTTAAAGTCTTTAAGTTTTTGAAGAATATTTAATTTGGTTTTATTTTTGAGAAAATTGAAAATTGAAAAAGTTTTGAGTTTTTTGCAAATTTATATATTTGGGAGACAAGGATTTCAACATCAAAATACTAGGAAAAACAAAAATTTGCAAAATTTCATATTAGTTTCTAAAACTAGGGAGACAAGGTTTACTACTCCATAGGAATTAAATTAGTGAATTTGAATTGTTTAAACCTAGGAGTTATAAGCTTGTCTACTTCAAAGGAATCAAAAACTACAAAGTTTATGGAAAAAGTAGATGTCATAAAGGAAAAAGTAGATGTCATAAAATTTGGGATTAAGAATTTGATTGAAAAATCTGAAGGAAAGATGAAAATTGTTTCAAAATTAATCTATAGTGAAGCCATAGAAGAAAATTTTGAAACATTTGAATACTATTTACATGCAAGACTTATTGAAGCAATTGATGATGGAAAGGATAATATTATGATACCTCTAGATATAGGTAGCATAATGTATATGGCATTGCTTTCACTTAAGCTTCATAAAGATGAGAATTTGAAACAAAAAGAGTTGATTGAATCTCTTAAGAAGAAAGTGGAAATTGATGAATCATTTCTAGAAACAATATTTCATTCTTCATGCAATATTGATATTCCAAGTTCATCTAATTTAGGGATTTATTAGAAATGAATGTTTAAAAGTTACTATACAGGAAAAGAAAGAATCATATGATTCTAAGGACAAAGGCAAAGGAAAGATTCTTATGCAAGAATCTGATGACAATGAGAGAGTTCAAGAAGTTTGTAATCTTGAAGCCACAAAGACTGAAGAACTTAAAGCTGAATACAAAGAAAAATTCAAGCAAGAAGATGAACCAGATGAAGCTCAAGCAAAAGAGCATATGCATTGCAAGGTCACTTAAAGATTGAAGATAAAGACGAAGACCATGATTGAAGTTCAATAACCAAATAATGTAATACAGGGGGTGTTGGAGTATATTACATTATTTGGTACATGCTAATGTACCCCATGGTACCTTCATGGTACATTTGTAAATAATAGATTAGGGTTGAGTCATAGTTTAGAGTGTGAGTTATATTTCCCCTTTTATGTAAGTGTGAATGTGCAAGAAATGCACAAGTGTCATGTGAGTTAGAGTGCAAGTGTAAGTTGAGTCTATGTGCACAAGTGTCTTGTATGTATGAGAACAATATGTAATGTAAAGATGTGCACAAGTGTCTTAGATTAGAGTGTGCAAGTTATAGAAGTGTAAGAGTCATGTATAGGTGTGCATACAATATAGAGTCAAGTGTTCATCAAGTATGCAAGTGTCAAGTAGATAAGCCAAGAGTCATGAGACTTGGCATATGGAAAGGAATAGTCAAGTATCCAAAGAGTCACACTACTATGGCTATATTATGGAGACAATACTCCATAAGGAAAAACATATACATCACAATCAGTCATGATCATTACTATCATATACTTTTGTAAGAGAAAGAGGAGTAATAAAGATTGCATACATTTTGAGCAATTAATATTGTAAGTTGTATTACATGCTTAGTACATGTTGATTAAGGCTATTTACATTCATATTGCTGCATATTATTGAATGTTATTTGATATATTATAAGCCTTCTTTTACATATTAATTTGCTCATATTATTCTACTCTTATTATTATCTTGACCTTATTATATTGTGGCTATATTATATTCGATCTTGTGTTACATATCCTATGATATTTGTGGTAGTATTAAGGCTTAAAAAGCCATCAAGGGTAGGAACTGTTGCAATCCCAGTGGAACATGACCTTGGAAAGTGCTCTGATACTACTTGTTAGGAACCTTCTAATAAAAATAAGCACATTCACATAGATATTGCAAATAAAGCAGAAATTCATGAAAGAACAAAATATTGCAATATGAAATGTAAATGCAAAAATATAAAAATCTCACAAATCACAACATAGAATCGCAGGCCTCTTTGAGGGGCAACCTCCTTCAATACTTTCATTCAATATGCCAAAAAAATACATTCATTCCTTCCCCTCGCATTTTTAAAGACTTCATCACACTACCTAATGCTCAAGGTTGGCTTACATGCAAAATGCCACCCAAGCTAGAATCTTCTACCAAACAAAACAATTACATTCTTGATAACAATTACATAAAATGACACCACTTGTCTAGGCACTTCTAGTGCCACAAACTATTACAAAAATATTCATAATATCATTACAAAACATTATAATGGGAGTCCCCATGTTAAGAAAGGGGTTATTACATAATAGTGTTAGGATGGAGTCCTAACAAAATTGCATAGTACAAGTGCAATAGGGAGCAACTGACGATTGTTTGCGAAGGAGGAAGACCATTCGTTAGACAAACGTTCGTCAAGTAGAGGAGAATTTGACGAACAAGGGCCATAGGTACAAACAACAATAATGGTTGCAAAAGGGTCTAACGGAAGTGCCCAAAGTTCACAAGAGATGACAAGGAGGATCTCAAACGACATATTGGAACAAGTAATAGGAAGCAACTGACGATTGCTTCAATAGGATGAAGACCATTCATTAGACAAAAGTTCGAGTGGGGAGAATATGATGAAGAACAAGAACCACATTTACAAATGACAATGATGGTTGTAACACAAGGCAAACAAAAGTTCCCAAATTGCATGGGAGATGGGAAGGAGGATCCTCAACGACATATTGGAACATGCGAAACAATATGGAAAGCCATTTGTGTGATGAATGAAGATGCACGGGTGTGGTTATTTCTAGCCACGTCAAGAGGAGTTGCCATAGATTGGTATCTAAAAAAAGAACAACCTTACAATATTTGGAATAATCTAAAAGAGGAATTCAATAAAGACTTCAAACTACTTTGTGACGATATGAAGATTGTTGGGGAGGTATATGCCATGGAGCAAAATAAATATGAAAATATTGTCGTACAACCATTGCTTGATGGAGTTGATTGGCAAGATGAAAATGAAACTGGTGGATGAACTGTAGAAACGATGGTTCATGGACGAACTACTTTCACGCAACAAAAAGAAGATGAAGGTAGTACTGTTGATAACGTATTAAAAAGCATTTGATTGAGCATTAAACCTTGAATGTGAAATGAATATGATGGCGGTGGATGAAAGTGCGAGTCATGATAAAGATGACCTAGAAATTGACAGTGACAAGGAAGATCTTAATGCAACCATCCAAGTGATGAGGAAAGAGTTGGAGAGAATGATAAATGACATGAAGGCCGGGAAGAAGAAAGAGAAGAAGCATATTTGGTGTTTGGATTGTGTAGTAGTTTACTACTACCATCACCTTTAGACATAGATCTGCTGTGTGAAACAAGATGAAGAACGCGAAAAGAGACCAAATCAAAGTTCTAGGTGTCCCTCGCTTCAATTAGATGCACTTGGCTTGACATAGATGCCTTCCACTATAGTGACAATCCACCCCACTTGAGGCAATGAGCCCTGCTAAAGTGCAGGTGTGCCCTGCTCAGCATAAGTGCACCTCGCTTGAAGTAGGTGTGCCCTGCTTGAGGTAGTATGCCCTGCTCGACAATGGTGTGCTTCGCTTTTGCCTTTGGGCACCGCACTCTGCTCCACATGCCTAATTTTGGCAAAACTGCATGCAATTTTTTCTAGAAATAGATTAGGGTTGATTTATGTAATTTTGGACTGCAAGTTAAGAGATAGAATTGCAAATCCATAAATAGAAGGGTTTATTTCTTGAAGTATAAATAAAAGATTGATTCTCATTGTAATGGTCTTTTGGCCACCCAACATACCAGAGATACTCTCTAGAAATCAATTGTATTAAATATTTTTGATATCAATAAAGCAAAAGATTGTGTGTGACATTCTGAATTAACTATCTATGACCTCTTATTCATGAATGCATGGAATTAATGGCTCTACTTTCTTTCCTTTTGTTAGTCCTTTCATGATATTGCTGATTACTTTCAAAGACTTGGTTTGCACTGAAGTTATTTGGTTCTTGTTGTATTTGATGATTGCACCAACACTGAATCTCGCTACGGCTTTGGCCATATTTATGCTTTCTTAATTTCTTTCTCAAACCATTTTCCTTGCAAAGTAGATCGGATTTGCTTATAATGCAAATAGCTTAGATTTAAATTTTGCATGCTTAGACTATTTTTATTTTTACGTTTTTTAACAAAGTTAGAAGGGAATTGACTCAAATCTGAAGGGTGGTGAGAGTAAAATCCTTTGCATCCATTTGTTGAACTATGGTCATAGGTGCAAATTTCATTTGACGATTTATATGTTCAATAGTTCTAGTATGCCCGGTGGGATACACAAGTGCAATATTGATACAAAATTGATCTTATCCCATCCGCACATAGTTTTGCCGATCCACACAAGTACATGCCAATATTTTTAGATCTGCAAAAAAGGTTTGTGTGTTACTCTAACATGCACAAAACCAGCAAAATGTTTTTGCATTGAAATTTTACGAGTTGCTTTTTCAGTTCAACTTTCATATTTTTGTTCGTAATTTTCATGCAAATGTCAATTCTATTCAAATCAATCCAGAATCTTACCTAACTCATGATTTGTTGAAATTCACTTTCCAAGGAATGAACGAAAGTGGTAATGAGCAAGAATGGGAGCAATCGAAACAGAGACTGTGTGACAACAAAATTTTGTCTGGTGCACCCCACTTTGCTAGTGCGCCTTGCTTTGATCGGTGTGTCTCGCTTTTTGTTCCCCTTTTTTGGTGCTTTTTTTGAGGTTTTCTCCCTTGGCTCCATTTATGAATACGAGATCTAAATCGTGCTTAACTTGGAAGGGAACTGACCCGATGAAGCTAGTCACTTATTTGAAGAATGAAGATGATAGGTACCACTGTTTGGATAAATGACCCGATCAACCCCTCAGAGGAACATTAGGTTGAAAGTATTGATGTAGATCAAGAAGAAGAACAAGCGACCCCCCATTTAAAGATGATACCTATAGAAGCTATTCTACAACAACAAAATTTAACCTTGTTGTAGAACAAGTGCAGCCCTATCCTCAAATAGGACAATCGAGTGGGCCACAAAATATGTCATCAAGCACAAAAACAGTTAAAACCTCTCAGTTCATTCTTTAGCTTAATTTTTCAGTGATACCTACTGCTAGTGGTCAGTAGCAGCAGATAGTGTGGCCAACATAACAAACCCCTATCCCAAAAAATGATTCAAGGCTCACAAATAATGCCCAATCAGCCACCCAATTCCTAAAGTTCCCAGTTTCTACAACAAAGACAACAAATCACACAACAAATGATACAACCATAGAGATCCTAGTTGTTCCAAAGTTGAAAAACATAGACTGGAAAAACAAAAATGAACCCTAGTACCAGCTCTATCCAAAACTAGCAGGTTCCCATAGGGCAACTGCAACAGGTATCTCAAAACCCTTAAGGACCCCAAAAATACGTACATGTTGCACAAATCCAACAAAATATGCAAAATCCACAAGTTGCCCAAAACCTGCAACAATAAGTTGCTCAAGATCTGCAACATGGGGCCCAAAATGTGCAACTATATCCGTTTGTGTAGCCCCAAAGGTAGTACAAAATCCAATGTTCCCTAGAATCCACAGATGCAAATGGGCTAGCCCCTCTAGGTTGCTTCTCTCCACTAACTTCCACCCCAACAACTTGTTCAAAATCCACTACAACAAATTACCCAGAATCAACCACAATAGTTGCAATCACAGCAAATGGTCCAAATGAACCAAAACAATATTTCCAAAACTTGAATCCCAACGTTTGGTAGAATTTGTAGATCTCACAAAATCCTCCATTGCACATATACGGAGGTCAACCAGTTTACCAAGCATCCTTCATACAAGCAATAGTATCCTATGGCCAAAACCAACCCGTGCAATATGGCAAAGGGCAACAATCTAACCAAAAGAAGATGTAGGCAAGGCCCCCACATCATCTCCCTGATTGGAACTTTTAAGGGCATCTCAATCTACGTGTTTATTCACACATCCCAACCGCAACCCTCATATCCTTAACCCACCTTTTCAAGAAATGATAGACAACAATTGAACATTTGAATGACCTATTGACCTTGAAATCAATACATAAGATCCATGAAGAAGATGTGATGATCAGGTTACTGATTACATCTTTTAAAGATAAGGCTAATACTTGGTATCAGAGTTTGCCAAATGGGTGAGTAGTGGACTGGAATTTCATTGCAAAACCCTTCATGGAGCTTTGGCTGCCCATCAAATGGGTATTTAGTGCTTTTTCAATTTAACAACATAGTGAGGGACTTGAATGAGAACATTCATGATTTCAACACAAGGTTTCTTTGCACAGTTTAACTGATGCCTTTTAATGTTAGATCATCAAATAGGAGGCCTTAGTCTATTATGTTAGAGCCTTACACCTTGATGTAGCTATGATGATAAGAAATAACATGTTACTTTTACTACAACATTTGAAGAAGTTGCCTATATTGAAGAAATATCATCCAAGTCGGCAATTTACTGCCCGTTGGCCTATGTGACACACTTGACTCCAGGCACTTCTTAAATTCAGTATTTACCACTCCCTCATTTGTTCCTCATTACCAGTTTGACATATCCACAAGCCTAATAACGGCCTCAAGAAGCCCTATGGAATCCCCTTATCACACCATTACCTGCTAATACCACAACGTCAACTTAGGCAGTCATCCCTTACATTGTCACAGACTTGGGTTGGTCTACACCAAGTTCAATTGTCTATCCAAACCAATTGCCTGCATTACCTACACCTACATTCAATCTCGCCTACCTTAGGTTGTCCTAGACAAAAAGTGTGCAAAATGTGGTGAACAATGTGAATGAATTGAATGTTGTAATCATAGATTTGGGTAATAAAAGCATAGGCCAGTCAATCCCAATCCAAGATAGAGGCGATAAGGAAGGAGGAGTTCGTGAAGTTGCTACAAGCACAAATAATCTTCCCAGTTAAACACTCCACTTGGGGGGCAAATCTGGTGCCGATTAGAAAGAATAAAGATGTTCCATTGTGTGTGAATTTCAAAATTTTGAAAATGGCCTTGCTAAGGGATCATTATCCTTTGCCCTCAATGGAATAGATCTTGCAAAAGGTTGTAGGTTCATAGGTGTTGTCTCTACTTGACGGATTCTTGGGATACAACCAGATTTGGGTCCGGTATGAAGATCAGTACAAGATGGCTTTGCACCACAAAATAGGGGACATTTGCATACCAAAGCATGCCATTTGGGCTATCGAAGGTAGGAGTTAACTTTTAGAGGGCCATGGATATAGCTTTTGCAAGGTTGCTAGATGACTTCATTTTGATATACCTCGACAATATGATGGCTTTCTCAAAAGACAAGAGGAAACATTTGGAGTATCTGGAGACCGTTTTTGAGTGTTGTAGAGAGTTCGAAATTTGATTGGATTCCAAGAAATCTATCTTCCTTGTCCAAGAGGGAAAGCTACTGGTTCATGTTGTGTTGAAGGATGGATTGACTCTCAATCCAAATAGAGTCAATACCATAAGACAACTTCTTTTACCATCATCAATGAAGGGGATTGAATCCATTATGGGTCATATTTAGTTCGTCTCCTACCTTGTTACAAACTTTGTTGACATGGTCAAGCTAATAACGAAAATGTTGAAGAAGGATGCAAACTTTACTTGGACAAAGAGGTCAAACAGGCATTCCAAAACATCAAAGATGCAATCACCAAGGCCATAGTGCTTGTGAACCCAAATTTCTCGAAGGATTTCAGTTGTACATAGTTGGAACTGATTTCAGTGTAGCAACCGTTCTCACACAAAAGAAAGATAAAAGGGGACGAGCATCCTATATCTTTCATGAGTCAAATTCTACACAATTATGAGGAGAGATGTACCTTCATTAAGAAGTAGGTGTTCACGACAATGAAGGCTCTGAGGAAGTTCACGTACTATCTTCATATAGTAAGACCACAATATTTATGGTCCACCTTGATGTTAAATTTGCTATCCTGCACAAAGAGCCAGGAGAAAATAGGGATGGTTGGATCAACAAGGTTCAGGAGTTTGACATTGAGATCAAGCTGACCAAGTTGATAAGGGGAAGGGCATTGTGTGAAAATTTGGCTAGGTCTTGCATTGAGGGACAAGTGGCCTTCCTAGAGGAACTTGATCAATCGATTCAACAGATAGTTGGCAAGCAATGTTCTAGATGGATAAATGATGTAAAGGAATATCTTTTCCTTCCTAGGCAACAAAAATCGAGTTGAAAGGAGGCTTTTCAAGAGAGTCAATGAATTACACACTTATCAATGACATCCAATTTTGAAGAGGGTATTTATTTTTTAAAGGTGTGTTGAAGGAAAGAAGATTGCTGATCTATTATAGGGTGATCATGATGATGGACGACATTACTTGTCGTACACCATTGGTCATAAAATTTTGAAGGTAGGGTATTTTAGGCCACAATCATATTAGATGCCTTTCAGTGGGTGAAGGAATGTAAATTGTGTTGTGTGTTCATGGAAAAGAGAAGGAAAGCTCCAATGCCTCTATAGCCTATCCTTGTCTCAGAACCCTTCCAACAATGGGGGTTGGACTTCATAGGAAAAATTGACCCTCTGTCCAATGCATTACATGAGTAGATCTTAACAACCACAAATTATTGCACCTAGTGGGTAGAGACAATTTTAGTCAAAGAGGCAAATCAAGAAACAATGATATTGTGGTTGGAAGACATCATGACCCATTTTGGGGTCCCTTATGTCATCATTAATAACACATTAGTCTTCACCATAGGCAAAATGATAAATTTTGCACTTCATGGTTTTGTGCTGAAAACCTCAAACTATTATCTACAAGGGAATGGTCTAGCAGAATCCATGAACAATAATTCGGTCAAGATCTTGAAGAGGACAATAACGAATTCTTTGACTAATTGGCACACTTGGCTAAAGAAGGCATTGTTGGTAGATAGGGTAACCCCAAAGGCTTGCACTAGACACTCATCATACAAGCTGGTATTTGAGAAGGAGGTTGTGTTGCCTATCAATCTAGAATTCCCTTCATTGTAGCTCTCATAACAACTCGAACTGGAGGATATAGACGTAACTCATAGGCCAGGCTAAACAAGCTATTGTTCCTTGAGGAAGAGAGGGAGAAAGCATTTGAAAAGAGCATAGAGCACCAAGCCACAATGAAGAGGTGGTTAGACAGAAAAGCAACACTACTTGATCTTAAGGAAGGAGACCTGGTCTAGAAGTGGGACAAAGATTGAGCCAAGCCTGGTAAGCACACCAAGTTTGACTCCTTGTGGTTTGGGCCATATCAAGTCGTTTAGATGAAGAGTGCTAGTGTCATCAAACTAGCAACTCTGAAGGGCGCCCATTGCCCATCTCGGTCAATGGGTAAATCTGAGATGCCTGTAGACCGTTTCCACAAATGCAAAAAAGAAATAATAGAAAGAAAATGCCCAAGCTTGAGA
Source organism: Wollemia nobilis (assembly GCA_028583015.1). Taxonomy (NCBI): domain Eukaryota; kingdom Viridiplantae; phylum Streptophyta; class Pinopsida; order Araucariales; family Araucariaceae; genus Wollemia; species Wollemia nobilis. The sequence goes on along the minus strand of JAQPPZ010002907.1, from coordinate 12,216,245 downwards.
TGCGCCTTGCTCCATATGTGTGCACCTTTCTCTGTATGAGAATGCCCCATTCAAATTGGCCTGCTTGGTTGGGCTGGTTGCACCTTGACTTGGCAAAAAGAAAAAAGGAAAAGCGAAAGAAAAAAAAGGCTGTCCCAATTGATTGGAAATCTCAAACTGGGACATTCAATTTTAAAACCTTTTCATCCACGAACTCATTTTCAAACCTTTAGTGTGGTTGTAATCCTAGATTTCTCTTTTTAAGCATCTGTGATTTCACGTAGATAGTAATCTAGTACACTAGAATATTTAATTCTTATTCTTAAGTAAAAGAGTACCTGGTAGTTTTAGGAAGCTCACTATCCTTATAATTAATCAACGCAGGATTTTGCAGACATTAATTTACAAAATTTTCAGGTCTATCTTAGTTGAGTAATGGTATGCATACAAGTGTCCCTATCTGATAAACCAGTTTGTGCATTGATTTGCATTCTCTTGGAAGCCTCATTACAATCCAAAGATCATCTTTATTCAATATGATCTGCAACAGCTTGGCAATCAGATTGAGTGTAGCCTGCCTTTTCTATTGGCTATCATTGAACCTTCCATTCTTTGTCTCTCTCGGGACTTATTCATTTAGATTGTAGGTGTAGATGGGTTGGCAAGACTCTTGATCTATATTAGCTTTGATCAAAGGATCGAAACCGATAAAGGTACATTGTTGAACTAATAAGGGAAGGTAAAATGAAAGCTGTAAAACTTTTCCTTGTTCACACATGGGGATCTCATATGTTCAAGAGACATGCTGGCTTGGTACCTAAAAAGCACCTTTACCTTTATATGGTACAGTTCATTTGATTTCTTTGTTTTTGAAATTCAGCTCATTGAACTAGTAAATGATGTTCAATTATCACTTCTGAATCTTTTCTCCAAATGCAGTGCTTGAACTCTCTGCCAAGTACCGAAAATTTGGTCCTTTAAGATATTTTGTTGCTGGGTTGATCAAGCTGTTTGATTTGAGATGTTATAAATATGAGATTGAATACATTCCAGCACCAGAACAAACGGCAAGTTTTATAAATGGTGACTCAGCTTTAAGCAGAAAGACAAGCCATAATGCAAGTAAAGCAATGACACAACAAGGTATTTGGAAATCATTTAAAGGTTCATTCCTTGGGATTGTAATCTGTAACCACCAGTGCAAATCAGTACAATGCCTGAAGTCACAAAACCTCGCTCCCTCTGCACTGTACAATGATGGTCTTCTAGATCTTCTGTTGGTGGAAAGGATCAGTCTTATTCAGCTGCTGTGTTTTCTTATTTTAATGCAATATAGTCGGCACATCTCACTTCCCTTCATCAAGTATATCAAGGTAAAAAATTTATCTACCTCTCCACATTTTTCTATATCAGTACAAAACCTTATGCTCCATATGAACATTGTTTTAAGCATCTTATATTTCTCAAATTCATAAAAAATACAGGTACAATGTGCAAGACTTAAATCTATAGATGGTCACATATCATGTGGAATTGATGGAGAGCTGGTAAGAATGGATAGTCCAGTAGTTATATCAGTGTTTCCTCATGAAATGCATTTGATTGGAAAAAGAGACAATTGACAACTAATGATGGCCATTGAATTTCCTCTTACAATAGATGTTATTTTTCAAGTTGATCATGGAATATATCTAAAAAACTTTCGAGTGGTTCTTTAAGTACATTGCAGTCTTTTTATATATTTTAAATTCATTGGAAAGACATTTCTATTTTTGGTAAAACATTGTAAAGATTAAATGATAAAGACAGGTCCACAGTGAAGTTAATCACTTAACTCGAGGATTTCTTGAAATGAGTTGCAAAACAACAAGATACAAAGTAGAGAAAGTTACAATCCTGTCAAAACTGAAGAATGGGAAACATAAGATGTTTCAAACATTTATTTTTGCCCCACTAAACTTTTGAATTACATTTATATGCAATGGGATTCTTTGATAAACTCTGTACCTGCATAGTAAGTCTGATTGTGTTAGTTCTTGTAACCATTTTATGTGCACAAGATACTTTGGGATGAAGAGTAAAACTAGGCACCACCGTTAAGTGTTGGCTTTGCAATTGACTTGCATTTCAGAATGGAAGTAGCATTGTTTGAAATTTTGGATAAACTCAAGGCTATGTCGATGCCTGCCTAATAGTCACAAGCATTGTGTTTTATCCCTCCTCAACATAAAAAGTTCTTGACCCATTTATCTATTGAAAATGTAGATCTGTTCCAATCTCAGAAAACCAAATAAACTCTTTATAGAAAGGGAACAACTTTTTCAAGAAAATTTTACAATATATATGTTACTTAAAGTACCCTTCTGGTGGGAACGGGGAAATGCACGAATGTGAAAAGAGGATGTCTAGAGGATACCTCTATATCATGGCAAAAAGTAGACAATTGTAGAAAAATATTAAAAAATATAGAAATATGAAATTTAAAATTATAAGTGGAAAACATTTTAAAAAGTGCAAATTTGAGTTAATAATTGGTTTTTAAATTACAAATCAGCAATCATAGACATAATGGAAATGCAATGATGTATTATTTGGAGTATAGTTCAATTTGAGTAGGCCACTAGACTGCCAAGGATGCTCTTTAAAGTGTCTTCTCATTTCTAATGACCCATTTTTTGATCATCTTTAGTTGTCCCAAAACATCTGAAAATATTATATAGCAATGTCATTCATTCACGAGATGAGATGTGCATAAATGAATTGCAAAACCTTTTTAGAGATGCTAGAGTTGAGTGTTTCAACTTTCAACATAAACTATATAAGAAACCATATATTAGCTTTCTTGTTTGATTAAAAATATTTTAAGTTTTGGAATATGGGGAAACTAAATTTCTAGAATTCAACTATTTATCTAGTCCGATGACTCTATATTATGTAAACTACTCTATACATTTCAGTTGGATCCATTTATATTCTTGTTTCTGTATATCAAGTTTTCAGTTTAAGTTGGAAAACTCTGTATATTACATAGTGGCGGACAACTAGATGCCCCCTTCTCTCTCAAGGGAATGCATGGCCATCTCCTAGGCATCCTTGCATAAATGAGGGTAAAGGGGGGACACTATGGGGATGTCCCCCACTAGTCCCCTTTGTAATGGAGTCAAGGTCATAGGGTAGTGACCCTTAGACGTTCGAAATTGCGCATGCCTATTAGAGTGGTTTCTTGGAAATCGGCTTGCAAGAAGACGCACAAGATACGCCTTCCAGTGTTCAGTGGCTCTGCACAACACAACAAAACAACTCACACACAAGACTGTATCTTCAAGGGGTTAGTAGCAAAAACATTCAACATACATTCACATGTATTAACATCATAACAGAAGCATAACACAAGAACATGCACAACAATTGGGAGCCAAGAGAATCTTTATTTGTATTGCACAAGGGGGGTAAACCGACGGTTCAATATTACAATTCGGCCCAAGGTCCTTCAAGACTCTCTTACAATGCCATGGCCGACTGGGTTTGACGACACAACAAGGACAGACTCATGACTCAACTTATTGGTGCTTGATGGGATCACATGCCTCTAGTCTCATTCAGCTGGTCCTACACTCCTACACACATGAACATTGCTCAAGGCGACCCATAAACCTTAGTCCGTCTCACTTTGCTCGGCATGGCGCCTGTTCGAAGTCTAGACGAAATAGAATGCCTTCACAGGCTGGCTCGCACTACACAGCCTCTCCCACAGGCTCTAGGACAACATGCAACACAGTCGTCTTGGATAGGACACCTTGCCCGTATTGCCAAGTTTTCACCCTTAACACAGGAAACACAAGGTAAAGTGGCACTTCGCTCTCTAGCAACTTGGTCTGTGAGGTAGTTGTGAGAGTTGGTGATAGGATGTTAAGATGCAAAAACCCCATCACAATTCTCCCCCACTTAAAATTGGCGACAACCTCGACACCGGTATAGTTTTGCTGTATCTTGTTCGAAAGGAGGTCCCTGTTGACTCTTCCATGAGTCAAGAGACTCTCTTTGCTCCAACACGTTGCAACCACTTATCCCTTGCGACACATCGACTTCGTGGTTCAAGGATTGTGCTTTCCTAAGAGACAAGTCAGGTATCGGCTTCTCCCATGTACGATAGTGATACTCATGAGGACTCCTCTCCCCAACCATTACCATTATTGAGCATGCCTGCATCTTCCTCACCACCTTCTCATGTACCAATCTAACCCTACATGCCTACTCGGGGTCAAATATAGCTAGAGTCTCAACGTGAGGAATCATCGTGGCTTTACTCTTTCGATTGAACTCCTAACCAAGCACAAGCTCAAATTCATCTATCTTGACCACAAATAGATCAAGCTTTCCTTTCCATTCACAATCTACATAGCCATGTCCTGCATAGATTCAATTATCCCCACAGTAGGTGATTTGACTACTTTGAGGCATTTACCACCCTCGAGGGATTAGAGGCCTAACTCCTTGGCTCGTTGAGCACCCACAAAGTTGTGAGTTGCACCGACATCCACAAGTGTTGTGGTTCTCATTCTTTTGATCACCACATCCACAAGTGTTGTGGTTCTCATTCTTTTGATCACCACATCCACAAAGTTCACCCCAAGTATGTTATGATCCTCGTGTATTCGAATTTCACTAACTCCTCTAGGTTTTGGTGTAACAGTTTGTTACATTTGGTATCAAAACAACCACCTAGGTTCGAGTCACTGAGCTGACGGGAACGTTGGTATTGCAGTGTTAGCCTAGGGCTCATATAGAGAGTGGTGGATCCCACCGTACGAGTGCACAACCACCTAGAGTCTGGGCTGTAGAGCGTGGTGGGATATTATGATCTTTGTGTATTCGGATTTCACTAATGCCTTAAGGTTTTGGTGTAACGGTTCATTACATCGGCCATATCTAAAGACCTCAAGATTGGCTCTTACTCCCTCGTGGCTCGCACTTGCAATTTGAACATCTATTGCTATTTGTCCACCAAAAATTTAAATTATTTTTTCAATTGGTTATATGGGATTGAAACGGGGCCCACTTGTATTAGATCATCACCAAGTAGTGGTATTACAACAACTTAGATATTATCCATGTATTGCTTGGCAACATTCAAACTTGAGTCTCTTCCGTGAATGTTGAGGAATCTAATCGGTTGAGCTAATGCCATTTGATCACCAACAATTAATCATTATCTAACATAGGAATATAAAACGTTCATTAATTACCATTGCAATTTATGTGTTTTTTGTACCAATATCAACGAACTATCAAAACCCGCCATACTTGCACGCTCTACCTGATCTTTTGGATATATTTGTTTTTTTGTTCTTGACAAGAATGGAATTGTAATGAGCTCTATTTGAGCTTGAAAATATCACCATTTGTCCCACAAAAGGGGGACTACTATGTAAGTTTAAGTTAACTTATGATAATTAATACTCTCTTGAAATAAATGACTTTAGCATTTATGAAAAAAAACTAAAGATACTACACTTCAAAACGAAGTCTTGCTAACCCAACTAAAAAATTAAATTAAATTAAATACATCACACACATTCCATATTTCACTTTTTTATTAAAACTATGTAATAAAAACTATCTTCCATTTTAATATCATGTTTAATCTTCATATTTAAAATTTAATTTTTTAAAGTTTCTTTTTATATAATTTCATAACAAAATAATAATTAAAAAAATTTCATATATATATATATATATATATATATATAGCATGAAGAACATGCCAAATCTGCCCATGGAAGACAAATTTCAAACTTCAATAGTTTTCAACACTAACAAAATTGATAAATTGAACTTTACAAATATTGTAAGCCACAATCCAAGCAAGACAAATAACTATATTGCTTTTATTTTGAGGGCAATACATGAGGTTAAATGGATGCATGTTTCTTAAAATCAATAATATTAATATTAATATTAATACAAAAGTAATAATATAGAGAGGAAAAAATATTCATTGCAACACATGAGGTTAAATTGCTTATGGGGTTGAAGTCCAAGTGGTGAGAATGTTAAATTTACAAAGAGCCCACAAGGTTCAATTTCCATGTTAACATGGTAAATGATGTAAATAAATATTGGATTTGGTTTAATCTAATATAACCAATTAAAATAAAGGGTGGTTGCTTAAAGCAATAATAATATAAATAAATGGAAAAGTAGTAAAAAGAACAATCTATATATTTGTAAAACACAAACTTGTACTTAACCAAACCCCCCTTAAAAAAAAGAGAAAGAGAGGTATGTGTATATATAGAGAGAGATTTTATTAATTTGGGACAATATTTTCAATAAAAAAATTTCAATTTCATAAGTTTCACTAGGGATTAAAAATATATTGATATGTTATGTAGGGACACGTCCTCAAGGTTATAAACCTGTGGGGGCATGCCCCCTAGGGGATAAGGGTGTAATGGAGTCAGGGTCGTAGGGTAGCGAACCTTAGCCATTTGGCACTGCACACGCCTATTAGAACGGTTCCTTGGAAGTCGGTTCGCAAGAAGACGCCACAAGTTATATGCCTTTTAGTGTTCAGTCGCACTGCACAACACAACAAAACAACCCATGCACAAGACTATATCTTCAAGGGGTTAGTAGCAAAAGCATTACATGCATTAGCATTGCAACAGAAGAATAACACGAGAACACACATCATTTGGGAACCAAGTATATTCAAATTCCATTAATACACAACACAATTCCAGATTACATGGGTTCAACATGACGACCTTACATTCACTTGCATTCTTTCCCCATTGGGGTAACATAAAACGTCCAAGACATGGACATAACACCCCTTCGTTGAGTCGGGCTTTGCTGATGTTGCTCAACATTACATATTGCCCACACAAGGAAGTCACTCAAGAATTAACATAGACACCACATTGCTTGCCTAGCCTGGGTTTGCCAAAGTCTGTCATTGGCTCATCGTCACTTGCCTTTGCTTGCTTATCATGCTTCGATTGTGGAACACAAATAAAATGACATGAGCGATTGATTACGAAATGCCCATAACACTTAGGATGTCCGATTGCAGAACACCTATTATAATTAGGACACCCGATTGCAGAATGTCTGTAACAAAGGGTGCAATGACACAATACAACACTTAAAACACACAAGCTCGTGTCGTTCCAAGGACTTGGCACGCCAAGGGGACTACTTGGAACACAACTCACCAACCAATAGTCTTAGAAAAGGTAGTTAGTTAGACGACCGCGACCAACAAACCAACCTCAAGACTACTCAAACTAAGGTTGCCAAATTGCTATATGGGAGCTTGGGAAGGATGCACCTTGAATTATTATTTTTAGAGATGGAATAATTGGCAACATTTGGAAACTTGTCAAGTGAAGAATAGGTGAAAATAGCAATGAGGTACCTAAAGGGTATTCCCTGCACCTGGTGGATCAATTTGGTCAATGACATGGCAGAGGGTAGTCTCGCCTAAAGGGTCGACTCATGGGAGGAACTCAAGAAGACCTTGAACGAATAGTTCCAACCCAAAAAATGCCCATTGGTTAGCGAGGAGCAAACTACAATTGCTTAAACATACTAGAAAGATTCAAGATTACACAAAGGCATTCTAGGACCTCTTGGTCGAGGTGAAGTAGCTTTTGAAAGAGGAGAAGTTTTTGTTTCAGCATGGCCTGAAGCAATGGGCTCAAGAGGAGCTTCATCGCTATAAGACAAAGACAATTGGAGAAGCTATCACAACCATCGAGGGTTTCTTCAACTATAGAATCGATACCAACGAAGGGAGATATACCAAGATACCTAGCTTCAAGAGGAAGGCTAAGTCATTGAAGGAACTGATTTCCAACCAACTATAGGAGAAGAGTAATGAGGGGGTTAGGAAGATAGGGGTTGGCCCATGGCTACATTGCTAGACTTGTCAAGGATTACACACAAATAGAGTGTCCTCAACGACAAAGAGCCTGACAACAGAGAAGAGGAGCAAGCAATCGATGCAAGTAGATTATTACTTTAGGAAGGAGTTTGTGTTGAGGAAGGAAACCCAATGCCCCAATGGCACGAGGAAAGATAGTGTGCAGAGTGGGGTGAGTCAATATTCTAGCTCGCAAAAGGAGGGGAGCCAAGGTGGAAAGGCTACTCAGGGGTCGACAAGGTCTCATAAGTCCATCATGAACTTAAAAGGAAAAGAACCTATGAGGAAAGCTATCGACAAAAGATATTGCCTATGGATGATATGTTGGATGTTTCAAGGGCCTCACCTTCAAGACGAATGTCCACAACGACTGAGGGTATCGACAACCCAACAAACATAGTTGGATGGAATGGGTAACCAAAATATAGGGGTCGTTCATGGGCTCAATACCATGGGAAGGATTGAGCCAAGGAAGGAAGAAGGTGGAGTACTTTGTTGTGAACCTCTCTTCTCATTACCATAAATCATTCACCAATATGCAAAATATTCAACATGCATCCACAAATAAATTGCACAATAAATTCCACACAATAAAATAGAGATTGATAATACCCTTGAGGTAGGGCAACACCATACAATGCTCCTTATTGGAAGGAAGCCACTCCACAAGATCTCTAGCTCCACGAGCCAAGACTTCTACAAGAATACTTCATACATGACTTTTACAATGGGGTACATCTCTCTTTATACAAGAGTGTGATTGTTCACCTTCCATGAGTTACAAGATCACCCATGTGGTGATTCACCTTCCATGAGTTATAAAGTGCATAATAATATGACAATATTCCTTGTGGTTACATATGACAATATTCTCCCAACGGTTACATATATGATTCTATGACGTACCTATTTCTAAATTGACATGTAGCCTTCCTTACTCCATAATTAATTTATGGCTCTTACCATTATACAATACAATATTAAATTATTATGTATCTATCTTGGGTACCTAACATTCCATTCCCCTTACAAAATGTTTCGTCCTTGAAACATTAGAAGAGGCTAAATAATATGATCTTCTGAGCCATGCTGAATACTGGTACCAATCTCGATCATCCATCCATCCTAGTGAAACTATGATTGGTGGTGGTCTTCGTTGATGCCAATGCCATGTGTTGGAAGCATAAAGTTATCTTTTTTTCATCCAGACCTGCTTGTATTTATGACCAAAGTTTGGACTCCTCTGGTTTCTTATATGTCCTTCATAGCTCCTTTGTTGCTCCATGCCTTGTTTCCATGATTGTTGCCTCTCATGGTGGTGTGGGTGGCGATATAATCCAACCTTAACCTGTTGTTCTACTTGTTTTCGCTCTTCTCTCTTGCTCCCTTTTTTTGGTTCATCTGTTGCTTTTTTGTCTTTCGTGATCTCTGTTACTGTCTCCTCCATAAACTTTGTTTCATGATCTTATACAACTTGTGTCCCTACCATAACTTCCTGGTTTTCCAATGATTCTTGCTCCTTAGATTGAGATATATCTTGCAATGTTATCTTCTTGTAGCATAACTTCATGAACTTCTTTTCCACATTGATGTTAATAGTACCCAAAGAATGCAACCAAGGATAACCAAGAACAATATCTACATCATTCATCTCAATAGCATGAAAATCTAAATGTAAAACATATTTATCCATGGTGAGCTTCAAATCTTCAAAAAATTGAACATTTTTACCCTCAAGTTATATGTCTTTGGTTTTCTTTGTTTGAACTTGCAACTTCTTAGTCAAAGACATTGATAAAATTATATTTTTTGCTAGGGTTAACCAAGAACAATATCTACATCATTCATCTCAATAGCATGAAAATATAATGTAAAACATATTTATCTATGGTGAGCTTCAAATCTTCAAAAAATTGAACATTTTTACCCTCAAGTTATGTCTTTGGTTTTCTTTGTTTGAACTTGCAACTTCTTAGTCAAAGACATTGATAAAATTATATTTTTTGCTAGGGTTAATGGAAACAATAATTTTTTGATTTTGAATGCAACCATGAACTTGCAAAATAGAATTATTACATTCAAAAAAATATTTTTTATCATTGTTTGACCTTGACACAAAATGTGTTGTTTCCTTAGCCTGCACATTATTATACTTTTATTTCGATCTCCATTTGCTTAAAAATGCAACTTCAAATTCTTCCCATGTATATGTATGATTACGAGCACTAGCAAACTCCATAAACTAGGATGAAGCTTCCCCTTGTAAATAAAATCAAAAATTACTTTTCCAAAAAATATTAGAAGATTGTGAATACTTAAAAAGTTGCCACCATTTCCAAGCATCACTATCATCCTCTCCATTGAATATTGGCAACTCCATGATTTTTTTCAAAGTAGCTAAGGTTTTAAATAATCTTTCTCAAAAATTAAAATTTTGAGATCTCATCTATTTCTTTCTTCAAACAATTAAATCTATAGATTTTCTTCAAAACAAAATAAACGACAACTGATCTGCTTACCCGGATTGAGAGTTACAATTTTTTCCCCTTTGCATAAATTTTTCGTGCAATCCAAAAACAACACCAAAAGCCCAACTTGCAACAGTTATAACTCCCTCAATACTTAACAAAATTTAACAAGTGAGTAGTAATTTTTGTAGTACTCAAAATAACTACATGCTGGTGTAAAAATATTTTGAAAATGACTTCTAAACAATTTAATACAAATTTTTTCTTTTTGAAAAAACATTCGCGCAACCAAAAAACAACCTCAACAACCCAACTTCAAATAGTTGTAACTCTCTCAATATGTATCAGAATTTCATAAGTGAGTAGTCATTTTTATAGTACTCAGAATAATCTACATGTTGGTGCAAAAATATTTTGAAAATGATTACTAAAAAAATTAATACAAATTTTTCCTTTTTGAAAAAAAAATTGCGTAGCCAAAAAACAACTTCAACAACCCAACTTCAAACAACTTTAACTCTCAATACTTATCAGAATTTCACAAGTGAGCAGTTTTCTTTTATATTACTCAAAATAACCTAAATGTTGGTACCAAAATTGGTTGAAAATGACAGCTAAAAAATTTAATACGATTTTTGTTAACAAATTTGGTCAAACAACAACACAAATAACCCAACTTCAAATAGTCATAACTTTCTCAATACTTATCATAATTTAACAAATGAGCAGTCATTTTTGTAGTACTCAAAAATATCTACACAGTGATGCAAAACCCTTTTAAATGATTGCTGAAATAAAAATTATGACCTCCACAAAGTGTGACGTTTTAAAAAAAAAACATGCCTTAGCTCTGCAAAAACAACCCCACTTTGCTCGAATTGCTGCTTTGATACCAAATTTTGTGAACCTCTCTTCTCGTAACCATAATTCATTCACCAATATGCAAAATATTCAACATGCATCCACATAAATTGCACACAATAAAATAGAGATTGATAATACCCCTGATGTAGGGCAAAACCTACAATGCTCCTTATTGGAAGAAAGTCATTCCACAAGATCTCGAGCTCTACAAGCCAAGACTTCTATAAGAATACTTCATACATGATTTTTACAATGGGGGTACATCTCTCTTTATACAAGAGTGTGATGGCTCACCTTCAATGAGTTACAAGATCACCCATGTGGTGATTCACCTTTCATGAGTTATAAAGTGCATAATAATATAACAATATTCCTTGTGGTTACATATGACAATATTCCCCCAACGCTTACATATATTATTCTATGACATGCCTATTTCTAATTTGACATGTGGCCTTTCATACTCAATAATTAATTTTTGGCTCTTACCATTATACAATATTAAATTATTAAGTACCTATCTTGGGTACCTAATAGCAAAAGAGTAGCGAATTAGTTTGAAGTGTATCAATGCTTCAAACCCTTATCATGAATGTGGTGAATATTGTTTCTGAAAAATTGTCGAAGTAAAGGAACGCTGAGAGAAAAAAGAGACGAGCGAGTGTGAGCCAAGAGGGAGTGCAAGCTATGAGGGAATGCAAGCTAGGAGAAGTGTGAGCCAAGAGCGAGTTCGAGTCGAGAGGGAGTGTGAGCCAATATTGAGATCTTCAAATATGGCAGAAGAGTATCGGATTTGTTTGGAGTGTATCAATGCTTCAATACTCACCATGAATGCGATGGATATTGTTTCCAAAAAATTGCCAAAGCAAAGGAACGTCGAGAGAAAGAAGAGAAAGGAGCAAGTGTGAGCTAGGAGGGAGTGCAAGTTGGGAGGGAGTTTGAGATAGGGGGAAGTGTGTGTCGAGACTGAGTGTGATCCAATAGGAAATGCAAGACAGAAGCGATCCCTAACTCCAACCCCACTAGTTAGTTTGGAAGGAAAGCCATATTTGAAATCCTAATGGGAAGTGAGGATGCCCTAGATGGAAGTTCAATTAAGTACCAGATCTTGCACCAGAAGTGACCATCAAGGATGAGATGATTGAGCATGTGTTGGCAATTTTTCCACACTAGAATTTTGATTATAATTTTGATTGTAAATGCAAAAAATAAATAATGCAATGATTGTACTAGTCCTCATTTTGCTCTGATCATTTTACTCTAAAGTTTCGTTCCTTTTTTTTTTATTTCATCGAAAAATTAAGGAAGAATAAAGGTTGTAATTTTTGCTGCAAAACGAATCGTGGTCGTGGCGAAATACAAGGGAATGAATGCGCCCTTAAAAAACATCTAAGAAGCAAGGCATCAGGAAAATATTTTAAAAGATGGAAGCTCCAAGGGGTTTTGCTCACGAAATTACGATATAAGTGATTTCGCTCGAGTTTGGGGTGAAAACAATGAAAGCGTCCCTCTTTGGGCAAAAGGGGTAATTTTTCCCAATTAGGGGCGAAAATAGGGAAAAGCGCCCTCTTGGGGGCGAAAGCAACTAACTGTATTTTCTTCATGTGGCCAAAGTCAAACTCGGGACGAAGACAAGCAAAGGTGCTCAAATTGAATGCAAAAACAATAAGAGGGCATTGGACAAAGTCAATGTCACCCCAAGAAGGGGACGAAAGTCATTGTTGCCCTTCCTTCGAGTGAAATCCTATTTTAAGATGATTTGGGAGTGAAAGCGCTGGGGAGAAGATAATGCTTTGGTCAAAGTCAAAGTCACCCTAGGGAGGGGGCATAATGTATTTTGGCCCTTCTTGGGGGCAAAACCCCATTTCAGGGCATTTAAGGGCGAAAGTATTGAAGAAGTGTTAATTGGAGCAAAAGCAAGTGCTGGTCAAAGTCAAAGTCACCCCAACATGAGGCGAAACATATTTTCGCCCTCCCTTGAGGGCAAAATTTATTTTTTGCCTGTAATACAAGCAAGACAATGTCGTGAAGCGAAATTCATGAGAAGATAGTCTCTGGACGAAATTAATCAAAATTAAGGACGAAATTCTAGCTTTGAAGGCAACCATCAGCGTACTAAATCATTTTTGCCCCTGCTTGCTACAAAAAGGGCCTTTCGCCCCATTGTCTGGGCAAAACCAGGTTTTATCTCTCTCAACAGAGTTACTTTTGGAAGCGCCGTTGTTGGAGATATTTTCGGGAAAGGACAAAGATTGACAGAATTTAATGCTTTGGGCAATGAAAGCCACGTTTCAAAATTTCTACTAAAAGGTTGCCAAGATTAAATGCTACGTCCCTGATTTTGGTGTGATCTGGTTCATTTTCAAGGTGCCCTTACTGATTTCGCTCCTTTTTCAAATGAAGTTAATTTTCGTTAGGACTTCCCAATAAAGTAAAAATTCCAAGGTGCAAGGTGATGGAATAGCAACCAGAATTTAATGTCCGAGCTCCTACTTGTCGCATGATATTGCTATGTTCTAATGCACCGATGTCTGGAATGATCTCTCTATCATCCATTTGTGGTGATTTCCTAAGCGTACTCCATGAAAGAGGGATCACTGCTTCCTGAAGAATGTTTTGATTCGAGTGTCGTTGCGCCCAAGGAGAAAGTTGCTCTCGTCGGTCTGTTGACTAGCCTACATTTTGTTTGTATGTGTATGTAATGATAGAGGCAAAATCCTCTATAAATACTAAGCGTTTTGATGTAATGGAGGAGGATAGACATTTTGTAGAAAAACACTTTAATTTTTTTGCATCAATAGAAAGACATTAAGCTTCTGGTTCCTTGAGTAGCATTGTGTTTGATTACTTTATGCTTATCATTTCTTTCTACGTTCATTTTCGTTATTAACTGATTTTAAATTATGTATCTGAATTTAACTACTGTTAGTGAGGGAATGAAATACTGAAATGCTTTCTTGGAGGTTTTATTTGCAAACGGTGAGTGGTTCATGTGCCTTTGTTTCTATTTCATGCTAATTAACACTTTATGTGAATTTCGACTACTAGTTTATCCCCACCTTTCAAATCTTGTTCATAACCATATTTCCCATTTCTTTCTGTCATTTCCCATCTCTTTTTTGTTACCCTAAGCTTTAAAATGAATTAGATTAGTAAGGGAACCAACCCTCTGTGGAGATTTACCTGAAGGACATCTCTCTTCTCCGACCTTTCAATGTTGGTCGGGTCTAGGGCGCATATATTTTATGATTAGGCATATTCGTGACCAACAATTTTTGGCACGCTCGGTGGGATCCTAAAAGGTGCCACTTTAAACACTATACTTGATTTTGCCCACTCACAACCAACAATTTTTGGCATGCCTGGTAGGACCCTAAAAGGTTCCACTTTAAATAGTATACTCAATTTCGCCCACTCGCAACCAAAAGTTTTTGGCATGCCTGGTGGGACCCTAAAAGGTTCCACTTTAAATTGTATACTCGATTTTGCCCACTCACGACCAACAGTTTTTGGCATGCTTGGTGGGACAAATCGTCTCCATAGTTTAAGGGAGCCCGAGTTGGTGAATCTTTGGCTTGTTGTTATCTAGAAAAATCACCATAGGTGTTGATAGTTTCGACAAACTTTGATCAGTGTTGAGGTTTGATGTTCGCTTTTATACTTTGATCAGTGTTGAGGTTTGATGTTCACCTTTATACTGTATGGTTAGAACATCTGGTGACTCAGCTTTACCTAGAAGCCTCCAAAGGTGAAGTGAGCAAAAGATTTCTTCATAATCACAATATCGAAGGCCAAAAATCTATAAGATCCCATTGAGTTTTATGAACTTGACACCCGAGTGTTAGGAGAACATCCTAGGATAGTCACTCTGACTGGCCCATCAAGTGTAACATCTTCACAGTTAGTTGGTGTGTTCTCTGTCCCTTCGAGCCCTGCTAGCACAACCACTAGTTTTCCACATCCCCAACCAAACACTCTAGTCCAAATGGCCCAAAATTCGCCACCACAGTCACCAAGGTAGTTCCCAACATGGAACCACTTCGGACCTCTGAATCTACAAGCTCAAAATCTGATTCTGCAAGCAGTAATAAAGGCTTTGCCTACTTACAATGGGACGAAGAAGACAACTTATGAGCACGTCCAAGACGTGGTTGTGTTAGTGATAATCCATAGCATCATAGATGAAGATATAATGGTAAGATTGCTCGTTCTCTCTCTCAGAGGTAAGTTGCTTTACTGGTACCGATCGTTATAACCTTCCACCATTACTACCTGGGACCAGTTTGCTGAATTACTGATCAAAGGTTTCAACGAACAAGTAGATCTGTTTTCTCTGTTGCATCAGTTTACCACCATTCAGAGGCATCCACAAGAAGAAATCGTGGACTTCAACGTTAGGTTCGCCCGAACTTGGCATAGGGTTCCTGATGGTCTTTGGCCGATTCATGAGCAGGCGGTATTTTACTACCTCCGAGCTTTCAACTTTGACATCAGTATAACCATCCGACAATTCAATATCAACACATTTTCCAATCTGTATTTTGCTGCACAAAAGGCTGAAGCTAACCTGATTGCTATCGGTAAGCTTCCACAAAAAATGGTAATGCCTATTTTTCCTTATATTCCATAGTATTTGTATGCTAATGCATCTTCTTAGCCCTTGCCCATGTCCCCCATGTATCCAACCCCTTCATGGAATTTGAGTACATCTCAAACTACAACGATAGTCTCTATCCCTCAAATGCTTGCTCCAACCATTCCACAGTTACCCACTCCGGTTCCAATCCTAGCACTACCATCTCCGCCTATACCT
The DNA here is from genome assembly GCA_028583015.1 of Wollemia nobilis. Taxonomy (NCBI): domain Eukaryota; kingdom Viridiplantae; phylum Streptophyta; class Pinopsida; order Araucariales; family Araucariaceae; genus Wollemia; species Wollemia nobilis. The sequence goes on along the minus strand of JAQPPZ010002907.1, from coordinate 12,200,191 downwards.
CTTCCATTACCAGTTCCGTCAGCACCCTCAAATCATGATCCACAAGAAAAGTGCTGAAAGAATTACAGTCCATGAACTCAGCCATAAGAGCGATGAGTAATGAGATCACAGTTATTAAAGGGAAGCAGATCGAAAGAGATTTCCAATGTAGAAGATTTCAACCGCCAACGATCACCAGGGAGCAAGCAACTTCAACCAACAAGATGCCCAAGAGAAATCCGACTGTATTGGAAAACGAAGAAGCTGACACATTAGACAAAGCATACTGGTGCTCTGTGTGCAATGATCTGCATGGCGAGGAAACTTGCATGGTTCACCTCAACTACGTGCATACATTGGCGAAGAGTTCTTTCGATGGTTAAATCAACATGATCACAGAAGTCGGTCATAACTTCATGGTTCCTTCTGAAGAGAAATTTTAAGTTCTCACAAGAGCTAGAAGAAAACCTGTCACCATGGACCCAGCTGGGATGGAGCCCCTGAAGGTATCTTTTGATCCAAAGGGGCACGGTGAGAAAAAATAGGTTCAAGCAAAGGCAGATGTTTCAGTGCCCAAGCCAGATGCACCTGTCTTGCTAAAATATCTTTTACCTCTACGAGCGAAAGAAGTGCAAGAAAAGGCTTCAACTTCACAAGCAAAATTTGAAATGGAGGAAGAGGCCAAGGAAAAAATTAAATACCCATATTTGACCAAACGTTAGAGGGTAGAGGCTACACAGCAGTATCAGAGCATATATGAGATGACCAATGAAGGAAAAGAGTCTGGTGCATCCATGTATAACATTGTTGAAGAGCTGAAGAGGATTCCAGCCAAGGTGAGTCTCTATGATGCACTGCAATTGCTTGGGCAAGTGGACTTGTTCCAAGAATCGCTGAAATTTGTGAAATATAAGGGGAAGAATCCGACTCAAACAGTGTTAGCTCAAACACTGACGACTTCTTCCACTGGAAAGAATAGACCACCCCTTTCTACTTGTCTCTCTGGATGGAAGGTTGGATTGTGCACAATTGCATGATCGAATCCGGCGCTGCAACGACTATCATGCCAAAGGCAGTTTGCGATGTTATGGGTATGGAATATACAATAATCAACCCTGGTGTCTTGCAGTTGGATGGAGCCCCTGTTAGGACAATGGGGGTCATCAAAGACATCCCTATTGTGCTACATAAAATGCCTCAGATCACTATAATCCAAGAGGTGGTTGTGGTTTATTTGGAGCCTTACTTCAACATGTGCTTGTCATGGTAGTTCACGACCAAGTTGGGAGGCTACCTTTCTATGGACTATTCTCATTTGGAGATTCCTGTCAAAGGGAGGAGAATCTATATTTATAACAAGAAACCTTCAACTTACCACATAGAGAAGATTGAAGAAGATAAACCCATGAATTATTTCAACTTGATGACCGAAGAACTGGAGGAATTAGATTTTATGGAAGAAGTTCTGGATGAGCTTCGGATAGAAGACGAGTTTTCGATGCTCGATTTTAATGCCATGATGGAGATAGAAATCGGCTGCTACACCATTACTAAGCTTAAAAAAGTTGAAGCAAAGGTGTTTGATGATGATCTTGTTCCTGATCAATTATGGACGTTGTACTTTGACGATGCTAGATGCAAGAATGGTGCAGGAGCAGGGCTCATTCTCATTTCTCCCTCTGGCATACAAAAGACATACTCCTACCAACTGACCTGGAGCTGTACAAACAACGCCGCAAAATATGAAGCCCTCTACTTGGATTTGAAAAAGGCAGAGAAGCTCGAGATCAAACAACTGCAGATTTTCAAATATTCTGAGCTAATCGTTAACCAAGTAACTAGTAAGTGTGTTTCCAAGCAACATTATTTGAAGGTGTACTGTAATAAAGTTTGGGACTTCTTCGAGGCTTAGATGGCATTGAACATCCAAGAAATCTCATGGGAGTAGAACAAGCATGCCGATCTCTTGGCATCCCTTGGTGCTAATTTCTCCCCAATTCATCATGTGGTGAGAAAGCCCAAGACTGTGAGGTTAGTTTACAGACCTTTAGTCCTTGAAAAAAATATCTTCTAGCAAGTATTTGAAATTGATGAATAGATCATAAATTTCTTGATAAGAGAAGCTAGTAATGTGGAATAGAGAACACTTGATGAGGAAGAAGCTGAGGGTTTGATCCAGTTGCGAAATAATTATATCCCAAAGGGATTGATTACACTTGAGAGTCTTTTTGATAAAAATGACAGAGCAGAAAAGCATAAGACCAAAGTGAACAAAAATGAGTACATTGAACTATAGTTGGGACCCGAGAAGTCGATCAAAGTCGGTACTTATTGCACTCAGGAAGAGCTCGAGCAGATTAAAGAATTATGTCATGAGTACCCAGACATTATCGCTTGGAGCTACCAGGATTTGAAAGGCTACAATAAGGATGTAATCCAGCATACCTTTGAGTTTTAGGAAGGAGTAAAACCCTTCAGGCAAAATCAGTGACAAGTTAATCCCAAGATTGAAACCCTGATGAAAGATGAACTGCTGAAGATGTTGGAAGCCAAAATCATCTACCTGATTAAGCACTCTACCTAGGTAGCAAATCTGGTCCCCGTGAGAAAGAAGAATGGAGATATTCACCTATGCATGGATTTTCGAAATTTAAACAAGGTGTCTCTGAAGGATCACTATCTGCTACCTCAAATTGATCAAATTCTTCATGTGGTTGCTGGTGCTCAAAGATTCTCTTTGTTAGACGGATTCTCCAGCTATAACCAAATCTAGGTCAAAGATGAAGACCAATATAAAATGACGTTCACCACAAAATGGGGAACTTTTGCTTATTGGCAAATACCGTTTGGTCTCTCAAACGCTAGCACGACTTTTCAGAGAGTGATGGACGTAGCTTTCGGTGAGTTGTTGAATCATGTTATTGTTATTTATTTGGATAACATGACTGTTTTCTCTCATAGCAGGAGGAACATAGTCTACATTTGAGACAAGTGTTCGAAAAGTGTCGGGAGTTCAGGATATCAATCAACCCGAAGAAGTCATTCTTTGCGGTAAAAGAAGGAAAGCTCTTGGGCCACGTTATTTTGGAGGAAGGTTTGGCTATAGACCCAGCTAGAGCTAAGACTCTCCTGAAGCTTTTGTTGCCAGCCAACAAGAAGGATTTGCAATTATTTTTCGGGCAGATAAACTTTGTTCAAAAGTTTGTGGTAGAATTCGCTCAAGTGGTAAAGTCGATGATTGAGCTGCTAAAGAAAAATACCGACTTTAAATAGACTGAGCAAAGGAAGAAAGCGTTCAAGGAAATTAAATAAATGATTTCTCAAGCTCCGGTCCTAGTGAACCCCGACTACTCAATTTTTTTTATCCTTTATGCCATTGGTGAGTAAGAGAGCTATGCAACGGTTCTTACATAGAACGGAGATTATGGAGATGAGCGACCGATTGCTTTCTTGAGTCAAGTCATCCAACCACATGAAGAAAAATATAATTTCATTGAAAAGCAAGTATATGCAGTGATGAAATCCTTGAAGAAGTTTTGGCATTTTGTTTCCCAAAGCAAGACAATAGTTTATGTTGTTCATCCAGGCATCTGAAGTTTCATCATTCAAGGAGAACTTGGAGATAAGAGAGCTGGTTGGATTTCCAAAATTCAGGAGTATGACGTTGAAATTCGCCCATCCAAGATAGTCCGAGGCCGAACATTGTGTCAAGAGCTTACAAAGAGCGCTACATATGAATCCATGGTTTGCCAACTTGAAGATTCAGTAAGCAATTTTGCTAATCACTCTATGGATGATCGTGATTGGATAGAGGACCTTATCGAATATTTTCGTTCAGGAAGATGTCCTCCACACCTTAATGCCTCATAGAGAAGGAGATTTAGATTTCAGGCCCTTAGGTACGTCATGATGTTGAATGGGCTATTACATAAGAATATTGATGGAGTTCTCCTTAGGTGTGTACAAGAGTCAAAAAAAAAAAAGAATCCTAGAGGAGTTTCACTTTGGCCTATCAAGAGGAGATTATGTATGGAGGCCAATGGAACTGAAGATCATCAAAGCAGGATATTTTTGGACTACTCTCTTTAAAGATTCTTTCAAAATCTGTCAATATTGCAACAAATGCGAGAGATATATCGGTAGAAGAAAAAATGCATCATTGTCCCTTCATCCGATCCAAGTAGAAGCGTCGTTTCATCAATGGGGCTTAGACTTTATTGGGGCCATTGATCTCAATTCCTCTGTCGGACACAAATATATCTTGATGACAACCGATTATTTCACCTGATGGTCAGAAGCAATTCCAACCAAGAATGCAGATCAAGCAACAATTATCGCTTTCCTTGAGGGTTTATTCACTCCTCTCTTTGTAGATTCTTTCAAAATCTGTCAATATTGCAACAAATGCGAGAGATATATCGGTAGAAGAAAAAATACATCATTGCCCCTTCATCCAATCCAAGTAGAAGCGTCGTTTCATCAATGGGGCTTAGACTTTATTGGGGCCATTGATCCCAATTCCTCTGTCGGACACAAATATATCTTGATGACAACTGATTATTTCACCTGATGGTCAGAAGCAATTCCAACCAAGAATGCGAATCAAGCAACAATTATCGCTTTCCTTGAGGGTTTATTCACTCTTTTTGGCATATCGAATGCAATCATAACAGACAATGGGACTCCGTTTATCGGTGCCAAGATCAACGAATTTACGGGTAAGTATAGGATTTATTTGAAGACATCATCTAACTATTATCCGCAGGGGAACGACTTGGCTGAGTCCACAAACAAGAATTTGCTAAGAATTTTAAAGAAAACCCTTGGAGATAATAAGTGCAGTTGGCACTTGCTCCTGACCAAGCGTTATGGGTCGATCGCATCTCAGTGAAGAAATCCATCAAGACGTCCCCTTATTCCTTGTTATACGGAAAAGAAGTAGTGTTACACGTTCATATTGAATTATTGGCTCTTCAGTCATGGAACTTGTTGTATGGTGAAGATGATGAGCCTGATCCCATGAGCACGAGGTTGGTTCAACTTCTATAGTTGGAGGAAGAGAGAGAAAAATCATACAATGCCTTTATGGAACATGCCCGGATGACGCATAAATGGTTTGGCAAGAAAACTTCCAAGAAGGCGTTCAAAGTAGGTGATCTAGTGCTGAAATGGAACGAAAATAAGGCTAAGTCTGGCAAGCATCACAAGTTTGAAGTGATATGGGAGGGCCTGTTCCAGATTTCAAGCGTGAATTAAGTCAACTCATTTTATTTGCAGGATATGGGTGGCCGTGAGCTGTCGATTCTCGTAAATGATCTTCATTTGACGGCCTACCATCAGTGACAAAGTTTTGATCAAGTATGTATATATGTACATAGGATGTTATGTTATTTCGTTTTTAGTCAAGTATTTTTAAAATGATATAAGTAAAAAAAATGGATGAAATGTTTTCGCCAGGAAAATTTTGTTCTATCTCAAGCAAGTGTTTTTGCCCATGTAGTTATTTTGAGTACTACAAAAATTACTACTCACTTGTTAAATTTTGTTAAGTATTGAGGGAGTTATAGCTGTTGCAAGTTGGTCTTTTGGTGTTGTTTTTGGGTTGCACAAAAAATTTATGCAAAGGGAAGAAATTGTAACTCTCAATCCCGGTAAGCGAATCAATTGTCGTTTGTTTTGTTTTGAAGAAAATCTATAGATTTAATTGTTTGAAGAAAGAAATAGATGAGATCTCAAAATTTTAATTTTTGAGAAAGTTCGATTATTTAAAACCCTAGCTACTTTGAAAAAAAATCATGGAGTTGCCAATATTCAATAGAGAGGATGATAGTGATGCTTGGAAATGGTGGCAACTTTTTAAGTCTTCACAATCTTCTAATATTTTTTGGAAAAGTAATTTTTGTTTTTATTTACAAGGGGAAGCTTCATCCTGGTTTATGGAGTTTGCTAGTGCTCGTAATCATACATATACATGGGAAGAATTTGAAGTTGCATTTTTAAGCAAATGGAGATCGAAAGAAAAGAATAATAATGTGCAGGCTAAGGAAACTACACATTTTGTGTCAAGGTCAAACAATGATAAAAAATATTTGTTTGAATGTAAAAATTCTATTTTGCAAGTTCATGGTTGCATTCAAAATCAAAAAATTATTGTTTCCATTAACCCTAGCAACAAATATAATTTTATCAATGTCTTTGACTAAGAGGTTGCAAGTTCAAACAAAGAAAATCAAAGACATACAACTTGAGGGTAAAAATGTTCAATTTTTTGAAGATTTGAAGCTCACCATGGATAAATATGTTTTAAATTCATATTTTCTTGCTATTGAGATGAATGATGTAGATATTGTTCTTGGTTATCCTTGGTTGCATTCTTTGGGTACTATTAACATCAATGTGGAAAAGAAGTTCATGAAGTTATGGTACAAGAAGATAACATTGCAAGATATCTCTCAATCTAAGGAGCAAGAATCATTGAAAAACCAGGAAGTTATGGTAGGGACACAAGTTGTATAAGATCATGAAACAAAGTTTACGGAGGAGACAGTAACAGAGATCACGAAAGACAAAAAAGCAAAATATGAAACAAAAAAAGGGAGCAAGAGAGAAGAGCGAAAACAAGTAGAACAACAGGCTAAGGTTGGAGTATATCACCACCCACACCACCATGAGAGGCAACAATCATGGAGACAAGGCATGGAGCAACAAAGGAGCTATGAAGGACATATAAGAAACCAGAGGAGTCCAAACTTTGGTCATAAATACAAGCAGGTCTGGATGAAAAAAAGAGAACTTTATGCTTCCAACACATGGCATTGGCATCAATGAAGGAAGCAAGAATTTGCAATAATTTTTTGGGCAGATAAAATTTGTTCAGAATTTTGTGGTAGAATTCGCTCAAGTGGTAAAGTCGATGATTGAGCTGCTAAAGAAAAATGCCGACTTTAAATGGATTGAGCAAAGGAAGAAAGCGTTCAAGGAAATTAAAGAAATGATTTCTCAAGGTCCGGTCCTAGTGAACCCCGACTACTCAAATTTTTTTATCTTGTATGTTGTTGGTGAGTAAGAGAGCTATGCAATGGTTCTTACGTAGAAGGGAGATGATGGAGATAAGCGACCGATTGCTTTCTTGAGTCAAGTCATCCAACCGCATGAAGAAAAATATAATTTCATTGAAAAGCAAGTATATGCGATGATGAAATCCTTGAAGAAGTTTTGGCATTTTGTTTCTCAAAGCAAGACAATAGTTTATGTTGTTCATCCAGGCATCCGAAGTTTCATCATTCAAGGAGAACTTGGAGATAAGAGAGCTGGTTGGATTTCCAAAATTTAGGAGTATGATGTTGAAATCCGCCCATCCAAGATAGTCCGAGGCCGAGCATTGTGTCAAGAGCTTACAAAGAGCGCTACATATGAATCCATGGTTTGCCAACTTGAAGATTCAGTAAGCAATTTTGCTAATCACTCTACGGATGATCGTGATTGGATAGAGGACCTTATCAAATATTTTCGTTCAGGAAGATGTCCTCCACACCTTAATGCCTCATAGAGAAGGAGATTTAGACTTCAGGCCCTTAGGTACGTCATGATGTTGAATGGGCTATTACATAAGAATATTGATGGAGTTCTCCTTAGGTGTGTACGAGAGTCAAAAAAACAAAGAATCCTAGAGGATTTTCACTTTGGCCTATCAAGAGGAGATTATGTAGGGAGGCCAATGACACTGAAGATCATCAAAGCAAGATATTTTTGGACTACTCTCTTTGTAGATTCTTTCAAAATCTATCAAGATTGCAACAAATGCGAGAGATATATCGGTAGAAGAAAAAATGCATCATTGTCCCTTCATCCGATCCAAGTAGAAGCGTCGTTTCATCAATGGGGCTTAGAGTTTATTGGGGCCATTGATCCCAATTCCTCTGTCGGACACAAATATATCTTGATGACAACCGACTATTTCACCTGATGGTCAGAAGCAATTCCAACCAAGAATGCGGATCAAGCAACAATTATCGCTTTCCTTGAGGGTTTATTCACTCTTTTTGGCATACCGAATGCAATCATAATAGACAATGGGACTCCGTTTATCGGTGCCAAGATCAACGAATTTACGGGTAAGTATAGGATTTATTTGAAGACATCATCTAACTATTATCCGCAGGGGAACAACTTGGCTGAGTCCACAAAAAAGAATTTGCTGAGAATTTTAAAGAAAACCCTTAGAGATAATAAGTGCAGTTGGCACTTGCTCATGAACCAAGCGTTATGGGTCGATCGCATCTCAGTGAAGAAATCCATCAAGACGTCCCCTTATTCCTTGTTATATGGAAAAGTAGTGTTACCCGTTAATATTTAATTATTGGCTCTTCAGTCATGGAACTTGTTGTATGGTGAAGATGATGAGCTTGATCCCATGAGCACGAGGTTGGTTCAACTTCTACAGTTGGAGGAAGAGAGAAAAATCATATAATGCCTTTATGGAACATGCTCGGATGACGCATAAATGGTTTGGCAAGAAAACTTCCAAGAAGTCGTTCAAAGTAGGTGATCTAGTGCTGAAATGGAACGAAAATAAGGCTAAGTCTGGCAAGCATCACAAGTTTGAAGTGATATGGGAGGGCCTGTTCCAGACTTCAAGCGTGAATTAAGTCAACTCATTTTATTTGCAGGATATGGGTGGCCGTGAGTTGTCGATTCCCATAAATGATCTTCATTTGACGGCCTACCATTAGTGAAATTTTTTTGATCAAGTATGTATATATGTACATAGGATGTTATGTTATTTCGTTTTTAGTCAAGTATTTTTAAAATGATATAAGTAAAAGAAATGGATGAAATGTTTTCGCCAGGAAAATTTTGTTCTATCTCGAGCAAGTGTTTTTGCCCATGTAGTTATTTTGAGTACTACAAAAATTCCTACTCACTTGTTAAATTTTGTTAAGTATTGAGGGAGTTATAGCTGTTGCAAGTTAGGCTTTTTGTGTTGTTTTTGGGTTGCACAAAAAATTTATGCAAAGGGAAGAAATTGTAACTCTCAATCCCGATAAGCAGATCAGTTGTCGTTTGTTTTGTTTTGAAGAAAATCTATAGATTTAATTGATTGAAGAAAGAAATAGATGAGATCTCAAACTTTTAATTTTTGAGAAAGTTCGATTATTTAAAACCTTAGCTACTTTGAAAAAAAATCATGGAGTTGCCAATATTCAATGGAGAGGATGATAGTGATGCTTGGGAATGATGGAAACTTTATAAGTCTTCAAAATCTTCTAATATTTTTTGGAGAAGTAATTTTTATTTTTATTTACAAGGGGAAGCTTTATCTTGGTTTATGGAGTTTGCTAGTGCTCGTAATCCTACATATACATGGGAAGAATTTGAAGTTGCATTTTTAAGCAAATGGAGATCGAAAGAAAAGAATAATAATGTGTAGGCTAAGGAAACAACACATTTTGTGTCAAGGTCAAACAATGATAAAAAATATTTGTTTGAATGTAATAATTCTATTTTGCAAGTTCATGGTTGCATTCAAAATAAAAAAATTATTGTTTCCATTAACCCTACCAACAAATATAATTTTATCAATGTCTTTGACTAAGAATTTGCAAGTTTAAACAAAGAAAACCAAAGACATATAACTTGAGGGTAAAAATGTTCAATTTTTTGAATATTTGAAGTTCACCATGGATAAATATGTTTTACATTCATATTTTCTTGCTATTGAGATGAATGATGTAGATATTGTTCTTGGTTATCCTTGGTTGCATTCTTTGGGTACTATTAACATCAATGTGGAAAAGAAGTTCATGAAGTTATGGTACAAGAAGATAACATTGCAAGATATCTCTCAATCTAAGGAGCAAGAATCATTGGAAAACCAGGAAGTTATGGTAGGGACACAAGTTGTATAAGATCATGAAACAAAGTTTACAGAGGAGACAGTAACAGAGATCACGAAAGACAAAAAAGCAAAATATGAAACAAAAAAAGGGAGCAAGAGAGAAGAGCAAAAACAAGTAGAACAACAGGCTAAGGTTGGAGTATATCACCACCCACACCACCATGAGAGGCAACAATCATGGAGACAAGGCATGGAGCAACAAAAGAGCTATGAAGGACATATAAGAAACCAGAGGAGTCCAAACTTTGGTCATAAATACAAGCAGGTTTGGATGAAAAAAAGAGAACTTTATGCTTCCAACACATGGCATTGGCATCAATGAAGGAAGCAAGGATTTGCAATAATTTTTTGGGCAGATAAAATTTGTTCAGAATTTTGTGGTAGAATTCGCTCAAGTGGTAAAGTCGATGACTGAGCTGCTAAATAAAAATTCCAACTTTAAATGGACTGAGCAAAGGAAGAAAGCGTTCAAGGAAATTAAAGAAATGATTTCTCAAGGCCCGGTCCTAGTGAACCCCGACTACTCAAATTTTTTTATCCTGTATGTCGTTGGTGAGTAAGAGAGCTATGCAATGGTTCTTACGTAGAAGGGAGATGATGGAGATGAGTGACAGATTGCTTTCTTGAGTCAAGTCATCCAACCGCATGAAGAAAAATATAATTTCATTGAAAAGCAAGTATATGCAGTGATGAAATCCTTGAAGAAGTTTTGGCATTTTGTTTCCCAAAGCAAGACAATAATTTATGTTGTTCATCCAGGCATCTGAAGTTTCATCATTCAAGGAGAACTTGGAGATAAGAGAGCTGGTTGGATTTCCAAAATTCAGGAGTATGACGTTGAAATCCGCCCATCCAAGATAGTCCGAGGCTGAGCATTGTGTCAAGAGCTTACAAAGAGCGCTACATATGAATCCATGGTTTGCCAACTTGAAGATTCAGGAAGCAATTTTGCTAATCACTCTACAGATGATCGTGATTGGATAAAGGACCTTATCGAATATTTCCGTTCAGGAAGATGTCCTCCACACCTTAATGCCTCATAGAGAAGGAGATTTAGACTTCAGGCCCTTAGGTACGTCATGATGTTGAATGGGCTATTACATAAGAATATTGATGGAGTTCTCCTTAGGTGTGTACGGGAGTAAAAAAAAAAAGAATCCTAGAGGAGTTTCACTTTGGCCTATCAAGAGGAGATTATGTAAGGAGGCCAATGGCACTGAAGATCATCAAAGCAGGATATTTTTGGACTACTCTCTTTTTAGATTCTTTCAAAATCTATCAAGATTGCAACAAATGTGAGAGATATATCGGTAGAAGAAAAAATGCATCATTGTCCCTTCATATGATCCAAGTAGAAGCGTCGTTTCATCAATGGGGCTTAGAGTTTATTGGGGCCATTGATCCCAATTCCTCTGTCGGACACAAATATATCTTGATGACAACCGACTATTTCACCTGATGGTCAGAAGCAATTCCAACCAAGAATGCGGATCAAGAAACAATTATCGCTTTCCTTGAGGGTTTATTCACTCTTTTTGGCATACCGAATGCAATCATAACAGACAATGGGACTCCGTTTATCGGTGCCAAGATCAACGAATTTACGGGTAAGTATAGGATTTATTTGAAGACATCATCTAACTATTATCCGCAGGGGAACGACTTGGCTGAGTCCACAAACAAGAATTTGCTGAGAATTTTAAAGAAAACCCTTGGAGATAATAAGTGCAGTTGGCACTTGCTCCTGAACCAAGCGTTATGGGTCGATCGCATCTCAGTGAAGAAATCCATCAAGACGTCCCCTTATTCCTTGTTATATGGAAAAGAAGTAGTGTTACCCGTTCATATTGAATTTTTGGCTCTTCAGTCATGGAACTTGTTGTATGGTGAAGATGATGAGCCTGATCCCATGAGCACAAGGTTGGTTCAACTTCTACAGTTGGAGGAAGAGAGAGAAAAATCATACAATGCCTTTATGGAACATGCCCGGATGACACATAAATGGTTTGGCAAGAAAACTTCCAAGAAGTCATTCAAAGTAGGTGATCTAGTGCTGAAATGGAATGAAAATAAGGCTAAGCCTAGCAAGCATCACAAGTTTGAAGTGATATGGGAGGGCTCGTTCCAGATTTCAAGCGTGAATTAAGTCAACTCATTTTATTTGCAGGATATGGGTGGCCGTGAGCTATCGATTCCCGTAAATGATCTTCATTTGACGGCCTACAATCAGTGACAAAATTTTGATCAAGTATGTATATATGTACATAGGATGTTATGTTATTTCGTTTTTAGTCAAGTATTTTTAAAATGATATAAGTAAAAAAAATGGATGAAATGTTTTCACCAGGAAAATTTTCTTCTATCTCGAGCAAGTGTTTTTGCCCATGTAGTTATTTTGAGTACTACAAAAATTACTACTCACTTGTTAAATTTTGTTAAGTATTGAGGGAGTTATAGCTGTTGCAAGTTGGGCTTTTGGTGTTGTTTTTGGGTTGCACAGAAAATTTATGCAAAGGGAAGAAATTGTAACTCTCAATCCCGGTAAGCAGATCAGTTGTCGTTTGTTTTGTTTTGAAGAAAATCTATAGATTTAATTGATTGAAGAAAGAAATAGATGAGATCTCAAACTTTTAATTTTTGAGAAAGTTCGATTATTTAAAACCTTAGCTACTTTGAAAAAAAATCATGGAGTTGCCAATATTCAATAGAGAGGATGATAGTGATGCTTGGAAATGGTGGCAACTTTTTAAGTCTTCACAATCTTCTAATATTTTTTGGAAAAGTAATTTTTGTTTTTATTTACAAGGGGAAGCTTCATCCTGGTTTATGGAGTTTGCTAGTGCTCGTAATCATACATATACATGGGAAGAATTTGAAGTTGCATTTTTAAGCAAATGGAGATCAAAAGAAAAGAATAATAATGTGCAGGCTAAGGAAACTACACATTTTGTGTCAAGGTTAAACAATGATAAAAAATATTTGTTTGAATGTAAAAATTCTATTTTGCAAGTTCATGGTTGCATTCAAAATCAAAAAATTATTGTTTCCATTAACCCTAGCAACAAATATAATTTTATCAATGTCTTTGACTATGAAGTTGCAAGTTCAAACAAAGAAAATCAAAGACATATAACTTGAGGGTAAAAATGTTCAATTTTTTGAAGATTTGAAGCTCACCATGGATAAATATGTTTTACATTCATATTTTCATGCTATTGAGATGAATGATGTAGATATTGTTCTTGGTTATCCTTGGTTGCATTCTTTGGGTACTATTAACATCAATGTGGAAAAGAAGTTCATGAAGTTATGGTACAAGAAGATAACATTGCAAGATATCTCTCAATCTAAGGAGCAAGAATCATTGGAAAACCAGGAAGTTATGGTAGGGACACAAGTTGTATAAGATCATGAAACAAAGTTTACGGAGGAGACAGTAACAGAGATCACGAAAGACAAAAAAGCAAAATATGAACCAAAAAAAGGGAGCAAGAGAGAAGAGCGAAAACAAGTAGAACAACAGGCTAAGGTTGGAGTATATCACCACCCACACCACCATGAGAGGCAACAATCATGGAGACAAGGCATGGAGCAACAAAGGAGCTATGAAGGACATATAAGAAACCAGAGGAGTCCAAACTTTGGTCATAAATACAAGCAGGTCTGGATGAAAAAAATAGAACTTTATGCTTCCAACACATGGCATTGGCATCAATGAAGGAAGCAAGGATTTGCAATAATTTTTTGGGGAGATAAAATTTGTTCAGAATTTTGTGGTAGAATTCGCTCAAGTGGTAAAGTCGATGACTGAGCTGCTAAAGAAAACTGTCGACTTTAAATGGACTGAACAATGGAAGAAAGCGTTCAAGGAAATTAAAGAAATGATTTCTCAAGGCCCGGTCCTAGTTAACCCTGACTACTCAAATTTTTTTATCCTGTATGTCGTTGGTGAGTGAGAGAGCTATGCAATGGTTCTTACGTAGAAGGGAGATGATGGAGATGAGTGACCGATTGCTTTCTTGAGTCAAGTCATCCAACCGCATGAAGAAAAATATAATTTCATTGAAAAGCAAGTATATGCAGTGATGAAATCCTTGAAGAAATTCTGGCATTTTGTTTCCCAAAGCAAGACAATAGTTTATTTTGTTCATCCAGACATCCAGAGTTTCATCATTCAAGGAGAACTTGGAGATAAGAGAGCTGGTTGAATTTCCAAAATTCAGGAGTATGACGTTGAAATCCGCCCATCCAAGCTAGTTCGAGGCCGAGCATGGTGTCAAGAGCTTGCAAAGAGTGCTACATATGAATCCATGGTTTGCCAACTTGAAGATTCAGTAAGCAATTTTGCTAATCACTCTACGGATGATCGTGATTAGATAGAGGACCTTATTGAATATTTTCGTTCACGAAGATGTCCTCCACACCTTAATGCCTCATAGAGAAGGAGATTCAGACTTCAGGCCCTTAGGTACGTCATGATGTTGAATGGGCTATTCCATAAGAATATTGATAAATTTCTCCTCAAGTTTGTCTGAGAGTCATAAAAACAAAGAATCCTAGAGGAGTTTCACTCTCGCCTATCAAGAGGATATTATGTAGGGAGGCCAATGGCACTGAAGATCATCAAATCAGGTTATTTCTGGCCTACTCTCTTTGTAGATTCTTTCAAAATCAGTCAAGATTGCAACAAATGCGAGAGATATATTGGTAGAAGAAAAAATGCATCATTGCCCCTTCATCCGATCCAAGTAGAAGCGTCGTTTCATCAATGGGGCTTAGAATTTATTGGGGTCATTGATCCCAATTCCTCTGTCGGACACAAATATATCCTGATGACAATCGACTATTTCACCCGATGGTCAGAAGCAATTCCAACCAAGAAGGCGGATCAAGCAACAATTATCGCTTTCCTTGATGGTTTAATCACTCGTTTTGGCATACCGAATGCAATCATAATAGACAATGGGACTTCGTTTATCGATGCCAATATCAACAAATTTGCGGGTAAGTATGGGATTTATTTGAAGATATCATCTAACTATTATCCGCAGGGGAACGACTTGGCTAAGTCCACAAACAAGAATTTGCTGAGAATTTTAAAGAAAACCCTTGGAGATAATAAGCGCAGTTGGCACTTGCTCCTGAACCAAGCATTATGGATCGATCGCATCTCAGTGAAGAAATCCATCAAGATGTCCCCTTATTACTTGCTATACGAAAAAGAAGCAGTGTTGTCCGTTCATATTGAATTACCGCCTCTTCAGTCATGGCACTTGTTGTATGGTGAAGATGATAAGCCTGATCCCATGAGCACAAGGTTGGATCAACTTCTACAGTTGGAGGAAAAGAGAGAAAAATCATACAATGCCTTCATGGAACATGCTCGGATGACGCATAAATGGTTTGGCAAGAAAACTTCTGAGAAGTCATTCAAAGTAGGTGATCTAGTGTTGAAATGGAACGAAAACAAGGCTAAGTCTGGCAAGCATCACAAGTTTGAAGTGATATGGGAGGGCCTGTTCAAGATTTCAGGCGTGAATCAGGTCAACTTATTTTATTTGCAGGATATCGGTGATCATGAGCTGTCGATTCCCGTAAATGATCTTCATTTGACGACCTACCATCAGTGACAAAAATCCTGATCAAGTATGTATATATGTACATAGGTTGTTATGTTATTTCGTTTTCAGTCAAGTATTTTTAAAATGATATAAGTAAAAAAAATGGATGAAATGTTTTCGCTAGGAGAATTTTGTTCTATCATGTTTTTCTATTTTCGCACCACAAAGAAGATTCGCCATGTTTTTTCTATTTCCAGGGCGAAACCCTCATTTATTTCTCCAAAGATGTTTTTGGACCAAAACTACTAAAAAAGATCAAAAAAATAGATGCATGTTTTTAGAACTCGAGTTGACAGTGCTAAGTTTGGAAAAGAAGGAGGCGAAGTTAATTTTGCCTTGCTTTTTCAACAAAGCACTCTCAGTTAAAGCTTGCTTTTAGCAATAAGCTTTTTCGGGGTAAAGTAAGGGATGAATTATTTTAAAAGGATTGCAAAGCATGTAATTTTGCCAACCAACAAGCAGAAGAGCATTTTCGGAGCGCAAGCATTTTGGTATTTTCGCCTAGCTGACGTTTTTAGCACGAAGGATGCACCCAGTTGATGTTTTTCACTGACTTGCGCTAATTTTGGGATGAGCTCCAGTTAATTGCATGAAGTCAAGATAATTTCACCGGTAAAGATCTCACAAGAATATTTTGGCGGTTTAATACAATGCAATTAATATTTTCACCCTCGGAGAGTGCCCACCACTCACACGTGGTATTTTTCATTTCTGGAGTTAGTCGTTAAATACTTGGATTATGCTTTTCAAGATAAAAGTGATTGAGTACAAAGTTTGAGGAAGATTCATAGCACAAGGGCATTAATAGCAGTTAAATTCTTATTTAAAAATGCATTGGGTGAGAGAACCAAGGAAGCACATCCACCCAAACTTATCGAGTGCACCACTTGCATTTAACTAGGTATTTGAGAGCGAAGATTTTAAATACGGCTTGCAGTTGAAGAAAAGATCGAAATTATTTGTTTTGAAGCATTGCCATATTATCCTTTAGTGCCCTGGATTGTTGTTTGTGTTGCAGGATTCTCAAATTGCTATAGTAAATTTGACCATACGAGGATGGGAAAGAAAGTTGTCAAATCAACAAAAGTTGCGGAGCCCAAAAAATACAAGGAGGTAAAAAAGCTAAAAAATCTAAGAATAAAAATACATAGCTTGACCCATATTCTGATGCACTGGCTCAAATTGGAGACTGTGCTATTTCAAATAAAGGCGTAGAAAAATTGCGCCTAGACATGGAGACTGCTGTCAAGCAAGGTTTGACATCGGAAAGCCCGTTGACGATTACCTATCGTGCATAACTTTCCTGGTACCTATGTACACCTGTTCATACTTACCCCAAGTTGGTAGTGGTGATTGCAAAGTTTTATCAGCCTGCAACAAGGGTCATCCGTAATGTGAAGGGAGATAAATTGTTCACCATTTCGCCCAACGCAATTAGAGAGGCATTTTCTTGTGGGGTGAAGCCTTCCTCGGATGTTGTGTTCAAAAAGATGAATCTCAAGGAACAAGAGGAGAGGTATCAGTCAACTGTATCATTGTGCCAGTTCATGGAGAACCAGTTGATAAAGGCACCCCAATTCGGAGAGTTGTTGGCTTTACTGAAACCTCTAATAGAGTTTAAAAGCCCAGATATGTATTCCATGTTGGCTTGGGTGTCCGGTCTTCCTACTAATACCACGACATACAAATGGAAAGCAGCGTTGGTGCAATGTATTTCCCAGGTGGAATTTTATGCCCCAACAACCATGCAAGCAAATAGAAATCTGATTTTCTTCGATTGGGTATACTATGTGGCTTCAGTAATGCATACCCAGTTGGAGAGGATACAGAGCGAAGTAGCAATTTTATTAAAAAACACTTCATTTTTTGCCTGGTATTTCTTCTTCCACCTGCATCGACGTTTCTCTTTCATAGTAGTCAAGCAAGTTGATGAGGCAGACAATAAGCTGCCAATTTATCAGTGGACTCCAAGCCTGTCCAAGAAGGAGTCGTTTTACAATTTCAATCGCATGTTTTTGAGCCCCATCCTTGAACTTATTTTCTTCATGAGTGAAAGAGTGCCAAGGGCGATGAGGGAGGAGATTGTTACAAAAGAGAAAGGAGATATTTTCTTGTTGACATAGGATGTCGTGGTGCGAATTTTTGACTTCACTGGCAAGCCGTTTCTCCTTCCATATTTTACTATTGAGCGCCTTTTTACAATGGAAGTTGTCCTCCAGACCGACTACATCAACGACATCTATGGGAAGGACAAGGAAAGAAGACTACATGCACCATTCTATTTTGCTTTGGCGACATTGAAATAGACCAGGTTGGCCAGAATAAATTGATTAATGAACCTCTCTACAACATGGATAGAGTGGAATTACCTCAGCGATGGACGTATGATACTTTGGGTAATTTTGCAGCATTGATTAAAGCTAAAAGTTTTCATTGCGGCTTCTGGGCGGATATTGAGCACATGAGGAATAATCCATAGGGGCATGATCTCGAATGGCAGATTGAGCAGATGATATTTCCATCATGGCATGATTTTTATGAGATGGAGGTCGAGTATAACCCTATAGTTCACAAGAACCAGATTCCTCCTCCGGGTTTGTTTGGAAAAATGAAAGAATAGTTGCCCACTTGGTCCGAGGAAAAAATTACTAACTAGTGGGTTATGAGGGCCCACAAAGAGAAAACCATGTCAACTTATGGCCTGGCAATGGACGATGCATTTTTAGACGTCTATGATGAATACTATGATAACTATCAGCCAATCTCTTTTGCTAAGATTGTACCTCAGACTTTTCAAAGATCTGACAACGAAGAGATCATGGCCGAACATGAGCAACAAGTGGTTGAGGAAGTGCCACTTGTGGAAGAAGAGAGACAACCATCATCGGAGGTGCAACTCCAGTGGAAGAATAAGAACAAGCGTGAGGTGCTTCATTTTTCAAAAATCTCCAAGAAGCCAAGAACAAACACACTTTCTTCATCCGATACAAACTCTCCTCCTACAACCGAAGCCACACAAGTTGATGTTTCAAGAAATCCTCCTTTGGTTCAGGCATAACAACTTGGCCAACACATGAAAGTTATAGATCTAGAGAGGGAGGTAGAGGAGGAACTGGATAAGGGCAAATCAATGTCACAGCCACCCTCATCATTGGCTCAAAAGGTATCCAAGCTCGAAGGTACATTTTATTTGCCCTCTTCCCTTTCTCTTAAGAATTTGGTGATTGTTGCACCCCATTTCATAGCTATCACTTTTATATCACCTCCATTCGGTATACCCACAACTTCCATTTCGCTTCCCGTTTTCCAGTCTCCAGTCACCGATGCTCCCTCTTTTCCTATTCCCACTTTTATTGTTTCCCTTTCTTTTAGTTCTTTTGTATTTGGTTCCAATCCATTTTCACGCCCTTCATCCTCCATTCCAGTAATCTCTACCGTGGCTATAAGTACGTAAGATCCTCCTCGAGTGAGTGTAACTATAGCCGAATCACTCACTTTAGTTCCATTAACTACTTTCGTTCCACCAACCGTTCCCGTTTCCTCTTCCCTTCCCGAGCCAAAATATTAGCAGGCTCATTTTCCTTCTACTCCTTTTATTAAGTTGCAGGTGCTACCAGAGCCAGATATGGAGATTGTACTAGAGCATCCTGTCCAGTCTCATACTCTGAAAATGATTCCCCAGGTCCAGAATCCTCAAAGAGAAATAGCTCCAAGTCATTACACTTACAAAGTCATTATAGAGGACCTGATGAAGATTGACACCACAGAGAAGTTGAGGAATATACAAGTGGATATGAGCTCTCTTTACTTGCACGGTGAGCATTATAAGATTTTTTTTTTTGAGGTTGAGACGAATATTATTGAGTTGAACGATGCTCTTGCCGAAAATAGGGATCAGTTGGAAACAAGGAAATTAGAGGCAGAGTGTTGGAAACAAAGGGTATAAGAGTTGGGGAATGAAGCCAAGGGATACCAGACAACTTGGGCAGGAGCGGAGAAGCAAGTGCAAGAATTAACCGTCTAGCTTGAGGTTTTACAAAAAGAGTTGGCTAAGAAAGCCACGCAATCAGTAGGCTTCTCCAAGGAGAAAATCAAAGACACTGCTATTTGATGAAATATTGTGTGATGTTGGCAACAAACGCTCTCAAAATTCTATTGTATATTCATAAGGATCGGATAGTGATTTTCCTCGATGATCGGACTTTGGAGTATGCTGAGAAACAAATGAAACCAAAACTGGAAATGGCACTGCAAATTCAGGCATTGGCTCAGTTCGTCTTCCAAGTTAAGCCAATGAGCGGGATGGATCGTGGTTGGGCAAAGGTCAGGATGATGTTGTGCAACTTCTTTTCCAAGTGAGAGCTGGAGAGAGAAGGTCGAAAGCTGATGACTATATTCGAATAAGAGTGTTGCATTTCGTTCGTTTATTTTGAGGCTCTAGCTGATGTCAGGTTTTCGAGCTTCATTGATGAGCAGAGTGAGATTTTGCCAATGAAAGAGTTGAAGATAGCCTAGAAAAACTTCGCAGAAGACACTTCAAATATCGATAGCTGGGAGGAGCCAATCACAAACGAAAAAGTCTTGCCATATTTGGAGAGGCTCACCCGCATCGAATCGTCCCTATTGGAACTCCAGCAACGAGCTAATCGCATCAGCATGGATCATGTCCAAATGTTGTGTTTTGTCATTGATTCACTAAGTACGCTCTCTACATTCACTCTGGATTCCTGGGTCGAGGTAGTTGCCATGTATGAAACTGCCAGCGAAAGCCTCGCCAAGCAAGAAGCACAAGCGTAGGCAGAGGCAAAGTAGAAAGCATTTGAAGAGCAGGAGAAGCAGACACATGAGGAAAGAAGGAAGAAAGAGGCTGTGGAATCAAACGTACCACTTGATGCAACCAACGACAATGACAACTGAGCCCAATGGATGAAGGCCTGGGGTTGATTCCATCCAGAAGAAGTGAATACCCCGAGAGATACAATTGGTAGTTTTGCCACACTAAAATTTTGATTGTAGATGCAAAAAATAAATAATGCAATGATTGTATTAGTCCTCATTTTGCTATGATCATTTTAATATAAAGTTTTGCTCTTGGTAAAGTTAAAATTCCAAGGCACAAGTTGATGGAATGACAACCAGAATTTATTGTCCGAGCTCCTTTTTATCACACGATATTGCTACGGTCCAATGCACCGACGTCTAGAATGATCTCTCTATTGTTAATTTGTGTTGATTTCCTAGGCGCTCTCCATGAAAGAGGGATTGTTGCTTCCTGAAGAATGTTTTGATTTGAGCGTCGTTGCACCCAAGGAAAAAGTTGCACTCGCCGATCTGTTGACTAGCCTGCATTTTGTTTGTATGTACATTTAATTTTAGAGGAAAAATACTCTATAAATACTAAGCATTTTGATGTAATGGAGGAGGATAGACATTCTATAGAAAAACACTTTAAGTTTTCTGCATCAATAGAAAGACATTCGGCTTCTGGTTCCTTGAGTAACATTGTGTTTGATTACTTTTTGCTTATCATTTCTTTCTACGTTCATGTCCGTTATTAGCTGATTTTAAATTATGTATTTGAATTTAACTACTTCTGGTGAGGGAATGAATACTAAAATGCTTTCTTGGAGGTTTTCTCTGCAAACAGTGAGTGGTTCCCATGCCTTTTTTTCTGTTTCGTGCTAATTAACACTTGATGTGAATTTAGGATGCTATTTTATTCCCACCTTTCAAATCTGGCTCATAGCCATATTTCTAGTTTCTTTCTGTCATTTCCCATCTCTTTCCTGCTACCCTAAGCTTTAAATCGAATTAGATTAGTAAGGGAACCAACTCTCTCTGGAGATTGGCCCGAAGGACATCTCTCTCCTTTGGTATTTCAATGTTGGCCAGGTCTATGGCACATATATTTTATGATTAGGCAGATTCATGACCAACAACATGATATAATGGTTTTGAAAAGTAGGGGGTTGATATGTAAGTTCCACAGATCCTAGCTAGGTTTTTTGGAGATACAATATTGGATCAAGTGGAAGTGGAGATTGAATTCAAATTACTCTAAGTTTTCTTCCTAAAGTTTTTTTCTTATCATCTTTTCTAATTCAAAAATCATGGATAAAATATTGAGTGGTGGCCCATGGTTTAGAGGGAGAGATACCCTTTATTTAAGACCATGGAATGAAATTTTTCTATTGAGACATAAACTATTAAGAAGCTTATAATTTGGGTTAGGCTTTTTGGACTTCCATATAAGCTTATCAATAAGGATGTTTTAAAGAATATTGGAAATACCCTAGGAGAATTTATCAAGGAAAGACTAACTATTAAGGAGTGGAAACATACTATATATACCAGAATATGTGTTGCTATGGATATTTCAAAACCTTTTCCACAATCCATTAATATTAAACTTGAATCAAGAAAATGGGATCAACAAGTGGATTATGAAAACGTCACATTTTGTTTTTGCAATTGTTATGACACTGGCCACTTGGAAAGAGTTTGCAAAATGAAAACTATGAAGAAGAGATAAAATTTTGGTCATAAGAAAAACTTCAAGGCAAAGAAAAGAAATCATACATTAATAGAAGATAGATCGGATTAAGGATATTCCACTCCTAAATAAGGAGCAAAGAAAACCTATCTACAACATCTTATGAAAAATGCCACTATAACTCACTTAGATCAACAATTAGAAGAAACAATGAAGGATATAAGTGATGAGAAAGTACAATATGTTATCCGCCCATGTAGAGGAGTTGGAGAGCATGTGGGTAGTTAAACCTCTCTAGTTTCTGAGAGGCCCAGGTTCAAATCTCTCGCCTCACATGTTGCGGATATGTTATGTAATGGTTCCCTTGTGGTCACAGTCTGTTTACCCCTTGTGGCCACCACCAAAAAAGAAAAAGAAAAAGAAAGTACAATATGTAAGTTCAAGTTTAGAAGGAATTAAAGGTGCAAAGGTAAATATGGAGAAAAATCCAAACAAAGACGACAAAAGAGGTCAAGATATTTCTAGGTAAATCATCTTCATTTTCCTCAAGTAGTATAGAATCCTCTCTTGGTAATAAAAGTGAAAGTGGTATAGAGGTTATCCCTTGCACTTTAGGGTTTCAAGAGTAGCATAATAAATAAATGATTATGGAGGAAGTCTATAGCAATTTAAGGTTTTTAGGGCAAAATAATAAGGTAATTGCTTTGGAAGAGCATATTTGCACTTTAGGGTTTCTAGGGCAATATAAAGAAGAATGTGCTTTTGAGGTTATTCCTTGCTCTACAAATCCTGCACAACAAGACAAACCTATAGATGATAAGTCTTACTTTGAGCAATGTGAGAAGATTGAAGAGATAGATGAAGATGAAAGTATTGGTGGAAAAAAAAAAAAAAAAAGAGGAAAATCCAAGAAGCAAAAACAAAGAGAAAAAATACCAAAGGGATATTGATATGGGAAAACAAAAGTAAATATCACAAGTATTAACAAGAAGTGGGGCTAAACCCACAAATAAAAACAAAAAATAACAATGAATAATATCTTGGAATATTAGGGGCATGAATAAGAACCCTAAAAAAAGTATTAAGAAACTCTTAGATTGTTATAGACAATATATTTATATTTATAGATATGAAAAATGGGCAATAAATATTTTAGCCATTCATGGTGTTGAATTTTATCTTAACAAAATTTCAATTTCAAAAGGCATTTGTATGAAATGATAAAAAGGAGTTGATTGTAGAAACTTAGTTGTGAGGAAGATGGAAAATCTCTTTGATAAGAAAGGAATATTTCTGATAGAAAGGCAAATTGGATATGATTTAATTAATTTGATAGAAATGTAATGAGAGCAATGTAATATTTTGTTTTTGTAATAGGAGTGGCCCCCAATAGAAGCCACACCGTTTATTAAAAAAAACAATAGAGTTCTTGTGGGACACCCCAATGGTATGTCGTTGGTGTTTCATTTCAATGTCCTAAGTTCGAATCACGGGGAGGGAGGCCCCTTGCTTTTATGCCCCTGAGGAGCATGGCCTCCAGTTGTGCCATCATTATACTTTGCATTACTTAAAAAAAAAAGATATTCAAATTAATAATTATAACAATCATTTAAACAATTATGGCACTCTCTCTTTATATTAGGTTTTAGTATTTTCCCTAATAAAAGTGATTTATCTGAGGATAATAGACAACTTACAAAATTTGTGGAAAAAATTATCTCATGTTTCAAAAATCCATTTCTTTTTATGTAAATAAAAAGGGAGCCAAGTGGTGAAGAAAGACACGAATATGTTAAGTTTCATTCTATTTTAAATGGATAAAGAAACACATGGTAAATAGTTTAGGAAGTTGATCTAGGATGAATTGGTGTTTCCATGGATACCACAAAAGTTAAAATTAACATATCAAAGTACACAAAAATATTAAAATTTATTAAATAAAAAAAGATAAAAGTTAAGATTATTATTTAAGAATATAGTAACATTTGAAATTGAAGCAACAAAAGTATTGCTATTCTAGAACACAATAATGAATGTGATAGAACTAATCTAAAAATTAAATGTAATAAAAAGACATGAGCCTTACAACTTGATACAACCTTGTTTTTTTAATTGATCTTTTTGGATTAGGGCCTAGCTATGGTGGACTCACATAGGGGGTTAGGGGGCCTTTAGACTTCCTACAATTAATTTTAGGATTAGAAGAGGAAGTAGAGAAGAATTTTGAAATCATCAAAAACATTAAAAGAGTTTAGCATAGAAAAAGTGGGCTTCAATTCCCTAGTCTTTCTTAACAAAGTTAATGGATGTCTCCCATGTAGTAGCAATAAAGCTTTGATTAGTTGTTAATTTGAAAGATGTTGTGAAGCATATTCATAACACCAAAAACTTGTCCCAATTGGAATATTTATGGGAGTTTGAATCACTCTTAGCCACATTCAAGCATGGACCTATAAAGCTTGGTATCTAGAGGATGACATGAAAATTGCTTTCATGACCAAAAAATACTTGCATTCTTCACATATTCTATGGATTGTAAAGGAATATTTGCTGGGTTGAAATATAATTGTAAGCAAGCTAAATGGTTCCTATAATAATGACACCTTGCCTTTATTTTTTTTTCCTTTTGAAGGATTGATTTTTAAAATCCTAGTGTGGATTTGTTGGCATGCTCTACCATTACTGCTTTGGAAGGGAGAAATTATAGAAATGTGAGGTAGTATACTAGGACCCTATCTATCTAGTGAGGTAGATCACTAAGGATGGGAAAGTATAGGAACCTCATAGAATTGGATCTCACAAAACCCTTGTTTAATTCAGTGGAAATGCAAATTTATGAATACATGTTTTAAATATTGATTATGAAACAACACCATTCCAATGCAGGGAATGCCCTTGACATGGAAATCTTTCTAAAGTTTGGCCACTTTGTGTGTAAAGTTAGGGCTCTCTCATTGTCTAAAATATTTTCAAGGTGGCACACAACAACATGCAATCAACTAGGAAAATAAGGCATTGACTAGAAATGCTGCTCAACATCCACTCCAAAATCCTCCAAATAATGCTAATACTCAATAAAATAATCATAGTTTTATTATAAAATATTTCTCTTCAATACCACTCCTTTGAATGACTTATTCAATTAGAACAACAAAAGGCATGGTCCAAATTATATTTCAAAGAGGCTTTATTTCCTATTAAGTGAAACTTGGAGGATCGCATGATCTGTATTTAATTTTTCATCCTAAATGTAGGGTTGGGTTGCTAACCTATACACTTGAAGCTTATTTTTATTTAATAGCATACTTCATTTTGAATTAATATATTAGAGTCATCCTTGGAAAAGAAAATCTAATAAAAGAATCAAATTTATTGAATATAAATTGAAATAATGAAGCAAGCATGAATTTGAGAATCCATGTGCCAAAAAATAGCTACTACAAGAGCTAGCCTCTATAAGCAAGGCATTTAGCAAGATGGTTTCAATTGTAAAAATTAGGGTTAAGATATTGCCCTTCGAAACCAAGAAGAGGAATTTGAAAGAAGAGAGCAATGATTTTGATAGGAATGTTCAAAAGAAAGTGGTTGGAAGCAAGAGATATAAGCTTGAATTTCCCCCGTAACACTATCAAGGATTTTTTTAAAAGTTAACTATAGAGAATGACAAAGCCCTTGACTCCATAGAGAAAATTTAGGAGAACATTGATATTTTATTTGAGAATTTTTGAAATTAAATAAAAAAAGGGATGATCTACAATAGGCTGCAATTTTTTTCAATGAGTTTATACAATTTTTTATGAGGGGTCTTGGTCCCCTCATATTGAGTGGGGTTTGAACCTTGGACATCTCAAAGAGAGGCCAAAGCCCTTACCACTGCAGTAAGATTGCAACTAATAGACCACAATTTTAAACATCCCTTCCATTATCTTAAAGTAGTAGATTGAGTTTTTGCTTCACATATTTGTATGGAAGAGTTAGGGTTAATAGTCATGAACACGAAGAAAGGTGAAACTTGTTGCTTTGATGACTTTTGGAACTCTTCTAAATATTTTGGAACATGGTGAAAGTCGACCCAAATTACACAAGTGATTTGTGATCTAATATATTTATGAACTTAACTATGAAACATAGTTTAGTAAAGGTAATTTTGCAGTATTACAAGAGTCTTGGTGATGACAAAGTGCCCCACTATCTAACTATAACATGCTTCTTAAATTTGCATCTTCTATCTTTCACTTGTAAACACCAATGTGTCATAAGAAACACAATAGGGATACATATACTTGAGAGTATTGCTTAATGAAAGTTGAAAAAATTCGAGTTGTATAGATGAGATCAATTGGGTGTATTAAGACAACATGCATCAATGCTAATTATTAATGCAATGACTGACAATAGGCTTAGAGGTATGTATATTGATTGGTGTTTCCCTTCATATTCTTGATATTCTAATGGAGTTATCGAGGAAGGTTGTGTCCTTTTAGTGGCATTCATTTATAACTTGCTTTCATCCTACAAAAATGCAAAGGCTTATAGTCTATGTGCATGGTAGCCTTCTTGACCAGGATATAATGTATCCACTACTGGTATGTTTGAAAAATGGTTATGAGCTCTCTTTCATTGGTAGGATATATCAATATTGCATTGTTGAATGCTTTATGGCAAATAAAAAGATTCATGTGTTTATTAAGGACGACAACAATTGCATCTTATGATAAATTAATCTTTATTTCAAAAATATGTCATAGGTCTTGTAATATAAGGATTGGAGTTAAGTGATCTTATATTTATATTCTTTTAAAGCCTTATACTACATGTATTTCCACATGAATTTGGATCTAGTGCCTCCTTTGGTTACCTAGCTTGAAATTCATACACCCTTAATACTTTCCATTTATCTTTTGGAAAGTTTTGTGAAAGCCAACATTGTTATAGAGTATGTGTAAATATCCATCACTCAATTGCTTGTCTTCAACTGTTTGTATTTTATCACCATTTTGAAGAGTAACTTTTTTTGTGGAAGCTTTGTGTGTTGTTTGTTTCTTTTAGGGTTTTCTTACAAAAACCCTAGGTGGACTTGGATTGAGAGGATCTCATTGGGTTGCAAAAAATTTGTTACAAGAGAAATATTCATCGATAGGTTCCTCTTGCCTTTCTTAACATTAAATTTATTTCTTGTTTTTTCTTATTAGATGGGTGCCTAACCATTGAATTGAATTTTTGAGGTCTAAAAACCTCATTTATATTTTACAAAATTTTCAAAAAATCCATTTCATTCTCCTTTAGTTTTTTCAATTTAGACGTAGCATAGATGAGAGGATAGTCTACATAATTGTTGAAGAAGTAGAGAAGAGGCTGAAATTTTTTTGATAGCCCCAATATGCCATAGAAGTTATGTCCAAACACCCATGCATGACAAAGACCTCTAAGTTTCTTGACAAAGTTGTTAATATGGCTTGACAACTTTTTTGAGAATTAGCAAGAGAGGATGACTTGATTAGTTGCATTCAAGAAAAAAGTTGTGTAGGAAAAATTGTAGTAGATATGGATATTTTTGTTTGTTTTTTAGATTTTTGTAAAATTTCAAGGGGAGTTCAATACTTTTGGTCATTCTGCCTTTAGGTATTTCCTTTTTGCAATGGATATTTTTTTTCCTTTCCTTTCATATTATGGAGAACATGTGCATTAATGGAGCAACATGTGGGCATGTATGTGTAACCCTTCCAAGGGTGTCATATGTAGATTTGGGCCTGTTTAATAGCATCTTAAGCCAACGAATATGGGGCAACAAGAGTGAGTAATGGGAGTTTGAGTGGTCTTCCACATGATTGCATGGTTACTATGTTGGTTAGGGTGTTGTTTATGGGTTACCTCCACCAAGGTATATTGGGTTTAACCCCATGGACCCTCAAGGTAGAGGTGTTTGGCTCCAACAAAGAAGTTAAAATGGTGTGGCACTCCTATATGGTTGATGTTGTGTGTGCTTGTGTTGGCAACTAGCAAAAGTGCTACTAAGACTTGGCCTCTAGAAGGTCCAAGGCTTAAATCCCATGCCCAAATTTTTGAGGGGCATTATGATGATATGGCACATAAATGTCCCAGATACTTGATGACCTAAATGCCACTAAATGTCTTGACACTTGATGACCTATCATACCATGACATGGCATTTGATGATTGCTTGATATTTTTTGATGATGTTGCACTTGGTGATGTGGAAGTTGATGACATGTTAGTGGTTGATGTGGCAATAGTCAACGTGGCAAAACATCTGAGGTGGACATAGAATTTTGAGTATAAAATAGAATTCAATAAATCAAATTCTACCAACTCATAAATTCATTTGTTGTAGTCCTTGCATAGTCAACAATAGACATGGCAAACTATGGATCTTAGTTGGCACAAAAGGCTACACATGATAGAATTTGGTTGCAAGTACCTATCTAATGACCTCTACAATCAGTGTCCTAGTGGAACTTACTTGCCCAAAATGATTTTTGATAGTAGTCAATTATTTGTTTCACTGTCTTAGTGGTAGACTAGCTAGCACCTAGTTGGAACTCCTTAACTGCCTAGTTAGTGACATGTGACAACCTTCCATTTGTTGAAGGTACAAGAAAATATCAATTTTGGAAGGATTTGGTGGTATTTTATGTGATTTTAGGGTTAAAATTTTGAGGACCATAAATTTTGCATACAAAAACATTTTGAGCCCCTTTGTTTCAAACACGTGATTTTTGAGCCCTTTGAAGTGGAAGTATTATTTTTGGTCAAAAATATACATGTGAGACTGTATTTTGGAAGGGAAATCATGGATCAACATGTGCCCTTGTTGAATGAGCCTAATTATGCCACTTGGAAAATCAAGACTAAACCTTTGCTTTGGAGTTAGAAATTGCTCAAATATATGAATGAGGTCCTTCAAAATATTAAATTTGATGAGAGAAAGCAACTACTCAAGGATAATAAGGATGGGACTCTTGGTTTAATTGCTTTTCATGTTGATTAAGATTTGTGACCCTCATATTAGCAACACTTCATATCCTAAGGAGCTGTTGGACAAGTTTCAAAACCAATGTAATTGTATTAACTCTATACAAATTAGTAGATTAGAGGTAGAGCTTGCTACCTTGAACGTGGAGAAGTTTGAGACTATAGATGAGTGCATAAATTGGTTTAAAAAGTTGGGATAAGATATCTACACCGTTAAAGGTGTTGACAATAGGAAAGACATTGATGGAAATGATGATGAGCTTGTTAGCATTGTGTTCAACAAATATTTTGGAGACATACGAGACAACTGCTATTATGTTTGAGATGCTTTGAGTTTATTTCCTATATGTTGATCCTCCTCCTCTTGAAAATATGTTCAAATACCTTATCCACCATTAGAATTGGCAATAGATGTGTAAGAGTCATTCTCTCACCATGCAGGCTCATGCAAAGGAAATGATTAAGATAAATACTGACACAAATCCAAAGCAAGAATTGCAGAACACTAAGAAGCCTATTTACATTTTTGTAATAAGGAAATACACAAGACAAAGTTTTGTTAGATATGGATTAAGAAGCTTGAGGAAACAACCAAAAATGGGGGTGTTGATCTGCTCTCGTCTATGCTCAGGGTGAGGATGACCATGATGGTGGACCTTGTAGGTACATGTAGATGTTCATTCAACATATTAGATATCCACTTATTGTGATGAGTGAATTGAAGATTTAGGGGCAACTTGACCCATTATTAAGCATCACCATCTCTTGCATGAATATAACACAACATTATGGAGAGCATATTGTCATTGTTGATGATTTCTCTTTTATGGGTGGTTGTATGTGGTGAGGTAACAATTGGATCTTCTTCATTTGATGAGGTCCTTCATGTTCTTGGTATAGGTCAATGTAGGCCCCAATATTTTGTCTATTTATTACATTGCACATACAAGTAAGAAAGTGGAGTTTTGACTAGATTGATTGGTGATCAAGGATATTATGATGGTCTCAAGATAACTGCCTTAGGGTATTGTGATAAGTCAGATAAGATGTAAAGCTTGGTGATCATCTAACTCCATCCTCTAGGAAGAAAGACTTTGTGGCTATGTTGGCATTGGTAGATGATGTTAGTTAGTTGGACATATTGGCTATGGATCCTTGAGGTACATAAGTTGACATTAGTTGGGTATTGGGCTCGCTCATATTTCTCCTCCTAGTGGTATTTGTGAGGGGTGTATTTTGGGGAAGCATTATTAAATTCCTTTCCAAAAAGTATTGTTAGGCATGTTACATGACCCTTTGAGATTATTCATAGGGATATTTGTGGACCCATGAGGATACCATATATTTTTAGGAATAAGTATTTTATTCATTGATGATTTATCTTGATGTGTGGTTGTATATCATTTGTACCAAAGATAAGGCTTTCAGAAAATTCAAGGTCTTCAAGGCACTTGTGAAGGATCAATTTGAGAGGAATATCAAGTGCTTGAGGAAAAATGGAGGAGGGTATGTAAGTAATGTCTTTACTAGTTTTTAACTCTTCATGGTATTGCTCTTTAGAGGATTATCCATTATATCCTAGGGTAGAATGGGGTGGCTAAGTAGAAGAATAAGGTTATTATGGAGATACCTAGATACATGTTGCATGCTAAGGAGATGAAGCCCAAGTTTTGGAGTAAATCAGTGACTTGTATAACACATCTCATCAATAGGAATGCTACTTGAGTCATTCAACGTATGATTCCTCTTGAGGGATTGACAAGTGACATGCCTAATGTTTCTTAGTTTTATATCTTTGGAATACATTGCATGGGTCCATATTCCCAATTATATTTGCACAAATGTGGAATTGAAGAGTTATTGATGCATTTTTATGGGGTATTCAAATATCTCCAAGGTTTATCATATTTATGATCTTAATAGGTGAGATGTTTTCATTTAGAGATATGTGATATTTGATGAGGTTCTTCTAAAAACTTCTATCAGTTCTCTTCCTATTTTTCTTGATGATGATTTTTATCCTCCAACTTCTCTAGTGGATCCTAATTTTCCTTCCAATATTTTCATTGACATCATTCCAGTTCCTTCAGCCTATTTT
Source organism: Wollemia nobilis (assembly GCA_028583015.1). Taxonomy (NCBI): domain Eukaryota; kingdom Viridiplantae; phylum Streptophyta; class Pinopsida; order Araucariales; family Araucariaceae; genus Wollemia; species Wollemia nobilis. The sequence goes on along the minus strand of JAQPPZ010002907.1, from coordinate 12,169,109 downwards.
GATTTCACACCTATGACTTCTTCTCCACCAACTCTAGTTTCAGATCCTAGAGCGAATGAGCTTGATCTTTCTATGCATTGTGCAACAATGAATGATTTTGAGGTGGATGGTGAGATTGAGTTTGATGCTTCCTGATAGGTTTTTGTTGATGCCTCTCCACATAATCTGTTATAGTCTTCTATGGTCCTTACAACACCCAAGTGAGTTTGGATTCTTCTTAAAGATGCTTAGTCTATTCTTTCTCATGAACATTATCAAAAGGTTTCTTCATTGTAGGTAGGAAAATTGATATGTTTGCATTTAATGAATAAGTTATGGTATTTTGTGTTTTTTTGTGGTTGTACGCAAAGTGTTTGGCAAAATATGCGTACATATATTTAATAATGTTATAAAATGGTAATGTAATATTGTACGTAATAATGTTATGTTAAGTCATGGATGTCAATAATTGAATATAGTGAATATCCCTCAGTTTATTTTTAACTCCATTAGTTACACTATTGAACACAGTCGTAAGAAAAATTGCACTGAATTGCCTGCTCATCAGGGTCTGTTTAAAGTCTTGTATAGTCATTGGCTGATCCACTGCCCTTAGGGTGTCATCCCTCCTCCTGTTCCTAAAGCTAAACCTAGCCCTATAAAGCCCAGTTCTTCCCAGACCACTCCTCAATCCTATGGTACTCCTGTTCTATCTGCTAAAAAGAGAGCGCTGGTCGAAACAGTCTATTTTTTGAGGAAAAGAACCAAGAGAGAATCCCCTGAGCCAGATCCAAATAGTGTTTGATCCTCTGTTCGTTTGAAGAAGCTGGATAAAAAAAGGCAACCCCTAATCATCGATTCTGAGGATGATGAGAAGGACATCCCAGACCAGTGTATACAACAATTTATAATTAATTATGTCTCCAATTGTATGTCTTAGATGGCTGACCTTCAAAATGCGCTGAATTTGTTTTTCTTTAGGAAATCCTTTTTCGAGGATGGTGTTAACGTCCCTATCAAGGATGTCAAGGATGATGCCAAGGATGTCAAGGTCGCTGCTACTCCTATGGAGGACAAAGGTGAGGATAAGGACGTTGACATGGATACGTTGAACGATGAGCTCCAAGATGTTGGAGCAAAATCGGATGAAGAAGCTTAAGAGCATCCTTTCTTGTGAGGTTTTGTTGAGGGCATCCTCTTTGCTGCCTACTATGTATTTTTCTGTTTGAGGGCTTCCTCTATTTTGTCCTACATTTTTGTTAGCTATGTTTCATGGACAACCTTAGTCTTGTTTTAATTTTGAGGGACTGCATCCCATTTTGCTCCGCTTTGGATTCTCGACTGTTTTAGCCTGCTTTTCTAGTATGTAATCAGGTTTTGGGTCCTTGATAAAACTGTGTTTAATCTAAAATTTTTAACTAAAAAAAAAATTCATGGATGTCAATAAAGTATAAGTTAGTTTTTCTTATAGTGGGAAATGATATGTAAATGAAAGTTAAATGCAAGTGAAATGTAATTTATAAGAATTATGATGTGTCAGGTAGTTGGAGAGTGCAACTAATTTTTAGTTGTATAAATAAGTCTCTCCCTTATTCATTCAAGAGCATTAGTACGTGTGAGAGAAGGCTGGTGCATATGTGCATATGGTAGGATGCAGTCGGCTCTTGTATGCAATCATGAAGAGTATTTTACATAGGGTTTGTAGATTATATATGAAATGTTGTAACTAGATATGCCATTGTTAATACAAATCTGCTCATGTTTATTTATCATCTCTTATTGTTTTTTTTGTGTATGGTTATTGCTAAATGGTTGAAAATCTATAGAAATGTTTAAGTAGAAATAGAATTGTGTGTATGTTAAATTTCATTTCTACATTCTGGCACCTTTGCCTATACGAATTTGGGTCCAATATGGTGCAATGGAGTTTTAAGAAGCACATCACTTGGGATTATGCACAATGAGAGCAATAGAATGTAGCAAAATAAGTAGGTAAAGATGCAGTAGATTTGTTTATTTATGTAGATGAAGGGTCGTATAATGGGACATGCACAATAAAAGTTACAGATGGCAGGTATACAGATGCAAACATCACAGACAACATATCTATAGATGCAAACATTGTAGTCATAAACATTGCAACCATAGATATTGCGACATCATATATACAAATGCAGACATTGCAATCATAGAAATTTCAATCAAAAACATCACATATTATGGATATACAGACGTAGATGTTGTAGATGATAGAGATACAGACATAGACATTGTAGTCATAGACATTGTAGTCATAAATGTAGATGTAGGGTTTATAGACATATATATCGTAGACGTAAAAACTATCGACAAAGGATCTATAATTAGAGAAATTGAAGGTTGTCTTAATGCAACTAAAATTTATCATCTTGATGCAATTGCAATCTGTCACCCAAATGACGAAGAATTTACAGTTGAATAAACTATAGTATTCTATCTAAATTATGGAGAAGTTGTAGTTAGAAGAATTGTAGATGAATAATCTATAGTCAAGGGAACCCTAGTCAAAATAATTATAGACGAAGAATCTAAAGTTGTAGTTTGTCATACAAAGGATGGCCTAATTATAGTATGCCAGAGTATCGTCAATAGGATGGCCTGATGATAGGATGTCGTTAACGTCATCAAATGACCTAACAATAGGGTTCCAGGGTATAGTCAATAGGTTGGTCTGATGATAGGATGTCATTAACAATGTCATCAGATAGAAGGGTGTCATCAACAAGATGACCTAACAATAGGGTGTCATCAAAGGGGTGGTCAAATAACAAGCTGTCCTACAAACACAATTTAACAATTGACAAAATGTATCAATGAGAGGTTGCATGTTGATGAGGGATATTTGTTACTAAAGCAATTACAAGTGGAGATGCTCAATGGTGAGCGAGATAGGAGTCCAACATTAGAGCAACTTCAAGTTGAAATATTTCATAATTAGAATTTAAGTACAATGACAACACAATTGCATGGTGATGTGCCTAAGGCTTTGCATAAGAGAGAGATACACAAATGACTATGACCAATAATAGGTCAGCCTATCAAACCAAAATCCAGTTTGGGTATATCATGTAAGTATCCATTATTTCATGGAGAATAAATAGGTAACCCAATAAGGCATTGGAGAATTTATCACATGATGTGGAAAGTGACTGGGCAAAATAATGAAGTAGATTGGAGGTGGTTATTTCCTATGATATTTCATGGATTTGCAATGGATTGGTACATGAAATTCCTTGAGGACAAGTACTAGACATGGGAAGAGTTACACGATGCATTTGTGAAAGAATTTTGGTTGTTTGACAATGACAATGCAATCATTGCTGAAATATATAGAATGAAATAGGGTGAGAACGAGTCTATTCATTCCTACAATAGGAAGTTGAGTGGGTTGTTTGACCATTTGAAGGAAGACCAATCAAATGCATTGAAGAGGAGATGGTTCGTCGACAAACCTCTTCCAACGTACAAAAATAATATGGCAATGATTCCTTATAGGTCATACCCAAAGGATTTGGAATATGTCTTGCATTAGAAAAATGATGCAAAAACATCATTGAAGTATTGGCATTATGTTAATACAAACAAGAGTGATTATGAGGGTGAAAGTGATTTTAATATTAAGAATGACTCAAACACTAACAGTGATGATTTTGGGCAAGAGAGTAGTTCATCATCCAAGTATTGGGGTCAAGTAGTCAAGGAAGGAAGTGACTCCTAAGAGACAAATAATGACTTTGAAGATGAGTATGACTCAGAGAGTGCAAGATCATCGTTACAAGTATATGCGACACCAAGGAAGATTGTAAAAAGGAGGGATACCACTAGTGAAATAATCTGTGACAATCATCGACTAACTTGCAAATGAAGAATTCAATATGATAGTGAGGGTAGAACTATTGTGCAATGTTGGCAATACCAATTGTTGGGGCACTTTTCATGTGACTATCATATTATTGCAAATAAATATGAACCGGTGATTCATCAAGAGTTTAAACAACAAAAGAAAAGTTACAACCTATGCAAGGAATCATAGATGGTGAAGCCAATTGCATTAGAGGAAGTGAACCTGCTTGATATGGTGAACTTGATGAGCTTGATTCAAATTTCACAAGTAAATTTGATCTCAAATGAAGAAGCAAAAATCTTGTAAGTCATTAAAACTATACAAAGAATTACAAAGTGTTGTCAAGAGGTTGGGTCACTGGTAGATTGTAGTCTACAAGAAGACTATTAAAAGTATGATAGGATGGTAGAATGCTATCATGAAGATAGTCAGATGATAGAGTGTTGTCAAGAGGGTGATAAGATGACAAAGTGCAGTCAATAGGGTCACAAGACAACTGAGTGTTGTCTGTAGAGAGGTCAGATTATAGGGTGTCATCAGGACAAAGGCCAAATGATAAGGATTTATCAGGAGGCTAGACAAACAAATGAGGTTAGGATGGCTAGAGACCATAGTCAAATGATGGAGAAGGAACAAGTGTTGTTTAGGGAGTTGTTTTCTAAGGTGTTGTCATAGATATTGACAAGGAAGAAGTCATCACAAGCACTACCGTCATAGTAATTTCCATCACAAATAGCAACAAGGAAGGAGCTAGCACAAGCACTACCGTCATAAGTGTTTCCATAAAACATACTACTATCATTCCTACTACCATCAGAGATGCTATCATCATGGGTACTTCCATCATAGATAATATCGTCATGGGTATTGCCATCAGAGGTACTATCATCATGAAAATTTCTATCAAAGGAGTTGTTAGAGGTACTATTATCATGGGTATTGTCGTTAGGGGTATTACCATCATGAGCACTACCATCATGGGAACTGTCGTTAGAGGTATTACTATCAAAGGTACTATCATCATGGGAATTGTCGTCAGAGGAACTGTTGTTAGAGGTAGTGCCATCACATGTGTTGCTGTCAGAGATCTTGTCGTTAAGAGACCTGTCGTCAGAGATCTTACCATCAAAAGACCTGTTGTCAGAGATATTGTCATCATAAAATATATCGTCAGGGGTCTTGCTATTAGAAGACCTACTATTAGAGGTCTTAGTACAATTAGAGGAGTTGTCATCATAAGTACAATTCTATAAAATATATATCTATTAAATGCTAACAAGTAGTCATTTGGATCAAGAGAGTAGTGAATTGGAGCTAAGGGAAAGCTATTTCAATGGGCCGAGTGAAGGATCCCAAAATATTGACAAGGAGAAAAATGTAGTTTAGGTAGTGGTGGTTTTAGTGGTTTCGAGTGAAGGGTTAATGTGAAGGGTGCTGACCCTTGAACCCATAAGGGATGCTATCTCTTAACCCTACAAAGGGGATTCTACCCCCTTGATCCTCGATAGAGGTGGCGATGGGATTTGCCCGTCATGTTCATGATGTTGGTGATGTTGATCATCGTGATCATGTTAGTCATAAAGGTCATATTTGTCATGTTGGCTATGTTGGTCATGTTGATCAAACTGATGATATGGTTGATTGTAAAAAGTGAAGTGAAAAATTAGAGAATAATGGTCATGTTGATCAAGTTGATGTTACAATTGATTGCAGCAAGTGAAGTGAACAATTAGAGAACAAGGTGTTGCACAAAGCAATATGAAGTGACATTTGTTGTAGAAGATGTATGGAATAGGACAAAATTGAAGGAGCATGATAAGAGATTCTATTATGTTGTTTAACACTTCTATTCCTTAGTTCATGTGTCAAGGATACCGACTAGTTTAGAGGAGGGGATAGATGTAGGTAGAAAAATTGATATGTCTGCATTTAGTGAACACGTTGTGGTATTTTGTGTTGTTTTGTAGTTGTACACAATTTTTTTTATGAAATGTGCATACATATATTTAATAATGTTATAAAGTGGCAATGTAATATTGTACGTAATAATGTGATGTTAAGTCATGTATGTTGGTAAAGTCATAAGTCATAAGTTAGTTTGTCCTATAGTGGGAAATGATATGTAAATGCAAGTTAAATGCAAGTGAAATGTAATTTAGAAGAATGATGATGTGTCAAGTAGTTGGAGGGTGCAACTAATTTTTAGTTGTATAAATAAGTCCCTCCCCTCATTCATTCAAGAGCATTGGTATGTGTGAGAGAAGGCTGGTGCATATGTGCATATGGTAGGATGTAGTCAACTCTTGTATGCAATCATGAAGAGTATTGTACACAATGTTTGTATATTATATATGTAATGTTGTAACTAGATATGTCATTCTTCATAAAATTTTTCTCATGTTTATTTATCATTAGTTATTGTTGTTTTTTGTGTATGGTTATTTCTAAATGGCTATAAATTTATAGAATTATTTAAGTAGAAATGGAATTGTGTGTGTATGTTAAATATCATTCCTACATTTGTGGGTCTTTATCTTGAAGGATGATGATTATGGTGATCCCATCACCTCTTTATATGCTAAGGTTTGTTCCAAGTGGGAGGATGCTATGCTTGTTTAGGATGAGTTCTTGATGAATAATCATACATATGACCTTGCTTGTCTTCAAGAATGGAAGAATGTTGTTGGATGTAAAAGGGTCTATTAGACCAAGTACTCTTCTAATGGTTAGATGAAGCACAATAAACTTCTTGTTGCTATGGGGTGGGGTTATCTCAAAAGGAGAAATTAATTACTTGGAGATCTTTGCCCTAGTTGCTAGGATAGAATTTGTTTGGATAATTCTTTCTATAACTACCTCTTATGGTTGGAAGGTATATTATATGGGATTGAAGAGTGCCTTCCTTCATGATGAACTTCAATAGGAGATCTATATGTAGTAATCACTTGATTTTGAGTTTTTTGGACTGACTTCCCTGATATGTTGTCTACAAGTACTTTTATTGGCATAAGAATACTCCTCGTACATGGTATGAGAAGATTTATTTCTTCTTTTTCAATTGTGGGTTCCAACATTATGAGGTAAAGCATGATGTCTACATCAAACATCAAGATTATTAGACCTTGATGGTTGTGTTCTATGTTTATGATTTGCTCATTACCAGGTAGTTCAATGTCCTTGGTCTAATAGATGAAATCATAACCTCATAATATTTTTGAGATGATAGATTTGGGGCTTTTGCATTATTTTTTGGGGATTTAGATTGACCAATCATTCTCTAGGATCACCATCTCTTAGTCCAAGTATACCTTGAATCTTCTACAACATTTCACGATGGATGATTGCAAGCCTATTTGATCTCTCTTTGCTTTTAGATTGAAGTTATGAGTAAATTGCACTACTCCTTTGGTGGATGCTATGTTGTATGAATTGCTTATTGGGATTATTCACTACCTTGTTCACACTTTTCTAAATATTGAATGTCTTCAACTACTATTCTAGGTACATGCTAGCACCATGTGAGAGCCACTAGACAACTACCAAGTGGATCCTTCATTACATTAGAGATATATACCAGAATGATATTCACTAATAAATTGAAGCCCCTCCAATTTTGATAGGATTTATAAATGTATATTGGGTCAATTATATGGACCAATGGTATTCAACTATAGGGTTTATTTTCTACCTTGGCTTTGATCAGTCTCATGGTGTTGTAGACAATGGTCCACTATATCTCAGTCTTCTATATAAGTTGAACACTATGATGCTAATGAGGCCACCAAACACCTCCAATGGTTTCTCATGATTTTGGAGCAATTGGGTATACCTCAATAGTTTCTTATCACTCTCAATTATGACAATTAGAATTCCATCAAACTTGTGTATAATCTAGTTTTCATAAATGGTTAAAGCATATTGAGGTTTGGATGCATTATGTGCGATGGATGTATTTCCATGGGATGTTTGGCCTAGTCTATATATCATTAATGGAGAAAATAATGGATATTATGACCAAGATCATGCTTGAGGTGCTTTTGTATAAGGGGCAATGATCAATAGGGGTATTTGTCCATGTCCTACATTTATCTTAAGGGAGGATGTTGGAATATGTGGTGTTAAGCTTCACTTGAGGTCATGATTGGATTTTGTATTATATTTATTGTGTAGCCCTTTGGGCCCTTGTACACCTTGTAGAAGTTAATTATTTAAAATATTTTTATTATTTAATATAAAAGTTGGTTATTTAACCTTGACCTAATGGTTTCATGTAGTTCTTGTTTTGTGAGATTATTGTGGTTTTTATGAATACCCTTTATATTGTGCATATTATTTCTAAGAATTATTTCTACTTTTTTGGATAACGTGTTGATTTAATTAATTTCTAGAAAGTATTGTGAAGTCCAACACATTTTTCTATGATGAGAATGAGTTTCCCTTATGGAAACCATCTAACACTGTACATTTGAGGATAAGGTGTCTTTGTCAACTCTATCTACTTGAATAAATCTATACAAATTAAGTTCTTGTGGCCATTATTATCCATAATAAAATATAGAGGTTCTTCTCACACCCACATATTTGAATGAAAAAGGCATTCTAGAAGACCTTGAGTTATATCAATGATGGTAGGTGGTCTATGTCAACTCTATCTACTTGAATAAATCTATACAAATTAGGTTCTTGTGGCCATTATTATCCATAATAAAATGTAGAGGTTCTTCTCACACCCACATATTTGAATGAAAAGGGCATTCTAGAAGACCTTGAGTTATATCAATGATGGTAGGTGGGTTTACATTCATGATTGATTTCCCTTATCTTGTGCCAAGGAGGAATACAATTTGTGTTGAGGTGGTTCTACATGTACTTTTTCTTGGGTTAATAATGACTAGCAAGCTTGGCATTATTCCTAGTTGTAAAATTTCTTGTGATATATACACTATTTTTCACATGTTTGTGAGAGTTGTACTTGATATATTTATGGATTTGTCTCAGTGGTTTTATTTTTCTTTGAAAATAGACATAAATATTGGGACCATTATTTTTTTGCTTAAGGTAAAAGTAGGGTTTCAAAGGGTCTGTATCCTTATACAAGGAAAAACAAGGTTACTCAAACAACAATTGGGATTCTTCTATTCTCTTCTAGTACAAACCATAAGAAACTCTTTTGGATACTTTCTACTATATTTGCAATCTTCATAGGGATTTTAAATACTCAAAGTAGGTAAATGGGGAGACATTGGAGAGTACTTTTAAGTAGCTATAATTTACTTGCTTGACCAAGGGAGTTACTTTCCAACCAGCCAATTTTTGCAAATTGTTTCAATAAAGGATACCAAACACTATCCTTATAAACTCTATAAAGAGAGGCATTCCAAGGTAAATTGACTTCTAACTAGAGCCACTCTTACTTTTAGGATTGTATATTTATAATATTTACATTTTATTTGTTATGTATGTATGTTTCTCCAAGTTTGGTGACATTAACAAAATTCATTTTTGTTTAGAAGTATCTATGTATATCGTTATAAAACTTAAGTTTCTAGTGTAATTATATATAATATGTGCAATTTTGTTTAACTACTTATGGAAATCACGTAGTATTTGTTGGATGTGTTGTATCCTTTGCCTAAAAAAAAAGTGAGGGGTCTTATTTTTGGGTAGTGTCCTTAAATTAGTAGGTATGGGTGGTTTCATCCCATGGTCTTTCTAGAATATATTACATTATTTGGTTCTTTCTAATGTACCATCATGGGTACATATTTAGATTAGGAGTTTATTAGGATTTAAGTAGTTGATTAAAGCAATGTAATAAATGCACAAGTGTTAGAATGTGCAATGATGTAAATGTGCATGTAGTCCACATGTACATGAGTCCTTAGAATAGAATAGTGAGGTGTCATAGGAATGTGGAAGGCAAAGAGGCATGTCTCATTATAAATAGGCCTTCATAGAGTAGAAGTGTGAGAGGATTTTGGAGTGTATAGGTAGAGTAGTAGTAGATACAATGCAGATCCTTTTTGCAAATATGGAGAGGTTGTGACCTCCATTGAATAGCATTGTATATTTTCATGAGCTTTCATTAATGGCTATTTCTTGAGTTATTTCAGAAGTTTCTTATCATATTTTCATGCATATTAGTTAGCCATTATCATAGTTATAACATTGCATGCTTATTTCCATACTTGTGGTTGCATTTCCTTTAAGTTTATAGCTTCAAAAGCTAACAATGGTATCAAAGCACTAGGTAGATCAATAGGAAATAGAGAGAGCCACAAGAGATATTGAGAGGAGATTACAAATATCATTTTTAGAATTTTTAAAATTGTATTTGGCTAGAGTTTTTCCACAGAGTTGCAGAAAAACTTGTGAAGACTAGAACTCAACATTGATTCCACTAGATTGACAAATCAACTAGTGAAGATTATTTTCTATAGATTTATAGAAATTTCTATTATCATTTCCTAATACTTTGTTGCAGAAAAAGGAGATTCAAAGAAATTTGGGAAGCTTCCTACAAGAGCTAGGAAGAATATCTTCTTTGGAATCAATCTAGTACCTGAAGCAACAAGTTGGAGATTGAAGATTTGGAGGCCTAAGGAGAAAGGTCCCATTACAAGATTTGCAGATTGAAGACTCCAAGTTAGATATTGAGGAGAGATCTAGTGGCCAAGGAAGCCACATTGAAGACTATAAATCAAGGAGGAGGTCCTAGAAAGAAGACCCCATTGAAGGAAGAAGAGACTCAAGGAGAAGAGTCCTGGTGAAGATTGGAGATTGGTGATCTCCATTGAAGATTGAAAACTTCACATTGAAGAAGAGACCCATAGGAGGTCCCATTGAAGAACTTCCATATTTGGAAGATTGAAGATTGAGAAGGACTAGCAAAAGTCCCATTGCAGATTTTAGAAGTAGTATATTTTAGAGATCCTAGAGGGAGATCTCATTGCCAAACTTCCACAGTAGAAGGTTGAAGAAAATGTCTCATTGGGAAGACCAGAGAAGCTACAAGAGTGAAGACCCTAGAGAAGAGGTCTCAAGGAGAAACAAGGAGAAGGCTTGGAGAGCCTCATTGAAGGAGAAGGCCATTGAAGGAGTTCCTAGGAGAACTCATTGGAGAAGATTTGAGGAGAACTCAAGGAGAAGTTTCTGATAAAGAACTTGGGACAATTATCACCATCCAACAACAAGCCCAAGAGAGAAGGATTTGGCAAGAAGCTTACCAAATTTTGGAGGAGAATAGTGAAGACCTCAAGATAGTCAGAATATTGAGAAGAAGGCCATTAGATAGGCCAAGATTGAAGTCAAAATTTGACAAGGAGGTTGAAGGAGAAAGGAGATAGAGAAGCCACCAAATCTAAGAGATTTGGGGATTGCCATTGAAGGCTTGAAGGTTATTTCAGAGATAGGAGATTTGTTGGTTTCTACAACAGATTACTAAAGAGTTCTTGAAGGAAAAACTCAGCTATGATTTGGAGGAGTTCCCTACCAAATTTTTGAGGTTCAAGGACAACATTTCAATGAAGAGATTGACTACAAAAGGGCAGAAATTAGGACAACATTACTAGCTGCAAAACTTTAGACTTACAAAGTGCATTTTGAAGAAGAATTAAAGCCACTAAACTACAGTATTGGGCAACAAGTTAGAGGAGTCTCTAAGCTACAAATAGGTGAGCTAAAGAGTTATTTTGGACAGCCTAGAAGAGCTACAATTTCATCTACTACTAGGCAACATTTAGGTGATTCAAATCACCAACATCATCACCATCTACAAAGGTAGAAAAGGTATGCAACTAAGGTGCAAAAGGTTCATTAGTTGAAATTTTATATTTGGTTCCTTATTAAGTTTATTGAGCACCAATTTCAAGGTTTAGAGGTTGCATAAATAAGTTTCAATTTAAAGTCTTCAAGGTAGTGCAGAAGTTATAGTCTACAAGGTTCAAACCTACACATAAAAATAGAAGTTAGATATATTTCGAGAGAAAGAAAAATATCAACTATCTATTGTCTATTCAAGAAAAAGAAGACTCTACGGATTTGCATATACTATAGTGCAAAATATTATTGAAAATCTTGGAATTATCAAAGTAAAAGTAGCCAAGCAAGGAAACAATTGCCAAGGGTTAGAAGGCAATATTGACTCCAACTTATCTCAACTTACAAAGGAAGTAGAAGCCACCATTTTGAGAAGCCAAGAGAGTTAGTTTAAGAGTATAGGGGGCAAACATCTATATCATTGCATTCTACATTTGCAAAGCACTTCACTTAGGCCACTCAATAGAGCTCTAAAAGTGAAGGATCTCCAAGGAAAAAGGAGATAGTCTGGATAACATCAACCTGTAGTCATCACCCAAGCAATAACATATATTGCTTACAAGAAGAAGATAACAAGAAAGGTGAAAGCAAAAGGTAGGAGAAATAGCTACACTAAGGATGTCAAGCCAAGTACATTCAACATCTAAGAAGCCTTTGGTGAAGGTAAGATAAGGTACACCTAAAAGCCTTTGATGGTAAAGCAAGGTACCTTTCATATTTGGTAGCCTTTGGTGAAGGCAACACATGGAGAATACAACAACGTCTACCTCCAAGCAATGCAATCGAAAGGCGCATCACAACTGTGCAAGCATCATAGGACATAGTCTCTATTCTGCCCATGTAACAGTGTTGGAAGTAGCATCGTTGGCACTTAGACTAGCCTCCATTTTGCCCACATGATTACATTGACTTGCACCAAAGCAAGCATCCCATTCGGCTCGGGTATACAATATGGAAGTCATTACAGGGTGTAAGGCAAACTCAACAAGCCTGCATCATCAAGATAAGGAGGAGATACATTGAACTACAACAAGGATTAACAAGTTCGAATCAGTTTCAAGGAGTTACTCACTGCTTGAAGCCACCACATAGACTTGGTTGGCACTCAATAGAAGCATTGGAAGAATAGCTATCATATCTCTGCCATAGAGGTGTTGGAAGTATAGCAAGAAGTACAATGAATTAGCATTAAGCAATTAATACTAATATGTTGAATAGCCTAAAGAAAGTTAGGGCACATTGGTGAAGGATACACACCATGTGGAAGAAGACGTTTCATGCAAGCAAGAGGGAAGTCACCATGTCATTGAAGATAACTCGAATGCATAATGAAGAGGAATACTTGAGCGATAACATCATTTGCATAATGCTCTCAAGGAAGCATTGATTACAAACAAATATATTGAAGGAAATGGTTAAGTCTCCTAATGCCACTTGTCATAGGTGTTGAAAGAAGGTGCAACAGAGTCATTTCGAAGGAGTTTGGAAAATGCAAGTGCCACTTGGCACTATCCATCTTACACTACATTAGAATCTAGAGGAGACACTCATAAAAGGAGTGCTTATATAGCACATTTAAAAAAGCCAATATTAAAGAGAAGAGTCATAAATTTAAGGCAGCACGTAAGACTCTAAGGTGGTATGAATATCGAGGAGTAAGAACATAGTGAGCGCATCAGTTGAAGAGAAGTGTGCAGGCCAACATATTGATGTTGAAGAAGAGCACATAATATGGTGACGAAGAGGAGTGAGAGGTCTACATAGCACCTCAAAGTTGACAAGGAGTCAACCACCATTAATATGTAGGAAATCGAGTTGATTATAGTCAGTTTGCAAGTCAAAATTAAGCACTTGAAAGGTAAGAATTATCCTCATATATATTGCAAGTTCAAAGGTGAAATTAAGGCATATACATTAAGGTTGATATCAATTAAGTTTTATACTCTAGGGATATTGAAATATAGGAGTAATAAGGTGTTAAAAGAAACCCTAGAAAGCATATTGATTGCCTTAAGAAAGAAGTAGAAATTAGAAGCATTAAAATATTTATTATTATTGCTTCAAACATTTGCAAACCATAAACAAGGAGACATAAGATTAATTTGCAAATACTTAGTCTTTCTAAATTTCTAACTTGGGAGATATAAGGAATCCTACATCAAATTGAAATCATAGAAATTTAGAAACTTCATTATACAAAGGTAGAGGAAAGTCAAACTCTAGATTTATTTAAAAGTTGGAAGATTGATTTTATTAGTCTCATACTCAAGTTGAAGAGACATAGAGAATCCAACTTAACTATCTTGAAGATATTGAGAATTTCTATCTAATTGCATCATTAAGCTTTCTACAAGGAGAGATAAAATAGTTGTTTTAAAGAGTTGAACATTATATTAAACTTGTCATCACATTACTAGGGAGACAAAAGGAATTCAACTCAAATATTGAAAGCTAAGCATTCTATCAAGTCCATAGTTCATTTACTTTCAAGATAGAAGATATTTTACAAAACTTGAAAATTGGAAATATTTTCTTCAAGATTGATCTCTCAAATTGGAAGGTAGTAGTTAATCATTTTACTAGGGAGTCATAAGGTAGACTACCTCAAAGGTTCTATCAAAAACTATTCTCAATATATAACTAGGGAGCTATAAGAATGTCTACTCCAAAGAACACATTAAATAATACAATTAGAAAAGGAGCAAGGAAAATACCAATATGGCTTAGAAATACACTTGATTCAATGGAAAGCATGATTGGTAATCCAGAAAATATAATGGATAATAATGAGGAAGATGCAAATGAAAGAGAAGAATCAATAGGGGTTAAAGAAATTTCTAAAAACCCACAAACTAATAGTTTGGCAAAAGTAAATTCTTCAGGAATATCTTCCAATGAGACAGTAAAGGAAGTAAATGATAATGATACCAATAAATATATTGAAGATCATATTCAAAAGGTAAGAAAAAATCTTGATCAGAAAGACATCATACAGATTTATGAAAGAAGTAAATATGGAATTGCTTCAATTGTTCACACATGGTTTAACTATTTCATCAAAGAAATAGATAAACATGATATTCCTAAAACATATGACAAAGAAGTTGGGATATCTTTATTTTGCACTTATTGCAACAAATTTGGTCATGAGAAGGTAAATTGCTGGAGTTTCCATCCATGCAAAAATTGTGGAGGAAAATCTCATTCATCTTTCTTTTGTTACTACAAGGACAAATACTATAAAAGATTTGAAGAAAGACTAATATTCAAATTAGATTGTTTCTTCCAAGTTCTTATTTCAGAAGCATCTACTGACACTGAATTCAAGCTTGAAATTTTTGAAGATCAAAGACACAAGTCATACAGAAAACCAAAGGAAAGAAAAGGAAGCAATCTTGATCCACTTATGACATGCAAGATTATAAGATCACTAGTTCATCAAGGATACATAGAAGACTTCAAGGTCAAAACTTCTACCAAACATTTTGAAATACCAAACAACAGAGGGATGAAGAAGACAATGAAAGACTGCATGAAGACTAAATCAAACAAAGAAGAAGAACCTTATCAAGATGAAGAATACTCAAAGGATGAAGACCTTATTGAAGACTAAAGTCTTCAATACCCAAATAATGTAATACAAGGGGGTGTTGGAATATATTACATTATTTGGTTCTTTCTAATGTACCATCATGGGTACATATTTAGATTAGGAGTTTATTAGGATTTAAGTAGTTGATTAAAGCAATGTAATAAATGCACAAGTGTTAGAATGTGCAATGATGTAAATGTGCATGTAGTCCACATGTACATGAGTCCTTAGAATAGAATAGTGAGGTTTCATAGGAATGTGGAAGGCAAAGAGGTATATCTCATTATAAATAGGCCTTCATAGAGTAGAAGTGTGAGAGGATTTTGGAGTGCATAGGTAGAGTAGTAGTAGATACAATGTAGATCCTTTTTATAAATTGGAGAGGTTGTGACCTCCATTGAATAACATTGTATATTTTCATGAGCTTTCATTAATGGCTATTTCTTGAGTTATTTAAGAAGTTTCTTATCATATTTTCATGCATATTAGTTAGCCATTATCATAGTTATAACATTGCATGCTTATTTCCATACTTGTGGTTGCATTTCCTTTAAGTTTATAGCTTCAAAAGCTAACATGTCTTATATTTGGGGTGGTCTTATTTTAGCCCATGGTCTTATTCTTGGACAATATCCTTACATTAGAAAGTATAGGTGGTTTTAGCCCATGGTCTTATTTTTGGGTAGTATTATTTTAGGCCATGGTCTTATTCTTGATCAGTCTCCTTAAATTAGCAGGTATAAGTGGTTTTAACCCATGGTCTTATTCTTGGGTAGTCTTATTTTAGCCCATGGTTTAATTTTTGGGTGCTACAAGATAACTATATATATTGTAACTACTTTGTTAAATGTGAAGAATAATAGTAAAAGAGTAAGATATGCAACTCAAAAATTTTGCTAGTTTTATCGATCAAGGATTTCAAGATAAATATTCATGCTCATTGTGTATGTATATTATTTTTCCTTTTATTTTATGATTTTTTTTGCATTAATATATCTAGAATAGGTTTTTTACTCTCTTAATTTGGTATAAGAGCCTGGTTATTGGATTTATGGGGACACCTTTATTGCTAGGGTTTATCTCGATCAAAGAAGTAAAAGGGTAACGTGGGTTTGCAATAAACCTATTTTTTGAGTGGGAATTTTGTGTAGGTGAGTCCAATGTGAAGAAAATATGCTAGAAATACAAGGATAAATATCAACAAGTTTAATGGCAAGAAATTTGAGTTATGGAAGATAAATATGGAAGATCTACTTATGGATGGAGATCAATGAATTTTTGTGTCAGGAAAAAATTATGGAGATGTCACAAGAAGATTGGGAGAATCTGGACAAGAAGGAAAAGAGTAGAATCTGATTGTGCCTTTCAGATTTAGTGTTGATCAATATATTTGGAGAAAATAATGTTGAGGAGCTATGGAAGACGTTAGGGTCTTTATATTAGTCCAAGTCCCTGGTAAAAAAAATATTCCTTCGATAGAAGTTGTATCTCCTTTGAATAAATGATGGAGACTTTGTGCAGAACATCTTAATGCATTTAATATTGTGGTAAGTCAGTTAGCTTCTATTGATATTAAAATGATAAAAAATATAAGTGTATTAATTTTTTATGTTCTTTGTCATATTCATGGGATAATCAGGTCATGGTCATTGAGAGTACTACTGCAACTACTTTAAGGTTTGAAGATGTGGTTGCATCCTTGTTATCATAATAAATGAGGCAAAAATCCATGGAGGGATCATCCAAGGATGCTTTGTTTGTAAGGGTTCATTCCCAAGATAAAAATGAGCATAACTTTAGAAACAAGTCAAAGTCAAGAGGGAGATCTAAATCTCCTAGAAAATTTACATGAAAATGCTAGAAATGCAGTAAAGCTGGGAATTTGAAGAAATATTGTAGATCCAAAAATATTGACAAAGGCAAGGGACTTGATGATGCTTCTTTTGTAGAAGTAAAGATCTCCATAGAAAGAGGGTATGTATACTTGACATCTTCAAGTACACAATCAAATCATGATGCATGATTGATTGACTCAAGGGAATTCTTTTCATATGACTCCTCATAGAGAATGGTTTTGTGTATGTGAAAACTATAGCATAGGTGTTGTGTTCCTAGGATATGATAATCAAAATTATAGAACGTACAAGGGTCAATGTATTACTAAAAAATGGAAGGGTTAAAACCCTTCCTGGTGTTTAGCATATTCCAAGTTTGGCTAGAAACTTGATATCTATGAGTAGAATGAGTGATGTAAGTGTGCATACAGTATTTGAAAAGGAAACTTGTAGTATGGTTTGAGGAGCAATGGTGTTGGAAAGAGAATTTTGGATTGGAAAATTGTACAAGATATTAGGCAACATTGTGACTAATGGGTGTAATAATTTTGTTGTTCTTGAAAATGAAATAGACAAAACCCCTACTCTTCCCATAGAGAAGATGATGCTTTCGCATCAAATAATGGGACATATCAGAAAAAAAGGCCTTCGAGCTTTGCATACTAAAGGTATGGTTGAAGGTATTTTTGAATTTTCTTTAGATTTTTATTTCTATAAACATTGTGTATATGGTAAACAAAATTGGGTAAAGTTCCCATTTGGTGCTGCAAGAGAAAAAGGGATTTTGGATCTGATACAATGTTTTGTTTGAACTTGTGCCTATTTCATCACTTGGAAAATCATTGTACTATATTTCATTTATAGATGATTTTTCAAGGTATGCATGGATATATTTCCTTTGAAATAAATTTAATGTCTTTGTAAAATTCAAAGAGTTTAAGGCTCTTGTAGAAAACCAAATTAAGAAAAATATAAAGGTGTTACAAACATATAATGGAGGAGAGTTATGCAACAATAAATTTGAGGAGTTTTATAAGCAATGTAGAATAACAAGGTAAAAGGTAACTCCATATACTCCTCAACAAAATGGAGTTACAAAAAGAATGAACAGGACATTGATGGAAAGGGCAAGGAGTATGCTCAGTGGTGCAAGGTTAGCATAGGAATTTTGGGAAGAGGCTTTGGACACTGCATGTTGTATGGTAAATCGATCACTTACATCAACATTTGTTGATAAAACTCCGTATGAGGCATGGAATGGTAAGAAATACTTCATTCAACATATTAGAGTTTTTGGTTGTGATGCTTATGTGCATGTTCCAAAGGAAAAATAAGTAAGATAATAAAGTAGAAAAGTGTATCTTTATTGGTTATAAAGATGGTGTAAAAGGCTACAAACTTTGGAACTTAAAAATTAGGATAATTATTTATAGTCGAGATGTAATCTTCAAAGAATTTAAAAGTAATCCCAAGTAGGAAGAACAACCAAGAGAGGAAGAACCATAAAAGGTGTAGTTTGAGTTCATGGATGAAAAATTTGACTCAATAGAAGATGATGAACTAGATCCTCAAACTCTAGTCTTGAGAATATCGAATTGATAAATAAGGAAACCAAAAATGTATACTTAACCTAAGTTTTAAGGAAACCAAAAATGTATACTTCACCTAAGTTTTAAGGAAACCAAAAAGGTATACTTCACCGAAGTTTTAGTTTACTTTTTTTAATATGTTATTGATGATGATCCTATAATTGTTAGGGAGGTAGTTAATGCAAAGGATGGTAAATTTTGCAAGAAGGCCATGGTTGATGGGATAAAATATCTAGATAAAAATAATATGTGGGTTTTGGTGAAGTTGCTTGTTGGAAGAAAACCAATTAAGAGCAAATGGGTATTCAAGAATAATTTTATAGCAAAATGTAAAGTTGATATGTACAAAGCTTACCCAATAGCAAAGGGATATTCCTAGGTACAAGGATTTAATTTTGGTGAGGTTTCTCCCCTATTGCTAAAATAACTTATTATATATATTTTTTCTATTGATGCTTCATTTGACCTATAAGTAGATCGTATGGATGTGAAGATAACATTCCTACATCAATATCTAGAAGAAGAAATTTGTCTCAACCAAAAGGTTTTATAGTAAAAGGAAAGGAAGACTTGGTATGCAGGTTGAAGAAATCTATGTATGGTTTGAAATAATCACCTAGGATGTGGTATCAAAAGTTTGATACTTATGTATTCAGACTTGGTTTTTCATGAAGAAAAGTTGATGATTGTGTGCACATCAAACTTGTTAGTGATCACTTTATTATTGTGGCATTGTATGTTGATGATATGTTATTAATTGGAAATGATAGGGAAATCATCTAGAATTTTAAGTCTCAATTGTCATCTCAATTTGATATGAAGGATATTGGTCCTACAAATTTCAATTTGGGTATGTAGAGTAAGAGGTATTGTTCGAATAAGAGACTTTGGTTTAATAAGAGAAAATATATTGAGACAATATTAAAGAGATTTAATATGCATGATTGTAAACCAGTCAAGACTCCTATTCCTTTGGGTGTAAAGCTATTTGCAAAACAGTGTCCAAAGACACAAGAAGAGGAAGAAGAAATGTCTTGTGTTCCTTATGCAATGGGAGTTTGATGTATGCCATGTTATGTACCAGACTAGAAATTTCCCATGCAATGGGAGTTCTAAGCGAAAAATATATTGTAAAATAATGGAAATGACATTGGACTATTGTAAAGTGAGTTTTCATATACTTGCGTGGCACAATATATTATGAAATTTTCTAAAAAGGTATGCCTTAACCAAATAAGGTTTTGAATGTACAAGTTTTTGTTGATGTATATTAGGCTAGAGATCTTGATCATCAAAGATCCATAAGTGGTTATGTATTTCACTTGTTTGGTGGAGCAGTTAGCTGGATGAGCAAGAGGTAAGTTATAGTGGCACTTTCAACTATAGAAGTTGAGTACATGGTAGCTACACATGTAAGTAAGGAAGAAATATGGTTACAAATATTGTGTGCTAATGTTGGATTCTTATAGGATTTGTAAGGACAAATCATGATATTCAAATAGAAATCTATCTAGCAAAGAACCTTGCTTATCATTCTAAGAAAAAACATATTATAGTACAATACCATTTTATTAGAGACATGGTTGAAGACAAGGTGTCATTAGAAAAAAATGATACTTTGAAATGTTGTAGATTCATTAACTAAGCCGATGATTAGGAAAGGGAGACAAACCTAGATTGAAACTTCTTTAGGTTCCTCTTCTTAAGGGTCAAATCCAAGAGTCTAGGGAGTCAAATACAAAGGGCTTATTCCCAAACCCCATGGGAAACCAAAAAAAGGTCTCTTTCTTAAGAATAAGGTACAGTAAAATAACCCTTTTTAGTCATCATAAACTCAAAACTAAAAATATTTTAACCCCAAGTATTACTTATCCACTTCTCTATTGTATTTAGGTTGGGCTACATACCTATAAATTTTCAAATCGAGGCCTAGGTTGAAAGATCCAAACCAAATATTGAATTAAGTTTAAAGGCACCTCTACAACCAAAACCTCATCCAACTTTGCCACAAAGATACTTTTCAAACTAGAGTTCTATGATTTAAATGCTCTGCATGAATAGGCATTCAGAACCTTGGCCATATTGGTCATCTTGCTTTGCTCAAAAGGTAGATTGTGGAAAAAAAGATAAAATGCTCCATTTCTAGATTTGAAGAGAGATGCAACTGTAGCCATTGCTAAATCCTCTCCAACCCTAATGCCCTACCACTCTAGTGCTCCCTAAAAAAATAAATCGCCCTACCACTATATTATTGAAAAATAACCAAATACATTTCATTTGGTTGATATGTATCCTTTGATAATTTATACTTGACCACCATTTCATATGATGCTATTGTACCATATGGAAACAACATATGGTACATTTGGGTTATTAAAATATTCTTTTAGATAGTGCACATCAACATTGAGAATGTATATTTCTCTCTCATGGTTAGAGATAACATTTTATTGTTGCATTGTAGTTACTAGAGGAAATTGCTATGGAGAATATGGTGTAATTTGTAACACATCCTTTTTTTCATGGGTCCATTTCATGATTATCTTGAGTGTGGTATGTAAATAGGTCTCTAAGCTAATAAGTCATCACAACACATGAACTATGATTAAAATGAGGGGTGATAAGAATTGTAGTTATCCCATAATTTCACCTTGTAAGTATATAACTTATTTTTGCCTCATAAATTATTCTCAAATTTGAGAAATTTTCACACATAAATAAATTTATGAGATTGTCAGCTTATACTATAGCATAGTATTGATTTATCTTAATTATAGTATATTGCAATCAACTTTGGTAGTCATTGGTTACTACAAGTAAATGTGATAACAACAAATATAAAATTATTGATAGATTTTTTTTGTTAAATTAATCAATGCAATCCATGTTGCTTATACAATAAAACAATTTAGTGTACCATGTAGGTGCATTACCAACCTTGTCAAAGCATGGTAATCTAGATTAGAATTGTGAAATATTTGCTACTTTTTTTATGTTGATGTTGTAAATCTACACCATTCAACCAAAAATTAGCTTATAAATTATTTTCATAGTCTCACAAGTTCTATTAAATTATCCTTTTTAAAAGTTTTGTCTATTTGGAATGTGAAACTTTGGAAAACAATGTAAGAACAAAATTTGAATGAATTAAATCAAAATATCTTGCCACTTAAGGAGGGCTAAGTCCTTTGCCACTTAGAGAGGGCTAAGTCTCTTGCGAATACGTAAATGATTAATAAATATGATTGATGATCAAATGTAAATCAACCTACATCTATAAATATGAATAAATCAACAAATCAATGAACAAATGGAAATATAGCCGACTAGCTATATTGGAGTTGTAACATGGCTCCCCTCCTCGGAAAGCTTTGTCCTCAAAGCTAGAAATGACTCAAAAATACTTTCTGGTTCCCATGTAGCATCTTCTACTGGTAGGTCCTACCATTTGATTAGAAATTATTTAATCTGGCATGATCGAAGATGACGTGATCTGATTTGCAATATTGCTTCTGGTTGAAGAGTTATACGTCCTTCTTCATCTAGTACTGGGAGCTCTGTCTGTAAGTGCACTTTTTGGCCAATCACTTTTTTGAGGTAGGATACATGAAAAACTGGATGTATACGGGAAGAAGGTGGAAGCTCCAATTGATATGCTACTTCACCAATGCGATGAACTATCTTGTAGGGCCCGTAAAATCGAGGAGCCAACTTTTGATTGGTCTTGATCTTCAAGGATAGCTTCTTATAAGGTTGTAGGTGCAAGAAAACCATATCTCCTATATTGAATTGTCATTCTAAATGATGTAATTCTTGTTGCTGCTTCATACGATTTTGTGCCTGGATCAAATTATCCTTAAGAAGGTTGAGCGTTGACTGACGATGCTGGAACAAGTCATCTATTTGAGCTACTTTGGAAGATCCTAGAACATAATATGTGATTGTTGGTGGTTTTAACCCATACAATGCTTCAAATGGAGACATCTTAAGGGAAGAATGGTAAGAAGTGTTATACCACCATTCTGCTAATGAAAGCCAGTGACTCCATTGATATTGCTTATCTTGAGCAAAGCAACGAAGATAAGTACCCAAATATTTGTTAACAATTTTTGTTTGACCATCGGTTTGGGGATGGTATGCAGAAGACATATTTAATTTGGTACCACTAAGATGGAATAATTCTCTCCAAAAATTGCTAGTAAATATGGGATCACGATCACTTACAATAGTTTTGGGTATTCCATGTAACTTGAAAATGGAGTCAATAAATACCTTGGCCACTTTGCTTGCTGAATAGGGGTGTTGTAGAGCACTGAAGTGAGCATACTTGGAAAGATGATCCACAACTACAAAAATCATTGTTTTACCCTCTGACTTGGGAAGACCTTCAATAAAATCCATTGATATGTGTTCCCACTGGCGGTCTGGAATTGGTAAGGGTTGCAAAAGTCCTGGAGATTTGATTGTTTCACCTTTATTGCGTTGGCATACTTCGCATTCAGCCACAAATGTCTTGACATCTGATTTTAATCCTTTCCAATAAAAATATTGTTTCACCCGTTGATATGTTTTCAAGAATCCTGAGTGCCCTACTGATGGAGATGAATGTGATTCTTCAAGGATCATTGATTTAATAGTGGAACCCTACGAAATGTAAATGCGATATTTCTTGCGTAGCACCCCATCAATATATGAAAAATAAGGATGCTTTGATGATCCTTTATTCATATCTTGAATAATTTGAGCAGTTTCGGTATCAACCAACCATTCTTCTTGGAGTTGAGAAACCCATTGAGAACAAGGACCCAAAATGGCATTGATGGAGACTTCATCTTCATATTTATGGGATAATGCATCTGCTACTACATTTTCTTTGCCCTTCTTATACTCAATGATGAAATCATACCCCAATAGCTTGGTCATCCACTTGTTTTGTTTAGGATAAGAGAAACGTTGTTCTAGAAAGTGCTTAAGACTACTATGGTCAGTTTTTATGATGAAGCGACTACTGAGTAAATAATACCTCCATTTCTCGATGGCATGTAAAATAGCCAACATTTCTTTCTCGTATGTGGATTGCCCCAAATTTTTACCTAAAATTTGCTTGCTTTCGAATGCCAAGGGATGACCATATTGCATTAAAACTGCACCAATTCCTGTACCCAAAGCGTCACACTCAATGATGAAGGGTTTACTAAAATCTAGAGTAGCTAATACTGGAGTGGAGCACATAGCATCTTTGAGTGCTTGGAATGCCTGAGATGCAACTTCATTCCAAATAAATGCATCCTTTTTGGTAAGTGTTGTGAGAGGGGTGACAATTTTGCCATAGTTGCAAATAAATTTTCTGTAATAACCTATAAGGCCTAGGAATCCCCTAATTTTTTTGAGGGTTAGGTAACGACCAATCTTGAATAGCTTTGATTTTTTGTGGATCTACTTTGACTCCTTTATGAGAAACAATATGACCTAAGTATTCGACTTCTTGGACCCCAAAGGAACATTTGGATCTTTTAACAAATTTATTTTCCTTTTGTAGTAAATGTAGAACCTTATCAACATGGCTTAGGTGATCTTTCCAAATTTTGCTATAAATTAGGATATCATCAAAGAAAACTAGGACAAACTTGCGAAGGAATGGCCTAAATATGTGATTCATAAGGCTTTGAAAGGTTGATGGAGTATTAGTAAGACCAAAGGGCATGACTAGGAATTCATAATGACCTTCATGAGTGCGAAAAGTGGTTTTAGGTATGTCTGCTTCCCTCATCCGGATTTGGTGAAAACCAGAGTGAAGATCCAGTTTAGTGAAATAACTAGCACCATGTAATTCATCTAATAGGTCATCAATGACAGGGATAGGAAACTTATCTTTGATGGTAATTTTATTGAGAGGTCAAAAATTGGGACACATGCACCATGAAGTATCCTTGCGATGAACCATTACTACTGGTGATGAATAAGGGCTGATGCTAGGATGAATGATGCCATGTTCTAACATTTCTTGAACCAACTTCTCTATTTCTATCTTTTACGGTTGAGGATAATGGTAAGGACGAACATTAGGAGGAAGACTTCTAGGGACAAGATGTATGGCGTGGTCATGAGATCGCTTGGGAGGTAGCCCTTTTGGTTCACTGAAGACTTCATCATATTTAGCCACAATATCTTGAAGATATTTTGAGGAAATTGCAGGAGTATCCAGTGCTTGAGCTTCCATGAAATTGATTTGAGCTATGAATCCATAGCCTCCTTTCTTTAATAACTTTTCCATGCAGTGTGAACTCACCACCTTGGATGGTGGAGATTGAATTCCTTGGAGACAAATAGTCTTCCCATTCTCATTCCATTTGATATATAATCTTCAAAAATTAAAAGTAACATCATCTAGCTATGATAACCATTCGATGCCCAAAATAACATCTGAACTTCCCAGGTTCATAATGAAGAGAGTTCCTCACCAAGTGTAATTTCCCATTTGGATTGAAACTGGAGATGTTCTACCTACACATTGAGTGTTTCCTCCATTTGCAATTAAAACTTGGAACTTATCTTGATTGGTCGTATTAATGTACAAGTTCAATGCTTTAGCAGTTTTGATATCAATAAAGTTATGTGTACTGCCTGAATCAATCAACACATTAATATGCTTGTGCCTAATAAATCCTTGTACCTTAATTGTATGATGAGTTGTTAACCCCATAAGTGCATGTACTAAGAGAGCAATAGTGTCATCCTCTGGTGTTGCTTCATTAGTATCTGCTGAGAGTTGTTCTATATTCATGGGTGACTCTTGCTGAGTTATATCTTCTTCTTCTTCTTCTTCCTTATTTTCGAATTCTACTTGAAAGGTTTGATGCACTACACATGCTTGATCTCTGGGATGATAAGAACAACATTTAAAGTAGAAAAATCTTGATGATTGTTCATTATTGTGAAAAGGTCGATGGAAATTAGAATCACGTTTATAGGACACCCCATATTGAAGTTTAGTTTCAATTGCTTGAGCTATTCTGGTAGCCTCATCTAGAGTACATGGATCATGAATGTCAACTTCTTTTCAGATTTTATCCTTGAGACCATGATGAAAAGCAGACACCACTACTATTGGGTTTAATTCATGTGTGTAAGTAAGAAGACTTGTGAACTCCGATACATAATCTTCTACTAAACCGGTTTGCTTGAGATCCATGAGGTGGACCACATATGATGAAGATGAACCCTTATCAAATATTTTAAGGAAAATTTCCTTAAATTTAGGCCACATAAGAGATTGATTATGTTGACGAAGCTGCCATAACAACCATTGATAAGCTTGGGTGCCTAGTTTACAAGATGCATATGCAACTTGACTAGTTTTAGGAATATGATATAAATGAAAAATACCATCCATCTTGGCTATCCAACCTCTGGGATCATATCCTTCAAAAGTGGGCATGTCAGTATGGGGCACTTGAGCATCATTAGGCCAAGTTAAGAATCAAGAGACATCCCCTACGGAGGGATCAAAATCGAAATAATATTTTGGGGGTACCAATGTCTGATGAGTATTCAATGGTGGAGGGTTGATAATGGCTTGAGAAGCTTGATTATCTAGGGCTCTTTGTACCATATATTTAATATCATGTAGTACTGAATACACCTGACCAATGTCATCTTCTTGTTGCTTAAGATATTCACGGACACTGGAATCCACACTAAGTGGAATATTTTTGACAAGGTCTCTTTTAGGGGGAAGGTTTACTTGATTAAGGACATGGTCTACTCTGTGAGAGTCTAGGTCATCTGGGTTGGATGAAGGGCTAATGTGGTTTGGTGAAGGAGGAGGGACATTGTTATGATTTGGTGAAGCCATGGACCAGTGGTGAGGGTTGAAACTGTTAATTCTAAAAGGAGAGTTGTGTTGCATACCTTTATTTTGTGGATGTCTTCTTGGTGAATTTAGTGATCCTTCATTTGGAATATTGGTGCTTTGTAATCGTCCGTTAGCTCCTCTATTCCACTTGTTAGCAATGTTTTGGTCATGCATGCACTTGTAATGGCTAGTTTTGATTTGAATACCACCAATGACTACTTTGAATTGAGCACAATACTAATGGCTAACCATGAATTTGAGGATGGATCACTAGTTTTGATTTGAATACCACCAATGGCCATTTTGACTTGAGCACAATACCAATGACTAACCACGAATACGAGGATGGATCAATTATGGGACATGCAAATCAATGTTAACCACAAATTTGGGTATGGATTGATTATTGGACACATGACCGAAAACCACATCAAACTACTAATTTAGGGATGAAATGATATAGAATACAGATATTTCACTTGAAACATACAACACATATATTTACTTGAGACATGACAATAGACTGACTACTTGACACAACTACTTCAAACATACGATACAACATAGATATTACCTTGGGATACGATATCAGATCAACTACGTGACACGAGTTTTACTTGGAATATGTAATACGAACACTATTGGATAACGGATGGGAACCTACATGTGAGACTTTAGTAGAGAGGATTGACCAGTAGGGCTGGTCGTAAGATATTGAAGAACACAAGCTTATACTGAGAGGAGGGGGTGAACAGTATAAGATAAACTTTTACTTTTCTTTCCCAAACAATATTATCCAATGTTATCAATTGCAATATCTTTTCATAGTAGTATTAACCAATCTCATCAATAGCAGTAACAAGGCAATGCACAAATCATCACACACATGAGAGACACAGATTTAACATGGTTCACCCAATGTGGGTTACGTCCACGGAGAAAATATTTCTTCTAAATTTTCTCAACAAATCTCTTGGGAACTAATTCCCTATTACAATGTTTATGGACCTCTGTCCAAAGGAGATCTCAATCCCCTATGCTCAGGTTTGTGGACCTCTATCCATAGGAGAACTCTATCCCCTTAACTATGGTTCGTGGAACTCTATCCATAGGAGAACTCTATCCCCTTGCTGGTCTGGTTCGTGGAACTCTATCCATAGGAGACACCTCTCCCTTGCTCTGATTCATGGAACTCTATCCATAGGAGACACTTCTCCTCTCTGCTCTGGTTCATGGAACTCTATCCATAGAAGACACATCTCCTCTCTACTCTGGTCACCTCCAAAGCTGGTACACACCTCTACTTTGACTCTGCTCCAAGCCTACTCACGAGGCTTACTCAGGTCTACTCACAAATCAGCTTTCAACTCTACCTCAAATTTGCACACATTACATGCACAAATTTGTCTCAATTTGTCCCAAATCTGCACACATTACATGCACAAATCTGTCTCAATTCTATCCCAAATTTGCACACATTACATGCACAAATCTGTCTCAACTCTATCCCAAATATGCACACATTACATGCACAAATATGTCTCAACTCTATCCCAAATCTACACACATTACATGCACAAATCTATCTCAACTCTACCCAAATCTGCACACATTACATGCACAAATCTATCTCAACTCTATCCCAAATATGCACACATTACATGCACAAATCTATCTCAACTCTATCCCAAATCTACACATATTACATGCACAAATCTGTCTCAACTCTGTCCCAAATCTTCTCACAAGACTTGCTCAAATCTGCCTCACTATCTCTGCTCAACTTTGCTCTAACACATGCTCAAAACTGCTCATAACACATACTCAGATCTTGCTCATGACACATGCTTTGATCAAAGTACCTTAGACATATTCTACCCATAATTCTTGTTCAAGAACACATAGAAAATGATATGCAATACAATTTCACAATATGTTCTTTCCAAATATCACTCAAGCCCAATGCACAAATTGCTTCACAAAATTGGTTTCTAACACTTGCTCATTCACATTCAATGTCACTCAAACCAATGCCCAAAAGCTTCACAAATTCATTCAAACAATGAAGCATAATTTGTTCACAAACCCTAGCACATGTGTTTCCAATCTCATTCAACAATGAAGCACAACTTGTTCATAAACTCTAGCACAAGTGTTTCCAATTTCTTTCAACAAGGATGCACAATTTGTTTCACAAACCCTAGCTCAAATATTTCCAACAATGCACATATATAATCCTTATTTCTCCACCTTATGATTTAGAAATATTTGCTCAACCAAACACCTTAAAGAAGGAATGATATCACCATACCTCTTAACTTGCTTTGATGAAGATGTGCCCTCAAAACATGTCTCAAAATATTCTATCTTTCTTAAGCCACTTTCAAGGGTTAGTTAGCATAACACTTTTTCAATCATCCACATGAAAAACTTCTCTTCAAAAAATGTGCACAAAGATATTACTTTACAACTCCTTTTAATTTCTCAAAACAAGGCTTTTTAATCAAAGAACAAAACCCTTCAAACTTTCTTTCACCATGCAGAAATACCCACAATAATTAAAACACAAACACCTTATAACTCCTACTTGTAAAAGCCACAAATGATTTCAATACCACAATGTACCTTCTAAACAACAAAACCCTAAGTGCAAAAACACTTTTAACCTTATTACTCCTTTTATTGCTTACTAAATGATTCTTTAGAAAACACAACAATAATCCCTTAATACTTTCACTTCTACCTTTATAATTTCTAAAATCAACTTATAAGCAACCTTTGTAATTCTAGAAATGTCAACTCACATTAATTCCTCAAGGCAAACCTTATGACTCCCTATCTTTAATTTCAAATTAAAACAAAATTTAATGCCCTTACCACTTCTACCACCGAAGAGAGTCGAACACGAAACCTCATGCAACCCATGCTCTAGCGCGAGCTAGAGTGCCAGCTAGGCTGGCCCACCCGTTGGATACGAAGGCACTCAAAAAATATTTTATTCCTTTTATCTTCTACCCAAATGAACATCAAAACACTACTACCATGACTCAAACCTGAAACCTCTCTTCTGCCAGCATCCTGCGTAGAGTCTGCCTGCCACCTGGGCTAGCTGCCTAGTTGGAACGTCTAATGCACTACCTCCTCTTTAAACCTCTACCTCTATCTAGAAGTTTGTGCACTATCCTCTTTGTCCTTTCTACTTGTGCCTTCACAAATGGAACGACCATCACTTTCTTCTCTCACAAACTGGAATGAACGACACTCAAATTACTTCTCTCTACCTCATGAACTGGAATGAACGATGCTTGAATTACTTCTCTCTGCCCTCACAAACTGGAATGAACGACGTTCAACTCACTTCAACTCGGCAACATTGTCTTCTTTTGGTGACAATAATTCTCGTAGACATAGGCATTCAATCACTCATCAAAAAGGCACAGTCACAAATAATTTTACCTCCTTTTTATAATGTTTGCTTTCCATATTAAAGATGTCGGTGCATGATAGACTTGGGCCTTTGAAGACATATAAATGTTCACTTCCTTTTTGGCGCCCTATCAACTTCAAATTCAAAATATAACTTTATAAAACCATTTCCAAAGTCTTCGATGGGAGGTCGACACTTTTAAAGAATTGTTTCCATTTTATGAAACCACTTTTATATTATAATAATTTAATCTTGTGATTAAATATTATAATATTTATTTCTTGAAACCATTTTCCTTGCTTTTGAGAGATGCCTTGTCTTGAAAACTTGTCCAACCTTAGAATAATATTTTTTGTCTTACCAAGCTCAACCTTTGACGAATACCTTTGACATCAATGACAACCAATACCAACTCAATATTTCCAACAATCTCCCCCTTTGTCATTGATGGCAACCCTTTCTAAAAATTTCTTTTACAACCACTAGATTCCAAATCTGCTCCCCCTAAGAAGTTGCTCCCCCTTACTGATTTCTCTCCCCTTACTGAAACTCTCCCCCTTTGACATCAATGGCAAAGGGCTCCTTTGGGGCTAAAAATAAGACTCTTAGCTCAGCCCCCTCACCACCTCCTCTCCTTGAGGTGATCAATTTTGGGGTGGGAGTAAATCTACTCCCAACTTACAATGCTCTTCTTCTTTTTCAACCTTCTTTTTCGACACCTTTGTAGTCATACCCTTTTGATCCTTTTGAGTGTCCCTGTTCTTGCTTGTCTCTGGAAGTTTCAAAAACTTTGTTCTACACCACTTAGCCTTATGCCCAAAATTATTGCAATTGTAACACCTGATGTTGTAGTTCTTGGAAGGTGCAGATGACTTGAAGTTCCTCTTGGTGAAGCCATAATCATTTCTATCATGAACCCTACAGTGTATAGCTTTATGACCAAAGTGATTACATGAGTAGCAATAACCTTGAAAGAAATATCCATCTTCGAATGAGTTGAAGTTCCTCTTAGTGAAGCCATAATCCTTCTTTCCATGAACCCTGCAATGCATAGCTTTGTGACCAAAATGATTACATGAAAAACAATGCCCTTGGAAGAAATATTCATCTTGTCTTGAAAAATTTGGTCTCTTGGTCCTTTCTTTGCCTTCTCTGTGATGATCCCTGTTTCTTGTTTGTGCATTGTTTTCTTTCTCAATGAAGCTTCCACTCTTCAACTTATCAGCATAGGTCTTAGGTTCTTCTTCAATCTCTTCCTCTAAAACTTCCTTTTCTTTTGAGCTTGACTCCTCTTTTTGTACCTCTTGACCTTCTTCAAAACCAAGTCCTATTTTGATAAATGAAGATCTTTGTGCATTGATAATGTTATCCAAAGCTTTTGAACTTTTCCCAAACCTGTGCAGCTTATCCTTAGAATATTTCACTTCCATCCTTAGAGAAACCACTTCATGTTCTAATATTTCACATTCTAACTCTTTTGCCTCTAACTTTTCAACCATAACTTCTTTAAATCTCCTTGCCTTAACTTTTAAGTTTTTGAGATCTTGTAGAAGCTTTTCCTTTATTTCCTCATCTTCTTGAACTTGAGCCTTCAGTCTTGAGTTCTGCTTTCTAACTCTTTTCAACTCTCTAAGAGCAACAATAAGTTCCTCTTCTAGATCAATTGTGGCCTCTTCTTTTTTTCTGAACCTTCCTCTAGGTCTTCAATTATAGGAGCATCTTCTTTTTCTTCTACTTGGTCTTCAATAGGAGTGTCCTCTTCCTCTTCTATTGCCAAAAATAGAATCTCTTATTTTTCACTATTTGAGAAACTTTCATCACTGTCACTTGAAGCACTGCTTGCTTCTTCCACATAGAAACTCTTCTTGTGCCTTTGAAAAATCTTCTTTTCATGCTTGCCTTGACCATACCTATTTTTCTTTTCATGCCTGAATTTTCTTTCTTCCTTTTTCTTATAATCTTGTTTCTCTTCACTACTACTACTTCCAACTTGTGGATAATTAGATGCATAGTGACCAAAATTACCACAATTAAAATATTTCATAGTCTTCATATCTTTGTGTTTTCTTGAGTCTTTCTTATTTCTTCTCACATAGTTAGCTTCTTCATTACTGCTTGACTCATCACTTGATTTTGGTTCCTTATATTTTGTCTTCTTTGAAACTTTGAATGCTGCCTCTCTCTTGGAATTTTGATATTTTTTTGTCCTCATTTCATAAGTTGTGAGAATTCCATGTAACTCATCCATTGTCAACCTATCGAGATCCTTCATCTCTTCTATTGTTGAAACCTTTGCATCATACCTCATGGGGAGTGATCTTAATACTTTCTAAGCAACACTAGAGTCCTCAATTTCTAATCCAAGTCCTCGCATAGTATTAACAATTTCATCAACATGGAGTAAGTACATAGCAATATCTTCCTCATATTTCATCTTTAATTCCTCAAACCTCCTCCTGTGAGTTTGAAGTTTTGCCAACTTAACCTTGCTATCTCCTTCATATGTTTGCTTCAATTTATCCCATATTTATTTTGCTGATTTGCATTGCATAACTTTCACAAACTCTGATTCACGTAATCCACTTAAGATTCCATTCATAGCCTTGGCATTATTTACATATAATTGCTTGCCATCCTTATCTGTGGGAGGAGTAGTTGTAGGTGTGAACCCATCCTCAATAGATTACCATGTTTCATATCCTTGTGCCATCAAATAAGTCTTCATCCTCATACTCTAGAAAGCATAATTATTCCCATCAAATATTGGAGCCTTATTTGTTGAAGATCCATTCTGAGAAGCCATCTGTGTTCCTATAAGATCTTCCTTCAAGTTGTTAGAATTTTTTAAGGAACCCGCTCTGATACCAATTGAAGAACACAAGCTTATACTGAGAGGGGGGTGAACAATATAAGATAAACTTTTACTTTTCTTTCCCAAACAATATTATCCAATGTTATCAATTGCAATATATTTTCATAGAAGTATTAACCAATCTCATCAATAGCAGTAACAAGGCAATGCACAAATCATCACACACATGAGAGACACATATTTAACGTGGTTCACCCAATGTGGGTTACATCCATGGAGAAAATATTTCTTCTAAATTTTCTCAACAAATATCTTGGGAACCAATTCCCTATTACAATGTTTATGGACCTCTGTCCAAAGGAGATCTCAATCCCCTATGCTCAGGTTTGTGGACCTCTATCCATAGGAGAACTCTATCCCCTTAACTCTGGTTCATGGAACTCTATCCATAGGAGAAATCTATCCCCTTGCTGGTCTGGTTTGTGGAACTCTATCCATAGGAGACACCTCTCCCTTTCTCTGATTCGTGGAACTCTATCCATAGGAGATACTTCTCCTCTCTGCTCTGGTTTGTGGAACTCTATCCATAGGAGACACCTCTCCTCTCTGCTCTAGTCACCTCCAAAGCTGGTACACACCTCTGCTTTGACTCTACTCCAAGCCTACTCACGAGGCTTACTCAGGTCTGCTCACAAATCAACTTTCAACTCTACCCCAAATCTGCACACATTACATGCACAAATCTATCTCAACTCTATCCCAAATCTGCACACATTACATGCACAAATCTATCACTCTACAAATATGCCAAATCAACAAATTACATGCAAATCTCAACTCTATCCCAAATATGACACATTACATACACAAATCTATCTCAACTCTATCCCAAATCTGCACAAATTACATGCACAAATCTATCTCAACTCTGTCCCAAATCTGCACACATTACATGCACAAATCTATCTCAACTCTATCCCAAATCTACACTTACATGCAAAACCATCCAAATCTCCAAACTAATCCATCTTAAACTATCACTTCCCAAATATTCTTACAAGACTTTCTCAAATCTACCTCACTATCTCTGCTCAACTTTTCTCTAACACATGCTCAAAACTTCTCATAACACATACTCAGATCTTGCTCATGACACATGCTTTGATCAAAGTACCTCAGACATATTCTACTCATAATTCTTGTTCAAGAACACATAGAAAATGATATGCAATACAATTTCACAATATGTTCTTTCCAAATATCACTCAAGCCCAATGCACAAATTGCTTCACCAAACTGGTTTCTAACACTTTCTCATTCACATTCAATGTCACTCAAACCAATGCCCAAAAGCTTCACAAATTCATTCAAACAATGAAGCATAATTTGTTTACAAACTCTAGCACATGTGTTTCCAATCTCATTCAATAATGAAGCACAATTTGTTCACAAACTCTAGCACAAGTGTTTCCAATTTCTTTCAACAAGGATGCACAATTTGTTTCACAAACCCTAGCTCAAATATTTCCAACAATGCACATATATAATCCTTATTTCTCCACCTTATGATTTAGAAATATTTGCTCAACCAAACACCTTAAAGAAGGAATGATATCACCATACCTCTTAACTTGCTTTGATGAAGATGTGCCCTCAAAACCTGTCTCAAAATATTCTATCTTTCTTAAGCCACTTTCAAGGGTTAGTTAGCATAACACTTTTTCAATCATCCACATGAAAAACTTCTCTTCAAAAATATGCACAAAGATATTACTTTACAACTCCTTTTAATTTCTCAAAACAAGGCTTTTTAATCAAAGAACAAAACCCTTCAAACTTTCTTTCACCATGCAAAAATACCCACAATAATTAAAACACAAACACCTTATAACTCCTACTTGTAAAAGCCACAAATGATTTCAATACCACAATGTACCTTCTAAACAACAAAACCCTAAGTGCAAAAACACTTTTAACCTTATTACTCCTTTTATTGCTTACTAAATGATTCTTTAGAAAACACAACAATAATCCCTTAATACTTTCACTTCTACCTTTATAATTTCTAAAATCAACTTATAAGCAACCTTTGTAATTCCAGAAATGTCAACTCACATTAATTCCTCAAGGTAAACCTTATGACTCCCTATCTTTAATTTCAAATTAAAATAAAATTTAATGCCCTTACCACTTCTGCCATCGAAGAGAGTCGAACACGAAACCTCATGCAACCCACACTCTAGCGCGAGCTAGAGTGCCAGCTAGGCTGGCTCACCCGCTGGATACGAAGGTGCTAAAAAATATTTTATTCCTTTTATCTTCTGCCCAAACGAACATCAAAACACTACCTCCTCTCCTTGAGGTGATCAATTTTTGGGTGGGAGTAAATCTAATCCTAACTTACAATGCTCTTATTCCTTTTCAACCTTCTTTTTTGACATTAGTCATACCCTTTTGATCCTTTTGAGTGTCCATTTTCTTTCTTGTTGTGGAAGTTTTGAAAACTCTATTCTACACCACTTAGCCTTATGCCCAAAATTATTGCAATTGTAACACCTGATGTTGTAGTTATTGGAAGGTGCAGATGGCTTGAAGTTCCTCTTGGTGAAGCCATAATAATTTTTGTCATGAACCCTGCAGTGTATAACTTTATGACCAAAGTGATTGCATGAGTAGCAATAACCTTGAAAGAAATATACATCTTCGAATGAGTTGAAGTTTATCTTAGTGAAGCCATAATCCTTATTTCCATGAACCCTGCAATGCATAGCTTTGTGACCAAAATGATTATATGAAAAGCAATGCCCTTGGAGGAAATATTCATCTTGTCTTGAAAATATGGTCTCTTAGTCCTTTCTTTGCCTTATCTATGATGATCCTTGTTTCAAGTTTATGCATTGTTTTCCTTCTCAATGAAGCTTCCACTCTTCAAATTATTAGCATAGGTCTTAGGTTCTTCTTCAATCTCTTCCTCTAAAACTTTCTTTTATTTTGAGCTTGACTCCTCTTTTTGTACCTCTTGTCCTTTTTCAAAACCAAGTCCTATTTTGATAAATGAAGATCTTTGTGCTTTGATAATGTTATCCAAAGCTTTTAAAAATTTCCCAAACCTGTGTAGCTTATCATTAGAATATTTTGCTTCCACCCTACGAGAAACCACTTCATGTTCTAATATTTCACATTCTAACTCTTTTACCTCTAACTTTTCAACCACAACTTTTTAAAATCTCCTTGCATTAATTTTTAAGTTTTTGAGATCTTGTAGAAGCTTTTCCTTTATTTTCTCATCTTCTTGAACTTGAGCCTTCAACCTTGAGTTCTGCTTTATAACCTTTTTCAAATCTCTGAGAGCAACAATAAGTTCCTCTTCTAGATCAATTGTGGCATCTTCTTCTTAATTTGAACCTTCCTCTAGATATTCAATTATAGGAGCATCTTCTTTTTCTTCTACTTGGTCTTCAATAGGAGTGTCCTCTTCCTCTTCTATTTCTAAAAATAGAAACTCTTATTTTTCACTATTTGAGAAACTTTCATCATTGTCACTTAAAGCACTGCTTGCTTCTTCCACATAAATACTCTTCTTGTGCTTTTAAAAATTCTTCTTTTCATGCTTGCTTT
Organism: Wollemia nobilis; assembly: GCA_028583015.1. Taxonomy (NCBI): domain Eukaryota; kingdom Viridiplantae; phylum Streptophyta; class Pinopsida; order Araucariales; family Araucariaceae; genus Wollemia; species Wollemia nobilis. Next base: position 12,132,701 of record JAQPPZ010002907.1, on the reverse strand, counting down.
GACCATACCTATTTTTTTTTTTCATACCTGAATTTTCTTTCTTTATTTTTCTTGTAATATTGTTTCTCTTCACTGCTACTACTACTAGCTTGTGGACAATTAGATGCATAGTGACCAAAATTACCACAATTAAAATATTTTACAGTCTTCATATATTTGTGTTTTCTTGAGTATTTCTTATTTCTTCTCACATAGTTAGCTTCTTCATTACTGCTTGACTCATCACTTGATTTTGGTTCCTTATCTTTTGTCTTCTTTGAAACTTTGAATGCTACCTATCTCTTGAAATTTTGATCTTTGTCCGTCCTCATTTCATAAGTTGTGAGAATTCCATGTAACTCATCCATTGTCAACCTATCGAGATCCTTCATCTCTTCTATTGCTAAAACCTTTACATCATACCTCATGGGGAGTGCCTTAATACTTTATGAGAAACACTAGAGTCCTAATTTTTTATCTAAGTCCTCACATAGTATTAACGATTTCATCAACATGAAGTAAGTACATAGCAATATCTTCCTCATATTTCATCTTTAATTCCTCAAACCTCCTCCTGTGAGTTTGAAGTTTTACCAAATTAACCTTGCTATCTCCTTCATATGTTTGCTTCAATTTTTTCCATATTTCTTTTGTTGATTTGCAGTGCATAACTTTCACAAACTTTGATTCACGTAATCCACTCAATATTCCATTCATAGCCTTGGAATTATTTAGAAAAAATTTCTTGCCATCCTTATTTGTGGAAGGATTAGTTGTAGGTGTGAACCCATCCTCAACAGATTGCCATGTTTCATATCCTTGTGCCATAAAATAAGTCTTCATACTCATACTCCAGAAAGCATAATTATTCCCATCAAATATTGGAGCCTTATTTGTTGAAGATCCATTATGAGAATCCATGTGTTCCTGTAAGATCTTCCTTCAAGTTTTTAGACTTTTTGAAGGAACTTGCTCTGATACCAATTGAAGAACATAAGACTGAGAGGGGGGTGAACGGTATAAGATAAACTTTTAATTTTATTTCCCAAAAAATATTATCCAACATTATCAATTGTAATATATTTTCATAGTAGTATTAACCAATCTCATCAATAGCAGTAATAAGGCAATGCACAAATCATCATACACATGAGAGACACATATTTAACGTGGTTCACCCAATATGGGTTACGTCCATGGAGAAAATATTTCTTCTAAATTTTCTCAAAAAATCTCTTAGGAACCAATTCCCTATTACAATGTTTATGGATATCTCTCCAAAGGATATCTCAATCCCCTATGCTCAGGTTCGTGGACCTCTGTCCATAGGATAAATCTATCACCTTAACTTTGGTTTATGGAACTCTATCCATAAGATAACTCTATCCCCTTGTTGGTTTGGTTCATGGAACTTTATCCATAGGAGACACCTCTCCCTTGCTCTAATTCATGGAACTCTATCCATAGGATACACTTATCCTCTCTGCTCTGGTTCGTGGAACTCTATCCACAGGAGAAACCTCTCCTCTCTACTTTGATCACCTCCAAATCTTGTACACACCTCTAATTTGACTCTACCCTAAGCCTACTCATGAGGCTTACTCAGGTCTGCTCACAAATCAAATTTCAAATTTGTCCTAAATCTGCACACATTACATGCATAAATCTATCTCAACTCTATCCTAAATCTGCACACATTACATGCACAAGTTTATCTTAATTTCATCTCAAATCTGCACACATTACATGCACAAATTTGTCTTAACTTTGTTCCAAATATGCACACATTACATGCACAAATCTGTCTCAAATCTATCCCAAATATGCACACATTACATGCACAAATCTGTCTCAACTCTATCTTCAAATAATATGCACAAAGATATTAATTTAAAACTCATTTTAATTTCTCAAAACAATACTTTTTAATCAAAGAACAAAATCCTTCAAACTTTATTTCACCATGCAAAAAATACCCACAATAATTAAAACACCTTATAACTCCTACTTGTAAGAGACACAAATGATTTCAATACCACAATGTACCTTCTAAACAACAAAACCCTAATTGCAAAAATACTTTTAATCTTATTACTCCTTTTATTGCTTACTAAATGATTCTTTAGAAAACACATAAATAATCCCTTAATAATTTCACTTCTACCTTTATAATTTCTAAAATCAACTTATAAGAAACCTTTGTAATTCCAAAAATGTCAACTCACATTAATTCCTCAAGGTAAATCTTATGACTCTCTATCTTTAATTTTAAATTAAAAAAAAATATAATGCCCTTACCACTTCTACCATCGAAGAGAGTCGAACATGAAACCTCACACAACACACGCTCTAGAATGAGATAGAGTTCCAGCTAGGATGGCCCACCTACTAGATAAGAAGGTGCTCAGAAATATTTTATACCTTTTATCTTCTACCCAAACGAACATCAAAACAATACCGCCATGATTCGAACCTGACACCTCTCTTCTATCAGCATCCTACGTAGAGTCTGCCTACCACCTGGGCTAGCTGCCTAGATGGAACATCTAATAAAATACCTTCTCTTTATACCTCTACCTCTATCTAGAAGTTCATGCATTGTCCTCTCTACCCTTGCTACTTCTACCTTCACGAATTGAATGAACGATGCTTTCTATCATCATGAACTGGAATGAACGACGCTCGAATTACTTCTCTTTGTCCTCAAGAACTGGAACGAATGATGCTTGAATTACTTCTCTTTGCCCTCATGAACTGGAATGAACGACGCTCGAATTACTTCTCTCTACCCTCACAAACTAGAACGAACGATGTTCAACTCACTTCAACTCGGCAACATTGTCTTATTTCGACGACAATAATTCTCACAGACATAGACATTCAATCACTCATCAAAAAGGCACAATCACAAATAATTTTACCTCGTTTTTATAATGTTTGCTTTCCTTATTAAAGACATCAACGCATGATAGACTTGGGACTTTGAAGACATAAACATTCACTTCCTTTTTGGTACCCTATCAACTTCAAATTCAAAATATAACTTTATAAAACCATTTCCAAAGTCTTCGATGGGAGGTCGGTGCTTTTAAATAATTATTTCCATTTTATGAAACCACTTTTATATTATAATAATTTAATCTTGTGATTAAATATTATAATATTTATTTCTTGAAACCATTTTCCTTGCTTTTGAGAGATTCCTTGTCTTGAAAAATGGTCCAACCTTAGAATAATTTTTTCTATCTTACCAAGCTCAAACTTTGATGAATACCTTTGACATCATTGACAACCAATACCAACTCAATATTTCCAAAAGATATATGCGGACTGTTCAATATATCTTGCTATCGTTTCTTTTATGCAAATAATATGGGATAATATCCTTTCACGTGAACAAAGTTACCTGTCGTTATGATTGCTGCCAAGATATTTTGAGTGAGCTAATATTGAACACTTGGTGAAGGATGATATCATTGAGTTACGAGGTTTTAATAATTTGCACCATACTTTAGGAAAGGAAGACTAATTTAATCGTTTGTTTCAAATAATTAAAAAAAAAATGGGAATCTAATATTTTCACCGTCGGTAAAGCTTCTCAGATGGTTTTAGTAGTGCCACACCCAATCTCCTATGCATGGTAAAAATACAGTAAGCCTTCCCTTACGTACCAACTTTTTTGCTTCATGATACGTATGCTTCATCACCACTTGGAACACCCTGTGGCATTGCCCTATTTGTGCTAGAATTAGGGTTTTCTAATTGATATTCGAAGAAAAGATAACTATGACGTAGTTTAATTTTTGCGTATTACCTTACCTTTAATTTAAGCACTTTAATAACACGCGATACCGTGAAGAATAATACGAATAATTTTAATCCTTTACGAACAACATCAATCTGCCTCGATACTATGAACGAAATTGATGTGAAATATTTAGACACTCTAGTTTGAATTCTACTAGGATACGTAGTTCAAGAATGAATAACTTTGATACCACTTGGAATGTGAAACTTTGGAAAACAATGTAAGAACACAAATCGAATGAATTAAATCCAAAATACCTTACCACTTAAGGAGGGCTAAGTCCTTTGCCACTTAGAGAGGGCTAAGTATCTTGCTAATACGTAAATGATTAATAAATATGATTGATGCCAAAATGTATCAACCTACATCTATAAATATGAATAAATCAACAAATCAATGAACAAATGGAAATATAGCCGACTAGCTATATTGGAGTTGTAACACTATCACTTTCAACTCATATCCTGTAACTAATGCTATAATAGCTACTTACATTTAAGTTAATGTGAGATTGCATAATATTATTGTAGTATGCATTTGTTCATAAAGCTATATTAGACTCTTTAACCGGATTCATATGCAATACCATACCATGTTACTATCATAACTTCACAATTTTCAAGGATGTTTGTGTAAGATGTTTTTTTGAAAGTTGAATACAATATAAAGATATTATTTTCAAACATGCTATGCATGCAAAATTTCATGTTCAAGTATTTGGTCCCAAAGAAATTGAGAAATAAATCATCCTTATGTGAAGCCTACACATAGTTTAAGAAACCCTATAAGGATCTATCATTTACAAAGATATCCTTATAATCTATGCCACTTGTTCCCTTATCTCTCTTTCTTACATCATCATTGACTATTATCAATCTACCTAATGGTTGTGAACACACCCTTAGTCATAATAAGATTGAAATATCAAATGTGAGTCCAATCAACCCTAGAGAGGCCTAATTCCTTGATTTATTTACAAATTCTTATGAAATATTATGGAAAGAGGAAGAAATAAATGAAAAATTATGGATTCAATCAATTTTCACAAGAACTTGGGCAAATATCATTCACTCACATCCACAAAAAATCAATGCACCATTCATTCTTGAAAGTAATGGTAGGAATACAAAAGAGTCTAAATTGAATAAGTATAATTGTTCGAATTTAATCAATATTCACAATGTGATAAATAAATAAATGTTAATGAACCATGCATAAACAAGAATAAATGAGCAAATTATTCAATAGAGTTTATATATATATATATATATATATATATATATATATATATATATATATATATATATATATATATATATATATATATAACATTGAATTTACATGGTGGAATCGGTAGCTGCCACAAATCCGGGAAGGCTATCCGGCTTTTATGGCTACCATAGTATTTTGCGTTGTCCACCTCGGAAGCTACCACATAGATCTTCACGTAGTCCGCTCCTATAACCACCATGCCACAATCATTTAAAACCTTTTACGCTTCTGAAAGCACCAAGAAAGGGACAAGCGTTTAGTTCGACGAGGCCCGATATTTGAACCTTGGACCTCCGCCCCCTTACGAAGTTTGGTTGAACCAATTGGTCTATACCTTGGACCTTTTCAATAGAGTTTATATTGAATCAAAAGAGTTGGATGATTTATTGGATCACAAATGATGCTTATAATTATGTTATAACACTTATTCATAAGAATATATGTTTAAAAATTTGTAAAAATTTAAACTCCTAACCTACTTGGAATGAAAAAAATTAATCCTCAAATCAAATAGTGTAGCAATGTTGTTTAGACACCAATTATTTAGTTAAAGTTCCCAAATGCATAAATTTTTGGTTTATGATCTTCAAATATTTAGTTATTGGTTTCAAAGGTCTCGTCTACCTTGAAATTCTTGTATAGAATTTCCAAAAATATCTTCTTCCATATTTTCTTTTTATTTATGAGCCTTATTTTTGACAAATTAGTCATATTTGACCTCTAAACACAAATTGATGGTTTTCTTGCCAAAACGCTCTTTTGAAAAATTAGCCAATCAATGAATTGGATGATATCATTATAATGTTAGCTCAATTTTTTAATAATTGGAATACTCCCTCCCTTGAAATTCTTGCTCTTCCCTTGGATTTATCTATGTGTTTGAGTTTTTTTGATAGATAACCTTACTAATCCACATGGATATTAGTCTGTAATCTTCTCTACATTTTGCTTCTTTGCATGACACTTTGTTTCTATTTGTGGGAAAAGAGAATATCTCATACAATACACAAATTACTATAAACTATACCAAGATAATTTAACCAAAATAATAAAGCAACAAAAAGGTAAGTAATAATTCAATAATTGAGCTAAAACTATCCCAATCAAAGAAAAACTCTATGAATTGGAATAATAAGCTTACTACACTAAGATCATCCATAAAATCCATGTGAGATTGAATCCTAAATTAGATAAGCAAATACTTGATAACCTAGGGTATCAAGGACCATACCGTCCACAAATATTGTAAAAATAAGCATAATACATACTAACCCTATTCTAACTTACTTTTGGCATCACCACTATAACAAGGAAGGACCACATCTGGGATCCACATTAGGGACTTGAATTGCCTTGGAAACTAGTCCTCAAGTAGCAACTTTGATCTTTAGCTAGAAATATTGGTAGGGCATCTTTCCCTCCTCTATGGAAGGCCAAAAAACTAGTGGTTGGTGACTTTAGTCATACCTACAATAACAAGAGAGAATGAGAGCAAAAAGGTCGCATGCTATGACAACAAAAAAGGTAGTAATTGTAAGATTATTGAAATCAGATGTGTGTTAGTAGTAAAATGATTGGTAATTGAATGTACAATCATATGGTGAGAAGATAGAATGGTTATTTATAGTAAATAGAATAAATAAATATCCCTTTTGAGATTGACAACTAGATTACACTATTTTTGGAGCTATAATATCATAAACATTGGTTAAAAAAATGCATCATCTTAACCCTAGGTATAAAAACATGCTATAATTGTGTTCATACATTAAAAACCCTAAAACCTAATCAATTACCATGATCACAAATTAATATGGTGATGATGACATCATTGATCATAAATAAATAGTCTTTGGGGTCATATGTAATCATGTCTCTTGATCATACCTCTATTGTTGGAGAATATTACATTGTTTGGTACCTACTATTGTGCCCCTATGTTACCTTCATGGTACAAATGTAAATATGAAATAGATTAGGGTTGAGTCTCTAGTTTAGGTGTGTGATTTATATTTCCACTTTTATGTAAGTGTCAATGTGTAGGAAATGCACAAGTTTCATGTAAGAGTGCAATGTGCAAGAAATGCACAAGTGTCATGTAAGTAAGAGTGCAAGTGTGTATTGAGAGAATGTGCATAAGTGTCTTGTATGTAAGTGTAAAAATATGTAATGTGAGGATGTGCACAAGTTTCTTGTATTAGAAGTGCATGTAGGAGAGTATGACTCATGTAGAAGTCTGCAAGTGTCATAGAGTCAAGTATACATGTAAGAAGAAAGTGTAGAGTCTAGTATGCAAGTGGCAAGATGATAAGCCAAAGGTCATGTGAGTTGTCATATGGAGAGCAATAGTCAAGTACATGGAGAGTCATCTTCAATGTCTATATTATGGAGATACAACTCCATTAAATACAATAAAATCCAATACAATCTGAATATACAATTATAAAGAGGAAGATACAGAAAAGTGAATAAAACTTATATATAGATTTTGAGCAATTAATATTATATGTTTTATTCATGCATAGTACATGAATGATTTTGGCCATTTACATTCATATTTGATATTATATAAGTGAATGTTATTTCATTATTATATTGGCCTTGATATACATATTAGATTGCTCATATATAATTCTACTCTTTATTATTGATATTTTGACCTTTAATAGTATGGCTTATTTATATTGGGACCTATGATATATTATGGTAGTAAGGCTTAAAATACAATAGTGGTATCAGAGCTACCACTTAACTCTATCCATTTTTTATAGAGTTATTTTATTAGCCATCATTATTAACTTTGTCCATTCTTGATAGAGTTAATTTAGAGTCTATCCACTTTGAAAGTAATGAAGACTTGGACTCTATTTTTAAAGGTCTAATTGAGTAGAAATTGAGGGGACAAGGATAAGTCATCTAATTGTGATGCTAGGGTCTTTCCACTTGGTTGAAGCAAAACTAATGAAGACTAAAACTCAACTAAGATAGATTCAGAACCAACTCAAAATAAAGTTGGACATTCGGGGACACTTAGAGTCACTCTGATATAGATTTTGGATTATCTAGAGAAGAAGAGGAGAATCACTATTGAATATTGAAAGAAATCCAACTTAGGAGAAATTTGATCATTTGGGGACATTCATAGTCACCCTGACATTGATATTGGGTTCTCTAGAAAAGAGGAGAATCATATTTTGGTTCTTAGGTGTGACCTAAGACATTAAAGAAGTTTTTAGACATTTAATATAGAGAAGCATTCAAGCTTTCTGAGTACAAAGATAAGCAATAGTATACAAAGATAAAAGGAGTATTGATAAGTACAAAGAAGAATCCTATAGATATAGAGGCATAGAGAAGTTATAGTTATTAAGAATACCAAAAAAATCAGGTTGATTGAAGCAATATCAGTCTTAGCCTTAAATTATTTGGATTATTTTAAATAAGTCTTATTCTATAACAAGTAGAGAATAGTGCTAAGCAAGCATAGAATAACACTATATAGAATCTCAAAGGAGATAGCAACCAAAGAAATTTGAGGCATATCTTGTGGAGCCATAATCCACATAAAGGAAATGGCCAACACTCAAGCGGTCAAGTATAAAAGTGGACTAAGTGGCTAGCGTAAGAATACAAAGCGTAAGTAGTCTAGTAAAGAAGACAAGGCCCTATCGACCAATATAAATGTGGATGCCCAAGAGGCTAATATAGAAGGAAAGGCCAACAAAGCAGGTAGTCTAGAATAAGAAAAAAAACAGCCAACATAGCATAAGAAGCAAAGTGACCAGAATAGCATAGAAAACAAAGCTGAAGCAACCAATATAAGGAGTAGATATTGAAGAGCTACCAAAGCACTATAGAAAGCGCTACATGAACCATCAAAGTATTAATAGTTGAGCAGAGATTAACGTGCTACTAGAGCACTTTCACAAAAGTTCTAGAAAGAGTTATACCAGCTAATATAGATGTGAGGTCATCTGAGCACTATTCTGCACCAACATTGAAGTGGTAAATGCACTCAAACTGAAGCATTACCATCTCAGACCATATACAAAGGAACCAAATAGTTGTTGATTGAGATGAAGGAACCAATGATTTTTTTCTAGGATGTATTTGCTAGAGACAAAGGAATTAATTAGTTGTTGTCTAAGACATCTCCACCAAATATGAAGAAGCCTAAGCATTGTGCTTGTGATTTTGAAAAACGTTGAGCAGTTATAGTAAATAAAGAACATTGAATATTGCTTATACGAGCAATTAATAATAGATGAATGATAGAGGAGTGCACATAGAATTTTGATAACATGAACTACTTGACCTAAAATGTCAATACTTGCATGTGAAATTAGCAAGCAACTACAAAAATCATGTGAACGTTGGTGTAGGTCTAAAATTCACACACTTATTTCCTCCAAGCTAATGGATCTGTGCCTCAAAGAGGAATGTGGGAATGATAGATCTACACCTCAGAGAGAGACACTTGATCATGCCTTCTTATGGTGATTTTCGACAAATTGATTTAGGGTTCACCAAGAAACTTTTTATGGTAGTTTCCACGCCTAGGTTTTTGGAGTTTGTTTTAATGTGTTCCTTTTATCAAATCTCACATACACCTAGTTTTACCAATATGCAACTACGCTAACCTATATGTAATTTTGATTTACATGTAGATAGCAAACAACAGAAAACAATGTTTAGATGAACAATGCAGTGCTTATAAAGTAATTTAGAACTCTTACCTATATCCGAAAGTCTAAAGAAGATTCTAATTTTTTATTGCAGTCCAGATCATAAGCAATAGAGTGAGATTGTATGAATAGAGCAAGATCGTATGAATATGATCAGAGATTGTACCTACCGATCAGAGATCGATAGATCCAATATTGACAAAAACCTATAGTTTCATGGATAGAGTGCAAAAAATAGAAAAAAGACAATTTCAATGTTTCTTTTTGAGCAAAATGAGACTTAATGTTAGCTATTGAATGTTGTAATTTAAAGCAAACAACAAATAAGTGCTTTAAACTACATGTAATATGTGATTATATGCAAATCGGTGAACTCCAAGAATGTAAATGATTGAATTCTATGTTCTATATGATGTAAATGATAAGTGAAATGACAAATCTAAAATGAAGTAGAGCTAAAAAACGTAAACTAGCACTCAAAGTTTCCCCCAAGTTATCTCAGAACAAGATCGTATAGTATGAGCAAGATCGTACGCCTTCGATGCAAGATCGTACCATCCGATTGCCGATCGTATCCTCCGATCCTACACAAAAAAGATAAATACCTAGGTCTAGTGTAGAAATTACAACAATTTTGAATGTAGAAACTAAGTCGATATGCTAGTAGTTACAGGATGAATATGAGGGGAAGGGTTTCTGATTATAAGCTAGGCAAATCAACCAAAATAGGTTGAAAACCAACTTAGTTGCAACTCCTTCCAATCTAGGATTGATCGAGCGAATTTGATATCGTAACCATTGCACAATTGCACAGATAGAGATAAAAAGTGTTACAGCTGATTTTGTCGCTTTCCTAAGTTGAGATTTTTTGTTTTGAGCAAGATCGTATGCATACGATCAGGGATCGTATTGTATGATCCGAGATCATATCGTGCAATCTCATCTAGATTACTCGATCTCGCCAGGAGGGCATGAAAATCGAGGCAACTAGCTAGAGGCTCATTTTTACAAGTTGTTTTTCCTTAGTGCAAATTATAATGAGTCATTTTTAGGGTGTTACATTTTTCCCCCTCTTTAGCACAATTTTGAAGGAAAATGTGTTAAAGAAAAGTACGACATGCTTTACGAGAAAGCAAAAATTTATTGTAAATTTTGTTGATGATTTCAAGTTTTTATGCAAGTTGTTTTAAGATATGCTACTAATGATACCCCCTTCGAGTTTTTATGCCAAATTTGATGTTTGGGTAAAAACTCAAAAATTATGGGTAAAATGAATAAATAGTAAAAAGAAAATACAAAACTAACTCATTTGCATTTTACTATTTACCTGTTCAGAGCTCTGGAGAAAACATGGCAGATGTTCCACATCATGCTAATTTGGTCCAAGAAGGAGATGGAGCACTCTGGGTATGGATTTATTACTCATTTAGCTTAGATTTTTTTTTGTTTTTCATTCAATTTAGCTTTAAATCTGGATTTTTAAGGCACAGCTACTGTACGCGGCCCTAAATACAAAATCGTAACGATATCGTAAAATTGATACGATTTTGCGATATCGTACGGTACGATATCAACAAAAATTGTTAGGATCGACAGATATTGTATCAATACGATATCACGAAAATATATACAATTTGAGATATTTTTTAGTACGATTTTGAACAAATTGCTATGATTTTGCACTTTTTATCCGATTTTGAATTTTTGATATGATTTACTGACAAAAAAATTATTACTTTGTTTTTATTGATAGATGGTAGAATTAAAGAATCGGGAGTGGAGACATGCTACACTCAAGACAGATTTGGGTGCTCTCACAGACATTGAGAGAACCCGCTTAGAGGCGGTGGGACTAAGACACATGGCGAAGATGCCACAAATTCTAATAGACATGAGGGTACTGACAACTCTAGTGGAGAGACGGTATCCAAAGTCATCTTGCTTCAGACTACCCATAGGGGAGATGATTCCCACTTTAGAGGATGTCTAGAGGATTCTAATGTTACCATTGAGGGAGGTACATATATCTGCATCTAGTAACCAAGGCCAAGCAATGAGGAGGTTGACTGGAGACCCTAACTTCTTATTGAAGAAGGGTGGGGTTGTTATTGACAGACTAGGGGAGATATAGGGTATCTCCCGATTGATAGTTCTACTGAGTGGCATTGTGGGTGGCTTACTGATGAGCCATCTTAGTGGATACCATCTGCCTTGGACTTTGGCAGAGGTCATGTGTGATATGTGCAACCAGGAGGTGCGCTTTGCATGGGGACCTTTCCTTCTTTGTAGACTATGTTGACAATTTTGGGTACCTTGGGTACATTGCCTTTGCTCAAGTATAGATGTTGTCATTGATGTCAAGAAGCTCTTGAAGCAATTTGATTTGATGTCAAGGAATTTGTTTTGTTGAAAGGTTATTCATAGCATGATCAGTGAGTTTCCAAGAAGTTCTTAGTGGCCCCTTTTTTCAAAAGATCAAGAAAAAGACAAGTAAGAAAAAGTATGCAGCCGACTGGAAAAAATGTCACGATTTCGCGACATGTTTGAGGAGAGATAAAGTTTTGGCAAAACTGTCACGATTTCGCGACATGTTTGAGGAGAGAGAAAGTTCTGGCAAAACTGTCACAATTTTGCGACATGCTGGAAGAAAGAGAAGAAGCTGGCAAAACTGTTGTGATTTCGCGACATGTTGGCAGAGAAGGAGAGCAAGATGGAAAGTGCCACGATTTCATGACATGTCGCATTTTCGCGACTCAAAAAGTGTAGGAAGGCAGAAAAGGAAAAGTGTCACGATTTCACGACATATTGCAAAGAAGATTGTACGGACCGAAAAATGTCGTGATTTCGTGACATGTTGCAGGAGAGGGAGTCCGAAAGGAAAAATGTCATGATTTTGTGACATAATGATGAAAAGAGAGTCCACAGTGTGAACTGTCATGATTTCGTGACAAGTTCGAAGAGAGAGAAAGTAACATGAAAAATGTCACGATTTCGCAACATGCTGTAGAGGTCGAGGTGAGGACTGTCACGATTTCGTGATATGCTGAAAAGCTCGAAGAGAGAACTATCATGATTTTGCGACATGTAGCAAAGGGAAGATTTTGAAATGATAAGCGTCACGATTTCGTGACAGGTTGCAAGGAAAGCTTTCGAAAGCTGAAAGCGTCACGATTTTGCGACAGGATGAAAGAAAAGCATACGAATGGAGAAAGTGTCATGATTTCATGATAGAAACTAGAAGCTGGTCTTCGATAGGAGAAGTGTCACGATTTTACGACAGAAGCAGAGAGGAAGGCTATGAAGACAAAAACATCGTGTTTTCACGACATGTTCCAGTTTCGTGGGTGTAAGGCAGAAAGAAGCTCAAGGCAACGAAAATGTCACGATTTTGCGACAAGAGATGAGAGGAAGGCCATGAAGACAAAAGTGTCATGATTTCGCGATAGAAGTGAAGATGACGTCAGCAGAGGCAAAAGTGTCACGATTTCACGACAAAAGCAGAGAAGAAGGCCATGAAGACAGAAGGGTCACGATTTCACGACAAAAGTGAAAATGACATCAGCAAAAGCAGAAAGTGTCGCGATTTCGTGACAAGAACTTTAGTAAAGTTGAAATAGGCTAAGGTGTCACGATATCGCAACAAAATCCAAAGGAAGGCATACGATTGCAAAAATTTCATGATATCGCGACATGTTGTGGTTTCACGGCAGAAGCTACTGAACCACAGAGGCGGTTGAAGCCGACAGAGTTAAAATTGGGCTGACGAAGATTAGGGCGTGCAGCCACCGGAGTTAGGGTTTGTATTTGCATAACAACCGACTAAGACCAAGGTTTAGATCTTGTTTATGTTAGTATAAAAGGAGGGTTGTTTGAAGATAATAGGCATCGATCAAAGTGTGCATTCGAAGTGCGATATTCACAGATAGAGTGCGGGGGAGAAGTTTGATTGTTGAGAAGCAGAGTGTGCGAAGAATGTGCTGCTGTGATTGCGCAGAGGTGCATAAGTTGATGTTCGATCGAGTGCTGCTGTGTTTGCACAGTCTGTGCAAAAGTTGGTTTTGACCAAGTGCGGCTATAACAGAACAGAAAGAGATTTGAGACCGAAGGACTGTGTTTGGTGCAGACCAGAGAAAGAGGAAGATGTCAGACTTGTGCCATACCGAAGGATTGTGTTTGGTGTAGATCAGAGAAAATGATAGAGGACATTTGTGCTAGACCGAAGGACTGTGTTTAGTGCATTTTCGAGGACCAGCTTTGAGGTGATAGAGTTGAGGACAGAGGTCTCCAGCCAGAGCAGGGAAGACAGGTGTCTTTTGTGGATAGAGTTCCACTTGCTAAGGGCAGCAGATGCAGAGGTCTTCTAGAGGATCACCGACCGAGCAAAGTTAGGGGATTGGTGTCTCCTTTGGGTTGGTACCCATAAACATTGTAATCGGGAAAGGTTTTCCCAGATTTGGTTGATAAAATTTTAGTGAAAATTTTATCCATGGAGTAGCCCACCTTGGGTGAACCATGTAAATTGCTTGTGTCTCTATTGTGGATGGTGTTTTACTGTATTGCTTTGATTTATGCTTGATACTGCTTTCTATACACTGCATAATATTGTATTAAGAGTTAAGTTGAAGAAAAAAGTAAAAAGTGGTCTTATACTGTTCACCCCCCCTCTCAGTATAAGCTTGTGTTCTTCAATTGGTATCAGAGCGGGTTCCTTCAAAAAGTTTAACAGCTTGAAGGAAAATCTTGATAAGAACACAATGGATTATTCAAGCGGTAATGCAGCACCTATTCTTGACGGATCAGATTTTGGTATTTGGAGTGCAAGGATGAAGGTTCATCTAATGACACTTGGGAATGAGGTTTGGGAAGTGATTGAAGATGGGTACACTATTCTTGTAAATGGTTCGTATACTAAAGAAGATAGGCTTCTACATCACAACAATTCAAAAGCAATGAATGCAATCCTGAAAGGCTTACAGAAAGTAGATCTCACCAAAGTAATTCACTACAAGACAACTAGTGAAATGTGGAAACAGTTGCAGGTGGTTCATACAGGTGATGCAAATGTCAGAAAGGCCAAGTTGAGACATTTCAAAGGTATGTTTGAACAACTCAATATGAATGATGATGAGAAGATTAGTGATTACATGCTTCGTATGGATGAAGTTGTTAACTCCATGAAAGACTTAGGTCTTGAGATTGCTGAAAATGATGTTTGTGATAAGATTTTAAGATCTCTTCCTAATAGATTTAGTGAAAATATTTCTGCTATTGAGGAAGCTAAAGATTTAGATAAGTTGAGAAAGGATGAGCTCCATAGTATTCTTGCAGCATTTGAGCTAAGAACTCAAGTGAAAGTTGATATCAAGAAAGAGGCAGCTTTCAAAGCTACCAAGAAATCAAAGGGCAAACAGATTCAAGAGAGTGATGAGTCTTCTAGTGATGAAGAGACATATTACAACAAGAAAGGCAAGTTCTCCAGAAAGCACAAAAGCATGAAAAACATAAGATGTTTCAATTGTGGAAAGTTTGGTCATTATGCTACTGACTGTACTATTTCCAAGAATGAAAGTGATGAAGATATACAAGATTCTAAGAGCAAGGATTCTGAAAAGCACAAGCATCACAGGAAGTACAAAGATGAGCACAACAATCATGGAAAGAGGTATTCTCACAAGCACAAGAAGAGTTTTTACCTAGACAAAGCAAGTAAGTGTTCTAGCAGTGATAGTGAAAGTTCTTCTAGTGATGATGGAAATGAGATGTTATTCATATCAGAAAAAGAGGAAGAACCGAAACATAGATTCATTATCATGAAATGTCTTAGATGTGGAAATTTTGGGCACCTTGAGGATGACTGTACAAATAATGATTTGGTTTCCAGTATGTATAAGGATGCTTCAAAAAACTATCAAGAAGATGCTTGTATGGTTTTTGAAAAAGGTAGCACCTCTAGTGATAAGAAATCTGGAAAAGGCCTTGAGGATTCAGAAAGCAAACAAATAAAAGATCTTGAAAGTGAACTTAATAATGCTCTTAGTGTTTTGAAAAAGGAAAGAAAGAAGAATGATAGACTCAAGGATAAGTTAGATGAATGTTGTATGGAGAGAGACGATCTTAGAGAAAGTCTTGACTTCTCTATAGCTAAAACATAGGAACTCAAGGATGAGTTAGAGTCTAAGATTCTTGAGTATAATGAGTTGGAATAGAAAATGGCTTCTCTGGAAGTGGAAACTAAAGAGTACAAGGATAAGCTATACAGGTTTCAAGATAGCTCCAAAAGGGTTAAGTCTCTCATCAAAGGTCAAATAAATCCAACAGATAAAACAAGTCTTGGTTTTGTTAAGCCGCACAAAGAACAGGTTGGGGAATCTAGCAAGAGATTCCAAAAGGAAGAGAGTTCTGATGAAGAAAGTACTTCAGAACATGATTCCGTGAGTGATCGATGCACATAAATAGAAAATGAAATTCAGAATGCGAAGAAGAAGTTTTTAGAACCCAAGAGGTTGTATAAAGGAAAATTTCACGGCAGATGTTTTGCGTGTTACAGGTTTGGTCACATGGCTGCACATTGCATGGCTCAAGTAAGGAAGATAAATGCCAATTTCAGAGGTGGTAATTTATTTCAAGGGTATTGCTACTCATGTAAACAGTTTGGGCATAAGGCAATTTTTTGCAAGACTAATAACTGGAACAGGGTTAGTCAAAACAGGAGGATTCAAAGAACAAGTATGCCTAAAAGAAATAACATTGTTACTTGTTATAAGTGCAACAATGAAGGCCACACAACTAGACGAGTGTAGAGTTGATCTTCCAAGGTACGAGAACAGGAATAGTGGCATGATCATGTCCAAGGATCAAGGCATGAAAAAGGACGAGGGATGAGAACAAGAACAAGAACAGTGACAAAAACAGGAATGCGGGCAAAAAGTTCAAGAAAAGGCTGGGCAACGAAATTATAGACACTGATGATTATCAGTGCCTAATGGGAGTTTTACTCCCACCCTAGTTTTAATCTCCTCATGAGGAGGTGGGGGAGGGACTAAGATAAGAGGCTCATTATTAGTCCCAAGCCCCAAAGGTGACCCTTTGCCATTGATGACAAAGGGGGAGAGATATGAGTAAGGGGGAGAGCTTCAATGTGAATAGGAAAGCTTCAAGTTAGGGGGAGAAAAATTTCAAAGGCAGATTCTCAGTTGTTAGCATAGCTGGTTTCAGTTTTGGCTCTTGAGTTGTGTTTTTCAGTAAAGGTTTGCCATCAATGACAAAGGGGGAGATTGTTGGCAATTTTGGGTACCTTGGGTACATTGCCTTTGCTCAAGTATAGATGTTGTCATTGATGTCAAGAAGCTCTTGAAGCAATTTGATTTGATGTCAAGGAATTTGTTTTGTTGAAAGGTTATTCAGAGCATGATCAGTGAGTTTCCAAGAAGTTCTTAGTGGCCCCTTTTTGCAAAAGATCAAGAAAAATACAAGTAAGAAAAAGTATGCAGCCGGTTGGAAAAACTGTCGCGATTTCGTGACATGTTTGAGGAGAGAGAAAGTTTTGGCAAAACTGTCGTGATTTCGCGACATATTTGAGGAGAGAGAAAGTTTTGGCAAAACTGTCGCGATTTCGCGACATGTTGGAAGAAAGAGAAGAAGCTGGAAAAACTATCGCGATTTCGCGACATGTTGGAAGAGAAGGAGAGCAAGATGGAAAGTGTGGTGATTTCGCGACATGTTGCATTTTTGTGACTCGAAAAGTGCAGGAAGGTAGAAAAGAAAAAGTGTCACGATTTTGCGACATATTGCAAAGAAGATTGTACGGACCGAAAAATGTTGCGATTTCGTGACATGTTGCAGGAGAGGGAGTCCGAAAGGAAAAATGTCACGATTTCATGACATAATGATGAAAAGAGAGTCCATAGTGTGAACTGTCGTGATTTCATGACAAGTTCGAAGAGAGAGAAAGTAACATGAAAAATGTCACAATTTTGCGACATGCTGCAGAGGTCGAGGTGAGGACTGTCATGATTTCGTGACATGCTGAAAAGCTCGAAGAGAGAACTGTCACGATTTCACGACATGCAGCAAAGGGAAGAGTTTGAAATGAGAAGCGTCATGATTTTGTGATAGGTTGCAAGGAAAGCTTTCGAAAGCTGAAAGCGTCACGATTTTGCGATAGGATGAAAGAAAAGCGTACGGATGGAGAAAGTGTCACGATTTCACGATAGAAACTGGAAGCAGGTCTTCGATAGGAGAAGTGTCATGATTTCACGATAGAAGCAGAGAGGAAGGCTATGAAGACAAAAGCGTCATGTTTTCGTGACATGTTCCAGTTTCGTGGGTGTAAGGCAGAAAGAAGCTCCAGGTAGCAGAAATGTCACGATTTCGCGACAAGAGCTGAGAGGAAGGCCATGAAGACAGAAGTGTCACGATTTAATGACAAAAGTGAAGATGACATCAGCAGAGGAAAAAGTGTCATGATTTCATGACAAAAGTAGAGAAGAAGGCCATGAAGACATAAGGGTCACGATTTCACGACAGAAGTGAAAATGATGTCAGTAGAAGCAGAAAGTGTCACAATTTCATGACAAGAACTTTAGTAAAGTCGAAATAGGCTAAGGTGTCGCGATATCATGACAAAAGCCAAAGGAAGGCGTACGGTTGCAAAAATGTTGCGATATCGTGACATGTTGTGGTTTCGCGGTAGAAGCTACTGAACCACAGAGGCGGTTGAAGCCGACAGAGTTAAAATTGGGCTGATGAAGATTAGAGCGTGCAGTTGACAGAGTTAGGGTTTGCATTTGCATAACAGTCGACTAAGACCAAGGTTTAGATCTTGTTTATGTTAGTATAAAAGGAGGGCTATTTGAAGAGAATAGGCATCAATCGAAGTGTGCATTCGAAGTGCGATATTCGCAGATAGAGTGCGGGGGAGAAGTTCGATCATCGAGAAGCAGAGTGTGCGAAGACTATGCTGCTGTGATTGCGTAGAGATGCATAAGTTGATGTTCGATCGAGTGCTGCTGTGTTTGCACAGTCTATGCAAAAGTTGGTTTCGACCAAGTGTGGCTGTAACATAACAGAAAGAGATTTGAGGACAGACTTGTGCCAGACCGAAGGACTGTGTTTGATGCAGACCAGAGAAAGAGGAATAGGATAGAATTGTGCCAGACCGAAGGACTGTGTTTGGTGCAGATCAGAGAAAAGGATAGAGGACATTTGTGCTAGACCGAAGGACTGTGTTTAGTGCATTTTTGAGGACCAACTTTGAGGTGATAGAGTTGAGGACAGAGGTCTCCATCCAGAGCAGGGAAGACAGGTGTCTTCTATGGATAGAGTTCCACTTGCTAAGGGTAGCAGAGGCAGAGGTCTTCTAGAGGATCACCAGCCAGAGCAGAGTTAGGGGATTGGTGTCTCCTTTGGGTTGGTACCCATAAACATTGTAATCGGGAAAGGTTTTCCCAGATTTGGTTGATAAAATTTTAGTGAAAATTTTATCCATGGAGTAGCCCACCTTGGGTGAACCACGTAAATTATTGTGTCTCTATTGTGGATGGTGTTTTACGTATTGCTTTGATTTATGCTTGATACTGCTTTCTATACACTGCATAATATTGTATTAAGAGTTAAGTTGAAGGAAAAAGTAAAAAGTGGTCTTATACTCTTCACCCCCCCCTCTCAGTATAAGCTTGTGTTCTTCAAAATATACCGATTCTTGTAGTGGGTAGTCTACAAGGGCGGAAAGGGATTGATTTTGACTTCATTTCTATAGGTGTGGTGCTGGGAGCACATTGCTATCCGGTGACCTATAGGACTTCCTCTGGTTTGAGCTATAGATGGTCAGCTCAGGGTAGAGGATGATAGGCCCAGGGTCTTCTATTGGCCACTACTAAGAGGGTGCAGGGGATGAGTTAGCCTCGATGTGGCGAGGCGACTCATAGATGAGCTACTACCATAGGACATCACATGGAGACCTTGGAGGGGTCTACCAGGGTGGGATGAGGATGCTTTTGAGCTGGCCCATGTCAGGTGGACCATTTGGCTATGTATGGACCAGGGAGAGTTGGAGTTGCATCATTTTGATCGGGTGCAATGCCAGTTTGGATTACAGTAGGACCTCCTTGAGTGGAGGGATATTACATACCCTCGGGTGACTCGGGATCACATCACCATCAGTGGTGCACCGAGTATGGCTACATTTTTGGATCCAGCACTAGATGATGCACTAGTGCAGGTGATGGATGGGGATGATGTTGGTATGATGGACAGGTACCATCAGTGGTATGCTGGGATCTACCCAGCTAGATTGACCCAACCATGGAGTGCTATAGAGTAGGTGGCCCATCTGGTTAATCAACAATGATAGAGGACACAGGTACCCCCTAGATGAGGAGGACCTCACACTAGGGGTGGCCACATGACTCAGAGGAGATGGGACCGACTAGAGAGGAGACATAGGGAGGAGAGGAGAGAGTCACCCTAGTAGGAGGGGAGGGCATCTCCTCAGTAGGAGGGGAGACCTGACTTGCTCGAGAAGGGCAAGGGAGTTATGGAGGAGGGGGAGAGCAATGATATGGCTGCTCTATGGGTAGAGGTTACTAGTTTGAGGGAGTAGGATGCCACCCAAAAGACTAATATTGAGACTCTAGAGGCATAGGAGGTAGGCTTGAGAGCTAGGATTCAGTCTCTAGAGAGGGAGTTGGCACAAGCTAGGGCCCAGGCAGGATAGGGGGTTGGGACTCAGGGAGCTATAGTTCCAGCCCCTGCACCTTCATAGATGAGGAGTATCTCAGGGGATGAGTTGGCTAGGGCTATTGGGCGGGCCACTTTCTACCAGGCCCTATACTTTATAGTAGTTCTTGAGGGATAGAGACAACCACTTCCTATGATGTACGAGCCTCTGACTCCTTCGAGTCACTCGAGATCGCACTCGACCACCAGGATGACCACTACTACCGGAGCAGGAGGATTCTGAGCACCCCGACCCCCTAGTGGAGCCGATGATGCCCAGAGCTCTAGAGGTTCTAGGGGGTGACCTTAGACATTTTGTGACACTTTGTGTTTAGTGACTGAGTATGCCAGTTTTTGAGGATTGTGGCATACCAGTCGATGTCATTTTGTATATAGACTTTTGAGATATATATATATATATATATATATATATATTGATCTTCTTATTTTATGTGACTTTGTATGATTTGACTATATTTGATTGAATTTTTATAGTGTTTAAATTTCTTATAATCATGCTTTTGATTTGAGTGTTTTGATCATGCTTAAAATGAAAATGATTTTTGTAAATGTGTTTTTGAAAAATATGTTTTTGTAAAGTGATGAAATAAATGGATTAGCAATGTTCCTCGAAGGATGTTGTGTTGTTATATGACCGTTGGTGGAGATCTGTGCTCGCTAGGTCATGAAGCGGATCTTGTTGTGAGGAATTTTGTATTGCTAATAAATAGAAATGTTTTTGTGGTGCTCAAGTATAATCTTGAGGCTTATGGTGATAAAAGAAGATGTTTAATTTTGTTTTTGAGAAAAATTGATTTTTAAGAAATATTTTGATGAGGTTTATTGGTTGTGATTTAAGCATGAAAATTTGGGAATGATGACTTGCGCTAGGCATAGAATTCCTAGTGTGAAATTTGTGAAGAATAATTCCTAGGAATTATACCATCATCGCGAAGTCAAAATGCAATGCATGATAATATGAAATTATTTATTTTTAAGACATAAGTTGATATGAAACAAATCATTTGTATCACATATTTAAGAAGATTTATATGAAGATGTTTTAGACCTAAAAATTGAGAAAGATGACTTGCGCTAGGCATAGAATTCCTAGTGTGAAATTTTGAGAAGAATAATTCCTAGGAATTATACCATCATCGCGAAGTCAAATTAATTTTTAAATGAATTATACCATCATCAGAAGTCAAAAATGCAATGTATGATAAATGATTTTGGATTACAAGTTCTTTTGGAGATAAATTATTTTGAATATTTTGAATTTTTTGAAAATGAACTAATGTTGTCTAACAAACTTCAAAGGAATATTTTATCTTATTTCTAAGACAAGATCAAATTTATCAAGAACTAGTGTGTGATAAGTGAATTCATTATCCATCTTGATTTGACACAATGATACAAAATCTCTCAAGGATCAAATGTGTGTGCTTTGTGAAATTAATTTACCAATTTTGAGTAAGGTAGTGATACAAGCAAACTTTTATGAACCAATGTGTGTGCAAGTGAAATGTTCATTAACCATGATTTTGTGCATGCCATTGTACCGAACTACTATGTAAGTCAAGTTACCAAAAGCTAGCTAATCCACAAGCAGACATTGGTCTATACAAAATAAGGTCGCTAATGTGATAGACATGTCGCCACGCGAAAGGGATTACCCAAGGTCAAGCAGGTTGGGCACAAACCACCTGTTATGGGGCTTACCTCATGGCTTTCAAATAACTGAGGAATTCTAGGGATTCAAGCTCACTACCCCCTTATTTTCTTCAAATTTTTGGAATAGGGATTTCTTGTCCATTTTTGAACAAGGGGATTTTATTGCTTTTGCTTTTCTTCTTCTTTTATTTTCTTTTTCTTTTTATTTTTTTTTCTTTTTATTTTTCTTTTTTGGGATACTTGCCCAGATTAGGCGTAGGGCAAGGGATTTTATTCGGGTAGGGGGGAGCTTGTCCTTTTGCCAATTCTCAGTATTCTAGACCATGCGCATGATAGGATAGCAAGGGAAACTTTTCACTTATGGAACTAAGACTACTATGTAGTATCCAATTTTGAATTTTGCAACAAATCATATTTACGATGTGAGAATGTGTTCTTGGTTCAAGAAGTAGCAAGATCATTTCCCAAAACTCAAAATTTATTTAATGAAGTAATAGTGTTTTTCGATACAAGAG
Source organism: Wollemia nobilis (assembly GCA_028583015.1). Lineage (NCBI taxonomy): Eukaryota > Viridiplantae > Streptophyta > Pinopsida > Araucariales > Araucariaceae > Wollemia > Wollemia nobilis. The sequence goes on along the minus strand of JAQPPZ010002907.1, from coordinate 12,110,052 downwards.
AGATTTATAATCAAAGTGATAAAATCAAAATTATATAAGATGTAAATTAAGTGCATGGTTCAAGATAAATTTTGAGTTTATCTAAAATAAAATAAAATATAACTTGATTTTTGGAGAACAACACACACTGATGCAAAAAACAATTTGAAATATTTTTGGAAATTTTCATATTTTTTGATTTTTTTTTGTTATTTTGATAATATGAAGATTGCAAATTAAATGATGAAGAAATTTATTTACAAGTATGTACAGAGATGGAATTTTTGTTTTATGCATAATACTTTTTGAGATGCATAATGTTCATTGGCTCCTTAAGTTCTTTTCCTTCTAAGGTGGCCAAGCGATATGCACCTGATCCAAATTTAGTTGTGATAACAAATGGTCCAAGCCAATTAGGTTGAAATTTACCTTTTAAATATTTTCTAGCATTTGTATTTTTTTATTTTCTTTAAGTACTAAATCACCTATTTCAAAATATCGACGATGGAATTTCTTAGCATATGATATTTTGAGTTTGTCTTGGTAAGAGTGAAGATGCTCTAGGGCATGAATACATTTTTCATCTAGAAGTTCTAACTAACTTAGTCTGCCAACATGATATTCATCCCCCACTTCAGCATCCTGAAGTAAGAGAGCTAGAGAAGGAACTTCTAACTCAAATGGAAAAACTGCTTCAGCACCATAAACCAAGACAAAAGGTGAGGCTCCTGTAGGAGTATGAACACTAGTTCGATAGGCCCACAGGGCAGGATACAATTGCATGTGCCAGTCACGACCTATTTTATTAACCAATATTTTTAAGATTTTGATTAAGGTTTTATTTGATGCTTCAGCTTGGCCATTTCCTTGTGGATAATAAGGAGTAGACCATCTATGTTGAATTTTATATTTTTGACATAATTTCTTAACATATTTATTCTTGAAACATGTTCCATTATCTGAGATGAGAGTTGATGGGATTCCAAATCTACATATGATTTGATTAAAGATAAACTTAGAAACTTGGACTCCCATGCAAGAAGCTAATGGCATAGCTTCTACCCACTTTGTGAAATATTCTATTGTAGTTATTATGAATTTATGACCATCAGATGAAATAGGATTGATTTTACCAATAATATCTAAACCCCATTTAGAAAAGGGCCAAGGGGATGCAATAGCTTGAAGTTCCTGGGCAGGAGCATGAACAAGGTCTGCATGTCTTTGACACTTATCACAATGATGCACATAATCATTAGCATCCTTTTCCATGGAAGGCCAAAAATACCCCATTCGAAGGAGTTTCTTAGCAATGGTACTTCCACTAAAGTGTCCTCCATAGGATCCATCATGGGCTTCACTTAAGGCTTTCTTGGACTCTTCTAAATTAAGACATCTTAATAGGATCCCTTCAAAGGATATTTTGTATAAGGTATTACCAACAATTATGAAGTGAACAGCTCGCTTACGCAATAACCTACGTTGGTTTCTATCTAACCCTTCTGGGAAGGTTCCATTTTGGAGAAAATTAAAGACATCTGTATACCAAGGTTCTGGGGTTGTTTCATTAATCAAAAATACATCTAATGGCTCTAGATATGACTTAGAAGAAGCAGGCTCTCATATTTGGTGAATAATGATAGTAGCATACTCATCATTCAACTCCAAGGGTAACAGGGAAGCAGCTGTGGCCATGGCATCAGCGACACGGTTGCTAGTGCGAGGGATGGCTTCTAAAGTTACTTTCTCAAACAATGAAATAAGTTTTAGAACATACTCCTTATAAGGGTGGAGCTTCTCATCTCGTGTCTGGTAAAATTCATTGATTTGATTTATAACAAGCTGAGAATCTCCAAAGACTAATAGTATTTTAATTCTTAAGGCTAGAGCGGCTCGTAACCCTAGGATTAGAGCCTCATACTCTATAGTATTGTTAGTACAAGCAAATTGTAATTTGAAAGATAATGGGATAAGGTGATTTTGTGGAGATATTAAGATAATACCGACACCTACACCACTCATGCATCTAGCTCCATCAAAATATAAAGACCATGACTCAGATAGATCTTCTTCCAAATTAAGGCACTCATCAAGAAATTCTATAATTATAGGGTGAGTAGACTCTAAAGGTGCAACAACTAACTGATCAGCTATAACTTGACCTTTAATAGATTTTTGGCTGATAAATGTAAGATCAAACTCACTTAGAGCAAGAACCCACTTAGCTGTGCACCTTGACAAGTAAGGTCTACTCATCAAGTACCTTAAAGGATCAGATTTAGCTATAACAAATGTTTTCTGACTAAGCATATAATGATGCAACTTTTGCGTAGAAAACACAACCGCTAAACAAAGTTTTTCTAATGGAGTATAGTGGGTTTCATAACTTATTAGTGTTTTACTTATATAATATGTGGCTCGTTCTTTCTTTTCATCATCAATTTGAGCCAACATAGCTCCAAGTGCAAGTTCCAAGGCAGAAATATATAAAATAAATGGATGATCTGGTCTAGGAGGAACAAGCACTGGAGGAGTAAGAAGATATTGTTTAAGACTCTCAAAAGCTTCTTGACATTCATCATCCCATTGAAATGGAATGTTTTTCTTAAGTAATTTAAGAAAAGGTCCTGTTTTATCCACCAATTTATCAATGAAACGATGGATAGATTGTAATTTACCTTGTAAACTTCTTAACTCTGATATGTTTTTAGGTGGTGGCATATCAAGGATAGCTTTAATTTTGAGAGGATCTACTTCTATACCATGCATAGAAACAATAACCCCCAACAATTTTCCTGATTTAACTCCAAATACACATTTTTCAGGATTTAATCTAATCAAATATTCTCTTAATCTATCAAACACTTTTCTTAAATCATTTATATGCTCTTCCTCTTTAGTTGAACGAGCTATAATATCATCTACATAATCATGTAAAATATCATACATCATGTCATGAAATATGTATGTCATAGCTCTTTGATATGTTTCTCCTGCATTCTTTAAGCCAAAAGGCATTACTTTCCAGCAAAAGGTACCCCAAGGTGTAATAAAAGTTGTTTTAGGTTGATCTTCAGGAGCTATTCTAATTTGATTGTATCTTGAAAAACCATCCATGAGGGATAACATCCCACTCTCGGCTGTAAAATCTATGATTTGATCCATATTAGGGAGAGGGAAATCATCCTTAGGGCATGCATCATTAATGTCCCTAAAATTAGTGCAAACCCTAACTTTAGTGGCTTCTTTTTTAGCTACTGGGACAACATTTGATATCCACTCAACATAGTCAATAGCTTGGATAAAAGTTACATTCAAAAGTTTTTCTAACTCATTTTTAACTAGTAGTGCTACTTTGGGATGCATTTTCCTAAGTTTCTGCTTTACAGGTTTTGCATCAGGGTGCACTACTAGATGGTGCATTACCACAGAAGGATCTAGGCCTGGCATATCTGCATATGTCCAAGCAAAGACATCAACATATTCTGTGAGAAATGTGATATATTCTTTTTGTCTTTCTTCACTTAATTCTGCTCCAATTTTGACCATGCGAGGATTTTCCTCCATCCCAATATTAACTTGTAGAACATTTTCTATCACAATATTTGATTCTCTTTCAAATTTGGGTGGTGTTGGTGACACCCCCATTTCTTGTAATTCTTCTAAAGTTAATTTTTCTAACTCTTCTTGAGGGGTAGTTGCTTCTACATGAGCTATACATGGGATAGACCCATAAAAATAGAATTTATTCTTTAAAATTTCATCAACAGAGATATCATGAAAAATATCTCCCTCCAAATATTCATTTGGTTCAGCAATCATATCTGGGTATGCTATGGATAACATATTACAAGAAGATATCCATTTTCTTGATTTGAACAATTCCTTTTGTGCTAAATATTCTTCATATGTTATAAGGTGATCATCATCCTTATATGGGAATGGTTGGGTCTTTGTAGGAATGTAACCAATGCCACATCGGGCAGGCCATTCCCCAACTTCCAAAGGCTCTTGTATTCCATTTTCAAGAGGTCCTAAACCTTTACCTCTATAACCCATATCACACATAATTTGTTTTGATTTTATGTATCCATTAGAGAAATAACAATTAGCAAAACCATTTTGATCAATTGTGATATTCACAACATTAATTTTACCATAATCATACCCTGCATAAACAAAGGCACAACTCCCAACATGATAGATACTTCCCAATGGTCGTGGTAAGCCCATCGTTTAGGGAGATGGTGGTAACTTAGCTAACACTAGGGAATCTTGAGTGGCAAAGTTATTATGTTCTGAAGTTGTGAGTATCGAAGATAAGTCTGGTAATATTTCATCCATAGTAGGATATGAAGTAGAAGGACTATCTTCTTTAATTATAGATTTAGATGATGTAGTTTTTTATGGTGATGGTGTTGATGATAAAGGTGTTGATGATGATGTAAGTTTTGGTGATGAAGTTGTTGATGATGGAGGTGGACTAGGATATGCTGATGACATAGCCGGACAAAATGGAACTCCTATCGGTTCTGCCATGGCACACATATCAAATGGTCTAGGATCACCATGTATAGTAACTAGTTGATTTTTAAATTCAAACTTAACACATTGATGTAATGTAGAGGGTATCGCTCGCATGGCATTGATCCAAGGTCGACCTAAAAGTATGTTATACGATGCAGGGCAATGTACAACAAATACGGTCGTATCTAAAATCCTTGGACCGACTTGCAATGGGATCGATAACACTCCACATGTTTCTTGAGTTTCATCATTAAATGCTTTAATGATCATTTCAGTCCTTTTTAGATCTTCTTTTCGAAATCCAAATATTTGGAAAAATTCATATGTGCATATATTTAATGATGATCCATTATCAATTAAAACTCTTTTAACACCTACATCTCCAATTAATGTTGTGATGTATAGAGGATTATCTCTATACATGCTTTGAGGAGGAATATCCTTATCTAAGAAATCTATGTAATTTGTTCCATTTGAGCTTACAACATTAACCACAACATCAGGTTCTATATTTTGTGGTACCATCATTTTACTTAAGGTACTCATTAATTCTTCTCTATGGATAGATGAAGTTCTCAAAAGATCCAAAAGAGAGATTCTTGTTGTGATGTTTGCTAGTTGTTCATTAATATCATATGGAGGTTTCTGTTGTGAACTTGATATATTATTTCCTTTCATAGGTGGTTTTAATATAAAAGGAGTTGATTTCTCATTTTGAGTTTGATTTTGTGGTTGAGAATTTTGAGTTTGAGCTTGTTGTCTAGTAATGGCTCCAATAGTACCTACAATATTATTATGACCAAAGCAAAACCTAGCACTTTCTGCTTGTTGATTTGAAAGCATTTGTTGAGATGAGGGTCGAGTGGTTACTCTTCTAGGGAATGGTTCTTCTGGAACTGATAAATCTGTAATGGGAGTAACTCGATCTGATTCATACTCAGAACTATTTGAGGCAATCTCTAGTTCACTTCCTATTTCACTTTCTGTGTCACTTTTAGTATCTTCTGAAGATGAATTTTGAAAGTATTGTATTGGTCTAGTTGTGACTATAGAAAAAGTAGGTACATAGGAGGTTTGCAAACTTTGTTGTGGTAAAAATCTACTAATGGTTCCCACATACCGAGTTGGATGAGGAACATTGTGATGATCTACTTGATTTACTACTTCTTTACCATGTTTAGGTAAGGGATGTTGAAAAATATCTAGATTTTGATTTGCATTTTGATTTGTTTGTTTTTGAGTATTATTTTGGGTATTATTGTTTGCAAGAAATTGTTGAACTTCCATATTACCTTTATCAATCAAGTCTTGTATCATGTGTTTCAACCTTTTACAAGAATTTGTAGAATGTCCATCTACTTGGTGAAAATTACAATGTAAATCAGCTCTAAATCCAGCTACAGTTGTATCTGGTTGTCTTACCTCAGGTAACCGTATCAAGCCTTGTTCCAATAATTGAGGTAAAATCATAGTTAAGGGTTGATTTAATCTTGTAAATTCTCTTGGTGGCTTATCAGGGATTTTCAATACAAATTTCTTTACAGTTTCAGCAAGATTGACATTTGAGTTGTTTCTGCTATCAGTGACCCCATCACCCACTACTTGCTTATTCTTATATTGATTTTTAGGAGTCTTATCTTCATATTTCTTCTTAAATTGTCCTCTCCTAATGAGAGCATATTCTACCCTCCTAGCTAGATCAATGGCTTGATCAAAGGAGGTTACTGTGGCAGTAGAAAGCTCATAAGATAGTTGTTCTTGCAAATTACCAATGAATATATCCAACATTTCATGATGTGGTAATGCAAAATGTAGTTTACCTAAGAGTTGTCTCCACTTAGTCAAAAATTCAGTAAAACTCTCATCTTTACCTTGTTTCAGATTGTATAAATCCTTGATGGTTATATGCCTCTCTATATAGGCACTAAATTGATGGACAAACATCTCTGTTGTTTCTTCAAAGTTCCTTAAAGAGTTTGTAGGTAGTTGATAGTACCATTCTAGAGCCATGCCTCCAAGACTTTTAGGGAATATTTTTAGCAACAACAAGTCATCATGAGAAATATCATGACATGTTGTCCTAAACATGCGAAGATGCTCAATAGGATCTTCGGTTCCTTTATATATCGGGAGGACAGGCATAGGGAAATGTTTTGGATATGGTTGGGCAACCACAATAGGATCTAAGGGTTGGCTACACATCTCTCTATAACTATATGAGGGATGGTAGGGATCTATTTGATCTAGTCTTGAAGCTAATTGTTTGACTATGTCTTCTAGGCCCTATGGTTGTCCACCAAATTGATTCTGTTGCACCATGTTGTTGTGTCTTTGATAAGTTGATGTTGTATAAGGATTTCCAACTGAAATACTATTGTGCAAAGTGTTGGTAGGAGGATTGTTATGAAGCTATTGTGGAATTGTGTTCTATTGAATTTTTTGTTGATGATTGGTATTTTGCATTTGTTTAGCCTTTTGTTGGTTTGCCATTTGTTGATTAAGATCTTGAGAGAAAATAGTCGTGGATGGTTGTTTTTGTTGTTTAGGATTTTTAGGGTTGCTAGCAACAATCTTGGATGATTGTGCCATTGGTTTTTGAACATTTTGATTTAAAGGTATCATGTTTTGAGTAGATGGTCCTGCTTGATCATTATCTTGGTCTATTGAATTCATATATGATAATGGATTTGTATGTATCCGAAATGTAGATGCTAAGGCTGATTCCATATCACCTTCTCTTGAATTATCAATTTGTACTACTTGATTAAACTCTTCTATGTGATTTTTTATGAATTGGGTAAATTTTCTAAGAGACTCAAATTTAACATTTCCTTTTTCATCTAATGTAGGCTCATCAGGATCTTCTATTTCATCTTCATTATTATTCTCTTCACCTTGTTCTGAAGATACATAATCTTCAATGAGTATTCTATCATCAATGTTTTCTTGGTCTTGTTCTTCCATATGACCAGATTCTACTTGTTTACCACTTCTTAATTTAGGCATTTTGATTTTAGGATTTTTATCTTGCAAATATATATATATATATATATGCTTTAAAATTTTGGGGTATATATGCTATATATATACCTAAATAATAAATATGCAAAGATGTAAATGTTTTTAGTTTTTTATGTTTTTGAATAAAGCAAAAAACAAAAATTATAATATTATAAATATTATACTTTAATTTTCTTGAAAAAGTCTATAGATATCATTAATAGGTTCAAGTTCTGCAGGGGTCATATAGTGTTCTTCTTCAAACTGGAAGTTGGCCTTTAAGAATTTTATGAAATGGGCTATAGTGATGCAATCAATTTCATAGTTTGACATATAAAAGTACAATTCATGATAGTATTCTCGATAAAGCACAACCCTAGGAACTCTATTGAATCTTCTCTTATCATCTAAGACAACTTCTTGATTTTCCACATGTGATAAAAACTTATGTACCATTATTGCATTCTCAAGATAATCTTCAAAGGAGTAAAGACTTGGGGAAATAATATCTCTCTTATCTGCTAGCCACCTATCACATGCTCTTTGAATGTCAAAGTAAAAAGGTGCACTATCGAGATCCAAGATTCTAGACAAGTCAAACCTTATGATTTTCTTAAGTTTAGGTTCTTTGGCTCTTATAATTTCTAATCTTCTCCAAATATTAGGGTATGGCACACTACCTAATGAAGAAAATTCTTGGGTTGAAAATACTGTACTAACATCAATTCGGATAACTCTCCTTATGTTGTAATCTACCATCTATGAAATTCACTAAAGATGTGCAAATTTGACTAATGACTTTGTTTGATCTTTGATTTTTTTGTTTTTATGTTTTATAATTTTTTATGTTTTTTATGTTTTATAAATAAGAAATATGCCTAATGTTTTTCATGTCGGGTTCACCAAAGAATGTAGGTCTAAAATTCGCACACTCCTTTCCTCCAGGCTAATGGATCCGTGCCTCAAAGGGGAATGTGGGAATGATAGGTCTACACCTCAGAGAGAGACACTTGATCGTGCCTTCTTATGGTGATTTTTTGATGAATTGGTTTAGGGTTCACCAGGAAACATTTTATGGCAGTTTCCATGCCTAGGTTTTTGGAGTTTGTTTTGATGTGTTCCTTTTATCAAATCTCACATACACCTAGTTTGGCCAATATGCAACTACGCTAACCTATATGCAATTTTGATTTACATGTAGATAGCAAACAATAAAAAATAATGTCTAGATGGACAATGCAGTGCTTAAAAAGTAATTTAGAACTCTTACCTGTATCCGAAAGTCTGAAGAAGATTTTGATTTTTTATTGCAGTCCAGATCATACGTAGTAGGGCGAGATCATACGAATAGAGCAAGATCGTACGAATACGATCAGAGATCGTACCTATCGATCAGAGATCGGTAGATCCGATCTTGACAAAAACCTATAGTTTCATGGATAGAGTGCAGAAAATAGAAAACAGACAATTCCAATGTTTCTTTTTGAGCAAAATGAGACTTAATGTCGGCTATTGAATGTTGTAATTGAAAGCAAACAATAGATAAGTGCTTTAAACTACATGCAATATGTGATTATATGCAAATCGGTGAACTCCAAGAATGCAAATGATTGAATTCTATATTCTATATGATGTAAATGATAAGTGAAATGACAGATCTAAAAAGAAGCAAAGCTAAAACATGCAAACCAACACTCGGAGTTACCCCCAAGTGATCTCAGAGCAAGATCATATAGTCTGAGCAAGATCGTACGCCTCCGATGCAAGATCGTACCATCCGATCATCGATCGTATCCTCCGATCCTGCATAGAAAAGATAAATGCCTAGGTCTAATGCAGAAATTATAGTGATTTGAATGCAGAAACTAAGTCGATATGCTAGTAGCGCCAGGAGGGATCTGAGGGGAAGGGTGTCTGATTAAATAAGCTGGGCAAATCAACCAAAATAGGCTGAAAACCAACTTAGTTGCAACTCCTTCCAAGCTGGGACTGATCGGGTGAATCTGATCCCGTAACTATCGCACAGTTGCATAGATAGAGACAAAAAGCATTACAACTAATTTTGTCACTTTGCTAAGTTGAGATTTTCTATTTTGAGCAAGATCGTACGCATACGATCAGGGATCGTATCGTACGATCCAAGATCGTATCGTACGATCTCATCCAGATTACTCGATCTCGCCAGGAGGGCACAAAAATCGAGGCAACCAACTAGAGGCTCATTTTTACAAGTTGTTTGTCCTTAGTGCAAATTATAATGAGTCATTTTTAGGGTGTTACAGTTGGACAAGTAAAATCTTAAGCATTACTCTTATGCACCATTCACTTTTTTGGAGGGAAAAGAAAATTGAATAAATTTAAAAATATATTGAGTTATAATATTTCTTTATGTTTTTTAATTATTTAAAATTTAAAATTTGTTTATAAGGTATGGAGTGATAAGGAATGCTACTAGGATTTTTAAAGTTTATTAAGGATTTTATTAAGTATTTGAAATTATTGAAGACTTAGATTTAAGGATTAGAGTGATTTTAATGAAGAACACAAGCTTATACTGAGAGGGGGGTGAACAGTATAAGATAATTTTTTACTTTTCTTTCCCAATCAATATTATGCAATGTATAGATAGTGATATCAATAGCAGTAATCAAAACAATGCACAAATCACCACACACAATAGAGACACCAATTTTACGTGGTTCACCCAATGTGGTCTACTCCACGGAGAAAATATTTCACTAAAATTTTCTCAATCAATATCTTGGGAATCCTTTCCCTATTACAATGTTTATGGACCTCTGTCCAAAGGAGACACTAATCCCCTAATAAAGTTCATAGATCTCTATCCACAGTAGAACTCCTTTCTCCTCTTGCTCTAGCTAGTGATCTTCTAGAAGAACTGTTACCCCCACTGCTCTGGCTAATGGATCTCTATCCACTGAAGACACCTATCCTCACTGCCTTGGCTAATGGATATCTATCCACTAGAGACCGTCATCCTCTATACTATGTCACCTCCAAATATCTATCTCAAATTTGTACTAAACATAGTCCTTTAGCCTAGCATAAATATGCTCAATATCTATCTTTGGTCTGGCACAAACCTGTCCTCAAATTTGCACCAAAATCTGTCCTCAAATTTGCACTAAACATAGTCCTTCGATCTAGCACAAATTTGTCTAATATCTGTCCTTTGATCTGTACTAAACACAGTCCTTCGATAAAGCATAAATTTATCCTCAATCTCTATCCTCAAGCCTTAACACAAAGCTTGATCTACTTACAAATCAACACTGTTGGATCTGCCCCAAACCTTAACTCAAGGTTTGAACAAATAAATAAATCAACTCTACTCTCAAGTCTTCTCAAAGACTTGTATCAAATCTGCCTTGTAATCTCCCAAAAAATCTAACACTAATCTTTCCACAAGTTCTCTCTTGAACTTGTCCAATATGCTCAAAAAGTCTTCACCAAGACTTGTCTCAATCTACTCAACAAGTCCTTACTAGAACTTGTCCAATCTCATAGAAACATATAGAGAATTGTTAGAGACTCAATATGCTTCACATTCACCACAATGCTCAATCACTTTCAATATTTCTTTTTACCACAGAAACATATAGAGAATTGTTAGAGACTCAATATGCTTCACATTCACCACAATGCTCAATCACTTTTAATCTTTCTTTTTACCACATAAACATATAGAGAATTGTTAGAGACTCAATATGCTTCACATTCACCATAATGCTCAATCACTTTCAATATTTCTTTTTACCATAAAAACATATAAAGAATTATTAGAAACTGTTGGCAATCGAACTGACCTAGATACAAGTTTTCTAAGTCTGCAGTGCCCTAGGCCCACTGCCAAGCATTGAATGCCCGAAGGAAAGGAATGTCCTCCGTGGCAATCTCCAGTAGGGCTGGTTTCAAAAATAAAAAGGGGGGATTGGAGATAAGGGATAGAAAGATACTGAAAGAGATGAGAAATTATGAAAAGAAATGGGAAATGGCCAAAGGCCAAAAATTTGGGGTGATGGATTGGAAGCACGATAGAAAACCTAACTACTTGAACCAACAACAATCAAAATAATGACTTTTAATAGAAACCAGTATAAAATCCTCAGAACTGTGCAAACTCCAACAAGTATTCCAGGGACTAGTACTCTATCAACAGCAAAATCCAGAAAATAAAATTAAACTGTATAATAAAGGGACTAATTTAATAGAAATCACAGAATAGAAGTCATACACAGAGATTGAGAGCTTGAACCGAAACCAAAAACCTTTATTTTGGAAGCAGATTTCAAGTACACAGCTGCTTTTCTAGCAAAAGTTATCCATATAAATTACAGAAAAGAAGTCAGCTTTTATAGGAGAAATCTACCGCTTAAAACATTAATATCTAACTACTCCAAAAGGGTAAATTCAATTCTGGTGGTAGCTAAAAACAGTCAATTTTTAGCCCTACTGATAACTTAGTATTGAAAATAGAAGGTTCTGGCAATGACTTGAACAATCAATCCGGCATTACAGGTAACTTGGTTTCAAAGTTAGAAGGTTTCGACGATGATCCATGAATGGGTGGTCTAAAATGTAGCCTGGGAGTAGGTGCAACCAGAAAATGCTGAATGGGTCTTGTCTTCCTCTGTCTAATTATTTTTACTTGATTTATATTCAGTCTGGAGAAGCACTCCCTTGTGGAGCGCTTTTCCTTCCATACTTAGTCATTTTACCAACTTTCACTCTTCAGCTCTTGGCCCTACTGGCCGAACAATTTCTTAAATAGGAAAACTTACCCAAATCAAAAGACTGGAAATTACAGCTACATGGAAAGAAGAGATTTTTCAAGTGTCAAGGAAGAATTTATCAGTGGATTGCCCATGCTAAAACATTCACAATTTTACTTGCAACATATCAAGAAAAGTATAGAAACATAGAAAAAGTACAGAGAAGATAGGAAACCATGCAATGCATTGCATACTATTTTTTAGAAGAGACTATTGGTGGAAGCACGACAATATAACAACACTTTAACCATTTTTAATGGAAAAAAAAGAAGAAGTTTTACAATGAATGACTCCAAACTGTATACAAAAGAAAAAAATAGCAACAGTGTGACAAAATTGGCAACACATCTGGCGGCTCATGGGGCATTGAGCCTACCTCAATGTAGAGATCCCAGCCTTTATCCTTGGGCATCAGAGTCCTCCTTCTTCTTCGAGTCTTCAAGCTATCTCTCTGATTTTTTATCACTGTTGTTGGCCCCTTCATCTAAACTCCTAGACTCTTTGGACCTTGAACTTGCCTCACTGTCTGTTTCTTCGATCTCTGAACTCGTCTCTCCAGTCCCTGAACCTGCAACACTATCTATTCCCTTTTCTTCATTCTGTCTATCTGGTTGAGGGAGATATTGTTTCAGCGACCTTTTGAAAACATGCTCGTATACTGTTGAAGCATCAATCCATCTCTCCAAAGGAAAAGTTGACTATTTTTCTAGCTCTTGGATCAAGCAATGGAATGTTTTGATGCGCTCGACATCAACAAACTCCAGTATTCTGTCAAAATCTATCAAGCAAGACTGAATCTGGGCATATTTGGCCATGAGGAGGATTATCTGGGCATCATAATTGGAGGCTTCCAAAGTGTCGATGTCTGAGGCATTATCTATGAAAGTAGTCCACAAAGGCTCCAACTCCTGAATTGATGGAATAGGTCCCTCTGAATCTATGAAACCTGGGATGCCAATTTTAACCAAGGCATCAAAATATCACAATGATATGTCACACTCCTACATAAGGGAATATGAAATCAAGTGAGCTTTCTTTTCCAGTTCAAATTTTGTGAAGAAATAGTGCAAAGTGGTTTTTTTCGTTGCCAACGATCGAGCCAAGTCGCTCATAGGGGTAAGGCAAATAGGAACATCTTCAATCTTCCTGAGTTGGGTGGCCAGATCTAGCCAATAGTTAACATCCACCTAGGTGGACTCCAAGATATGCCTGTTGGCAACCACCGCCTCATGTGCTTCTCTAAAGAATGCCAAGACTGTAATCCCCTTTGCTGCTCTCATTGGGAAATCCTACAGGAAGTCTAGGTGCGTCTCCTTGAGGCGCTCCCTAGAAGGAAGAACAGGCTGCTCATTTTTCTCAGACAACTGGGCCTGTAATTCATTCCTTTGGATAGTGAGCACCTGTATTTCTTGGTTCGCTTTGGTGATCTCCCTGATGTGATGATCGTGTATTTTGGACGCTTCTTTGCTCTCATATTCAAGTAACTGAAGCTTTTCTTTCAATTCTTCAATCTCAGCTTCCAGTGCTTTAACCTATTTTTTGGACTGGGATTGTAACGCTTCAATTTGTCGCCTCTCCATAGCCAGGGCCTCTTCAAGCTCATCAATTTTGGACTGTGCTCCAAAAAAGTGGCCCTTGTAGTACTCGCCATGAGCGTAGATGGAGCCCATACCAACCTGTACATCACCCATTTTTTGTGCAGTGTCCATTTTGGCAACATCCTCCTCAGTGTGGTAGATGGCATAATCGAGTGGGGTCATCTCCCCCAAAGGTTTCTACACTAGTGGTATTTTTCAATGGTGTGCAGCTTCATTGTATCTAGATCGATTATGCAAGCCTTTTGAGCTTGCACCAGGGCCTGCAACTCCTTCTTCTTGATCCCTCAGATAGCGCATCATGTTGGAATGAGCCTTACGGATACTCTGTGTAGCTATGAACTACTTAGCTATCTCTAGCTCAGATTCCAATGGTTCCTGGATGCCAATCTCGAGGAGTGGAGTAAAGGGGAGAAGTGGGAGACTGGATTCAAAATTGGTCATTACATGGGAAGCTTAAGGAGAAGTGAATCCTCTAACCATTGGGGGTTTTTGGTAGCTACATCCAAAAAAGTGGGTTGGGGCATTGAGAAACCAATAGTAGGGGGCATGATTAAAAGTGGATTGAGCTCCCTGGTATCAAATATGTTAGTAATGTGCTCGGATGAGCCAAAAATAGGGAAGCTAAAAGAAGAAGGGACTAAAAAAGCATTGGGGGTTCCAACAAAAGGCACGAATATTCCAGATGAGGGAAGATATAGTGCCAGGGTGGCTAAAGAGCTAGGAAGGGTGGACTCAGGCAAAGGAGGCACACTTGATACAGGAACCATTGAGACTGGTATTGTGATAATATTTTCCAGATGTCGAACAAGCGCACATAGGGGTTAGAAAAATCTAACAGTGGGGGTGAGGAAGAAGGAACAAAAAGGGATAAATGCATACCTTGGGGCTCCATGATCAAAGGAGCCTTGGAAGATGTATCCACCCCCCTCCTTCTCCTTTTTTTTTCCCCACCTGTATTCTTCCCCCCTCCTCATGTGTGGTGATGCACTCTTCATCCACACCTTCGTGCTTCTCAACCCCATTGGCTACAGTTATTTTTGTTGAGGCTATCACCTTTTCGATAGTCTTCCTGGGTAGGATTAGATGGAGCCTGAAAAATTACCCCGAAGGGTTTCTGGGAACTAGTGCATGGCCTCTTTATGGCTGGCTGCAAAAAAGGTGCCTTAGACTTTCTCTTTGGGGGGCGCTCGTCATCTAGTGAGATACTAGGCTCTTCTCTTCATTATATAATGATGCACCCAAGATGGCCTTGCCCTTGCCCTGCACTTGCCTTGGATGCGCCAAGTCATCCACTTCATCGGGGCTACGTCCACCTCGGGGAACAATATCAATGAATGAGAAAGGCTGATAAGTCTTAATGTTATTGTCATAAAATGATGAGAACTTGTCATCAATCACTAGTGCACCATCCGAGGATGCCTTATCATTGTGGACCCTCATGATCCACCATTGCTAGATTTTATGGTCAGTCCAATCCAGGTGCCTGACTTTCATTTTGGCGATAATAGCCCTAGACAACCTCTGCTCCTGATTGACAGCTGGATTGTACTCGGTCTCCATAGTGTAAAACTCCAGCCATGGGGGCAAAGGCATCATCTCATCCACATGCCATTCTAGCTCGAGACTGAGTGGATTATTACGTTGTCTCTCCATATCAAAATTGGGGCAAGAATGGAAAGATTTTACCCTGAGGTTTTTTTGAATGATACCGCGTGGGTCCCATTTCCAGTGGTGGGGAAGCTCGACCAACCCGTAATCTGAAAGCGTTATCGTCAGAACAGCGTTCTGACCACACTACGTTATCTTAAAGCCCCCAAACTCAAAAGGAGTAGAGACTATTACTCTTCTACCCCGACCTTTCCCGTATTCTTCATTTGTGTGGTCAAGTTGTCGGGCAACCTCCAAGGAGAAAAGATAGGGTATGGTGTAATAGGGCAACATAAAAGGCTTTTCTGTAAACCCGTAGACTCTAACAACCAGGCCCTAGGTGAGCAAAAAAGTGTCTCCCAACTGCTCATCTACCACCTGGTTCCTTAACTCCATTGGAACCCGCTCGCATTGGCCATATATTATCTTCAGCTGGCTCGAGGAAAATTTGGTTGAAGATGTAGTAAGACTCATTTTTGGATAGACTGTTCATCTAGAGATAGACTGGCAAAGGCTTACCCTCTTCATCTGTCTGATTCTTTGTTATGTAGTGGAAATTTTCATGCATATGCCAAAAGAAGTACCACACCAATAGGGATGAGAGTCTAAACTATTCATCCTTAGGGTCAGAGCACCGAATATGGGCTAAACATCCATGCAATTATCATGCTACGAACTCTGCCCAGTCATAAAAAATTGGAATAGCACCCAACCTCACTTTGGAGGGAAAATAAATCTCATTTTCCAGTATGGCTTGCGCCATAGAAACCTGCCAGTCATATACCCACTCATCCATCAGAAGTCCTGATACATACGCCAGTATGGAATAAATATCATGGTGCGCGAACTCAGCCAAGGATTTCAGGAGCTAGGGAAATTCACCTGGTGCTACGGGATTCCCTAGCTATCCCCTCATGAAATGTTGCATCTCCGGTGTAGGCTGGTATCTATCACTTTCTTCATCTATGTGTATCTTCCTTGGAATGAACTCAGATGAGTGCTTCCTCCCACAGGCAAAAGCCTCTCGGATAGAGCTAGCTGTAATGGCAAATAATGCTTTCGCCTGAGCATTCCTAACCATTCTCGACTGGGCATCGTAGAACAACGACATGACCTTTATGAATTTTGGGTAGTGATGCACTGGCATGCATACATAAAAATATAGATGCGAGTGGTAAACAACCGACAATGGATTCGTGGTCGGGGCTTCTCTATGCGCTTCTTCAACATCCAAGCGCAATAGCTCCACATCCTTGTGGGTGACCAGGAAATCCCGGTACCAAAAGAGGGGATGATGCGGGGCTATTAATTTGACTACCTTCTTCTCCCGCTTCTGCATCTTCTTTGGTTTTTCTGAACCCGACGCCCCAGTCTGCGCCACCTTTTCTTTGGGTTCTCTTTCCTTTTTCTCCTTTTTCTCAGCCCTTTTGCTCTCTTTACCCATGTCTGCTATAGAAATCAACGTAATTCACACTTTGAAAGTGCTGGTTCTCTAAAAAAATGTTGGGTGCAATGGTAGAGGAGAATATGGAAATGCTCCAGGTGAAAAAATTTTTAACAAGGAGCCCGCCACCTTATAGCATCAAATTTTAGTCGACCACCTTTTAATGTTGAGTACTTGAAGTTAATGCTGGTAGAGAACATGCAGGAAAGCGTGTGCCTTGAATTACCCACGTGTTGGTGGTTGCATTTTGGAAATGACAAATAATGGCGATGGATATGGTAATTCCCTTGGGGTGCGAGTTGCTTATTGGGAAGGGTGCCGGTACTAATATGCATGGAGGGCACACTTTGGCTGACGGGGAGGGAAACTACTTTGATTGGGTAGTCGTACGGTTCTCATTTTTTAAAGAAAATACTACGCTTTTAGGGTTAGGGTTTGAAAATGACCCTTCCATCAAAGCTCTTATTCTTCTATGACACTTAGCATGATCTAGGCGAACAACTTAGGATAAAACAAAAAATAGCTTTTCCCTTGAGCACTCCCTTGTGGAGCGCTTTGGGCTTAAGCGCTCCCTGGTGGAGCACTTTTCCCTTGGGTGCTCCCTTGTGGAGTGATTTGGTCTTAAGTGCTCCCTGGTGGAGCACTTTTCCCTTGGGTTCTCCCTTGTGGAGTGCTTTGGTCATAAGCACTCCCTAGTGGAGTGATTTTCCCTTAGGCACTTTCTTGTGGAGTGCTTTCAGCTTAAGCACTCCCTGGTGGAGCGACTTTTCCTTAGGTGCTCCCTTGTGGAGTGCTTTTGGCTTAAGCGCTCCTTGGTGGAGTGCTTTTCCCTTGGGCACTCCTTTGTGGAGCATTTTTGGCTTAAGTTATCCCTGGTGGAGTTCTTTTCCCTTGAGCGCTCCCTTATGGAGCGCTTTTCCCTTGAGCGCTCCCTTGTGGAGCGCTTTGACCTTATCAGGGGAAGGCTTTTTTTTTAGAGAGAAGAGGGAACATTACGAGGTAAAAGAGAAAGGACTGCTTTGTAAAAAATATTCCCGCCCTTACCAGAAACAAGACTAATGCCAACTATCTCATCCTGGCTACAAAAATCTAACTATACAAACCTTTTAAAAGAAACTATATACACGAGAAATACCTGGAGGATTAGTGATCTCTATCAGAGCTCGATAGATGATAAATTTTTAGAAGAAAGGCATTCACCACAATTGGGAGAGTGAAACCCTCCATATCTTGGAGAATGAAAGAGTTGATCTGGTTAACTCTAGAGATTTGAAAAGGGCCTTCCCAAAAGGTGTCGAACTTCTCATGGTTCCTTGGCTTGGATTTGTTTTCATTCCATTTTAAAACCAAATCCTCGATGTTGAAGGCTCGGTCAGAAGTCCTTTTCCCAAACCAGATTTTGGTGGATTTGGCATGCTTGGAGAAGGCTCCGTAGGCTTTCTCCCTTTCTTCTTCCAACTGCAACAATTGTGCCAACCTTGCATCCATCAGATTGAATTGACCTTCTTCAATGTCGAGCCACTTAAGCAACTACAATGTAGGTAGTTCAATGTGTGTGGGCAAGACTGCATCTTTCCCGTACACCAATGAGTAGGGTGACATCTTGATTGATCGTTTGATAGAAATTTGGTTAGCCCAAAGTGATTGGTCCAAGAGTAGATGCCAGCTTCGCTTATTTTTTAACAACATCCTCTTCAAAATCTATAGCAGGTTTTTGTTTGTGGATTTCGCTAGCCCATTGCCCTATGGGTAATAGTTGGACAAGGTTTTCAAATAGATTCCATACTTGATTGTGAACTCGTAGATCTTTGCATCGGTGAAAGGGGAGCCATTATCAGACATAATGGCTTCAGGTACACCAAAGTGAGTGATCAGCCCTTCGAGGAAGGAGATGACCATGTCCTGGTTGGCCTGCTTGGTCGAAATTGCTTTCGACCACCGAGTGAAGTAGTCTATGGTAGTCAAAATGTATTTGTGATCGATGGAGGAGTTGGGATTGATGACCCCAATAAAGTTGAGACCCCACTATTGGAATGGAGATTCCACTTGGATGGGGTGAAGAGGAAGCGATGCATTCCTAGTTCTGCCCGAGTAGCGCTGGCAACTGTCATAGTGTTGACTGACCTTGAAGGCATCAAAAAAGAGAGTGGGCCAATAGTAGCCTGCTTTGATGATCTTCAGTGCCATCAGTCTGCCTACGAAATGCCCTCCTAAAATCTTAGAGTGAAATTCTTCTAGGATTTTTGTCTTCTCTGATTCCTTAATACATCTCAGGAGAACTCCATCAATGTTTTGATAAAATAGTCCATTGGGCGTTGGGATATACCTGCCAGCTTGCAGATGAAATCTCCTTCTTTGCAAAGCATTGAAGTGAGACGGGCATCTACCTATGTCAAAGTACTTAACCAGATCATCTGTCCAATCCGGACTATTGACTGATGAATTAGCGAGATTGTCGTCGGGGGTAGGATTGTCTAAGTCAGGACTTGCAGCTTTAGCTATGACATTTTTGGCCAACTCTTGGCATAGTGCTCTGCCTCTTACCAGCTTGGTGGGGCGTATCTCAATGTCAAACTCTTGGATCTTGGTGACCCATCCGACTCTCCTATTGCCCAACTCACCTTGAATGATAAAATTTTAGATGTCTGGGTGTATCACGTACACTATCGTCTTACTCTGAGAGATGAAATATCAGAACTTTTGAAGAGACCTCATCACTGCGTGCACCTATCATTCAATAAAATTGAACTTTTCTTCATGTGGCTGGATGATTTGGTTGAGGAACGCTATGGGGTGCTCATTTCTATCTTCGTATTTCTGTGTCAGAATGACGGCGTAGCTCTCTGGCTCCCCAACTGTGTATAGGATAAAATCTCATGAATAGTCAGGATTGATGAGGATGGGAGCTTGGGTGATGCACTCCTTAATTTCTTGAAAAGCCTACCTCCTTTCATATGTCCACTTGAATTCGACATCCTTCTTCAGGAGCTCGACCATCGACTTTATTACTTGGGCAAAGTCGATGATGAACTTCCTGATGAAGTTTATCTATCCGAAAAAGGACTATAGGACCTTTTTATTTATTAGTAGTGGGAGGTAGAAGAGTGCCTCAGCTTGATCAGGATCGATAGTTAACCCCTTTTCAGAGATCAAATGCCGAGTAGCTTTCCTTCTTTCATTGCGAAGATAGATTTCTTGGGGTTGATGGAGACCCCGAACTCCCGATATTTTTCAAAAACTTGTCATAAATGTAGGCCATGCTCCTCCCTCTTATGGGAGAAGACTGTCATGTCATCTAAATAAATTACGATGACATGATTCAACAGTTCACCGAAGGTGAGGTCCATCACTCTCTGGAAAGTTGCCCCGACATTTGAAAGGCCGAAGGGCATGCGTTGGTAGGTGAATGTTCCCCACTTGGTGGTGAACGTGGTCTTATGTTGGTCTTCATCCTTGACCTAGATCTGGTTGTAGTCAGAGAAACCATCTAGCAAGGAAAATCTCTGTGCTCCTGCCACCACGTGCAAGATTTGATCGATCTAAGGTAGCGGGTAGTGATCTTTGAGCGAAGCTTGGTTGAGATTTCAAAAATCAATACATAAGCGAATATCATCATTCTTATTTCATACTGGAACAAGGTTGGCCACCCAAGAGGAATTCTTGATCGGATAAATGATCTTAGCTTCAAGCATCTTCAAAATCTTAGCCCTCATCAACATTTCAATTTTTGGGTTGATGGGTCGTTGCTTCTATCTGAATGGTTTGACTCCCTCCTCTAGCTCGATGGTGTGTTGGATGATATTTTTATCATACCCCTTTAGGTCTTGGTAGCACCATGCAATGATGTCAGGGTATTCTTTGCAAAGGGCATGAATCTTTTGAAGCTCTTTAGCTGTGCAATCAACCCCTACCTTGATAACCTTTCCTAATTGTAACTCCAGGTCCATGAACTCCTTCTAGTCCACCTTGATCTTGTGGCTGATAGACCTATCATTTCAATCGAATAAACTCTCCAACGTGATCAGGCCTTTCGGGATGTGGTTGTTTTTTAACTAGATCATCCCCTCTTGATCCTCCTCATTGAGGGTCCGCTCTTCGATGGAGGATGCTTCATTTACCAAAAAATTGACCAATTGCTCATCATTATTGAACACCTGCCAGTGGATTTTTTCATCAAGAACAAAAGGCATGTAGATCAGCCTCACTGTCTTAGGCTTGTGCATCATATCATCAACTAGAGAAAACTGAGCACCAATGGAGGCTAATATATTCGTAAACTTGTTTTGCTTTCGCAAAATTGACTTGATGTTCAAAACCATAAAGGATTTGAGCAAATCCCATAAATTATTGTAGTATGCTTTCAAATAGTGTTGTTTGGAGATGCACTTACTAGTAACCTAGTTGCAGATTAATTCGGAATCTCTGAATATCTATAACTATTTGATGCCAAGCTTTTCGACTTTCTTGAGTCCTAGGTACAGAGCCTCATACTCTACTACATTATTCTTACAACTCCATGCGAGCTTGTATGAATAAGTCTTCTGCTTGCCTAATGGGGAAATGAGCGCAATACTAGCCCTTGCACTATTCTTGCATTGAGCATCATCAAAGTACAACTTCCATAGCTGATCGGGTGTAGGGGACTCTTCTATGGGTGTGTTTATCTTGGCATTTTTAGGCTTTGTCAATGAATAACAACCCAAATCAGTCCCAATGACAACATTAAAATTTATCATAGAAAAATCCTCTTTGACTCGAAGATCACCGAGGGATTCCTTCATCAGGTCTACTATTTGCATTTATTTTGCCATCAAGTTGACATAGATTGAGCCTCTTTCCTCATATTCAATCTTCTCAACATGGAAAGTGGTAGGTTTTTCATTGAAGAGCTTGAATATTTTCCCCTTGAATGGGATCTCCAAATGTGAGTAGTCGAGGGAGAGATAGCCTCCCAACTTAGCTATGAATTCTCGTGAGAGGCACATACTAAAGTATGGCTCCAAGTCGACCACCATGATTTCTTGGATAATCATAACCTGTGGCATCTGGTGGAGTTGGATGGGGACATCCTTGATAACCCCTACTATTTTTACTAGAGTTCCATCTAGCTGCAAGACTCTAGGACTGCTTCGGGTGTACTCCATGCCCATGATTTCATAGACTGCTTTGGGCATGATGGTCGTCGTGATGCTTGAGTCGATCATGCAGTTATGCATGACCCATCCCTCCATCCAAAGGGAAAGGTAGAATGGTGGGGGCTGATTCTTACCTATGGCTGAGGTGGTTAGCGGAGATGCAAACACTGTCTACGTCGACTTACTCCCTTTATCCTTAGAGGATTTGAGGGACTCCTGCAAAAGATCAACTTGACCTGGGAGTTGGAGAGCATCGTAGAGGCTTACCTTAGCTGGAGATCTTTTCATTTCTTCGACGATGTTGTACGTTGAAGATCTCGATTCTCCTACTCCCTTCATGGGCTCATACATCTTTTGATACTGTTGCATGGCATCTACCCGTTGGAACTTGGTCAGAGAGGGATATTTGAGTTTTTCCCTAGCCTCATCTTGTGTGTCTACTTGTGGTTGAGAAACTAGTGCTCTGGGCTGGAGGACCTTCTCTTTAGCATGAGGTGGCAAGTGATCCTTCAGCGGACTAGGTGGCTCTGAGGTTACCGCTAGATTGGAGGCTTTTGTTGAAGGTTGTGCCTTTTGGTACGATGACTTGGGTGGTGCTGGTACCTTTAGTGGCTCCATATGAGCCAGATCTGCCTCAATAGCCTTCTTACCAGCTCTAGTGAGGACCGAGACTTGCTCATCAGAAGATGTCATACAATTATGACCAACCTCTCGAATTATGTTGACTTGCTCATAAGCGCCACCATACAACGTCTGAACATAGTTTAGGTGCACTACATAGGTTTCTTCACTGTGTGGATCATTACATGTAGTGCACCAATATGTCGGGTCTGAAGCATCGGTCTCTTCGCTGCTCATTACAACCGAATTTATTTCAGGCTATACCAGTGGGCAGATGATGCCTGCTCTTTCATGATCGAGGGAGGAGGAAATCTTCTCTAGTGAAAGCCTTGGTCGTCTTGCCTCTTCCTCATGATAGTCATCTGATTTGCCATAGTCTTCATGTAGGCCTTCACCTCTTGTAGCTCCTTGGCTTGGGCCTCGTTCACAACTGCCTGATTCATGGATGCCTGACTTATGGATAACGATAATGGAGTCAGTGGTGCAAGCAGTGTTGGATACTAGATAGGAGCTGGTAGTTGGGGAACTATGGGTACTTGATATTGTGACATAGGCATTTGGAATTATGGAGTGGGCACCGTTTGATACTGAGAGGATGGGTTCCATGGTTGATGGGGATACGTCTGATGCATAGGTAGAGCAGATGCGCTCGGGTACATATTTTGCAGAAAATATAGATAAATCGAGGTTGTCACCTTGGGAGGTAACTTCTTGATAGCTATTAGGTCAGCCTCTACCTTCTAGGCCTGCTCATAAAGAGTAGGGAATGCATTGATATTAGCATGTCGGATGCTCATACTAATATCTGAGTGGAAAGCCCTTAAGTAATAAAACATGGCTTGCTCAAGGGTGGGTCGAAGGTCGTCTGTGACTCTCTGCCAGGTTCTTGTGAACCTAACATTGAAGTCGGCAATATCTTCCTGAGGATACCTTTGAATAGTGGTGAACTAGTGCAACAGAGAGAAGGGGTCCACTTGTTCATTGAAACCCCGTATCAGTTGTCCAACCAGTTGATCCCATGAAGTAATGGTGTCGGGCGGGAGCGATCGATACCAATAAAGAAGCTTACCTCTCAGTGAAAGAACCAACAACTTCACCATGACGTCTTCATTGGTGATTTGATGAATGGTCATCAGTCCTGCAACATCTTGGATGTGCTCCTATGCGGTCTTTCCCATGCCATCGTAAGTAGGTAGGGCCTTCAGAGCGATCGGTGGCACCATGTGTTGAGCCTATAATGCAAGCGATCTCGTATGATTCTAGGCTGTGAACTGCTTGGGTGGATTTGGTTGTGCCATATGGGATGGCGGATTTGTATGGAGCGATGAAGGAGGTAGAGCTTGTTGAGCCAGAATGATCGAAACACTCGGAGCTCCTGATTGAACGTTCGGTGGGGTCAAAGTGTACTGATGATCCAGAGAATTTGGTGGATTTGGAGGTAAGCTAGTCGTTGTGCTATCGAAAGTTGAATTATGTGAATCAAGAACAACTTCTTGTGATGATGTCCCAACAAGTGGAATATTTGACCCGACCACCCTAGGATGTTCTCCTAAAGCGTCGATGTCAAGCTCATAGAACTCGGTTTCTTCTTCTGTATTTCTAGCTCTCCACCTCGTACGCATGAAGGCATGAGTTTTTACACTGGTCTATGAGATTCGGAGGTATTTGAGTTCAGTAGAGTCACCAAATGTTTAGATTGGATAGTAATAAGATGAACATCACTTCTTAATACTGATAAAACATGGAACGTTTGGGTCCCATCGGGCGTGCCAAAAACTGTTGGCAATCGAACCGGCCTAGATACAAGTTTTCTAAGTCTGCAGCACCCTAGGCCCACTGCCAAGCATTGAATGCCCGAAGGAAAGGAATGTCCTCCGTGGCAATCTCTAGTAGGGTTGGTTTCAAAAATAAAAAGGGGGATTGGAGATAAGGGATAGAAAGATACTAAAAGAGATGAGAAATTATGAAAAGAAATGGGAAATGGCCAAAGGCCAGAAATTTGGGGTGATGGACCAGAAGCACGATAGACAACCTAACTACTTGAACCAACAATAATCAAAACAATGACTTTTAATAGAAACCAGTATAAAATCCTCAGAACTATGTAAACTCCAACAAGTATTCCAGGGACTAGTACTCTATCAACAATAAAATCCAAAAAGCAGAATTGAACTGTATAATAAAAGGACTAATTTAATAGAAATCATAGAATAGAAGTCATACACAAAGATTGAGAGCTCGAACCGGAACCAGAAGCCTTTATTTTGGAAGCAGATTTCAAGTACACAACTGCTTTTCTAGCAGAAGTTATCCATATAAATTACAGAAAAGAAGCCAACTTTTATAGGAGAAATCTGTCGCTTAAAACATTAATATCTAACTACTCCAAAAGGGCAAATTCAATTTTGGTGGTAGCCAAAAATAGTCAATTTTTAGCCCTATTGATAACTTAGTATTGAAAACAGAAGGTTCTAGCAATGACTTGAATAGTCAATCCGACATTACAGGTAACTTGGTTTCAAAGTTAGAAGGTTTCGATGATGATCCATGAATGGGCGGTCTAAAATGTAGCCTGGGAGTAGGTGCAACTAGAAAATGTTGAATGGGTCCCGTCTTCCCCTTTCTAATTATTCTTACTTGATTTATATTCAGCCTGGAGAAGCGCTCCCTTGTGGAGCGCTTTCCACTAAAGTGCTCCCTTGTGGAGCGCTTTCCACTTAAGCGCTCCCTTGTGGAGTGCTTTTCCTTCCATACTTAGTCATTTTACCAACTTTCACTCTTCAGCTCTTGGCCCTACTGGCCGAACAATTTCTTAAACAGGAAAACTTACCCAAATCAAAATACTGGAAATTACGACTACATGGAAAGAAGAGATTTTTCAAGTGTCAAGGAAGAATTTATCAATGGATTGCCCATGCTAAAATATTCACAATTTTGCATGCAACATATCAGGAAAAGTATAGAAACGTAGAAAAAGTACAGAGAAGATAGGAAACCATGCAATGCATTGCATACAGTTTTTTAGAAGAGATATTGGGGGAAGCACGACAATATAACAACACTTTAACCATTTTTAATGGGAAAAAGAGAAGTTTTACAATGAATGACTCCAAAATGTATAAAAAAGGAAAAAAATAGCAACAGTGTGACAAAATTGGCAATAGAGACTCAATATGCTTCACACTCACAAAATCTCAATCACTTTCAATCATAGAAACATATAGAGAATTTTTAGAGACTCAATATGCTTCACACTCACAAACTCTCAATCACTTTCAATCACATAAACATATAGAGAATTGTTAGAGACTCAATATGTTTCACATCCATCAACACACAATCTCTTTCTCAATTCAATTTGAAAATAGAACAATTTGTTTCACAGAACTTAAACTATCACATCAACACATCCACTTGACTAGGCTCAACCAACTCTACTCAACCAATTACTCAATAAAATAATCCTTGCTCACAAACCCTAGTCCAAGCATATGAACACTCACTCAAATGTTTCCAACAATGCTTATCAATCAATCTCACATAACAATGATACTCATGATCTTTGCACAACCTCTAGTTCAAGTTCACTCAACTAATCACTTCAACAACAATGCTTATCAAACAAGGTTTTATCAACCACTCTTTATTCCAAAAAACCTTGAAGCATTAATTCAAAACACACTCAACAATGCTTACCAACAATCCTTTTCACTCCAACTTTTCATTCACAACATTCAACAATCACTCACTAGTAATATGTGCCCATACATTTTCTTTGATGTAGAAGTGCCCTTAGAAAACCTGTCTCAATCACAATTTTCTTCTTTGCCAATTTCAATGGTTAAATAACAAAATATCACACTAACAATTTTTCAAAATATTTCTCAAACATAAAAATAATCAATCCCAAATACACCTTATTACTCCTTGAAATTAGCAATCATCAAATCATACATGAAAAAATAATTATTTGGATACACCTTATAATCTCCAACTTTAAAATAATATCCAACACCACAAAACTTCAAACAATTTCCTTAAAATCTTTATTATACTTTTTAAACACCCAAGAAAATATCGCAAAAGAATATTATTTTGCATTCACCTTATAACTCCCCTTACAACCTTACAAACCAAGTAAATTTATGCAAAAATCAAAATTTTAATTACTCAACTAATTTCCTTCGAAAATTTTGACGTCAGTAAATTGCATACCTTTGTCTTCTACCCAAAAGGGTTTCGGCATGATTCAAACCACCGTCTCCCCAAGCACCAAGCATCTTAGCGCTTTGGTGCCTACCGCATGGGCTATAGGCGCCCACGTGAAGGAAGGGAAGTTTCCTTCCCCTTCAACCAACATCTATCGTCAACTCCAAACAAAACAAAAATAACTTTACCACGGATTCGAACCTGCACAGATCGCTGCCCTCACGCCTTGCCTTCTTCGAGGTTGCCAACTACGCTAGCAAGCGCTTGGCGACCAAGGTCCTCCTTGGTGAATGAAAAAAATCCACCTCTTCTTTACACTTAAAACAAATTAAAATCCTCTTGATCGCATAGAATAATTTGCACGTTTTTCGCAAGCATGGAGATCAAAATCGAAGGCATTAAGTAGTTTTTCTAAGGTGGAAAAATCCCCTTTTTATACACACTTGGATACTTTGCTCTCCACATCGGCACTCAATGTCGAATTCGATATTTCGAATTGCGACCTAATAACCCACCTTAGGGTTATTTAAAATTAACCTAAATTAACTTATAATTAATATTATAATTAATTATTAATTTTATTAAATAACTTATAAGTTAAGTAAATTAATTAATAAATTAATTTAAAATAAAATTATATTAATTAATTTATAATTAATTTTAAAATTCCCTTTATAATATTATAAAAAATATTATAATATTATTTATTTGGGCTCCTTTAAACTTTGGACCACATCTGACTTCCTAGAACCGGGTTTTCACCAACTGAAAGCAGGGTCTCCTTTCTGCACTGATTGCGGAATTGCTTCTTCTTGCACTGCTCACTGAAAATGACATTCGATATTAATGACCATTCCTTCTTGACATCAATGACAACTTAATTTACTCAAAATTTCCAAAATTTAATTTTTTGAAAGGTGTGAATATTTGAAAGTTGGGAGTTAAAAGTTAAAAGTTTTAAGTTTTTTGAAGTTTGAATTTTTTTTAATTTGTTTCAAATTTTAGAAAAAATAAAATTCTTAAAATTTGAAATTTGGAAATTTTGCAAATTTAATTCAATAGAGAGTTAAAAGAGTTTATACTTCAAAGGATTATAAATTTTTAAAATCTACAAATTTCATAATTGAGTGATTATTTTTAAACTAGGGAGATATAAGGTTTACTACTTTAGAAGAATTGAATTGCAAACTTTGATCATTATGAAAGGAAATATGGAGTCCATAATAAAAAAGAAAAGATTAGAAGTTATAAATTGGCATTGAAAAATTGATTGAGAAATCTAAGGGTAATCTAGATATAGTAATACAATTCATCTATAGAGAAGCTATGGATGAAACTATTGAGACATTTGAATACTATTTACATTTAAAATTGTTTGAAGCAATTGATAATTCTAAGAATGATATTATGATACTTGTTGCCATAGGTAGTATAATGTATATGACATTGCTTCCACTTGAAATTCATAAAGATACAAATCTAAGACAAAAGGAGTTGATTGAAACCCTAAAAAGAAAAGTAGATATTGATACAAGTGAATCAATTGAATCATCTATAAAAAAAATATTTCATTCTACATGCAATATTGGCATTCTAAGTTCATCTAATTCACGAAATTATTATGATGTTGTAAGTGAATGTTCAGAAGATACAAGAAAATATCAAGATTATAATAAAAATATATTAAATGAAGCACATGATCTAGAGGTCAAAGGCAAAGAAAAATTTCAAGCTATTCATATGCATAAACCTAAAGCTAAAGAAAAAGTTCAAGCAGTTCGTGATCCAAATCATGAAGATACAAATATTGAGAACCTAAAGAATAAATATGAAGAAGAACTCAATGCAAAACTCAAAGAATATAAAGACAAATCTCAAACAGAGGTTCATGAACAATGCAAGGTCACTTTAATATTGAAGATTGAAAATAAAAGATGAAGATTTAATATGAAGATCAAGATTGAAGACTAAAGTCTTCAATAACCAAATAATATAATACAAGGGGGGTGTTGGAGAATATTACATTATTTGGTACATGCTAATGTACCCCATGGTACCTTAATGCTAAAAATGTAAATATGTAACATATTAGGGTTGAGTATTTAGTTTAGGTGTGTGATTTATATTTCCCCTTTTATGTAAGTTTCAATGTGCAAGAAATGCACAAGTGTCATGTATGAGTGCAATGTGCAGGAAAGTTTCATGTAAGTTAGAGTGCAAGTGTGTATTGAGAGAATGTGCACAAGTGTCTTGTATGTAAGTGTGCAAATATGTAATGTGAGGATGTGCACAAGTGTCTTGTATTAGGAGTGCATGTAGGAGAGTAAGAGTCATGTAAAAGTGTACAAGTGTCATAGAGTCAAGTATGCATGCAAGAAAAAAATGTAGAGTCTAGTATGCAAGTGGCGAGATGATAAGTCGAAGGTCATGGGAGTTTTCATATGGAGAGCAATAGTCAAGTACATGAATAGTATTATTCTATGTTTATATTATGGAGATAAAGCTCCATCAAATCCAATAAAATCCAATACAATATGAATATACAATTGTAAAGAGGAAGATATAAAAAAGTGAATAAAGCTTGTATACAGATTTTGAGCAATTAATATTGTATTTTTTATTTATGCATAGTACATGAATAATTTTGGCCATTTACATTAATATTTGATATTATATAAGTGAATTCTATTTCATTATTATATTGGCCTTGATATACATAGTAGATTTCTCATATATTATTCTACTCTTTATTATTGATATTTTAATCTTTAATATTATGGCTTATTTATATTGGTACCTATGATATATTGTGGTAATAAGGCTTAAAATCCAACATCTATCATTATTGTTTTGGAAAAGTTAGTCACTGAAAATGAAAAGAAAATATGGTAGAAAGGTGAGAAATTATATGAGATAAGGGAACAAAAACCAATATGACTTATTATTGTCCTACCCAAGGACTAATAAAGTTAGTCCATTCCTATCCCATATTAGGGGGATGAGACTATCCACAAACTACGAGTTAGTCATTAGTGCTCTTTTTACAAATACATATCATCCCTCCCCAAGGATTGGGAGTGATATCACAAGGGATATCCAATATGAGTCCTTAGGTAAAAAGAAAAAATAGCAACATGTGATAACTAGAGTAACAAAAAATAACATTCCATCCTATGTGTTAGTTTGAATCTACTATTTATGCAAAATCTAATTTTTTTGAAATTGTCACAACCTGTCCCACTAGGACTTTTTAGAAGGTATTAAATTATCTGAGAGATCAATTAATACCTAATTTTATAATAGAGTCTAACCCTATTAATGTTTGTTAGCATTAATAGGTGGGTCTTATCAGTCAATTTAAAAGAGTTGTAGACCTTAATATCTCTTACAAAACCCCTAATTAGACTAATAGCACTCTACAAAACTAATTTTGAGAGTTTTGGAGAGCAATTATAGGATTTTGTGAGGTTTTGTGGAGTCAAATAATGATTTTGTAAAATATTAATTGGAAGTATAATCTTTTGCAAAAGGTTATTCAAATCGATTAATTAGGTTTAATTAACCTAAATTAATGCAAACAGGTGCTCATACAATTTTTCCAATTTTAATTGGACCAAAATGAGCACTAGCATTGTTAAATAATAAAAAATATTATTTTATTGGAATAGGGAATTAGCTCTACTTCTCCATGGCTACTTTGTAGTGGTTTAAAATAGCAAGGATTACCCTTGTCAAAGTCTTAATAATTCCCAATTTGGAATGCTTCTAGGATGGGGGGCATGAAACAAGGAGGCTTATCATCATAGCCCCACCTAGACGCTTCTTTAGTTTTAAAATAATTTAATTTATTTTCATTCACATGGGATTGTCTCCTAAGGGCATATTTTTATTAATAAAATAGTAAGCGACCTCTATGATAAAAAAAAGAAAGAATATTGATTATTAGGGTAATATAATCAAAATGGAAAATTTTGGATTCATAACCAAATATAATACTCCATTTACAAATTCGATGGTGGGATCGAGAGCAGGAGCAGGAGTGGGCTCGAATGCCTCTAATGGTGGCATCGAGATATAGGAATTGGGATCCCAGCAAGATTCAGGGGGCTCGGGCCTAGCTAAGGATGATGTGACAGCAGGCCCCTCTGGAAATGCACACTCAGATCCATCGGACAAAGAGCCCCTAACAAGGTGGTCGAGGAGTCCTCCCTTGGGGGGCCCAACAAACCCTCCCATTTTCAGGTCCTCACAGGAGAGGTGAGCCATCCCCATCCCAAAACCTTGGGCTTATACCTATATGGGATGCACATTTCCATCCTATATGGTGTTTTCTCTACCTACGTTTCAAGGGCCTCCTATTCCTTGGTTGGGAAATTTATTAGGGGTAGCCCATATATGGAAACCATCCATCGCTAGGCCTACTACAAATGGAAGACCTCTGGGAACATGGAAATAATTGCCCTATCAAAGGGGTTATTTCTCTTAAAGCTCAATAATATGGATGACTCCAGTCGGATCCTCACAGGTCGACCCTATTTTTTGGGCCGCAGAAGCCTCTTCCTCGGGCACTGGACTTCAGACTTCAATCCCAACACCGAGAGCATAAACTTCACCCCAATATGGGTTCGACTACTAGATCTTCCGTTTCACCTCTAACAAGAGGATGTGCTCAAAATCATCGCACGAGCCATCGAGGAACTTGTGGCTTTCAAATCTGTAACCAAGGTGGGATCCCTAATGGTCCATGCTAGACTATGCATCAATGTAAACCTTGAATTTGAGCTTTCGTCTTCATTTACCCTAACATCTGGATTCTATCAGTGGCACCAACCCTTGTAATACAAGAATACAACCTTTTGTACCTAGTGCAGCATGCAAGGGCACCTCCTCAACCAGTACCCCCTCACCAAGGGTCTCAGAGCATCAGTAGTTGGGGACTCCTTGAAGGCTCCATCCAGTAGTAGGTTTTCCCCCCGCGGTCCATCCCGAAGTGGGAAACCCCCTCAGAGACCATTAGTGCCCCCATCATGGCATGAAAAGAGGCTAGATCCAACTGACAAAGGGAAATAGTAGGTTAATCCCATCCTGGCGATAGATCATGACCAGGTATGCACCCATCCCAACCTTATCCTTGAAGTTTTAGCATAAGTACCAGTATCCCCTGAGGAAACCCCCCACCCAACCAATGGTCTAGTTGATCTCCCCACCTCTCCAGCGGGCCCCCCCATCGATCCACCCCTATCCCATCCCTCAGTCATGGGCATCCTTGACCTAAATCTGGGCCTAGAAGCCCACTCAGAGCATCCCTCGTCCCCTCCCTAAGAGCCACCACCCTCCTACAATGCCCCCAACCCTCCCCCTAAATCTCCCCCACCACTCTCGATCTTGCTCAGAGGCCAGATCAGAGATATTCGAGGATGACGAGGGCATCCCATCCTTCTCCTATTTGGTCCTAGAAGGATTCAGTCCTAAACAAAACCATAGTAAAAGATTCATAACAAATTACGACAATGATAGAAAAAGAGGGTGTCCCACATTAGGCGTACAGATAAGGAAGAAAGTAAAATATGACATTGCTAGTGGTCTCTAGATGACCCTCTTGTTTGATTCCATAGACCTCTTGAAAGAAGGACCATTGAGGTCCAAACCTCCCAATAGGGGAAGGGAGGCAAAAGACCCCCCAAGGGTGCCAAATGAAGATACTCACTTGGAATGTGAGAGGGTTCAATGGAGCCCCTAAGAGACGCACCCTTGCACTCCTTCGAAAGGACCATAAGCCGTCCATCCTCATTCTCCAGGAAACAAAACTCGACGAGATTTCTTCTTCCAAAGTAGCCAAAGTAGTTTGGAGCAATAGCAATTTCCTCTTCACCCTAGCCCTAAGCATCATTGGGGTCTATTGTGTTTATGGGACCTGACCACTGTCGAAGGGAGGTTGATTTCATCTTCTCAAAGAATCATAAACATCATGTTCCATAGCTTGGTGTCCTACCAGATCTGAATCCTCTCCAACATTTATGCCCCCAATAGCCCAATTGAAAGAGCCTTTGTTTGGGATGAAATCAACCTCATGCGAAAAGTGTTAAAACCCCTCCCTTGGATCTTGGAAGGTGATTTGAACAACCCCTTTTTCCCATAATACAAGGGAGGGGGAACCACCTTGAACCCCATAAGCATGGAGGAATTTGGGGCATTCATCGATTCCAATGAGCTCATGGACATCCACATGAAAGGATCAAAATTAACTTGGAGCAACAGAAGAATCGGGGCCAACCTTATCCAAGTTAGGCTAGACAGAGTCTTCCTGTCTAGAGAAGCCATCCCCCTACTTACAGATTCAACCCTCATTGCTCTTCCAAAAATCAAATCGTAACATAGCCCCTTCCTCTTTGTATATGGCATGCATCCTCCTTCCAAGTGCCCCTTTTGATTCAAGTCTATGTGGTTCCATCACCCTAATTTTAGGTCACAGGTGGGCAGGTGGTGGAACCAACCCTATGATGGATCTCCCATTGGTCAAATTTGAAGAACACAAGCTTATACTGAGAGGGGGGTGAACAGTATAAGACCGCTTTTTACCTTTTTTCTCCAAATCAACTTTCAAATCAATATTATGCAGAGTATAGAAAGTAATATCAACAGTAGTAATTAAAACAATGCACAAAACACCATCCACAAAAGAGACACAACAATTTACGTGGTTCACCCAAAGCGGGCTACTCCACGGATAAAATCTCTCACTAAATTTTATCAACTCAAAATCTAGGAATACCTTTCCCGATTACAATATTTATGGGCATCAACCCAAAGGAGACACCAATCCCCTAGCTCTGTTATGGCTGGTGATCCTCTAGAAGACCTCTGCCTCCTCTACCCTTAGCAAATGGAACTCTATCCACAGAAGACACCTGTCTTCCCTGCTCTGGCTGGAGACCTCTGTCCTCAACTCTATCACCTCCAAAGCTGGTCCTCGAAATTGCACTAAACACAGTCCTTCGGTCTAGCACAAATGTCCTCGATTTCTCTTTCTCTGATCTGCACCGAACACAGTCCTTCGATCTGGCATAGACGTCTTTTGTCCTCTTTTTTTGGTCTACACAAAAACATAGTCCTTCACTCTTTTTGCGCAATCACAGCTACCCTTGACCTTTGCACCTCTACGCAATTACAGCTGCATAGTCTTCGCGCACTCTGCTTCCTTGCAATCTCTCTCACTTGGAAGATTCGACAGAATGCACTCTGCTCTCGACGATCGAACTTCTTCACTTCGCACAGTCTACGAACGCCGCTCTTCGAATGCACACTTCGATCGATATCTTTTTCTCTCCAAGCAGCCCTGCTTTTATACTAAAACTTTCAAGATCAAAACCTTGATCTTAGTCGGTTGCTACCCTTAACTTCATTGGCTGCAAAACCCTAAACTACGTCGGCTCAAATTCAACTCTGTCGGCTTCAACCGCCTCTGTGGTTCTGTAGCTTTTCTCGTGAAACTACAACATGTCGTGATATCGCGACACCTTTGCAACCGAACACTATCTTATGGCTTTTGTCGCGATATCGTGACACTTTCTGCTTCTGCTGACGTCATCTTCTCTTCTGTCATGAAATCGTGACCCTTCTGACTTCATGGCCTTCTTCTCTACTTTTGTCATGAAATCATGACACTACTGCCTTTGCTGACGTCATCTTCACTCCTATCACGAAATCGTGACCCTTCTCGCTTTCTCAACCTTTTCTCGGCTTGCACTAGCGAAAATGAAACATGTCACGAAATCGTGACACTTTCGTTGCCTTGAGCTTCTCTCTGCCTTACTCCCATGAAACTGGAACATGTCACGAAATCATGACGCTTTTGTCTTCATAGCCTTCCTTTCTGCTTCTATCGTGAAATCGTGACACTTCTCCTATAGAAGACCTGCTTCCAGTTTCTGTCACGAAATCGTGACACTTTCTCCATCCGTACGCTTTTCTTTCATCCTGTCACGAAATCGCTACATCTTCATCCACTGGCTTCTTCACTTCTGCCTATCATGAAATCGTGACACTTTCTGCATCCGTACGCTTTTCTTTCATCCTGTCGTGAAATCGTGATGCTTTCAGCTTCCGTACGCTTTCTTTGTAGCCCGTCGCGAAATCGTGATGCTTCTCATTTTAGACTCTTCCCTTTGCTGCATGTCATGAAATCATGACAGTTCTCACTTCGAGCTTTTTAGCATGTCACAAAATCATGACTATTCTCACTTTGAACTCTTCAGCATGTCATGAAATCGTGACACCTTTCGAGTAACTTTCTCTCTCTTCGAACTTGTCATGAAATCGTGACAGTTCACACTGTGGACTCTCCTTTCAGCATTATGTCGTGAAATCATGACATTTTTCCTTTCGGACTCCCTCTCCTGCAACATGTCATGAAATCGTGACACTTTTCGGTCCGTACAATCTTCTTTGCAATATGTCACGAAATCGTGACACTTTTCCTTTTTTGCCTTCCTGCACTTTTCGAGTCACGAAAATGCGACATGTCACGAAATCGTGACACTTTCCACCTTGCTCTCCTTCTCTGCCAACATGTCACGAAATCGTGACAGTTTTTCCAGCTTCTTCTCTCTCTTCCAACATGTCATGAAATCGTGACAGTTTTGCCAGCTTCTTCTCTCTCTTCCAACATGTCGCGAAATCGTGACAGTTTTTCCAGCCTGCTGCAAACTTTTTCTAACTTGTCTTTTTTTTCTTTGATCTTTTGCAAATGGGCTACTATGATCTTTTTGGAAACCCACTGTCCATGCTCTGAATAATCTGACATTAAATCAAATTCCTTCAAGAGCTTCTTGACATCAATGACAACTTCTACACTTGAGCAAAGGCAATGTACCCAAGGTACCCAAAATTGCCAACAATCTCCCCCTTTGTCATTGATGGCAAACCTTTACTGAAAACACAACTCAAGAGCCAAAACTGAAACCAGCTGTGCTAACAACCGAGAATCTGCCTTTGAAGTTTTGCTCCCCCTGACTTGAAGCTCTTCTCTTCACTTGATGCTCTCCCCCTTACTCATATCTCTCCCCCTTTGTCATCAATGGCAAAGGGTCACCTTTGGGGCTTGGGACTAAGAATGAGCCTCTTAGCTTAGTCCCTCCCCCACCTCCTGATGAGGTGATTAAAATAGGGGTGGGAGTAAAACTCCCATTAGGCACTGATCATCATCAACATCTACAATTTCCTTGTCGGGCCTTCTTTTGAATTTTTTGTCAATATTCCTATTCTTGTTCTTGTCACTATTTTGATCCTTGGACCTGTTCATACCACTATTCCTGTTCCTGTACCTTGGAAGATCAGCTCTACATTGTCTAGCTATGTGACCATCATTGTTGCACTTATAACAAGTAATAATGTTATTTCTTTTAGGCATACATGTTCTTCGAATCTGCCTGTTCTAACTAATCGCGTTCCTGTTATTAGCCTTGCAAAAAAATGCCTTATGCCCAAACTGATTACAAGAGTAGCAATACCCTTGAAAGAAATTGCTACCTCTGAAACTGTCATTTACCTTCCTTACTTGAGTCATGCAATGCATAGCCATGTGACCAAACCTGTGACACGCAAAACATCTGTCGTGAAATTTTCTTTTATTCGACCTCTTGGGTCCCGAAAACTTCTTCTTCGCAATCTGAATTTCATTTTCTATTTCTATGCATCTATCACTCACGGACTCATGATCTGAAGTACTTTCTTCATCAGAATTCTCTTCCTTTTGAAATCTCTTGCTAGATTCCCCAACCTGTTCCTTGTGCGGCTCAACAAAATCGAGACCTGTTTTATCTGTTGGTTTTCTTTGACCTTTGATGAGAGACTTAACCCTTTTGGAGCTATCTTGAAACTTGTACAGTTTATCCTTGTACTCTTTAGTTTCCACTTCCAAAGAAGCCATTTTCTGTTCCAACTCATTATATTGAAGAATCTTAGACTCTAACTCGTCCTTGAGTTCTTGTGTCTTAGCCATAGAGAAGTCAAGACTTTCTGTAAGATCATCTCTCTCCATACAACATTCATCTAACTTATCCTTGAGTCTGGCATTCTTCTTTCTTTCCTTTTTCAAAACACTAAGAGCATTGGTAAGTTCACTTTCAAGATCCTTTATTTGTTTGCTTTCTGAATCATCGAGTCTTTTACTGATTTCTTATCACTAGAGGTGCTACCCTTTTCAAAAACCATACAAGCATCTTCCTTATAGTTTTCTGAAGCATCCTCATACATACTAGTAACCAATTCATTATTTGTGCAATCATCCTCAAGGTGACCAAAATTTCCACATCTAAAACATTTCATGATAATGAATCTATGTTTCGGTTCTTCCTCTTTTTTTGATATGAACAACATCTCATTTTCACTATCACTTGAAGAACTTTCACTATCACTACTAGAACACTTACTTGCTTTGTCTAGGTAGAAACTCTTCTTGTGCTTGTGAGAATACCTCTTTCCGTGATTGTTGTGCTCATATTTGTTCTTCCTGTGATGTTTGAATTTTTTAGAATCCTTGCTCTTAGAATCCTGTTTATCTTCATCACTTTCATACTTGGAAATAGTACAATCAGTAGCATAATGGCCAAACTTTCCACAATTGAAACATCTTATATTCTTCATGCTTTTGTGCTTTCTAGAGAACTTGCCTTTCTTGCTGTAATATGCCTCTTCATCACTAGAAGACTCATCACTCTCTTGAATCTGTTTACCTTTGGATTTCTTGGTAGCCTTGAAAGCTGCCTCTTTCTTGACATCAACCTTCACTTGAGTTCTCAACTCAAATGTTGCAAGTATACTATGGAGCTCATCCTTTTTCAACTTATCCAAATCTTTAGCTTCCTCAATAGCAAAAATATTTTCACTAAATCTATTAGGAAGAGATCTTAAAATCTTATCACAAACATCATTTTCAGCAAGCTCAAGACCTAAGTCTTTCATGGAGTTAACAACCTCATCCATACGAAGCATGTAGTCACTAATATTTTCATCATCATTCATCTTGAGTTGTTCAAACATACCTTTGAAGTGTCTCAACTTGGCCTTTCGGACATTTACATCACCTGTGTGAACCACCTGCAGTTGTTTCCACATTTCACTAGCTGTCTTGCAGTGAATTACTTTGGTGAGATCTGCTTTCTATAAACCTTTCAGGATTGCATTCATTGCTTTTGAATTGCTGTGATGTAGGAGCCTATCTTCTTTAGTATATGGACCATTTACAGGAATAGTGTACCCATCTTCAATCACTTCCCAAACCTCATTCCCAAGAGCCATTAGATGAACCTTCATCCTTGCACTCCAAAGACCAAAATCTGATCCATCAAGAATAGGTGTTGCATTGCCACTTGAATAATCCATTGTGTTCTTTGCTAGCTTTTCCTTCAAGCTGTTAAACTTTTCGAAGGCACTGGCTCTGATACCAATTGAAGAACACAAGCTTATACTGAGAGGGGGGGTGAACAGTATAAGACCGCTTTTTACCTTTTTTCTCCAAATCAACTTTCAAATCAATATTATGCAGAGTATAGAAAGCAATATCAACAGCAGTAATTAAAACAATGCACAAAACACCATCCACAAAAGAGACACAACAATTTACGTGGTTCACCCAAAGCGGGCTACTCCACGGATAAAATCTCTCACTAAATTTTATCAACTCAAAATATGGGAATACCTTTCCCGATTACAATATTTATGGGCATCAACCCAAAGGAGACACCAATCCCCTAGCTCTATTATGGCTGGTGATCCTCTAGAAGACCTCTGCCTCCTCTGCCCTTAGCAAATGGAACTCTATCCATAGAAGACACCTGTCTTCCCTGCTCTGTCTGGAGACCTCTGTCCTCAACTCTATCACCTCCAAAGCTGGTCCTCGAAATTGCACTAAACACAGTCCTTCGGTCTAGCACAAATGTCCTCGATTTCTCTTTCTCTGATCTGCACCGAACACAGTCCTTCGGTCTGGCACAGACGTCTTTTGTCCTCTTTTTTTGGTCTGCACAAAAACATAGTCCTTCGCTCTTTTTGCGCAATCACAGCTGCCCTTGACCTTTGCACCTCTGTGCAATTACAGCTGCATAGTCTTCGCGCACTCTGCTTCCTTGCAATCTCTCTCACTTGGAAGATTCGACAGAATGCACTCTACTCTCGACGATCGAACTTCTTCACTTCGCACAGTCTATGAACGCCGCTCTTCGAATGCACACTTCGATCGATATCTTTTTCTCTCCAAGCAGCCCTACTTTTATACTAAAACTTTCAAGATCAAAACCTTGATCTTAGTCGACTGCTACCCTTAACTTCGTCGGCTGCAAAACCCTAAACTGCGTCGGCTCAAATTCAACTCTGTCGGCTTCAACCGCCTCTATGGTTCTGTAGCTTTTCTCGTGAAACTACAACATGTCGCGATATCATGACACCTTTGCAACCGAACACTATCTTATGGCTTTTGTCGTGATATCGCGACACTTTCTGCTTTTGCTGACGTCATCTTCTCTTCTATCGTGAAATCGTGACCCTTCTGACTTCATGGCCTTCTTCTCTACTTTTGTCATGAAATCGTGACACTACTACCTTTGCTGACGTCATCTTCACTCCTGTCGTGAAATCGTGACCCTTCTCGCTTTCTCAACCTTTTCTCGGCTTGCACTAGCGAAAATGGAACATGTCACGAAATCGTGACACTTTCGCTGCCTTGAGCTTCTCTCTGCCTTACTCCTGCAAAACTGGAACATGTCACGAAATCGTGATGCTTTTGTCTTCATAGCCTTCCTTTCTGCTTCTGTCACGAAATCGTGACACTTCTCCTATAGAAGACCTGCTTCCAGTTTCTGTTGATGAAATCGTGACACTTTCTCCATCCGTACGCTTTTCTTTCATCCTGTCATGAAATCGCTACATCTTCATCTGTTGGCTTCTTCACTTCTTCCTATCACGAAATCATGACACTTTCTGCATCCGTACGCTTTTCTTTCATCCTGTCACGAAATCGTGATGCTTTCAGCTTTCGTACGCTTTCTTTGTAGCCCGTCACGAAATCGCGACGCTTCTCATTTCAGACTCTTCCCTTTGCTGCATGTCACGAAATCATGACAGTTCTCACTTCGAGCTTTTCAGCATGTCACAAAATCGTGACTGTTCTCACTTTGAACTCTTCAGCATGTCACGAAATCGCGACACCTTTCGAGTAACTTTCTCTCTCTTCGAACTTGTCGCGAAATCGCGACAGTTCACACTGTGGACTCTCCTTTCAGCATTATGTCATGAAATCGTGACATTTTTCCTTTCGGACTCCCTCTCCTGCAACATGTCGTGAAATCGTGACACTTTTTGGTCCGTACAATCTTCTTTGCAATATGTCACGAAATCGCGACACTTTTCCTTTTCTGCCTTCCTACACTTTTCGAGTCGCGAAAATGCGACATGTCACAAAATCGTGACACTTTCCACCTTGCTCTCCTTCTCTGCCAACATGTCACGAAATCGTGACAGTTTTTCCAGCTTCTTCTCTCTCTTCCAACATGTCACGAAATCGCGACAGTTTTCCAGCTTCTTCTCTCTCTTCCAACATGTCGCGAAATCGCGACAGTTTTTCTAGCCTGTTGCAAACTTTTTCTAACTTGTCTTTTTTTCTTTGATCTTTTGCAAATGGGCTACTATGATCTTTTTGGAAACCCACTGTCCATGCTCTGAATAATTTTACATTAAATCAAATTCCTTCAAGAGCTTCTTGACATCAATGACAACTTCTACACTTGAGCAAAGGCAATGTACCCAAGGTACCCAAAATTGCCAACAAAATCTATCAGAAACTCATATTTCTCAAAGACAACCTTAAGACCTGGAACAAAGAGGTGTTCGACAACATCTTCAAGAGAAAAAAAATTCCTAAGGTGAAGTTGGAAGACCTAGAGCGCAAATTCCAAGAAGGTACTCAGGAACCCGGGTCTAGAGAGGTTGAAAGCAAAATCCTAGCTGATTACCACAATGTTCTAGCAAGGGAGGATACCTTCTGGAGGTATAAGTTGAGGGTCTTGTGGCTCAAGGACGGTGATGCAAATACTAAATTATTTCACACATCAACACTCAAAAATAGAAGCACCAACATAATTTCTAAACTCACTTGTAGTGACGACAGATCTATCAGGGATGAGGAAGAACTCAGATCAGAGGCTTCCAATTTCTTCTAGGATCTCCTTGGCACTACATCCCAATCCTCCCCCAAAACGACCAAGATGCTCCTTGAGCACATCTCCCCCTCCATATCCCTAGAAACCAATGTAATGCTCCTTAGCCCTCTTGCTGATGTGGAAATCAAGGCAACCCTATTCTCTATGAAGATTGATATTGTCCCCAATCCAAATGGCTTCCCCTCACTTTTTCCAGGCTTTCCAGGGTCTAGTGGGTCAAGAAGTGTGTACTACCATTAGGGATATTCAATTTTTTGGCTCCATCCCTAGGGGCATCAACTCCACATTTCTTGCCTTGATCCCCAAAACCTAGGCAGCCAAATACTTATCCGACTTCCACCCCATCAGCCTGTGTAATGTATTGTACAAAATTATAACCAAGGCTCTTGCGACTAGACTTAAGGACATCCTCCCCCAAATCATAGACTCCTTCCAGGGGAGCTATGTCAAAGGGTCATCACAAATGGGATCATCATAATCCATAAATTATTGCACTCTACATATTTAGCCAAGAAACCAACATTCCTTCTTAAGCTGGACATGAACAAAGCCTTTGACAGAGTCAGTTGGGATTTTCTTGTCGAAGTCCTCCTCAAATTTGGCTTCCACCCATCTTGGGTTGATCTCATAAAATGATGTGTGTCGTCCCCTTGGTTCTCAATTTTGGTCAATGGATCCCTTGTAGGTTTCTTCCCCAGTTATAGAGGGCTGAAATAGGGTGAACCTCTATCCCCAATCATGTTCATCATCCTAGCTGAAGCCCTTGGGAGAACCATTACAAGCACAACCAGAAGTGGGCTCATCTTCGAGATCAGACCAACCTCAGGAATGGCCTCGGTTTCCCACCAGCAATTCATGGATGACACCATATTGGCCACCTTTGCCTCTGTGGTCCAAGCTAAAATCATCAAACAAATTCTCAATTTCTACAAGAGTGCAATCAGGTAGAATATGAATCTCCTGAAAAGTAAAATCTACTTTATCTACACTCCCTAAGCAAGGCAGACAAAAATAGCCCTGATCCTAGGATGCACCCCGGACGCCCTCCCCGCCACCTATCTCGACATACCCTTGTTCTCCGATTTTCCATCCAAACCTCGTGGACCAAGGTTGTCGAGAGAATCTATAAGAAGCTGACCTCCTGGCAAGTGCACCTTCTCTCATAGGCTGCTAAATCCACCCTCACGTCCACTTGCCTCTAGAGCATCCTGGTGTATTTCATGTATATTTTCATAATATTGTCCTCTATCAACACTCACATCAAGAAGATCCAAAAGTATTTTTTGTGGTCCATGAGTGAATAAAATAAAAGTATCCCACTGGTTTCCTAGCCCCTAGTTTACTGGCCCAAGAGCGAAGGCGGGATCCGCCTCAGGCATGTATCCCAAATGAACATTGCCCTCTTGGCCAAGCATGCATGGAAAGTGTTCACCAATTTCTAGGTCGAGTGGGTTCGTATAGTGAGAAGGAAATACCTCCAGCACCATCCCTTCCTCGGTGACCACCAGCCCCAAGACGGGTCTATTTTTTGGATATCCTTAGCCCAAACTAAAGACCTCATCCGAAAGGGGTCCAGGTGGATCCTCGGTGATGGTAGCAAGATTGATTTTTGGGATGACAAGTTGATATGAGATGAGGCCCTAAGGGAGGACAGAGCCCTTTCAGACCTTAGGCCCTAGATGGATGCCTACAAAGGATCCAGGGTAGCCAATTATATAATCAAGGCCCAGGGACAGTCAGGTTGGTGTCCCATCGAAGACGTTTAGTTTTCCCTTCAGGCGACCAACCTTTGTCCTTCTCAGTTCAACTATTATTTCCTCAGGCGAGGTAGAGGATAGGTGCATCTGGCACGACACCAATAATGGATCCTTCTCAGTAAAGTCTGCCTAATCTCTCCAAAGGGATCCCCAAGAGCCCTGATTCCTTGTCAAGCAAGTTTGGGCCAAAAATCTAATCCCCAAAATTAGCTTCTTTGCATGGACGACCATCCAAAATAAAATCCTCACCATTGAAAATTTGGCCAAGAGGGGATTCTCAATCCCAAATTGGTGCTACCTCAATTTATCTGATTGGGAATTGATAAATCATTTATTTCTAAGCTGCTCCTTCTCCTCTGTAGCCCTAGGCCACCTCCTCCACTCCTTCTACATCTAGTTGGTCCCACACAAATCCATCCCCGATCTCTTCATCTAGTGGTCAATTCCCTTCTTTCATCCCACCCTCTGTTCCCTCTGGGTCTTCTACCTTCCCCACCTGATCTGGAAGCTTTGGTTGGAGCACAATAGCAGAGATTTCTCCTCCCCACCTAGGGATACCCTTGCAATGGCGAACAAAGCTCCTTATTTACCATGTTAGCCTCATCATTCTTGCTAAGTTTTTCCCCGTACCCACTCAGCTCATTCATCATAGTGATCCAAACTTATCTCTCGACATTTGCAAAGAGATAGCTTCCCTGTGTCTAATGTTGAGTTGGTCCTTACTCAGATCACGACCTCACTATCTGCTTCCTAAGAAGCTCACCTTCCACTGCTATTCACCTATCAATTGCCATGCTCATCCTTTGACTCCCAACCCCTGCCACCTTTTGAGCATGTCTCATCTTTTGCATCATTGAGTCCTTGTGCATGCATCAGTTTTGTGGCGCTTCATCTCCCCTAAGGCCTTTATTTCACTTTTGGAGAGCACGCGCCTCACTTCTTGGCCCCCATCCCCACCCCGTCATCGGTTATTTCCTCAATGCATGGTTTTGGCTCTAGAATTGCATTCCAAGTTCTCTGCGGGCTTTGCCCCCACCCCCTCCTCGATGTCCATCATTTATGTCTAGTTAGCCACTCTGTCCCTCAGTGACACTACCCTGGTTTTCATGGAAGCCAAATCTCTCACCCCCTTACTTCGCAAGTTCATTGGCCCTGATGACGAAGTCACCTAGAATTTTGTTGATACATAGAAAAATGGTGAGGTGGTGGTCAAGGGCATCCACTTCAGAGTCACCAAAGAGCTATTGTTTGAAGTCACTAGGATTTATTAGGAGGATAAAGGGAAATTCATCAGACAGGATAAACATAACTGGGAGGAAGATCTTAACCAATTTCTAGACCAAGGTAAAGGTTATGGGTGGGATAAATCAGCCCTCTACAGATCTGCATTACCCAAACCTTACAATGATGCCATTGTCTTAGTCATTTAGTTTATCACTTACGATGACCCTGAGAAACCCCTTCGCAGTTTCCACCTGAGCTTCATGAACCACCTTCGTGAGTCCACTCAGCTTTGCACTCTCATATATCTTCTATATTCGCTCACTATTGCAATTGAAAAAGCTAAGAAAACCCAACTCAAGCCCCTTCACCAAGGGCTCATGGCTATCATCTATCACCATGTGCTTGCTAATAATCTCCCTGTCTAGGAGATTCCTCCCTCTCAATGAACCCCCCCCCACGATTCCTCGATGTCCTCCAATGATATCGATTCCAAGGATAGGGAAGGTAGCCCCGATATCCATGACAAGACACCTCCTAAGAGCAAAAAACATAACCCTTCCAAGAAGTGGAGGGTGTATTAAAATGTCCTTGGCGGTTCCAATTCTCATGGTGGTCCCAACGCTCCAGGAGGTCCTAGGGCTCTGGGTGGTCCCAGTGCTACCAATAGTGCTAGAGCTTCAGCGTGGCTCAAAAAGTAAAA
The DNA here is from genome assembly GCA_028583015.1 of Wollemia nobilis. Classification (NCBI taxonomy): domain Eukaryota; kingdom Viridiplantae; phylum Streptophyta; class Pinopsida; order Araucariales; family Araucariaceae; genus Wollemia; species Wollemia nobilis. The sequence goes on along the minus strand of JAQPPZ010002907.1, from coordinate 12,065,205 downwards.
AAAGGAGAGGAAGGGTTCTTCGGAGGTCATCTAAGATACTGAGAGCGATCTCAAAGCCTTTCCCAATAAGCTCCTATTGGACATGGCGATCAACTCCATGAATTCGGTGGCCAATGATGCATTCTCCACAGTGTGCATCTTCAAGAAGCTTTACCACAAACTGGGATCAGGGTATGATAGGTATGACAATCGATGAATTTGGTCCCTATTCCAGTGCATCTCCCTGTCCTAGGATTTTTATAGTGTGATTTTAGGGGTGGTTTTCCTTGTTCAGGTCTATCTCCTATGTGGTGTTCTACGCTGGTTTAGGGGTATGCGGGTGTAAGGTTTTGTCTAGGTTATTGGTTCCCTGGTTTTGTCTGGGCTTTTTGTTATGGGTTTACGTACAACATGTTTATGTTTTGTTTTAGATTCAAAATTACATCTTCCATGACAATGCTTTGGCATCTATTGTAATAAGGTTTTGGGATCCTATAAAAAACTCCTTTTGTATATAAAACTTTACTATAATAATAAAAAATATTCATTAAAAAGGGGGCTTTTTAGTGGAGAGAAAGCTAGCATGAGTTGGGGGAAGGAGATCCGATATGGAGAGGAAATCTAGGACGATTCATGGTGAAGAATATCCCAATATTTCAGGAGCTCCAAGTTAGGGGTTCCATGTTATATTTTGCATTAAATACTTCTTGATAATGCATGCTTAGTTTAATATCTATTCAATTGCTTATCATCTGTAAGTAGGCTTGATTAAATTTCCTATTTGTTTTCCTATTTGTGTGTATAATTTCTTGCAAATCCTATAGATTTTTAGGAGGTAATGAGTTCAAAAAAATTCAACTATGTTATTTTTAGCTTGGATGCCTTAATTCCATCCTTGTGATTAACAAATCCTTAGAGGTATTGATAGAATATTTTTTAATGAAGTATGTGTTGAATCTTACCCGATAGCAAGGGCATTATTGGCTACTCACTATGTTTGAATTTAGGCATTAAGGTGCCTATTAGATATTCATCCTTACCTTTATTTGACAGAAACCTACTACCATTACGAATGTTGCTAGGTTATCAATATAGATCGTTATGTTTCCTTTGATAAGCTTTGTTACTCATCATTTTTTTATCGTTGTTGGCCTGCAATGACCTATGATATGGAATATCTAAAACTTAGATTCTATCGGCCTACGCTAACCTATGATATGGAATATCTAAAACATAGGTTTAATTTAGTCTTCCTTAATGATTTGAATCAATTTGATTCAGCCTTGTGTACCCTATGTACTGAATCCTTCTGCTACATAACCTTTGTGAGCAAATTGAATATCATGATCATTTTACCTCTGCCTCTTCGCATGTGAATACCTCAGCTTCAAATGTTTACCTATGAGTTAAATCGAACTATGAGTAGAACTGGTTTGAGATGGCCTAACAAGACTAAACATTAATTTCTTTTAATCATTGACAAGCATATAAAACTTGTAGATCCATTGGTCGATGTATGGAATTAGATATACCTTTAAATCCTTCTCAACGGTTACTAGAAACCTTCTATTTGATCTATAATACATTTTGTAAATTTTTTGTTATAGTCGCTTTTCAAGACGTCCCTCTATGCTACAACCCAACAATAGAAAACCTTATGCCAATTCATTAAATTTTAGAGTCACCATAAAATGGGTTTTAAAAGCTCCTTTAAGAGGCTTCAAATATTAGGGAGTCAGCCCCTGAGTGGTCAAAGCACCCTGGTTCGCGCTCGACCTACTCAAGTAGAAGACTTTGTAAAGGCTTTTGCGAGCATTATCCCACATGGGACATGCTCGAGTAGTGGAAGACTATAAAGGGATCTTGGCTCTCTAGGCTTACCAATCACCAGGTGATGATCAAAGACCACACCACTTGGTGGTCGACCTATACCAATTGGAGGTACACTATTTCTTAACCTCGCTTTGACGTCACCACATGTTTGATTGACTTCGCTCTATAGATTCAATTTGAATGTATGACATGTGTTGGTATGCTTAGTGTGATATGGATGTTCCACATTTTTGTTATCATAGTGAGATCAAAGTACCCCATATTTCTCCTATGGGAGCAATGTGGATGATTTAAAGGAGAAATCACTCTCCTTATGAAAGTGACCACCACTCGATGGTCATGGTGGTCACTAAGCAGTGGTCATGCATCAGTTGGGGGCGCTTATAGATTTGAAATGTGGTCTAAATCTGAGAGTAAACCTGCCTATTGACTTGCCACATGGTGGCTCGAATTTAACTCTATTGACTATGTTGTACCTTAGATCCACGTGTAATGGCAACACATGGATTTGGGTTAATTGTTGGTCTATAAAATTTGATGCCTGATGTGATTGATATATAATACTATTCATAGTGGGTGTGGTATATATCCTACATGCTCCACATGGGAGCATGTGGGGTGTATTTAAAGGGAAAACCTCCCCTAGTTTAATGATCACATGGAGGTGGTCATGTTAGCCATGAAGACTAACACCTAGTTGCAGAGACTAGGGTGCTTGTTGATAGGCATGGTGGTTTACTTTATTGGTGGAGGAAGAGAATCAGTTGTGGATGCTATGATTTGGGGTTAACCTGACCCAATCATGCACACTAACTCGAATGATTGTGTTGACTACTTTGAATGAGTAGACTAGATCTTCTGTTGACCTTCAGTTGGACTCAAACATCTTTTTGGTAGAAGCAAAACTTTTGAAGATTTGTGAGATATATTTTTTTAGAGAAATTGAATCTTAATTTTCGGATAAAGTTTTAGTGTAAAATTTGATGGAAATCTAGATGATAAATTATAAAACAATAGAATCAAATTTTGTGAGAAATTTGATATCAATTTGGGAATCAATTGAAAATATTCCTCAGATCAAGTTTTTTGGAAATTTGATAGCAATTTGTGAGGCACTTTGCGATTTAATCTTAATACCTTTGTAAAGGATTTGAGGTTATAATTGAATGTATCTATAAGATATTTTTGTTGAGAAAAATTGGACACATTAGAATGATAAAACATTTTATTTGAGAAGGGAAAATCTAAAGGATTATTGTGTCTAGATTTGTATAGTGAAATGAATATAAATATTACAATGGGAAGATCAATGTTCAAATGAGTTATATTGAAAGAATGGGCAGAGAGTCCATTCTTGGAAGGAGGTATGGGACTCCTTCATACTTGTGATTAAATTAGATTAGATTTATTTGTAAATAGAATTTAATTTGATCAAGGGAGTATCCTTTTGTGGAAAAATGATATAAGTTAGTAGGACGGATGTGGAATTCATGCCTAGGGAAAATTTATGGTGTTTTTCCTTCTCTTTATGGTTTGATTGTATTATATATAGTTACACCTTGATGAATGTTTGTTATATGAGTACTATTCATGAGTTAACTTGATGTTGTACCTTATTTAATAGAGTAATGGAGAGAGGGTTTTCTCTTTATTAATATTGATATGTGAAAAATTTACTGATTGTTAGAAAGAATAGAAGGGGAGTTCCATTCTTAAAGGGATTATGAGGTTCCTTCTTGGAATTATAGAAAATGATAGATAACATTTGATATTTTTTTGTAATATAAGAATTGTGGAAATTCTTATGTAATTTAATTGGATGCTATTGTAAAATGAAGGAATTGTGGAGATTCCTTAATGCGACTATATTGAGAGCTTCATGATTATGAAATAAAAAGGATATATTTTTGGAGGCTAGGTTTATTCACCATGAGGGTTCCCAAGATATATGTTGTATATATTTATCTTATGGTTTATAATTGATGTTTTACATGAATGTGATATTTAATTTCAATGCGATATTGATTAATTAAATTATGGATGTTGTATTTGAATTATCATGAAATGGTATTAAATTGTAATTTCTTATGATGCAAAGTTTTATGCTATCATGTAATGTTAAATTAAATAGCCTTGATAGTTTATAGATGAATGTGGCAATCTTATTTATATGGTTTATGTTCATGTGGGTATGTTCAAATATTATAAGTGTGTTTGGGGGTGAAGTTTCATGAATAAAAACCATGATTAACTAATTAAAGTAAGGACTTAATTAAATATCCCTAAATAATAAGAGAGTAAAATAATCAAAGAATGGATGGAAATGAGAAATATCTTATTAACCTTATCCCGTGAAGGTATGAAAGGATTAATAGGAGTTGGTCACTCATATTACAAGAGTGACGTTGACCACGTCATAAATCTCTTTATGACTAATTACCTTGATTATGAACTCTACCTTAAGGGTAGTGTGTTATAGATATGTTGTAAATAAAAAAATTATACTCTCTTGGGTTGATTTGAGTTGGGTAACAATCAAGGTTGTCACAAAAATAATTGAAAAAAAAGCAAAACCAACCAAATAATGTAAAATTAGAGGAAAATATAGTTGATACTTACCTATACATGCTCTTGCAAATTTTGGTTAGATGAAAATAATTTTTTTTTGCCCCATGTGACTTCAAAGGAATTTACCTGTAAAAATACCTAAAGTGCTGGAAAATACTAGTCCGGTGTAAAATAAACAAAAATGGAGTTCTCAAACAAGTTTGGAGAAAAGCAAAACCTCTATAAGAACTACCCCTTTGGTATACTTATAAAGCTTAGCAAAATATTATGTAGAAAACTAATTTTGTAATTAAATATTCAAAAAATATAAAGTGGAGAGGGAAGGTACATTTTCATGCATAAACTCAGCCTTCATGTTACCACCATGCCTATGTATGAGAACATATTGACGTATGGAGATATATGATGGTGAATGTATGAGGAGGCATTGTTATGTAGGTACGTCCCTCAACTTGTTTGTATTTTTTGGCTAGAATAAAAAAAAATATGAAATTAAGGTTAATGAATAATCACTTATTTAGGCTAGCTAGGAGTGTCCACCCTAGGAAAATCCTCTATCTGATCCTATATAGCTTCCATTCATTTATAGAAAATATTATTAATTTTGACATGGTATCACAATAGGTATGAAGCAACATTGCTTGGTCATACATAAAGTTCATTCAGTGCTTGTGATCCTTCTTCCAAAAAAAAGGGCAAAATTTTATTTGAATCTTCATAAGCCTTTCTTGCATAATAAGTAGAGAAAATATTTTCTCCATGGATCACCATTCTTCCCTTTAGATTTACCAAAAATTTTATGCCTTGTCCACTTTTTGTTTTGTTATCACTAAGGTATTCTCACAAAATTAAATTTAAATTATTCCCTTATATGCTTATAGGCATGTTATAACATTGAATTTGAAATGAAATGAAATAGGGCTAGCTTGAATTCATACCCTATCTCCTTATTGTGTATGCTCTTTACTATGCTCCATTATTGGGATAGGTCGTTCCTCTCCAAGGAGGGGATGCTTTCCTAAATATGTTTGTTGAGGGTGGAAAAAAGGCTAAAAGGAGATAGTGTTGGGCATTTGTTATTTTTCTCATTGAAGGTTTGAATCCACACATTCCTTTGGATGCTCAGATCAAGGTTGCAAAAATTAATATAAAATATTTTCAATATTTTTTTTACTATAGTCTTGGATGTTAGTGAACTGGTTAAACAAGTGGACGATAGCCATTGGATGGAGATAAACACTGATTGAATCCTCTCACTATTTTATCTTCTTCTATAATGACCTAAATACATGATCCATAGACATGGCTTTAGAATTATGAGCAAGGGATCTGATTGGTTGGTTATACCAAAGCAACTAAGGTTGTTGTGGATATAAGGATTCATGTTCAAATCCTTTCATTGGTATTTTTTGTGCCTCTTTTTTTCTTAGAAGTAGTAGCATTCAAGACTTTGGGAAATAACTTTCCTATTAGCCTTATGTGGCGTTGTGTCATCTTGGACAATACATTGTTTTTTGGTTAATAGAAACCAAGGATAGAACCCCTATAACTTAATAAAGTGAAATAAAATATACTTTGGTCGATGTGGTGGCTAATATGGTGGCTCCTTGCATCACCTAATTAAAATTATCCCTTATTTAAACCCAGTTAGCCAATAAAAGGATAAGTGTCATTGATCTGGCTAAGCAAAGAAGATAAAGTGGTGAAACGTGATTGGGGTGCAACAACAAATAAAAAATCTCCAAGTCATATTGGGATTGGCTCTTGCAACTCTAAGGTTTAGGCATAATTTCTGTATTTTAAAGATCCATTTGGGCAAAACTTCTAGAGACCATAAATTCTATATATGAAAGCATTTTGAGCCTTTTTTTAATCACATAATTATTTTGAGCTCTACACAATGGAGGATTTAGTTGATAGACATGTTGCAATGTTAGGAGTTGTGTAAAATAGATTACAAAGCCCCAATTACTCTCTTCAATAGGTAAAATTTTAGTATTTGATCAACCCAAATAATTAGGTTGTTATGTAGTAAGAAGCTATGCTACATATTTCAAGAAGATAAAGTAGTAGCCCTTAATGAAGAAGACTACCACCTAATAGAAGAGGCTCTTGGCCGATTTTCCTTGTTGATTGAACCAAAGTTACTTTTCCAAATCAAACAAGAGAGTGAACCTATAAAGGTATGGTCAAAATTGCATGAGTTATTTGGAAAAGTTAATACTACTAAAGTAAGTCGTTTGGAATACTAAATTAGCTGAGTTTGATAATATTGAGGATTATATTATGAGATTCAAGGCATTGAGAGTAGATATTGCATCTTCTAGAGGAAAAATGAAAGATGATACAAAATTCATAAATAATATTCTTGCTAATCTCTCCTTTTATTTTTATATGTTGAACGTTATGGTTCTTATGATTCCTATATTTTTGAAATCTCAAAAGACTCTAATTCTTGATCAACTTTTCTTTGTCCTAGTTCATTTTCAGATGGCAATGAGAATTGTGGTGGTACTTCACAAATTTAGGCTCATGAAAATAACTTTAAATATAAGAAGTCTAAGACCTAAGGGCCTAATGGATAAGATAAGTCCTCAAAGAAGTTGAAGAGCATTTGCAAATACTACAAAAGAGAAGGACATCAAATGAAGAATTGATTACTAAAATTACAAAGGATTGAAGCTAATTTCTTGAAGATAGGTGGATGTCTTCAAAAATATGAGGGAGATTCTAAAAGATCTACCTCAATTATAGCGATCCACTAGAGAATATATTATTGGGGGAAGATATTATTGTCAATAATTTCTTCTCTCCTTGGCCTGTTAGTTCAAATTATGGGGGGTGTTAAAATTATAATCTAATTCATGGGAAAGATTGATATTGTATAATGTAATATTGGATAGGCCTAAGGGCATTCATTGTAAAATGTATTGAATTTATTATAATATTTTATTATGTAATTTATGTGGGTTAAATCCATATTATAAAATCATAATTAAACTTAAATCCTTTCTTGTTATATTGGCTTAAGGTTAAGATCATTCAGGTATTTGGGGTTTTCGCATTGGTATAAATACCCCCACCACTCATCATTTTAATTATTGGAGTGTAGTGAATCATATCGAGAGATAATGCAATGATTAGTCATGGTTCCTATAGGTGCCCAAAAATTAGAATTTTTGTATAATATTTGAGAGGATGGATTACTTTTGTTCATTTTTAAAAAATATTATGAATTTTGACATAAGGGGTGATGAGGGCCCCATAGCTTAGAGATATAGAATACCAATGGATGCTATAGCCACTACTATTATCCACCAGGTATTTTACAACATTTCACCTATGAATGTTGACTCACCATTGATGATACTAGTGTGGGAGAGGAACAAGGCATCCAGGGAAAGAGGTACATGGAGTAGTGGGGAGGAGATCCTACAAGAGAAGGAGCTTTTGAAGAAGGGTGCAATAGAGAAGTGTTTCACTGCTAAGGAGATTGTGCCTAAGAAAGGGGTAAAGATATATAAGGACATAAAAATTAGAGGAGATCTATCTATTAGGTCAAAGTGGACATTGTTGACCTTAGGATATCCTTAATAGATTGATCCCAAATTTAGCTTAATAGTTATTTATGATTTTAATTTTATGCATAATTAATGTCAAGTTAGCATTCATTTATGATAGTGTATTATACATGGTGATATAATAATTATATTTCTATGTGATTATAAATATGGCATAGGTTGGAGAGTTGATTGGCATACTTCAAAGCATCATTATTGGGGACCGAAAATGATCCTTACACTCCAAGAGCTATGACCACCCACATGTTGTTTATTAGGTGCATCTAGTTCTCATGCCTTGTGTGGAGCACTTGTCCAAGAATTCTGAGGAGCCTAGGATGTGGCTCCTTTAGATGACCTCCAAGTTTTTTACCAAGGATACCTCCTTGTTTGGATGTGATCTCTGATGCTTTTCTTTCTTCCTAATATAGCCTAATCTATTGGGTCTTTAATGGGAAAAAGAGTTTTAATGATTGAAATAAAATAATGGGTAAATAAAATCTACTCTAAGGAGACGATGTGCCAAAGGTCTTAAATTCTCTACATCACAATGGGTTGAATGAACACATGCATCATAGTTGAAAAAACACAAGGAATATAATTTTCCAAACATGAGTTTACTAAACAAGCACACATAAGAACCAGGAAAAAAGAAAAAATAGTCACAACTTCTCATATATATAGTGGTCAAATTACATTCATTTCAAAGAAAGAGGCTAAAAAATAATCAACTTGAATGAATCAAGTCTCGAACTAGGCCATGATACAAAATAGGGTGAAGGGAAAACCCATATGAGGCCATATAGTAGGCATGTGTATGGATAGTTTTTTATCCTTTATAATGAGAATGAAAAAGGTATTTATAAGTAAGGCAATTTTCCCTCCAAAATTTGTGTAGGAATTCAAAATTGTCCATTTAAAATTTCCCAAGCTAGTCAACACAAATGTCTAATGATCTTTGAGGCTTTGGGACTTGATGTGTTGTTAGCTAAATTACACTAGTGATATCCCATGATCAAAACTTTGGGATCCTTCTTCATTAATACCTTGGGTTTGATGTTGCCCCTTGGATTGTCTTCTATGTCATTGCTTATAATTCTCTGGTTGTTGCCTAGATTTTTATGTCCGATCATGGAGTGTCATAGCCAAAACTATATCATTATTTATTCCTCTACATTTGGTTGCTATGGATTGATGTAGTGGTCTAGTTATGATCAATACCTTGCTTCCTCTTTTATCTTGGTTAGCCTACCTTGACGAAAGTCCTTTCAGTTGCTCCATTAAAGGACCTATGTTCCTTCCATCCTAGAAGGAACACATTTTTTCAGTAGGATTTATTTTCCTATAATTTATCTTTTTCTGCCCCTTGATACTCCTCTTTCACCACAGAATTTTGGGAGACATTGCAAGGGTCAACAAGCCTAAAAGTTTAGTAAAGGTGTTATAGTGGAAAATATTTTGAGTTGCTTTGTTCTTCCCTATCCTTCAGGTATCAAGCTTCTCTTGTGGGAGGAAAGGAGCTCATATTTCCACGTTCTTGTTTGGTCACCTTGGATCCTCCTCTTCCTCAAATGAGAAATTGGCCTTAATCCCTAGGGATTCTTGATGGTGTTATCTTATAACTACACTAGGGATTGGAAAAAACCCTTGAACATATAGGAGGGCAAGACCTACAATATCTCTTCTCAAGGAAGAATAAAAAGCCAAAGGTGTTGGATGAAGCAAGATATTACAAAAGGCAAAGCCCTTTTTGTGGTTACCAAAAAGGCTCAAGAACTCCAACCAATAATAGAAATGGCCTTAGTTACCATCAAAAAGGCTTTTGAGTCATTGTTCTTATTCTGGTATAGTGGGTTAGCTAGAATTCATGGTGTGGGGAGCTTTAGGGTTAGAATTAAATTAGGGTGGAAACCTCTCCTCGATGACACTGTTGATGAAATTTTGAAATTGATTACTTTTTTAGTAGATAAAATCCTTGGCTTTCACATATTGTCTTTCATTAGTTGAATTTTATTAAATTTTTAATCAAAATGGCACTTTGAGCAAGATTTTCCTGGTGCAATGAATTTTCACTACATCTTTGGTGACTCATAGGGGAACTCTCGATAGAAGGAGTCAAGGAACTTGGAGCAAAGGGCCTTGTCCATTGGTAATAGAGTCAGAATGAGGGTAAATATTGATGCTTTTGCAATATATATGGATGTTGGGGAAGGATATCATCAAAGGTAATTTTTCTAGGTACTTTTGTGAAAGCTAGAAGGAATATAACCATTTTATAGGCCTCACATTCATAGGATGACTCTTGAGGTTCTTCTACATTGCATTTATCTTCTAATAGTAGGGTGATATGAAAAGACTCTTTTCCTCGTACCTTGATAGTGGGGGATGTCATTGTACTTCATTCCACCTTATGCCTAATTATGATGACTATTTATCTTCTGATCAAACTTCCTTATTACTAATCCCAAGAGGGTTGGTGTGCATACCTTGCCTTCATCGTCCATTGAATTGTTCTTGGTATTTGGGTAATTTGTGAGGAGCCCCTTCTTATAGTAAGATGTACTCAAGAGTATGGTCCTAGCTCTAATTTTTGTCTATCAAACCTCTTGCGCCCATTTGATTCCCTAATATTCTTCTATTTTGGAGTTAAAAGTATTGGGAAAATAGATAGGTGCCAATAGGAGGTTGACCACTATATTGAGCTCCTCATCCCATCATCCTTTTATTTTTTGGCTAGTTTTAGATCTGATCTCACTGCTTTTTCCATCACTTTTGGCAATGTGAAGGTGTTGAGCATGGGTGATACCCAAAAACTATGGACCAACTCACTATTGGCCATCAAATAAAAGCAGAAGGGTCCTATTGCAATTTTTTTGGTCATTATATCAAGGCTCTGCACAACTTTGGATTGTTTCACCTCTCATTCTCTCTAATATACTAGGGTTTCCTTTGAGTCCTCCCCTAGAAGGAACCCTAGTTGTGGTTAAGATTTGGGCTTGTCCTCTACTAGTATGAAAACCTTCAAGAGATCCTAGCTATTATTCCTGGCATTTACCAAAGGATTCGATGGTTATGGGCCTAAAGTATTCATGGTGGTGAGGTATGTTTTTGGTTTAATCACTCCACTTCCTTGGGATTCTTTAGCAACTTTGGTTTGGGTTGACTTCTTGAGATCTAGTTGATTTCAATACTCATCAAGCATTCATCAGTTGGTCCAATCGTCTATCACATATTTTATATTTTCTTTCCACATGATAAAATTCTATTTTGGGGAAGTAATATTTAGGGTATGGATGGCCTAGAGGAAGGCCAATAAAGTAGGTATATTTTTCCTTTGTTCCCTTGTGGGAGGCTAGAACCTTGCTTTGGGTGATGATGGGGATAAAACCCCATAAACGATTGGTAGTTCAATATTGAATGCTCCTAATTTAGATGTTGAGTGGAAATACCATGAGGTCCCAAATAATGGAATCCCTTATTGCCTTTTTGCTTTCTCAAAACCAATAATTCCTTGGAAAGAGCTTGGTATCTCCTTATTAGCTCATCCATTTTGGATTTAGGTGTGAAGTTTGGAGCCAAATGGAAAGGGGAGGGAGAAAGCTGAATTTATGGGGTAAGCAAGGTGGGAGACAACATGTTTTTTAGAAAGTGATGGCAAGCACAAGGTATGAGGGGATAGATGCAACCTACCTATTTCAATGAGGTCATTTTTTACCCAGATGACTATATGGTAGGCTACTGGCAAGGAGTTTCCTCCTTAGGTTTTGACCATCATGGAAACATTTGAATGGAAAGACTTAAGATAGAATATGAGTGTTGTACCTGGGGGGTCTAATATCATCCTAGATTCTATACTAATTTTTGTGGAACCAGGGATTAAAATAATCCATTGCCTCCATGGCAACCTAGTTGATATTCATTGGGTGCTCCAAAAAGGATACTCCATCTGTCTTCTTACCAAACCTATCTACTATCTAGGTGGAAAGTTGATCCCAACTCTTAATTAAATGTAAGTGGAGCAATATATACTATTCCCATGCTTTTTCTTTGAAATATGCTACTAGAAGCATTAACATCATCTTTTGTGTAACCATATTATGCAATGTGTAGAGGACTATCATATGGTGCATATGCTCTATTGATATGATTACATATTATTTTATGAACTCAGAAAATGGCTTGAGAGCTACAATGGTAGATTCTAGAGTTATCTCCAACAGAATCATTGAATTTAATCAGTTTTTTGACCAAGGGAGTCGTCATGTGAACGAGATTGAGGCCTTCACTAGACCTCTATCTAATATTCTAATCAATGGATAAATATAGAGATTTGGATGCCACTAGGCATACAGTTGAACTATTGGTGGTTAAAAATAGTTCTTATGCTCCGAGTTCCATGACCACCAGCATGGATTTCATCAAGTGTATCTGATGCTTATGCCTCATGTGGAGTGATAGTACAAGAGGTCTAGGGAGCATTGGATGTGGTTCCTTTGAATGAATGGGTTTTAAAAAAAGGTAAACTCCTTGTTTGGATGTGATCTTCAACGCTCCTCTTTCTCCCTAAGCTAGCCTAATATATTGGGTCTTTGATAGGGAAAATATTTAGTATAAAAGTGGTAAATGACTAAAAGCAAATAATAGGTAGATCAAATCTACTCTTACGAGGTGATACATCGAAGGTCTTAAAATACCTACATCCCAGTGGGTCAAATGAACACATGCATCATAGTTGATGATACATAAGGAACACAATTTTACCAAACATGAGTTGCACTGAATAAACACACATAAGAACCAAGATAGAAAGGGAAATAGTCATAAATTCTCATATGTATAATGGTTAGATTACATTCATGCCAAAGAAAATGGATCAAAACCTATCAACCTAAACAACTCAAGGCTTGAGCCAAACCATGATACAAAATAGGATGAAGGAAAACCCCATACAAGACAAAATACTAGTTATGGTTATGGCTAGTTTTTTATCCTTTATAATGAGAAAGAAAGAGATATTTCTAAGAAGTGGAGAAAATTTTCACTCAAAATCTATGTAATAATTCAAAATTATCCATTTTAAAATTTCTTGAGCTAGTCAACATCAATATTGAATTATCTTTGAGGATTTGGGGATCTATAGCCATAAATATTGCTGACATGTTAGCTTGATGGGACATGCCATATCGTCAAATTTCTTACACTGGTGATATTCCATGTTCAGGCCTTTGGGATAATTCTCCATTAATACCTCAGGTTTGGTGTTGTCCTTTGGATTACCTTATATATTGTTTCTTTGAATACTCTAGTTGTTGCCTTGAGGGTTGTGTCTAGTCATGAGGTGTCATAGTCAAAATTAGGTCACCATCCCTTCCTGTGTCTGGTCATTATGGGTTGATTCAATGGTCCAATAATGATAAAAATATTCATATTCTATCATACAATACTTCAAATGGATCCATCCCTACGCTAGAGTGGTAGGATTAATTATAAGATATTTCCACCAAAGGTAGATATTCCTCCCATCAATACTATTAATACATGTAGTACATTCTATGTAAATCTTCCAAATATTGATTTACTCACTCTATTTTACCATCTATCTCTGGATGATATGATGAGATGATGTTGAGTTTGGTGCCTAATGGTGTAGTCAAAGTTTTCTAAAACCTAGATGTGATTTTGGAATCTTGATCTAAAATGATTGTGTTCAGTACTCTATGTAACCTAAAAATACCTTGAACAAATTATTTTACCATTGTGGGAGCATCATCCTTAAGGTTCTCTATTATAAAATGTGCAATCTTTATCAATTTGTGAATAATAACCAAGATGACATCATGTTGATTCATATAAAAATGTAGTCCTTGTACAAAGTCCATATTGATACTTTGTAATTTTCATTTGAGAATATCATGAGGATAAAACATCCTATTGGATCTATGTATTCATCCCTAATGTCATGACTCTCCCTAGCAAAAAAATTTGGTATGAAAAACTATATAATGATCAATGATACTTTGATACTTTGTGCAAATGAATGATTATACAATTTTTAGATTGATTTATATTTGAAGAGAATGAAACTGCTGACATGATTGTCAATATGTAGGATCATGTACTCTAATGAGGTGGAAGGAATATAATTGTCCACCAGGAATGGGGTACTTGAAGTAGGGTAAATGATGATTATGATGACTGGGGATAACATGGATTACTACCCTCATATAGGTATGAATTATCACTTAAGGGATAATCGTCAACTATCCAAGCACCTAGAGCCGTAGTTGATAGCCTAGTATATTTCATGAATTCTCCAGTTGAGATAGGTGACTAGGTTGATGGAAAGACTCCCTCTTTTTTTGTTGCATATGATTGATTGTCTTTTACTTCATCACTCTACTACATCTTGGTTTTTGAATGTGTGCATGTTTGGTTGCATTTAAACCCACTGAATTGTTGTAAGAATAGCATGTTGCTAATAGGATAAAAGAACCATATATTTATATATTTAAATATATATAAAAGAGAATCTATTTTTTAAATAATAATAGAATTTTATTTAAATAGATAAAGAAACTCTATTTTAATTAATAATAGAATTTTATTTAAAAAGGTAATGAGAATCTATTTTATAGAATAATATGATTTTATTTTAATAGATTGTAAGAACTTGCTTTAAATAATAATAGATTTTTGTTTAAAAGCAATAATAAGATCATAATTTAAATAATAATAAAATATTATTTGAACGTATGGAAAAGTCTCTATTTTAAATCAAAGGGGATTTATTTAAATACTAAGGTAATGAGGGGGCTATTTAATTAAAAAGAGCCTTACAAGCTCATATGTTTTAATCTTATAAACTTTTATAAGAACCTTTCAGTGAGAAAAGGTTGAAAACATATAAGATTATATAGAAGCTTCTTGTCGTCAGTGAAGGAGGAGCCTCATTAATAATGAAATTTGGGAATAAGGAAAGAAGTTTTAAATAATCAAAATATCTGGTGGTAGTTGGTTGGATGAGAAGGTACTGATGGCGGGCAAGTGAAGGAAATGAAGAGATGGGATAGGAGGCGTGGGGAGGAAGAACTCATTGTGAAAAAGGGAGTAGGACTCACTGTGACTATGGTAGGAGGAACACAAAGAAAATAAGGACATACGTCTCACAAAAGAAAAAAAATCTTGACAAGAATCCAAAGACAACCCCATAGTTTAGAGGTTGGTTTATCGAATATACCTCCTTTATGCTTTTTTTAAGGTTGATTGTTTTTTTTATGATAGATGTTTGTCCTTTGTATCAAGTGGTAAGCATGAGCTTGTTGATTGTCTCCTTAATTCTATATTTAAGTTCTTTTAGGATGTCCTTACCCATTTCAAGTTTGGAAACTTCTTTATTTTCACCCATGTTAATTTTTGCCCCCCACGTTGCCATCGATTTGCTCTTTTGTGACCAACAAGTTATGAAATAGTGGTGACTATCTCAGCTTACTCTAAAACCATTGGGTTTCATGACAGTACTGCACTTCATAGTTTGTTATAGTTTTGTATGCTATGATTGGTGTCGTATTTCATTTGGATTTGTGGTTGTGGAGCACTTTGCTTTGGAGGTTGTTTGGTTGTAACCGGTAGGCTGGGCTACCCGTTTCAAGGAGGGGGTGAACCTTGGTTGGTTGAAACACTATCTATTTTTTGTCTTACTAGTTTGGCTATATTCCATTTCACCATCCTCTCTATGATATCATGAGATTGTTATACGTCTATCTCTTTGGATGTCTCCTTCTTTCCATTTTATGTGTTGTCAATATGTATTGCATTGTAAGCCATATTGGTTGGAGTTTTCCTCTAGAAAACTAATTTTTATTTAGCACTTTTCAGTTTAAGTTTTATTTAGGATTGTTTTGATCACAGTGGAGCCATTGCTGACAAACTACTGCTTGTGCCATGTGGGTAGTGGCATTTCTCCTTGTTTTTGGTGCTCGATCGACCTTGGGATGATCGAATTTCCAACAGAGTTGTTGGATATTTTAGTCCAAACCCCTATCATGTAGTGAAACTCCTTTTTGTTTTATTTGGAATCCTAGACTTGTAAAGTTCTTGGTCGAGTCTCTATTTTTTTAAAATAATTATTTGTATATTTGATTAATTTAAGAAACAAAAATTTGGTTAATTAAATAAATAGCTTTTAGATATTTGATTAGCTTAAGAAATGAAACTTTGGCTAATTAAATAAGTAGCTTTTAGATATTTGAAATAAAGAAAATATAGTTTATTTGGATAATTAAAGGAATGGGACTTTTATTATTTTGAATAAAGGAAATATAGTTTATTTGGATAATTAAAGGAATGGGACTTTGATTATTTTGAATAAATGAAATATAGTTTATTTGGATAATTAAAGGAATGAGACTTTGATTATTTTGAATAAAGAAAATATAGTTTATTTGTATAATTAAAGGAATGAGACTTTGATTATTTTGAATAAAGGAAATATAGTTTATTTGGATAATTAAAGGAATGAGACTTTGATTATTTTGAATAAAGGAAATATAGTTTGTTTGGATAATTAAAAGAATGAGACTTTGATTATTTTAAATAATTAAAGGAATGGGACATTGATTATTTTGAATAAAGGAAATATAGTTTGTTTGGATAATTAAAGGAATGGGACTTTGATTAATTCAAATAGAAGGAATATAGATTATTTGCTAAGGAATGAGACCTTAGTTATTTGAAATAATGATTTTGATATTATTTGATTAAAGAAAGACTTGTGATCTATCTATAATTGTTGAATGACTCTCTTAGAGATGATGAGAGATAAGAATGGAAATGAGAATATTCTTATGAGATCAACTAGATAATAGATGGTTGAATGCTTTAATTAAATTTGTATAGTTGCAATTTGGTAAAGTAAACAGTAAATGCATTGGTTTCATGTTACTAGTAGATGCATTTAGATGCATGTCTTTCATAGAACCATGAGTTGTCCTGATCCCCTACTACCCTCAAAAGAACAATGGAAAGACAAGGAGGACCAAAGAGGACAATTGGAACCAATGCATTGGTTTATTTTATAATTGCAATAATTTATTTATGTTCAAGTAGACTAGACTTGTAGGGAGAAATCCCTAAATGGATATGAATGTATTACTTTATTCTTTAAGGTATGGAGGTTTTACCATACTTGAATTTATGTAATGAATGGAATGAATGAATGAGGAATGTATCTTTAATTTACTATTATAAAGCATGTATGCATTATGTTTATTCAACTTCTCCCTTGCTTTAATGTTTATTTTATTTGATGTATTTCCTTCTAGGAACTTCTTGTGCTTTATAGATTTTGTTCATTAATTATTTTGGTAGATAGAATTAGTCTTATTTTTTTGCTTAACCTAGAAAATACCTAAGATATTGAGACCTCTTAGGGTGAACATAGAAAAGACCTAAGATATTGAGACCTCTTAGGGTGAACATAGGAAAGACCTAAGATATTGAGACCTCTTAGGGTGAATATAAAATGGACCTAAGATATTGAGACCTCTTAGGGTGAACATAGGAAAGACCTAAGAGATTGAGACCTCTTAGGGTGAACATAGGAAAGAACTAGAGATTGAGATCTCTTAGGGTGAACATAAAATGGACCTAAGAGATTGATACCTCTTAGCGTGAACATAGAAAAGACCTAAGACATTGAGACCTATTAGGGTGAACATAGAAAATACCTAAGAGATTGAGACCTCTTAGGGTGAACATAGAAAATGGACCTAAGAGATTGAAACCTCTTAGGGTGAATATAGGAAAGACATAAGATATTGAGACCTCTTAGGGTGAACATAAAATAGACCTAAGATATTAGGATCTCTTAGGGTGAACATAGAAAATACCTAAGAGATTAAGACCTATTAGAGAGAAAATAGAGAAGACCTAAGAAATTAAGACCTCTTAGAGAGAACCAACTGGATTATCTAAAAATGGGTTAAGTTATCTCATTGTGAATATGAGATGGATGACTTAACTCGTAGTACGTGTAGCATACCTACACATATAGACTTGTGCATGGTATGGATATGGGCGTATACCTTCGACTGTACTGAAGGTGATAAGTTAGCTCATCAAGAAGGATGATATGGATAGCTTATTTATGGTACGTATAATATACCTACACAGATGAACTTGTGTAGGGTATTGAGTACGATGTGATCCTTGTAGATTTGGGTAGTTTGGTAAACTTGAAACATAGAATAACTTAATGGATATACTAGATAGGGAGATTTATGGATCCCTCTTAGTGGTGTTTGTTTAAAAAAAAATAGTTATTTTTAGCTAGTTTTTGGGTCGTTACATCTGGTATCAGAGCTCTAGGTACAATGGTATAGATCTTCTTAATGTGCTTAAGGGATTTAGAAGTATTTCCATTTTGGGAAGACCTAGAATTCTTACTTGCTAAGAATATAATAGGGAATAACTTCAGGGGTGGCTAGAACATTATGGCACCTTACTTATAGTAAGAATGAACTTGTGTATTAAAGCTATATCATAAATTTGGCACTACCCTAATTGGATTTTAGAGTATTTTAGAAAGATAACTCTATATTTTTGTTGGAATTAGTAATACAGTTCAAGGTGAATATGTAATATAATATTCTTTATTTTAGTTTTTTTTAGGCTAGATGGCACCCAAGTTGAGAGGAGGAAATATTGATTCCCCAAAAATTCAGCACTATAAGGATAATGTCATGAAAAGTACCCAAGAAAAGGGTCCAAGGAACTTAAGCAAAGAGGTGGAAAATCTCATCACTGTTGCTATAGTGTTACAACAAAAATGGAATAATAAGGGGAGATAATAGACCAGCGAAGTGAACAAAAAAAACAACATAAGAAGTTTAATTATTGATATTTTGCAGAAATGATAAAGAAAAACCAACAATCCCAAAGGGAAAGAGAAAGTGATGGTTATATAAAGTGGAAAGGTCAACAAAAATGATGGGTAAGCCAAGTCAAACCTACTGGTAGTAAGAGGAAGGGTGATGAACGGGGTGAATGGAAACCCGCTCAACTAAATCGGGTTATGGAGGAGGTCAAAGTCAATGAAAGGCACCCCAAGAAGAATGAATTACAAAGTAGATTCAGAAAAAATATGAAAGCCCAAAAGAATGTTTCCACATATGTGGAGGGCCACATTATTCGATCAAATACCCCAATAAAAAAAAAATTGAGTAAGTATAGAAGGGGTAACACCCAAAACTAACTCAACCTCAAGAAAATAAGAATTGATAGAATCACCTCTACTAAGGAAATTAGGAAATAAAATTGGAAAAAAACAACACTCCAAGGGATGTTTCCACTAGTGTGGAGGCCCTCATTATACGATCATTTACCCAAGTAAAAAAAGACCAAGCATTCAGGAGAGAGAGACAAACCCTGGAATATAGGTAAATAAAGTAAATAAGGATTGAAACCAAGCATCCATGCCATTGATTTGGGAATGTAAATTTTCTTTTTCCCTCTAAAAAAATGCTTTAGCTTTAGTTAGATTTATTTTTATTAGTTTTATTTCTTCTAGTTTAGTAAGGGATATGCCAAAAATGCCAAGATATTTGGCCCAAGGGTGGAAGGTTGAGTATGGTTATGGGTAAACCTACTCAGTAAACCAATGTTTTCCAATGGTAGAGATTACTTTAACTAGTGGTACCATTGAAGGTTGTTTGTATGTAGCTCCACTTCATGCTTTTGATGTGATCCTAGGGATGGATTGGTTACAGGCTCATAAAGCCTTGATAAATTTTCAAGATATATCTATTGAGTATTTAGAAAATGGTAAGGAGAGACTTGGAATTCATAGGGGTTATTTAAACCCCAAATGCTATCAGCTATGCAACTAAAGAAAGCCCTCAAGAAAGGAGGGATAGTCTATGTCATAAAAATCAATGAAGTTGGAGAATATTAGAAGAGAGAAGTATTGGAGAAACACCCAATTTTATAGGAATTTAAATATGTGTTTCCTGAGGACTTACCTAGAATTCCTCCTATGTGAGAATTTGATTTTACTATTGAACTTATTCCAAGATCGGAACCTATCCATAGATCTCCATATAGGATGAATCCTATTGAGATGCAGGAATTAAAAGTGCAACTGCAAGGGCTATTAGAAAAGGGATTGATAAAGCCAAGTGTGTCACCATGGGGTGCACCGATGCTATTTGTTAAAAATAAGGATGGTTCATTAAGATTATGTATTGACTATAGAATTCTTAACAAGGCTACAATAAAGAATTGATACCCTTTACCTAGAATCAAAGATTTGTTCGACCAACTAAAATATGCCATAGTATTCACAAAGATTTATTTAAAATCAGGGTACCATCAATTAAGAATATGTGAGGACACTCACAAAATGATATTTAAAACTAGGTATGGGCATTATGAGTTTATAGTCCTACCCTTTGGTCTGACTAATGCTCCAACTATATTTATGAATCTAATGAACAGTGTGTTCAGGAGGTATCTAGATCAATTTGTCCTCATATTTTTAGATGATATCTTAATATACTCTCGAGACAAGGAGGAGCATGATAATAATCTCAAGATCATGTTAGAGTTGTTAAGGAAAAACCAACAGCTATGGAAATTTAGCAAAAAATGATTTTTATGCCTCGAAGGTATGATATCTAGGGCACATCATATCTAAAAAAGGAATTACAGTAGATCCAGAGAAAATTGAAGCCATTTTGAATTGGCCACTCCCTACCAATGTGATAGACGTGTGAAGCTTCATGGGGATGACATGCTATTATAGATATTATATAAATGTTTACTCTAAGATTATAGCTGTAATAACTAACCTACTGAAAAAGGGTAAGGAATTTAGATGGTCAAAAAAGTGTGAAACTACCTTTGCATTTCTAAAGCAAAAAATCACTATGACACCAATATTAAATATCCTAGACACTCAAGGAAACTTAGTATACACTGATGCATCACTAGAAGGGTTAGGATGAGTACTCTCTCAAGATGAGTCAATAGTAGCATACACTTCAAGAAAGCTTAAGAAGCATGAAATTAATTATGCTACGCATGACTTAGAGCTAGTTGTAGTGGTGCATGCTCTAAAATTTTGGCATCATTACTTGGTAGGAAGGCCCTTTGAGCTGAATATTGACCATCAAAGTCTGAGGTATATATTCACCCAACCTATACTCAATGCAATACAAAGGAGATGGGTTGATTTTCTTGTTGAATATGACTTTGAGATTGAATATATAAAGGGGAAATAAAATAAGGTTATTGATGCCTTAAGTAGAAGGAAGCATATAGCAACCATAACTAGGAGTCATATGGGTCTGATAGATTAGATAAGGAAGGAGCAATCTCAAGATGAGTATTGCAAGGAAATTCGGGTGAAAATGAGCAAGGATACCTTGAGGGTAATAAGGAGTTCAACATGAATGATGATCTTTTGTGCTACCAAGGTAGGATCATCGTACCAAAAATGGGTAATTTAAGGAAGCTAATAATGCAAGAAGCCCATAGATCTCCTTATTCTTCTCACCCTAGAGGGGCCAAAATGAGAGAAAATATGAGGAAGACCTTCTTTTGGATAGGGATGAAGAAGGATATCACCAATTTTATCGCTCGATATCTTGAATGTCAAAAGGTTAAGGTTGAATGCAAGCATCTTGTAGGACAATTGTACCCACATGATATACCTACCCAAAAATGGTAGGTCATATCTATGGAATTCATAGTAGGTTTACCCAAGACCAAGTATCAACATGATGCAATCCTTGTAGTAGTCAACAAATTGACTAAGGTTGCACATTTCATACCAAGAAACATCAAGGATGATGCTCAGGTAGTGGCCAATAGATTTGCCAAGGAGGTGTTCTGATTGCATGGATTTCCTAAAATAATAATTTCAAATAGAGATTCCAAATTCACCTTTAAATTTTGGAAATCCCTACAACGTGTAGGTACGAAATTGAATATGAGCTTGGCATACCACCCTAAAATATATGGTCAAACAAAAATGGTAAACCAAGTACTAGAATATATATTTTGCATGTACTGCATGGATCACAAGTCTCATTAGGAAGACTACCTACACCTTGTGGAAATCACCTATAATAATGGACACCACTCCTCTTTGGTAAAGTCTCCTTTTGATGCCTTGTATGGCTGGAAGTGTAGAATACCATTTTCTTAAGAAAATTTGGAATATTGAGTTGTGATTGGTCCATATATGGTTAGATAAATGGAGTATCAACTAAAGGTGATCAGGCAAAGACTCAAGGAAGTTATCGATTGATAGAAAAGTTATGTCAATCTAAAGAGAAATCCAAGGGAGTATTCTATAGGAGATAAAGTATTCTTAAGGGTAAAACTAATGAAAAGTGCTATTAAATCCATAAAGTTGGATCCTTAGTTTGTGGGACCCTTTGAGATCATTGAGAATATCAACTTGGTTGCATACTGAACTTGATTTACCACCTAACTTGTCAAAGATCCATGACACCTTCCACATATCCTTGCTTAGGAAATATATTTTTGACCCTTAACATGTGTGGGATGTTTCTAAATTACATATGGTAAAACTAGAGGCTATTGAAGTGATGTCGATAAAGGTTCTTGAGTTTTGTTCTAAGTCTATGCGGAACCGAACTCTAGAACAATGTAAGGTCCAATGGGACCATTTTTCTAAATGAAATACCACTTGGGAAAAGTGGAGGACATGCAAAAATATTTTTCCTTTTGTTTTATAATATAATGTAATATACCTGGGATGGTGTTTAGTCCTAGGGAATAGTATGTCAGGACCATCCCTGGTGGAACTTTATGGTATGAAAAGTTGTACGATGATCAATGGTACTTTGATACTTAACTTTGTGCAAATGAATGATTATACAATGTTTAGATTGATTCATATTTGAAGAGCATGTTATTGCTAACATGATTGTCAATGTGCAGGATCAGGTACTCTCATGAGGTGGAAGGAATAGAATTATCCACTAGGAACGGGGTACTTGAAGTAGGGGAAATGATGATTATGATGACTAGGGATAACATGGATGACTACCCTCATATAGGTATGCATTATTTCTTAAGGGATAATCATCAACTAGCCAACCACCTAGAGCCATAGTTGATAGCCTAGTAGCTATCATAAATTCTCTAGATGAGACGGGTGACTGGGTTGATGGAAAGACTCCCTCTTTGTTTGTTGCATATGATTGGTTATATTTTACTTCATCACTCTACTGCATCTTGGTTTTTGAATGTGTGCATGTTTGGTTGCATTTAAACCCACTGAATTGTTGTAAGAATAGCATGTTGCTAATATGATAAAAGAACCATATATATATATATATATATATATATATATATATATATATATATATATATATATATATAAAGAGAACCTATTTTAAAAATTATAATAGAATTTTATTTAAATAGATAAAGAAACTCTATTTTAATTAATAATAGAATTTTATTTAAAAAGGTAATGAGAATCTATTTTATAGAATAATATGATTTTATTTAAATAGATTATAAGAACTTGCTTTAAATAATAATAGATTTTTATTTAAAAGCAATAATAAGACCATAATTTAAATAATAATAAAATATTATTTGAACGTATGGCAAAGTCTCTATTTTAAATCAAAGGGGATTTATTTAAAGACTAAGGTAATGAGGGGGCTATTTAATTAAAAAAGAGCCTTACAAGCTCATATGTTTTAATCTTATAAACTTTTATAAGAACCTTTCAGTGAGGAAATGTTGAAAACATATAAGATTATATAGAAGCTTCTTACCCTCAGTGAAGGAGGAGCCTCATTAATAATAAAAATTAGGAATAAGGAAATAAATTTTAAATAATAAAAATATCATGTGGCCATCAGTTGGATGAGAAGGTATTGATGGCGGGTAGGTGAATGAAATGAATATATGGGACATGATACGTGGGGATGAAGGACTCACTATGACAAAGGGAGGAGGAATTACTATGACAAAAAGAGGAGGAATGCAAAAAAAAAAAGGATGTACATATAACAAAATAATAAGAAGCTTGAGAAGAAGGTAAAGATGACCCCATAGTTCAGAGGTTGGTTAATCAAATATATCTCATTTACCTTCTTTTTTAAAATGGGTTGATTGTTTTTTTATAATAGATGTTTCCCCTCTATATTTAGTGGTAAGTGTGACCTTGCTATTCATCTTCTTACTTATATATTTAATTTATTTTGGGGTGTCCTGACCCAGTTCAAGTTTGGAAACTCTTTTATTTTCACCCATGTTGATTTTTGCCCTCCACGTTGTCATCGATCTACTCTTTTGTGACCAATGAGTTTCAAAATAGTGGTGACTATATCAACTTGCTTTGAAATCATTGGGTTTTGTGATAGTACCCCCCTTGCTAGATTTTTATAGTTTTGTATGTTGTGCTTGGTGTCATGTTTCATTTGGCTTTGTGGTCATGGAGCGCTTTGCTTCAAATATTTTTTGGTTGTAACTAGTAGGTTAGGATATCTGTTTCGGGGATGGGGTAAACTTTGGTTGGTGTAAATGCTATCTCTTTTTCATCATACTAGTTTGGCTATGTTCTACTTCACCATCCTCTTTGTAATGTCGTGAGATCGTTAGACGTCTATCTCTTTGGATGTCTCCCCCTTTCCATTTCATGTGTTGTCAATGCAGATTATGTTGTAAGCCATCTCGATTGGAGTTTTCCTCTAAAAAACTTTGTCTATTTAGCACTTTTTGATTTGAGTTTTATTTAGGTTTTTTTTTATCATAGTGGAGCCACTATTGATAGACCACCACTTGCACCATGTGGGTAGTGGAATTGCTCCTTGTTTTCAGCACTCGATCAACCTTGGGATGATTGAATTTCCAAAAAATTCGTTGGGTATTTGAGTCCAAACCCCTCTTCTATAGCAAAACTCCTTTTTGTTTTATTTGGAAGCCTAGGCTTGTAAAGTTCTTAGCCAAGGCTCTTTTTTTTTAAAATAATTAGTTAGATATTTGATTAACTTAAGAAATGAAACTTTGGTTAATTAAATAAATAGCTTTTAGATATTTGATTAACTTAAGAAATGAAACTTTGGTTAATTAAATAAGTAGCTTTTAGATATTTGAAATAAAGGAAATATAGTTTATTTGGATAATTAAAGGAATGGGACTTTGATTATTTTGAATAAAAGAAATATAGTTTATTTGAATAATTAAAGGAATGGGACTTTGATTATTTTGAATAAAGGAAATATAGTTTATTTGGATAATTAAAGGAATGGGACTTTGATTATATTGAATAAATAAAATATAGTTTATTTGGATAATTAAAGAAAAGAGACTTTGATTATATTGAATAAAGGAAATATAGTTTGTTTGGATAATTCAAGGAACGAGACTTTGATTATTTTGAATAAAGGAAATATAGTTTGCTTGTATAATTAAAGGAACGGGACTTTGGAAATAAGAATATTTTTATGAGATCAACCAGATAATAGATGGTTGAATGCTTTAATATAATTTGTATAGTTACAATTTGGTAAAGTAAACAGTGAATGCACTGGTTTCATGATACTGGTATATGCATTTAGATGCATGTCTTTCATAGAATCATGAGTTGTATTGATCCCCTACTACCCTCAAAAGAACGATGGAAAGACAAGGAGGACCAAAGAGGACAATTGGAACCAATGCACTAGTTTGTTTTATAATTGCAATAATTTATTTATGTTCAAGTAGACTAGACTTGTAGGGAGAAATCCCTAAATGGATATGAATGCACTACTTTATTATTTGAGGTATGGAGGTTTTACCATACTTGAATTTATGTAGTGAATGGAATGAATTAATGAGGAATGTATCTTTAATTTACTATTATAAAGCATGTATGCATTATTTTTATTCAACTTCTCCCTTGCTTTAATGTTTATTTTATTTGATTTATTTCCTTCTAGGAAATTCTTGTGCTTTATAGATTGTGTTCATTAATTTTTTTTGTAGATATAATTAGTCTTGTCTTTTTTGCTAATACTAGAAAATACCTAAGATATTGATACCTCTTAGGGTGAACATAGGAAAGAACTAAGATATTGAGACCTCTTAGGGTGAACATAGGAAAGACCTAAGTGATTGAGACCTCTTAGAGTGAACATAAAATGGACCTAAGAGATTGAAACCTCTTAGGGTGAACATAGAAAAGACCTAAGAGATTGAGACCTCTTAGGGTGAACTTATGAAAGACCTAAGAGATTGAGATCTCTTAGGGTGAACATAAAATGGACCTAAGAGATTGAGATGTCTTAGGGTGAACATAAGAAAGACTTAAGAGATTGAGACCTCTTAGGGTGAACATAAAATGGACCTAAGAGATTGAGGCCTCTTAGGGTGAACATGGAAAATACCTAAGAGATTGAGACCTCTTAGGGTGAACATAGGAAAGACCTAAGATATTGAGACCTCTTAGAGTGAACATAAAATGGACCTAAGAGATTAGGATCTCTTAGGGTGAACATAGGAAATACCTAAGAGATTAAGACCTCTTAGGGAGAAAACAGAGAAGACCTAAGAGATTAAAACCTCTTAGGGAGAACCAACTAGATTATCTACAAATGGGTTAAGTTAGCTCATCGTGAAGATGAGATGGATGACTTAACTCGTAGTACGTGTAGCATACCTGCATAGATAGACTTGTGCATGGTATGGAGATGGGCGTATACCTTCAACTATACTGAAGGTGATAAGTTAGCTCATCAAGAAGGATGAGATGGATAGCTTATCTACGGTACATATAATATACCTACATAGAAAAACTTGTGTAGGGTATTGAGTATGATGTGATCCTTGTAGATTTGGATAGTTTGGTAAACTTGAAACATAGAATAACTTAATGGACATACTAGATAGGGGGATTTATGGATCCCTCCTAATGGTGTTTGTTTCAAAAAAAAAATAGTTCTTTTTAGTTATTTTTGAGTCGTTACACCTAACCCACTGACACTCTAAATACTTGGCTACAAATCCTACTACATCCGTCTTTAATCATGGCCAAAACTACAACTTTTCAAACTAACCACCAACTTTGTCACTCTTGGGTGTCTTGAGTATGGGGTATATTGTGCTTCTTTCAATACTATGTCCCTAGTTCTCCTTCCTTGGGTACATACATGAACTTAAGCAACCCATCTAAATCAAACTGATATTATTCAAATCCTTTGCATTAGCACCTAAAGCATACTTTACCAATTTATAATGTGAGTCATTTTTGACTAATTTATTACTTGATACTTAAAGGTGGTTCTTATTGTGATAAGGTATGAAATATGTCTTCTTTGACTTAAAGTACTTTCTCCTCTATTTTCTTTCTCCTTAAAAATTATATTGAAATCATACTTATAAAAGGAATTACAACCACCTTTGGTATATTGTATTCAAATTGGGTAGAGAAAAGATATACTACAACCCTTGATGAATTATTTTTAGCTCAAAATGTTTACCCATAAAATAGTTCCTCCAAATCTATAAAGAATGCACTATTGCTTCTAATTCCAAATCGTGTGGGGCATAATTCTTCTCACAAGTCTTGAACTTGCATGAATTATATTCTATTACTTGCAAATCTTGCGAAAGTACCCTTCCTAACCCCTAATCTAATGCATCCATGGTGACTATAAATTTTCCATTAGGATTAGGCACCTTTAATATTGGAGTTGTGAAGTTTTTCTTAAGGAGTTGAAAAGATTTTCCACACCATTTTGACCATTCAAACCTTTTCCTTTCTTACTATTGCCTTTAATGTGCTACTAACCTAGAATGGCTTTAATATTGTTTGGGTCTGCCACTATTCCATTGACAATTATTATGTGGTAAATATAGTATATATTATTTTGTAGAAAAGGTGTATTTGGACAACTTCCCATAAATTTAATGTTCTCTTAATCTGCTCATCACTATCTAAATGTGCTCAAAAATTTCACTTTTATTCCAAGAGTAGAGCAAAGTGTCATCTATAAATATGATTACAAACTTATTCAAGAAGTTCTAAAACACAATTTATCAAGTTCATGAAACTTATGGGTGTATTCATAAAGGTTAAAGGTACCACTATGCATTCATAGTGTTTGCACATAATTTTCAAAGTAGTCTTAGGAATGTCCTCCTCTTTAGTTCTCAGTTAATGATACTTTAATTTGAGATATATTTTTGAAAATATAGTTACCTCTTTAATTTAGTCAAACAAATTATTTATTTGAGGGAAAGGATATTGATTCTTCATTATGCATTTATTGAGCATTCAATCATCGATACAAATCCATAGGGTTCCATTATTCTTCTTCACAAAGATGACTGGAGCTCCAAGTGTTGATTCACTAGATTGGATCATTTTTTTTGATAAAATATCACTCATTTGAGTTTTTAAGTTGTAAATCTCAATTGTAATTATCTTGTATGGTTCTTTAGACCATGGTTCAATCATTGACATGATATCAATGGAAAATTTAAACTTCCTATGGGGAGTTAATCCCATAAGTTCTTTGATAAAACATCTCAATATTCATTTAGAAAAAGGATATTCCTCATAGTTGGGAGCTTTCTCCTCTATTTTTTCTATATGCATAACATACGAAAGACATACTTTCCATTGGGCCTTTTTAAGTTGAATCACTAAGATATTCCTAAAGTTGGCATATCTACTTTTTCTTTGAGTGATGGTATTATAACCCTCATCATCTAATATTTCTACTATTTTATCATAATAGTTGACCTTTACCCTATGCTACGAGAGCCAATAAATACTTATGATAACATCATAGGATCCTAATGGAGCCAAAAAAATATTTAAATGTTGGAGAATATTACATTATTTGGTACATGCCAATGTACCACCTTGGTACATCATTGTAAATATTAGATTAGGGTTGTGTCTTAGATTAGTGAGTGAGTTAATATTTCATGTAATGTAATAATGTGTAGGAAATGCACAAGTGTCATGTAAATTTATATGCAAGTGTTAAGTATCGAAGCCAAGAGTCATAAGGCTTGGCATATGGAAAGGAAGAGTCATAGTAACCAAAGAGTAATTATAGAATGGTTATTTATTACTCCATAGAGGATATATGAAAAATATGAGAGAAGAGATATATGAGCTACATAGAGATCCATAGTATTTGACATTGTCTATAGAGTCATTTCTATGAGATATTTGTAATAGAAAGAGGAGTAATACAAGTTTACATACATTTGAGCAACTAGTATTGTAAGTTATATTATTGAATGTTATACATATTAGTTGGATCATTTATATCTATTACATTATATTTATTGGATTCATTATATTGCAACTTTATTATATTTGATCTTGTGATTACTTTTTGTGGTAATTTATATTAAGTATAAGGTGTTGGAAATTTTGAGTCAAAGTTGTCATTGATGTCAAGAAACGAAGTTGTCATTAATGAGCTACCGATAATGTCAAAAGGTCAAGAGGAACAATGCAGAGGTTAAAGGCAAAAGGGCTTCATAATATTTTTAATATTATGTGGAAGCATAAGTTAAAAGGTTTTTCATAAAAACCCAAGGAAGCTTATTGCAAAGCTAAAGTAAGGTTTAATATTTATTTTATAAAACATTTAAATTCAAATTGAATTTAAATTTTATAAATAATATTATTTATACAAAGTTATACAATGAGAGAAAATATTAATAAAACCAAAGGGTTTTAAAGAATTAATTTATAAAATTTAAATTCAAGAGAATTTAAATAATTTATAAATTAATAAGTTTAAAAGGGAAATCATAGTGCCGACGTCTAAAGTTTGAAATAAATTCGAAGTGCTAACGTATATGTGTGAATGAGGAAATTGATATAAAAACCCATACCTTAGAGGTATTAAATTTATCCTTTTTCTCGAACGTTAATGCATGCAATTGTGTTGAGAAATCGTGCGAAAAAAGAGAAGCAAATTTCTTGTGTTATGTGCCAACGAATAGAGACAAAAACGAAAAGCACCAAAATTTGAAAGCCATCTAGGTAGCGTGGCCTAGTGGCAAGAGCGCAAAGATTAAAGTGTTTGGGCGTTAGGTGACTTGCGTTTGAAATGCGATGGAAACATATTTTGGTGGTTGTGTTTGTGTTGGAAGCATCAAAGGATATGATGCACGTTTTGCTAGGCAAAGCAAGGATATTTATAGAGCACGTAGTGCTCTTTAATCCCCAAGCGAGCACCTAGCTTGTACGATAGTTGGAGTTGTGGCTAAGGTGTTGGTTGAGGCTACGTTGTGAGTTCAAAATCCACCAAGGCAAAGGTAATAAATTTTGATTATTATTTTGTGTTACCTAAAGTTTGACATGAGGTATTAGGGAGTTAAAAGGGTTGCTTAAAAGGATTTTTATTTGATTATTATTTTTGGTAAATTGGAGGAATAAGGGGTTAGATTTATGTTTGAATAAAGTGTTAGTGTCACATTGATTTGTTGAAGTTTTAAAAGGATAAAGGGAAATTATTGCATTGAATTGGTTTGAAAATAAGAGTGCATTGAATATTATTTTAATTGGGATATTATAAGGTGTAAGTGGTGAATTATTTTTGTAAATGTTGATGAATGTTTTATTAAAGATGGAGTGATAAGGTGTATGTGTGTCTTGATATTTATATTGTATTTTTGAGTGATTTATAACTTCTTTGAGATTGGAAAAGAAGTGTTTGTGATTTTGGCAGATTTATGAGATTCCTTCATCATCAAGAAAAAGGTATGAGCACATTATTCCATAGTTAAGTTGATTGGTTGTTTTTTTGGAAAATAAGTTTGGAGTGAAAAGGACTTTATTAGGGTTTCCTTTTGAGTGTGTTGAGTTAATGCTTCAAGGTTTTCTAAAAAAAATAGTTGTTATTTTTGGAAAAATAATTTGAAAAAACTTGTATTAAAACAAAGATCATTTACAAGTTGGGATGAGACTTATCCCAGACTTAGTCAGAGAGAACACATGTTTACAACAGTAAAAGAAGATTTGCATTAGAGCCAAATCTCTTAAACCATATTTCTACAATGGCTGTTCACCTGTTTACAACTATAAAAGAAGATCTACATTGAAACATAAGTCTCCTAAACAATATTTTTGGAATGGTTATCCAAATTAGCTAAGCACTGGATTTTATCACCAACCTGCCTAATCATCTCATCCTCAATAGCCATGTCACTGTACCACCTGAACCCCTACCTCCTTCTCAGTACCCATATTAGCCAGGAAGTCTGCCACTTTATTTAGATCTCTACTCACATAAACTGGAATCACATCATCTAATTCCCTCCATAATTCCTTAATTTGAGTGACAAGAATCCTCAACCTCCATGTTTTCAAAGCAAATTTCCTCATGCAATCTAGAGCTCCAACCATTATTTGAGAATCTGATTCTAGGATTATCCTCCTATGACCTTGTTTTACTGCCCAAATAGAAGAAAATTTGATAGCTAAGGCTTCTGCTTCATTGTTTGTGGCTCTTCCCAAGCCTTGCAGTTCCCAATAGAGCACTATTCCAACATGATTTTGACAAACCACTCCAATTCCAGCTCTACCCGGATTGCCTTTTGCAGCTCCATCAGTATTAATTTTAATCCAACCTTCTGGGGGTGGTTTCCAACTAGCTCTGTCTTTTCCCTCTTGCACTTCAACTTCCTTATCCATTGCCCCAATAATAGCTTGAGTTTCCTCTTTAGCATAGACTGCCACAGTTTCTGTGACTTTGCTCCAAATGACCCGCCAAACTCCATCTAAAGAAGAAAAAGTTTCTCTAAAAATTCTAGCATTTCTCTCCAACCACACTTGCCACCAAATAAAGTTTAATCCAAGCTCCCAACCAATACAAAGATCTTTAGATTTAAATCTACCCCTCTTCCATATTTCCCAAATATTAATTCGATTCAAATCACCATTAACTTGAATTTTATAATATAAAAACCATCTCTCCCAAATCTGGCCCATGAATGGGCACTCAAACATCAAATGATCAGCTATTTCCTCGCTCTTGTAGCATAAAACACATTGATATGGACCAATGATTCCCATGAATATGAGATTATCAAAAGTAATAATTCCATTATGCATGAACTTCCAGGCAAAAAATTTAACTTTCGGCCAACCCTTAGACTGCCAAATATTTCTCCAATCCTCAACTTGATATGTATGAGGAGGAGGCTCTGGAAGGATCTTATCATATCCGTCCTTCACTGTGTAGACACCAAGGCTCCCATAGCCCCAAGCTAATTCATCCTCCTCGTATCTACCTATGAGAAATATTTCTGCCAAGATTTTAGTCATGATGGGTGTCAAATCCGGAGGGATTGAAATTGGCCACTCATCCAACTTCTTAAACTGCTTAAAATTATAATCCCCCAGCTGACTAGTGTTGAAATAAATTTCAATTTGGACCCATACCTTGGTTTCTATGGTTGTTTTTATTGGTTGCAGTTCAAGAAATTCAACAATGATAGGTGGGTATTGATCCCATGAATCTGTCCAAAATCGTGCCTTCTCCCCTCTCCCCACTTTCCAAAATAATCTATCTTTTACTACTTGAGATCCTAACTTGAGATCTTGCCACACTAAGGATCCATTACCATCCAAAGGGAAATGACCCACCTCATTTGGGTTTACATGTCCCAAATATTTACTAGTTAATATTCTACTGAATAAAGAAGTTGGTTGGGAAATCCACCTCCAATAAAGCTTTCCAGCCAAATATTTATTATTTAACTTTGATCTTCTCAGTCCCAAACCTCCTTTTACCTTGGACTAGATTACTTTATCCAAACCTACTAAGGCCCATTTCCTCTCTCCTTTTACTCCTTCCCATAAAAATTTTCTAGCCATCTTGTCCAACTCTTTCCATATGGTATGTGGGGTAGAAAGGATAGAAAATTTATAAATTGACATGGCCTGAATGATTGACTGTAAAAAATTTAATCTACCCCCATAGCTTAACCATTTGTGAGACCAATGATTAATTATGTCCTTGATACAATCCAAAATATTCCTCCAGATATCTATTTTTAGTTTTTTAAAATGCAAAGGGACCCCCAAGTATACCACTAGGAGATAAGTCCTTGTGAATCCCAAGATCTCTAAAATTATGTCCTGAAGCCTTTGATCAAGATTGAAAAATACCACTTTGGATTTTTTATCATTGATGACTTGGTTTGTAGCCCTAAGGTAGACATTAAGTGTATCTCTAATCATTCTTGCTTCCCTAAAGCTAGCCACTCCCACCAATCCTGTGTCATCCACAAACTGTAGGTGAGTCAAAACTTCCTCACCCACCTTGATACCTGTTAGCAAACCTTGTTGTCTTCTCCTCAAGATGAGTCTACCCAATCATTCAGCCAATATGAGAAAAATATAGGGAGAGCAAGGATCTCCTTGAAGAAGGCCTCGAGTAGCTCCAAACGGTTGCGATGGAAGACCCTTGATTAACACTGAGTATTTCGGAGTAGAAACACAACTCATGACCCATTCTATCCAATCTTGAGAGAAACCAAAGGCTGCCATCATCTTTGACAAGAAGCTCCACTCCACCCTATCATAAGCCTTTGACATATCTAATTTTATGAACATTCCTCTATTACCAGATGTTTGCATTGAATGGATTGCCTCATGAGCTAGAACCACACCATCCAAAATCTGCCTACCCTCTACAAAACCCCCTTGCTCCGAGGAGATAATGTTATGTAGAAGAGGTTTTAGCCACTCAACCATTACCTTTGTGATTATTTTATATATGACATTGCATAAGGCAATAGGTCTATAATCTAAAATATGTACCCCTTCCTCCCCTTTTGGAATTAAGGTAATGAAAGTATGATTTAATGCTTTAAGCATTCTTTTACTACCTTTGGACTCCTCTATAACAACCATTATATCCTCCTCCAAGTTATCCCAAAAGGCCTGAAAAAACTCAATTGGAAAGCCATCTAGACCTGGTGTTTTTCTGGTGCTCATTCCAAAGACTACATTCTTCAGTTCCTCTCTATCAATGGGTTTAAGTAGGGTCTGATTTTCTTCTTCAGAGATAACAGAGGGTATGACAACAATAACTTCTTTTTGAGCCTCTTCATCTTGCACCATACTTTCCTTAAATAGTTTAGAAAAATAATCCATTGAATGGAAATGCATACCTGGAATTGTATCAAAGGAGTGTCCATTCTCATCTTGAAGAGCTTCCATGTTGTTCATCTGTCTCCTAGCACAAGCAATCCGATGGAAAAATTTGGTATTTTTATCACCTTCTAATAACCAAGTGGTTCTTTCTCTCTATTTCTAGTAGGTCTCCTCTTGGTTGTCAATGTCCTCAACCGCTTTACGCAATGCATCATCCTCTTCTTTGAGCTACTCTGTAATTGTTCCTTCCCTAAAGTGTTTTTGAACCTCATCCCATATGGCCACCAATGGAGCTCTTTGGACCTGGAAGTCTGTCTTGTTAGCTCACCTCCATTGTTTCAGTTGATCTTTGACATAATGAAGTTGTTTGTGGAATCTAAACATTGTTGTCCCATATGTTGGGCGACCTTATTCCCACCACTATGGAATTTTATTTCGAAGTTCCTCTTTTTGTAACCAAAAGTTTTCAAATTTAAATGGTTTGTGATGCTGCACTGTCTTGATCCCTCCTTCCAAAAAAATAGGAAAGTGATCTGAAACTGGACCCTCCAAAATCTGAAATTTTATATTCCATTTTACAAATGCCTCCTCTAAAACCAAAAAATGGTCTAACTTCACCTTCCTGCTATGTGGCTCCCTCCTCTTATTAGTCCAAGTATAGTTCATTCTAGGGAATTTAATATCCACCAAGTGTAATGCCTAGACTTGGGCAATCATAAGTTGATCCCCTAGGTCCAAAATTGGGGTACCCCCTTCCTGATATCTAGAGGATAATTTATCATTAAAATCCCCAGCAATAATCCAGTCTAAATATTCCCTTGGACTCTCATGTTATGCACAACTTTCCATTGATGCATCTGACCATCTAGGTTTTGAGCCCCATAAAAATTTGTGATTAAAACATGTTTAGCTGTGACATTATTTCTAAAATGTGATGTGAGAACACCCCTCCAAGATATATGTTCTATTGCAGTCCATTCAAGAGAGTTCCAAAGAGTAACTATCCCCCCTAAGGCACCTTGGGCAGCCACTTCCATATGACCAGCACCCCTCCAAATTCTGTTAACTGTTTTACACATAAGATCTAACGACATTTTTGTCTCCTGGATAAGCAAAAAAATTGTTTTATATTTTTCTAAGAGTCTTCGAATAGCAGATTGATGGGTTCTATTGTTTAAACCCCTAACATTCCATGATTGTATAATCATTGGTTACATTGAGAGCAGTAAAAATCTATTGGCCTCATCGATCCTCCAATGATCAGTTTGTCTCCTTGAACTGCTATCAATTCCTTATTTGATTTTCTACCCACTCCTTGAGAGTTGCTATTTTTTGATCTCTTTTCCACCTGAGTTATCCCTAAAGTTGTCCTTTCTCTATTATTTTCTAATATGCCCATGCTGACATCCTTAATTATTGGCTACTCTTGGTTATGCACTATCAATGCCCCTACACTCTCTGACTGTGGTAACTCATTGTACTCAATTACCTGCTCTATGATGGGGGGAGATGAAAGAGGAGATTGAACATGGATGTTATTATTTTCATTATTCCCATCCACTCCTTCCATGAATTGTTCTTCTTGGTCCATTAGTGTCTTAAATATCTCATACCTATTGGAGGGCTTGAGTTGGGTTTGCTCTTTACCATATTTTTTCTTTTGCCTTCTCCTTCTTTTGGGTTGTTCAAAACCATCTCCCCGTGCTTCTTTACCC
Organism: Wollemia nobilis; assembly: GCA_028583015.1. Classification (NCBI taxonomy): domain Eukaryota; kingdom Viridiplantae; phylum Streptophyta; class Pinopsida; order Araucariales; family Araucariaceae; genus Wollemia; species Wollemia nobilis. Next base: position 12,029,386 of record JAQPPZ010002907.1, on the reverse strand, counting down.
TGAGAAATATTGGTTGGTTCTTTGTTGATTGTTGACTTACCCTCCATAGGAAGATTTGACATTCCTAGAGGAGCCTCCATTTTTATGTTCATATTATTTGGGCAAGATCAGGCCAAATGCCCATATTTGTGGTAAACTCTACATCTGAAGGGCAATGCCTCATAATCCAGTTGTTGAATCCAAGATAGTCCTGCAAGTTCAAGTTCCACCTCTATCGATAGAGGTTGGCTAAGATCCATTTCCACACATAATATTGCATAAACAACTATGTTTCCTTCTATTGTATCTTTGGAAACACCCAAATGTCTTCCAAGGGAATTATCGATAATTTCCAATACCTGCTCACTCCAAAACTCCATTGGAAGTGCATACAAATGGATCCAAACCGGGACAATAGTGGGTTCAATTCGAGGATCAAATCCCACTCTCCAGGGTTGAACAAATAATCCTGTCGGACCATGATTCCTCTTTTCTGATTTAAAAGCCCTATTTCTATCGGCAAGTGAAGAAAAACTAACAATAAAATATCCATTGCTAATAAACCATAAAGAATACTCACCAAGAGGCTCCCAGTTTTCCCGGACCCAGGAATGCAAAAAATTTAGGTTAGGGCGAATACCCATGAATTTATAGATCAAATCATGATTGGATCTATATAAAACTGTTTCTTCAACCATCCTTTCCTCAATGACAATATTTGGCCTTGATTCTGATTGTGGCAAGCATCCATTAACTCGTTGAGATGTTGATCTATTTCTAGCAACAGTAAAGAGCATTTTTAATGCAGTTTTTTGTGCTTCTTCAGTATTTGATGGAGATTTATCCTTTAACAAATCTGCAAAAGAATTATGTCTCTCTAGAAGAGGATCCGGAGGTGTCCCCATTGGAACCTCCTAGGGCAGCAATCTTGTCTTCAAATCCACAATAACCAAAAATCTCTTCGGCTACCCAACTGATGCCCTAGTTTTTCCCTATGAAAGTCATATAATTACTTAGTTAAGTATATTATTCCTTAAGAAAAAGAAAAAGAGTTGTTATTAAAACCTTGTTTTATAAGCATTGTTGTTGAAGCCATTGGTTGAGCAAAGAACTAGGGTTTGAAAATAATATGAGTATCATTTTTATGTGAGAGTTGTTTTATAAGCATTGTTGTTGAAGCCATTGGTTGAGCAAATAACTAGGGTTTGAAAAGAACATGAGTATCATTGTTATGTGAGAGTTGTTTTATGAGCATTGTTGTTGAAGTGAGTTGTTGAGCAAAGAACTTGAACTAGGGTTATCATTGTTATGTGAGATTTTTTTTTGAGCATTGTTGGAAACATTTTGAGTTGGTGTTTATATACTTGGACTAGGGTTTGTGAGGAAGGATTGTTTCATTGAGTGATTGGTTGAGTAGAGTTGGTTGAGCCTAGTCAAGTGGATGTGTGAAGTGATTGTTCAAGTTCCATAAAATAAACTATTCTATATTTTGAATTGAATTAAAAAAGTGATTGAGTTGAATCATATTGAGTCTCTAACAATTCTCTGTATGTTTCTGAAAGAGTGATTAAAATTGTTTGAGCATTGTGATGAGTATAGAACATATTGAGTCTCTAACAATTCTCTTTATGTTTCTATGAGATTGGACAAGTTCTAGTGTGGACTTGTTGAGCAGATTTGAGGCAAGTCTTTGAGAAGACTTGTGGACATATTTGAGTAAGCTTTTGTGGAAGCTTACAATACAAATTGAGAGTAGATTTGGTTAAGTTCTTGAGAGGACTTATTGAGCAAATTTGGTTATGAGCTTATTGAGCATATTTGGTTAAGTTCTTGAGAGGACTTATTGAGCAGATTGGACAAGTTCTAGAGAGGACTTGTGGATATATTGGTGTGAGCTTTTGTGAAAGCTTACAAGGCAGATTTGAGACAAGTCTTTGAGAAGGCTTGAGAGCAGAGTTGATTGATTGATTTGTTCAAACCTTGAGTTAAGGTTTAGGGTAGATCCACTAGAGTTGATTTGAGATTGAGTCAAGCTTTGAGTTAAGGCTTGAGGATAGATATTGAGGACAGATTTGTGCTAGATCGAGGGACTATGTTTAGTATAGATTTGAGGATAGAGTTTGGTGCAGATTTGAGGATAAATTTGTGCCAGACTAGAGACAGATATTGAGGATATATTTGTGCTAGACCGAAGGATTGTGTTTAGTGCAGATTTGAGATAGAGCTGAGCTTTGGAGGTGATAGAGTATAGAGGATAGTAGTCTCTATTGGATAGAGATCCATTAGCCAGGGTAGTGAGGATAGGTCTTCTGAGTGAGGACAAGAGTCTTCAGTGGAGAGAGATCCACAAGCCAGTGTAGTGGAGGCAATAGTCTTCTAGAGGATCACCAACCAGAGTAGAGGAGGAGTTCTCCTATGGATAGAGATCCATGAACTTGATTTAGGGGATTGGTATCTCCTTTGGATAGAGGTCCATAAACATTGTAATAGGGAAAGGATTCCCAAGAGATTGATTGAGAAAATTTTAGTGAAATATTTTCTTCGTGGAGTAGCCCACATTGGGTGAACCACGTTAAATTGTGGTGTCTCTATTATGTGTGATGATTTATGCATTGCTTTGGTTATTGTTATTGATATTGCTATCTTTACATTGCATAATATTGATTGGAAAGAAAAGTAAAAAGTGATCTTATATTGTTCACCCCCTCTCTCAGTATAAGCTTGTGTTCTTCAATTGGTATCAGAGTTGGTTCCTTCAAAAAGGGTTTAATAACTTGAAGGAATATCTTACAAGAACATAAATGGCAAAGAAATGCAAAGGTAAAACCATGAGACACATGAAGAAAAGAACACACATGGTCATGAAAAAAAATGAAGATGAATTTTATATTGTTGTTTTGGGAGGAAAAATAGAAATAGATTCAAGAGATGAATCAAGCAATGGAGAAAAGATCAGATGGATAAAATTTTGTACCAGATGTAGGAATACAGGTCACCATGCAGCTTATTGTCCACAAGAAGGTGAAGAATGTTTTGTTTGTGGTCAACTCGGTCATGATGCAAGTTATTTCAATGGGTTTAGTAGTGGTGAAGATGAAGATGATATTCTCAGAAATGAAATCCTAGAGGTTGGTTCAAGAAAGGATAATGGAGAAAATCAAAATATGTATGAAGAAAAAACTCTACTTTCAGTATTAGAAGAAAATACTCCTATTGAAGATCAAATAAAAGAGAAATTTAGAAAAAGAAGAGGAAGCTACTCTTAAGGAACTTGTTAAGTTGAAAAAGGAGAATTTAGAATTGAAGGCTCAAATACAAGAGGATGAGAAATGTAAGAAAAAGCTTCTACAAGATCTCTCTGACTTGAAAGATAAGGTTGAAGAGGCAAGGAGAGTTGAAAAATGTATGGTTGAATAGTCAAAGGTAAAAGAGATAGAATGTGAAAGACTTATGGTTACTCTTAAAGAATTAAAAAGGGAGAACTCGGGATTAAGGGTTCAAGCTCAAGAAGATGAGAAAGCAAAAGCAAAGTTTCTACAAGAACTCACCAACTTCAAAATCAAGGTTGAAGAGGCAAGAAAAATTGAAGAAGGTATGGCTAAAAAATTAAAGATAAAATATCTAGAGTGTGAAATATTAGAGCATGAGATAGTTTCACTAAGGATGGAAGTAAAAGGTTCTAAGGACAAGCTACACAAGTTTGAGAAAAATTCAAAGACTTTGGACATGATTATCAATGCACAAAGGTCATCAATCACCAAAATAGGACTTAGTTCTAAATAAGAACAAGGGAAACAAGAAGTAGAAAAAGGAGAGTCAAGCTCAAACACTAGAAAAGAAGAAGTGTCAAAAGAAGTAAGTAAAAGCGAGTGAGACTTCTAAGGATAAGTTGGACAATAGAAAGTTCAACAAGGAAAGGAACAATACATAAGTAAGTAATAGATGGAACTAGAAACAAGACAGGGTAGAAGAGACTAAGAGACCAATGGGGTCTAGGCAAGGTTTCTTCAATGGATGATGCTTCTCATGTCATAGGTTTGGGCACATGGCTTCATAGTGTAGGACACATGAAAGATAGGAATATGGGAATTTCAAAAATAGATAACTTTTCCATGGGTATTGCTACTCATGTAATCAGTTTGGTCACAAGGCAATGAATTGCAGGGTTCATGACAGAAGAGGATATGGCTTCACTAGGAGAAATCCTAAGACATTTGCACCTCCAAGGAATAATAACATTAAGTGTTATAAGTGCAATAATGATGGTCACACAACAAAGTGGTGTAGAGCAGACATTCCAGAATCAAGTATAAATAAGAACAAGAACATGGATATGAACAAGAATAGGAATAGGAATAGGAATATGGATATGAACATGAAAATAAATAGAAACAAAAACATGGATATGAACATGAACAGGAATAGGGAATGTGGACATGGATAGGAACATGGACATGGAAAGGAACAGTCAAAGGAATTAGAAGGATCAGATAAGAAGGAAAGAGGATAAAGGTAAAGAACAATGCTTTCTAGGAGTAGAAATACTCCCACCCCAGAATTAACCACCTCAAGAGGAGGTGGGGGAGGGGCTAAGCTAAGAGGCTCATTCTTAGCCCCGAGCCCCAAAGGTGACCCTTTGCCATTGATGTCAAATGGGTAGAGATTTGAGTAAGGGGGAGAGATTTGGTATTTGAGTAAAGAAGAAAGATTTGAAGAGAGCATTGAGCCAGGGGGAGCAATGTTCCAAGGGGAGCTGAACAAAGGAAAGATCAAGTTTTTGGTAAAAATAATTTGGGTTGCCATCAATGACAAAGGGGGAGATTGTTGGACATTTTGAGTCAAAGTTGTCATTGATGTCAAGGAACGAAGTTGTCATTAATGAGCTATCGATAATGTCAAAAGGTCAAGAGGAACAATGCAGAGGTTAAAGGCAAAAGGGCTTCATAATATTTTTAATATTATGTGGAAGCATAAGTTAAAAGGTTTTTCATAAAAACCCAAGGAAGCTTATTGCAAAGCTAAAGGAAGGTTTAATATTTATTTTATAAAACATTTAAATTCAAATTGAATTTAAATTTTATAAATAAATATTATTTATACAAAGTTGTACAATGAGAGAAGGTCTTAATAAAACCAAAGGGTTTTAAAGAATTAATTTATAAAATTTAAATTCAAGAGAATTTAAATAATTTATAAATTAATAAGTTTAAAGGAAAATCATAGTGTCGACATCTAAAGTTTGAAGGAAATTCGAAGCGTCGACGTATATGTGTGAAGGAGGAAATTGATATAAAAACCCATACCTTAGAGGCATTAAAATTATCCTTTTGCTCGAACGTTAATGCGTGCAATTGTGTTGAGAACTCGTGCAGAAAAAGAGAAGCGAATTTCTTGTGTTATGTGCCAGCGAATAGAGATAAAAACAAAAAGTGCCAAAATTTGAAAGCCATCTAGGCAGCATGGCCTAGTGGCAAGAGGGCAGCAGTTAGAGTGTTTGGGCGCTAGGTGACCTGCATTTGAAAAGTTGCAATAGCATGTTTTTGTGGTTGTGTTTGTGTTGGAAGTGCCAAAGGAAACGACACATGTTTTGCTAGGCAAAGCAGGGAGCTTTATAGAGCACGTGGTGCTCTTTACTCCCCAAGCGAGCACCTAGCTCGTGTGGCGGTTGGAGCCACGGCTAGGGCGCTGGTTGAGGCTGCGTCGTGAGTTCGAATCCCACCAAGGCAAAGGTAATAAATTTTGATTATTATTTTGTGTTGCCTAAAGTTTGACATGAGGTCTTAGGGAGTTAAAAGGGTTGCTTAAAAGGATTTTTATTTGATTATTATTTTTGGTAAATTGGAGGAATAAGGGGTTAGCTTTATTTTTGAATAAAGTGTTTGTGTCACATTGATTTGTTGAAGTTTTAAAAGGATAAAGGGAACTTCTTGCATTGAGTTATTTTGAAAATAAGAGTGCATTGAATATTATTTTAATTGGGAGATTATAAGGTGTAAGTGGTGAATTATTTTTGTAAATGTTGATGAATGTTTTCTTAAAGATGGAGTGATAAGGTGTATGTGTGTCTTGATATTTATATTGTATTTTTGAGGGAGTTTATCATCTTATAACTTCTTTGAGCTTGGCAAAGAAGTGTTTGTGGTTTTGGCAGATTTATGAGATTCCTTCATCATCAAGAAAAAGGTATGAGCACATTCTTCCATAGTTAAGTTGATTGGTTGGTTTTCTAGAAAATAAGTTTGGAGTGAAAAGGACTTGATTAGGGTTTCCTTATTGAGTGTGTTGAGTTAATGCTTCAAGGTTTTCTGGAATAAAGAGTTGTTATTAAAACCTTGTTTTATAAGCATTGTTGTTGAAGCCATTGGTTGAGCAAAGAACTAGGGTTTGAAAAGAACATGAGTATCATTGTTATGTGAGAGTTGTTTTATAAGCATTGTTGTTGAAGCCATTGGTTGAGCAAAGAACTAGGGTTTGAAAATAACATGAGTATCATTGTTATGTGAGAGTTTTTTGTAAGCATTTTTTTGAAGTGAGTTGTTGAGCAAAGAACTTGAACTAGGGTTATCATTGTTATGTGAGATTTGTTGTTGAGCATTGTTGGAAATATTTTGAGTTGGTGTTTATATACTTGGACTAGGGTTTGTAAGGAAGGATTATTTCATTGAGTGATTGGTTGAGTAGAGTTGGTTGAGCCTAGTCAAGTGGATGTGTGAAGTGATTGTTCAAGTTCCATAAAACAAACTATTCTATATTCTGAATTGAATTGAGAAAGTGATTGAGTTGAAGCATATTGAGTCTCTAACAATTCTCTGTATGTTTTTGAAAGAGTGATTGAAATTTTTTGAGCATTGTGATGAGTATAGAGCATATTGAGTCTCTAAAAATTCTCTTTATGTTTCTATGAGATTGGACAAGTTCTAGTGTGGACTTGTTGAGCAGATTTGAGGTAAGTCTTTGAGAAGACTTGTGGATAGATTTGAGTAAGCTTTTGTGGAAGCTTACAATACAGATTGAGAGATTTGTTTCTTAAGTCCTAAGGACTTATTGAGCAAATTTGGTTAAGTTCTTGAGAGGACTTATTGAGTAGATTTGATTAAGTTCTTGAGAGGACTTATTGAGCAGATTGGACAAGTTCTAGAGAGGACTTGTGGACAGATTAGTGTGAGATTTTGTGAAAGCTTACAAGGTATATTTGAGACAAGTCTTTGAGAAGACTTGGAGAGCAGAGTTGATTGATTGATTTGTTCAAACCTTGAGTTAAGGTTTGGGGTAGATCCAGTAGAGTTGATTTGAGATTGAGTCAAGCTTTGAGTTAAGGCTTGAGGATAGAGATTGAGGACTGATTTGTGCTAGATCGAAGGACTGTGTTTAGTATAGATATTGAGGATAAATTTTGGTGCAGATTTGAGGACAGATTTGTGCCAGACCAAAGATAGATATTGAGGACAGATTTGTGCTAGATCGAAGGACTATGTTTAGTACAGATTTGAGATAGAGCTGAGTGTAATATTTGGAGGTGATAGAGTATAGAGGATGATAATCTCTAGTGGATAGAGATCCATTAGCCAGGGTAGTGAGGATATGTCTTTTGAGTGAGGATAAGAGTCTTCAGTGGAGAGAGATCCACAAGCTAGTGTAGTGGAGGTAGTAGTCTTCTAGAGGATCACCAACCAGAGCAAGAGGAGAAGGAGTTCTCCTATGGATAGAGATCCATGAACTTGATTTAGGGGATTGGTATCTCCTTTGGACAGAGGTCCATAAACATTGTAATAGGGAAAGGATTCCCAAGAGATTGATTGAGAAAATTTTAGTGAAATATTTTCTCCGTGGAGTAGCCCACATTGGGTGAACCATGTTAAATTGTGGTGTCTCTATTGTGTGTGATGATTTGTGCATTGCTTTGGTTACTGTTGTTGATATTGCTATCTTTACATTGCATAATATTTATTGGAAAGAAAATTAAAAATTGGTCTTATATTGTTCACCCCCTCTCAGTATAAGCTTGTGTTCTTCAATTGGTATCAGAGTTGGTTCCTTCAAAAAGGTTTTAACAACTTGAAGGAAGATCTTACAAGAACACAAATGACAAAGAAAGGCAAAGGCAGAACCATGAGACACAAGAAGAAAAGAACACACATGGTCATGAAAGAAAAGGAAGATGAATTTTATATTATTGTTTTGGGAGGAAAAGTAGAAATAGATTCAAGAGATGAATCAAGCAGTGGAGAAAATATCATATGGATAAGTTTTGTACTAGATGTAGGAATACAGGTCACCATGCAGCTTATTGTCCACAAGAAGGTGAAGAATATTTTGTTTGTGGTCAACTCGGTCATGATGCAAGTTATTACAATGGGTTTAGTAGTGGTGAATATGAATATGATATTCTCATAAATGAAATCCTAGAGGTTGGTTCAAGAAAGGATAACAGGGATAATCAAAACAAGTATGAGGAAAAAACTCTACTTTCAGTATTAGAAGAAAATACTCCTATTGAAGATCAAATAAAAGAGAGAAATTTAGAAAAAGAAAAAGAGGAAGCTACTCTTAAGGAACTTGTTAAGTTGAAAAAGGAGAACTTAGAATTAAAGGCTCAAATACAAGAGGATGAGAAATGTAAGACAAAGCTTCTACAAGATCTCTCTGACTTGAAAGATAAGGTTGAAGAGGTAAGGAAAGTTGAAAAAGGTATGGTTGAACAGTCAAAGGTAAAAGAGATAGAATGTGAAAGACTTATGGTTACTCTTGAAGAATTAAAAAGGGAGAACTCATGATTAAGGGTTCAAGCTCAAGAATATGAGAAAGCAAAAACAAAGTTTCTACAGGAACTCACCAACTTCAAAATCAAGGTTGAAGAGGCAAGAAAAATTTTAGAAGGTATGGCCAAAAAATTAAAGATAAAATATCTAGAGTGTGAAAGATTAGAGCATGAGATAGTTTCACTAAGGATGGAATTAAAAGGTTCTAAGGACAAGCTACACAAGTTTGAGGAAAATTCAAAGACTTTGGACAGGATTATCAATGCACAAAGGTCATCAGTCACCAAAATAGGACTTAGTTCTAAAGAAGAACAAGGGAAACATGAAGCATAAAAAGGAGAGTCAAGCTCAAAAACTAGAAAAGAAGAAGCATCAAAAGTAAGTAAAATGGAGAGTGAGACTTCTAAGGATATGTTGGACAATAGAAAGTTCAACAAGGAAAGGAATAATACACAAGTAAGGAATAGATGGAACTAGAAACAGGATAGGGTAGAAGAGACTAAGAGACCAATGGGGTCTAGGCAAGGAAATTTTAATGGATGATGTTTCTCATGTCACAGATTTGGGCACATGGCTTCATAGTGTAGGACACATGAAAGACAGGAAAATGGGAAGTTCAGAAACATACAACTTTTCCATGGGTATTGCTACTCATGTAATCAGTTTGGTCACAAGGCAATGAATTGCAGGGTTCATGATAGAAGAGGATATGGCTTCACTAGGAGAAATCCTAAGACATTTGCACCTCCAAGGAATAATAACATTAAGTGTTATAAGTGAAATAATGATGGTCACACAACAAAGTGGTGTAGAGCAGACATTCTAGAATCAAGTATAAACATGAACAAGAATAGGAACAGAAACATGGATATAAATAGGAACAAGAACATGGATATGAACAAGAACATGAATAGGAATGTGGACATGGATAGGAACATGGACATGGAAAGGAACAATCAAAGGAATCAGAAGAATCATATAATAAGGAAAGAGGATAAAGGTAAAGAATAATGCTTTCTGGGAGTAGAAATACTCCCACCCCAGAATTAACCACCTCAAGAGGAGGTGGGGGAGGGGCTAAGCTAAGAGGCTCATTCTTAGCCCCAAGCCCCAAAGGTGACCCTTTGCCATTGATTTCAAAGGGGGAGAGATTTGAGTAAGGGGGAGAGATTTGGTATTTGAGTAAAGAAGAAAGATTTGAAGAGAGCATTGAGCCAGGGGGAGCAATGTTCCAGGGGGAGCTAAACAAAGGAAAGATCAAGTTTTTGGTAAAAAGAATTTGGGTTGCCATCAATGACAAAGGGGGAGATTGTTGGACATTTTGAGTCAAATTTTCATTGATGTCAAGGAACGAAGTTGTCATTAATGAGCTATTGATAATGTCAAAAGTTCAAGAGGAACAATGCAGAGGTTAAAGGCAAAAGGGCTTCATAATATTTTTAATATTATGTGGAAGCATAAGTTAAAAGGTTTTTCATAAAAACCCAAGGAAGCTTATTGCAAAGTTAAAGGAAGGTTTAATATTTATTTTATAAAATATTTAAATTCAAATTGAATTTAAATTTTATAAATAAATATTATTTATACAAAGTTGTACAATGAGAGAAGGTATTAATAAAACCAAAGGGTTTTAAAGAATTAATTTATAAAATTTAAATTCAAGAGAATTTAAATAATTTATAAATTAATAAGTTTAAAAGGAAAATCATAGTGTCGACATCTAAAGTTTGAAGGAAATTCGAAGCATCGACGTATATGTGTGAAGGAGGAAATTGATATAAAAACCCATACCTTAGAGGCATTAAAATTATCCTTTTGCTCGAACATTAATGCATGCAATTGTGTTGAGAACTCATGCGGAAAAAGATGTTGGAATATGTAATGCAACATTGTGTAAATTATTCTTAGACTAAAATATAAAGTCTAAAGAATAATATTTGAATTAGAATATAATTCTATCTTATGTAAAATATTTCCACCCAATTAATAAATAAATTAAGGGTGCTAGGAATATTTAATTTCTTGGAAAAAAATTATTTCCCTTTTCTAGCAAATATTAGAAAGTAACTAATCACTTTCTAATATTTGATAGATGTCACTTATCACATATCTCAAATATTATATTGTGATAAAATTAGAAAGTAACTAAAGCACTTTCTAATATTTGATAGATTGTGATAAGATTAGATTGTGATAAGATTTAGGGTTGTAGTAGAAAAGCTTCTCTTTAAATAGGGGTGTTTTCTACTACATATTATCATATCTTATCATATCTTGTCATATTGACTTGTGTTGTAGTTTATGTTGATGCATATTGTTGCATAACATTGAAATATTCTTATACTGTTGAATCATTGAGTAATATAGTGAGCTTCATAGTGGATGTTTCTCTTCTTCATTTGAAGTAGGGTTTTACCACTCAATATTTGTGTTGTGGGTTTACCTCTTTTATGTGTGATTGATCTTGCGAAGCATTTTTTGATCTTGGGGAGATTTTGCTTGTCTCACATTTGGTATCAAAGCGGTTGGGATCTCCATCAAGTGTCTTCAATCCTTTGAGGTGAAAAACCCATTAAAGTATATTTTCTTTTGCATGCATTTGATATTTGGGTATTTTATGTAAAATTATTTTGCAAATCTATTATTAGGGTTTATAGATTTATTATGTTTTTAGATCCAGTTGTTAGCTCTTTTACAAAAAATATTTTCATTTTAAATCTATAAAAAAAATTGGCATTAAGCTTTTGCTGGAAAGGTTTTTGGAGCCAAACGGACCCCATGGTTGCGTCCGGAAGACCCAAAAACCCCTATTTCCATATATAGTCATTTTTTTTATTTATTAAAAAAAAAAATAGTCGGCTATATATATATATATATATATAAACAGTTTTGCTTTATAAAAAAAAAAAAAAAAATAGTTTTGTTTTAAAAAAAAAAAACAATTTTGCTTTATAAAAAAAAAAAAATTGTTTTGTTTAAAAAAAAAAAATAGTTTTGCTTTATAAAAAAAAAATAGTTTTGTTTTTTTGAAAATTTTTTGCTTTATAAAAATATTTAAACTTTTTTATGCCATTTTTTAATTAATAAAATATTTTTTATTAATTTAATTGCATTTTTTTTAAGCAATTTTTGTATTAAAAATTATTATTATTCTCCTTAAAATGCAATATTTTTTTTGTCTCACATTAACAATGGTTGTTTGTGAGTTTGCTTGTTTTGCAAGGTTATCCAAGTATGTTTTAGAGTATAAAAGGCAATTTCGGATCAATTTTTTCACTCTCTTCCCCTATTTTTATTAATTTCTTCTAATCTCTCTCCAATATTTGCTTGAATCATACTGTAAATTAATATAACTTGTATCTTTCATTATGAAAGTAAAAGAGAATGAAAAGAGAGTGAGAGAGAGAGAGAGAGAGATAGTGTATTTGTGTTTTTCTTTATGTCTCCACTATCTCTTGGTCATCTTTCTTACATTTTGCATCTCAACTAATCTAACTACTAACTTGCTACTAAACAATCTACTAACCAACTAACTTGCAATTTACTAATTTTCATATTAATCAAGAAGGTTAAAAATGAATCAACTTACTAACCACAACTTTAGTATTTGATTAAAATTTACTTAATATTGCAACACATTTTATATTTGCTAAACACCTATTGAATCCAAAAGAATCCACTCTATCAGTAACAAGTCCTTTTCGGGTCCTCGTACCCGTACCCTTTTGGGTAGCTTGGTTGACCTTGGGTGAGATGAATTGACAATTCATTAGGCTATAGAAAAACCTAAAATGAACACTAACTAACTTATTGACTATCTAACATTTAACAAATGTTTTATGATTCAATTCAAGTTAGTTTATTTTGTTGCAAGATGATTGTTATGGTTAGTTACCTTCTTATTACAAGTTAATCTATTGCAAGTTGATATTGGTTTATTCAATTGCAATATGGTTATAGTTGTTTATTGCAAGATGGTTATAGTAGTTCATTATTATCTTTCATGATGATCAATCAGCTATTGCCTTGGCTAAAAATCCTGTAATTCATCAAAGGATAAAGCATGTTAAAATCCAAGCCCATTTATCAGAGAGAAGGTATTACATGGGACTATTTAGTTGGAGTATTGCCCATCATCTTCTAATTCTATTGATTTGTTCACCAAACCTCTTCCCAAGGAGATGTTTTGTAAGCTGAGGGACTCACTTGGTTTGGTGAAGTTATCCTCAAGGGGGAATGAAGTGTAGTTACACTTGTGTGATGATAACTTCATCCTTATGAGGTGTTTTGTGCTATATATATGAGTTGATATTTGATGGTATAATTTTTTTTTGCATATCTTTTGAACATAATACTTTCTTGTTTACCTTGTGCAACTTTTGTACATATTACTTTGTAGATGACATTGTGCAATTATGGTATATGATGCAATTGATTTATGCGACTCTTTTACATGGTATTTTATTGTTGCCTTGTGCAACTTTGTACATGTTTTTATGTAGTTGGCATTATGCAATTGGTTTATCATGGTAATTTCTTGTTAGCATTTATGCTACTTTTGTACATGATATTTTATGGTTGGATTTATGCAACTGGTGTGCACACTTTATTATTTTCATATACCTTATGCAACTCTTGTACATGGTATTTTTTTGTTAGCCTTGTGCTACTTTTGTACATGGTAATTTAGAGTTTGCATTATCATGGTACTCCTTGTTTGCTTTATGCAACTTTGTACATGATATTTTTTGATCAACTATATAGCACATGACTATAAGTATGGCTTGGCATCTTTTTGTGATGACTTATAGTTCACTATTTGTTAGATCAATTTTGTTATCATATTTGGATATTCATATATGTTGTGGTGAAAATATTTATGATGTATCTAACTAATCTTATGTTGAGCTGCTTGTAGCTTGCAGGTACTTTCATTTGGGATTTTATAGGCTTACTGAAGACACCCTTGTGATGTTTTTTTCTTGTCATTTTCAACCACTTGTGGTTGATGGATGACTTTGTAAGCTACTTGTATCTGAAGCTACTCCGTTGGGGGCTTGTAGTCTCATTTTGACCCATTTTGTAATTGGTGCCTTATTGTAGATCATTCTTGGTCATAGAAACTCATTGTAACTATATTACTCATTTTATTTTCATCTCTATTTGTATCTTTATGGGGAGAATGTTTCTTTGTCTCATAATTCCTTTCCCCAATATTGCATTAAGGGGAAGTGTTGGAATATATAATGCAACATTGTGTAAATTATTATTAGACTAAAATATAAAGTCTAAAGAATAATATTTGAATTAAATTATAATTTTATCTTATGTAAAATATTTCCACCCAATTAATAAATAAATTAAGGGTGCTAGGAATATTTAATTTCTTGGAAAAAAGTTATTTCCATTTTCTAGAAAATATTATAAAGTAACTAATCACTTTCTAATATTTGATAGATGCCACTTATCACATATCTCAAATATTAGATTGTGATAAAATTAGAAAGTAACTAAAGCACTTTCTAATATTTGATAAATTGTGATAATATTAGATTGTGATAAGATTTAGTGTTGTAGTAGAAAAGCTTCTCTTTAAATAGGGGTGTTTTCTGCTACATATTATCATATCTTATCATATCTTGTCATATTGACTTGTGTTGTAGTTTATGTTGATGCATATTATAACATTGAAGCATTCTTGTACTATTGAATCATTGAGTAATATAGTGAGCTTCATAGTGGATGTTTTTCTTCTTCATTTGAAGTAGGGTTTTACCACTCAATATTTGTGTTGTGGGTTTACCTCTTTTATGTGTGATTGATCTTGTGGAGAATTCTTCGATCTTGGGGAGACTTTGCTTATCTCATAAAAGAGAAGTGAATTTCTTATGTTATGTGCCAGCGAATAGAGATAAAAATGAAAAGCGTCGAAAGTTGAAAGCCATATGGGCAGCATGGCCTGGTGGCAAGAGGGAAGTGGTTAAAATGTTTGGGCGCTAGGTGACCTGCGTTTGAAACATGACAGTAATGCATTTTTGTGGTTGTTATTGTGTTGGAAGCGCCAAAGGAAATGACACACATTTTTCTAGGCAAAGCGGGGAGCTTTATAGAGCACGTGGTGCTCTTTACTCCCCAAGTGAGCGCCTAGCTCGTGCGGTGATTGGAGCTGGGACTAGGGTGCTGGTTGAGGGTGTGTCATGAGTTTGAAACACACCAAGGAAAAGGTAATAATTTTTTTTTATTATTTCGTGTTGCCTAAAGTTTGACATGAGGTCTTAGAGAGTTAAAAGGGTTGCTTAAAAGGATTTTTATTTTATTATTATTTTTGGTAAATTTGAGGAATAAGGGGTTAGCTTTATGTTTGAATAAAGTGTTAGTTTCACATTGATTTGTTGAAGTTTTAAAAGGATAAAGGTAACTTCTAGCATTGAGTTATTTTGAAAATAAGAGTGCATTGAATATTATTTTAATTGGGAGATTATAAGGTGTAAGTGGTGAGTTATTTTTGTAAATTTTGATGAATGTTTTCTTAAATATGGAGTGATAAGGCGTATGTGTGTCTTGATATTTATATTGTATTTTTGAGGGAGTTTATCATCCTATAACTTCTTTGAGCTTGACAAAGAAGTGTTTGTGGTTTTGGCAGATTTATGAGATTCCTTCATCATCAAGAAAAAGGTATGAGCACATTCTTGCATAGTTAAGTTGATTGGTTATTTTTTTGGAAAATAAGTTTGGAGCAAAAAGGACTTGATTAGGGTTTCTTTTTGAGTGTGTTGAGTTAATACTTCAAGGTTTTTTGGAATAAAGATTTGTTATTGAAACCTTGTTTTATAAGCATTGTTGTTGAAGCCATTGGTTGAGCAAAGAACTAGGGTTTGAAAATAATATGAGTATCATTGTTATGTGAGAGTTGTTTTATAAGCATTGTTGTTGAAGTCATTGGTTGAGAAAAGAACTAGGGTTTGAAAATAACATGAGTATCATTGTTATGTGAGAGTTGTTTTGTGAGCATTGTTGTTGAAGTGAGTTGTTGAGGAAAGAAATTGAACTAGGGTTATCATTATTATGTGAGATTTGTTGTTGAGCATTGTTGGAAATTTTTGAGTTGGTGTTTATATACTTGGACTAGGGTTTGTAAGGAAGGATTTTTTCATTGAGTGATTGGTTGAGTAGAGTTGGTTGAGCCTAGTCAAGTGGATGTGTGAAGTGATTACTCAAGTTCCATAAAATAAACTATTCTATGTTTTTGAAAGAGTGATTGAAATTGTTTGAGCATTGTGATGAGTATAGATAATATTGAGTCTCTAACAATTTTCATTATGTTTCTTTGAGATTGGACAAGTTCTAGTGTGGACTTGTTGAGCAGATTTGAGGTAAGTATTTGAGAAGACTTGTGGATAGATTTTAGTAAGCTTTTGTGGAAGATTACAATACAGATTGAGAGTAAATTTGGTTAAGTACTAGAGAGGAATTATTGAGCAGATTTGGTTAAGTTCTAGAGAAGACTTATTGAGAAGATTTGGTTAAGTCCTTGAGAGGACTTATTAAGAAGATTTGGTTAAGTTATTGAGGGGACTTATTGAGAAGATTAGACAAGATCTAGAGAGGATTTATAGACTGATTGGTGTGATATTTTGTGAAAGCTTACAAGGCAGATTTGAGACATGTCTTTGAGAAGGCTTGGAGAGTAGAGTTGATTGATTTGTTTGTTCAAACCTTGAGTTAATGTTTGGGGTAGATCCAATAGAGTTGATTTGAGATTGAGTCAAGCTTTGAGTTAAGGCTTGAGGACAGATATTGAGGACTAATTTGTGCTAGATCGAGGGACTATTTTTATTATAGATTTGAGGATAGATTTTTGTGTAGATTTGAGGACAGATTTGTGCTAGACCAGAGATAGAGATTGAGGATAAATTTGTGCTAGAATGATGGACTATGTTTAGTACAAATTTGAGACAGATCTAAGTGTAAGCTTTTGAGGTGATATAGTATAGAGGATGACAGTCTCTAGTGTATAGAGATCCATTAGATAAGGTAGTGAGGACATGTCTTATAAGTGAGGATAAGAGTCTTAAGTGGAGAGAGATCCACAAGCTAGTGTAGTGGAGGCAATAGTCTTCTAGAGGATCACCAACCAGAGCAAAGGAGAAGGAGTTATCCTATGGATAGATATCCACAAACTTGATTTAGTGGATTGGTATCTCCTTTGTACAAAGGTCCATAAATATTTTAATAGGGAAAGGATTCCCAAGAGATTTATTGAGAAAATTTTAGTGAAATATTTTCTCCATGGAGTAGCCCACATTGGGTGAACCACATAAATTATGGTGTCTCTATTGTGTGTGATGATTTGTGCATTACTTTAGTTACTGCTATTGATATTGCTATATTTACATTGCACAATATTGATTGGAAAGACAAGTAAAAAGTGGTCTTATACTGTTCACCCCCCTCTCAGTATAAGCTTGTGTTATTCATAAGGATTTAAGATCCATCATTGGTATTAGAGCCACAACAAGATTACTTGCATAAGCTTTGAAATTTGCAAAATTTAAGGATATTACCACTGGGTAAGAAAAACTAGTGAAGTTAAGGATATTACCACTGGGTAAGAAAAACCAATGAAGTTAAGGATATTACCACTGGGTAAGAAAAAATAGTGAAGTTAAGGATATTACTACTAGGTAGGAAAGACCAGTGAAGTTAAAATATTTCCACTAGGTTGAAGAAAAACTAGTGAGGCTAAGATTAATTATTACCATTAGGTTGAAGAACAACTAGTGAAGATTATTTTAGAAAGAATCAACTCAAGAATAAAAGTTGGCCATTGTCATTTTGCTTTATATTATTGAAAATATTTATAGAAGTTTCATATTAATGCTAGAGAAAGTTATTTAAGATTTTTTTGTAGTGAAAATTAATCTTTAGAAGTTGAGAAGCTTCCTACACTAGATAGAGAAGACTTTCATATTTAATTGCTTGAAGGTTGTGAGATTTCCTCATGCATGGATTGGTTTGATTTTCAATTAAGTTTCAAATATAGATATTGATAAAATTTTGAGGTCTCAAAGATAGACCTAGAGAAGGTAAGGCTGTCTATAGTATAGATTCAAGTCTTAAAGATATACCTTGATATTGATAGAGAAAGGAGACTCTAGAAGAGAAGTCCCATAGAAGTAGATAAAGGAGACTTGAAAAAGGTCCCATTGAAGGTAGACTCAAAGACTCGACAAAGTAGTCCTATTAAATATTGAAGATTGGTCCTAAATAATAAAATAGACCATTAATATAACTTAATCTACAAAGATAGAAAACAAGCAAGTAAGCAAACTTGAAGGTAGAAATAAGACTTCAAGACAACAAAAATTCTTGAGGACAGTCCAAGTTAAAGGACAATGTAAGAACTACATAAGGCATAATAGTTTGAAGACCATGATAGAGGCATCATTTGGAAGGAAATTTTGAATTTCACAAAGACATCATTGAAGATAAAAATTCAACAAATTTTGAAAGGTAAAGGTAAATTCATGGAAGTCCACATTGGATAGAAGGAATTGAAGGATACAATTCAAGAGAGCAGGGTAACATTCATATTGAGAAAAGAAAAAAGAAGACAATTTTATAAGAAGAATATTTGGCAACATTAAGACATTCAAGACAACACATTGCTTAAGTCCACAAGGGAATAATTGAGATATAGTTTTAGTCGAGGTGTAGCCATGAAATAATTAGGACAACAAAGGGAACGTTCCAAGAGAATGTATATTTTCTAAGGTGCCACTACATTGAATAAGACAAGATTTATTTGGGAAAGAGAAACATTTATTCGGCTAACAAATAGAGAATGTTAAACCATTTCTAAGTGTTGCTAGTAAGCAAGCTTATGGAAAAATGTTAGAGTGCAAATGCATGTCTAAAGTCTAAGGTGAAATAAAAAGAGTGTCACCATCCAACAAATGATTGAAGGAATAATTTTTGATGCCATACTCTATGTATATATTTACCTACAAACAAAGTGAGAAGAAATGAAAATATTGTAAGCACCATTTGCGTTAGAGGAAGTGCTATTACTAAAGAAAAGTGGAAGCATCATTGTCAAATTAAAGAGAGAGTGCCATTACTAAAGAAAAGTGGAAGTGTCATTGTCAAAGTAAAGAGAGAGTGTCATTGCTAAAGAAAAGTGGAAGCACCATTTTTGAGGTAAAGAGGAAGCACCATTGTTGAAGTAAAAGGGAAGCACCATTGTATAGGTAAAGAGGAAGCACCATTGCTGAGGTAAAGGATATTATATTATTTGGTACATGCCAATGTACCACCTTTATACATCATTGTAAATATTAGATTAGGGTTGTGTCTTAGATTAGTGAGTGAGTTAATATTTCATGTAACATAATAATATGCAGGAAATTCACAAGTGTCATGTAAATTTGTATGCAAGTGTTAAGTATATAAGCCAAGAGTCATACGACTTGGCATATGGAAAGGAAGAGTCATAGTAACCAAAGAGTCATTCTAGAATGGCTATATATTTTTTTTGGTATAAGGTAGAGGTGGTTATAAGGTCCACAAACCTTTTACAAAGTCAAAATGGGCTGGTTCTAGCATCAAGCCCGTATAATCAAAATACAAAATGGATCTTTATAAGACTCACATTAAGCCATACTTAGAGTCCACAGTCCTATACTTGTCACTTGACTATTCGAGATAAAACAAAAACCAAACAACACCTAGCACTTACTAACACTAGGTTGTCTGTATCGTACACTTTTCACCTCCCAGGCCCCAAAGAAATGGGATGCCTTTTCCGCATAATTCCATCCGTCGGATTACTCATCATCAGCCCTCCGATCTCTTGATGCTCTAACAGGTTTGATCTTAGCTCTTCTCTAGCAACCAACACCAATAGTTCTTGAGGGAAGTTATCCTTCCAAATTTGCATCTCCCCAACAGAAACCGCAATATTTGCCATTAGATCCGCCGCTTTGGTTCCCTTCTCTGAAGGTGTGTTGGATTCGGGCATTAACCAAATGAGATTTATGAATCTTTTCTTCTAGGATAAGCTCCAATATGGTCTAGCTGGGGTCTTTATCCTCCTTAATTGCCTTGATTATATTAAGCGAATCCCCTTCAAAGATAACTTCCTTATAACCCTCAAGTCTGGCAATTCTCATTGCCTCGCATGCGAGCTCGGGCTTCGCAAAATGATTTGTTTGAGTTCCCAAAGGCTCTGCAAAGGCAAGGACCACTTTTCCTTCCTCATTTCTCATAACTCCTCCCGCTCCCGCAGCCCCGGATTTCCTTTGGTTGCCCCGTCAAAATTAAACTTAACCCACTTTTGTGTGGGGGGTATCCACTTGACACCATCTCGTGGGTTGGTTGTAATGTCTAGGTCTGGAAGTTCCTCTCCCCGGTTCCGCAAAATCCTCCTTTCCCTTAGAGACATGGTCTCATTTTTGAAGAAGAAAGTTTTCTAGTTTTCTTTCAAAGCTCTGATTATTTTATTACCACATAACCTGGGATCTTTCTTACGTCCTTTAAATACTCTCTTATTTCTCTCATTCCATATCCCCCATAAAAAATGGGGTAAGCTGAGCTTCCAGAGCCAAGTCAAAAGCTTTTCCCGGAAGGGGGAAGCCCACTGTATGCAGAAGTCAGACATGCTATTTGGACAGACCCAATCTATATGAAATTTGGACAGGATCATTTGGAAGACTGTACAAGAAAAATCACAAGTTAGAAATATATGACTTACAGATTCTATTGCTTTCTCACACAAGATACATCGATTGATGAATTGGAAACCTCTCCTTTGCAGATTATCTGTTGTCAGGATCTTATTTTGAACTGCCAACCAAAATAAGAAAGCTATTTTTGGGGTTAAATTATTTAACCAAATAATGAGTCGAGTCCGACCATTGAATCCTGAGTGGATTAACTTATAGGCGCTTTTAACTGAATAGATCCCACTTGTAGTTTTGCCCCAAATCGCCTTGTCTCTTCCTCCCCCAGGAATGATCGGGAACACCCTTAAAG
The DNA here is from genome assembly GCA_028583015.1 of Wollemia nobilis. Taxonomy (NCBI): domain Eukaryota; kingdom Viridiplantae; phylum Streptophyta; class Pinopsida; order Araucariales; family Araucariaceae; genus Wollemia; species Wollemia nobilis. Next base: position 12,008,612 of record JAQPPZ010002907.1, on the reverse strand, counting down.
CATCATTGAGTTTGGTTAGGGCCACTTTCTCTTGCTCTGATAGATTATGAACTATGATTTTCTTCCAAGAAGAAGTTTCCTGTGCTACAGTAATAAAATCCCCTACTTTTCCTCCCATTTCCTTCGAAAGTTTATGTTGGAGGACCTGAAGGTCTAAGTTATCTTTCAGAGGGGCCTCTTCCAACCACGGGTCTTTCCAAAAGTCCACTTGTCTTCCATTACCAATTCTCCATCCGATGCCTTTCCCGACTACCTCCCGACATTCGAGCAAACAATTCCAAAAATAGGATCCTCTAGGAAGATTATCACTTTCAGGAAGTCCCGATTATTTCGATATATTTTGCCTTAAGAAGTTTTACCCATCCCAATTGATCATTATTGATAAATCTCCATAACTGTTTGCCAATCAGAGCTTGATTCATTTCTTTCATTCTCTTTAACCCCAGGCCCCCCTGATCCTTGCTTGCACACACTTGATTCCATGCTACCAACGAAATTCTCTTTCTCTCCTCTAAACCTGACCACAAGAAGTTGCGTTGAATTAGCTCCAATGTAGCTCAGACCTTTGTAGGCATTCTAAATAGAGACATGCAGTAAATTGGAATGCTTTGTAAAGTAGTTTGAACTAATAAGGCTTTTCCTGCGGAGCTGAGAAGGCTGCCCTTCCACCCTGCTAACTTTTTGGAGATCCTGTCAATGATCGAGTTCCACAAAGTAGCCTTCATTCTTCCTTCGAACATAGGCATGCCTATATAAGTTGCTGGTAGAAGCTCCTTTCCACAACCGAAGAGGTTAGCTATTCTTTCCTCCCTACCACCAGGCATGTTAAAGAAATAGATGCTACTCTTCTTATAGTTTATGTACTTGTCCGCTTCTGTCTCATACTTGGTTAGAATTCTCTTCAACTTCCTAGCTTGAGGCACCGAGGCTTTGGACACAATGATTGTATCATCCACAAACCGTTGGTGAGACACCGCTCTCGTTGTTGAGGCTGGTTTAAAACCTTCCAATTGACCATTTGCCATCACTGCTGAAATGTTCCTACCCAATGCTTCCGCTAAAATAATAAACAAGTATGGAGACAAAGGATCTCCTTGTCGCAACCCCATTTCACTCTTAAAGTAACCGGAGGGTGACCCATTCACCATGACAAAAAATATTGTAGTAGAGATACAACTAAAAATCAACTTAATCCACTGGGGACAGAAACCAAACTTACCCAAATTCTTGGTGAGGAACCGCCATGAGACCCGGTCGTAGGCTTTATTCATATCAAGCTTTAGTAACATACCTGCTTCCTTACTAGTCACCATTGAATGAATAACCTCATGAATTGTGATGATACCATCCAATATTTGTCGCCCTTTCACAAAGCCACCTTGGTTCATATCAATGATGAAAGGAAGGATAACCTTCAACCTATTGGCGATTGTTTTTGTGAGAATCTTCATCAGAGTGTTACATAAACTGATAGGGCGAAAACCGGAAAATTCCATTGCTCCCACTAGTTTAGGGATGAGGACTAAAAAAGTAGCATTAACTCCTTCCGGGATTTCCATGTCCTTTTGAGCCTCAATTATAGCTTCCACTACATCATTGCCTAGGATATCCCAAAACTTCCGGAAGAAAGCCGCAGGGAAACCATCCCGTCTCGGGGAGTCGTTACCATCCATGTCAAAAATGACCTTCTTGATTTCCTCCTTTGTGAAAGGACTAAGTAAGAATCCATTAATATTATCAGTTACGAGGGGTGGAATGGCTGCCAACAGAGAGTCCTCTTCTTCAATAGTCGATTTACATCTTCTAGCAACAATTTAAAGTACTCAACCGCTTCCCTCCTTATGTCTTCCATATCTTTGGTGTTAGACCCATCGGCCATCTTGATCTCCTTAATTTTGTTAGTACTCCTGTGGCGAAGAGTAGAGACATGGAAGAACTTTGTATTTCTGTCACCCTCCTTTAACCAACGCAGTTTGGATTTCTGCCTCCAAAAGGTTTCTTCAAATCCTAGCATCGTGTGGTATTCGGCTAATAGCTCCCTCTCCTGGTTTCTCAGATCCTCTATAAGCTGCTCTGACTTCAGCTTCTCCTGTAGTTCATTGATCTTGTCTTTTAGTTCTGCCTTTTTAACAAAAATATTGCCAAAGGAAGTTTTGCTCCACTCTCTAATGTTAGCCTTCACATTCCTTAGTTTACATGCCACTTGGGCCAGTTTCGAACCATTATACTTTTTGTCCCACCATTGGGCAACCAGATCCTTGAGATCCTGATGTTGGAACCACATAAGTTCGAATTGAAAGGGTCTGATGTATCTTTTCTTAGAGTCCTCCCTTGTTTCCCATAGAATTGGGTTGTGATCAAACCCGATTCTTGGGAGTGCCGTTAATGAAGAGTCCCCAAACCTCTCCAGGCATTCTTGAGAAAGAAGAAACCTATCTAATCTGATCCGAATTTGGTTTTCCTTCAATCTTTTGTTAGACCATGTATAGGAGAATCTACGCAGGTCCACATACATCAGCTCATGTTGCTCAACAAAATCTCTAAACTCGTAGATATCAGCAGTTATTCTTTGAGAGCCCCCCAATTTATCTACAGGATTAAGGTAGCAATTGAAATCCCTCGCCACAATCCAAGGGTAGTTTGGGACCGTCTCCCTCAATTCAGCTAGCTAACTCGAAAGAACCCTTCTAAGTCCCTATCTAACTGGAGCATATACATTCGTTATGATCCACTCTTCCTGCGTGGTTTTATCCACACATAAGAGACAAATAAACCAACTAGACATCAGAATCACTCTACTATCAATCACATTTTTGTTCCACATAACCAAGTAACCCTCCTCGCTATTCCAGATGGCCTCTTGGCCTACTACTTCAACTTCTCGCCAAGTCCTATTCTTAAAAGGAATAACTCTACTCTCCTCCATTTTAGTTTCTTACAATAAAATCATATCCGGTTTGTGTTCTTGTCTAAGAGCATACAAAGCTCTTATTTTTGTAGGATTACTCCCACGAATATTCCATGAAAGAATCTTCATTTATGGGCTTTGGATCCTCGAGCCTTCGCCCCAAAGAGCAATACTGCTTGAGTGCCATCAGCCACTCCTCGCTCTACTTCTTTCTGCCTTAAGGCAGCATTGCTAGGTTTCCCTCTTCCTACCGAACCATATCCCCATACATCCGCTCTAGGTTGAAGTTCCTTGGGATTCACTTGGCTTCTAGTAACCATCTTGGGTAGGTCAGTCTTGGTCTTTGGGGTAACAATCGGCTTTCCAGGTTAACTCGGTCTTTTTGACAAGTGGAGATGATTCCGTGCTCTTAGCTTCTTGATTAGTAGATTCTTTTTCCCTCGCTTTGGGGTTACACCGATCTTGGTGGTTCACCTCTTCCTCCCGAGTATCCTTGCCTGTATTATTAGTTTCCTACTCCTTCCTCTAATTTTTCTCCTCTAAATCCTTCTCTTGAGTCTCCTCTACCTCAGATTCCACTTCTTGGTCGTCCATCTGATCTCCCTTCAAATGATTTAATGCATCAAAACTATTCTCCACTGGGATGTTGATCTCCTTGGAATTTCTTCCCATAAATTCCTCCGCAGTACATGGGACCACTTCCACCGAGCCTCCATAGGCCTCCCATATCACCCAATCAAACTTACTTGCCCCAGGGCATTGATCTATGGGGTTCTTTCCTTTGTGATTTGGCTCTGAGGCTTGCTGTATCATCTTAGGAGCAGGTTGAGCTTGAGGGTTCCCATCAAAGGGACCAGCTCCCCTATGAGAGGGTTTCGAGGCATAGGAATTTTTGGGAGGAGGGTTAAAACGTTGCCTCTTGCTTACAATAGGGCGAACAGGGTCTCTGATATTCAGATTTCGAGCTCCACGTCCTTGAGGCCCAGGTTGGGTAGGAATGGAGATCTGCGGGGGAGGGATATTATTCTGGGTTTGAGGATCAGTATTTTGGAGTGGGGGCTGGTTCTTGGAAATGCAGTGGATACCCTGGTGCCCTACCTTCCCACAAAAACTACACTTAAAAGACATATTTTCATATTCAAAGACCTGAGTATGAAGGCCAAACATAGACGACAAAATAATGGATTTAGGGAGCTCTTTACTCAGGTCCGCCAACACACACATGCGAGCAGACAGGAGTCTTGTTTTGCTCAAGGTTACAGGATCAATAGCTATTAGTTCTCCAATCTCTATAGCTATCCCAGCCAAGATTTGTTCATTCCAGAAAAGCAGAGGTAATCCTGGCATCTTAACCCAAATAGGAGCAAAATCTAGCACCTGAGTCTGGGGGTTGAAATCGGGGGACCAACGCTTCAGATACAAGCCCCTTTTCCCAAAAAACCAAGGACCTCCTTGGAGAGTCCTTTCCATGTCCTGTTCACATTGAAATGTCACCAAAAGAAAACTCTTGGGTAAAGCCTTAATCATCATACCGGCCCTTGGCTACCATTTTTGGATGGCCCATCTCCTTATGACTTCCATGTCTGGCCTCACCCCCATAAATTTAGCCACCAGAGATGTTCTGCCCTCCATAGCCACATGCTGAGCTAAGGAATCCGGGACGTGCAACCTACCATTGACAAATTTTAGATTAAAACAAGAGTCGAATAATTTTTGCTTATCACGAAGAGCATTAAGATATGAAGGTCTCCAGTTGCCAGGTTTCTCTTTGTCTCCTTCTTGGGTCTTCCTTTGATCCTGACACACAGAGTCCTCGGTCCCCCTCGAAGATATCTTCAACCGCATCTGCCCAACGCCCTTGGATCGGTTCCAATAGAACTTCCTTGTCCACATCCTCCGCCTCGGGGGCTCGCTATCTCGCCAGAGCCCCCACCTACCGCGTCTGCTGATCTGCCCTCTGAAGTCCCACACCTAGGGTTTGATGCCCCTAGACCTCTCGCTCCTCCTCCTTGCTGCTCCATCCGTCATAACTTGTTGCCTCCAAAATCTGCCATTTTTTTTTTTTTTACGGACAAAATTTTTGTGACCGCTATCGTGCACGGACTGCTAAAGTGGCAGCTGCTATAGTATGCAGGCTTCTACAGTTTCGGCTGCTACAGTGGCAAATTTTATGGGAGACTGTTGCTCCCCTCTTCGACTGATGGCGACTGCTACTTCTGCTGCACTATTGCTGCTGCACTGCGGCGAAATCTTCAAATTGTAGTGTAGAATGGCTATATATTACTCTATAGAGGATATATGAAAAATATGAGAGATAGGAGCAATATTAGAGATAAGAGATCTATGAGCTACATAGATATCCATAGTGTTTGACATTATCTATGGAGTTATTTCTATGAGATATTTGTAATAGAAAGAGGAATAATACAAGTTTACATACATTTGAGCAACTAGTATTGTAAGTGATATTATTGTGCATATTTTAGGCTTTACATTCATACTTCATTATATTATTGAATGTTATACATATTAGTTGGCTCATTTATATCTATTACATTATCTTTATTGCATTCATTATATTGCAACGTTATTATATTTTATCCTGTGATTACTTTTTTGTGGTAATTTATATTATGTATAAGGCTTCAAAATCCATCAGTAGTATCAGAGCCACAACAAGGTTACTTGCATAGGTTTTGAAAGTTGAAAAATTTAAGGATATTACCACTAGGTAAGAAAAACCAGTGAAGTTAAGGATATTACCACTGGGTAAGAAAAACCAGTGAAGTTAAGGATATTACCACTGGGTAAGAAAAAATAATGAAGTTAAGGATATTACTACTAGGTAGGAAATACCAGTGAAGTTAAAATATTTCCACTAGGTTGAAGAAAAAATAGTGAAGTTAAGATTAGTTATTACCATTAGGTTGAATAACAATTAGTGAATATTAAAGATTCAAATTTTAGAAAGAACCAACTCAAGAATAAAAGTTGGCCATTGCCATTTTGCTTTATATTATTGAAAATATTTATAGAAGTTTCATATTAATGCTAGAGAAAGTTATATAAGATTTTGTTGTAGTGAAAATTAATCTTCAAAAGTTGAGAAGCTTCCTACACTGAATAGATAAGACTTTAATTTAATTGCTTGAAGGTTATGAGATTTCCTCATGCATGGATTGGTTTAAGTTTCAATTAAGTTTCATATATAGATATTGATAAAGTTTCATGTCTCAAAGATAGACCTAGAGAAGGTAGATTGAGTTTACCTATTCCAATAATTTATTTAGAATAGAAGGAAATATACAGTATAGATTCAAGTCTTAAAGATAGACCTTGATATTGATAGAGAAAGGAGACTCCATAAGAGAAGTCCCATAGAAGTAGACAAAGGAGACTTGAAAAATGTCCCATTGAAGGTATAATCAAAGACCCGATAAAGAGGTCCTATTAAATATTGAAGATTGGTCCTAAATAAGAAAAGAGACCATTAATATAACTTGATCTACAAATATATAAAACAAGCAAGTAAGTAAACTTGAAGGTAGAAAGAAGACTTCAAGACATCAAAAAGTCTTGAGGACAGTCCAAGTTAAAGGACAATGTAAGAACTACATAAGGAAGAATAGTTTGAAGACCACGATAGAGGCAACATTTGGAAGAAAAGTTTGAATTTCACAAAGACATCATTGAAGATAAATATTCAACAAGTTTTGAAAGGTAAAGGTAAATTCATAGAAGTCCACATTGGATAGAAATAATTGAAGGATACAATTCAAGAGAGCAGGGTAAGATTCATATTGAGCAAAGAAAAAAGAAAAAATGTTATAAGAAGAAGATTTGGCAACATTAAGGCATTCAAGACAACACATTGCTTAAGCCCACAAGGAATAATTGAGATATAGTTTCAGTCGAGATGTAGCCATGAAATAATCAAGACAACAAAGGGAACGTTCCAAGAGAATGTAGATTTTCTAAGGTGACACTACATTGAATAAGACAAAGAATTTATTTGGGAAAGAGAAACCTTTAGTCGGCCAATGAATAGAGAATTTTATTCAACCATTTCTAAGTGTCGCTAGTCATCAAGCTTATGGAAAATTTTTAGAGTGTAAATGCATGTCTAAAATCTATGGTGAAATAGAAATAGTGTCGTCATCCAACAAATGATCGAAGGAGCAGTTTTTGATGCCATACTCTATGTACAAATTTACCTACAAACAAAGTGATAAGAAATGAAAATATTGTAAGAACTATTTGCATAAGAGGAAGTGCTAGTACTAAAGAAAAGTGGAAGCACCATTTTCAAAGTAAAGAGAGAGTACCATTACTAAAGAAAAGTGGAAGCATAATTATCAAAGTAAAGAGAGAGTTTCATTGCTAAAGAAAAGTGGAAGAACTATTGTTGAGGTAAATAGGAAGCACCATTGTTGAAGTAAAATGGAAGAACCATTGCCTAGGTAAAGAGGAAGCCCCATTGTTGAGGTAAAGAGGATATTAGATTATTTGGTACATGTCAATGTACCACCTTTATACATCATTGTAAATATTATATTAGGGTTGTGTTTTATATTAGTGAGTGACTTAATATTTCATGTAACATAATAACGTGAATGCCCAAGTGTCATGTAAATTTATATGCAAGTGTCAATTATAGAATCCAAGAGTCATACGACTTGGCATATGGAAAGGAAGAGTCATAGTAACCAAAGAGTCATTCTATAATGGCTATATATTACTCCATAGAGGATATATGAAAAATATGAGAGATAGGAGCAATATGAGAGATAAGAGATATATGAGCTACATAGAGATCCATAGTTTTTGACATTGTCTATAGAGTCATTTCTATGAGATATTTGCAATAGAAAGAGGAGTAATACAGGTTTGAATACATTTAAGCAACTAGTATTGTAAGTGATATTATTGTACATATATATATATATATATATTAAGCAAAAAACCCCTTGCAGAGCCGCCTTGGTCTAAGAGACCACGAATAGGAGGTTCTACACCGTCAAAGTCACCCGGGGGTCGCACCCGACCCTGCCCGCACCAACATTATCAATTGGATTTTAGATACCCGATTTAGCTTTTTGGTAGGGTGGAGATTTGAACCTAGGACCTCCCTTAGAGGATTGCCCTCTCCTCTGCAACTCACCTACAACACCTGGGTGATATTATTGTACATATTTTAGGCTTTACATTCATACTTCATTAAATTATTGAATGTTATACATATTAGCTGGCTCATTTATCTTTGTTACATTATCTTTATTGAATTCATTGTATTGCAAATTTATTATATTTGATCTTGTGATTAATTTTATATGGTAATTTATATTAAGTATAAGGCTTCAAAAGCCATCATTAAATATTTTTGTGCAAAACCATATATACCTAGTGCTATATTTTTCTAACTGCATGTCATATGACTTGACAGATTTTTTCCAAAAGTGGAAGCTTTGGGGACAACAAATTATATTATGCGAGAGGATATGAAAATACAGTGACATCTCTAAACCTTTTACAAAAAATACTAAGCCCTACCCAAAAATAGGGAGTCAAAATTACTTACATCCGGTAATAATAAAGGAATGAACACTTACCAAGAAGACACCCAGGTTCAAATCTTAGGGGTAGCCTATTTGCAAAGGTAGTAGTCTGATCTGAATCCTCTAAGTGCATGCCAAATTGACAATGATAGTACAAATATTGAGTGACCAGTGGTCCTCTTCACATTGGGTCAACAATAACAAAGTGGAATAGATTTGGTGGAAGTAGTCCCTATGGTTTGAACCCTGCACTTATCAGTTACTAAAAATAGTGTGCTTGTGACCAAATATCCTATGTAACCAAAAACTTAATCAAGGAATGACCAATCAGAGGAGTTATCCTTTCCAAATCCAAACCATTACATAGGTAAGACCATACATAATTTAAAACTTAAAAAAAATTGAAATCAAATAAGGATGTTAGAGATAGCCAGTTGAACACAGATCAGTAGCAAGATCTAAACCATGAATTGAACCATGCACTAGTCCCATTCTCCCCCATGATATCATCGCTTTACCAAGTCTACTAGCCCATCAGGGCAAGAATTTATTTTGCATTGGAGATTGTGGCTTGCAGGGAGGAAAAAATAGCTTGGAGATATGAAATTTGGTGTGGAAAACCAAAATCAACAAGCACCCCCAATTTTTACAGCCAAGTTATCAACAACAACTTGACCAGAGTGAATCAAAGAGTAATTGTGTATGAATTCATTATTGATAGAAACAATATCCATTGGGAAATTATCCCACCATATAGTAACCAAGATCGACCACTTGATTACCTTCCCTGTATGTAATGCTTAAACTAAACCTCTTCCAGATTTTAGATGTATCTTTGAACTTCCAAAAGAAGGTTCGAAATAGTCCAGGTAGGATATTGAGTCCCTCTTACCATATTTATAATATTAATGGAGTCCACTTCAATGATTAGTTTCCTTCAACTTATAAAATCCAATAGAGAAACTCCTTGGAACAGGATCTTGGCTTTGGTGAAGTGACTGGTTTGATGGACCATATTATCAGCAAAGGCTAAAATTATCAAGCTTTCATGGTTCCTTACAATCCCTCCAGTACCTGTAGGACCCAGATTCTATTTAGATGCACCATCAAAATTCAACTTCAACCAACCAATTGGAAGTGGCTCCCACTTAACCTTGGCTTTGTATGGAGGCACAACAAGTCTGACTAGTTGAGGATTCGTATTGAATTTAAGAGATATCTCCACTGATCATTCTTGCTCTACAATCATAGCATTCAAATTTAGGGTTTTAATATTCTCCATGAAAAATAAATCACCTGCAAAGCCACAACTTTAGCCGAATGAGCAACATCCTTAAATTCCCTTGAGTTTATTTCCTTCCAAATCTATCACTAGATATGAGGAAGACTAAAATTTCAAAACCAATGAAGGTGGAGAGACAGGAAGGGAGAAACCCATTGGGTCAGCACATCCTCTAGGTTGTTCGAAAACACCCATTGGATGTTCAAATATTTGAAAAAGTAGCTAAAAACCTCCTACAAGAAAGGACAATTGGAAAGAAAATGGAGTGGGTATTCCTCCACATTTTTGCACAAGAAACAAGTATTAGGTAAAATAATACCTCTTTTTTTGAGATTGTCTAAAGTTATAAATTTTCCTTGTATGACCATCCAGAAGAAAATTTTGATTTTCAGAGTCAGTCCTTTCAACCAAATTTTATCTATCGAAAACCAAGGATTAGAAGGACCATCTACTACTAAATAAGTTCTTTTGATAGAAAATATCCCATCCTTATTTAATCCCTAGATGAATCTATCTAAAATTTCTCTTCCATGTAATTTTAATCCATTTAATGATATTGAAAATTTCATCAAATGCCCTCCTTTCCTCCACCAAAATTCTTGGGAAGTCAAATGGTTTCCATTGGGGGTGGTATTCAATCCTTTTAATGAAATCATAAACCTTATTCCCCCATAAATGATTTTTAATTGGTTTGACTAAATCCAACTCTAATATTGACTCCAGTGGAACCTCAATCACCCATACATCACTCCAAAATTTGACAAACCTGCCATCTCTCAAATACCACCTATCTCCTCTATGGATATTCGATCTACACTGTATCAAGCTAGACCAAAAAATTGAACCTTGAAGGGATAACAAGTCTCTAATAAACTGCTTCCCATAATTTAGGTATTTGGCTTTGATAATATCAACCCATCCCACTTTCTCCTCTTGAACTAGTCTCCAACCCTGCTTGGCAACAAGAGTTTTGTTCATGGATTTCAATATTCTAATGCCTAAACTACCCTCCTTCTTGCTGCATACTTGGTCCCATGCCACTAGATGAAATTTATTTTTCTCACTTGCTCCTAACCAAAGAAATGAGCATTGGATTTGTTCTATTCTTTCAATAATCTTACCCGATATTTGGAATAGAGAAAGGAAATATATCGAGATGCTTTGAAGGGTGGCCTTAACTAACATCACTTTTCTTGCTTGGCTTAGGAGAGCCCCTTTCTATCTTGCAAGATTTCTCTGGACATGCTCCACAACCGGTTCCCATAAGGATGATCTTGAAGCCCCAAAAAACATTGGCATCCTTAGGTATGCTGAAGGGAGAGACCCAATATTGCATCCCAGAATATCCACAATCCTCAACTATCTTGCTAGAGGAGTATTGAAGAAAAAATAACATTTTTCCTAAAATTAACCTTCTGACCTATCGCCTGTTCATAATCTTCCATAATACTTTTGACTGATTTTGCTTGAAAAATTAAAGCTTGAAAGGACATAAGAGTATTATCAACAAACTGATGATGGGATATGGGACTGATGGGTGTAGCCAATTTAAGGCCTACAATAGAACAATCAACTTTGATGGCACCCCAAAGATTCTACCAGAAAAATAAAAAGGTATTGGGACAACGGATCTCCTTTATAAATTCCCCTACAGCTCCTAAAATATCTCACCAGAGAGCCATTCACCAGAACTGAGAACTTGGTTGAAGAGACACATGATTTGATCAAACTTATCCACTCCTAACTAAAGCTAAATTTATGCAATAATTTGAAGAGAAAATCCCAATCAACCCTATTGTAAGATTTTTTCATATCCAGCTTGAGCAAGGTCCCATAATTACCACTTTTGGTCATCGAATGGATGATTTCATGGACTGCAATTATTCCATCCATAATTTACCTCCCAACCACAAAATTGCTCTGCAGGATATTAATGATGCTTGGTAATAAAAGTTTTAAATTATTTTTCCAAGGTCTTCATCAAAATTTTAAAAATAGTATTGCACAGAATGATAGGCCTATAAGATGCAAAATCCTTAGTATCAGCCATTTTAGGGATAAACACCAAAAATGTAGAGTTGACATCTAAAGGGATCCATTTTGAAGACTGAACATCTCTAACAACATCACATATCTCTAGCCCCAAAATATACCAAAATTTCTAAAAAAAAAAATTGGGGGAAACCCATCAGGTTCTAACACTTTGAGCTCGCCCATTGCAAAAACTGCTTTACTGATTTCATCATCTAAAAATGGAGTATCCAAAATATTATTCATATCTACAGAGACTAGATGTGGTATGTTATTTAGTAAGCGAGCTTTAGCTTGTTGATTTTTTGTTGATGTGGAACACAAGAGGTCCTTAAAAAAATTCATTGCCTCAGATCTAATTTCTTTGATGTCTTTAGAGAGTTCTTTATTTGCTTTTGTAATCACCCTGATACTATTGTTACTCTTATGCCTCAACGCAGTGGAGTAAAAACTATTGTGTTTCGATCACCCTCCTTAAGCCACAAGGCCCTAGCTTTCTACCTCCACATAATTTCTTCCTCTACCAGAATATTATGGAGCTCTATGAGAATAGATATTTCTTGCCTCTTTAATTCTACTATGGAGCTCTGTGAGGATAGTAGAATCAAGAATGTTAATGACATATTATATCTTTGAAAATGATAAAAATAAGATAATACATGTCCCACGAGGGATATTGTAGTGGTATGTCTTTGGGTTTTTATCTAGGAGATCCAAGTTCAAACCTCGATACAAGGGGACCAGGTTCCTTTCAAAAATGTGTGCTTTACCCTAGATTTTTTTGGTTCGAAAAGGACAACGCTACCTCAGTCCAAGGTTCAAACCATGATGTACCTAAAAAGGGACAGGATGGATGGTAGCAGTTGAGTTTTTATTGGTTGGCTACCCTAGTTTGATGCCCTCGAGGATCAAGGGTCTCGTTGACTTCATTTTATCTAGCGAGCTAGGGTTATAGTGGGATCAACTATCTGATAATAGGTGTTACTATTCCTTTATGTATAAAAAAATACATTATATATTATAACTATTATTATACTTATAAGTCCCAAAAAATAATAATATTGGTTGGCATGGAATTTATCAACATAAACAAGAAGCAGTGATTACAAATAATAAAGTAGATATAGGTAAGGCATACTATCCACTTGGAATGACTTTTTTAGGCATTTTGTTTGCAACTATGCATGACTCATATTTCTGCTAGCAGATATTTCAAAGATCTCCAAAATAATCGGGGAGATAGTTTGTTTCAGCCCAAAAAAGTAAGATTGTGCCCAACTCATCAAAATAAAGGTGTTTGGAGATGAGGACAGGTGTGATAGAACTTTTCCAACCCATTCTAGCTCTTTCCCACCATTTTGAATGCACCAAAGAGCTAATAAACAGATACTGCAAGAAATCCTGTCTTAATTTGGACTAAGTTTGTTGCAGTTTGGTAACAAATAACTAGTAAAAACCAATACAATTGAAGATGTAAACAAGGCATATTTGTAATAAAATAGTATAAATAGGTAGCTCCCTCATTGGTTGAGCTGGTAGTGGTAGTAGGAGTTGAAGCAGCCAATAGAATAGTGTACGTAAAAGTTGAAGAGTGTTTTCTTTGTAACAGTTTAGTATGACTTAACAGTCAAAATAAAGTGCAAAGTTTTTCATGTTTATTTTGTGATATGAGTGATCATGTTTATTCTGGATTGAAGAACAAGGAACCACTTTCAGACCTGGAGGAAGGATTGTTTATGATAGGTTTTCTGATATTTTTGCTACAATATTTTTGCCATAATTCTTGTTTACTATTGTTAATTAGACTAACCCTTGTTTTTAAGTTGATGTAATGTTTTTATGCTTTCAAGTGTGATTTTTGTAGAGAGTTTTTGGTCAGTTGACAATAGTTATAGATTTAGAATTCCCTTTTGTTTCTATTTTTTGTAAAATTATCAAGATTTAGAAACTCAATTTCTTGTTAGTTACTACAGTAGAAATCTGATAAACTTCTATAGTAGTGCACTAACATCTGTTTGCAAATTTCATTTAGCATGAATGTTTCCATTTCAAGCATTTTTTCCATTCAATTGTTTCAATTCTACAAATGTAATTTAGGTTTTAATTCAGCAAGATTTCCATTCTGTGATTTACTTTCCTACAATTGTAATTAGCTTTCAATTTCATGTCTTAGAAGTAGTTTTCAATTTTGTAATTAAAGTAGTTTCAATTCATGCATATTAGGTTTAGTGTGACACCAAAAAGGCTAAACCAACATCTGTTTCATCAAACAAATGCTTGTGAACTAAATGCTTTAATTGTAATATGCCTAAACCTTCTATACTAGACAGCCTTGGACACCACCCTAGATTTGACAAATATTAAAAAATAAATGATGACAATAACAACACTCATCAGTATGGTTTTGTGTTTAGCCCCTACTAATAATCTCAACTCTCACCCTTACCAGAGATCATAGTTGGGATGGAGATGCCCAACCCTTGGCTTCCGTTGTAGGAGTTTCTCACAATAACCTTAATAAAAAATGTTATATTAAATAATTTAAACATTAATTGGAGAGAAAATATGTTTGTGACCCAATTAAGGACTAGATGACACTAACATAGATGTAAAACATGAAAATAGAAGAAACTTAAAGAGGAATAAGAAGAGAGAATATATACCTTTTAACACCAAGGGCCATTGAGACAGAGAAGCACTTTATTTTAGAATGTGAGACATAAAGTAATATCTAAGCTATCTATGTTGATGCTTTACCAATTTAATTAATATAAGATTGGTTTGAAAAGGATGAAGTAGAGAAAGTAGGAGAATGCAACATCAATATGAATATTAATAGAAAATTATCAACATTTTAGAAAGAAAAATAATTAGATCAAATATTGTGGTTAATAACTATGGTTCTTTGTAAAGCCATTGTCCAAAAGGATAAAACCTTCTATTGGATAGAAAAACAAGGTTTTAATTTTATCAATTAATACATGTATAATTGTCAAAAAAAAAAAATACTCTTGAAATAATATTATGTGTTCATGATATAATATGGGTGAGCTCATTTCAATTTTATATAACCAAATAAAAAAATTTAAAACCACCTTAGTTATTAATATTAAACTTTGATTTATTAAATTTTGATGGTAACATTACTTATAAGAATCCTTATGATCAAGAATTCTAATTTCTTAAACTTAAATGATTTACTCTAAGTCTGTAAAAATCTAACAATATTTTAATATAGACCAATATAGACGTGTTATTTTATAATAAACTTATATTAATGAACTTCCCTGATATTAACTTTATTTGTTTAAGTCCTACTACTCTGTTAATATTTTTGAACGAGGAATCATTTCAATTATATATATATATATATATATATATATATAACTTAATTTATTAATATTAAACCTTAGTTTTAAATTTCAATAATAACATAACCCTAATTCCTTATGACAAAAAAATCTAAAATTTAGATAATTTACCCTAAATATTTTGCAATCTCATAACAATATGTTTTGATAAGCCTATATACATATTTACCTTTACAATAGGCCTATATGGATGAACACTTAAATTCTATCACTATATTAAAACCTACTCTACCTTGCGTGTTTAGTTCTTATCAAATCCAAACGGAGAGTTATCCATGGCTAGCAAAATGCAAATGCAATTCAAATTTGGAGTTTTAAAAAAGAATTGTATATCTCTAATTACATCATCTACTATTCCCAATATTTTTTCTATTTGTAATCATATCTAGGCTTCTCTTGTTTATGTGAAAGTATAAAATGTTAAAAAAAATGGTTCTTCCCATATGCCGAGGGTGTATTTCCATTGGCATTGGCTTCTTCACAAAACATCTCTACTAGCCTATGAAACTTCATAATGAAAAATGTGAGTTTGTGGATTCATTTTTCTTTATCATAAATATGTCCAGTATTTTATTTTTTTATTTTTTAAAAAATAATTGTTTGTTTATATTTTAACATGTGGTATAACTAATATTCATTGCATGACAATATTGCAAGGTAAATTTTAATAATTAAATTTATCTCCAAACACACACTACACTCTGTCATTTTGGATTAACTTTGAATATATATTTTTTATTTGTGGAAAACATCCCAAAAGGGATGCCACTTTCGGGAAAGACCCAAGGAGGCAAGGGTATCCGATTAACTTTGAATATTACTTTCAAAGGTGAGTTATCCATTAATTTTTTGTTAGAAAACTTAAAGAACAAGAAGTAAAGGCTAAAGTATTATTTAATGTCTATAAGATCATAGACTATATGAGAGGACCCTCATAGAGGATGTTTATCCAATATAGTTATCCAACCATAATCTAGTAACCAATGTATAACTTTGTCGCCTATAGGATTCAAAACTTGGACCTCCATTTAGAGTTCTAGAGTCTCCACCTTATAAAAGTTAACAATAAAATTCCTTATATGAATATATATATATTTTTTTAAAGCAAAAAACCCCTTATGGGCCGCCTTGGTCTAAGAGACCACGAACAGGGGGTCTTACACCGTCAAATTCACCCGTGGGTTGCACCCAGCCCTGCTCGTACCAACATTATCAATTGGATTTTGGGTACCCAATTCAGCTTTTTGGTAGGGTGGAGATTCGAACCTGGGACCTCCCTTGGAGTATTGCCCTCTCCTCTCCAACTCACCTACAACACCTGGGTTTTTCCTTATATGAATCCTTATAATAAAGAATTTTAATTTATTAAATTTAAATGATTTAATCTAAGTCTTTCACAATATAACAACATTTTAATATATACCTATATAGATGTGTAATTTTATAATAGGTCTGTGTTAATGGACTTTCCTTAATATTAAATTTATTTGTTTAAGTCCTACTACTCTATTAATATCTAAGAATGATGGATCATTTCAATTTTATAAATTATATATATAAGCACCTTAAATTATTAATTTAAATGTTCATTTTAAATTTCAATAATAACATAACCCAAATTTGTTATGACAAAAAGCATCTTAAATTTAGATAATTTATCCTAAATATTTTAAAATCTCATAACAATATGTTTTAATAAGCTTATATAGATAGTTACTTTTACAATAGGCCTATATGGATGAATACTTAAATACTCAATATTGATTCTTATCACTATATTAAAACCTACTCTACCTTGCTCGCTTAGTTCTTATCAAATCCAAATGGAAAGTTATCCATGGCTAGAAAAATGCAAATGAAATTCAAAGTTGTAGTTCTCACAAAATAATTATGTATCTTTAATTACATCATCTACTATTCCCAATATTTTTTCTATTTGTAATCATATCTAGGCTTCTCTTGTTTATGTGAAAGTATAAAATATTTTAAAAAATGGTTTCTTCTCATATGCCGAGGGTGTATGTCCATTGACATTGGCTTCTTCACAAAGCATCTCTAATTTTTTCTCTATTACCCTATGAAACTTCACAATCAAGAAAGGTGAGTTTGTGGATTCATTTTTCTTTATCATCAAATATGCCTTGTATTTTATTTTTCATGTTTTAAAAAATCATTATTTGTTTATATTTTAACATGTGGTATAACTAATATTGATTGCATGGAAATACATGGAAGAGAAATTTAACTATTAAAGTTATCTCCAAACACACACTATGCCATTTTGGATTAACTTTGAATATTACTTTCAAAGGTGAGTTATCCATTAAATTTGTGTTAGAAAATTTAAAGGACATGAAGCAAAGAGTATTTAATGTCTATAAGGTCATATAATGTATGAGACACATCATAGAGGATGTTTATCCAATATAGTTATTCAACCATAATCTAGTAACCAATGTATAACTCTATCGCTTGTAGGATTTAAAACTTGGACCTCTATTCAGAGTTCTAGAGTCTCTACCTTATGAAATTTGATAATAACATTTATTATATGAATCCTTATAATAAAGAATTTTAATTTCTTAAATTCAAATTATTTACTCAAAGTCTTTCACAATCTAACAACATTTTAATATTGATCTATATAGACATGTAATTTTATAATAAGCCTATGTTAATGGACTTCTCTCAATATTAACTTTATTTATTTAAGTCCTACTACTGTATTATTATCTATGAACAAGGGATCATTTCAATTTTACAAATCATATATATATATATATATATATATATATATATAAGCACCTTATTAATATTAAACCATAACAGTATGTTTTGATAAGCCTATATAGATAGTTACCTTTACAATAGGCCTATATATATGAATACTTAAATTCTCAATATTGAATATTATCACTATATTAAAACCTACTCTACCTTGCTCACTTAGTTCTTATCAAATCCAAATGGAAAGTTATCCATTGCTAGCAAAATGCAAATGCAATTCAAATTTTGAGTTCTCACAAAATAATTGTGTATCTTTAATTACATAATCTACTATTCCCAATATTTTTTTCTATTCGTAATCATATCTAGGCTTCTCTTATTTATGTGAAAGTATAAAATGTTTTAAAAAATGGTTTCTTCCCATATGTCGAGGGTGTATTTCCATTGAAATTGGATTCTTCACAAAGCATCTCTACTTTTTTCTCTACTAGCCTAGGAAAATTCATAATGAAGAAAGGTGAGTTTGTGGATTCATTTTTCTTCATCATAAATATGTCTTACATTTTATTTTTTCATGTTTTAAAAAATCATTGTTTGTTTATATTTTAACATGTGGTATAACTAATATTGATTGCATGATAATACTAGAAGGGAAATTTTAATAATTAAAGTTATCTCCAAACACACACTACACTCTGTCATTTTGGATTAGCTTTGAATATTACTTTCAAAGGTGAGTTATCCATTAAATTTTTGTTAGAAAACTTAAAGGACATGAAGTAAAGAGTAAAGTAGTATATAATGTCTATAAGGTAATATACTATATGAAACAACCCTCGTAGAGGATGTTTATCCAATATAGTTATTCAACCATAATCTAGTAACCAATGTATAACCCTACCGCTTATAGGATTCAAAACTTGGACCTTTATTCAGAGTTCTAGAGTATCTATCTTATCAAAGTGGATAATAACATTTCTTATATGAATCCTTACAATCAAAAATTATAATTTATTAAATTTAAATGATACACTCTAAGTATTTCACAATCTAACAACATTTTCATATAGACCTATAGACGTGTAATTTTATAATAGGCCTATGTTAATGGAATTCCCTCAATATTAAATTTATTTTTTTAAGTCCTACTACTCTATTACTATCTATGAACAAGGGATAATTTCAATTTTATAAATCTCTCTCTCTCTCTCTCTCTCTCTATATATATATATATATATATATATATATATATATATATATATATATATATATAACAATATTTTTTGACAAGCCTATATATATAGTTACCTTTACAATAGGTCTATATGGATGAATACTTAAATACTCAATATATTAACTTTGAATATTACTTTCAAAGGTGAGTTATCCATTAAATTTTTGTTAGAAAACTTAAAGGACATGAAGTAAAGAATAAAGTAGTATTTAA
The DNA here is from genome assembly GCA_028583015.1 of Wollemia nobilis. Classification (NCBI taxonomy): domain Eukaryota; kingdom Viridiplantae; phylum Streptophyta; class Pinopsida; order Araucariales; family Araucariaceae; genus Wollemia; species Wollemia nobilis. Next base: position 11,989,291 of record JAQPPZ010002907.1, on the reverse strand, counting down.
ATTCTATAAGGTCATAGAATATATGAAACAACCCTCATAGAGGATGTTTATCCAATATAGTTATTCAACCATAATCTAGTAACCAATGTATAACCCTAGTAGGATTCAAAACTTGGACCTTTATTCAGAGTTCTAGAGTCTCCATCTTATCAAAGTGGATAATAACATTCCTTATATGAATCCTTACAATAAATAATTATAATTTATTAAATTTAAATGATATACTCTAAGTCTTTCACAATCTAATAATATTTTAATACAGACCTATAGATGCGTAATTTTATAATAGGCCTATGTTAAGGGACTTCCCTCAATATTAACTTTATTTTTTTAATTCCTACTACTCTATTACTATCTATGAATGATGGATCATTTGAATTTTATAAATCACACACACACACACACACCTTAAATTATTAATATTAAACCTTGGTTTTAAGTTTCTTTAATAACATAACCAAAATTCCTTATGACAAAAAAATCTTAAATTTATATAATTTACCCTGATTATTTTGCAATCTCATAACAATATGTTTTGATAAGCCTATATATATTCACATTTATAATAGGCCTATATGGATGAATACTTAAATACTCAATATTGAATCTTATCACTATATTAAAACCTACTCTACCTTGCTCGCTTAGTTCTTATCAAATCCAAATGTAAAGTTATCCATGGCTAGCAAAATATAAATGCAATTCAAATTTGGAGCTCTTACAAAAGAATTTTGTATCTTTAATTACATCATTCCAATATTTTTCATGTTTGTAATCATATCTAGGATTATCTTGTCTATGTGAAAGTATAAAATATTAAAAAAATGGTTTCTTCCCATATGTCAAGGGTGTATTTCCATTGACATTGGCTTCTTCACAAAGCATCTCTAATTTTTTCTCTACTAGCCTATGACACTTCACAATGAAGAAAGGTGAGTTTTTGAATTCATTTTTCTTTCATATGTGTGTGCTTATGTGTGTCGGTGAGCTTGTGATAAAAAAAACTAGTCTATAATTGATAGAAGTTTCATCTAAAGAAATCTATGAGTATAATTTATTACAAGCAAGTTTTCTAGCTTTAATGGATAATAGATTTGAATCTTACAAACAGGTAGTGATAGGAAAAACAACTTGTTCTTTAAAAAATGGAGTACAATATGTTATATTTTTCCCAAAATTTCCATATCCTCTAGAAAAATGATATTTTGGAAAATTTTAGAAATTTTTGATTGAGACAAGAGGATTAGATTTATAGCCTGCCAGTTTTTAACTGTTAGTCACTGTAAAGTTTTTATGCTAAATTTGCAACACATTAATTTCTATAAAATTCCCTACTAAAAATTCAAAGGTAGCAGTTCCAGTTGGGCCTATGTCTTCCAGAACAACAACCTACCCTATTACTTTTAATGATTTTGAATTACCAACATAATGGGAATTATCATTGAATAGGAAATTACAAAATGTAAATCAAAATGTTAAAATATATGAAGATAGGTATGGTCTAGTCAAACTTCAATTCCCAAAAATGGCTAGAGTTCAATCAATGAGAAATCATGTTATTCCCAGACCATTACCTTTAGTTCATCTTCAAAGACCTAATTTTGTAAATTCATCATAGTCTGAGCCTTTTGTACATAAGAATGATGAAAATCAAATGCAGTTGCCATATTATGCTTCAAGTATTGTAATATAGATAAAATATCCCAAGCCTTTCGTAGATATTCAACCAAGGCTTTCTCAAATAAAAATGTTCCAAGTTGACCAATCTTCTAAAGTTAATCCTGGTTCATCCACATCAGTCACATTCACCAAAATAGAAAAAATATTTGTCCAGGGTGGATTATGGCCTTCCAAATACAAACACCATGTTACATTAAAAGAAGAAGAAGAAAACATTGAAACTAGAAATGATGTAAGTTGCATATTAGAGCATTCAATAGAAGATACTACTGATAAAAAGGAAGAAATTAGGTAGCTAAATTATATTTAGAATTGGACTAGATATGCAAAATATCACATTGAGAACATAGAAACATATCTAGAAGAAATAGTTGCATAAATAAAAATTTTAAATCAAAATTTGGAAGCAATATAGAAATTTATGGAAGAAAAAAGTAAAGAGGAAGAATCACAAACAAAAGGGGCCAAGAACAAACAGAGAAAAATTAATCTGGGACATATAGCTAAGCCACTTAATATAGTGCCTACTACATATCATTAATTACAAAATAAATTCGTAAATACTTTTGAAGCAAAAATGTTTAGAACAATCTTTCAAGGAGAAAGTAGTAACTAGCCTAAATTTTATAGTTACAACATCAAAGAAAGTGCATTACTTTTAAATATTGATGGTGTCCCTGATACTAAAGAAATCACATTCATTTAGATCAACCATTATAAAATAGTTCAACAAGTGCACAATCTTGATAATCCTATTACAATTGAATTGGCTACAAGACATATGGCAGGCATGGTATTAAATTGGTGGACACATGCTAGTGCTGAATAAAAAAATGATGTATATATGAATGGATTAGATGATTTTTATATAGATTTATTGAAAAAATTTGTGCCTTAGCATGTAAATACAGATAAATAAGATCAACTAGATCTTGCTATGAGAAAATTAGATGATTTGACCAAATTTGGAGAATATTCAAAAGCAAATATGCAAACTGCATACAAGTTGAATCTACATAGAGAATATTTCATAAAGATCCAGTACTTGTCTTCATTACCTAAAGGAATTGGTCAGTTGGTATTAGATAAATTCACACAACAAGGTGTAAATTTTAATGAATTATACTTTGTAGATATCATAGAGGCAGTAAGATAGAAAATTAGATATTTGTGTTTGCAATAAAAAGTAGTAAGAAAGAATCCTATAATTACTAAATAAGAGTGTGCATCAGTAGAAGGAGCTGATACATTTTGTAATGAAATAAAAAGAAGAAAATTAAAAAAAAAAATCCAAAATATTTCAAGCCATACAAATATTTTATAAGAAGGAAGAGAACAACAAGGCTTGAAAAAAATATTATTTATTTTTCATGCAGAAAGAAAGGTCATTATGCACATTCTTGTGCAAAAAGGTATCCAAAACAAGTAAAATTATTATTTTCTGATTTTGAAATATTAGATCATTGGGAAATGTGTGAAAATGAATATCATTTGTGATTGTGGAAGTTAAAGAATGTGGAAATCTATGAAATTGCAAAATCATAAGAATAACCTCTTTATGATTCATACATGACAAATGATGATGCTGAAGATGTTGAAGTTGCAAACCAATTATTCATGTATTAACCTAATTCAAATATGCTAGATCTAGAAGATATTACAAAAGAAGAAGTTTTAGAAACATAAACAACTCCACCAAAATTAAAAGCAGAATACAACAGAGAATATTTTGACAAATTCAACTGCTCTGATGAATATGAAGATGACAAAGATATTCATCATATAGAAATTTTTTATTTTAAAACATAATTGATTGAGTTTTTTGATGTTGAGGATATGCTTATTATTGGTCACGAATCTTCCTAAGTACATAATATATGTGCACCCTAGACCCGACCAACATTGAAAGGCCGAAGGAAAGAGATGTCCTTCGGGCCAATCTCTAGAGAGGGTTGGTTCTCGTACTAATCTAACAATTGGTATAAGCTTAGGGTAATAGAAAGAGATGGGAAATGATAGAAAGGAATGGGAAATATGGCTATGAGCTAGAAATGTAAGGTGGGGATAAACTAGCAGCTAAAACTCAAATCAAGTTTTAATTAGCATATAACAGAAAGAAAAGCATAGGAACCATTCACAACTTGCTAAGGATAACTTCCAATAAATATTTCAGCATTCAGTTCTCTATCAGGAATTAAATTCAGATGCATAATTTAAACTTATCTAACAAAGATCATGAACATAACAGAAATGATAGGCAGAAAGTAATTGCATACACCACTGATCCAGGAACTAGAGCCAAATATCTTTCAATTGATGTAGAGAACTCAAAGTGTTTTTTGGCAGAGTGTCTATCCTCCTTTTTTACATCAAAATGCTTAGTATTTATAGAGGGTTGCACCTTTGTAATTAAATGCACATTAAAACAAAATATCGGCTGGTCAAAGATCATACATCAACAATTTTCTCCTCGGCAATAGCAACGCACAAATCAGTGCATTCTTTAGGAAGCAGTGATCCCATTTTGGTGGAGAGCGCCTAGGAAATCAGCAAGGATGAATGATGGAAAATCATTTCAAGAGTCGGTGCATTGAAACACAGCAATGTCGCACAAAAATCAGGAGCTCGAACATTAAATCTTGGTTGCCACTTCGTCGTCTTGCACCTCAGAATTTTATTTTCTCCAGGAAGACCCAACGAAAATCAACTTCGTTTGGAAAAGGAGCGAAATCAATGGATGGTGCCTCGAGAACAAGCAGGGTCATACTAGAATCAGGAGCGCAACATTTAATCTTGGCAGATCTTCCGCAATAGTCCCCGACATATTAAATTTGTTGCCCCAAGAATTAAATTCATCAATCCTTTAGTCTTTCCCAAAAATGATCTGTAGTGAAAGCGCCTTTGCCTAGATTTTCATCATTAATTTCGTCAATTTCACCCGAAAACATTCTTGCTTGCTCTTGCTCTTTCTCATGGGAGGATTTTGCCAAGAAGTGGGGTAAAAATAACTTCCACTGCCAAAGGGGCAAAAATGATGAATTTCGCTTTACCTGGGATGGAAATAGATTTTCATTGGAAAAAGGAGCAAAACTCCCCAATGGAGGCTTTCACTGGTGAAACTGCCAGAAGACAACTCGTTTGCTCCTATTTTCGCCATTGGGCGAAACTAACTTTGACTTTTCAGGATGCTTTCGCTTGGAGAGACGTCTGCCAACTACTTTCACTCCGAAATTGATTAAAAATAGCAGGTCACTCAAAGGAGGGGTAAAATTGACTTTGACCATGCAGAAAGATGCTTTTTACATTGTTTTTACTTCCAAGTTGAGCGCCTTGCATTACTTTTGCTTCGAACTCATCTTAAAACAACAATTCACCCAAAATAAGGGCGAAAATGAATTTCACCCCCTACCTGAGGTGAAATTGACTTTGACTACGTGAAGTAAATGCACTTAGTTACTTTCGCTCCAAATGAGACACTTTTCCTTGTTTTCACCCCATCTTGGGTGAAACCATTTAATTTGCTAGAAAAAGGGTGAAATCACCTTTGACTGTCTAGAATGCATGATTTTGGGTGAAATTTTCTCTTTTACTTATAAAATTTTCCCTTTGCTACAATTTGGGCGCTTTTCCTTGTTTTTGCCCCAACTTGGGTGAAACTATCTATAACCCATTTTCGTTAAAAATGATAGTGCTTGGGAAAGTGGATGAAAGCATCTGCTTTATTTTTTAGAATGAAATTAAAAAATATCAAATTAACAACACAAAGGATTTCATAGGCTAGCAAAATTGCATTGTTTAATTTGTATACTTAGAATTTTTACAATAAAATTTAGTGTGGCAAAATTGCCAACACTTTTGGTGGCTCTTGGGGTATTCAATTAGTCTGGATGCAATCGACCCTAGGCCTTTATCCATTGGGCTCAACTCTCACCTCCACTGGCTGCATCAGATGGTACATTTGATTCAGCAACCTCTTTCTACTCTCTTTTCCCCTGTTCATTCTTCTTGCTCTATGAGACTCGTACTGGTAGTCTCATATACTACAATCACCTCAGCCCAAGAATCTTCGTCGAGCATCGAAGGATACTGGAGTGAATTAATAATGAAGCACAATGTCTGGACCTGGTCCAAGCTGATGTGGTTGGCTCTTTGGTGTAGTTCGTACAAGGAAGACTCAATGTGGGTAAGCCTTTTCATGAATGGTAATACCTGCTCCTCTATAATTGGCTCTATCCAACTATCGATCTCAGAGGTATCCTCCATGAACTCCTTCCATGCTGCCTCTAACTCTTTCTTTGACAAGATATCCCCTTGATCATCAATGAAGCTCGGGAAGCTAACATCAGCTATAACCTCAAAGTAAATGAGTGAAATAGATCACTCCTTCTCATACATATCAAGCAACTTATGACCCTCTCTAGCTAGATCCAATCTAGAAAAATAACTATGTAGCATCACCTTGGCGTTAGACCAAGCTCGGTCCATCCCACTCATGGGTTTACATCGGAGGGTGATGGTAGCTAATGTTTGAATCTTCAGTGCCATCTCTAATTTTGGTTCTAACTGCTCCTCAGCATACTACAATGCTTGCTCACCAAATATTATTATTGTTCATACCTCTTGAAGATATAGTAGAACCAAGAGCACTTTTATTTTGCACAGTCTTCAGTCAAAATATGATGAGCTTCCTTGATCTTCTCCTTGGAGAACCCCATTGATTGTGTGGCTTTTTCAGCCAGCTGATTCTATAAAGATTCTAGTTGGGCAGTTAATGTCTGCACCTATTGTTCAGCTTCTTCTCATACTTTTGATGCTCTTGATTGCTTTCTCCAAGTCTTCCACTTTCTGCTACCAATGCTCTACCTCTGATCTCGTTATCTCCAGTTGTGCCCTATTTTTGCCAGAGCTTCTTCTAACTCAATGATATTTACCTCAGCCTCAAAAAATCTCTTCTTATAATGCTCATCATGTAGGTAAAGTGAGCTCATATCCACCTGAATATTCCCCATTTTCTCTGTAGTATCAATCTTCGTCAGGTCCTCTGTAATGACTTCATAAGCATAATCACTTGGAGCCATCTCTCCTTGGGGCTTTTGGACCTAGTAAATCATTTGGGGGCCCCCCCCTGGGGGGCCCCTTCAAATCTTTTTGGGTGCCTTTTCTTAGTTTTTAAGCCACTATGATGAACTCTGGCGGGCTCGACTTATTTTTGCTACAATAGGATGCTCTGGCACAACCTCCATCTCTGACTCTGGAGCACCTACAACTCAAGGAATGGAGAAAAGGGAAAGTGAGCCTATTGAGGGTTTGGCTCAGGAAGGGAAGTAGAAATGGGAATGGTTGATGGAATGGAGATGGTTGAGGGAATGAAAGCGAGGGGTTTGGCTACAGTTATACTTACTCGAGGAGGAGCTTGTGTACTTATAGCCATGGTAGAAGTTATTGGAATGGAGGATGAAGGGAGCAAAAATGGATTGGGTGCGAATGCAAAAGAACTGAAAGAAAGAGAAATAGAAGAAGAGGGAGCATTGGTTATTGGTGACTAAGAAATGGGAAGTGAAATGGAAGTGGAAGGTATACCAAATGGGGGTGAAATGGAAGTGACAACTATAGAAAGGGGTGTGACAGTCACCAAATGCTCAAGAGTAAGGGAAGAGGGTAGGAAAAATGTACCTTCGAGCTTCGACACCATTTGAGCCGATGATGAGGGTGGTTGTGATACTAGCTCCTCCTCTGCCTGATCTTCCTTCAACTCTTCCTCAATATCCTCTTCAAGATTTATGAACTCTATCTTCTGGCCAAGCTGCTCTTCCTGGACCAAAGGAATAGTCTCTGAAATGTCAGCCTATGTAGCTACAACTGTAGGAGGAGGGTTTGTACCAGATGAAGAGACTGCACCAGTCCTTGGCTTCTTGGAGATTTTTGAAAAAGGAAGTGCCTCACACGTACTCCTCTTCTTACACTGGAGCTACTTTTCTGGTGATGACTATTTTTCTTCCTCCATAAGTGGCACTTTTTCAGTCGCAAGTTGCTCTTTTCTAGCCATGATCTCTTCACTATCAGATATTTGAAAGCTTTGAGGTATAATTTTAGTGAAAGAGATCAATTGGTAGCTATCATAATATTCATCATATATGTCCGAAAATATATCATCCATCGCCAGGCCATAGGCTGACCCAGTTTTTCCTTGGTGGGCCCTCATAACCCACCAATTGGTGATTTTCTCCTCAGACCAAGCGGGCAACTGATCCTTCATTTTTCTAAACAGGCCTGAAGGAGGAATCTGGTGCTTGTGGACTTCAGGATTATATTCAACCTCCATCTCATAGAAATCATGCCATGGTGGGAATGTCATCATTTTCTCAATGTGCCATTCGAGATCATGCCCCTCTGGATTATTTCTCTATTGCTCAATATCTGCTCTAGGACAACAATGAAAACTCTTTGCTTTGATCAATATCATGAAATGACCCAAAGGGTCATATTTCCACCGTTGGGGCAACTCAACCAAGCCGAGGTCATAGAGGGTTTTAGTAATCAACTAATTTTTTCCAACCTGGCTTACTTCAATGTCATCAAAGGCAAAGGGTATTGTACATGTGGTTCATTTCCCTCGACCCACCCCATAGATGTGATTAATGAAATCATTCTGGCGGGCAACCTCCAATGCAAAAAGGTGCTCTGTAGCAAAATATGGAAGGAGAAATGACTTACTAGTAAAGCCAAAAATTTGTACAATGATGCCTTGCATCAACAAGAAAATATCACCTTTCTCTTGTCATGATAACCTCCTCTCTCATCAGCTCTTGGCACTCTCTCACATGTGCCAAAAATAAGCTCGAGGGTGGGGCCCAAGAACATTCGGTTGAAATTATAATATGACTCCTTTCTGGACAAACTCGAAGTCCATAAATAAACTGGCAACTTCTTGTCTGCCACATCAGTCTGCTTGACAACTATAAATGAAAAGCGTTGGTGCATGTGGAAAAAGAAATACCATGCTAAAAATGAAGAATGTCTGAACACTACCTCTTCTCCACTCTACACTCTCTCCAACTGGGTATGCATTCTTCGAGCCATGTAATCCACCCAATCAAATAAAATCAGGTTCGTGCTCATCGTCATTGTTGTCGAAGCATAGAATTCTACCTGTAAAATACATTGTACAAGTGTCGCTTGCCATTTATGCACTGTAGAATCGGTAGGAAGACCAATCACCTAGGCCAACATAGAAAACATGTCTGGACTCTTAAAATCTATTAAAGGCTTTGGCAAAGTTAACAACTCTCCAAACTGGGGTATCTTTATCAGCTGATTTTCCATGAACTAGCGCAATGTCACAGTCGACTGGTACCTTTCATCTTGCTCCTTGAGATTTAACTTTTTGAACATAACATCCGGAGGAGGCATCACCCCACAAGAAAATGCTTCTCTAATTGCATTAGATGAAATGCTGAATAATTTATCTCCCTTTGCATTTTGAATAGTTCTTGTGGTGGGGTTATAAAATTTTGCAATAGCCAGCACCAGTTCTGGGTAAGCATGAACAGGTGTACATAGGTACCAAAAAATCTGTGCATGATACGCAATAGTCAATGGGATTTCTGGCATCAAGCCTTGTCTGACAACAACTTCTACATCCTAGCATAATTTTTCCATGCCCTTGTTTGAAATGATGTAGTCACCAATCTGAGCTAGTGCATCATAATACGGATCAAGCTCTATATCTTCGTTTCACTTGGATTTTTTAGCTTTCTTGCCTCCTACTTTTTTTTACGTTTTCTTTGTCTCGATAGCTTTCTTCCCCATCTTCATCCTTTAATAATTTTACTTTAGCACTTTGATAGTTCTGCAAAGAGATAATAGTTCGGCAAAGTTGAATGATGATCCTGTAATGCTCCAAAAAAATGCTCTTGATATTTCTTTGTCTGCAAGCTTCTAGTTTACCTTATAATTTTTGCTTCCAACTACCTAATTTAATGCATGTGGCATGCCTTGAGAAATCTGGGTGAACGTGCTCCTTGGTTCTCTCACTTGACATGCTTTTTTATGATTTTTTAACTACCAATCAATTACCAATAATGCCCTTGCACTGTAAATCTTCTTCGAATGTCGTGCCTAGCCACTTTTTAATCTTGAGGGGCATAATCTGGTTATTAATGATTAACCTCGGGAATGATGAATGTGATGGGAGTGCTCTTTGGGGTAAAATTAGTAAATTCGTTGGATTTAGATACTAAAAATATCTTCTCTAAGTTTTTCTAGTGAAATTAGCTTGATCTCATGCATTTTAACTAAATTTTACTCTGAAATTAGCTCATGCCAGTGAAAACGCTTTTTCGGGTGCACTTGTTTTTCTAGAAACATCAACTGGGGTAAAAATAATCATGCAACTGATGGTTTCGTTCAACTAGAGCTCTAAAAATATTCTTCCCTGCTTTGCTTGGTGAAATTACATGCTTGGAAATCTTTAAAATAATTCATCTTCTTTATTTGCCAAAAAAACAAGCTTTATTTGGAAAAAGCAAGATGTAAATTAATTTTGCCCCCTTCCATGCCAAAATAATTCTGCCAACTAGAGTCCAAAAAAGCATGTAATATTTTCTTTTCTCATCTTGAGTTTTCACCTTGAAATTATCTACAGGTGGAGTGTAAAGGGATTTCGCTTCGAAAATAAAGTATGCAAGGTGAAATTGACTTTTCCAGGTAGAAAAAATATCTTTTTCTTTTTTATTTTTTATTTTTCTTCTTTTTTATCTTTTTTTTATCTTCTCTTCCCGACAAATAATAATGGGGGCACATTTTAGTGCTCTAAAAAAACAAACCTTCCAAAATCCATATGTACCCATGCTACCAAAAAAACCTTAAATAATTTTGCCGACGAAATTACTTGTTTTCTTTTAATGTTTTTGCCTCAAATAAGACCAAAAGGTTTTTAAAACATTTTTGGGGTGAAAAATATTTTTTGCTAGTGAAGAAGTGCTTTCGGAGTGAAAATAGCCTCCTGGGGTGAAGTTAAATTCTCCCAATGAAACTACTTTTTTTTTTTTTTTAATGAAATAAAACATACTTAGTCATTAAAAATAAAATGACATTAAAAGAAAACTATACACATATTTACATACTTGGTCTAAAATTTTCACTGATGATAGGCCTTCAAATGAAGACCATTTACTGGAATTGGCAACACATGGTCATCCATATCCTGCAAGTAATAGGAATTGACTTGATTCACACCCAAAATCTAGAAAGGGCCCTCCCAAATCACCTCGAACTTGTGATGCTTGTCTGGATTTGCCTTGTTCTCATTCCATTTCAACACCAGATCACCCACCTTGAAAGCCTTCTCATAAGTCTTCTTACCGAACCACTTCTTCATCATTTGGGCATGTTCCATGAAGGCATTGTACGATTTCTCCCTCTCTTCCTCCAGTTATAAAATTTGAGCCAACCTTGCGCTCATGGGGTCAAATTCATCATCTTCACCATCAAGTAAGTGCAAGGATTGAAGGGCCAACAATTCAATATGAATGGGCAAGACTACCTCTTTTTCGTATACCAAGGAATAAGGGGATGTTTTGATAGATTTTTTCACTGAGATACGATCGACCCATAAGGCTTGGTTCAAGAGCAAGTGCCAACTTCACTTGTTATCTCCTAGAGTCCTCTTCAGAATCTTGAGTAGATTCTTGTTCATGGATTCGGCTAGGCCATTTCCCTACGGATAGTAATTTGATGAGGTTTTTAAATAAATATCGTACTTACCCATGAACTCATTGATTTTAGCATCGATGAATGGGGTTCCATTATCTATTATAATTGCATCTGGGATGCCAAAATGAGTGATCAATCCTTCAAGGAATGAGATGACCACCTCCTGGTTGGCTTTCTTGGTTGGGATTGCTTCGGTCCATCGAGTGAAATAGTCAGTTGTAGTTAGAATGTACTTATGCCCAATGGATGAATTAGGATCAATGACCCCAATGAAATCTAAGCCCCATTGCTGAAATGGTGCTTCTACTTGAATCGGATGAAGGGGTAATGATGCATTCCTACTTCTACCGACATATCTTTGGCATTTGTCATAACTTTGACTAACTTTGAAAGCATCTGCAAAGAGAGTGGGCCAAAAATAACCTACTTTGATGATCTTCAATGCCATGGGTCTCCCTGCATAATGGCCTCCTGACAATCTAGAATGGAATTCTTCTAGGATTTTCTGCTTCTCTGATTCTTTGATGCACCTGAGAAGTACTCCATCAATATTTTTATGGAACAATCCATTTGGCAACATCACATACCTAAGAGCCTATAGTCTGAATCTCCTTCTCTATGAAGCATTGAGATGTGAAGGACATCTTCTTGAATTGAAATATTTGACAAGGTCCTCTATCCAATCATGATCAACTATAGAGTGATTAGTAAAATTACTTTCACTTACTGAATCTTCAAGTTGGCAAACCATGGATTCAAAAGCAACGCTTCTTGCAAGCTCTTGACATAGTGCTCGACCTCGAACCAATTTGGTTGGTCAGATTTCAACATCATACTCCTAGATTTTGGAAACCCAACTAGCTCTCTTGTCTCCAAGCTCTCCTTGAATGATGAAACTTCGAACATCTGGATGAACAACATAAACTATTATTTTTCTCTAGGAAATAAAATGTTAAAACTTCTTCAAGGACTTCATTACCACATATACTTGCTTCTCAATGAAATTGTATTTCTCTTCATGCGGTTGGATGACTTGGCTTAAGAAAGTAATTGGATACTCATCTCCATCATCTCCCTTCTGTGTGAGCACCACTGTGTAACTCTCTTGTTCACCAATGACATACAGGATAAAATCCTTTGAATAATCAGGGTTTACTAGAATTAGGGCTTGAGCAATTCTTTCTTTAATTTCTCTGAATGCTCACTTCCTCTGCTTAGTCCATTTGAACTCAACATTTTTCTTTAAAATCTCAGTCATTGGTTTTACCACTTGGGTAAAATCTACAATAAAATTTTGAATAAAGTTTATCTGCCCAAATAATGACTACAAATCCTTCTTGTTGGCAAGTAGTGGAAGCTTTAGAAGAGCCTCAGCTCTAGTTGGATCAATAGCTAAACCTTTCTCTAAAATGATGTGGCCTAGGAGCTTTCCTTCCTTTATAATGAATATGGACTTCTTCGGATTGATGGATATTTTGAACTCTTGATATTTCTTGAACACTTATCTTAAATGTAGACTATGCTCCTCCCTATTATGAGAGAAGATAGTCATGTCATCCAGATAAATTACAATGACATGATTTAACAACTCACCAAAAGCTACGTCCATCACTCTTTGAAAAGTTGCTCCAACGTTCGAGAGACCAAATGACATTCATTGATAAGCAAATGTTCCCCATTTCATGGTGAACGTCATTTTATATTGGTCTTCATCCTTGACCCAAATCTGATTATAGCTAGAGAATCCATCCAATAGAGAAAATATCTGAGCTCCTACAACTACATGAAGAATCTGATCAATCTGAGGTAAAGGATAATGATCCTTCAGGGATGCTTGATTCAAATTTTGGAATTCAACACATAGGCGAATATCTTCATTCTTCTTCCTCATAGGGACCAAATTCGCTACCCAAGTAGAATGCTTGATCGGGTAAATGATCTTGGCTTCCAACATCTTCAACAATTCAACTTTCATCAAGGCTTCAATCTTGGGATTGACTGGCCTCTACTTTTTCCTGAAGGGTTTCACTCCTTCCTGCAACTCAATGGTATGTTGGATCACATATTTGTTGTAGCCTTTCAAATCCTGGTAGCTCCAAGCGATAATGTCTGGGAACTCATGGCATAGCTCCTTGATCTGCTCCAACTCTTCTAGAGTGCAATCGATACCAACTTTGATTGACTTCTCGGGTCCCAACTGTAGCTCAGTGTACTCCTCATCCACTTTGATCTTATGCTTTTCTACTCTATCATTTTGATCAAAGAGACTCTCAAGCGTAATCAATCCTTTTGGAATATGATTATTCCTCAGCTGGATCAATCCCTCAACTTCTTCCTCATCAAGTGTTCTTCCTTCCATAGTACTAGCTTCTCTTATCAAGAAATTTACAATCTGTTCATCACTTTCAAACACTTGCTAGTAGATATTCTTTTAGGAACTGAAGGTCTGTAAACTAACCTCACAGTCTTGGGTTTTCTCACCACATGCTCAACTAGAGAAAAGTTGGCACCAAGGGATGCCAAGAGATCAACATGCTTGTTCTACTCCCATGAGATCGCTTGGATGTTCAACGTTGTGTAAGCCTCAAATAGGTCCCAAAATTTGTTGTGGTACACCTTCAGGTAGTGCTTCTTGGAGACACATTTGTTCGTTACTTGATTCACAATCAGTTTCAAATATTCAAAAATCTGTAGTTGTTTAATCCCAAGCTTCTCTACTTTCTTCAAGCCTAGGCATAGTGCTTCATACTCGATAGCATTGTTGGTACAACTCCAGGTCAATCGGTATGAATAAGTCTTTTGTATGCTAGAAGGATAAATGAGAATGATCCCTACTCTTGCATCATTCTTGCATCTTGCACCATCAAAGTACAACTTCCATAATTGATCTAGAATAGGATCTTGATCATCAGACACCTTCACTTCAGCTTTTTCAGGCTTAGTAATGGTGTAACAACCAATTTTAGTCTCCATCATGGCATTAAAATCGAGCATTGAAAACTCATCTTCTATTCGAAGCTCATCCAGAACTTCTTCCATCAAATCTAATTCTTCCAATTCTTCGATCATCATGTTGATAGAATTCATGGATTTTTCTTCTTCTTCAATCTTCTCTATATGAAAAGTAGAAGGCTTCTCATTATAGATTCATATTCTCTTCCCTTTGATAGGAATCTCCATATGGGAATAGTCCAGAGAAAGATAGCCTCCCAACTTGGTAGTGAACTCCCTTGAGAGGCACATGCTGAAATATGACTCCAGATCAACCACAACCACCTCTTGGATCATAGTGATCTGAGGTATTTTATGCAACACAATGGGGATGTCTTTGATGACACCTACTATTCTCATAGGGGTTCCATCTAATTACAAAATTCTAGGGCTACTTCTTGTATATTCCATACCCATAACATCACAAACTACCTTTGGCATGACAGTTGTCGCAACACTAGAGTCGATCATGCAATTATGCACAATCCAACCTTCCATCCTGAGAGACAAGTAGAAAGGGGGTGGTCTATTCTTTCCAGTAGCTGAAGTAGTTAGCATTTGAGAAAAAACTATTTGAGTAGGATTCTTCCCCTTATCTTTAACAAACTTCAATGATTCTTGCAACAAGTCAACTTG
This sequence comes from Wollemia nobilis, assembly GCA_028583015.1. NCBI lineage: Eukaryota > Viridiplantae > Streptophyta > Pinopsida > Araucariales > Araucariaceae > Wollemia > Wollemia nobilis. The sequence continues at coordinate 11,974,270 of JAQPPZ010002907.1, read as the reverse complement.
TCCAGGCAATTGCAATGCATCATAGAGACTAACCTTGGTTGGAATCCTCTTCAGCTCTTCAACAATGTTGTACGTAGATGCATTGGACTCCTTTCCTTCATTGGTAGCCTCATACTTGCTCTGATACTATTGTGTAGCCTCTACCCTCTGACGCTTGGTCAAGGATGGGTATTTGAGATTTTCTCTGGCCTGTTCCTCCATTTCAACCTTCGTTTGCGAAGTTGAAGCCTTTTCTTGCAATATTTCTTTCACTCATGGAGGTAAAAGATATTTTAATAGGATAGGTGCATCTGGCTTGGGCGCTGGAACAGGCACTTTCGCTTGTGCTTGTTTTTTCTCATTTTGCACCTTCGGGTCAATAGGTACCTTCAATGGCTCCATTTCAGCTGGGTCTACTATGACGGGTTTTCTTCCAGCTCTCATGAGAACTAAAACTTGTTCTTTAGAAGGGACCATGAAATTATGATCGACTTCTATAATCATGTTGATCTGACCATCGGAAGAACTATCTACCAATGTTTGCACATAGTTCAAGTGAACCATGCAAGTTTCCTCACCATGTGGATCATTGCAGGTAGAGCACCAATACGCTTTGTCTGATGGGCCAACTTCTTCATTTGTCAATACGATCAGATTCCTCTCAGGCACCTTGTTGGTTGAAGTTGCTTGCTCCCTGGTGATCGGCGGAGGTTGAAATCTCCTAGGCTAGAAATCTCTTTCAGCCTGCTTCTTCTTAATCACCATGATCTCATTGCTCATCGCTCTTATGGTTGAGTTCATTGACTACATCTCTTTCAACAACTTCTCTTGGGGATCAAGATTTGAGGGTGTTGGAGGAGCTGGTAATGGAAGTGGTACAGGTGGAGATGGTAGTGTTGGGAATGGAACTAGAGTGGGTAGTTGTGGAATGGATGGAGTAGGCAGTTGTAGGATAGAAACTGTCATCATGGTTTGAGATGAACTTAGATTCCATGAAGGGATTGGATACATGGGGGACATTGGCAGGGATTGAGAAGATGCATTGGAATATAAATACTATGGGAGATCAAGAAATATAGGCATCATCATCTTTGGTGGAAGCTTATCGATAGCAATCAGATCAGCCTCAACCTTTTGTGTAGTAGAATACAAGGCCAAAAATGTATCAATGTTGGACTGATGGATGGCCATGCTAATGTCAGAATTGAAGGCTCGAAGGTAATAGAATGTGACTTGTTTGGGAGTCGATCGGAGACCATCGGGGACTCTCTGCCAAGTTTGGGTGAACCTGACATTGAAGTCAATAATTTCCTCCTGTGGATACCTCTGAATGGTGGTAAATTGATGCAATAGAGAGAAAGGATCTACTTGTTCATTGAAACCTTTTATCAATAATTCAGCCAACTGGTCCTAGGTGGTAATAGTGGTAGGCTATAAAGATCGGTACCAGTAAAGTAACTTCCCTCTGAGAGAGAGCACAAGCAATATTACCATGACATCTTGATTTGGTGATGTGATGGTTGTGAATGGTGGGTGGTGGTTGTGTTTTTTTTGGGGATTTGAATGGGGGGTTGTTTTGTTGGGGAGGAAAGCTAGTGGTTGTGCTAGCGGGACTTGAAGGAACAAAAAACACACCAACTACCTGTGAAGATGTTGCAATCGATGGAATAGTCGAAGTGACTAACCTAGGATGCTCTCCTAACACTTGGGTGTCAAGCTCAAAGAACTCAATGGGGTTTTCAAAATTTTTGGCCTTCGATCTTGTGATCATGAAGTAAAGCTTTCACCCACTTCACGTTCGGAGGCTTCTGGGTAAAACTGAGTCGCCAGATGTTCTAGTCAGATAGTAAAAATATGAACATCAAACCTTAATACTGCTCAAAGTGGAACTTTTAATGTCCCACCGGGTGTGCCAAAAACTGTTGGTCACGAATCTGCCTAAGTACATAATATATGTGCGCCCTAGACCCGACCAACATTGAAAGGCTGAAGGAAAGAGATATCCTTCGGGCCAATCTCCAGAGAGGGTTGGTTCCCGTACTAATCTAACAATCGGTGTAAGCTTAGGGTAACAGAAAGAGATGGGAAATGATAGAAAGGAATGGGAAATATGGCTATGAGCCAGAAATGTAAGGTGGGGATAAACTAGCAGCTAAAACCCAAATCAAGTTTTAATTAGCATATAACAGAAAGGAAAGCATAGGAACCATTCACAGCTTGTAGAGATAACTTCCAATAAACATTTCAGCATTCAGTTCTCTATTAGGAATTAAATTCAGATGCAGAATTTAACTTTATCTAACAAAGATCATGAACCTAACAGAAATGATAAGCAGAAAATAATTACATACACCACTGATCCAGGAACCAGAGCCAAATATCTTTCAATTGATGCAGAGAACTCAAAGTGTTTTTTGGCAGAGTGTCTATCCTCCTTTTTTACATCAAAATGCTTAGTATTTTAGTATTTATAGAGGGTTGCACCTCTGTAATTAAATGCACATTAAAACAAAATGTTGGCTAGTCAAAGATCATACATCAACAATTTTCTCCTCGACAACAACAATGCACAAATCAGCGCATTCTTTAGGAAGCAACGATCCCATTTTGGTGGAGAGCACCTAGGAAATCAGCAAGGATGAATGATGGAAAATCATTTCAGGAGTCGATGCATTGAAACACAACAATATCACATAAAAATCAGGAGCTCGAACATTAAATCTTGGTTGCCACTTCGTCGTCTTGCACCTCAGAATTTTATTTTCACCAGGAAGACCCAACGAAAATCAACTTCGTTTGGAAAAGGAGCGAAATCAATGGACGGTGCCTCGAGAATGAGCAGGGTCGTACTAGAATCAAGAGCGCAACATTTAATCTTGGTAGATCTTCCACAATAGTCCCCGACATATTAAATTCATTGCCCCAAGAATTAAATTAATCAATCCTTTAGTATTTCCCAAAAATAATCTATAGTGAAAGCGCCTTTGCCTAGATTTTCATCATTAATTTCATCAATTTCACCCAAAAATGTTCTTGCTTGCTCTTGCTCTTTCTCATGGGAGGATTTCGCCAAGAAGTGGGGTAAAAATAACTTCCACTGCCAAAGGGGCAAAAATGATGAATTTTGCTTTACCTAGGACGAAAATAGATTTTCGCTAGAAAAAGGAGCGAAACTCCCCAACGAAGGCCTTTTTTTGCGAAACTGCTAGCAGACAACTCGTTTGCTCCTATTTTTGCCACTGGGCGAAACTAACTTTGACTTTTCAGGATGCTTTCGCTTGGAGAGATGTCTGCCAACTACTTTCGCTCCAAAATTGATTAAAAATAGCAGGTCGCTCAAAGGAGGGGTGAAATTGACTTTGACCATGCAGAAATATGCTTTTTATGAAGAGGTATACATAGAATTATTCCAAAATAATGAAACAAAAATAAATAACTCAAAAGAATATAACAGCTCATGCACATAGAACACAAGATATTTATCCTAGTTCACCCAATATGGGCCATGTCCAGCAAACAAGAACCACACCTTATTTTATATTATTATTCACCTTACCCATAATGGGACATTATAATAAATATAAAGGAAAATATTACAACCCTAAAACACAATGTAGTATTAGAATACCGTGGGCAAAATACCATGGGCTAAAACCACCTATACCCACCATTAACAGGAATCCCACCGCCTTCAAAAATAGCTCTGATAATATCTTTGGAAATAGGGACCGTCGAAATTGGGGCCTATCGTACAATACTTCCTCTACAAAGGATGGGACACATCCAACATTCTCCCACTTGTTGAATACTTTGCATAAAGGTTGTAATCAATGTTAGTTCCAACACTCAGTCTAGCCAGATCCATTTCAACTGTACAAAACATGAACTTTTATGTGCCTTGGTTAAAGCATCTGCAATATTTTCCTTGGTATCCACTTTTTCTAGCAACACTTTCTTTTGTTCAATCATGTCCCTACTGAAGTGGTACTTTGTATCAATTTGCTTTGTTATTGAATGGTAGGCAAGGTTCTTTACCAAAAATATAGCACTTTGGCTGTCACAATTTATCTTCACAGCTCCTTGAAAGAACCCAATCTCAGCACATAGTCTTTGTAGTCATACTACTTCCTTACTTGCATTAGTGGCTGCCATGTATTTAGCTTCAGTGGTTGAGAGAGCAACAACATTTTACCTTTTGCTCATCCAACTAATAGCTCCTCCAAACAAGTTGAATACATAAGAACTAGTAGATATTCTATTATCAAGATCTCCAGCCCAATATGCATCAACAAAGCCTTATATATCCAAGAATCTATTTTTGTTATCTACTCCTTCATAACAGATTGAAAAATTAGATGTACCAAGCAAATATTTGAAAACCCTTTTTACAACAATCCAATGCTCTTTCCCATGTTTAGACATGTATCTGCTCAAAACTACCACTGCATGGGTAATATCTGGTCTAGTACACACCATGGCATACATTAAACTCCCTACAACATTTGCATAAGGAACATGGGATATTTATTCTACCTCTTATTCTATTTTTGGATACTGTTCATCAGATAAATTTTCACCCAAAGGAATAGGTACTTTTACTGGTTTGCAATCCTGCATACTGAATCTCTTCAATATTGTTTCAACATATTTTTTCTAATTCAGCCACAACTTTTTGTTTGAATGATCTCTATTTATTTGCATGCCCAAAATAAAATTTGTAGGACCAAGATCTTTCATGTAAAACTGTGATGCTAACTGAGACTTCACTTCCCTAATCATTTCCTTACTATTTCCAATTAGTAACATATCATCAACATACAAAACTATAATGAAAAGTTCATTACCAATTTGCTTTGAGTATACACAATGATTAGAATTTATACGAACAAAATAAAGTCCTAAAACATAAGTATCAAATTTTTGATACCACATTCTAGGTGATGATTTCAGTCCGTACAGATATTTCTTTAAATTACATACAAAATCCTCCTTTCCTTTAGAAATGAATCCTTCAGGTTGTCTCATATAGATTTCTTCCTCCAAATATCCATGAAGGAATGTAGTTTTTACATCCATTTGCTCTATTTCAAGATCAAATGCAGCAACCACAAATAAAAGAAATCTTACTGAGGTTAGCTTTGCAATAGTAGAAAATACTTCACCATAATTAATTCCCTCTACCTAAGAATAGCCTTTAGCAACCAGGAAAGATTTATATTTCTCCACTTTACCTTCAACATTCTGCTTCTTCTTGAAGATCTATTTACAACCTATTTCTTTTCTTCCACCAAGTAATTTTACTAGATCCCATGTCTTGTTCTTTTTCAGGGCCATCATTTCCTCATTCATGGCTTCTTCCCAAAGATTTGCCTCTTCATAATTAACATCTTCTCTAACTGTTCTATGATATTCATCAGTAATAGATAAAACAAAGGAAGAAGGAAAAGCAGATGGACTATATCTATCAAGTTGCCTTCTTTCTCATGTTGATATCATTACCACAGGTGTATGAACCTCTGGTTCATCCTCTTCTTCTTCTTATGAGTAGGATTTTTCTTCAATGAGATCAAATTGTACCTTTTTAGGTTCTTCTTCTGTTACTTAATTCTTGTGATCATTTTTCATCTCTCTAAACACCACATCTCTACTATAAACTGTCCTTTTAGTTTTTGGATTTCAAAGTTTATATCCTTTAACACCATCTTTATAACCAATAAAGATACATTTAACAACCTTATTATCAAGCTTACTTATTTTCTCCTTTGTAATATGCATGTATGCATCACAACCAAAAACTCTAAGATGTGAAAGAGAGGGTTTCTTACCAAACCATGCTTCAAATTGAGTTTGATCCAAAAAATTTGATGTAGGAGATCAATTCCATAAGTAACATGCCACATTCCCAAAATTCCTATGCCATAATAGCACCACTGAGCATACTTCTAGCCTTTTCCATCAGTGATTTGTTCAATCTCTCAGCAACTCCATTTTGTTGTGGTGTATATGGAGTAGTCTTCTATCTTGCAATACCACATTGCTTACAAAAAGCCTCAAATTTATTTAAACAATACTCTCCTCCATTATCAGACCTCAACATCTTAATATTTTTCTTAGTTTGATTTTCAACAAGTGCTTTAAATTCTCTAAACTTATGAAACACTTCATATTTAATTTTAAGAAAATAAATCCATGCATATTTTAAAAAATCATCAACGAAAGAAGCATAGTATCGTGATTTTCCAAGAGACGAAACAAGAACAAGACCAAAAATATCACTGTGAATCAAATCTAATATCCCTTTTGATCTTGCAACACCATATGGGAAACTCACACGATTTTGCTTGCCATAAATACAATATTCATAGAAATTAAAAACCATTGAGCAATTAGAGATATCTTGGACCATACCTTTCATGTACAAGGTATGCAATACTTTTTCTCCAATATACCCCATTTTTTTATGCCAGGGCATTTAACTTTTGTCTGATTCAGCGTCAAGAATAGTTGAGCTATTGCACTCATTTGTCATAGTGTTTTCCAATAGCTTATACAAGGTTCCAATCTGAACTCCTCTTGCTAACACCATAGATCCATGAACCATTTTGCATGATTCCTTACTAAAACTAATATTTACTACTGCATCAACCATTTTTCTTATAGAAAATGAATTTCTAGCAAGGCCAGGAATATGCATCACACCTAGGACAATTTTAACCCTACCATCCTAAAAAAATATTTTCACCCTTCCACGACCCATGATTCTAAGTGGTGAATCATCTCCCAAAAGTACCTCCCGTCCATCATATCTTTCATATTCATTGAACCACCCCTTATGAGGAGTCATATGAAAAGAGGCACCAATATCAATCAACCAATCATTTATATCTGAACATGTGGAGCAAGATGTTAGGTATACATCCCCTCCTTCATTAGTGGATTTATTTATCTCTGTGGAAGTAGATTCATCAGATATCTTTCTAGAATCAACATTCTTTGATCTACAATACTTCTTCATTTGTCCAAGCTTACCACATTTCCAATATTTTCTCTTAAACCTTTCTCGAGACTTGGATCTGCCTCTAGACGTATATCTATCACCAAATCTCATTTTATGTTTTTCCTTGGCACACCCTCTCACTGTTAGGGCATCCTTTGATGTGTCCTCCATGGCTTTTCTCCTCATATCCTCTAATATTAGAGATGCCACACCATCTTCAAACTTTAGTGTGGATGAATTTATACTACCAATTGCTACAACTAGGTTATCCCACAAATCTGGTAAATATCATAGCAAAGTAATACATTTATCCTCCTCACTCAACTTAATTTCAACAAATGCAAGTTGACTTACCATCGTATTGAATGCATTAAGATGATCTGCTACTGAATCCCCTTCATTCATCCTTAGATTTTACAATTTATTTTGAAGGAATAATTTGTTCACTAGGGACTTATATTGATACAGAGCCCCTAACTTCTCCCAAATATCCTTTGTAGTAGCTTCTCTAGAAACATTGATTAAGAATTATCTGCAAGGAACAGTCAAATTAGACTCCTCATTTTTTAATTCAACTTTTCCCAATCTTCATTAGATGTATTGGTAGGTTTCATTTCAGAGATAACAAACCACTTATCTCTATCCATGAGCAGCTCTTCCATCTTTAACTTCCATAGCTCAAAAATTTTTCCATAAAATTTTTCAATCTCTATCATTGAATGATTTGACATCATTTTTCTTCAAGCTCTTTCTACGTAAAACTCCCACTCTGAAATAGGTTTTCTATAACTCCTAGAAACCCTAGATCCTCTTCAAATGAACTGAAATCCTAGCAATAAATGCATCCCTCTATGGCTAACAACCTAGATCTGATACCATATGAAGAGGTATATATAGACTTATTATAGAATAATGAAGCATAAATAAATAACTCAGAAGAAAATAATAGCTCATAATAAATCATGCACATAGAACACAAGAGATTTATCTTGGTTCACCCAATATGGGCTACGTCTAGCAAACAAGAGCCACACCTCCTTTTCTATTATTATTCACCTTACCCGTAATGGGATATTACAATCAATATAAATGAAAATATTACAACCCTAAACCACAATGTGGTATTATAATACCATGGGCACAATACCATGGGCTAAAACCACCCATACCCCCCCATCATGGGAATCCCACCAATGCCTCCGAAAATAGCTCCGATAATATCTCCAAAAAAGAGGAGCTCGAAGCAGGGGCCTGTCGTACAGTACTTCCTTTGCAAAGGATGAGACACATCCAACATTTTAAATTGTTTTTACTTCCAAGTTGATCGTCTTGCATTACTTTGACTTTGAAATCATCTTAAAGCAACAATTCATCCAAAATAAGGGTGCAAATGAATTTCATCCCGTTCCTAAGGTGAAGTTGACTTTGACTGCGTGAAGTAATTGCACTTAGTTACTTTCACACCAGATGAGATTCTTTTCTTTGTTTTCATCCAATTTTGGGCAAAACCATTTAATTTGTTAGAAAATGGGTGATTTTTTGTATGCTTTCATTTGAATGGCACCCACTTAGTATTTTTGCCCCGAAATCAATTTGAAAATAGCAATTCACCCCGAAAAGGGTGAAATCACCTTTGACTATCTGGAATGCATGATTTTGGGTAAAATATTCTCTCTTTTACTTATAAATTTTTTCCTTTGCTACAATTTGGGCGCTTTTCCTTGTTTTCGCCCCAACTTGGGCAAAACCATCTATAACCCATTTTCGTTGGCGAAATCACTTGGAGCTTTAACTTCTATTTTTCCAGTGCAATTACTGGCACTTAGTTGTGCTTGGGAAAGTGGACGAAAGCATCTGCTTGTTTTTTAGAATGAAATTAATTAAAAAAATATCAAATTAACAACACAAAGGATTTCACAGGCCAACAAAATTGCATTGTTTAATTTGTAAACTTAGAATTTTTACAACAAAATTCAGTGTGGTAAAGCTGCCAACACTATTAAAAACCACTTTGATCTAAAATCAGATCCTAAGGCATTAATTCCATTCAATAAAAATATCAAGATTCCTATTAAAAACTCATTCATATTCTATAAATATCTAGTTGCATCAAAATTGTAGCAAAAGCAAATTAAAAAGTTGGTGCATGATTACAATTCAGTTTTATGTCCTATAAGAATTGCAGTAGATGGAGAAATGCAATTTAAGAAAAGTGTTTCTTTTGTAGATACAAGAGTAAATATAAATTTTGCAGTAGGAAGTCTACTCCAAAAATGGGTAGAATCTACAAAATCATTTCGAGTATTTACAATGACTAGAAATGGTCAAATGTAGTATTTCACCTTTGATGTTCCTATCTAGATTGGTGACAAAAATGTATACATATATTTTGTTCAAATTAATGATGGAGGTTATGATGTTGGTATTGGTAGCCCCTTCTTGGATAAATATAGACCATACACTATAACATCTCATTGCCTAGTATTAAACATTGAAAATGAAAAGGTCATAGTTCCAAGAATTCCAAATATATTTCATGCCAACAAATTAAAAGCTTAGCATACAAATCCATCATTAGAAGAAATGGTTTTTTATGAAGCCAAATTAGGAAGGGTAATACTTCAACATAAAGTAGTTCAGAAAGTATCATAGACATTCTTACTATAAATCCTATAGTAATTGTTGATTTAGAACAACTAATAATATAATTTTGTGATGAACATCCATTGTAGAAATGGGATATTGAATCACCCCAAGCTTTAGTCCCCAAAATACATGATTTTCTAGTGCAGGGAAAAATATTGTATTAAATAAGCAAGATAATAAGAAGCAAGGAAGTAGGTACAAGAACTCCTACAAAAATGCCTGATTTGACATTCATAATCAAATTATGCTTGCTCAAATTTCATAGTAAATAAACACTAAAAAAAAAGTAAAGCTATAATGGTCATCAATTATGTTCTATTAAATGCTATCACACAAGATATAAAATGGTTGTTACCTCATAAAAAGTAGCTGATAGAAAAAATGGGTATAGGAAAAATATTTCCAAAATTTGATTGCATCTCTAGTTATTACCAAATTAAAATTTGTGAAAAAGATATTGCAAAAACAACTTTCTCAACTTCGTGTGGCTTATAAGAATGGTTGGTCATACCATTTGGTTTAAAAAATGCTTATTCCCAATATTAGATGGGAATGGATAAAATATTCTCTCAATTCATGAATTTATTGGAAATTATATTAATGACTTTCTGGTCTTTAGTTAGATTTTATTAGAAATTATATTAATGAATTTACTGAAAATTATATTGATTTATGTCTTAAATTGTAAATATCAATTGTAATTATCTTTTATGGTGATTTAGACCATGGTTCAAGCATTGACATGATATCAATGGAAAAATCAAACTTCCTATGGGTTGTTAATCCCATATGTTCTTTGAAAAAATATCTCAAAATTTATTTAGAAAAGGATATTCCTCATAGGTGGGAGCTTTCTCCTCTTATTGTGGATTATTTATATTGTGAAATGTGATATATTGTGGTAGTAATTCTACTATTTAATATTGATATTTTGACCTTTAATATTGTGGCTTATTTATATTGTGACCTATGATATATTGTGGTAGTAAGGTTTAAAAGCCAACATCTATCATTATTTTAGAGTTTTGGAAAATTTAGTGTCTGCAAATGACAAGAAAGGATGATAGAAAGGTGACAAATTCTATGATATAAGGGAACAAAAACCATTGGCAAGCATGGCTTATTATTTTCCTACCTAAGGACTAATAAATATAGTCCACTCATATCTCATATTAGGGGGATGAGACTCTCCACCACCTACGAGTTAGTCATTAGTGCTCTTGTTATAAATACATATTAACCTTCCCCAAGGATTGGGGGTGACATCACAAAGGATATCCAATATGAGTCCTTAGGAAAAAACAAAAAATAACATTCTATGCTATGATGAAAAGAATAAAATTTTTGTTAGTTTGAATCTACTATTTATGCAAAATCTAAAAAGTTTGAAATAAATGAAAAAAGAAGCAAAAACAACCAAATAATACAAAATTAGAGGAAAACATAGTCGATATTTACCTATACATGCTCCTGCAAATTTTGGTTAGATGAAAATAATTTTTGTTTGTCCCATGTGACTTCAAAGGAGTTTACCTATTAAAATACCTAAAGTGTTGAAAAATTCTAGTTCGGTGTAAAATATATAAACATGGAGTGCTCAAACAAGTTTGGAGCAAGGCAAAACTTCTATAAGCACTACCCCTTTGGTATCCTTATAAAGCTTAGAAAAATATTATATAGAAAACCAAATTTGTAATTAAATATTCAAAAATATAAAGTGGGGAGGGGAGGTACATTATCATGCATAAACTCAGCCTTCATGCTACCACCATACCTATGAGAAAATATTTATGTATGGTGATATATGATTGTTATTGGATAAGGAGGTATTTTTATGTAGGTAGGTCCCTCAACTTGTTTGTCTTTTTTAGATAGAATAAGGAAAAATCTAAAAATAAGGTTAATGAATAATCACTTATTTAGGCTAGATAAGAGTGTCCACCCCGGATAAATCCCCTATCTAATCCTATATAGATTCCATCCATTTCTAGAAAAAATTATGAATTTTGACATGGTATCACAATGAGTATGAATAAACATTGCTTGGTCATACAAAACGTTCATTCAATGCATGTGATCCTTCTTCCAAAAACGAGGGCAAAATTTTCTTTGAAGCTTCATAAGCCTTTCTTGCATAAGAAGTATTTTCTCCATGGATCACCATTCTTCCCTTCAGATTTACCAAAAATTTTGTGCCTCCTCCATTTTTTGTTTTGTTATCACCAAGGTATACTCACAAAATTAAATTTAAATTATTCCCTTATATGCTTCTAGGCATGTGATGACATTGAATTTGAAAGGAAATGAAACAGAGCTAGTTTGAATTCATACCCTATTGCCTTCTTGTGTAAGCTCTTTACAATACTCCATTATTTTTATAGGTCATTCCTCTTCAAGGACGGGATGCTTCCCTAAAAATTTATGTTGAGAGTGAAAAAAAGGCTAAAAGGATATAGTTTTAGGAATTTGTTAATTTTCTTAATGAAGGTTTGAATCCACATATTCCTTTGGATGCTTAGATCAAGGTTGCAAAAATTAAAATAAAATATTGTCAATGTTTTTTTACTATAGTCTTGGATGTTAGTGAACTAGTTATACAGGTGGGTGATAGGGCATTGGATGGAGAAAAACACTGATTGAATTCTATCACTACTCTTTTATCTTCTTCTATAATGACCTAAAGACATGATCCATAGACATGGCTTTAGAATTATGAGCAAGGGATCCGATTGGTTGGTTATACCAAAGCAACTAAGGTTATTGTGTATAGAAGGATTCATATTCAAATCCCTTCATTGGTATTTTTTTGTGCCTCTCTTTGGCTTAGAAGTAGTGACATTCAAGTATTTAGGAAATAAGTTTCCTATTAGCCTTATGTGGCACTATGTCATCTTGGACAATACATTGTTTTTTGGTTATTAGAGACCAAGGATCAAATCCCTCTAACATAATAAAGTGAAATAAAATGGACTTTGGTTGATGTGGTAGCTATCATGGTGTCTTCTTGCATCACCTAATTAAAAATTTTCCTTATTTAATCCAATCAGCAAATAAAAGGATAAGTGTCATTGATTTGGCTAAGCAAAGGAGCTAAAGTGGTGAAACATGATTGGGGTGCAATAAATCAAAAGTTTCCAAGACAGGTTGGGATTAGCTCTTGCAACTCTAAGGTTTAGCCATTTAATTTTTGCATTTTAAGAACCATTTGGGTAAAACTTCTAGAGACCATAAATTTCTATATGAAAGCATTTTGAGACTTTTTTTAAATTTCATAATTAGCTCTACACAATGGAGGCATAATTTGATAGACATGTTGCAATGTCAGGAGCCATTATGTAAATTGGATTATAAAGCCCTAGTTATTCACTTCAATAGGTAAAAATTTAGTATTTGATCAACCCAAATAATTAGATTGATATGTAGTAAGAATCTATATTACATATTTCAAGAAGATAAAGTAGTAGCCCTTGATAAAGAAACCTACCACCTAATAGAAGAGGCTCTTGGCCTATTTTTCTTGTTGATTGAACCAAAGTTAGTGAAATGACCAGAAGTTGACATTTGATCTAACAACAAGTAATAACACAAGTCATTCAGAAACATATGCTTTATTCATTATCAATTTTGTATAGGTTACAAATAGGGAGAGTTTCCCCTTTTCTTTCTTTTCATGAATAAGCAATATAGGCCTGATGCCTCCTTCTGATGTCCCTCAGTGTAGGTGGGCTTCGTTGTATGCGGGCCACCACTGGGTTGCTGTTTTTTGGTGTTCCTTTCCTTCAAATCTACTGAATAACCTGAAAGAAACTTGCAAGAAAGGGTCAATACGTTGGGGGGCTTGCCTTAGTCAGGCCCCATATTTAGGAAGATGAAATGACTATAAAACTATAACATAAATCAAAATAAAATATGCAGAAGGTAATAATATGCTGAAATAGAGCTTACCTCCCAAATTTGGGGTGATTTGGGGCTTGCAGATGCAATTCGTGACCCGGGTCGCTAATTGGGGCCGGATTCGTAGGGCAGGCTACGAATTGAGTTGTGATGCTCTTCTGGTGAAATATCTTTGGTAGATCGATCCTAAGGCAGCTAGGGTGCCTCTGTATGCTATCAGAATCTGTCTATGTGCATCGGGAATGGACTATGTGCTATTGGCTTTCCATTTCTATAGAGTAACTATACTTTGTTGAATATGGGAATCAGACTTAATTAGGGGTTTGGGACCCATTATTTATAGGCAAATGCAAGGTGCAGGGGGGGTTAGATAGACTAAACCTAGGTTTGATTCTGACTAGGGTTAGGTTAAGAAATGCTATGTGGCAACATCACATTCTAAGTAGGAAATATCCTATCCTCACACATGTGTGAGGAAGGATTAGTGCTAATCCTAATTAGGCCTTAAGCATGTTTAGGGGAGGATTAAAAGAAAACCCTAGGAAACCCTAAATTGGCACATGTGGGAGGATTTGATTAACACTAATTATGAATTAAGAGTTAATTAATCCAATTTTGCCCTAAAAAGGGGCTTAAGTGAAGTCAACATTAAATTAGAATTTGATAATTGACTTTTAATTGATTTTGCCAATTAATACCCCGTGGGGGTGTCAATTGAGTGTAAATGGGCTATGCATCACCTCGGGTTGCCGTCTGAAGGTATCTCGATGCATAAGATGTGGTTTTGAGGGCTTATTAGGGTTTTGGACCTGAAAGCCATTTGTGGAAGTCTACACGTTACTATGGTGAACTTATGGAAGTCTACGCATGTCTACGCATGTCTACGCATGTCTACGCATGTCTACGCATGACTACACATGACTACAATAGTCTACAATAGCCTAGGGATGTCTGGAATCACCTATAGATATGCAAAAATAGCAATGTGTGACTTTTGGGTGTCTACATTTTACCCCTTTTTGTACTATACTGTGTAGAACACAGTTTAATACAAAAATATGAAGGGTTTGTGCAGAAGGAAAAGGGATAGAAGGGGAATGGAATCCAATCAAAGGGTATGTAGCCGCTCGAAGCGTGACCATACAAATCAATCGGGTATCCAGGGAAAATAAGAGAAAGAATGGAATCTAATCGAAGGTATGTAGCCGCTCGAAGCGTGACCATACAACATCAATTGGATGTCCACAGGGGAAGAAGAGAGGAAGGAAAGAAGGAAAAGAGGAAAGAGATAAAAACAATGCTAGTAAGGGAAAATGAATGATTATGAATGCAATGATGTGATTTTGTTGAGTCCGTATGACATTTACGATGCCATACTAGTTGCTTGAGAATGACAACTTTTGGCTGCTTTGCTTTTGCGACCAGATCAACGTGGTCCAAAAGTATGATTAGGACAAAAGCCTAACTAAATATTTGTTGTTGATTGATTGATGAGAACATGGCGACAAGTGTCAAACCATTTGAGCTAGTTTAACATTTGGATCGTCAACTCGTGACCATATCAGCATGGTCGCGAAGTCCATTTCCAAATGTTGCGCTAGGATTGATCAAACGTATCATCCATTGTGTACTCGACGTACATGAATGCTAGATTGACTTCTCCATAGTAATGCGTAACTCTCTTGATGTAACCCATGTCTGTTTGGGATTGAGATTATAATCGTATGATAATCTTCAGCAAAAAATTTTGTAGACAAATGCGCTAATCGTGCTTTTGGATTTTTGATGTTGTGGTTGCATGCAAAGCTGACTTTGGATATGAATACCCCCTCAAACGAGGAATCAACAATGAGGTGAATGGAATGTGGTGATTTGATGATGCAATGATTGATAAAGATACCAATGCATGATGAATATGATTGCTAGTACGAAGAGAAAATAATGGGATCTAATCAAAGGTATGTAGCCGCTCGAAGCGTGACCATACAACATTGATTGGATAGCCAAGAAGGAGAAGGAAAAGAATGGGATCTAATCAAAGGTATGTAGCTGCTCGAAGTGTGACCATACAACATTGATTGGATAGCCAAGGAGGAGAAGAGAAGAAGGAAAGAAGAAGAAGAGGAAAGAAATAAAAAGTAATGCTGGTAAAATGAAATGGATGATTGTGAATGCAATGTTGTGTTTTTGTTGAGTCTGTATGACATTTACGATGCCATACTAGTTGCTTGAGAATGACAATGTTTGTCTATTGTGCTTTTGTGACCAGATCAACGTGGTCCAAAAGTATGAATGTGACAAGTTTATTGGTAAAATGCAATGTGTGTTTGCAAGTGGTGTTAAAAGGTAAGTTTTTGAGGCTCCTAGGGTTTTAGAGGGCATTTCCCTGCTTTCCTAGGGTTTTGGGGATGTTTTGAGGTATTCTAGCTCAATTTGTGACTTGGGTAGTGATTTTGACCTAATTCATGACCTAGGTAATGAATCGGATTTTAAAGAATATTTAAGCCCAAAATTGCATGGGGGGATCATTTGCATGATGCACAACTGTGGAAAGTAATTTGGGAGAGCAATTGATAGCATGGAAGGAGCGCATTGACGATTGTGAGAGACAGGATGATGAAGGGATGTAGACCAGCTGGCATCAGGCATGGGATCCCACCGGTAAGTGATCTTTGACTTTGTTTTGTTTGTATTTTATTTTTTGGGTCAAATGGGTACCCAAAAGTGCGGTCGGTTTTTCAATTGGATTTGTTTTGTCACCAATTTGACCGGGTAATGGGTAGAGTAGGTGTGAAGTTTGACTGTCAGTTTTTGAGGTAACGGTGTACTGACATCGATATGTTTTTGCACTTTGTCTGCTAAAGTAGGAAATGGGTATTCCGTTATGTGACTATTTTATTTTTATGACTTCGTTTGATGTGATTTCGGTATTCGATGGTTTGAGGTGTAATGTGTGAACTCTAGGGCGTTAGATCTGCCATGTTAGAGGTAGAATCTTTAAAAACTAATAACACTTTCACCGTAGAAGGGCAAAATGGGTGTCCAAAAATGTTGGTTGTTTTGGTAGTTGACTTCATTTGACATGCCTTTGATTTGCGTGCCATGGTGTAGATAGTATTAAACTAAAAATGAGCTATAGGGAGCCCGATGTAGACTGTACTTGATGTCAGTTTGAACTTCCACCACTAAATGGGCAAATGGGTATCTAAAAATGTGACTGTTATTTTTAGATTGCGTGCCTGGATATGTGTTCGATTTTGGTGTTTTTAGGACAGATTTGATTGTTAGATCTGTGTTGATTGGTGCTTTGTTTCTGAATTTTGTCGACACATTTACCATTAAGTGGGCAAATGGGTATCCATAAATGTGATTTGTTTTTGTATGTCATATTAATTGATCATGTTTTGGATTGCATGCCATATTAGTTGTACAGTTGAGTTTGTTATTGGTTGTTTGGGCGACCAATGTGTATTGTATGTCGTATGTGTTTGGATTTTTGCCATAAAATGACAAAATGGGTATCCAAATATGTGATTGTGTTGTTGATGTGTTTTATCATTTTATTTGTATATTATTTTTCTCGAGATGTGTGCCAAATTAAATGTTTTTAATTTGTAAATTTTGAGTGATGAAGTTGAGTTTGATTGATTTGTTATGTGGGTTATTGATGCATGTTGTGTTATGTGTTGAATAGGTGAAGGCGCTTGAGCCCCGTCATCGGGTGAGAAAGTTTAAGAAAGGTTTTGAAAAGCTGATGAAGACTGAGGAGGAATTGCAGTGGTTAGATGACATACACTTCCAGGTGTGTGGGAGTGTAAGAGCATCTTCACTAATAGGGCATATGTGTCTGCCTTATGTGAGCGGTGGGATGCAGACAGGAACACATTTCATTTTCCTATGGGGGAAATGACCATGATATTGGAGGACGTGTATCGCATCTATCGACTATCGATTGAGGGTGTTCCTATGAGGGCAGTCGAATATGGGAGGAAGGATGCGGTGTTGGAGAGATTCTTTGGGGCTGGGTGGAGAGAGATCGATGTTTCCAAGATGGACTATGAGTGGTTGTGGTGTTAGAAGAAGATATTCGATAGGCAGTGTGTGGCTATGATGATGATCTCTACCTATGCCCTTCCTGATAGTTCTAGGTTTTTGTTTACCTGGAACATGTTGGATATAGTTAGTGATCTGGTGGAGCACAAGGTTGTGTTTGCTTGGGTGCCTGCACTTTTGGCCCAAGTGTATCATGAGTTATATGAGGTGGTTTGGGGTAGGCGGATGGGATTGAGTGTGATTCCCTTGCTGTAGGTATGGGCATGGGAACACATAGCCATTGAGAGGCCCTCTTTGTTACCTCACCTTGTACATGTGGAGGATAAGGAGTATCCTTATGCCTTGAGGTGGAGTATAGAGGTGAGTAGGGTATGAAGAGGCCTCATGAGGGTGATCCAATTTTGTGGAGGATTAAGTTTGAGGAGTTAATGTCGGATGACATAAGGTGGAGACCATGGATGGGTGGAGTGAGTTGGAGAGAGGATGATGAGCAGTTGCAGGCTATACGATGAGGTAGATGGTTGGTTGGGAGATATACTCGATAGACTGAGTATTTTTAGTTTGATCGAGTACAATGTCAGTTTGGTTATGGTAGGATGTTCTAGGGACTCTTGTTATCTATTTTAGGTGATAGGGAGATAGAGGAGAGCACCCTATTGTACCACCTTGGGTTGGGGAGAGAGACCCTCCTATGGATATCCTAGATGTAGGAGATGTAGGGATGACACCGAAGTTTGATGCCTGGTGGGCGCTACAGTCTTGGGAGCCTGGGAGAGGTGTGGTGGATCGGTGGGTGGCACATGCTATTGGGGCATATCCACTAGAGAGGAGGATGAGTAGGAGGACTCGGGCTAGGGTAGCGAGTATGACTACTATTGAGGAGGATGTTCCTCTGTGATGGTCATGACGTCATGTAGGTGCTTCGATGAGCACCCAGGATGTGAGGGTAGAGGAGGTGGATGTGGGTGTAGATGTTGGGATAGAGCAGATTGTTGGAGCTTAGGTTGAGGGAGGTAGGGTGGTCGGTATGGGTGGTATCGATGATACCATTGATATTGGGGTATTTGTTGATATAGCATAGTAGATTCCTAGTGATATTTTGGAGAGGCTAGCTATGGAGGATGTACAGGGATTGCATGATCAGATTCAGCAGTTGGAGGTAGACATGGTGGAGATGAGGGTTGCTATGTCTAGGCAGGATCAGGCGATCGATACTCTGACTAGTCAGTTGGTGGTCGAGGCCACTAAGAAGATGATGTGCGAGACTACCTTGTTGGTGCATGGGATCCCTCTACCCGATTATGGTAGGATTGTGGTGCAGTCTGGATCATAGTCATAGGTGCGGGCGCCATCACATCAGAGTCAAGTAGTGCTACTAGTGGGATAGAGAGGTGCTAGGGCTGAGGTTCAGGATCAGCCTACTGTGGATCCGGTTTCAGGGTTTAGGGTGGAGTCGAGCCAGGCTGTAGGGATGCGAGTGAGCCGTGAGGGCCATGGGGAGACTCCTAGTGGGAGTTAGGATATCTGTTGCTGATTGTAGCCTACGGGCATTTTGTATTGATGATATATGATGATGGGCATGATCCCAGGTTGTAGCCTTTGGGCATTTTGTATGGATGATATATATATATACCTTGTTGATTTTGGCTATTATATATACATGTGTTATTTTGATGGTTTGAAATGTGTTCTTGTTTATGTTTGCATGGATTAGCGTAACATAATTTGTAGATATGTCTGATGAATAGATATACATGTATGACATGGTTTAGATCTATTATCGTGTTGTGGTATAAATGGATTGTAGAGTAGTGTTATGATTGTATTTCCAATGCGATATGATGTGATATCAAATATGATTTTGTAATGAATGTATGTATAGTAATTGTGATACTATGACTCGATTTTGAAATGCATATGGGATGAATGCAATAAATGTAATTTGATATGAAATGCATGTAGGATGAATGCAATACTATAATGTGTATCAAATGTATCTAACATAGATGCATGTATGCATGTATGGACTTACTGAAATGCGCCAAGGAAGCACTTGTATCATTGCATTTACCTGTATGGATGCTATCCATTCCATGATTTTAGGGTCGGTGGATAATGTAAGGCATGTGTAATGGTTTTGACTAACATAGTTATGACAATCAAATCTCAAACCCTTAGCTATGCAAGTTTTGTGGCAACTTATAACATGATCGAGCTGGTTCAAAGTCTGTCTTGGACCTATGTGTGTGAATGTGTAATGTTCATTTATCCATTTTGAGGGAGGTAGGATTAACCCATTGTAGATGCTACCGTACTAGCTAGCTCATCCATCCACAATAGTGATTTCTACAAAAGCGAGATGCTAATGTAAGAGATGTGTTGTCACCTGTAAGATTATTCCATTGGTAGGTAGGTTTTTGGAATTATCCCATAGTGTTATGTTGAACCTAAGGACCAAAGGTGATAAGCATAACATGTGTGATATCAAGAGGCATTTCCTTTTGTTTTTCCCCTGTTCTAGTGTTGACCTATCTGATTGTGGTAGTGCTCTTTTCATTTTTTTTTTTTTTTTTTATGGGCAATGAAGTTTGTTTTCTATCCATTATTTAATTTTGCTTATGCTTGATCCCTTTGTTTATCCCTAGGTCGTATGTTGACCATGCAGGGATAGGACGAGTAGGGGATACCGTTCGCTAGATGGTGATATCTACTCAAGATGTCCTCTTTCCTAGGCTCAAAATTGTTAATGTGTAACTTATTGTGAGCGATTCATGAGAGAAGTTGAACCAACCTAAAAGACCATAAGAAGAATGTACAAGACTCAGTAGCTATGGGTGACACTTGATTGCCTAAACTATAGAGTAGTCAAAATTAAACATGACACCTATGTATACCCTGATCCTGAAAAGGGGGAATGGACATCCAGGTGGTGATGCTAACAAGTGCATGTATTATTCCTATTGAGGCACATTTTGGGGAAGAATGTACAAACATGAATTAAAATTTTAACTATAAAGCATATGAATATGTGCAATGAATGTAATTGTAAGTGATGCAAGTGGAGGAATGCGATATTTACAAGAAGAAAGTTATGTTGTTTAGAAAGAGAATTTTAGAAGAACCTATTTATAGATGAGTGAAGTGTGTAATGATGACAAAAAGCATGATGCTATGATCATGGTTGCCCCAACATGTGGGGTGTGTGTGTGTAGTAGATGTATAAGTTGTGAGCTGTATAAGTGTATGTAATAGTTACCAAGAAGAAGGAAGATGTAAGAGTAGAATGTACAAGTGGAAGAAGTGAGAAGAAATAGGCTTTGGTGACCAATCAAGATAAGGGAATCACCAATAGTTGATAATGATAGAAGAGAAGAAATGAATCAATGTATGTAAGAAGTAGAAGAATGAGATAGAAGAAGATGAGTAACTAACACTACTATCGGGTGAAATGGCGTAGATCCGGGTGGGAGTGGGATGGTGAAGTGATGACATGGCTAGAGTTGCGGCTAGAGCCATAGTTGGAAATATTATGAATATAGTGGGTGGGCATTGTTAGGGTACTACGGGGTGGTAAAGTCTTGGGAGTGATGCGATGAGGACTGACAAGTCGGCTAAATGGAAAAGAAGCTGGTGATGGGGTACGCTCATCGTGCAACATGTTGTGCACTAGGGTTTTGAATGATCTACACTCTTCGATATCATGACCTGGCTGGTGATGGTAGATGCAAAATTGATTCTCATTGTAATTGCATGGTTTAGGATGTGAGGGGTCAGTAGGTCGAATCTCAGGTAGGTCAATAAGACCCTAGTGCATGAGATGATGGAACATTTTGGAAAGGGGCGTATGTGGAATAGGCATAGGATAGACGTATGGCTCTACTGGAGGTGAGCGAGGTCTAGGTGAAAGATGATCTGGTAATGGAGGCATGGGTCTAGGTTTTGGCATGGGTCGAGTCTGAGGTCGGGGAAGGGATCTGCATGGTGGTGAGGATGGATGGGTCATGGAAGACTATCATGGGTGAACATGGCAATGGTAGTGGCTCATCTGCAACTCTAGAGCTTCGATACGGGAGATGAGATGTTGTATCTCATGGTGTGGTGGTGATGGTATTGGGGAAGGGGGCGATCGAGATTCCAAGGTGAATGGAATGGCTCGATGTATGGTAGAAAAAGGATAGGGCTATGATGAGGAAGCAATGGAGTGAAAT
This sequence comes from Wollemia nobilis, assembly GCA_028583015.1. Classification (NCBI taxonomy): domain Eukaryota; kingdom Viridiplantae; phylum Streptophyta; class Pinopsida; order Araucariales; family Araucariaceae; genus Wollemia; species Wollemia nobilis. The sequence continues at coordinate 11,952,493 of JAQPPZ010002907.1, read as the reverse complement.
GACTATGGTGATTATAAGATTTGTTGGGGTGGTAAGCCTCGTAGTGGTGAAGGTGGTGTCTTGAGGACCGGTGGCATAGGCGATGGCCCTGGGTGGTGACGCGAATGAGAAAGAGGGATGTTTGCATGACCGGCTTGAGTAGCTTGGGCCACATGGGCTTGCAAAGCCTAGGCGTAGGTAGACTCACCATTGGGAAGGGGAGCGGGTAGAAATGTAGGGTGAGGTTGATGAGGTGTGTATTCCCTATTAGGTGGGTGGTAAGATCCTATGGGATGTTGTGGATGACTTGGAGGTGAATAGTGATGTCTGAGATCATCAGACGGATGGGAGGATGATCCTTGTGCTTGCGGTTGGGTGGATTCCTCTTTATCATCGAAAGAGGACATGGTGATCTGGTTGTCACTAGAGTGTGGTGAATAGGATGAACCTCGTTGGTGAGGGGAATGGTGTCGAGGTGAAGTGTGGTGACCTGAATGGGATGAGTGCGAGGAGCACCTGGTATGAAGGGTGGTTGGTGGTTGAGCGAGATCGACCGATGTAATGGGTTTTTGTTGTGGCTGTAGATGGTCCTGCATGGTGGTAGGTGAGGCCACTGTAGAGCTCTCTTACTGATGATGTGAGTCCTGCAAAAGGAAAAACAAATACCTCAAGCATAAAAATGGTAGAAAGGTGAAATGTACATGTATAGAGAAATAATAAAGCAGAAATAATAGATTCACACGGTGATGTGCTTGATGATTTATTTCTAATACTATGTGACACTCGTGATGGTGACTATGTTTATGAATCATGCATTGAAAGCATGAAGATGCAAGATGTTGATGGGTTCAGGATCATTAAGGCCTTCAATATTTGCCAAATGATATGCTCCTGAACCATATTTGTGTGTGATAATAAATGGACCCAACCAGTTTGGGGTGAATTTATCATGCTACTGGTGAGGTTGACTTGTGATTTGTTGGTTCTCCTTGAGAACCAAGTCACCAATCTGATATTCATGTTGATGTACCTTACTATTGTAGGCATGATGAAGGTGATCTTGATATACTCATGTGTGCTCGATGGCATGGATGCGACGTTCATCGAGGAGTGTTAGTTGATCTAGACGAGCTTGGCGAGCAGTGTCATCATCAATGAAATCTTTCATGGATATCCGTAAAGAGGGTATCTCCAGCTCAAGGGGCATGATAGCTTCTACCCCATAGACAAGTGAAAAAGGTGTTGCCCTAGTGGGAGTATGAATGCTCGTACGATATGCCCACAAGGCTAGGGGCATTTGATTATGCCAGTCCTAGTGAGATTCCGCTATAGTTTTATGGAGAATAGAATAGATGGTTTTGTTAGTGGCTTTCCTAGCCATTTCCTTGAGGGTAATATGGGGTTGAAAAGCTATGATGTATGTGAAATCTGTTGCACAGGGCTCGGACAGTTTTGTTTTTGAAATATTTCCCATTATCTAAAATAATTTGGGAGGGAATTCCAAAGCGGCATATGATATGCTCCATGATGAATGTTGCAATTTTGGCTCTTATAGTTTGGACCAGTGGGATGGCTTCGACCCACTTTGTAAAATATTTTGTTGTTGTAATGATAAATTTATGATTGCTAGAGGATGCAGGTGTAATTTTTCCAATTAGATCTAGGCCCCATTGGGAGAAGGGCCACATGGACTGGATTGGTTGAAGTGCTTGGGATGGTAAATGTGTTAAGTTGGCATGTTGTTGGCATTTGATGCAATGTTTGACATACTCATAGTAGTCTTGCTCCATTTTAGGCTAGTAGTAGCCCATACGGAGAATGCGTTTGGTAATCGCCATGCCACTAAAATGGCCACCACAAGTGCCATCATGGGTTTCTTGTACAACCCATTGTGATTCTTGCGGTTCTAGGCAATGCAAGAGTATACCATCATAGCTATGGTGGTAAAGGATGTCCCCCAACAAGGTGTAGTGGATCACTCTTTGTTTAAAGGTTTGGCATTGGGCATGGGGCAAATCACATGGTAGGAAACCTAGTTTGATGTATTCCTTGATCTGTGAGAACCATGGGTCGTGAGGTTCGGTGTTTACCACATATACACCACCATCGTCTATGGGAGGTGTGGGTGATATAGCAGATTGTGTAAGTGTATGAATGGATACAGATGTTGTGCTGGATATTGGATTTTGTGGGATAAGGGACCCTAAGGAGGCCATGGTGTCTGCAAAATGGTTTGATGAGTGTGGTGTGACTTTGAGGTAATACCATTCAAATTGGGATAGGAGTTGTTGGGTGATCTTCTTGTATTGTTGGAGAACTAGGCAATTGCATAGCCAAAGTTCCTGCACTTGATTGACAATCAAAAGTGAATCACCTATGATGTGGAGGCATTTGATGTGCATAGTGTGTGCTTGTTTCAGTCCTAGGATTAGGGCTTCGTACTCTATGTTGTTATTGGTACAAGGAAAATCAAGTTTGAATGAAAATGGGAGTGGTTCTCCTTCAGGTGTAAAGAAAACAATGCTTGCACCCCCAACGTGGAGACACCTGGACCCATCAAAGAACATGGTGAGGTCAGCCATGAATTCTGGTTTGACGTACTCCTCATCTTCGGTTATGTGAAAGATAGAGTCATCGAGGAGTTGGATGAGTAGGGGTTGATTGTCAGTTATAGGGGCTTCAGCCAGTTGGTCAGCAATGACTTACCCTTTGATAGACTTTTGAGATATGAATTCTAGGTCGAACTCGGTTAGGAGCATAATCCATTTAGTTGTGTGGGAGTTGTGATAACTTTTGTTCATCATATACCATAGGGGATTGTCTCGGGCTATGACAAAAGTTGTGTGGTTTAACATGTAATGTCTTAGCTTCTGGGTGGTGAATACTACTACTAGGCATAGCTTCTCCATGTACCCGTATCTCATTTCGTAACTAACTAGTGTGTGACTGATGTAGTAGATAGCTTGCTCTTTGTCGAGAGCATTCTTTTGAGCTAGGAGTGTACCTAGCGCAAGCTCTATGGCTGAGATGTATAGAGTCAGTGGTAATTGTGGATGTGGTGGTGACATAACCGGTGGTGATGTGAGGTAAGTTTTGATAGCATCGAATGCGGCTTGATAGTTTTCATCCCATTTAAAGTGTACTCCTTTTTGTAGGAGATGATTGAATGGTTGGCATTTGTCTGATAATTGTGCTATAAATCTATGAATAGAGGTAATCTTGCCCTGTAGGCTACGTAATTGCTTTAAGGTGGTAGGAGGAGGCATCTCGATGATGGCTTTCACCTTACTAGGATCTACTTCAATGCCTCATTGGGAGACAATGAATCCTAGTATCTTTCCAGATGTAACACCGAACACACACTTTTTTGGATTGAGGCACACGTTGTGTTCTAGTAGTCGATCAAAAATCTGATGGAGATCTTCGAGATGATCAACACATTTCTTTGATTTGGCTATGAGGTCATCTACATAGTCTTCCACATTTTTGTGCATTAGGTCATGAAAGATGTAGGTCATGGCTCGTTGATAGGTTGCCCTAGTATTTTTAAGGCCAAAGGGCATGACCTTGTAGCAAAAAGTCCCCTAGGGTGTTGTGAAGGAAGTTTTGTGTTGATCAGTTGGGTTGATCCTAATTTGATTATATCCAAAAAATCCATCCATGAGGGAAATCATCTCGTGACCTATGATGGAGTCAACAAGGGAATCAATGTTGGGTAAAGGGAAGTTGTCTTTGGGACAAGATTTGTTTAGGTCATGAAAGTCTATGCAAATGTGAACATCACCGGATGGTTTGGGGATAGGGACCATGTTGGATACCCACTCGGGATAGTCGATGGGTATTATGAAATCAATGTCTAGGAGCTTTTGGAGCTCAGATTTTACTATCAATGCGATAGTTGGATGCATGCATCATAACTTTTGTCTTACTGGTTTGGCATTGGGATCTAGTATAAGATTATGCACTACTACGGTAGGGTCAAGTCTCGACATGTCTTTGTAAGACCATGCAAACACTTTTATATACTTGCGTAGGAAGTTTGTGAAGGTGATGCGCTCCTCGGGTGAGAGGCTAGTGGCTAATTTGAGGATGTGTGGATTTTTTGGATCATCATCGATGTCTACATCGATCGTGTCCTCGATGAGCATGCGAGATCCATCGTGCAACTTTTAGAGGATAGGGATGAGATTGAAGTCATCGATGGCCTCACTGAACTCGAATTCATCATCTATGTAAATGCTCGTGTGATGGACTTGAGGGATTTGGTGTGACGTGGATGAGGAAGGGGTATTTGCTATTCGTAAGATGTGAGGAGAGAGAAGAAAGTCTCCAGGTGCTGGTATGTGTGAGATGTGTGCGAGATCGATAAAGTTTGGGTTTGGGGTATCATCTCGAATTCTTGGTGGCTTAATGGAGGGAGAATGTAAATCTACCTCAACCATGTTAATCGATGTTGTAGGTGAAGTAGGTGGGGTAGAATCTGGTGATGGAGTTTGGATAGGTTGTGCGCATCCTAAGAGGCTCAAGGGAGGTCGTAGGATGATTGGTGGTGAACGAGGATGAGAGGTTGCTCTCTGTAACTATCTATGTATAGGTGGGAATACTGGTAGGCGTATCGATGGTGGGTCAGGTGGCATCGGGTCTAGCTCTATAGGTGGTGGATCATGCGGGAGTGCATCTGACTCTATTGGTGGTGTAGCCAGAGATAAAGTAGCAAAGTGTTCTACCAATATTTGAACATCATAGAACAAGGAGGTATCGGGCATAGAAGATTCTTGGAAGAAATCATAGGGGATGGTGATGGTTGATGTGGGTGAAGGCGTGTCTTCTAGCATGTCCATGTCAATGTACTCTTCCAAGGTGTGTGTTGGGCATGGAGGAGGATGTAAGGATAGATCTTGTATCTCATATTCTAATGTATAGATGGTGGTTGGGTGATAACCTAGACTAGTTTTTTCGGTAGGTGAGTGGACACGAGGGTTAATGGGTGTACGTAGCCCTTGCTCATAATGACCTAACCCAAACCCATGCCAATGAAAGTGTTGTAGGTAGCGCAAGGCAAATTGAGGGTTGGCTAGGTGTGTAATTGCATCACCAGAGCTAGATTGTGGTGGTGAAGAAGTTGGTGAGGGGATTGAAGAGTCTACTCCTACATACACAAAGTTGGTATGGTTTTTGGGACTTCCTAACTGTATGATAGTTCCAATAGTCAATATCGAGGTTGAGGGATGGCCAAAATCTTGGGTAGATTGGATAGGGGTGTCACATACATGGGTATCATGTATGTTATAGTCTCCTAGGCCATTGTTTGTCATGAATATGGATATGCATGGTGTGGCATGCTCTAGTGATTGGGGTGGCGTATCCGAGTTAGATGAGGAAGGAGAAAGTTGGGATTCCTTGATGGTGGTAGCTGAAGGGTGTGAAGGTTCATCCGAGCTGGGTGTTGGTTGTTTAGGTTCATGATGTTTGGTTGTTGTGGGTTGAATAGGTTATTTGTTCTAATTAGGGAATGGCATTGGTGCAGGTGCAGGGATGCATGGAGATGTGAATGTCTTAGGTTTTGGTCAGAAGGGAAGAGGTGGTGTCTATGGTGTAGGAAGGATAGGGGCTTCCATATGCGAGGGTGAAGGAGGTAATGTAGTCGGTTGTGTGATGGGTGGCAATGGTGGTTGCGACACCATGGGTGGAAATTAGAATGGTAGAGGTTGAGAGGGTTGTGGAGGCCATGAGAATGGTGGTGGGGAAGGCATAGTATCAGTTTTAGGTCCCCCAATATATGATGCTAATGGTGCAGATATCGAGGCTTGTGTTGTTGATGAACACTAGGGTGTTGGGGTGGAAATTGGAGAGGATATCGATGCTCCTACTGACTGGTGAGAAGATACAAGGAATAGTTGGGAATATGAGAATGAAGGTGCAGGGGGAAGGTCTATGACATTACAAAACTTAAAGGGGTCTCCATCGGCTGGGACACAATGAACAAGTCCATTGTGGACATACTTGAGGCAATGATGCAATGTGGATGGGACACACTGCATGTCTCTGATCCAAGGGTGACCAAGGAGAATATTGTATTGCATTTCTCCTTGAATGATGTGGAAGAGGATGGGGATCGTATGGATGCCTACATGAATGGGCAGAACTATGGATCCTACGGTAGGTCTCATGGAACCATCAAAAGCATGTAGGTCTAGGGAAGGTGTGGTGAAATGTGTTGGAGGGAGGTGTAGGTGATGTAGGGCTACTATGGATATGATACTGATGGATGAGCCCATGTCAATGAGTACCCACTTGTAGGTAATATCATTGATATTAGCTTGTATGTGGAGGGGAGGGTCGGCTCCTTCACCAACGAGTTTCGTTATCTCATGGTCATGAAAGCTAATTGAAGGTTGAAGGCATCATGGGATGTTCCCTATGAAATTGACAAAAGCATTTGTGTCATGTGTCTCTAAGTCAATGGAATGTAGGATGTCATTCAATGCCTCATGATGGGGTTGAGATTGTTGTAGGAGGTCAAATATGGATAGCCATGGGGGCATTGCGTAGCTGATGGGTTAGACTACCATGGATGGTAATCACATTTTGAGGTGGTGGTGGTATGGTGTTAGGCCTTTGGGGTGTTTGTGGGGATGTAAACTAGATAGGGGGAGAAATAATAGGTGTTGTCTGGGGTGATGGGTACCGTTGGTTTCTCGTAGTAAGGTTGATCATGCCTACTACTCCATGTGATGGAGGATCATGTTGGACATTGTTGACTTGGTGAGGGGGCACTGGAGGATTGTTTGGAGGTCTAGGGGGATTGGGTCCTCTATGATCTGGTAGAGGGTTTTGGAAAATCCCTAGGTTTTGGTTCTATGGGGCTAAAGGGTTTGCTACCTGAATAATGCCCCTATCGATTAGGTCTTGAACTTGCCCTTGAAAGGAGTGACATGAATCGATATTATGGCCATATTGCCTATGAAAGGGATAAAATAACTGCTCATTGTAGTCATGATATTTAGGTGCATTTGGATCCAATGGGTGGATGTCGGGTAGAACAAGATGGTTACCCTCATACAATCTATGGAATAGGGCTGGTAATGGTTCAGATAAGGGTGTAAAGTTGCATGGTGGACCCTATGGGTGCATGCCATGGTATTTTTGTGGTCGAGGTGGGGTAGGTGCATTAGCTTGGAGCGCTTGCGGTTGCGGTGTATAGGGTGGAGGAGTCGGTACTAGTGCTAGGGTAGCAGCTACGACTTGATTGGTTTGTTGTGGTCATGGGTAAGGTTGATTCGGTGTGGGTCTATTGAAGTGAAATTTGGAGTTATAGTTGGTTTTAGCTCTCAACTTAATCTTCCTAGATTGCACCTTAATATCTTCGATCACTTTTGCTTGTGATATAGCATCTTCAAAAGTATGACTTTGGTGAAGTTGGAGGGATGTGGAAATGTGTTTGTGGCAGCTCTTGGAAAAGAGTGTCACAAGCTCCGAGGTGGGGAGGCTATGGGTGAGATCATGAATAATCACTCTCCATATGGCAACAAACTCAGTGATGGGTTCATCGTCCCCTATCGTAAGGCGTAGACATCAAAAAATGTGGTCTTTTTCTTGATGTTGATGGAAAAGTGCTCTAAGAAGGAATTGGCCAGTTGTTCAAAGGTGTATAGGCTATGGCATGGTAGCATGTTGTACCAATCCAATGCTGGCCCAGTGAGGGATAGGGAGAAGGTACGCAACATAAGAGGGTTACTACTATGAAGTTGGTAACAGGACGAGCGGTAGTTGCTCACATGTTCTCTGGGATCTTCCTTACCTCTATACTTGTCAAATTTTGGTATTTCGAAGTGATAGGGATAAGGAGGGATAGGGACTGATGGATGTACTGGCTCATTGCATAGTTCATCATAGCAAGGCTTTTGTGGCCCATAGCTAGAGGTGCGTAGGTTCAACATTTTGACTTCATCTCGCAAGAGTTGAAGTTTGGGTGTCATAGGAGTTGAAGGTTGGGCTATGATAGGCTGACCTTGTGGATGTGGTGGGTATTGGTATTGTTGTTCTTCACAATACTATGGGGAATACTATTGTGCCTGATCATGATAAGGTGGGTAATGGGTGACATGTGTTGTCATGTCTATAGGCACACTAGGTTGTGGGGTAGGCGTCTGTTGAGGATAATAATACTGTGATTGAGCAACATGCGGTTGTGGCATGGGTACTTGTTGGTTTGGAGCCTATTATACTGGTTGGACCATGGGTGGTGATGACCAAACTGGAGGAGGCATAAAGAAGCTAGGTGTAGCTGGTGGTGGTGTAGGTGTCGGTGCTACTAGTGCTAGGGGTGGTCGAGATGAGGTATCAAAATATGGGATCTGTCTCTGCCCTGGAGGGTAGGAAGTAGGGAAGCTAAACTATGTGGAATAATTTGGTTGAGTAGGTACATAAGTTGCTGGTGTCGGTCCATAGGTAGGATGGATATGGGTAGTGGGAGCCTAAAAGGCATAGGTGGTGGTATCCTAAAGGTCATCGTAGGCAAAGGTGGCTCCAAGGGTTGGGCGTCATGCACTCCGGATACCTGTGAGATAGGCGAGAATGCTATTGAAAAGGTGGGATAAGCTATCGAGGTAGGAGCTTGGGTTGAGGGGAAAGTGTAAGTGTATACTCCCACTTGGGTTTGCATCTCTTGCTCCTGAAGAGGCTGTTGGGAGGTACCCTCAGATATGGTGAAGAATGGCTCTTGGGAAGAGGATGGTTGGTACTCTTGTGAGGAGTACGGGCGTGAGGTTTGAGGGAATGCTTGTGGTTCTTGTTGGGTAGGGATCTATTGTGCAGTTTGGAAGGATGGATTCTGGCTTCCTATAGTGGATGAGGATGGGTCCGACACCATTCCTATGGTAGGGGTGAATGATGCGACCTCAGGATGGGTACGGTTTAGAAGGGAGGAATCATTCTCAAATAGGGATTGAGATAGATTCTGGAAAAAGGGGTGTGCAAAGGTGGGTGACGTAGGCATGACCTCCTCATCTATGATGAAGGCTGGAGGAGATTATCTTGGTGTTGTGTAGATTACATGGTCATAGAATATGGTCGAGGGATTAGGTGAGGATGGGGCTGCAAAGAGCGGGTAATCCTCTGCGAGTGAAGTAGCGAGAATTTCACTCAAAGTTGACGTCTCCTCATGAGGCATCATGTGTGTGAATTATGCATCAGATTCTATGCATGAATCAGATGTATCTATAATCCTCTCCTTCATGATCGAAGGAGTAAGAGTAGACTGACTAGAGGAAGGGGGAGGCCATTCCTCCATAGAGCATGATTTCTCACGCGCTCTACTACGGGTGACCACAGGCATAGTGGCATGTGTCAAAGGGGTTTTTAAGAATAAACCCTATGTGATGTAGACTCAAGTGTGTCTACTATGAGTGTGAAATAAGTGACATGTTGTGTGTAGCAAAATAATATATAGTGTGGTGTGTTGAGACCAGTCTGTGATCATGCAAACAATGGTAGACCAGAATCAATTCTAAATGTTGAGAAAATAAAAGTGTTATGTTCATTTTGTGTGTTATAATGTTGATACTCCCTATGTAGAATCATGGGTAATGGAGTGAATACTCTAGAAAATTAAGAATGTCATCAATAACAAACCTCCTGCAACACCCAAATATGCACATGATAGAATGGTACCACAACGTGCGAATGGTGACCTATATGGAAGGTGCAGTAAAATGGTATCCTAAAGGGGTGGAACTCACTATGCTGAAGCGAGTTCACAATATCCTCTCATGAGAAGAGGTGGCACTATCTGAGACCTACTATCGGCATACCCATGCTTTCGCTTCACCCTCGGTGGGCTTAGTCAAGAATGATAGTTACCAATTCCACAAATTATACAAGCCTTGTGGATGAAGGTGCTAATCCTGTCCCACTCCTAGGTAACCATTGGTGATGAAATCTAGGGCCCAATCACAAAAGTGGGGGATTTTTGGTGATGAAATCTAGAAAACCACTCCTATGGGGCTACTAGGTGTCTAGGGGGTGAGCTGATGGAGAGTGAAACTCGATCCACACCAATCTCGAGTGATGGATTGGGGATGAAGTCCAATCTCACCACTTGTTTAAGGTACCATGTGAGTGTGTGTGGGTTTGTGTTTTGCTAACGATGTTTACAAGATAAGAAACTAACTACTTGCCTTTTCAAAAGAAAACTAATCCTAATGCCTTTTTGAAAGCAAATGATTAGATAGATTACAATATTTGTAAAGAAATGAGCTAGTCTAAATGCCTTTGTGAAGCAAACTAATCTACTTTGCAAAACATAGAAACATGCAATCCAAATGTGTGTGGAGTAAAAGGGATTATGAAACCTTAACTTGAACTTTCAGAATGTAAAATTACTTTCAAAAATATAAGAGGGGATTAGAAACCCTGATTTCACTTTGGAATGTAAAGTTCCTTTTAGCAATGTAAGCTATGAACGAAGGAAGAACAACTTAGGCTTATGCCATATGTAAAAACAAAAGACAAATGCAAATTTATTTGAGAAATAAATTTTATACACTTGTTGGAAAGTTGCAGGTCCTAAAAATTTTAGAAACCCTAATTCTTTAACTACTTTGCAATGAACCCAAAACTAGGCCTAGTAATGGTCATTCAACTAATTAATGCATTTATACTTCCAAAACTTGCAACAGAGGTAGAAAAAATGAAAATACCTACATTCTGATGCTAAGGGGGGTTTTCTTGGCCCCTAAAAAGATCACCCTAGCTGATTTGGGGGTTTTTGAGGTGTCTGTGCTCAAATCATGACCCGGGTCATGAATTTGACCTAAATCGTAGGGTGGGTCACGAATCAGGTGCAGAGGCTTCAAATCAGAGATCTGCTGGCCTAGGATGATTCCTAGGGCTTTGGAGGCTTTAGTGAAACATAGTTTTGGTACCTGCAAGACATAAAAATAGAGGATAATGTCAGATTTATAAGAAAAGTGAATCTAGCACTATCCATTGTGGGGGTCCCACCGGGCGTGCTAGAATGAAATGAGTAGAAGTTGACATTTGATCCAACAACAAGTAATAACACAAGTCATTCAAAAACATATGCTTTATTCCATTGATTAATTTGTATATGTTACAAAAGGGAGAGTTGTCCCCTTTTCCTATCTTTTCATGAATAAGGTACAATATATGATGCCTCCTTCTATGTCCCTCGGTGTAGGTGGGCTTCTTTGTATGTGTGCCACCACTGGGTTGTTGTTTGTATGGTGTTCCTCTCCTTCAAATCTATTGAATAACCTAAAAGAAACTTGCAAGAAAGGGTCAATACGTTGGGGGGCTTGCCTTAGTCAGGCCCCATATTTAGGAAGATAAAATGACTATAAAATTATAACATAAATTAAAATGAAATATGTAGAAGGTAATAATATGTTGAAATAGAGCTTACCTCCCAAATTTGGAGTGATTTGGGGCTTGTAGATGCAATTCATGACCCGGGTCGCTAATTGGGGCGGATTCATAGGGCAGGCTACGAATTGAGTTGTGATGCTCTTCTGGTGAAATCTCTTCGGTGGATCGATCCTAAGGTAGCTAGGGTGCCTCTGTATGCTATCAGAATCCATCTGTATGCTTCGAGAATGGACTGTGTGCTATTGGCTTTCCATTTCTGTAGAGTAATAGTACTTTGTTGAATATGGGAATCAAACTTAATTAGGGGTTTAGGACCCATTATTTATAGGCAAATGCAAGGTGCAGGGGGGTTAGATAGACTAAACCTAGGTTTGATTCTGACTAGGGTTAGGTTAATAAATGCTATGTGGCAACATCTCATTCTAAGTAGGAAATATCCTATCCTCACACATGTGTGAGGAAGGATTAGTGCTAATCCTAATTAGGCCTTAAGCATGTTTAGGGGAGGATTAAAAGAAAACCCTAGGAAACCCTAAATTGGCACATGTGGGAGGATTTGATTAACACTAATTATGAATTAAGAGTTAATTAATCCAATTTTGCCCTAAAAGGGGCTTAAGTGAAGTCAACATTAAATTAGAATTTGATAATTGACTTTTAATTGATTTTGCCAATTAATACCCCGTGGGGGTGTCAATTGAGTGTAAATGGGCTATGCATCACCTCGGGTTGTCGTCTGAAGGTATCTCGATGCATAAGATGTAGTTTTGAGGGCTTATTAGGGTTTTGGACCTGAAAGCCATTTGTGGAAGTCTACACGTTACTATGGTGAACTTATGGAAGTCTACGCATGTCTACGCATGACTACAATAGTCTACAATAGCCTAGGGATGTCTGGAATCACCTATAGATATGCAAAAATAGCAATGTGTGACTTTTGGGTGTCTACAGTTAGTTTTCCACATCAAAGAGGAGAGTAAACCTATAAACGTATGGTCAAAATTGCATGAATTTTTTAGAAAAGTTAATACTACTAAAGTAAGTTATTTGGAATATTAAATTGGTTGTGTTTGATAATATTGAGGACTATATTATGAGATTCAAGGCATTGAGAGTAGATATTGCATCTTCTAGAGGAAAAATGAGAGATGATACAAAGTGCATAAATATTTTTCTTACTAATCTCTCCTTTTCTTTTTAGATGTTGAACCTTATGGTTCTTATGATTACTATATTTTTGGAATCTCAAAAGACTCTAACTCTTGATCAAATTTTTACTATCCTAGTTCATTTTCAAATGGCAATAAGTAATTGTGGTGGTACTTCATAAATTTAGAATCATGAAAAGAAATTTAAATCTAAGTATACTAAGATCCAAGGGTCTAATGGATAGGCTAAGTCCTCAAATAAGTTTAAGAGCATTTGCAAATACTACAAAAGAGAAGGACATCAAATGAATAATTGTTTACTAAAATTGCAAAGGATTGAAGTTGAGTTCTTGAAGATAGGTGGATATCTTCCAAATGATGAGGGAGATTCTAAAGGATATTCCTCAATTATAGAGGCCAACTAGAGCATATATTATGGGTGGAAGATATTATTATCAATAATATTTTCTCTCCTTGGCCCCTCGGTTCAATTTATGACAAGGTGTTTAAATTGTAATCTAATTCATGGGCTAAACTAACATTGTATAATGTAATATTGCATAGGACTAAGGGCATTCATTGTACAATGTATTTAATTTATTATAATATTTTATTATGTAATCCCTATGGGCTACGATTAACCTTGTCGTGGTTAAAACCATCTTATTTACTCATAATTAAACTTAAATCCTTTCTTGTTTTAATGGCTTAAGGTTAAGATCATTCATGTATTTGGGGTTTTGGAACTTGTAAAAATAACCCCACCACTCCTTATTTAATTATTGGAGTGTTGTGAATCTTGTCAATAGATAATGCAATGATTATTTATGGTTCTTATGGGTGCCCCAAAATAAGAATTTTTGTATAATATTTGAGAGGATGGATTAATTTGTTCTTTTGTTTAAAAATAATGAATTTTGACATAAGGGGTGATGAGGGACCCATAGATTAGAAACCTAGAATTACAAGGGATGTCATAGCCACTACTCTTGTACACCATTTATTTTCAACAATAAACCTATGAATATTGACCCATCATTGATGAAACTAGTGTGGGAGAGGGACAAGGCATCCAGGGTAAGAGGCACATGTAGTAGTGGGGAGGAGACCCTACAAAAGAAGGAGGTTGTGAAGAAGGGTGCAATAGATGAGGGTTTCACTACTTAGGATATTGTACCTAAGGAAGGGGTACCGGGATATAAGGACATAAAAATAGAGGAGATATATATATGAGGTCAAAGAGGACATCGTTGACCCTAAGACATATTTCTTAGAGGACAAAGAGTAGACACAATAGCTAAGAAATCTCTATATATTCAGTAGACTGATAAAAAAATTAGCTTAATACTTCTTTATGATTTTAGTTTCATGCATAATTAATGTTAGGTTAGCACACATTTATGATAGTGTATTATACATGGTGATATAATAATTTTATTTCTATGTTATTATAAATATGGCATAGGTTGGAGAGAGTTGATTAACATACTTCAAAGCATCATTGTTGGGGACCGAAAGTGGTTCTTACACTCCAAGAGTTGTGACCACCTACATGTGGTTTGTTGGATGCATCTGGTTCTCATCACTTGTATGGAGTGCTTGTCTAGGAATTCCAAGGAGCCTAGGATTTGGCTCCTTCAGATGACATCCAAGTTATTTTACCAAGGTTACCTCCTTTTTTAGATGTGATATTTGACACTTCTCTTTCTCCCTAAGCTAGCCTAATCTATTGGTTCTTTTATGGGGAAAAGAGTTAGAATGATTGAAAGCAAATAATGGGTAAAGAAAATATACTCTAAGGAGGTGATATTCCAAAGGTCTTAAATTACATTCATGCCAAAGAAAGAGGATCAAAACTAATAAAATTTAATGCTCAAGGCTTGAGCTAAGCCATGATAAAAAATATGCCATAAAGTAGGCATGTGTATAGATTGGAATAAGAAGTTTACTACACTAAGATCATCCATAAAATCCATGTGATATTGAATCCTAAATTAGATAAGAAAATAATTGATAACCTAGGGTATCAAGGACCATACCATCCACAAATATTTTAATAATGAGCATAATGCATACTCAAACCTATTATATATTAATTTTGGCATCACCACTATAACAAGGAAGACCACATATGGGATTCGCGTTGGGCACTTGAATTGCCTTGAAAACTAGTTCTCAAGTAGCAACTTTGATCTTTAGCTAGAAATATTGATGGGGAATATTTTCTTCCTCTATGGAAGGCCAAAAAACTAGTGGTTGGTGGATTTAGTCATGCTTGTAAGAACAAGAGAGAATGAGAGCAAAAAGATCGCATGCTATGACAACAACAAAGGTAGTAATTGTAAGATTATTAAAATAAGGTGTGTGTTAGTAGTAAAATGATTGGTAATTAAATGTACAATCATATGGTGAGAATATATAATGGATATTTATAGTAAATAGAAGAAATAAATTTCCCTTTTGATATTTACAACAAGATTACACTATTATTGGAGCTATAAATCACAACCATTGGTTAAAAAAATGCATCATCTTAACCCTCGGTATAAAAACATGCTAGAATTGTGATCATACATTAAAAAACCTAAAACCTAATCAATGACCATGATCACCAATTAATGTGGTGACGATGACATCATTGATCATCAACACATATGCTTTGGGGTCATATGTAATCACGTCCCTTGATCATACCTCTATTGTTAGAGAATATTGCATTGTTTGGTACCTGCTAATGTACCCCTATGTTACCTTCATGGTACAAATGTAAATATAAAATATATTAGGGTTGAGTATCTATTTTAGGTGTGTGATTTATATTTCCCCTTTTATGTAAGTGTCAATGTGTAGGAAATGCACAAGTTTCATCTAAGAGTGCAATATGTAAGAAATGCACAAGTGACATGTAAGTTAGAGTGCAAGTGTGTATCGAGAGAATGTGCATAATTGTCTTGTATCTAAGTGTGAAAATGTGTAATTTGAGGATGTGCACAAGTATATTGTATTAAAAGTGCATGTAAGAGAGTATGAGTCATGTAGAAGTGTGCAAGTGTCATAGAGTCAAGTATACATGTAAGAAGAAAGTGAAGAGTCTAGTATGCAAGTGGTAAGATGATAAGCCAAAGGTCATGTGAGTTGTCATATGGAGAGAAATATTCAAGTACATGAAGAGTCATCTTATATGTCTATATTATGGAGATAAAGCTCCATTAAATCCAATAAAATCCAATACAATCTGAATATACAATTGTAAAGAGGAAGATACAAAAAAGTGAATAAAACTTATATATAGATTTTGAGCAATTAATATTGTATGTTTTCTTCATGCATAGTACATGAATGATTTTGGCCATTTACATTCATATTTGATATTATATAAGTGAATGTTATTTTATTATTATATTGTTATTGATATACATATTAGATTACTAATATATAATTATACTCTTTCTTTTTTTTAACATGGTGGAATCGATAGCCACCATGAATCCGGGTAGGTTGTCCGACTTTTATGGCCACCACAGTATTCTACGTTGTCCGCCTCGAAAGCCGCCACATAGATCTTCGTGTAGTCCACCCCTATAACCACCATGTCACAATAATTTTAAACCTTTTATTCCATTGAAAGCACCAGGAAAGGGACAAGTGTTCAGTCTAGTAAGGCCCGAGATTTGAACCTTGGACCTCCGCCTCCTTATGGGGTTTGGATGAACCAATTGGTCTACACCTCGGACCTATAATTCTACTCTTTATTATTGATATTTTGACCTTTAATATTATGGCTTATTTATATTGGGACCTATGATAAATCATGGTAGTAAGGCTTAAAAGCCAACAGTGGTATCAAAGCTACCACTTAAATCTATCCATTTTTGATAGAGTTTTATTAGTCACCATTATTAACTTTTTCCATTATTGATAGAGTTAATTTAACGTCTATTTACATTGAAAGTAATGAAGACTTGGACTCTATTTTTAAAGGTCTAATTGAGTAGAAATTGAGGGGACAATTATAAGTCATCTAATTGTGATGCTAGGGTCTTTCCACTTGGTTGAAGAAAAATTAATGAAGACTAGAACTCAACTAAGATAGATTGAGAGACAACTTAGAAGAAAGTTGGACATTTAGGGACACTTAGAGTCACCCTGATATAGATTTTGGATTCTTTAGAGAAGAAGAGGAGAATCACTATTGAAGATTGCAACAAATCTAACTTAGGAGAAATTTTTTCATTTGGGGACATTCATAGTTACCCTGACATTGATATTGGGTTCTCTAGAAAATAGGAGAGTCATATTTTGATTCTTAGGTGTGACCTAAGACATTAAAGAAGATTTTAGACATTGAAGATAGAGAAGCATTCAAGCTTTATGAGTACAAATATAAGCAATAGTATACATAGATAAAAGGAATACTAAGAAGTACAAAGAAGAATCCTATAGAGATATAGGCATAGAGAAGTTCTAGTTATTCTAAAAACCAAAAACATTATGTTGATTGAAGACATATCAGTCTTAGTCTTAACTTATTTGGATTATTTAAAAGAAGTCGTATTCTATAACAAGTAGAGAATAGTGCTAAGCAAGCATATAATAACACTATATAGAATCTCATAGGAGATAGAAACCAAAGAACTTTGAGGTATATCTTGTGGAGCCATCATACACATAAAGGAAATGGCCATCACTCAAGCGATCAAGTATAGAATAAGTGGCCTAAGGGGCTAGCATAAGAATACAAAGCGTAAGTAGTCTAGTAAATAAGACAAGGCCCTATCGACCAATATAAAGGTATATGCCCAAGAGGTTAATATAGAAGGAAAATCCAACAAAGCATCTAGTCTAGCATAAGAAAAAAAACAACCAACATAGCATAAGAAGCAAAGTGACCAGAATAGCATAGAAGACAAAGCTCAAGCAACCAATATAAGGAGTAGATATTGAAGAGCTACCAGAGCACTATAGAAAGTGCTAGATGACCATCAAAGTATTAATAGTTGATCATAGATTAACGTGCTACTAGAGCACTATCACAAAAGTTCTATAAAGAGTTATACCAGCTAATATAGATGTGAGGTCATCTGAGCACTATTTTGCACCAGCATTGAAGTGGTAAAGGTACTCGGAATGAAGCATTACCACCTCAGACCATATACAAAGGAACCAAATAGTTGTTGATTGAGATGAAGGAACCAATGATTTTTTTATAGGATGTATTTTCTAGAGATAAAGGAATGTCTAAGACTCCACCAAAGATGAAGAAACCTAAGCATTGTACTTGTGATTTTGAAAAATGTTGAGTAGTTACAGTAAAGAAAGAACATTGAATATTGCTTAGACGAGCAAGTAAAAATAGGTGAATGATAGAGGAGTGCACATAGAATGTTGGTAACATGAACTACTTGACCTAACATGTCAATACTTGCATGTGAAATTCAACAAGCAACAACAAAAAATGTATAAACGTTGGACAAGTAATATCTTAAGCATTACTCTTATGCACCATTCACTTTTTTTGGAGGGAAAAGAACATTGAATAAATTTGAAAATATATTGAGTTATAATGTTTATTTATGTTTTTTAATTATTTAAAATTTAAAATTTGTTTATAAGGTATGGAGTGATAAGGAATACTACTAGATTTTTTAAATTTTATTAAGGATTTGATTAAGTATTTGAAATTCTTGAAGACTTAGATTTAAGCATTAGAGTGATTTTAATTTTTTGAAAGGTGTAAAGATTTGAAAGTTGGTAGTTAAAATTTTTAAGTTTTAAGGTTTTTGAAGTTTGAATTATTTTTTATTTATTTCAAATTCTATGAAAAAGTAAAATTCTTGAAATTTGAAATTTGGAAATTTTGCAAATTTAATTCAATAGAGATTTAAAAGGGTTTATACTTAAAAGGATTAGAAAATTTTAAAATTTACAAATTCATAATTGAGTGATTATTTTTAAACTAGGAAGATATGAGGTTTACTACTTTAAAAGAATTTAATTACAAAATTTTATCATTATGAAAGGAAATATGGTGTCCATAATCAAAATAAAATATTAGAAGTTATAAAATTTGGCATTGGAAAATTGATTGAAAAATCTAAGGGTAAGCTAGATATGGCAATACAATTCATCTATAGAGAAGATATGGATGAAATTTTTGAGACATTTGAATACTATTTACATTCAAAACTTGTTGAAGCAATTGATAATTCTAGGAATGATATTATGATACCTGTTGCCATATGTAGTATAATGTATATGACATTGCTTCCACTTGAACTTTATAAAGATACAAATCTAAAACAAAAGGAATTGATTGAAACTCTAAAAATAAAATTAGATATTGATACAAGTGAATCAATTGAATCATCTCTAAAAATAATGTTTCATTCTACATGCAATATTGTCATTCCAAATTCATCTAATTCATGAAATTATTATGATGCTCTAAGTGAATATTCAGAAGATACAAGACAATATCAATATTATAAGAAAAATAGATTAAATGAAGCACATGATCTAGAGGTCAAAGGTAAAGATAAATTTCAAGATATTCATATGCATAAACCTAAAGCCAAATAAGAATCTCAAGCAATTTGTGATCCAGATCATGAAGATACAAAGACTGAGAACCTAAAGAATGAAGATGAAGAAGAACTCAATGTAAAACTCAAAGAATCTAAAGACAACTCTCAAACAGAGGTTCATGAACAGTGCAAGGTCACTTGAAGATTGAATATTGAAAATAAAAGATGAATATTGAAGATGAAGATCAAAACGAAGACTAAAGTCTTCAATAACCAAATAATATAATACAAGGGGGGTGTTGGAGAATATTACATTATTTGGTACATGCTAATGTACCCCCATGGTACCTTCATGGTACAAATGTAAATATGTAATATATTAGGGTTGAGTATTTAGTTTAGGTGTGTGATTTATCTTTCCCCTTTTATGTAAGTTTCAATGTGCAAGAAATACACAAGTGTCATGTAAGAGTGCAATGTGCAGGAAAGTGTCATGTAAGTTTGAGTGCAAGTGTGTATTGAGAGAATGTGCATCAGTGTCTTGTATGTAAGTCTGCAAATATGTAATGTGAGGATGTACACAAGCGTCTTGTATTAGGAGTGCATGTAGGAGAGTAAGAGTCATGTAAAAGTGTACACGTGTCATAGAGTCAAGTATGCATGTATGAAAAAAGTTTAGAGTCTAGTATGCAAGTGGCAAGATGATAAGTCGAAGGTCATCGGAGTTTTCATATGGAGAGAAATAGTCAAGTACATGAATGGTCATATTCTATGTTTATATTATGGAGACAAAGCTCCATCAAATCCAATAAAATCCAATACAATCTGAATATACAATTGTAAAGAGGAAGATATAAAAAAGTGAATAAAGATTGTATACATATTTTGAGCAATTAATATTGTATGTTTTCTTTATGCATAGTACATGAATGATTTTGGACATTCACATTCATATTTGATATTATATAAGTGAATTCTATTTCATTATTATATTGGCCTTGATATACATATTAGATTGCTCATATATGATTCTACTCTTTATTATTGATATATTGTGGTAATAAGGCTTAAAAGCCAACATCTATCATTATTTTAGAGTTTTGGAAAAGTTAGTCACTGAAAATGAATAGAAAATATGGTAGAAAGGTGAGAAATTATATGAGAGAAAATAACAAAATCCATTGACAAGCATGACTTATTATTGTCCTACCCAAGGACTAATAAATTTAGTCCACTCCTATCCCATATTAGGGGGATGAGACTCTCCACCAATTACGAGTTAGTCATTAGTGTTATTTTTACAAATACATATCATCACTCCCCAAGGATTTGGGGTGACATTGCAAGGGATATCCAATATGAGTCCTTCGGGAAAAATAAAAAAGAGCAACATGTGATAATTGGAGCAACAAAAAATAACATTCTATGCTATGATGAAAAAATAAAATATTTTTTAGTTTGAATCTACTATTTAAGAATTATCTAAAAATTTTGAAATTGTCACAACCCACCCCACTAGGGCTTTCCAAAAGACATCAATTTAACTGAGAGATCAATTAATACCTGATTTTACAATAGAGTCTAACCCTATTAATGTTGGTTAGCATTAATAGGTGGGTCTTATCAGTAAATTTAAAAGAGTCGTAGACCCTAATATCTCTTGCAAAACCCCCAATTAGACTTATTGCACTCTAAAAAACTGATTTGGAGAGTTTTGGAGAGCAATTAGAGGATTTTGTGAGGTTTTTTGGAGTCAAATAATGATTTTGTAAAATATTAATTGAAAGTATAATATTTTACAAAAGGTTATTCAAATCTATTAATTAGGTTTAATTAACAAAATTTAATGCAAATAGGTGCTCATACATTTTTTCCAATTTTAATTGGACCAAAATGAGCACTAGCATTATTAAATAATAAAAATTATTATTTTATTGGAATAGGGAATTAGCTCTCCTCTTCCATGGCTGCTTTGTAGCAGTTTAAAATAACAGGGATTACCCTTGTCAAAGTCTTAATAATTTCCAATTTGGAATGCTTCTAGGATGAGGGGCATGAAACAATGAGGCTTATCATCATATCCCCACCTAGACGCTTCTTTAGTTTTAAAATAATTTAATTTATTTTATTCACATGGTATTGTATCCTAAGGGCATATTTTTATTAATAAAATAGTAAGCCACCTCTATGATCGTAAAAAGGAATAATTTTCATTAAAAAGGGGGCTAATTAGTGGAGAGAAAGCTAGTATGAGTTGGGGTAAGGAGACCTGATATGGAGAGGAAAGCTAGGAGGATTCAAGGTGGAGAAGATCCCAATATTTTAGGAGCTCCAGGTTAGGGGTTCCATGTTATGTTTTGCATTAATTACTTCTTGATAATACATGCTTAGTTTAATATTTATTCAATTGCTTATCCTCAGTAAGTATGCTTGATTAAATGCCCTATTTGCTTTCCTATTTGTATGTATAATTTCTTGAAAATCCTATATTTTTTAGGAGGTAATGAATTCAAAAAATTTCAACTATGTTCTTTTTAGCTTGGATGCCTTAAATCAGTCTCTATGATTAACAAATCCTTAGAGCTATCGATAAAATATTTTTAATGAAGTATGTGTTGAATCTTACCCGATAGAAAGGGCATTATTGGCTGCTCACTATGTTTGAATTTAGGCATTAAGGTGCCTATTAGATATTCATCCTTACCTTTGTTTGACTGAAACCTTCTACCATTTCGATACTGCTAGGTTATAAATTTATATCATTGTGTTTCCTTTGATAAGCTTTGTTATTCGTTATTTTTTATCAGTCTCGACTTACGATGGCCTATGATATGGAATATCTAAAACTTAAATTATATCGGCCTACGATGACCTATGATATGGAATATCTAAAACATAGGTTTAATTTAGCTCTCCTTAATTATTTGAATCAATTTGATTCGGACTTGTGTACCCTATGTACTGAATCCTTCTGCTACATACCCTTTGTGAGAAAATTGAATATCATGACCATTTTGCCTTTACATTTTAGCATGTGAATACCTCAGATTGAAATGTCTCCCTATGAGTTGAATCGAACAGTGAGTAGAACTGGTCTGAGATGGCCTAACAAGACTAAACATTAATTTCTTTTAATCATAGCCAAGCGTATAAAAATTTTAGATCCATTGGTAGATGTATGGAATTAGATAGGAATTTAAATGGTTACTAGAAACCTTTTATTTGATCTATAATGCATTTTGTAATTCTTTGTTATAGTCGCTTTTCAAGACGTCCCTCTATGTTGCAACCCAACAATAGAAAACCTTATGCCAATCTGTTAAACTTTAGAGTCACCATGAAAGAGGTTTTAAAATATTGTAAAGAAGGTTTCAAATATCCTTTGAGAGGCTTCATACCTTAGGGAGTTAGCCCCTGAGTTTTCGAAGCACCCTAACTCATGCTCGACCTGCTCAAGCAAAAGAATTTGTAAAGGCTTTTGCAAGTATTATCCCACATGGGACATGCTCGGGCAGTGGAAGCCTATAAAGGGAGCTTGGCTCTCTAGGCTTACTAAAAACTAGGTGGTGATCAAATACCACACCACTTTGTGGTAAAATTGTGCCAGTTGGAGGTACGCTATTGCTTAACCTCTCTTTAACGTCACCACATGTTTGATTGACTTCACTTCATAGATTCATTTTGAATGTATGACATGTGTTGGCATGCTTGGTGTGATATGGATGTTCCATATTTTTATTATTATTATGAGATAAAATTGTCCCATATTGCTCTTATGGGAGCAATGTGGGTGATTTAAAGGAGAAATCACTCTCCTTATTAAAGCGACCACCACCTGATGGTCATGGTGGCCATTGTTTAATGGTCATGTATCAGTTGGGGGCGATTATAGATTTGACATGTGGTCTAAATATGAGAGTAAACCCACCTACTAACTTGCCACATGGTGGCTCAACTTTGACTCTATTGACTATGTTGTGCCTTAGATCCACATGTAATAGCAACACATGGAGTTGGATTAATTGTTGGTCTATAGAATTCGATGTTTGATGCGATTGATATATAATACTATTCATAGTGGATGTGGTATATATCCTACATGCTCCACATGGGAGCATGTGGGGTGTATTTAAATGGGAAACCTCCCCTAGTTTAATGATCACATGGAGGTGGTCATGTTAGCTATGAAGGCTAACACCTAGTTGTGAAGACTAGGGTGCTTATTGATAGGCACAGTGGTTGACTTTATTGGCAGAGGTAAAGCATTATTTTTTTAATACTATGATTTGGGGTTAACCTGACCCAACCATGCACACCAACTCAAATGATTGTGCTGACCAGTTTGAATGAGTAGACTAGATCTTCTGTTGACCTTCAGTTGGAATCAAACATATTTTTCGTAGAAGCAAACTTTTGAAGGTTTTTTAGATATATTTTTTTAGAGAAATTGAATATAAATTTTTGGATCAAATTTTAGTGGAAAATTTTATTGAAATATAGATGACAAATTATGAAACAATAGAGTCAAATTTTGTGAGGAATTTGATATCAATTTGGGAATTGATTGAAAACATTCCTCAAATCAAATTTTTTTAGAAATTTGCTAGCAATTTGTGAGGCACTTTGCGATTTAATATTTATACCTTTGTAAAGGATTTGAGGGTATAATTGAATGTATCTATAAGATATTTTCATTGAGAAAAATTGGATACATTAGAATGATAAAAATTTTTATTTGAGAATGGAAAATCTGAAGGATTATTTTGTCTAGATCTGTATAGTGAAATGAATATAAATATTGCAATGGGAAGATCAATGTTCAAATGTGTTCTATCGAAATAATGGACAGGGAGTCCATTCTTGGAAGGAGGTACGAGACTCCTTCATGCTTGTGATTAAATTAGATTAGATTTATTTCTAAATAGAATTTAATTTGATCAAGGGAGTATCCTTTTTTGGAAAAAGGATATAAGTTAGTAGGACATATGTGGAATTCATGCCGAGGGAAAATTTATGGGGGTTTCCATTCCCTTTATGGTTTGATTGTATTATATACAGTTACACCTTGATGAATGTTTGTTATATGAGTACTATTCATGAGTTGACCTAATGATTTACCTTCATTAATAGAGTAATGGAGAGGGGGTTTTATCTTTATTAATATTGATATGTAAAAATTTTATTGAAAAGAATAGAGGGGGAGTTCCATTATTGAAGGGATTATGAGGTTTCTTCTTGGCATTCTAGAAAATGATAGATAACATTTGCTATATATTTGTAATATAAGAATTGTGGAAATTTTTATGTAATTTATTTGGATGCTCTCATAAAACCAAGGAATCATGGAGATTCCTTAATGTGACTATATTGAGAGCTTCATCATTATGAAATAAAAAGGATATATTTTTGGAGGTTGGGTTTATTCACCATGAGGGTTCCCAGGATATAAGTTGTATATCTTTATCTTATGGTTTGCAATTGATGTTTTACATGAATGTCATATTTACTTTCAATGCGATGTTGATTAATTAGATTATGGATGTTGTATTTGAATTATCTTGAAATGATATTAAATTTTTATTTCTTATGATGTAAAGTTTTATGCTATAATGCAATGTTAAATTAAATAGCCTTGATAGTTTATAGATGAATGTGGTAATATTATTTATATGGTTTATGTTCTTGTCGGTATGTTGAAATATTATAAGTGTTTTTGGGGGTGATTTTTCATGAATAAAAACTATGATTAACTAAATAAATTAAAGACTTAATAAAATATCCCTAAATAATAAGAGAGAGTAAAATAATCAAACAACGGATGGAAATGAGAAATGTCTTATTAACCTTATACTATGAAGGTATGAAAGGATTAATAGGATTTGGTAACTCCTATTACAATAATGACAATGACCACATCATAAATATCTTGATGACTAATTATCTTGATTATGAACTCTACCTTAAGGGTAGTGTGTTATAAATATGTTGTAAATAAAAAAAATATACTCTCTCTTGGGTTGATTTGAGTTGGGTAACAATCGAGGTTGTCACAAAAATAATTGAAAAAAAAAGCAAACCCAACCAAATAATACAAAATTAAAGGAAAAAATAGTTGTTAATTACCTATACATGCTCTTGCAAATTTTGGTTAGATGAAAATATTTTTTTTTGCCCCATGTGACTTCAAAGGAATTTACCTATAAAAATGCCTAAAGTGCTGAAAAATACTAGTCCAGTGTAAGAATAAATGAAAATGGAGTGCTCAAACAAGTTTAGAGCAAGGCAAAACCTCTATAAGCACTACCCCTTTGGTATCCTTATAAATATTAGAAAAATATTATGTAGAAAACCATTTTTTTAATTAAATATTCAAAAAATATAAAGTGGAGAGGGGAGGTACATTTTCATGCATAAACTCAGCCTTCATGCTACCACCATGCCTATGTATGAGAACATATTTACGTATGGAGATATATGATGGTTAATGGATGAGGAGGCATTGTTATGTAGGTAGGTCCCTCAACTTGTTTGTATTTTTTGGCTAGAATAAACAAAAATCTGAAATTAAGGTTAATGAATAATCACTTATTTAGGCTAGCTAAGAGTGTCCACCCCAGGAAAATCCCCTATTTGATCCTATATAGATTTCATTCATTTCTAGAAAATATTGTTAATTTTGACATGGTATCACAACAGGTATGAAGCAACATTGCTTGGTCATACATAAATTTCATTCAGTGCTTATGATCCTTCTTCCAAAAACAAGGGCAAAATTTTCTTTGAAGCTTCATAAGCCTTGCATAATAAGTAGAGAAAATATTTTCTCCATGGATCACCATTCTTCCCTTTAGATTTACCAAAAATTTTATGTCTTCTCTACTTTTTATTTTTTTATCACCAAGGTATGATCACAAAATTAAATTTAAATTATTCCCTTATATGCTTCTAGGCATGTTACGATATTGACTTTGAAAGGAAATTAAATAGATCTAGTTTGAATTCATACCCTATCTCCTTCTTGTGTATGCTCTTTACTATGCTCCATTATTGGGATAGGTCCTTCCTCTCCAAGGAGGGGATGCTTTCCTAAAAATGTTTATTGAGGATGGAAAAAAGGCTAAAAGGAGATAGTGTTGGGCATTTGTTACTTTGCTCAATGAAGGTTTGAATCCACACATTCCTTTGGATGCTCAGATCAAGGTTGCAAAAATTAAAATAAAATATTGTCAATATTTTTTTACTATAGTCTTGGATGTTAGTGAATTGGTTAGGCAGGTGGACGATAGGGCATTGGATGGAGATAAAAATTGATTTAATCCTATCACTATTTTATCTTCTTCTATAATGATCTAAAGACATGATCCATATACATGGCTTTAGAATTATGAGCAGGGGATCTGATTGGTTGGTTATACCAAAGCAACTAAGGTTGTTGTGGATAGAAGGATTCATGTTCAAATCCTTTCATTGGTATTTTTTGTGCCTCTTTTTGTCTTAGAAGTAGTGGAACTCAAGACTTTGGGAAATAACTTTCCAATTAGCCTTATGTGTAACTATGTCATCTTGGAAAATACATTGTTTTTTGGTTAATAGAGACCAAGGATAGAACCCCTCCAACATAATAAAGTGAAATAAAATATAATTTGGTCGATGTGGTGGCTATCATGGGGCCTCCTTGCACCACCTAATTAAAATTTTACCTTATTTAAACCTAATCAACCAAATAAAGGATAAGTGTCATTGATATATCTAAGAAAAGGAACTAAATTGGTGAAACATGATTGGGGTGCAACAAAAAATCAAAAATATCCAAGTTAGATTGGGATTGGCTCTTGCAACTCCAAGGTTTAGGTATTTAATTTTTGTATTTTTAAGATCCATTTGGGCAAAACTTCTAGAGACCATAAATTTTGTATATGAAAGCATTTTGAGTTTTTTTTCAAATCACATAATTATTTTGAGCTCTACACAATGGAGGCATTATTTGATAGACATGTTGCAATATTAGGAGTCATTGTGTAAAATTGATTACAAAGCCCTAGTTACTCACCTCAATAGGTAAAATTTTAGTATATGATCAATCCAACTAATTAGGTTGTTATGTAGGAAGAAGCTATGCTACTTCTTTCAAGAAGATAAAGTAGTAGCCCTTAATGAAGAAACCTACCACCTAATAGAAGAGGCTCTTGGCCTATTTTCCTTGTTGATTGAACAAAAGTTACTTTTACACATCAAAGAGGAGAGTAAACCTATAAAAGGATGGTCAAAATTGTATGCGTTATTTGGAAAAGTTAATACTACTAAAGTAAGTCGTTTGGAATATTAAATTGGTTGAGTTTGATAATATTGAGGACTATATTATGAGATTCAAGGCATTGAGAGTAGATATTACATCTTCTAGAGGAAGAATGAAAGATGATACAAAATGCATAAAAAAATATTCTTTATAATCTCTCTTTTTCTTTTTATATGTTGAACCTTATGGTTCTTATGATTCCTGTATTTTTGAAATCTCAAAAGACTCTAATTCTTGATCAACATTTCTTTGTCCTAGTTCATTTTTAGATGGGAATGAGAATTGTGATGGTACTTCATAAATTTAGGCTCATGAAAAAAAAATTAAATCTAAGAAGACTAAGACCTATGGGTCTAATGGATAGGATAAGTCATGAAAGAAGTTGAAGAGCATTTGCAAATACTACAAAAGAGAAGGACATAAAAAGAAGAATTGGTTACTAAAATTACAAAGGATTGAAACTGATTTCTTGAAGATAGGTGGATGTATTCCAAATGATGAGGGATATTCTAAGAGATCTACCTAAATTATATAGGACCACTAGAGCATCTATTATGTGGGGAAGATATTATTGTTAATAATTTATTCTCTCCTTGGCCTGTTAGTTCAAATTATGGGGGGTGTTAAAATTGTAATCTAATTCATGGGCAATACTGACATTTTATAATGTAATTTTGGATAGGCCTAAGGGCATTCATTGTACAATTTATTGAATTTATTATAATATTTTATTTTTTAATCCATGTGGGTTAAACCCATCTTATAAACTCATAATTAAACTTAAATCCTTTCTTGTTATATTGTCTTAAGGTTAAGATCATTCATGTATTTGGGTTTTCACACATCATTTTAATTATTGGAGTGTTGTGAATCATATCAAGAGATAATGTATTGATTATTTATGGTTCCTATGGGTGCCCATAAATTAGAATTTTTGTATAATATTTGATGGGGTGGATTACTTTTGTTCATTTTTAAAAAATATTATGAATTTTGACATAAGGGCTGATGAGAGCCCCATAGCTTAGAGATCTAGAATACCAAGGGATTCCATAGACACTACTCTTATGCACCAAGTATTTTCCAATAATACACCTATGAATGTTTACTCACCATTTATGACACTAGTGTGGGAGAGGAACAAGGCATCCATGGCAAGAGGCACATGTATTAGTGGGGAGGAGACCCTACAGGAAAAGGAAGTTGTGAAGAAGGGTGCAATAGAGAAGGGTTTCACTGCTAAGGGGATTGTGCCTCAGGAAGGTGTAAAGGGATATAAGAACATAAAAACAAATGAGATATATCTATGAGTTCAAAGTGGATATTTTTGACCTTAAGATATCCTTAAATAGACTGATCCTAAATTTAGCTTAATACTTCTTTATGATTTTAATTTTATGCAAAATTAATGTTAGGTTAGCATGCATTTATGATAGTGTATTATACATGGTGATATAATCATTTTATTTCTATGTGATTATAAATACGGAATAGGTTGGAGAGACTTGATTGACATACTTCAAAGCATCATTATTGGGGACCGAAAAAAGGTCCTTACACTCCAAGAGCTATGACCAACCACATGTTGTTTATTAGGTGCATTTGGTTCTCGTGCTTTGTGTGGAGCGCTTGTCCAAGAATTCTGATGAGCCTAGGATACAGCTCCTTCAGATGACCTCCAAGTTTTTTTACCAAGGATATATCCTTGTTTGGATGTGATCTTTGATGCTTTTCTTTATTCCTAAGCTAGCCTAATCAATTGGGTATTTAATGGGGAAAAAATTTTGAATGATTAAAAGTAAATAATGGGTAAAGAAAATCTACTCTAAGGAGATGATGTGCCAAAGGTATTAAATTCTCTACATCACAATGGGTTGAATTAACACATGCATCATAGTTGACAAAACAAGGAATACAATTTTCTAAACATGAGTTTACTAAACAAGCACACATAAGAACCAGGGAAAAAGGAAAAATAGTCACAACTTCTCATATATATAGTGGTCAAAGTACATTCATTTCAAATAAAGAGGTTCAAAACTAATCAACTTGAATGACTTAAGGCCCAAACTAGACCATGATACAAAAGAGGGTGAAGGGAAACCCCATATGAGTCCATATAGTAGGCACGTGTATGGATAGATTTTTATCCTTTAAAATGAGAATGAAAAAGGTATTTATAAGTAGGAAAAATTTTCCTTCAAAATTTGTGTAGGAATTCAAAATTATCCATTTAAAATTGCCCAGGCTAGTGAACATAAATGTCTAATGATATTTGAGGTTTTGGGGATTTGTAGCCTTAAATGTTGCTGGCAAGATGGCTTGATTGGACTTGATTTACTGTTAGCTAAATTACACTAGTGATATCCCATGATCAAATCTTTAAGATTCTTCTCCATTAATACCTCGGGTTTGATGTTACTCCTTGTGTTGTCTTCTATATCGTTGCTTTTAATGCTCTAGTTGTTGCCTCAAGGGTTGTGTCTGATCATGGAGTACCATAGCTAAAATTGGATCACTATCCCTTCCTCTACATTTGGTTGCTATGGGTTGATTTGGTGGTTCTATGATGATCAATACCTTGCTTCCTCTTTTATCTTGGTTAGCCTACCTTGGAAAAATTCCTTTCAGTTGATCCATTCATGGACCTATTATCACTTTTCATGTTCCTTAAATCCTAGAAGGGACATGATTTTTTATTAGGGTTTATTTTCCTATTATTCACATTTTTTGCCCCTTGATACTCCTCTTTCACCGTAGACTTTGTGGAGACCTTGCAAGGGTTAACAAGCCTAAAATTTTAGGGAAGGTGTTATAGTGGGAAATATTTTGAGTTGCTTTATTTTTCCCTATCCTTTAGGTATTAAGCTCCTCTTGTGGGAGGAAAGGAGCTTGTCTTTCCATATTCTTGCTTGGTCACCTTGTATCCTTCTCTTTCTTAGATGAGGAATGAGCCTCAATCCCTAGGGATTTTCGATGGTGTTGTCTTGTAATTGCACTAGAGATTAAGGAACACCCTTGAACATAGAGTAGGATGAGACATATGATATATCTTCTTTAGAAAGAAAATGGAAATTTTATTGGTTGAAGAAAGATCTTGCTAAATGCAAAGCCATTTTTTTGTCACTAGAAAGGCTTAGGAACTCCAACCAATAATAGAAACTACCTTAGTTGCCATCAAAAAGTCTTTTAAGTCATTGTTCTTATTATGGTATAGTGGGTAGACTTTGTGGCATGGGGAGCTTTAAGGTTAGAATTGAATTATAGTGGAAACCTATCCTCAATGACACTATTGATGGAATTTTAGTATTGGATGATTTGTTAGTAGAGAATATCCTTGGCTTTCACATCTTGTATCTCCTCAGTTGAATTTGATTCAATTGTTGATCAAATTACCATTTGAGCAAGATTTTCCTACTAGGGAAACTCCTACTAGCAGGAGTCAAGGACCCTAGAGCAAAGGGCCTTGTCCATTGGATATAGAGTCAGAATGAGGGTAAATATTTATGCTTTTGCAATAGAGATGGATGTTGGGAAAGGATATCATCAAAGGTAATTTTTCTAGGGATTTTTATGAAATCTAGAAGGGCTATAACCCATTTTATAGGCCTCACCTCCATAGGATGACTCCAAAGGTTCTTCTCCATTACATTTATCTTTTGATAGTAGGGTGGTATGAAAATATTCTTTTCCTCATGCTTGGACAATGGGGGATGCCATTTTAATTCATTCCACCTTATGCCTAATTATGGTAGCTATTTGTCTTCTAATAAAACTACCTTTATTACTAATCCCAAGATATTTGGTGTGCACACCTTACCTTCATCATCCATTAGGTTGTTCTTGGTAGTTGGGTAATTTATTAGGAGCTCCTTATTATAGTATGATGTACTCAAGAGGATGTCCCTAGCTCTAACTTCTATCTGTTAAGCCTCTTGCACCCACTTGATTCCCTAATATTATTCTATTTTTGGGTTGAATTTTTTAGGAAAACAAAATTTAGGAGACATTAGGAGGTCGGCCACTAGATTGAGCTTCTCATCCCATTTTCCTACCTATTTTTTGGCTAGTTGTAGAGCTTATCTCATTGATTTTGCCATCACTTTTGGCAATGTGAAGGTGTTGATCATGGGTGGCACTCAAAAACTAAGGAATAACTCGTTATTGGCCATCAGAGATAGGTAGAAGGATCATGTACCAATTTATTTTGTCATTAGGTTGGGGCTCTGCACAACTTTATATTGTTTCACCTCTCATTCCCTCTAATATACTAGGGTTTCCTTCAAGTCCTTCCCTAGTAGGGCACCTAGTTGTGGTTAATATTTGGGCTTGTCCTCTACTGATCTAAAAATATTCAAGAGATCCTAGATAACATTATTGGCATTAACCAAATAATTTTATGGTTATGGGCCTAAATTACTCATGGTGATGAGGGTTTTTTTTTTTTAGTCACTCCACTTCCTTGGGATTCTTTAGCAGCTTTGGGTTGGGTTGAATTTTTGATATCTAGTTGATTTCAATACTCATCGAGCAATGGTCGGTTGGTCCAATTGCATGTTCAAAACATGTTTTGGGGAAGTAATATTTGGAATATGGATGACCTAGGGGAATTCGAATAAAGCAGGCATATTTTCCCTTTGTGTCCTTGTGGGAGTCCAAAAACCTTGTTTTGGGTGATGATGGGGACGAACCCCTAGAAAAATTTGGTAGTTAATGATCGAATGCCCCTGATTCATATGTTGAGTGGAAAAATATTGAGGTCCCAAATAATGGAATCTCTTATTGCCTTACTAATTTATCAAAATAAAAAATTCCTTGGAAAGAGCTTGGCGTCTCCTTAGCTCATCCATTTTGGATTTAGGCGGGAAGTTTGGAGCCAAATGAAAAGGGCAGAGGGTAAAGTTGAATTTATGGGGGAAGTAAGGTGGGAGGTAGCAAATTTTTTAGTGATTTATTGCAAACACAAGGGATGAGGGGATAGAGGCAACCTACCTATCTGGATGAGGTTATTTTCAGCTCAAATGACTATCTGGTAGGATACTAGTCAGGAGTTTCCTCCTTAGGTTTTGAACATCATGGAAATATTTGAATGGAAAGACTTAAGATATAAAATGAGTGTTATACCTGGGAGGTATAATATCATCCTAGATTTTATACCAATTTTTGCGGAACCAAGTATTGAAAACATCCATTGCCTCCATGGGAGCCCACTTGATATTCATTGGGTTCTCCAAAAGGGATACTCCATTTGTATTATCCCTAAACCTATCTATTAGCTAGGTGGCAAGTTGATCCCAACTCTTGATTGAATGTGAGAGGAGTAATATATCATTCACATGCTTTGCCTTTGAAAGATGCTACTAAAAGCCTTAACATCATATTTTGTGTAATCATATTATGCAATATGTAAAGGACTACCATATGATGTAGATGATCCATTGATGTGATTGCATCTTCTTCGATGAACTTAGGTAAGGACTTGAGAGCTATAATGGGAATCAGATCCTAGATGTCTGGTCTAGTCAAGGGGACTAGAGGACCTCGATCATTCCACGTTGGAGTTCTCTTAAAATTTTATTGCATGGCCATATTCAGGTTCCCATAAGACTACTAAATAAAAAGTAATACTTGATATTGATTAAAAAATTAGAGAAATAGAGACCTTCACCAAGATATATTTTTGAAAAACAATTATGTGGTGGATTCTAAGGTTATCTCCAAAAGAGTTATTGAATGTAATCGGTTCTTTGACTAGGGGAGTCACTAGGTGAATGCTTGTAGTGATTCAATAAACAAGGGTTTGAGGCCTTCACTAGACCTATATCTAATATTTTTATTTGAGGGAAAAATATAGCAATTTAGGTGCCACCAGGCATGCCAGTTTGGTGGTAAAAAATAGTTCTTATGCTCTAAGCACCATGACCACCTGCATGTTGTTTACCAAGTGTATCTGATTCTTGTGCCTCATGTCGAGCGTTAGTCTGAGAAGTCTAGGGAGCATGGGATGCAACTCCTTTGAATTACCTATGGGTTTTTTTACCAAGGTTGACTCCTTTTTTGGATGTGATCTTCAACACTCCTCTTTCTCCCTAAGCTAGCCTAATCTATTTGGTCTTTGATAGGAAAAAGGGTTACTATAAAATTGGTAAATGACTAAAAATAAATAATAGGTAAAAGCAAATATACTATTAGGAGGTGATACATCGAAGGTCTTAAACTCGCTCCATCACAGTGGGTTGAATGAACACATGCATCATAGTTGATGATACACAAGGAACACAGTTTCCCCAAACATGAGTTGCACTAAACAAACACACATACGAACCTAGATAGAAAGGAAAATAATCACAACTTCTCATATATATAATGGCTATATTACATTCAATCCAAAGGAAATGTCTAGAAACTAATCAACCTAAACAACTCAAGGCTTGAGCTAGACCATGATATAAAAGAGGGTGAAGGAAAACCCCATACAAGGCCAGATACTAGTTATGGATATGGCTAGTTTTTTATCCTTTACAATGAA
This sequence comes from Wollemia nobilis, assembly GCA_028583015.1. Classification (NCBI taxonomy): domain Eukaryota; kingdom Viridiplantae; phylum Streptophyta; class Pinopsida; order Araucariales; family Araucariaceae; genus Wollemia; species Wollemia nobilis. The sequence continues at coordinate 11,918,629 of JAQPPZ010002907.1, read as the reverse complement.
AAAGGAAGAAGTATTTATAAGAAGTGGAGAAAATTTCCACCCAAAATTTATGTAGGAATTAAAAATTATCCACTTTAAAATTTCTTGAGCTAGTCAACATCAATGTTGAATGATATTCGAGGATTTGGGGATCTATAGCCATAAATATTATTGGCATGTTAGCTTGATGGGACATGCCATGTCATAAAATTTCTTACACTAGTGATCTCCCATGATCAGGCCTGTGGGATCATTCTCCACCTTGGATTTGGTATTACCCTTTGAGTTGCCTTATATGTTGTTGCTTTGAATGATCTAATTGTTGTCATGAGGGTTGTGTCTAGCCATGAGATGTCATAGTCAAAATTATATTACCATCCCTTCATTTGTGTATGGTCACTATGGGTTGAATCAGTGGTCCAATAATGATAAATATATTCTAGATCTTTTATGATACAATACTTCAAATGGATCCATCTCTATGCTAGGGATGTAGAATTAATTGTAAGAAATTTTCACCAAAGGTAGATATTCCTCCCATAAATACTCTTAATCCATGTTATACATCCTATGTAAATCTTCCAAATATTGATTTACTCACTCTATTTTCCCATCTATCTCTGGATGATATGATGAGATGATGTTGATTTTGGTCCTAATGGTGTAATAAAAGTTTTCTAAAACCTAGATGTAATTTTGGTATCTTGATCTACAATGATTATGTTCAGTACTCTTTGTAACCTAAAAATACCTTGAACAAATTATTTTTCCATTATGGGGGCATCATCCTTAAGGTTATCTATTTTAAAATGTGCAATATTTGTCAATTTGTGAATAATAACCAAGATGACATCATGTTTATTCTTAGACAAATACAAAGTCCATATTTATATTTTTCCATTTCTTTTTGAAAATATCATGACGATAAACCATCCTATTGGATATATGTATTCATCCCTAACCCACTAGCACTCTAAATATTTGGCTTCAAATCCTACTACATCCTTCTTTAATCATGGCAAAAAATACAACTTTTCAAATTAACCACCAACTTTGTCACTCTTGGGTGCCTTGAGTATGGGTTATATTGTGTATATTTCAATACTATGTCCCTTAGTTCTCCTTCCTTGGATACACCTAATATACCCATCTAAATCAAATTGGTATTATTCAAATCCTTTGCATTAGCCCCTAAAGCATCCTTTACCAATTTATAATGAGTCATTTTTTACTAATTTATTACTTGATACTTGAAGGTGGTTCTTATAGTGATAAGGTATGAAATATGTCTTCTTTGACTTGAAGTATTTTCTCCTCTATTTTATTTCCCCTTAAAATTGATATTGAAATCATACTCATAAAAGGAATTACAACCACCTTTGGTATCTTGTATTCAAATTGATAAAAAATATACTACAACCCTTGATGATTTATTTTTAGCTCAAAAGGTTTACCCATAAAATAGTTCATCCACATCTATAAAGAATGCACTCTTGCTTCTAATTCCAAATAATGTGGGGCATAATTCTTCTGACAAGTCTTGGACTTGCATGAATTAAATGCTATTACTTGCAACTCTTGCATGAGCACCCTTCCTAACTCCTAATCTAATGCATCTATGGTAACTATAAATTCTCCATTAGGATTAGGCACCTTTAAGATTGGAGTTGTTATGAAGTTTTCCTTAAGGATTTGAAAATATTTTCCACACCATTTTCACCATTAAAACCTTTTCCCTTATTACTATTCCCTAACCTAGAATTACTTTAATCTTGGTTGGGTCTACAACTATTTCCTCGATAGTTATTATGTGGCATAGATAGTATATCTTATTTTGTAGAAAAGGTGTATTTGTATAACTTCCCATAAACTTAATATTCTCTTAATTTGCTCATCACTATTCAAATATTCTCAAAATACTCATTTTTATTCCAAGAGTAGATCAAAGTGTCATCTAGAAAAATGATTACAAAATTATTCAAAAAGCCCTAAAATACATAGTTTATCAAGTTCATGAAATTTTTGGGTGTATTCATAAAGAAAAAGGTACCACTATGCATTCATAGTGTTTGTAAAGAAGAAATATAAATATTGAGCATCATTTGTGTCATAGGAAGTGCTATTACTAAAGAAAAGTCGAAGCACCATTGTCAAAGTAAAGAGAGAGCACCATTATTAAATAAAAGTAGAAGTTCCATTGTCAAAGTAAAGAGAAAGTGTCATTACTAAAAAAAGTGGAAGCATCATTACCGAGGTAAAGAGGAAGCACCATTATCAACGTAAAAAAGAATTGCCATTGCCAAGGTAAAGAGGAAGTGTCATTGTCTAGGTAAAGAGGAAGCACCTTTGCAACATAGATGGACAGTGTGAGTATGTAGGTAGAGCTGAGGGTAGTGCCATTAGAGATAGTCTAACATAGGCATCAAAATTACATAAGCAAATGAAATGAAGCATCAAACCTAGAGCCATTTGGATGATGCCTATCAAAGAGAAAATGCAAGAGATAAAGCTTCCAAGGAGAAAGAATCAAAGTGCTAGCAGTTGGAGAGCTAAGCATCAGGGTTTGGATAATCAAGCATCATCTATCAAAGAGCCAAGTGCCAAATGGAGTCAAACATTTAAGTTACCAACAAGGAGATGTTGGAAAGGTAAATTCATCATTCAAGAATAATATGCCAAGTTGAGCGTTAAAAATGAGCATTCAGACATTGCAACATTGTAATATCTTTGAAAGAAGCATAAAATACCAAAGCTAAACATTCATTTATGAAATCATGCACCACATTGGGATAAGGAAGATAGAACAAAAGATAGTGAAGTGTTTTCTTGGTAGCATAAGTTAATGCATGGGTATATATTCACATGCAAACCATTAAAGCAATAGGAGATAATGAAATATCCAAACAGAGTGCAAGACATTGTTTTTTGAAGCTAGAAAGGAGTAGAAGTGAACATCAAGAAAAACCATCATCAAAAGCCTACATAAGGTAAATTAGATTTTTGATTAATTTTTACAAAGATTAACCTAAGGTTAATCGAAGTGATAAGGGAAATTATTTGATCTTTTAATTTTTCTAATATTTTAAATTTTAATTTGGAGTGATAGGTGAATTAATAGTTTAATTAAAGGTTTTTAGAGTTTTTGGAGTGATAAATAGAAATAGTTATGAAGTTATTTTTACATTTTAAGGTTTGGTTACTTTATTATTTCTTGAAATTGAAAGGTCAAAGAATATTAGCAAATCATTTAATTTTGTAGAGATAAGGAAGCCTCCTTCAAACCTAGAAATATTAAATTTGCAAACATTCTTATTTTTTCTAGTTTATAATTAATTAGGGAGTCATAAGGAATTCAAAATCATAAGTTTTTAAAAATTTAGAAACTTGAAAAATTATTTAAAACCTAGGGAAACATAAGGTAGACTACACCAAAGGAAATTGGTTAAGGAAAATGGAAGAAATTGTTAAGAATGCATTTAATGAAGATAGTGAAGACATGTTGCATGTGCTTAAGTCTTATTCTCAAGAACTAAATGAAGAGAAGAAAGCACCAAAATGGCTTAGAAATACAATTGAGGAAGCAATAATATTTTATAGTAATCAAGTAGACATAGATCCAACTACAAGAATGGAGTTCTCTAGAAATGATGAAAAAATTCATCATCTACAATATATATACAAAGAAAATAAAGATAGGATAACTTCAATCGTACACAAGTGGTTTTACTATTTTATCAAGAAAAAAAATTAAATTGAAATTTCAAAAGATATTAACAAGGAAGTGAAGATTTCAACATGTACTTATTGTAATGAGATTGGTCATGAAAAAGCAAATTGTTGGAATCTCCATCCATGTAAATTTTGTGAAGGAAAATCTTACCCATCTATTTTCTACTACTGTAAAGACAAGTACTACAGAAGATTTGAAAAGATATTAATATTTATATTAGATTATATTTTTCAAGTTCTTATTTTTTAATCATATATTAACAATGGATTCAAGTATGAAATTTATGAAGAACAAGAAGGAAGGTCATCCAAAAAACTAGGGAAAAGAAAATTGATTAATTCTGATCCACTTCTGACTTGTAAGATAAAGAGATCTCTTGTTCAACAAGGCTATTTAGCTCAAGGATAAAGACCATATCAAAAATATTGGAATACAGAAAAGGAACATACTAAAGAAAGCAAGAGAGAACAACACATGCTCGAGGATCAGGAGGAAGATCATATTGAAGACTAAAGTCTTCAATAACCAAATAATGTAATGTAGGGGATGTTGGAGAATATTACATTATTTGGTACATGCCAATGTACCACCTTGGTACATCATTGTAAATATTATATTAGGGTTGTATCTTAGATTAGTGATTGAGTTAATATTTCAAGTAATGTAAAAATGTGCAGGAAATGCACAAGTGTCATGTAAATTTGTATGCAAGTGTCAAGTATATAAGCCAAGAGTCATAAGACGATATATGGAAAGGAAGAGTCATAGTAACCAAAGAGTCATTCTAGAATGGATATATATATTACTCCATAGAGGATATATGAAAAATATGAGAGATAGAAGCAATATGAGAGATACGAGATATATGAGCTATATAGAGATCCATAGGGTTTGAAATTGTCTATAGAGTCATTTCTATGAGATATTTGTAACAGAAAGAGGAGTAATACAAGTTTGCATACATTTGAGCAACTAGTATTGTAAGTGATATTATTGTGCATATTCTAGGCTTTACATTCATACTTCACTATATTATTGAATGTTATACATGTTAGTTGACTCATTTATCTTTGTTACATTATCTTTATTGGATTCATTATATTTCAACTTTATTATATTGGATCATGTGATTACTTTTTTGTGATAATTTATATTAAGTATAAGGCTTCAAAAGCCATAATTAAATCTATAGTAAAGGAAGAAAGTCTTAGCTTACCATGAAAAGGCATTGGTCCACTCTCTTTTTTTAATCCAATTCCATATTGGACAATTCTATGATTCAGACATAAATGAAAGTTTTCTATTTATCTTAGCTAGAGGATGTGGTTATATAAAACTTTTACATGCTCTAAAAATCATTTTGAAGATTTTTACTTTTATTTATTTATTTATTTTATGTGTGGCTTCTATTGGGGGCCACTCCCATTACAAAAACAAAATATTACATTTCTCTCATTATATTTCTAACAATTTAATTAAAAAATACCCAACTTTGCATTTCTATCAATCATTGCCTTTCTATCAAATATATTCACCATCTTTGTTAAACTGCATATTTTGCATAATCAACTCCTTTTATATTAGATGCCTTCATAAATTTAAATTTTTTTAAGATGAAATTCAACACTATGAATAGCTAAAATATTTGTTTCCCAACTTCTATATCTATAAATATATTGTCTATAAAAACCTCACAGTTTCTTAATACATTTTTTTAGGGTTCTTATTAATTCCCCTAATATTCCAAAATATTATTTTCATTGTTATTTTTGTTTTTATTTGTAGGTTTAGCCCCACTTCGTGTTAGAACTTGTGATATTTGCTTTTATTTTCCCATATCAATATCCCCAAGGTTTTTTTTTCTCTTTGTTTTTTCTTCTTAGGTATTCCTCTCTTTTTTCATTCTCGAAAATACTTTCATCTTCATCAATCTCTTCAATCTTCTCACATTGCTCATAGTAATATTTATCATCTTTAGGTTTTCCTTGTTCTGCAAGATCTGAAGTGTGAGGAATAACATTAAAAGCACAATCTTCTTTATGTTTCTCTAGAAACCCTAAATTGCAAGGATGCTCTTCTATAGCAATTACCTTCTTATTATACCCTAACTAACCTAAATTGTTATGGTTTTCCTCCATCCTCATTTTTTTATTATGCCGCTCTTGAAACCTTTAAGTGCAAAGGATAACATCTTCATCCCTTTCACTTTTATTTCTTGGAGAGGATTTTATACTACTTGAGAAAATGAAGATGATTTACCTTGAATAAGTTTGACCTCTTTTGTCATCTTTGTTTTAGGATTTCTATCAACATCTTCTTTTGCACCTTTAATTCCTTATGAACTTACCAAATGATATTGTAGATATGCTTTCTTTACCTCTTCTTTTCGAGTGGGATATTCTTGATCTAATATAGCTTTTATTACTGTATTATTTCCTTGCTTCGTCTTGAAGTTTATCTCATCGCTAGAATATTTTGTCTATTTCTTCATATTTTTCACTTTGCAAACTCTTGCCATGTGTCCAATCTCATAAAATTGGTGGCAACAAAATATGATATTTTAATAATCTTCTTGTTGATCACATTATCTTGTTAGATTTAACCTTAATAGATTGTGGTAAAGGTTTTGAAATATTCATAGCAACAAATATTCGAGTATATATAACATGATTTCACTCCTTAGTAGTTAGTATTTCCTTGATGAATTTCTTAGGGTATTTCTAATATTCTTCAAAACATTCTAACAAGAAAAAAAATCATAGTTTCTTAATAGTTTTTGTCTCAACAAAAAAATTCATTCCATGGTCTCAAATAAAGTACATCTCTTCCCCTAAACCATGGGCCACCAACCATTATTTTATCCCTAATTTTTGAAGTGGAAAATATGATGCAAAAATCTTTAGGAAGAAAATTCATAGAGTAATTTGAATTTAATCCTCACTTCCATTTGATCCAATTTTGAATCTCTATAAACCTTGGCCATGATCTATGGAACTTACATATTAACCCTCTAATTTTAAGAACTATTGTATCATGCTCAACCATCTTATCCTTGATACTTTCTTCTGTTGTAGCATCTATTACCTAGATCGAACTTCCCATGTATTCACTCTTTTTCTTATCTCTAACTTGGGCCTCCATACTTCCAACCAAGGAAATTTAACTTCCCATTAGAGCTTTCAAATATGACTTTCTTTCCAAACTAGCTAATGGGGTTGGTTCTTGGCTTGCACTCCCTCTTGGCTCGCACTCCCTCTCGGTTTGCACTCACTCTCATATTGCACTCACTCCCAACTTGCACTCTCTCCTACCTTGCACTTGCTCTTGACTTGCACTCCCTCTTGGCTTGTAATAGTCCTTGTCTCTTCTTTTTTCGCTTCAACATTTCTTGAAAACAATGTTTCATTCATTCATGGTAAGGGTTTAAAACATTGATGCACTCTAGAAAACCCATTACTCTTCTGCCATGACTGAATCCCCGCTAGCACTCCATATTAGCTTGTACTTCCTCCTAGCTAACACTCCCTCTTGGCTCACACTTTTTTTGACTCACACTTCCTCTTGGTTCACACTTAAAAAATCTACTTCTTTTTACTTTAATGTTATTATTCTTTAACAAATGCAATTTTAAATTTCTTATTAATAAAAATCAATCAATTTATTAATCAAATAGTAATACAAATCTATAATTCCTTTTAAAGGAAGAACATTTTATTTTATATAAAATTTAACAAAAATATTTTTAATCTTCAATTAAAATAAAAAATAAAATTATAATTTTAAACATTTATTCAAATTAAATTTAATTAATTTCAAATTATGCTAATATTTATAAATTATGATGTTATTTTTAGATATTAATTAGAGTTTGGAGGTGTGGCATACATATATTATTCAACTTTCACTCTATAATAAAAAAAAATTAAAAAAATTAATGAAAAATAATCTAACCGCTAAAAAATAATTTAAATAAAAAATTAAAATTAAAAAATATGCATTTAATTTTTTTTTGTTGAGTTTGTTATATCTTGGCAAAAATATGACAATTTACTAGGTCGAACTTCTAGTGTAGTTGGCGAAAGTTTTGGGTATCACAAAAATTTTGGGTATTGGTAAAGGTTGACCCAGGTTTTATTTTTTTGTATTCATTTTGCGGATACAAGGTGCAGCTATAAATGTCCTATGTGTTGGTAGAGGCTAACAATGTTCGATTCCAATTGTACCCACAAGGTACAGTTGGGAATGTCCTATGTGCTGGTAGAGGCTGACAAGGCTCCATTCTTGTTGTGTCCACCTTGTTGATACCCAAATGCCCAAGCTTCATTCCTGTTATGCCCACAAGGTACCATTGGGAGGTACAGTTGGGAATGTCATATGTGCTAGTAGAGGCTGACAAAGCTCCATTCCTATTGTGTCCACCTTGTTGATACCTAAATGATTGTGTGTTTTTCCCCTATTAACAAGTGTAGTTCTCGACCTTACGAGGGGTCATGGTTGGGAGGGGACTTCTCAGCCTTATGCGTCGGTTGTAGGGGTTTATCACACTAACCACAATTTTGGATTTGCTTGTGGAGCACAGTTGGTGAAAGTCTTGGGTGCTAATAGAGGCCGACCCAAGTTTCATTCCCTATGTATCCACCTTGTAGATACAAGGTGCAGTTGGTCCTATGTGTTGGTAGAGGTTGACAAGGCTCCATTCCCCCTGTGCCCACCATGTTGATATCCACATGGCTATGTGTTATTCCCCTATTGACAAGTGTAGCTCTTGGCCTTACGAGGAGTCATGGTTGGGAGGGGACTGCTCAACCCTATGCGTTGGTCGTAAGGGTTTATCACATTAACCACAAAAAAATTATTTGCTTGTGTAAAGCAATTGGTGAAAGTCTTGGGTGTTGGTAGAGGTCAACCCAGGTTCCATTCCCTCTGTGTCCACCTTGCAAATACAAGGTGCAGTTGAAAATGTCCTAGAGGTCGACCCAAGTTCCATTCCCTCTATGTCGACCTTGTAGATACAAGCTGTAGTTGGGAATGTCCTATGTACTGGTAGAGGCTGACAAGGCTCCATGTCCTATATGTTGATAGAGGCCGAAAAAGATCCATTCCCCTTGTGCCCACCTTGTTGATACCCAAAAGACTGTGTTATTCCCCTATTGACAAGTGTAGCTCTCGACCTTACGAGGGATCATGGTTGGGAAGGGATTGCTCAGCCCTATGCGTTAGTCATAGGGGTTTATCACATTAACCACAAAATTTTTTATCTACTTGTGTAGCATAGTTAGTGAAAGTCTTGGGGGTTGGTAAAGATTAACCTAGGTTCCATTCCCCTTGTATCCACCTTGCAGATACAAGGTGTACCTGGGAATGTCTTATGTGCTGGTAGAGGCCTACAAGGCTCCATTCCCGTTGTGCCCATCTTGTTGATACCCAAATGAATGTGTGTTATTCCCCTATTGACAAGTGTAGCTCTCGGCCTTATGAGGGGTCATGGTTGGGAGGGGACTGCTCAACCCTATGCATTGGTCGTAGGGATTTATCACACTAACCACAAAATTTAGACTCCAAGGGCTAGGTGGATTGATAAAGGCTTGAGAGGTCAAGTACTTACCAAGAAGAGACCTAGGTTCAAACCTTGGGGGCATGCTGCCAACTTAGCAAAGGTAGTAGTCTATTATGAATCCTTTGAGTGCACGTTAGACTGACGAAGGCACAAACCCCAAGCAATCGGTGGTCTTCATCTCACACCGGGTCAATAACAACGAGACGAATAAACTTGTTGGGAGCAACCCCTATGATTTGAACCATATACTTATCATTTACTAAAAATAATGATTGTAACCATAAAAGGAAAAAACAAACCGATAAATGTAAACCAATATCTCGAAATGAAAAGAGAGGACGTTACATATATATTAAAAAAGACTTTATGCTAAAAATGTTACATTTTGGCCCTTTTCAAATAAATAGGACTTCCATTTATAGAGGGTTGGTTACACTGTTTTAATTACAGAAAAATTAATAATTTTTTTAAGTTATAAGACTTATATCAAGACTTCCGATATGGTAGAAATCTTCGAAATTGAATATCATCGTCTGCCTTGTTTTGCATAACCTTTTACAAATATTTTAATGTCCTTGCACTTAAATTTGATTTATGAAAAGTGGTAGGTATTCCCAACCTACAAAGATGGGCGTCCTCCATTTTCTTCCTTCGTATCGAGAGCCTCTCCTTCACATCAAGAAATCATGGATTCTCATTCCCACACGAAGGTGGAGGTGGAGGGAAATGCAAGTAGTAGTTTTAGAAGGCAGCAGGATTTGGGGTGGTGTTGGTACAAGCTTACAAAATTTACAATTTAATAGTAATGCTCGTATGGTTTGTTTAATATTAAATTGTAATATTTAAAATATTATAAAATTTAATGAATTACAAATGTTAATAGTTGTTAGGAAGAGTTGCAAGTTTATTGGTAAGAATTTTGGCTTTTTTTGAAAGGTCCAAGGTTCAAACTCCAATTAGTATGAAGGGATTAGGACCCTTCATACTAAGTGGGGTTTGAATCTTGGACCTCTCAAAGAGAGGCCAACACCCTTACCACTATAGTAAGATTGCAGCTATTATCATACATATTATTAAATTATATTTCTTTTTTCATAGTTTGATTGAATCCTCATGTATCTTGCTTTTCTTTTCAAATATTTCAAATTTCAAAAAATCTTCATTAATAAATGTTTGTGAAAAAAATTGGACATCTTACAAAATTATTAGAATTATTACAAGATAAACCAAAATACTCATCAGTGAAGACAAATCTAAAGTTATTTTCTTTCACTGCTCTCCCATAAAGGAATCCATGGTCTTGGATAAATTAAGATATAAGAAGACCTCCCTTTCGATCACTTATTTAGGCATTCTTATCAATATTCAAAGACAAAAAAAAAAGACTAGAATTGGTTGTTGGATAGAGTTAAGAAGAAAATTGGAAAGTTGACCAATAGGTGGCTTTCATTTGGGAGTAAAATTACCTTGCTTAAATCTATCCTTCAAGCTATACCTATTTATATTCTTGTTGTGTTGAATATCCCAAAAGTAGTTCTCTGATAATTGGATCAAATCAATCATTAGTTCCTTTGGAGTGGTACTAAGAAGAAAAGAAAATAGGCCTTGGTGAAATGGGATACTTTATGCCTCTCCAATAATGAAGGTGGGTTAGGATTCCATTCTGCTATTAATAACAATAAGGCTTTAACTGCTAAATTGTATTAGAGGATTTTGCGAGGATTTTGCATAACCCTAATGCTCTTAGGGCCAAAAATCTTCAGGGTAAATATGCTGAGAATAAAAGTTTTGAAGACCTTATTCGCTATCAATTGTCTACCAAAGGTTCTCCTATTTTAGCAGTTCTTAAGACTCGTGAAGATTTGATTAAGCAAAAGTTATTTTGGTTCATTCATAATGGTAAATAGGTAAATTTTTGGATAGATTCTTGGGATGGTCACTGGCCTTTGATAACTCAGTTTTTTAATTGGAGGCCTTGGATTGAGGAGCTCCATCGAGCTAACTGAAAAAAAGTATTTAATGACTACAAATACCATATTGGTATTTCAGAGGTTGGTAGATATTGGATCCCTATTAAGGGTTGACCTATTCAAATGCTAGAAGGGCAAAGAAAATATATCCAAAGCATCCTTAATATGAGATCTCTCTCTTGGTCCCATGATAAAGATTATTTTGGATAGAAAAATACTACTAAGGGTGAGTATTCAGTTGCTCAAGTTTATTTGGCCTTATGCCATAATAATCCTAACCAATCATATGACATATTTACTCAGTTGTGGGCTCAAAATCTCTGGCCTGAGGTAAGGTGCTTACTAGTGAGCAACTTATGAAACATGGTTTTCATGGCTTGTTTAGATGCAAAATGTGTGAAGAGAATGTGGAAACTCTTGAGTGTACCTTAGCCTTTGAGCTATAGAGGAGAATGGCCATCTTACTTGGCTTACAGTGGTCCAATTTTTTTTACTTTTGAACAACCTTGGAGGTATTGGCCTAATCAAGAGGGTGTTGATCATTTTATTAGGCAATTAGTTTGGATGGGTTCTACCATTCTACCTTGGAATATCTAGAAGGAAATAAACAATTGGATTTTCAATCAGGAAAGGAACGACATTCACTATATCTGGAAAATACCATTGCCAACTTAGTTGAATCAATCCAACAACTCCTTAATCACCTCTACAACTCCACCAAATATGGGATCAAGTGATGCAAATATTAAAGATTAACTCTTCTAAGGACAACCAACTTAAAGGGAATGTGAGTAATTGAAATATGGATAGAACAAAGAATTGACAATCCCCTCCTAAGGATTTTGGAAAATTTGATACCAATGGAGCCTCTAGGGGAACCTTGGAAAAAGTTAGTGTGAGAGGAATTGGTAGACTTTCAGATGGTTTCCTGATTTTCACTTTTGCTGAGAATTTGGGCATTGTTTCCAATAACCATGTTGAGGGGTATGGTATCCTTAGAGGCCTTTGAGAAGCTGCTAAGGTCGGATGGAAAAAGGTGCTGGTTGAATCTGACTCCCAAGTCATGATTAATCTATTGAAGACTCCTAAAAATCATAAGGTTGATTGGAGAGTAAAAAGAATTATTAAGAAGATTCACCGTATACTTTTAAGAACCATTATATCAAGCTCAACCATTTCATCCTTGATACTTGCTTTTGGTGTAACATCTACTACCTAGATTGAACTTCTTATGTATTCGCTCTTTTTCTTGTCTCCATCTAGGGCATCTGACTTCCCATTAGGACTTTCAAATATAACTTTCTTTCCATACTAGCTAATGGGGTTGGTTCTTGGCTTGCACTCCCTCTTGTCTCACACTCCCTCTTGCCTTGCACTCGCTCCAAACTTGCACTTTCTCCTGCCTTGCAGTCGGTCCTGACTTGCACTCCCTCTTGGCTCGTAATAACCTTTGTTTCTTATTTTTCCTAGAATTCTTTCACTTCAACAATTTTTAATCTTTAATTAAAATAAAAATAGATAAAATTTGATCTTCAAAAATTAAATTTTTTTTTTTTTTAATCTTCATTTAAAATTAAAAAAAAAATTATTATTTTAAACATTTATTCAAATTTAATTGATTTCAAATTATGGTGATATTCATAAATTACTATGTTAATTTAAAAAAAATATATATATATATATATATATATATATATATATATATATATATATATATAATAAAATAATAAAACATTTTGATGAAAAATAATTCTAACCATCTTATAACCTAAACAATAATTTAATTAAAAAAATAAACAATATGGCCTAAGAGTATGATATGGCCAATATCCGTGTACACATTCCACCGACCCACAATTTAGCAAATGGTAACCTCCAAAGTTAGAGAAACCTCCAAGTCAAGTCATAGTTTTACCAAACCGATCCTTACATTCTTAATGCTTTCCTTGACTGTTAAGCTCACATGTGAAAATCACAGGGGTAAGAAGCTTCCTATTGGCTAGAGTTTGTCTAAGTCATGAGGGTCGGTGACTCTTTATTGGCTAATGTTTTTTTGTGATGTGTTCAAATCAAACAAAATAGCCAGGTCCGCAGGTACTGTGGATGATCGATACTAGTGTGGTTGGAGTCTTGGAGTGATAGTCCACCCAATCAGACATCATCATTACCATTATTATAATTATTGTAAGTAACTATCATTGCCATTATAATAATAATTGATGTCATACGGTGGCAGCTTTTATTGTTCTTCTTTTTCTTGCCGCTAACGTTGAATTGCAACACCCAGAATATACATTTAGTAATGTCTTCAGACAGAACTCTTCACCAGGCATAGGCATAGCAATTGCAATAGTAATGGAATTGCAAAGCCAAAGTTTCGATGGTGGTGGTGGAGGAAACAATGGGTGTCCTGCTCAATGGTTGTCTGTTTTATGTTTAATAATTGGTTAATATATATATTATATAATATAATATAGTATAGAGATTGAGTTTTTTCTTAGAAATTCAAATATTGCGTATCAGTGTAATAATTTTGTGGTTAATTACTTACATTTAAATAAGTATGCAAGAACCTATGGTCTGATTTTACTACACGAATATCAGAGAAATTTTTTATTTTCAGGGTAGGGTCTATCACTATGGGAAGATTAAGGGTTATCTTTATGGTTTGAAGTCTTAAAATATGAAGTTGACGGAAGATAAATATACAAATATATTATAAAAAATAAAATTTATATTTATTTTTAAAATATTATTATAAAATTTAAAATTAAAACCCTAACCCTATCATGTCATAATTTTAAACTGGCAAACGCTATTCGACCCTATCATACCAGGTCGAACCATAACTTTAAACTATTCGGCCCTATTGTTGCACGTCTCCGCATGTTCATTACTAGTCTTTCATCTTCACTCTAATTTATTAATTCAAAGTTGGTTTGACGCATTTAAACTTTCAAATTGTTTTATAATACTTTTACATTTTATATTTAACTTGCCAGCTTTTTTCTTGCCATGATTATCACGTTCTACTGGCCAAATGCCCATTCAGAAATGTATCACTTTGACCCTACGCTTTAAATAATGCAAAAGAAACGCGTCCGACAAAAATATGACACAACTTTCTACGTCGAAAGAAAAGACAGGAGGCTATATTGCCTAAAAAGACTTTTGCCTAGAAAGTTACATTTTGGCCCTTTTCAAATGAATAGGACTTCCATTTAGAGACAGTTGGTGAAACTATTAATGAAAAAATTAATAATTTTTATAAGATTTATATTAAGATTTATAGGTGAGTGGGAGAGTAGGTAATCTTTTAAAAGATTTTTGGTTCTAAGCTTTACCCTATTAAATGCATATTAGATACTCAAAGTGCAAAAAGTTAAATACGACTCTAAAATAATTTTAAATGATTTTAACACTGTAAAACCCTTAATCTTAATTTAAAGTGTAAAAGCCGAATACAACTCTAAAATAATTTTAAATAATTTTCACAGTATAAAACCCTTAATCTTAATTTAATTTTCGTTAAATTAAAAAAAAAAAACTTATACCAAGAGTTACTTATCTGAAGAATTCAGATATGGTAGAAGTCTTCGAAATTAAATATTATCCGTCTTAAACCCTGTTTTGTTTTGCATAAGCTTTTACAAATATTCTAATGTCCTTGCACTTAAATTTGATTTATGAAAAGTGGTAGGTATGCCCAACCTATAAATATGGGCGTCCTCCATGTTCTTCCTTCATCTCGAGAGCCTCTGCTTCATATCACTAAGTGAAGAAATCATGGATTCTCATTCCCACACGGAAGTGGAGGTGGAGAGAAATGCAAGAAGTAGTTATAGAAGGCATTTAGTGTTGGTTCATGGAGCAGGATTTGGGGGGTGGTGCTGGTACAAACTTGCAAATCATCTCCTCGTTAAATCTGGTCACACGGTGCGTGTGTCTTCCCTCGACATGGGCGGTGGAGGAATCGACCCTAGCGATGCCGACCACATCTCAACGCTAGAAGACTACAACCACCCTCTCTCAGACTTTTTGAGGGCTCTTCCTTCCGACGATAAGGTGCTCATTCTTTTCCACTGCATTCTCTTCAAATTAAAATATTGTAGCCATGATTTTAACTGGAAGAATTACTATTATTATGTGATAGGTGATATTAGTTGGTCACAGCGCTGGAGGCTTCAATTTAACTTTGGCGATGGAGAGGTTCCCGCATAAAATTGCTGCTGCGGTTTTCGTGACTGCCGTTATGCCCCTAAGCGGGACAACCCTCTCTGATACTTTGAATGAGGTGGTTTACTCTTTTTACTCTCTCTCACTCTCTTTTGGTACAGAACCATTTATGCTATATCTTTGTAACTGCATGTCATATGACTTGACAGGTTTTGTCCAGAATTGGAAGCTTTGGGGACAGCAAATTTTATTATGCCAGAGGAGATGAAAAGGAAGCGACATCTGTCAAGTTGGGTGAAAGGTTTCGGAGAGAATTCTTGCTACAGAACAGTCCGCTTCTGGTAAATTTCTTAATCGACCAAACAGCAAAACTTCAAAATTGTGAAACTGAATCGAATCGTTAATCTAATGGCGTTTCATTGCATTGGTTTTTAGGACATAACGTTGACGGACTCGCTTGTGAAGAAATTTCCATTATGGGGGGAAGCTATTACTTATACCAATGAAAGCTATGGAAGGGTTCCCCGTGTGTACGTTGTGGCGAAGGATGATAAACTTATTGTAGAAGAGTTGCAGAGGAAATTCATCGTGGCCAATCCTCCCCAAATGGTATATGAGATAGAAGGATCCGATCACTGTGCATTCTTCTCCAAATCTGAGCGTCTTGCTGAGATCCTGCTACAAATTGCGAATAAATATATATGCAATTGACCTCGCTTGAATTTTACTGCAATCCCTGTTTCAAGTACCTCGGAATGTGCAGATTTGAAAATTCTCACAAAGTTCACGTGATTAGTAATCTGGCGAGAAAGGTTCTTCTATTGCAGTAGGGTTGGCATTGAAGTCTAATATAATAATAAATTTATTATTTGTTTTTTAAAGTGCAAGCCCACTTTGCCTTTCAAACTGTTTTAGTCTCTGATGACCTCTCTCATTTTTGCTAATGTTAAGAATGAGATTTCAGCCAAATTTCTAAGCATATATATTTTTAACTGGAATGCTTTGAAATTATTTTCTTTTTATAATTTAATATATTAATTAAATGGTATTAGTTTAATTCGGTTAAATTTTTCAATTTTTAAGAAGGAGATTAAGGTTTGAATTTTGTCAAGTTTACGTTAAATGCATAATTGTCAAGTTTGTTGTACCATGTGGTCACATTGTAATATGTAGGGTGGTCATATATATATATATATATATAAAAAGATTAAACATTGGTTGTAAATTTCAATAACAACATAACCTAAATTTCTTATGATTTTTTTCTTAAATTTAAAAAATATACTTTAAATCTTTTGCAATATCATAACAATATGTTATGATAAGCCTATATAGATAGTTGCCTTTATAATAGGTTTTTTTTTTTTTTTTTTTTATAAAAATAAAAAATCATAATTTTATTTCAAGAGTGAAAGAAAATTACACTTCTCGGGTGTCTTAGCACAAACAAAAACCTAGATAAAAGCAAATTACTAGGATTCAAGATATAATTATAGTCGAGCAAAATAGCATGGGTATAATAAGGATAAATATTCTTTTATATCAATTCTTAATCATCCAAACAACCTCCATGAACAAAACTTGGATAGAAATTAGTGAAAAAGAAACGAAGAGAATAGAAAAAAACAACTAGAAACTGCCATAAAGCTCTAATAAAATGAATCAGACCCACAATAAAAAATCTAGAGCTAGCATAGAAACTAGGGATATGATATGTGGGTGAAAGAAGAAACTCCATCCTTGTTCTCTTCAATTTGCAAGAAACCTTTTGGAACCTGTTGACCTTCTTTTGATAACCTATTTGCTTATTGATTTAATTCCCTTATAAACATGTGTAGAAGAGATATTTTAAAAAATGGAGATCACCTCCAATAGTTCATCTCCCACTGGTCTAAGCATATTATTTTCTAATTGAGTAGACCTATTCATACAATTGATGACTAGAGTGGAATCTCAAAAAATTTGTAATTTTTTCACTTTTCTCTCTACAACACACTTCATTAGCAATCTCAACACCTAAAACTCAGAAAAATTGTTGGAACCTATCCCAAGACCTACTTTAAATTTGATATAGTGGGTATTCGAGAAGTACAAAATACCTCATGTGCTACTTAAAGATGATTGTATCTGACTAGCCCCATAAAAAACCCATAGTTAGGACTTTTCAATGAACAAATTATCTACTTGTCAAGGTTTCTTTTGTTTGTCAGACTCTTTGTTGATTGATACCAAATTCCTCATCTGAAATATGAATTGAAATGGGAGAATTAACTTCCCTTAAAAAATAGCTACATTCCGTGCCAACCATATACCCCAACATATAAGACATGGTAAAGAAATAAATTATTTCAACTCTTTTTCAAAAACCACTGTCTTAAGCATACCTCCATTGTTTTTCCTTCTCAAATATTTTGTACTCTAGTTATTTGTTAACTTCTAACCAAACCTATTAAGAAAAAGGGTATTTGATTAACAAATGTGTGATGTTTTCCTCCTCTGAATGACACAACATACAAATACTTGGACCTTGGTTACTTCTCCTTTGTAAAACTTCCCAAGTCAAAGCCTTATTTCTCGAAGCTAACCACTTGATAATAATTGTCTTTTTTAGGGCAAATAATTTCCAAATTTGCTTCCACCACCAAGTAGTCTCTTGAGGATGAGGATCAAAACTTGCTTTGTAACCAAGTCTAGCCATATATTGACCCCCTGATTTGTTGTACACCTAAGCAATAGTATTTGGTTCAGCTCTCAATTTGATATGACTTTTATTAAGACTATCAGTGTAAGCCTTCCATAAAATAGCTTGCTCATCAGAAAAACCCAAGACCTAAGTCTACTTACAACCTTGGGTCCAAATACTAGAAGAATTTAATTCCCCCACCTGATGAAGAAAGTAAAAAGCCCCTGTCTTGTAAAGAACTTATCATCACTTCTAAAAATAAAATTTTTTCTCCACAACCCAAAATAAAATCAACCCTTATTCTAACTTGTTCACTATTGCCCACTTTCCAAGACAAATATTTTCCAATCATAGGAAAGACCTGTACTAGTGCCTTCCATTGAATGGAAATATTTTTAATATTTTTTTATGGACTTCTACTCTAATCCGTAAAGGTCCCTAGACAAATATACTTCTGTTCAATAATCTTCTTCCATAATCCTTCTCTAGTCAAAATCTTCCATTAATTTTTTTTTGCCAAAGAAGAACCAAAAAGATGAATATTTTTAAGGCCCCATCCACCTTTCTCCTTTGGCCTAGCAATACTCTACCACTTACTAAAGGAATACCTTCATGTTCCTTGCATCTAGTCCAAAGAAATTTTAAGCAGAGTTTTCTTATTTTCTCTAGAACTCCTTTGGGAATGAAGGCCAAGGAGTGCCAAAACATAGAAATTACCTCAAGAACTGACTTTACAAGTGTTAATCTCCCACCAATAGAAAACCATATATTACACCAATGGTTAAACCTAAATTCAATCTTCTCTAAAATACATCCCCAATCTCTCTTCCTATAATACAAACCCCATATATTTAAAGCCTTCCTAGAAATATAAGATATTAAAAGGAAAATTTATAATTAGATCCCGTTTAGTTTCCTAATCTAGACCATTAAAGCAAATAGATAATTTTTAAAAATTTATCTCCATGCCGGTAGAAATAGTATAAGTGTCCAAGATTTCATTCAACTTTCTAGCTTCCCTTAAACTGCCATTTGTGAACAATAATACATCATTAGCAAATAATAAATAAGATAAATAAAGGACCCCCACTTTGATCCCAAACAAGGATCCTACCCTCTTTGCATCCAAAATAGCTCTACTCAATCCTTCAACAACAACAAAAAAGTAAAGGAGATAAAGAACATCCTTTTCTCAGTCCTCTTGGGGGTCTAAAGAATTTGGAAGCTGATCCATTGATATAAACAAAAATATATACATAATAAATACAGCCCATAATCCACTTTACTATCGAATAGCTAAAACCCACATGTAAGAGCATCAATCTGAGATACAACCAGCTAGTTCTATCATAAGATTTAGATAGATCTAGTTTAAATACCATTGTAGGAAGATTTTTGGTTTTAATAAAACCTTTATAATAGGCCTATATGGATGAATACTTACATACTCAATATTGAATCTTATCACTATATTAAAACCTACTCCACCTTGCTCGTTTAATTCTTATCAAATGCAAATGGAAAGTTATCCATGGCTAGAAAAATGCAAATGCAAATCAAATTTGAGTTCTCACAAAAGAATTGTGTATCTTTAATTACATCATCTACTATTCCCAATATTTTTTTAGTTCTTTAATCATATCTAGGCTTCTATTGTTTATGTGAAAGTATAAAATATTTTAAAAATGGTTTCTTCCCATATGTTTAGGGTGTATGTCATTGAAATTGGCTTCTTCAGAAAGATTCTCTACTTTTTTCTCTACTAGCCTATGAAACTTCATAATTAAGAAAGGTGAATTTATGAAATCATTTTTCTTTATCATCAAATATGCCTTGCATTTTATTTTTTCATGTTTTAAAAAATCATTGTTTGTTTATATTTTAACATGTGGTATAGCTCATATTGATTGCATAAAAATACATGGAAGAAAAATATAACTATTAAAGTTATCTCCAAACACACACTACACTTTGTCATTTTTGGATTAACTTTGAATATTACTTTCAAAGGTGAGTTATCCATTAAATTTTTGTTATAAAACTTAATGGACATGAAGTAAAGGTAAAGTAGTATTTAATGTCTATAAGGTCATAGAATCTATGAGACGATCCTCATAGAGGATGTTTATCCAATATTGTTATTCAACTATAATCTAGTAACTAATGTATAACTCTGTCACTCGTAGGATTCAAAACTTGGACCTCTATTCAGAGTTCTAGAGTCTCCACCTTATTAAAGTTGATAATAAAATTCCTTATAATAAAAAATTCTAATTTATTAAATTTAAATGATTTACTCTAAGTCTTTCCCAATCTAACAACATTTTAATATATAATTATATAGATGTGTAATTTTATAATAGGCCTATGTTAATGGACTTCCCTAAATATTAACTTTATTTTTTTAAGTCCTACTACTCTATTAATATCTATGAACAAGGGATCATTTCAATTTTATAAATCATACAAACATACACATATACATATACATTTACATACATACATATACATATATAAGCACCTTAAATTATTAATATTAAGCCTTGGTTTCAAATTTCAATAATATCATAACCATAAACCTTGGTTTTAAATTTTAATAATAACATAACCCAAATTCCTTATGACAAAAATAAATCTTTATTTTGGATAATTTACCCTAAATATTTTGTAATCTCATAACAATATATTTTGATAATCCTATATAGATAATTACATTTACAATAGGTCTATATGGATGAATACTTAAATACTCAATATTGAATCTTATCACTATATTAAGACCTACTCTACCTTGCTCACTTAGTTCTTATCAAATTCAAATGGAAAGTTATCCATGGCTAGAAAAATGTAAATGCAATTCAAATTTGGAGTTCTAGAAAAGAATTTTGTATCTTTAATTACATCATCTACTATTCCCAATATATATATATTTTTAGTAATCATATCTAGGCTTCTCTTGATTATGTGAAAGTATAAAATGTTTTAAAAAAATGGTTTCTTCCTATATGTCGAGGGTGTATGTCCATTGAAATTGGTTTCTTCACAAAGCATATATACTTTTTTCTCTACTAGTCTATGAAACTTCATAATGAAGAAAGGTGAATTTTTGAATTCATTTTTCCTAATCATCAAATATGCCTTGTATTTTATTTTTTCATGTTTTAAAAAATCATTGTTTGTTTATATTTAACATGTGGTGTAACTAATATTGATTGCATGACAATACATAGAAGGAAAATTTAACTATTAACGTTATCTTAGGTCCAAGGTGTAGACCAATTGGTTCGACCGAACTCGTAAGGAGGCAGACATTCAAGGTTCAAATCTCGGGCCTCACCAGACTGAACACTTGTCCCTTTCCTGGTGTTTTTAGCAGCATAAAAAGGTTTAAAATGATTGTGGCATGGTGGTTATACGGGTGAACTACGCGAAGATCTATGTGGCGGATTTTGAGGCGGACAACGTAGAATACTGTGGTGGCCATAAAAGTCGGACAACCTGCTCGGATTCATGGAAGCTACTGATTCCACCATGTAAATTCAAAAAAACAAAACTATTAAAGTTATCTCCAAACACACACTACACTCTATCATTTTGGATTAAATTTGAATATTACTTTAAAGGCGAGTTATCCATTAAATTTTTGTTAGAAAAATTAAAGACATGAAGTAAAGGGTAAAGTAGTATTTAATGTCTATAAGATCATAAACTATATGAGATGACCCTCATAGAGTATGTTTATCTAATACAATTATTCAAGCATAATCTAGTAACCAATGTATAAATCTACAACCTATACGATTAAAAATTGGACCTCTATTTAGATTTCTAGAGTCTCCACATTATCGAAGTTAATAATAACATTCCTTATATGAATCCTTATAATCAAGAATTCTAATTTATTCAATTTAAATTATTTAATCTAAGTCTTTCACAATCTAACAACATTTTAATATAGACCTATATAGATGTGTAATTTTATAATAGGGGACTTCCATCAATATTAACTTTATTTGTTTAAGTCCTACTACTCTATTAATAACTATGAATGAGGGATCATTTCAATTTTATAAATTATATATATATATATATATATATATATATATATATATATATATATATATATATATATATATATATATTTACCCTAAATCTTTTGCAATCTCATAACAATGTGTTTTGATAAGCCTATATAGATAGTTACCTTTACAATAGGCCTATATGGATGAATAATTAAATACTCAATATTGAATATTATTACTATATTTAAGCCTACTCTACCTTGCTCACTTAGTTCTTATCAAATCCAAATGGAAAGTTATCCATGGCTAGAAAATTGCAAATGCAATTCAAATTTGGAGTTCTTACAAAAGAATTTTGTATCTTTAATTACATCATTCCAATATTTTTCCTGTTCGTGATCATATCTAGGCTTCTATTGTCAATGTGAAAGTATAGAATGTTTAAAATAATGGTTTCTTCCCATATGCCGAGGGTGTATTTCCATTGACATTGGCTTCTTCACAAAGTATCTCTACTTTTTCTCTACTAGCCTATGACACTTTACAATGAATAAAGGTGAGTTTTTGGATTCATTTTTCTTTCATATGTGTGTGCTCATGTGTGTCAATGAGCTTGTAACAAAAAAAAACCTAGTTTACAGTTGATAGAAGTTTCATCTAAAGAAATCTATGGGTATAATTTATTACAAGAAAGTTTTCTAGTTTTAATGGATAATAGATTTGAATCTTACAAATAGGCAATGATAGGGCAAACAATTTGTTCTTTAGAAAATGGATTACAATATGTTACATTTTTCCCAGACTTTCCATATCCTCTTGAAAAAGGAGATTTTAGAAAATTTTGGAAATTATTGATTAAGATAAGAGGATTAAATTTAAAGCCTAGCAGTTTTGAACTGTTAGTCACTCTAAAGTTTTTGTGCTAGATCTGCAACACATTAGTTCCTATAAAATTCTCTACTGAAAAGTCAAAGGTAGTAGTTCTAGTTGGGCCTATGTCTTTCTAAACAACAACCTACCCTATTACTTTTAATGATTTTGAATTACCAAGAGAATGAGAATTATCATTGAATAGAAATTACAAAATGCAAATCAAAATTTTAAAATAGTTGAAGATAGGTATGGTCTAGTCATAATTCAATTCCAAAAAATGGCTAGAGTTTAGTCAATGAGAAATCCTGTGATTCCTAGACCATTGCCTTAAGTTCATTTTCAAATACCTAATTTTATATAATCATCATGATCTGACCCTTATGTACATAATAATATTGAAAAGCAAACACAATTACCATATGATATGTCAAGGTATTGTAACATAGACAAAAGATCCAAAGCCTTATGTAGATATTCAACCAAGGCTTTCTCAAATAAAAATATTTTAAGTTGGCCAGTCTTCTAAAGTTAATATTGGTTCATCCACATTAGTCACATTCACAAAAATGGAAAAAAAAATTGTTCATGGTGGATTATGATCTTCCAAATACAAAGACCATGTTACATTAGAAGAGGAAGAAGAAAAAATTAAAACCAAATATGATGTAATTTGCACATTAAAACATTTAATAGAAGATATTGTTGATGAAAAGAAAGAAATTAGGTATCTAAATTATGTCAATAATTGGACTAGATATGCAAAATATCACATTGAGAACATAGAAACATATCTAGAAGAAATAGTTGCTTAAATGAAAAGTATAAATTAAAATTTGGAAGCAGTATATAAATTTATGGAAGAACCAAGGAAAGAGGAAGAATCACAAATAAAAAGGGCCAAGAACGAAGAGAGAAAACTTAATTTGGGACATATAGCTAAGCCAATTAATATAGTGCCTACTAGACATCATCAATTGTAAAATAAATTAGGAAATATTTTCTAAGAAAAATTTTTCAAGGAGAAAGTAGTAGCTAGCTTAAATGTGATAGTTATAATATAAAAAAAGTGCATTACTTTTAAATATTGATGGTGTGCCCAACCCTAAAGAAATCATATTCATTTGGGTCAACCATTATAAAAAAGTTCAATAAGTGTACAATATTGATAATCCTACTACAATTGAATTGGCTACAAGACATATGGCAAGCATGGTATTTAATTGGTGGACACATGCTAGTGCTAAATAAAAAATGATATAAATATATGAATGGATTAGATGATTTATATATAGCATCATTTACAAAATTTGTGCCTTAGCATATAAATAAAGATAAAGAAGATCAACTAGCTCTTGCTATGAGAAAATTATGCGATTTGGCCGAATTTGAAGAATATTCAAAAGAATATATGCAAACTATATATAAGTTGAATATGCATAGAGAATATTTCATAAAGGTCCAATACTTGTCTTCATTGCCTAAAAAAATTGTCCAGTTATTCACACAACAAGGTGTAAATTTTAATGAATTATACTTTGCAAATATCATAGAGGCAGTAAGAAAATTAGATATTTGTGTTTGCAACAAAAATAGTAATAAAGAGTCCTATAATTACTAAAAACGAGAGTGCGTTAGTATAAGGAGTAATACATTTTGTAAAGAAACCAAAAGAAGAAAATTTAGAAAAACAAATCCAAAATATTTCAAGCCATATAGATATTTCAGAAGAAAGAAGAGAATAACAAGACTTGCAAAAAATGTTACTTATTTTTCATGCAAAAAGAAAGTCCATTATGCACATTCTTATGCAAAAAGGTCTCCCAAAAAAGTAAAATTATTATTTGCTAATTTTGAAATATCAAATCATTGGGAAATGTGTGAAAATGAAGATCATTTGTGATTGTGAAACTTAAATATTGTGGAAATTTATGAAATTGCAAAATCAGAAGAAAAACCTCTTTATGATTTATACATGGCAAATGATAATGTTGAATAGGTTGAAGCTGTAAACCAATTATTCATGTATCAACCTGATTCAAATATGCCAAAACTAGAAGATATTACAAAATTAGAATTTTCAGAAACATAAATAGCTCAACCAGAATTAGATGTAGAATACAACAAAGAAAATTTTGACAAATTCAACTGCTTTGATGAATGTGAAGATGATAAAGATATTCATCATATAGAAATTTTTGATTCGAAGACATAATTGATTGAGTTTTTCGATGTTGAGGATATGCCTATTAAAAAGCAATTTGATCTAATATCATATCCTAAGGCATTAATTCCATTCAATAAAAATATCAAGAATCCTAATAAAAACTCATCCATATTCCATAAATATCTAGTTGCATCAAAATTGTAGCAAATGCAAATTAAAAAGTTTGTGCATGATTATAGTTCAGTTTTATGTCCTATAAGAATTGCAGTAGATGGAAAAATACAATTTAAGAAAAATATTACTTTTGTAGATACAAGATAAAATTTAAATTTTGAGAAATGGATAGAATCTAAAAAATCATATTGAGAATCTACAATGTCTGGAAATTTTCAAATGGAGTATTTCGCCTTTGATGTTCCTATTTAGATTGGTAACAAAATAGTATACACAGATTTTGTTCAAATTAATTATGGAGGTTATGATATTGGTATTGGTAGCCCCTTATTGGATAAATGTCGACCATACACTATAACATGTCATTGCCTAGTATTAAATATTGAAAATGAAAAGGTCATAGTTCCAAGAATTCCAAATATATATCATGCCAAAAAATTAAAAGCTTAGTGGACAAATCCATAATTAGAAGAAAGAGTTTTTCATGAAGCCAAATTAGAAAGGGTAATATTTCAACATAAAGTAGTTTAGAAAGTGTCATAGATATTTCTTACTATAAATCCTATAGTAATTATTGATTTAGAACAACAATGAGATAATGTTGTATTGAACATCCTTTGCAGAAATGGGATATAGACTCACCCCAAGCTTTAGTCCCCACAGTACATAATTACCCAGTGTAGGAAAAATGATTGTGTTAAATAAGCAAGATGATGACGAAGCAAGGAAATTGGTACAATAACTCCTACAAAAGGGGCTGATTTGACATTCACAATAAAATTATGCTTTCTCAATTTTCATAATAAGAAAACACTAAAAAAAAAAAAGTAAAGCTAGAATGGTCATCAATTATGTTCCATTAAATGCTATCACACAAGATATAAAATGGTCGTTACCTCATAAAAAGCAGTTGATAGAAAAAATGGGTAGAAGAAAAATATTTCCAAATTTTTATTGAATCTTTGGCTATTACCAAATTAAAATTTGTTAAAAAAATATTGCAAAAGCAACTTTCTCAACTGTGTGTGGCTTATAAGAATGGTTGGTCATGCCATTTGGTTTAAAAAATGTTCATGCTTAATTTTAGACAGGGCTATGCATAAACATAAAATATCGTAAATTGGCTCTATTTAGGTTTTTTAAAATTTTGAAAAGGCTAATTTTGGATCCTTTCACTGGGGGCCATTTGCTCGAAATTTACAAGGTGGAATTTTTTTTGGGGTAAATTCGTTCGTCGTTGATAATCATAAAACTAACTTTATTTTAATTTGCCGACCTAAAATTACATATGATTTTGATTTTCTCGTCCAATTCACCCTCAAATTATAAATGATTTTATATTTTCCTCCTAAATCGCCTTCAAATTATAAATAATTTTATTTTTTCTACCCAAATCGCCTCATATACTACCCGTATATATACTATACTAGGTATCGATAAAAATACATCAAAAATACTCTAACTCAAAAATATCTCTGAAACAACGAAAAACTTAAGAATGTTGTAGAGGAGTGACTGTCGAAATAAACCGATAAGTTGCAGAGGAGTCTCCATCGACGTAAGATGATCAGTTGCAGAGCCATGTCTGTCGGTGTAAATTGATCGGTTGTAGAGTAATCTCTATCGGTGTAAGTTGATCGGTTGTAGATCTGTGTTTGTCGACGTAAGTCAATCGATTGCAGAGCCATGTCTGTCAACATAAGCCGATCGATTGTAGAGCCATGTCGATCAGAATAAGTCGATCGGTTGTAGAGCCATGTTTGTTGAAATAAGTCAATCGATTACAGAGTTGTATCTATCGATATAAGTCGATCGGTTGCAGAGCCGTGTCTATCGACATAAGTCGATCGATTATAGAGTCATGTTTGTTGGCATAAGCCGATCGATTGCAGAGCCATTTTTATCGATATAAGTCGATTAGTTGTAGAGCTGTGTTTGTTGATATAAGCCAATCGATTGCAAATCCATGGCATAATTTGATCGATTGCAAGGATTATCGATCAACATTTTTCTATCAGTTGCAGAGGTGCCTATCGTCAAGCTTGCAGTAAATTATCATGCATGTAGCCAATCGACATGCCTGAGTCGATCAGAATTCCTACAGTCGATCATCATGCTTGTAGTCAATCTTCATACCTGCAGCTGATCATCATGCCTGCAGTCGATTGTCATACCTGCAGTTGATCATCATGCTTTCAACCGATCGTCATGCCTGCAGCTGATCCTCATGCCTGCAGTCGATTGGCATTCCTACAGTCGATCGTCATGCTATCGGTTGTCATGTCAGCCTAAAGTCTTTCATATCAGCCTAACACATTTAAATATGTTGTACATTTTTTAGATTTTGCAAACCAATATTCATATTTCCCAACACAAAAAAAATCATCATGGTTTGAAAATTTTTGGAGATAAATTAATGAAAATCGCCACGGTTTGAAAATTTTTGGAAACAAATAAATGCAATTCGCCATGTATACTTCTACAAATATCATCGGGATTCCAAGACAATTTGCCTTGATTTTATAAATAGATTTCGGGCTGACCCCTTATGCATAACCCTGACTTTAGATGAGAAATGATAAAATATTCTCTCAATATCATGAATTTATTGGAAATTATATTGATGAATTTTTGGTCTTTAATCAGACTTTATTGGAAATTATATTGATTGATGTCTTAAGTTGTAAATATCAATTGTAATTATATTTTATGGTGTTTTATACCATGGTTCAATCATTGACATGATATAAATGGAAAAATAAAACTTCCTATGAGGAGTTAATCCCATACATTCTTTGAGACAACATCTCAATATTAATTTAGAAAAGGATATTCCTCATAGGTGAGAGATTTCTCCTCCATTTTTTTATATGCATAACATATGAAAGAGATACTTTCCATTTATCATTTTAAAGTTGCATCACTAAGATCTTACTAAAATTGGCATGTCTACTTTTTCCTTGAATGATGGTATAATAACCCTCATCATCTAAGCTTTATACTATTTTATCATGATAGTTGACCTTTACCCTATGCTACTAGAGCCAATCAATACTTATAATAACATCATAGGATCCTAAGAGAGACAAAAAAAATATTTAAATATAAAGTAAAGTAAGAAAGTCTTTGCTTAGCCATTAAAAGGCACTAGTCCACTCTCTCTTTTTAATCCAATTCCATATTGGTTATTTAATGGTTCAGACATAAATGAAAATTTTCTATTTATCTTAGCTAGAGGATGTGATTATATAAAAAATTTACACATCCTAAAAGTCATTTTGAAGCTATAAATAAAGTTCGAAGGGGGTGTTAGGTGAGGTTGCCCCCTAAGGGACCTAGCAAATGGTCTGGTGCTTTAATGATCAAAAAATCTAAAGGCCAAAGGAGTGTGGAAGCCTCGAGGTTGAAGGAGCATGGAAGGTTGAATGATGAGTTGATCTTTGGAGTGTCAAGGTTGAAGGAGCATGGAATTTTGGGTTGGTTGAAGAAGCATGAAAGTTTGGGCTAGCTAAAGGAACTACAATGAAAGGTTGGGATGTTGGGTGGAAAGCTAGAATGGATGAAGGAACATAGAAGGTTGATAAGGTTGAATGAGCGTGGAAGGTTGGGATGCTGAGTGGAAGGTTGGAAAGGTTGAAGGAGCATGGAAGGCTACTTAGGATAAAGAAGTATGGAAGACTGGCTTTTTTTGGGTGGAAGGCTTATTTGAGACCAGATCAGTTGAGGGAACCACAACAACAGGTTGGGTTATTGAGTGTAGTGCAATAAAAAGTCGAGTTGTTGGGTGAAAGTTTGGATCAATTAAAACCCCATGTTTTTATCTTTGGTTATTTTTTCTAAAATATATTTCATCTTTTAGGAGCTATATCTTCATGAAATGTTATCTGATTCAGTTGTTTCTTGGACCAACTTGTGAAGAATTTGAATAGCTTTAAAATAAGTGGTCATATGCAAAAATCCAAGCAATATTGAGGGAGATTCGACCCTGTGAAATCAACCATTCGAAACAAGGGTAGTGATGATTTTTTAAGTCATGAAAAATGAAATTGCAAATATTTGTCAACTAGGGTTCGAATGATGGGAAGAGCAATGAAGGGCTAGGACTTTAGTGAGGAAGGAAACTAGCAATCTAGATTTGGTAAAGTGGACTATGATAGTGCGATATTTTAGAAATATTACTCTACTAATAGATAGTAGAGGTGAAGTTTTGGCATTGTGAAGGTTGCTATAGGAAAATGTCAAGAAAGATGCTAAATTCTAGAATAATTGTATTCATACAAAAAATTGAAAAGATCTAGAAATGAAAATCAAGAATTTGTTAGCTTTTGATGGGAGGTAGTACAACCACAAGATGAAGGATAACTAATATGATATAACTATAAAACTAATGGCATAATAATATGTAGGAAAATAAAGAGATGAAAATCTACAAATAACTCAAAAATATTCCATTAATGGGAATGATGAAAATAGTACAATGCTATATAATTGAGGACATGAACACTCCATGAAAGTATATGAAAGAACTAAATTGTACCATACTACACACTATATCTACTACACATTGTATACTTACTATATCACTCTCCCCATCTCTATATTCACTACTACACCTATGAGGCCTTTATATAGAAAGATAAATTGCTTGGACTTTACTCTACCTAGGACTCATGTACATGTGGACTACATGCACATTTACAACTTGCACATTGAAACTTGTGCATTTATTATAATACTTGAAGCAACTAAATTTACTCTGAAGTAAAATCCTACTCTAGATATGTACCAAAGGTGGTACATTTACATGATACAAATGATGTAATATAATCTAAAACCCCTTGTATTACATTATTTGGGTATTGAAGACTTTAGTATTCAATATGGATCTTTATCTTGGTCTTGAAATTTGAGCTCTTTTCTCCAGGTTCCTTCATTGTCTTCTTTGTTTGAATTTGAATGAGTATATTCATCTTGTTCAGGTTCTTCTTATTTTCTAGATAGAATATGGTCAAGTAAACCATATTATTGTTGTCTCCTCATCCTTTTAATTTTGAACCTTCTATTTATTCTTCTATTTTTATGATATGTAGGTTCTTCATTCTCTTCAATATGTTCCTCAAAAATTGCATTAGTATTGTTTTGAAACATAACAATATCTTGTGAAGTTTTGATAGAATCCAATGCATATATTTCTATGGATTGATCCAATAGCTTCAATCTCATTTTTATGTGCAATAAGACACATATAATATCCATTTATGTATCTTAAGTCAACCACCTTTTTATTTTCTACTAACTTGGATACTAAAATGAGATTAGATGTTAATCCGATAACATACATTACATTATGTAGCAAAAATTTTGGAAATAATTTTCTAGGTGATACACACCCATATCCATGTATATGATAGTTATTGTCATCTGCAATTTTCAACTTGTAGCTATTAGTGACTTCAAGACAATCAAACCAATGTAGATTTCTTGTCATGTGGTGACTTACCCCTAAATCAATATACCAAATGTCCTTTTCATTTTGACCTGTGAAATTATTTGAAGTGATTTTGCATATATGATATGGTATATTGGATGGATTTTATTCTTGAGTTCTTTTGTGGTGTGTATTATGATGAAATGTGTCTCTAGCTACTTTATCCATTGTAGTGTATGATAGGGTTCTTTCAATACTTTAGATCTACCTTATGTCTCCCTGGTGTATGACTTTATTTTGATAGATACCTTTCCAGACTTAGGTTTTGTATAATTCCTTATCTATCCTTAGTGATTAAAGTACGCTATAAGCTTAATAAAGTTCTTAGTAAATGATAGTTCACTTTGGAGATGATTTTGTAATGTTTTGTAAATAAAAATAATCAACTTTTATTTCACCTTATCTGTCCTAATGAACTATGCACTTAATTTGAAGTTATCTATGATTGGATTTATTTTGTCCCTTTAGTATGAATATGAAACAAGTGTAAGTATATAATTCTAGATCCTTTAAGTAAATTAAGAACTTCCTTTTATATCCCTCAATGTCCAATAGTTTAATATTTCTAAATTCCAATAAACTATTTTGATGTAGTATACCTTATAATTCCCTAATTTGGAATATTAGAAAATAATAATATTTGAAATAATAGAGTTTTAACTTTCCAAGTAGAAAACCTTATGAAGAGGGGGAAAAAAGTGCATCTAGCAAAGGAAAATGAGTTGCATCTATTGATTTAAGCATTCAAAAGTGACATTTAATTACAAACATGATAACAATATATAAAAATAAATGGGGGTCCTATTTATATTAATCAATTTGTAGAATCCATGGTTACAATGCATCCCCTTGAGGGCTCTAAATTGATACAATCATTACAAGGTGTCAAAAGGATCTAATCCTTTCAAAGACTCAAGATGCACTTCAAGGCCTTCCTCACACTCACAAATTGAAGAGTGGGTTTTCAATACTGTTGTGATGATCTATCTGTATTCGAACTTGTAGCTCCTTCCTTGCATGCTAAAATACCTAGGTCTACACACAAAGATCTCAAATTTGTTAATATCAATACTGAATATAAAAAGTGCAATAAAAGGTGCAAAACTAATCAAAATTGCACCAAAACTTAGTATAATGCATATATTCTAATCTAGAAATGATCTATGTTGAAACAAAAATAAAATTATGCCGAGTTCATGGTCATCCTTGGGTGTTCCAATTGGGACTATTAGAAGTGAAAAGCATGATAGAAGGTGCAAAACTACTCAAAATTGCACCAAATATTAGTATGATGCATATATTCTAGTTTAGAAATGATCTATGCTAAAAAAGAGATGAAATTAGATGCAGATTCATGGTCGTCCCTAGGTGGTGCAATTATGACTGTTAACCACCCTGGGTGGGAACGACCATCAATATTGGTGTTTTTTACCTCCAATTCCTTCGGGATATAGTTCAAACTATTCCTATGGGTGTTGTCATCGAATTTGGTGATCTAATTCACTGAAATGGGTGGTTTTTGGAACTTATTTGTGTATTTGGAATCCCTTGGGAATCTCCTTCGATCGATGGAGATTTCAAGGGAAATACATGGTGAAAGAGGGATAGAATCTTAGTAGCACTTCATTGTGAAATATTGCAAAAGACTCCTTTTTTGGAATTGGGTGTATTAGCTCCATTTTATAGCTCAAGAGAGCACAAGGTCAAATGGGCAAGTTAGGGCATGTGAGGCAAGTGCCACCATTTGTTAAAATCTTGCCATGCATAGGGTGGGATAAACCTCCAATTTGGGCCTCTAATTTGTAGTTTTTTGATTGAATTGATGTGCCCTAAATCTTGTCATAAATCAATGGGCAAGATAAATGGTAGAATTTGATTGCCATTTGTATTGCCCTTGAATTTTTGGGATTCTAGGTTCTTGGCCATCCCACCCAGGGGTGGTTGTTAGTGGTCATCCCACCCAAGGATGGTCATGGGTGGGACTACCATGAATTGGTGGCCATACTGGGGTGGTATGACCATGGATGCAAGGCCTAGGGTTGCCTAAGGAGGCCATATGGTGTTTATCAGAGCGTGTCTTGGCATTCTAATCGAATTGACATGATTTTAGTGTCTATAGGTACCCCTTTTTGGGATGCATTGTGTGAAACACAATTCAAAGAAAAAATAGATGATTAAACTATCAAATGATTAAGGTTATTCAATAACCTAACCAAATTTAGATACCCCTATCATGGAAGGAGCATACATTCTTGGAATCCTTACTTTTGACATATTTTAAGGATTTGATTTTGGTATACCTTTCAGTCGCACTGTAAGGACAGGCTTTGGGGCTTAGGGTATACTTATTTCACTTATAAGCCTAATCTGGGCATTATCCCAAGGCTTAAAGGAGACCAAGACTTTGTTTTATGAAATTGGTGCTAAATTATGTGCCCTAACACGGGCTTGAAATTGTAATTTGGTAATAATTATTTTGAAAGTATGCAAGTTGCACTTTTGAGTGTTTGAGTGTTGATTTTAATTATGAATTCATAATTATGACTACCCCCTCAAGCTACGAGTCTATGAGGGAATGATCAGTGATAAAAGCAATGAGTCACTTGACCAATATGACTTGATTAGGGTTCCTTCAGATTTACCCATTGTGAATTGTATTAGTTTTGTTAAGATTTTGGTGGTTTTTAGGCCCTTTTCTTTGCTTTTTATTATGCTTTTTTTAGTGTTTTTTGTGTTTTTCCTAGGGTGGTATGGCTATAAAATTTATGACCATCCTAGGGTAGGACGGGCACCAAATTTGGTGACCATACCACCCTAGGACAACCATTCTTATTATAGGAGTATTTAAGCTCAAAATTGGCAAAATTAGGCTCATTTGCACACTTTGACTTGGCAGATTGAGAGGTGAGAAGTAGGAGAGTAATTTTGTAAAGTCGATCACTATCGAAACCATCCCACAATCACCATGAGCCATCCTATAGACTCGAATAGCAGCGGAGTCGGGTAAGGGCTGAATTTGCTACTATCCTTTGTTAATTTTGGAAATGTAATTATTTTTGCATTTACCAATAAAACACACTAAATATCAGTAAATGAACCTCATTAGTGGTAATATTTATTATTTTGTGCTTTAATTTTTATTTTTCTGCAATTTTGTTTGATTTTTTTATATTTTTATAAGGTTTTTTTGCTTGTTTTTTGTGGTTGGGGAGGCCATTTTTGAGCATTTTTTGGGGCCATCCCTGGATGGGATGACCACTGGTGGCCACCTATGGATGGGATGGATACAAATTTTGTGGCCATACATAGGTGGGATGACCATGATTTCAAAAGAAAAAGGTTCCTTTTTTAGCTGTTTTTGTTGGTTTTTTAAGCTTGCTTGTCTCTGCCAAGTGATAAAAATCCAGTATCAATTTTCAACTCTCTTTCATACTACTAGGGACCTTCTGATAGAGGATGAATAGAAATGGCTTGACACCATTGTTCTTAAGTAAGTGACATGGTTAGAGCCAGTGATGCGAGACAAACTTTACCTGAAAACTTTCATAGATCTATGGTACCCTCGCACCAACACCTTCCACTTGTCGATTGGGGAAATGATAGTGATATTAGAGGACATCTATCAAATTTTACGTATTATGATAGAGGGGCATCCAAATATGTCTACTCACTGGGATCTTAGAGGTATAATTTTTTATAGGCACTTCAGAGAGGATTGACGCAATGCATTACGAGAATTGCTCAGTGAAGGCATCCTAGTGGAGCTATGGTATGAGGTAGAGGTTTTGATTATGAGATATGCATTGCTAATGATGCTTATCTCCAACATATTACTTCTAGACTCGTCAGGAGCCAGGTTACCTTGGAACATTTTTGAGTTGGCATTTTCACTAGTGGAGTGCACCATAGAGATGCCATTAGTGATGGCATGGGGCACTACTTTACTAGAACAAATTTATGATGAGTTGTACAAGATCTATTGCTATGGTGGAAAGGATTGAGTTGTAGCTATCTATTGCAGTTGTGGGAATGGTAGCACATTTTCATGGATTAATCATGGGGACTACCTTGGATGATGCAGGTAAAACTCATAGATGTGGAGATAGGATATGAGATCCTATGGTAGCAGGACCAAGAGAGGGGTCAGAGTCATCCTTATGTAGGTACGATTGATCACTATGCAGATTTATTTGCATAGCTCAAGGTAGAGAAGGTTACTTGGAGACCATACAGGGATTGTCCATAATGGCTTGAGGTTGAGGTGCATCTAAGATGGGTACGATGAGGAAGATGGTTAGTTGGTCAACACAGGACCGAGCGAGAGTTTATGAGCATCAAAATGTTTATACTTTGGCATAGATTCTAACAATTTTTTGTGACATATATTATATTTGAGTTGTAATTTTTATGCATATTTATATATATTTAATGAGAATTATGCATATTGCCTAACTTACGTGTAAAGCGTATCTTGTGTGTATATTTTATTAATTTATCATCCTTTTGCATGATCTCTTCAAGGTCCTACTAGGACCTGGCATATTCACTACCCAATGAGGCTAAGGCATATTAAGGAAAAAGGTGCCTTGATCCTATTTATGGGATGTGCCTTGATACCATTGATGGGATGCACCTTGATCCCATTGATGGGAGGTGCCTTGATATCATGAAATGGAGGTGCCTTGATCTCATTGATGGGAGGCACCTTGATCCCGTTGATGGGAGGCACCTTGATCTCATTGATGGGAGGTGCTTTGATCCCGTTAAGGGAATGTGCCTTGATCCCATAGAAAGGCGTCTTGATCCCATTCAATGGAAGGTGCCTTGACCCTATTAATGGGAGGTGCCTTGATCCCATTTAAGGGAGGTGCATTTATTCCATAGAAAGGTTTCTTGATCCCATTCAAAAAAAGGTGTCTTGATCCAAATTGCATCCAAATAATATCATTTCCCACTACGTTGACTAGAGTTGACTGCTGACTCCACATAAGATACTGATTCTAGGTAAATGATAAAATATATCAACTATCCTATTCTTATAGGAGGAAACATAATAACCATTTGATGAAGCTGAATATGGGTAACGACGAGCATAAAAAAAAATCTACCATTCCTATGAAAAGACAAAAGGGTTGTTGACTATTTTAATACATAGCTGCTACTGTATATTGAATTGTCTCAGCTTAGAACGTAGCAAATTTTCTCATTGTAACAACATTGTAATAAAAGTCCTATGTATATTATACACAAACTTATCTAAGAAAAGGGATTAATATTGAGGAGAGCTAAATATATATTGTACTACAATTATTGTTCATCAATAAAAGTTCATTTGAGAGTTTCTTATCCACGTTCAACTTTTGTCATCTACCGGGTGGAAGAAGTTGGAGCCTAGGCCCACTCCTAGCTAGTATTCCTCCCCTTATTATTCTTTGCTTGTCTAATTAGATTTATTTATTTTCTTGTGTGTGCATTTTATTTCTAAAATTTTATTTATTTCATTAAGTTGATCTATTTCCTATTTTTTTATTTTTGCACAGTGTAGTGTGATCTTTCTACAATTCGATTTATGCAAGTTCAATTGGTGTGGAAGAATTAATGCTATTTCAAAAAAACCTCCTAATGATAGGACTAGTGGAATCATATACATAGGTGTTGTGATTTATCTCAATTTGGTGCTTCACAATATTACGAGTTTCCCTAGTTTGAAAAATTAAATGAAAGGGTTGTGACAAAAATAGTACAAAATTAACCAATGTTTTTGCCCCAATATTTTGGCACCATTTTCGAAGAAGTGCAAATAGTAGATTCTATTATAATACCTTAATATTTCCACATGATTTTGTATGATTCCATCAATAAATAGAGTACTAGAAATTCAGTTCATAAGAAAAAGCCCATAAGAGAATCTTGAACCAACTACAGATTCTAAATTTGAACTAGAGTCCCCACAGTCAATCCCAGTCGTGCATTGGATTGAACACATCGCTTTTGCATAAGGATCTTCCACATATTATCAACCAATAAAGAAGTGTATCATACATAATCCTCTATTTAAGAGAACTCCATCCGAAGAGGATCTACTGTGGAAAGTTGTTGAGTATGAAACCATTTCACCAATCGATTTATAAGATATTGTGGAGAAAGTTCAAAACGATTGAAAGGCCATAGAAATTTCTTTAGAAATAGAGACCACATTTCTTGGAAATATTTCTAAGGAAGAAGAGATGTCAACCATATTTATCTTCCCAATAGAGTAGGATAGGGGAGAAAAAAATATGAAAAACATACCACCTACCCACCTTCATACCTTTAGAGGATCCCAATGAAAAATCCTAAGATGTTCTTGTTTAATTTTGATGTCTTGTGCAAGTCTGTGGATTAAAATTCAAATGTACAAAAGTTGAAATTATTTCCTTCAACATTGGATGATTCAACCCTATGTTGGTTCATCAGCTTGGGCAATAAATAGATCATCATCTGGGGGGATATGAAGAAGATATTTCTAGAGCAATACCAAGAGTTTGGTAGAGCATGGTTTTTTAGGGAGGAGGTCCTAAACATGACTCAGAGAGAAAATGAATCCTTGAAGGAGTATTAGGATAGATTTAGTTTCAATCTACAAAGGTCCCCCCATGCGAAGCTGAGCGATAAGTACCTCAAGAGCATTTTATTGATACGACTTACTAAAAAATCTCTTGAAGTCTTAAACATGATCTCTGGAGGGGATGTTTACCAGTACCAGATGTTAGAAATCCAAAAACTATGTCAAAATTACTCTAGAAGGAAAGGCAAATCAACTTCCAGAACCATGAAGGCAAATACAGTAGTCACAAAGAAAAAAATAGGTAACATGTTAGACGATTTTAAAAGAAAAATGCTTTTCTCCCTAGAATTTTAGATGGACACTCTCTTTTTGGAGAAGAAGAAACAAGAGAATGAAGTTGCATTGACCTAATTCTGTTCAAAATGTAGAGAAAAACATGCAAGAAATACATGTGTAGAAAATAAAGTCAAGGTGCGTGTTGTTTGCCAAGAAAATCACAAGATCAGATTATGCCCACAGTTGCCAACGGTTAAAGAAGATATTGAATTTTTAGAAGATTACTTCATGGGTAATCAAAGGAACTAGAAACAACCCCCTATGGGGAATATGCGAGTAGGAATACCACCCTACGGAGGAGGAAATTATATGCCACAAGGGCAGGCCCAACCACCCAATATGGGATGGTGGGGACCACCACCTTGGATGAACACCCCTCAAGGAGCCTCATTTCCCAACCAGCACCCATGGATGCCATACCAAAAACCTGGGTAGCAATGGAAGAAATACAGTACGTGGAATTTGGATCCACAAAATGTAGTGCAAGATCCACTAAAACCAAGCTTACCAAATCCTCCTATAGTGAGGCCTACTCAACTTCCAACATAGTCAATGATCAACCCCAATAATAAGGTAAATCAACTTGCATATCAATTGGAGAGAGAGATGTTTCCCATGTATAATATTAGAAGTTGCAATCTTGTACAACTATGATCAGGTAGATAGATAGGAATAGAAGCTCCTACCTTAATAGAAGAAGAGGAGAATGTAGAATAATCACCTCTGGTAGAAGAGGTTGAAGAGGGACCAATTGTTGAGAAAACTGAAGGTTCTCCATTTTCCAAAAGGTTACAAGATCATAGGAAGCCAATACAACCAGAGTTCAATATACTTTTGAGCTTGAAGAATTTAACGGTAACTATTCCATTATTTCAAGCTATAAGAGATGTCTCAAGCTCCATTCAATATATTCCATTATTTCAAAGAGCTATGTTTGAGAAGTCTAGGATGTAGGACAACCCATACCATAAATGTGGTAGGGAAGTTGGTAGATTTGATGTTAAGGAATACATGCCACACCAAGTATGTAGACCCAATAAATCTAGTCCTGACCATGAAAATAAGAGGTTGCTCATTGGCCAATACTCTGGTTGACTTGAGAGTAGCCATTCCATTATTTCAAATAGCTATGTTTGAAAAGGCTAGGACGTAGGACAACCCATACCATAAATGTGGTGGTATATTTGATGTTAAGGAATACATGCCATCCCAAGTATGTAGACCCAGGAAGTCTAGTCCTGATCATGAAAATAGGAGGTTTCTCATTTTCCAGTACTCTAGTTGACTTGGGAGTAGCTATTAACATCATGCCAAAAGAAACCATGCAAAATCTTAGGCTCATAGGCCTAAAACCTACCAAGACTATTCTACAACTGGTAGATAGATTTACGGTATCGCCAGAAGGGATATTGAAATACATCATCATGACAGTGGATGCATGGGAATACCCGGATGACTTATTGGTACTACAATCTATGTCTGGATTGAGAGGCTACCTGATCATCCTGGGAAGGCCTTGGATGGAAATATCCAACGCTTATATACGCTATCGAGATGGACAAATGATAATTTTAGATGGCCAAAATTTCAAAAGGCTGATCATCTCTCCACTAGCGTAGTCTGTGGATGCACTGGAAGAACCCATATGGGATGACCAAGATGAAGGAACACCATCAATAATGTATTCTATGATGGTATTGGATGAATTAAAATATGGAGTTGATGAATATGAAATTATTAAAAACTTTCTTCAAGGATATTCTTACCACCTCGCTCCAGAGTCGCTATTGGTAGGCGACCAAGATCACCACATTAGACAAATTGAAATCAATCCTGGAAGAATGCTAAATGTCAAAAACAATATGACACCTATAAATTTGATTGCACTAAAGGAAATATTAACTCAACATCAAAAATATTTCACCTAGGACTACTAAGATATGAAGGGAATTGCTCTAGATATTTTTACCATCACATTTACCTTGAAGAGCAAGACAGTCTGATCAGGTAGCCACAATGACGAATGAACCCCACCATGAAGGAGATAGTCAAAGTAGAACTACAAAAATTCCTATCAACTGGATTTATTTATCCTATATATGATAGTGAGTGGGTGTCACCACTAGTGATGGTGCTAAAAAATAATAGTAATTGGCAAATATGCATTGACTATAGGTTGCTAAACAAAGTAACTAAAAATTATCACTTCTCATTACTATTTTTTGATCAAGTTCTGGACACTTTGGCAGGGAGGAAGTACTTATTTTTTGATAGATTTAGTGGGTACAACCAAATATATATTGGAGAAGAAGATTAGGATAATATAACATTCACTTTTCCATGGGGTACATTTGCATACAGGGTCCTACATTTTATTAGAGGGTGGTGTTGAGCATCTTTTCAGATATGATGGTGGAAGTAGTTGGATTACTTCATCATTTACGGTGAGACCTTCGATGAGGCTATGATAAATTTGGAATGTGCACTCCAGCGATGTCAAGAAAATAACTCATCCCTAAGAAATGAGAAATACTTTATGATGATGTAGGAAGGGATAGTGCTAGGACACCACATATCAGCAGAAGAGATAAAGGTAGACAAGAAGAAAATTAAAGTTATCAAAGATCTACCTAGTCCTAAGACACAAAGAGATGTAAGGAGATTCCTTGGCTCCATTGGATATTATAGGAGGTTCATAGCATACTTCAACAAAGTCACCAGACCCCTGCATGCACTGCTATCAAAGGATGTGGAGTTTATTTGGATGAAGGACTGTGAAAAAGCCTTCCAAACATTAAAGGATAAGCTAATCACTACCCCAGTGCTGTGAGACCCAAACAAGGCAATTCCATTTCATATTTACTCTGATGCATCTAACAATGCAATTGGAGTAGTCCTAGGATAGAAATATGGCAAAGAATTCTATGCCATCTACTACGTAATTTTTTTTTAATAGGGGCTAAATTCAATTACACGATGACTGAGAAATATTTCCTTGAAGTTGTTCATGATGTCAACAAATTTTTCCATTACATCATAGGATACAAGGTATTCATGCACACAGACCATACGATCATCTAGTATCTGATGGAAAAAACCTACAATCAATGGTAGGATAATCACATGGCTCTTACTCATACAAGAATTTGACATCACCATAGTGGACAAACTAGGAAGAGACAACATAGTCATAGATTTTCTATCCAGATTAACACCACCCGATCACACAATTACAAAATATCAATTCTTGGATGAACATATTTTTTCCCTAAAAGAAAAAACATCGTGGTATGTAGATATGACTAATTACTTGGCCATTGATAGAGTATATCCTACTCTTTCACCCCATGAAAAGTAAAAGCTAATAGAGAAGAGCACATCCTTCTCTTGGATTGATGGATGTCTGTTCAAATAAAAACCTGATCAAATCTTGAGATAATATGCCACTTAGCATGAGTTTCAAGAAATCCTCAAGGCTTGCCATAACAAACCTTGCAATGGAAATTTTATAGGACATAGGACTGTGTTCAAGGTATTGCATATTAGATACTACTGGCTTTCATTGTTCAAAGACGTAGTCAAACATGTAAGTCAGTGTGATGAATTCCAAAGGATGGGAAGACCAACCTTTAGGTATGAAATACCTCTCAATCCGTACGTTCACATTAAACCATTCAACAAATGGGGGATGGATTTTGTGGGGCCGATAAACCCACCATCAACCAAAAAAAGGTATATTTTGGTTTGCACTGACAATGTAACCAAGTGGGTGGAAGTGCAAGCACTAAAAATTATAAGGAAAGAACGGTGGTAGATTTTTTGTTTTCATATATCTTTACAAGGTTTGGGGTACTCAAAGAGATCATGACCGATCAAGAGCCCCAATTTACTTCAAGGTTGATTCAGGAATTGATGCAACAATATAGAATTAGATACAACAAAACCACTCCCTATCATCTGCAAGTGAATGGACAGGTCGAGATCACCAACCGAGAGTTGGAGAACATCCTTACAATTACCATGTAGTATCACATAAAGGATTAGGCTATGAGATTACCAGAGGTAGTATAAGCCTATAGAACTGTATGGAAACAACCACCAGTTTTACTTTTTTCCAACTGGTATATAGGAAGAATGCAA
The DNA here is from genome assembly GCA_028583015.1 of Wollemia nobilis. Lineage (NCBI taxonomy): Eukaryota > Viridiplantae > Streptophyta > Pinopsida > Araucariales > Araucariaceae > Wollemia > Wollemia nobilis. Next base: position 11,876,790 of record JAQPPZ010002907.1, on the reverse strand, counting down.
TGATGACCATTGAGTTTGAAATCAAAACTCTCAGGACTACAACATAACTAAATCTAAGTCTAGATGATGCACATAAGGAAAGGATTTAGCAATTAAAATAGTTATATGAATATCAATTGGATGCTCTGCACAAAATATAAGTCATCCAAAAATAAAGAAAATAGTGGCATGACCGTTGCATCAAATTGAAGCAGTTCAAAATAGGAGAATGGGCGCTACTGTATGACTCGATTCTAGGAATTAAAGGGCAAGTTGATGCAAATATGTATGGGACTGAAGAACACAAGCTTATACTGAGAGGGGGGGTGAACAGTATAAGACCTCTTTTTACTTTTTCCTTTATACTTCAAAATAGTAAAGCAATATACCCAAAGCAATATCAAAGCAATGCACAATATCATCCACAAAGTGACACCAATTTTAACGTGGTTCACCCAAAATGGTTGGGCTACGTCCACAAAACTTTTCTCTAAAAGTTATCTCAAAGTTCTTTGGGAATCCTTCCCAATTACAATGTTTATGAGCCTCGGCCCAAAGGAGATACCTTCCCCCAATCAGAATTTATGAGCCTCTGCTCAAAGGAGATACCTTCCCCTCTGCTCTGGAAATGATCCCTCGGAAGATCAACTGCCTCTACCTCTTGCCGGCCACGTGGAACTCCTTTCCACCGAAGACCTCCTGTCCTCAATGCTTAGCCTAAGAGACCTCTGCCTTCTATGATCACGTCCACAGTAGCTCGACAACCTGTACCAAACATAGTCAGTCGGTCTAGTACAAGTCTTCCTCTATCTGTCAGATCTGTCCAATGCTTAAGCTTGAACAAATCAATCCTCTGCACACAAGCCTTCTCAAAGACTTGCCAAATCTGTCCTCAGGTTCTTCTCAAAGAACCAGTGCACCTCTGTCCTCAAGTTCTCTGATAGAACTATCAAACTCAGCTCACAAGTCCTCTGCTAGGACCTGTCCAAATCTGCTCACAAGTCCCCACCGAAACCTGTCCAAAACTGCTCACAAGTCCCCATCGAAACCTGTCCAAAACTCAGCAAGCTCACCAAGAAAAAAAAACTTTCTTAGTAGGAAATCACAAGGTGAATTGTTAGAGACCCAATGTGATTTTTCAAACTCATAGAAGCATAAAGAGAATTGTTAGAGACTCAATATGTTCTATACTCAACTCCCAATCTCAAAACTCAACTCAAATCAACTCAGCTCAAACTCAATCTCAAATCTGAAAACTCAACTCAATATCTGAAATGGATAGGATAGAATGCTTTCTTTCAAGAACATGAAACCCCAACAATTGCCAACTATGCAAAGAATCACATAACAATGATACTCATGTTCTTTTCACCATCAATTAGGGCTTCAACAACAATGCTCATCAAACAAGGTTCAATCAACACCATTCAACTCAAAACACAACCTTGAAGCATTTCACAATCAACATGAGAAAAGGAAACAAGTAGAACTCCTTTTCTCTCCAATATTGTTTGAACAAAAAGCATCCACCAACTCAAATCAACAAGAGCACACACAACTTTTCAAATCATCAACAAAGGAGTAAGCCCAACACTTTAACCAAGTAAAGAATAGCTTGATTATTACCAATTTAATGAAAGCAAATGTCAATCTCAAAGCTGCCCACTTAAGGTTTCACAACTTCACACAAGAAGCAATTTTAACCTTAAAACATCATGCTTTCATTTCCATAATCAACCAAAAGCACTCTCAACATTACAAGAAAAATTTATCCCTTATACACCTTATTTCTCCCTTATAGTCTTATCAAAAATAAAATTTATTTCTCATAAGAATGCAATAAGATATTTCAAACAACACCTTCAAAAGAATATTTTATCAAAAATAAAACAAGCTTTAAACTCCTTATAACTCCTAAGCTGTTTTTCCCTCTAATAAACTTCCTCCATCCACAAAATACACTTAGCAAAAATTAATTTTGAAAATACCTTGGCCAACATCAAAAATCGTGCTATGGAGAAATTGCGCACGAATTCTAACACCACCCGCTGCGTCCACTTCACGATGAAAAACCCTTTCACGTTATTCGAATGTGGAACCTCCCATTCGGGTAGCGCGCCAATAGCCTAGCCGCTACCGGTGCGCCAAAGGCGCCCGATGAGGTTTAAACCTCACGTTGTTAGCCTTGTTCCTTCTATGCCAGGGATTAAATAAAACAACAGTGCCTCCCTTTCTTCTGACGTGAACACGAAGACGAAAACCTTACGACGGATTTACGACAAACGACGAGTACAAAAAAATGAACAGCGGATTCATGAAAATGGTGAAGACACAGTCGAAGAAGAAATCCGAATAGCGGATCACGAAATCACAGCGAGGAAGAAATCGAACAGCAGATCACGAATTCACAGCGAGCAACTCTTTTCAAAATGCGGATGGGATCATTCTTGATTTTCATCGAGGGAGATTTATATGCATTTTTACCATAAGCTCTTGACGTCGGCGAGGAGTTTAACACGTCGACGGAGGTCTTGGCTAGCGCCCACAATCTTAAAACATAGCGCCATGGGTTAGGAGAACCCATTGCAAACAATAATTTAATATTTATTTAAAAATAATTAAAGGGAACCTTAACAAGGTTTTTAATTATTTAAATAAATACTTCCTCCTGGACCCAAATGCATTAAACTAATGCATCCACCTGTAATCTTTAAACCTGCCAACTTGGGGTTTACAAAAGACCTTTGAAACTGTCATGTCGGAACCTCCAAGAAACCTTTTATTAAAGCAAAACTTTTGACATCAAACAAATTCCTTCAAGAGCTTCTTGACATCAATGACAACTTATACACATGATCAAGGGCAATGTACCCAATGTACCCAAAATTGCCAACAATCTCCCCCTTTGTCATTGATGGCAAACCTTTACTGAAAACACTTCTCAAGAGCCAAAACTGAAACCAACTGTGCTAACAACTGAGAATCTTCCTTTGAAGTTTTGCTCCCCCTGACTTGAAGCTCTCCCCTTCACTTTGAAGCTCTCCCCCTTACTCATATCTCTCCCCCTTTGTCATCAATGGCAAAGGGTCACCTTTGGGGCTCGGGACTAAGAATGAGCCTCTTAGCTTAGTCCCTCCCCCACCTCCTGATGAGGTGATTAATTTTGGGGTGGGAGTAAAACTCCCATTAGGCACTGATCATCATCAGTGTCTATAACTTCCTTGTCGGGCCTTCTCTTGAACTCTTTGTCCATATTCCTGTTCTTGTCATTGTTCTTGTTCTTGTTCTCATCCCTGTTCTTGTCCATGCCTTGATCCTTGGACCTGATCATGCCACTGTTCCTGTTCCTGTATTCTAGAATTTCAGCTCTACATTGTCTGATTATGTGACCTTCATTGTTGCACTTGAAACACTTGACGATGTTGTTTCTCTGAGGTAAACCTGATCTTTGAATCCACCAATTCTGACCAAACTTGTCTTGACCAAACCTGTTCTGACCAAACCTATTCTGACCAAACCTTGTCACTATGATCAAACCTGTTCTTGTTATTTGCCTTGCAATAAACTGCCTTGTGCCCAAACTGTTGACAAGAGTAGCAATACCCTTGAAAGAAACTAGCACTTCTGAAATTGTCATTTACCTTCTTCACTTGAGCCATGCAATGTGAAGCCATGTGACCAAACTTGTGACAAGCAAAACATCTGCCTTGAAACTTTCCTTTATTTGACCTCTTAGGTTCTGAAAACTTCTTCTTCTCATTCTGAATTCTGTTTTCTATTTCTGTGCATCTATCATTCAAGGACTCCTTTTCTGAAATACTTTCCTCATCAGAACTCTCTTCCTTTTGGAGTCTCTTACTAGACTCTCCAACTTGTTCCTTGTGTGGCTTAACAAAACCAAGGCCTGTTTTATCTGTTGTCTTTCTTTGACCTTTGATGAGTGACTTAACCTTTTTGGAGCTATCTTGAAACCTGTAAAGCTTATCCTTGTACTCTTTAGTTTCCTCTTTCAAAGAAGCCATTTTCTGTTCTAACTCACTATACTCAAGAACCTTAGACTCTAACTCATCCTTGAGTTCTTGTGTCTTAGCTATAGAGAAGTCAAGACTTTCTATAAGATCATCTCTCTCCATACAACATTCATCTAACTTATCCTTGAGTCTAGCATTCTTCTTTCTTTCCTTTTTCAAAGCACTAAGAGCACTAATAAGTTCACCTTCAAGATCTACTTCACCTTCCTCTATATCTTCCTCTATTTGTTTGCTTTTTGAATCATCAAAGCCTTTTTCAGATTTCTTATCACTAGAGGTGCTACCCTTTTCAAAAACCATACATGCATCTTCCTTATAGTTTTCTGAAGCATCCTCATACATACTAGAAACCAAATCATTATTTGTGCAATCATCCTCAAGGTGACCAAAGTTTCCACATCTAAGACATTTCATGATAATGAATCTATGTTTCGGTTCTTCCTCTTTTTCGATATGAACAACATCTCATTTTCATCATCACTTGAAGAACTTTCACTATCACTACTAGAACACTTACTTGCTTTGTCTAGGTAGAAACTCTTCTTGTGCTTGTGAGAATACCTCTTTCCTTGATTGTTGTGCTCATCTTTGTTCTTCCTGTGATGCTTGTGCTTTTCAGAATCCTTGCTCTTAGAATCTTGTTTATCTTCATCACTTTCATTCTTGGGAACAGTACGATCAGTAGCATAATGACCAAACTTTCCACAATTGAAACATCTTATATTTTTCATACTTTTGTGCTTTCTAGAGAACTTGCCTTTCTTGTTGTAATATGCCTCTTCATCACTAGAAGACTCATCACTATCTTGAAGTTGTTTACCCTTGGATTTCTTGGTAGCCTTGAAAGCTGCCTCTTTCTTGACATCAACCTTCACTTGAGTTCTCAACTCAAATGCTGCAAGTATACTATGGAGCTCATCCTTTTTCAACTTCTCCAAATCTTTAGCTTCCTCAATAGCAGAAAATATTTTCACTAAATCTATTAGGAAGAGATCTTAAAATCTTATCACAAACATCATTTTCAGCAAGCTCAAGACCTAAGTCTTTCATGGAGTTAACAACCTCATCCATACGAAGCATGTAGTCACTAATATTTTCATCATCATTCATCTTGAGTTGTTCAAACATACCTTTGAAGTGTCTCAACTTGGCCTTTCTGACATTTGTATCACCTGTATGAACCACCTTCAAGCTGTTTCCACATTTCACTAGTTGTCTTGCAGTGAATCACCTTGGTGAGATCTGCTTTACGTAAGCCTTTCAGGATTGCATTCATTGCCTTTGAATTGCTGTGATGTAGGAGCCTTTCTTCCTTAGTAATAGGACCATGTACAGGAATAGTGTACTCATCTTCAATCACTTCCCAAACCTCATTACCAAGTGCCATTAGATGAACCTTCATCCTTGCACTCCAAAGACCAAAATCTGACCCATCAAGAATAGGTGTTGCATTGCCACTTGAATGATCCATTGTGTTCTTTACTAGCTTTTCCTTCAAGTCTGTTAAACTTTTCGAAGGCACCGGCTCCGATACCAATTGAAGAACACAAGCTTATACTTGAGAGGGGGGTGAACAGTATAAGACCTCTTTTTACTTTTTCCTTTATACTTCAAAATAGTAAAGCAATATACCCAAAGCAATATCAAAGCAATGCACAATATCATCCACAAAGTGACACCAATTTTAACGTGGTTCACCCAAAATGGTTGGGCTACGTCCACAAAACTTTTCTCTAAAAGTTATCTCAAAGTTCTTTGGGAATCCTTCCCAATTACAATGTTTATGAGCCTCGGCCCAAAGGAGATACCTTCCCCCAATCAAAATTTATGAGCCTCTGCTCAAAGGAGATACCTTCCCCTCTGCTCTGGAAATGATCCCTCGGAAGATCAACTGCCTCTACCTCTTGCCGGCCACGTGGAACTCCTTTCCATCGAAGACCTCCTATCCTCAATGCTTAGCCTAAGAGACCTCTGCCTTCTATGATCACGTCCACAGTAGCTCAGCAACTTGTACCAAACATAGTCAGTCGGTCTAGTACAAGTCTTCCTCTGTCTGTCAGATCTGTCCAACAGCTTGAACAAATCAATCCTCTACACACAAGCCTTCTCAAAGACTTGCCAAATCTATCCTCAGGTTCTTCTCAAAGAACCAGTGCACCTCTGTCCTCAAGTTCTCTGATAGAACTATCAAACTCAGCTCACAAGTCCTCTGCTAGGACCTGTCCAAATCTGCTCACAAGTCCCCATCGAAACCTGTCCAAGACTGCTCACAAGTCCCCATCGAACCTGTCCAAAACTCAGCAAGCTCACCAAGAAAAAAAACTTTCTTAGTAGGAAATCACAAGGTGAATTGTTAGAGACCCAATGTGATTTTTCAAACTCATAGAAGCATAAAGAGAATTGTTAGAGACTCAATATGTTCTATACTCAACTCCCAATCTCAAAACTCAACTCAAATCAACTCAGCTCAAACTCAATCTCAAATCTGAAAACTCAACTCAATATCTGAAATGGATAGGATAGAATGCTTTCTTTCAAGAACATGAAACCCCAACAATTGCCAACTATGCAAAGAATCACATAACAATGATACTCATGTTCTTTTCACCATCAATTAGGGCTTCAACAACAATGCTCATCAAACAAGGTTCAATCAACACCATTCAACTCAAAACACAACCTTGAAGCATTTCACAATCAACATCAGAAAAGGAAACAAGTAGAACTCCTTTTCTCTCCAATATTGTTTGAACAAAAAGCATCCACCAACTCAAATCAACAAGAGCACACACAACTTTTCAAATCATCAACAAAGGAGTAAGCCCAACACTTTAACCAAGTAAAGAATAGCTTGATTATTACCAATTTAATGAAAGCAAATGTCAATCTCAAAGCTGCCCACTTAAGGTTTCACAACTTCACACAAGAAGCAATTTTAACCTTAAAACATCATGCTTTCATTTCCATAATCAACCAAAAGCACTCTCAACATTACAAGAAAAATTTATCCCTTATACACCTTATTTCTCCCTTATAGTCTTATCAAAAATAAAATTTATCTCTCATAAGAATGCAATAAGATATTTCAAACAACACCTTCAAAAGAATATTTTATCAAAAATAAAACAAGCTTTAAACTCCTTATAACTCCTAAGTCTGTTTTTCCCTCTAATAAACTTCCTCCATCCACAAAATACACTTAGCAAAAATTAATTTCAAAAATACCTTGGCCAACATCAAAAATCATGCTATGGAGAAATTGCGCATGAATTCTAACACCACCCGCTACGTCCACTTCACGATGAAAAACCCTTTCACGTTATTCGAATGTGAAACCTCCCGTTCGGGTAGCGCGCCAATAACCTAGCCGCTACCGGTGCGCCAAAGGCGCCCGGTGAGGTTTAAACCTCACGTTGTTAGCCTTGTTCCTTCTATGCCAGGGATTAAATAAAACAACAGTGCCTCCCTTTCTTCTGACGTGAACACGAAGACGAAAACCTTACGACAGATTTACGACAAACGGCGAGTACAAAAAAATGAATAGCGGATTCACGAAAATGACGAAGACACAGTCGAACAAGAAATCCGAACAACGGATCACGAAATCACAACGAGGAAGAAATCGAACAACAGATCACGAATTCACAGCGAGCAACTCTTTTCAAAATGCGGATGGGATAATTCTTGATTTTCATCGAGGGAGATTTATATGCATTTTTACCATAAGCTCTTGACGTCGGCGAGGAGTTTAACACGTCGACGGAGGTCTTGGCTAGCGCCCACAATCTTAAAACATAGCGCCATGGGTTAGGAGAACCCATTGCAAACAATAATTTAATATTTATTTAAAAATAATTAAAGGGAACCTTAACAAGGTTTTTAATTATTTAAATAAATACTTCCTCCTGGACCCAAATGCATTAAACTAATGCATCCACCTGTAATCTTTAAACCTGCCAACTTGGGGTTTACAAAAGACCTTTGAAACTGTCATGCCGGAACCTCCAAGAAACCTTTTATTAAAGCAAAACTTTTGACATCAAACAAATTCCTTCAAGAGCTTCTTGACATCAATGACAACTTATACACATGATCAAGGGCAATGTACCCAATGTACCCAAAATTGCCAACAGGGACCATATGAAGTGATAAAACCGATCAATAATGGTGTTATGCATGTTAAGATGATTTATGGTAGTGAGACCATATTGATGGTCAATGATCGTTGATTGTGACTGTACCACATATCTAAAAGTCTTGTGATGGAGTCCAAGACAAGCATGGGGGGACCCCATCCAATTGAATTTTTTTTTAATTCTCAAACATAAGTGGACATAGTATTTTCCTCTTAAAAACAATTAATTCTTTAGTTTTTCTTTTCTCTCTTTGTGTTTTTGTTTTACAGGAACAATGCTCTGAATGCAAGCTGCAGGTAGCTTGGGAAACCTAGGCCTAATAGGTATAGACTACACCAAACTACATCTTACTATTTTTAGTTTTTCTTATTCACTTTGTAGGTGAATGGCCCTGAATGCACGAAGCAAGTAGCTTGGGAAACCTAGGTCTCACCAGCATAGGATCCATGAACTGGTATGATTTTCAAATTTCTTAGAAGGTAGAACATTGACTGTTTCCATCCAGAGGAGATAGTCACACACTGATATAAATGTGGGTGTTAAATTCTTACAAAATAAAAAGTCACCCACCTCTATGTTGGATGAAACAACTGTTGACATAGCATGCAAAAAGAAAATATTAGAGGGCCTGATCAACTCTGTGATAACAGACATACCAGTAAACTATTGACTTTTCAACAAAAAAGGGCACCTTGATACCATTTTGAGGAAGGCACTTTGATATCATTACGGGGAGGAAACTTGATACCATTTGGAGGAATTTTCCTTGATCATATTACGGGGAGGTGCCTTGATCCCATTTGGAGGAATATGCCTTGATCTCGTTACGAGGAGGCACCTTGATCCCATTTGGAGGAATTCACCTTGATCCCGTTACAAAAGAGGTGGGCGCCTAACTCCTGATTAGCTAAAGGGCGCTTACTTCATTGAGAATTATATATATATATATATATATATATATATATATATATATATATATATATATATATATATATATGCATCAAGACACCTTGATCCCATACATTCCAGGCACCTTGATCCCATGTATTAGAGGTGCCTTGATCCCATGTATTTTGAGGCGCCTTGATCCCATGTATTTTAGGTGCCTTGATCCCATGTATTCTGAGGTGCCTTGATCCCATGTATTAGAGGCACCTTGATCCCATGTATTTTGAGACATATTCATCCCATGTATTATGAGGCTCCTTGATCCCAAGTATTCTAAGGTGCCTTGATCCCATGTATTTTGAGATACCTTGATCCCATGTATTTGAGGTGCCTTGATCCCATGGATTCTGAGGCACCTGGATCTCATGTATTCTGAGGTACCTTGATGCCATGTATTTGAGGTGCCTTGTTCCCATGTATTTGAGGCACCCTGATCCTATGCATTTTGAGGTACCTTGATCCCATGCATTAGGCAAACCTTTATCCAATTGAGCACCTGCACAATGAAGAATGACCACAACCACATCATCATCCCATGCCGCAAAAAAGATGAATATTTATGGGAACTTGTGGAAATTATGCAAATGATTTTTATGTGTCTCAAAGCAATCATCGAAGGGATGAGCGAGCCAACCAGATTTTCTCATTTCAACATGAGACCTCAAATGAACAAAGTTGTAGTACCCAAGGGAAAATTGTCTAAAGAACAAGCTCACATGGGAAAAATATCATTACTCTATCACAGATGATCGAATCGACATGCTTCAAGTGCACAGATCTCCAGTAAGGTATGTGTATAATTTTTTTAGATATATATAGCATTCATAATAAGAACTCTGAAAAATATATTATCAATACAAATAAATTGACTAATTATTATTTGTCCATCTCTTGTGGAGAAACATACCAATGGTTAATTTGGGGAAGCATATCCTCACAACCCCCAATACAAAAATAATACTCTAGATACGTGCCTACCTCCATAAATACGCATCTTATTGCACAAGTAGATGGTACGAAGTAACAAACCCGTCCAAGAAGTGAAGAAAATTTGTAGAAGTCGAATTGAGAGGATTTAGAATGCGGGATGAGTCAAATAATCATGGCTAGAAGAAAAACAAGCTTAACCATGTAGGAGGGATTAGTGAAGAGGTCGAAGCTCAATTTGAGGCTACTGGATGGATGAATTATTGCTACTTGGTCAGCAAAAATCATTATTTAGAGGTAGCGAAGGAGTTTGCTATGACATTGGATAAAGGGGTTGCACGCATACATGGACTAGAAATTATTGTCATGGAAGAAGTTATAGTAGTTGTCTCTGGTCTCCCCTCATAGGGGAACGTATTTACAAGGAGGGATCACTGACTACATGTGCACAAAAACTTCTAATGCATACTCCATGAACCTAGGGTGCTTAGGATTGTTGAAGCAGAGTCTCCCAAAGCTTTGGCAATAAATTTTTGAGTAAATAGTCAGGTTCTTTACTTGCATGAGCAAGTACACTCACCTGAATGTGAATCACATGAATGTTTTGAACCATTTGTTGCATGGGAAGTAAATCAACATTCTATTCTACCTGGCTTGTGCCTTGAAGGATGAAGTAAGATGGTATTGGGTAGGGGCATATACTACCCTAGCTCACCATGGGATAATATAAAACCTAATAAGGTTTGAAAAAGCACCTAGGGAAGAACCATAAATGATCACAAAAAGAGCTAAAACATCCAATTCCTAGGGTCAATTGGTGATAGAAGCGCACGATCCCAATTTACCAAAGAAACTCGGTGTAGAGTAGCTATTGGTATCTCGTGATGACTTAGCTAGAGGAGGATAAGGGAAGACCTCGTCATCCCATTATCCATGAATTAATGTAGAAATTGGATTGGGTAGTCCTAGACCTAACAAAATATCTAACCACTCTATGCATATTTATTTGGAAAGTGGGCCAAAAATTCCCAGCCCTGATCAAACAGGCGATTGTGCAAAAACCAGAAGGGGAAGGAAGAGGCTGAGATGCCTAATTATATATAGTGAGGATGAAGATGAAGAAAATTATGTAGAAGTAGGAGTTGCAAATTAGGTGCTACAACATTTTGTCAGTCGAAGTCCACCATACTAGTAGATTCTGGAGGACCTACAGGGGCATCTCGATTCGACACTTTAGCAAGTACTTTCCTAGCAAAAAAAATTCTAGGAGGAGTAAAGACTCTTCAAGAAATTTAGTGAGGTAGTCATAGAGGAGAAACAAAGGCTCGAGCAGGACATATGTCAGCTACAATAAATAGTGCAACAACACATTGAGGAGAACCTACAACTAAGGGTGAAGTAGGCAAAAAATGTGGACGTAGCAACTCAAACCGATTAGGCAATAGATGTACCCACAAATTCTTTGGACTCTTCAAAGAGAGTTGCATCATCCAGTCCATTCAGGTCAAATGTAGGGAATGAAGAGGTTGAGGGCGGGGACTACTCCTTTGCCTCAGTAAAAATAGCTACTGAATAACATGGAAACTCTATTTTGCAAACAAAGAACCTATAATAGAAATTTTAGATGAGGAGGACAACCCATCAAATCCTAGCCAACCAAAGGATGAGGAGCAGGATGACAAAGTTGAAACACCAATGCACTAGTAATTGGTGCACTCTACCGAAGGGTCAACATATCAATCATAGACCACCAAAATAAGGGAATAATGGAGGATGGGAAAAAATGCTACATAAGAAAATCAAGGGCCCAAACCTTCCTCTGGCTAGGAAAAAGCACTTATTGCAGAGGAAGATAATATCTTGTCTTCCTCTACTACACCAGTTCCTAAAAATATAATTTCGTCAAAGACCAAAAATAATATGACCAAGGCACCACAATAGAGGTCCAAAAATAAGGTAAAGGTAGGAGCCTAGCCTACTACTAAATCCAATGAAGAATGGGCAAGAGGGTTGCAGCATTTTTCTAGTTAGTAGGAGCAATTCAAAAAGCTCAAAGAAGAATGTATAGCAGCAAAATCAGTGAGGAAGATATTCAAGAAGGCTACAAGAGAACCTGTTGAACCTACTTTAGAGAAGCAATTCTGGTGGATATATGGGTCATTTCGAGGGCAACCTTCTATAATGAGGAAATATCTAGAGTAGTATGGAGTATACGGGCCAGAAGCAGAAGCCACCAAAATAGAACAAGAAAATATTGTTCTCTCTCCAGAGGTGGCACAGTTGTTTAAGGCCAGGGTAGTAAAACAAGAATGGGATGATTCAAATATCCTGATCGTAGAACTTCAACCTCAACATGCTGATATTTAGAAGGAGGTCAAATTTACATTTTAGAAATGGAAACCCACATTTATTGGCTACTATGCAAAGAGGGTCAAAGAAAAAATAAATAATGATACAAAACCGCCCCACAAAGATGAAGGGCTCAACAGAATAGGCAAATGCAATCAACGCAACCAAAATCCGCAAAAGAGAACAACACCCCTCAACAAGCTCATAAACCCCGGGACAAAGAAAAATCTAAGGCCACTACCCAGAAGAAAAATGGAAAAACAAAACTTACTAGGAGGGGTCGATAGAACTGGGGATTATCAGTTTTAGGTACCATGAGAATGTGGCACTCGATAGGCATGGGGGGACGATGAGCACCAGAATGCTCATATTTTGGCATAGGTTTTAACAATAATGTGCAGCATATATTATATCTAAGTTGTACTTTTTATGCATATTTATATATATTTAATGAGAATTATGCATATTGCCTAACTTGCATGTAAAGTGTGTCTTATGTGTATATTTGATTAATTTGTCATATTTTTGCATGATATCATCGAGGTCCTACTCAGACTTGGCATATTCACTACCCAAGGAGGCTAAGGCATATTAAGGCATAATGTGCCTTGATCCCATTGATGAGAGGTGCCTTGATCCCATTGAGGGAGGCACCTTGATCCTATTTATGGGAGACACCTTGATCCCATTAAGGGGAGGCACCTTGATCCCATTGATAAGACACACATTGATCCCATTGATGGGAGGTACCTTGATCTCATTGATGGGAGGTGCCTTGATCCTATTAAGGGAAGGCACCTTGATCCCATTGAAAGGAGGTGCCTTGATCCCATAGAAAGGTGCCTTGATCCTGTTCAATGAAAGGTGCATTGACCTCATTAATTGGAGGCACCTTGATCCCATTGAAGGGAGGCACCTTGATCCCATCGAAAGGTGTCTTGATCCCATTCAATGGAAGGTGCCTTAATCCAAATTGTTCCCAATGAATATTATGTACCACTGTGTTGACCAGAGTTGAGTGTTGAATCCATGTAAGATGTTGATTCTAGGTAAATGACAAAATATGTCAATTGTCTTATTATTATGGGAGGAAATGGAATAACCATTTGCTGAAGTAGAATACGGGTAACGACAAGCATCAAAAATAAAATCTACCATTCCCATGAAAATACAAAAGGGTTGTTGACTATTTTAATACATATCTGCTACTATACATTAAATTATATCAAATTATAATGTAGTAGATTTTATCATCATAACAACATTGTAACTGAAGTCCTGTGTGTATTATATAAACACACAAACTTCTTTGAGAAAGGGGATTAATATTTAGGAGAGCTAAATATATATTGTACTACAATTCTTACTCATCAATAATAGTTCATTCGAGATTTTCTTATCTGCATTCAAATTTTCTAGTCTATCGGGTGGAAGCAACTTGAGCCTAGGCCCACTCCTAACTAGTATTCCTCCCCTTCTTATTTTTTTGTCTAATTAGATTTATTTATTTTCTTGTGTGTGCATTTTATTTTTGCAAGTTTATTTATTTCATTAAGTTTATCTATTTTCTATTTTCTTTTATTTTTGCATAGTGTAGTGTGATCTTCTTTCTACAATTGGATTTATGCAAGTTCAATTGGTGTGGATGAATTAATGCTATCTCTCACACACCTCCCAATGATAGGACTAGTGGGATCATCTCCATAGGTGTTGTGATTTATCTCATTTTGGTGCTTCATAAGCTTACGAGTTTCCTTGTATTGACAAATTAAATGAAAGGGTTGTGAAAAAATAGTGTAAAATTAACCAATATTTTTGCCCCAACAAGAGTGTTTCCTATATGCTCGAGTGATATGGAAGTTTGGACTATGCCTGGGGTTTCCTAGAAATCCAGTGATATATTGACACCATGGGGATGAGAGGACACTTACTTGGCCTATAGTGGAGGTAGTTGGAGAGGAGGAAAATCCTACGGAGGGTATCTCTGAGCTAGATGATGTAGGTACCACAATAGAGTATGACTTCTTGTGGGTGATGCACCAGTGGTGAGGGAAGGGACCACTAGGAGGTGGTATAGATGTGGTGACAAAGGAGTCTCATAGGGATGACCAAGATATTAAATATCCCTGTGTGTGCATGTGATTTCATTGTTATAATAATGCATAAAGTTACCCCAGTGCCAAACAAGATTTATGCAACCCATCTATACTGAAGATCACCCTGCAAGTATCATGATCCTAAGTTTTGTACGTAGTTGGATTAGACCATAGGTAATACATGCTACCAAAAGCTAGCTCATCCACATGCTGAAATTGGTCTATACAAAATAATATCTCTAATGTGATAGACATATCGTCATGCATAAGGATACTACCATTACCAAGCAGGCTTGATGCCACCCAACCTGTAATGAGGATCACCTCATGGTTGTTAAATATTGAGAATTCCAAGGATTCAAGTTCAGTACTCCCTTATTTTATTTTATTTTTAAATTGCTCTAGGGATTTTCTCATTTTTATTTTGGTGAGCAAGGGATTTTGGTAGTGGTGAGAACCACTATTTATTTTACTTTTTGCTTTTGTTAGTGGTGAAAACCACTTTTTATTTTGGGGATTTTTGCTTTTGTATTTGTTTATTTTTGGATACTTACCCAAATTTGGCATGGGGCAAGGGATTTTTATTGCTTTGGGTAGGGAGGATCTTGTCCTTTTGTCAATTCTCAATATTTTTGAACCATGTACATAGGGCGATGAGCAAGGTAAATTAACTTAAGGTAATCATGACCACTTTGTAGGTTTCATATTTCCTTGTGCAAAACTTGGATTTATTAATGTGAGAATGTGTTGGTATTATGACATATACAAGGTACAATAAAATTAGGAGTCTACCTTATAAAAATTAGGATAACTTTCTACAAAATCTAAAAAGAAAACTAGATATGGTTGAGTGACCAAAAACCCTAATGACACCTTATAACAAATGACTATGTGAAGGGAAACAAACACAAATACGAAAGGTGGGGAATGTGGATGGAAATGATAATTGTAATGTAGACGGGTGTTAATAATGACTTTTGACAAAGTTGATTTTGAAGGATGGCTAGTGTACAGACCTAGTGCTAGACATGTATGAGCAACTCTAGAATGCAAAATGCAATGATGGGTATTCTTAATGCAAGTGATTGTATAATGTAGTGATATGAAATGTAATGGTGGATGCCATTAGGGATTTTTGGGTGACCAAAGGGTTTATGGGTACCTTTGGGGATTTTTGGGTGACTAAAGGGTTTATGGGTACCTTTGGGTTTTTTTTGGGTGACCAAAGGGTTTATGGGTACCTTTGGGGATTTTTGGGTGACCAAAGGGTTTATGGATACCTTTAGGGCTTTTTGGGTGACCAAAGGGTTTATGGATACCTTTGGGGATTTTTAGGTGACCAAAGGATTTATGGATACCTTTGGGGCTTTTTGGGTGACCAAAGGGCTTTTTAGATACCTTTGTGACTTTTTGGGTGACCAAAGGATTTATGGGTACCTTTGGGGATTTTTGGGTGACCAAAGGGTTTATGGGTACCTTTGGGGCTTTTTGGGTGACCAAAAAATTTATGGGTACCTTTGGGATTTTTTGGGTAACCAAAGGGTTTAAGGGTACCTTTGGGATTTTTTGGTAGGACATGACACTTTAATCATGAAAATACCGTAGGTGAAGGATATTAAAGGGTTCAAGTTCCTCACATCCTTCAATGAATGCTAGGCAATAATTTATAGGTCCAATCCGACTAGTGATAATGTATGGACCTAACCAGTTTATCGTAAATTTATCCCGTAGATGGTTTGACAAGTTAGAGTTTTGTTGGTTATTTTTTAAAACAATATCACCAACCTAAAAGTCTCTAGGATGGAATTTTATGTTATAGGCTCTCTTAAGTTCCTCTTGATAAACACGTAGGTGCACAAGAGCATCAACACGTTGTTCATCAAGTAAAATTAATTGATCCAGGTGAGCCTGTTGCACGATGTCATCATCGATGAACTCTTGCATGGATATGCATAGCGATAGAATTTCTAGATCTAAAAGTATGAAAACCTCAACACCATATAATAATGAAAATGGAGTTACCCCAATGGGTGTTTGAATACTAGTGTAGTCAGCCCAAAGGGTAAGAGACAATCAAGTATGCCAATCTTTGTGATTATCCTTAATAGTTTTCTTTAAAATGGCTATTACTATTTTTTTTGATGCCTCAGCTTGTCCATTGGATTGCGGATAATTGGGCATAGAAAAGTTATGCTGGATGTTATATTTGGCTGTTAAAGGTCGCACATCCTTATTCTTGAAAGGTGGCCCATTATCTGAAATTATTTTGGATGGGATACCAAAACAACAAATAATATTATGCAACACGAAATACGCAATGCAAGGCCCAATTGTAGTGGTAAAAGAAATTATTTCCACCCATTTTGTGAAATATTTAGTGGCCTTAATGATGAACGTGTGATGGCCTTAGGAAGGGGGTGATATTTTTCTGATTAGGTCAAACCCCCATTGCAAAAAAGGCCAAACTGATTGAATCGGTTGTAAGGCCTGAGAAGGTATGTGTGTCAAATTAGAATGGTATTGAAAATTTATGCACTTCTTAACATAAGCACAACAATATCACTCTAAAGTTGGCCAATAATAGCCCATGCAAAGAATGTGCTTTGTGATGGCCATGCTGCTGAAATGGCCACCACATGTACCGATGTGTGCTTGGGTGACTGTCCAAAATGACTTTTGAGGTTCTAAGCAATGAAGGAGGATACCCTCATAGCTTTGACGATATAATATGTCTCCTAGTAAGACATATTTTTCTACTTTTTCTTGAATGTATGTTTGGTGGAATACAACAATCTAGAAGGAATGTTACCAAGCTTTAGGTAATATTTTAGCTGGATGGACCAATATTGATTTGAAGAAGCCTCAATTGCATGAATTGCTTGAAACCTTTTGAATTTCATCTCTCATGAATTATGATTGGAAAAGAACTTGTAGATATAGCATTGTGTTTCTATCAAAAGGAGTTTGAGGGAATAAAGTCCCTCAACCGGTATTGTTTAAGAAATTGTGAATTTGAGAGAACTATTCATGAGAAGGTTCAATTTGAATCATGTGGATTTTTGGCATGGAGTTGAGGTCCTCACGCTCAGTTACAAATTGCAATAGCATTTTGAATTGAATTGTTTTTATATCATTAGAAGGGTTCTACAATATTAAATACCCCAAGGAGGCCATTGTGTCCGCAAAACAGTTAGATGATCGAGGGAGTGCCTCAATATTATACCATTCAAACTTTGCTAGATGTTTATCCATAAGGGTTTTGTAGGCTTGCAATATTGGGAATCTACATTGGAATATTCCTTTGAATGGATTCACTATGATCAATGAATCATCAAAAATATTGAGCTTAGTTATTTTCATGGCGATTATCATTTGAAGGCCTGGGAGAAGAGCTTCATACTCAGTATTATTATTGGTGCATGGTAAATTGAGTTTGAATGAAAGGGGTATTGGAGCCCATTGTGATGTAAAAAGAAAAATTTCCATGTCACTCCCTTGCTCGCATTTAGAGCCATCGAAAAATAGACTCATGTCAGTCGGTGTCTCAAGTTCTTCAAGATTAGGTGATTCTAACACTTTAAAGACTCCATCATTGGGAAGCTCTATGCAAAGAGGTTGGTCATCTCGAAGAGAAGCCTCTACAAGTTGATCGGCGATGACATAACCTTTAATTGATTTTATATGATGAATTTTGGGTCAAAATTTATCAACAGTATAATCCATTTCATCGTGCGAGTATTATGATAAGTACGAATCATCATATATCGCAATGGATTCTATTTTGATACTACATACATGGTATGATTGAGCATATAATGTCATAGCTTTTTAGTGGAAAAAGCCACTCATAATAATAGCTTCTCAACGTATGCATATTATATTTCATAACTAACTAGGGTGCATCTAATATAGTAAGTAGCCTACTCTTTGTGCAATTTGTTCTTTTGGGTCAACATGGTGCCCAATGCAAGCTCAATAGCTAAGATGTATAGATAGAATGACACTCCTGGTAGGGTAGAAGCCAATACTAAAAATGAAGTTAGATATTGTTTAATTTCATCAAAGGTAGCTTGACACTCATCATACCAATTAAATGCGACCCGTTTGTGTAACAATTTGTTCATAGGTCAACACTTATCCAATAATTGTGCTATGAAGCGCTTGATGGATGCGAAATTTCCTTGCAAACTACGTAGCTGCTTGATGGTAGTGGGGGGAGGTATTTAAAGGATTACCTTGAATTTATTTGGATCAACCTCTATGCCTTGTTTAGAAACTATGAAGCCCAATATTTTTCTAGATGTGACATCAAAGATGCACTTCTTAGGATTGAGTCTAACATTTTGTTTGATGAGGCGATCAAGGAATTTGTACAGTACATCAATGTGTTCATGGTGGAGTAGATATTTAGCCAATAAGTCATTTATGTAATATTTCGAGATTGTATGCATGTAGTCATGGAATATGTAAGTCATAGCTTGCTGGTAAGTAGTGCCAACATTTTTTAGGCTAAAAGGTATGACTTTATAATAAAATATTCCTAAGGTATTGTAAATACCATTTTGAGTTGGTCCTCTATATTAATGTAAATTTGGTTGTATCTAGAGAAATTTTCCATTAGGAATAACATCTCATGTCCTGTTGTGTCATCCAAAAGTGAATCAATGTTCAACAAAGGGAATTCATCCTTAGGACTTGCTTTATTTAGATTATGAAAATCAATGCAAATGTGAATCCTTCCGTTAGGTTTCTTGATAGGTACCTGTTGGTCACGAATCTGCCACAGGAAAGGATTTTACAAGTGCGCCCTAGACTCGGCCAACATTGAAAGGCTGGAAGCAAGAAATGGCTCCTAGACCAATCTCCAGAGTGGGCTGGTTCCCTCTACTATTCTAAAATTGGTTTAAGATAAGGGTTGCTGGAAAGAAATTGAAAAATTGTAGAAAGAAATGGGAAATATGGCCACAGGCCGAAGTGATGGGATCGGAAAAACAACAACAGGAAACTACAAACGCAACAACAACAAGTAACATAAGAAATCAGCTTAATCTTCGCACAATCACATGCAGCAAATCCCTCCAAACCCACATTCCAGGAATCGTACCCTGACCGCAATATTTAAATCCAGTATGCAGAATTTAAATGTAACAGCAATGCAGGAGTATGAATGCTATTAGAAATGCAGAGAAACAGAAAAGAAATTCATCCATGCAACGCTTGAAAAATTAGAAGTTGATCCTTTTATTCCCGCAAATACAATTCCAGTCTCTAGCAGCAAGTTTTTCCAACAAAAAAACCCCGTAAATGAAAATTACATTGGTTTTTATAGAGGTCCGTCCTCTTTACAGCATTAAATATTTTAAACCGACCTTCTTGAGATCTACAATTATGCGAAGGAAACGAGGAACATGATCCCATTAATTACAGTCTCGAGGAAGCAAAAATTAAAGGCAATGAAACGTTCACGGTCCTTCATTAAATTCGTTTTTCAATATGCATGAAACCGTTACGCCAATCCACGAACAACAACTTTGAACCAATAAATCCTTCAATTTTGGTGGCCTGGGCGCTTCTTCGACTTTAACCGCCTCGAAAATCCGCAAAATATTTAATTCGGGTCAGCATTAAATCATCGAAAATCGAAAAAACCCTCTCGGCCGTTCATATTGCACTTGGCGGGAAAACAGTTACAGGTCGCGAAAACGCGATGGGTCATGAAATCGCGACATGTCGCGAAATCGCGACATATTTTTATGTCGTACGCTTCGCTGCTGAAGACCCACGAAAACGGAACATGTAGCGATTTCGCTACATGTTTCTTCTCTTCGCACCAATCGCTATTTTTCGTCGCGATTCGCTGACATGTCAGCGACGCGCTGCAAATTTTCAACTTTGCCTTTGAAGCCGCCAGGGTCGCGATTCGCTGACATGTCAGCGACGCGCTGCAAGTTTTCACTTTGTGCCTTTGAAGCTGCCCGACCCGTGATTCCGAAACACGTCGCGATATCATGACGGTTCCGCCCAACCTGCCTGCGTTGACTGTGTTGACCGCGATTCTGCAACATGTCAACGCGTCGCTGCAGTTTTTTGACTTAACCATTTTTTGCTCAATTTTTCTCCTTTTTTCGCCCAAGCTGCATCAATCAAAGGTCAGATTTCCAACAATACACTAATGCATTAATCAATGAGAATCAATGTGGCAAAAATGCCAACAGTACCATATTGGAAACCATGGTAGATAATCAATTGACTGAATGAAATTGGCATCCAACAATTTTTGTAGCTCATATTTCACCATTAAGGCTATTGTTGAATACATTTTATGTAGCTTTTGCTTGACTGGTTCTGCATTTGGATCAATCGTAATATTATGCATGACTAAATTTGGATCTAGTCCTGGCATATCTTTATAGGACCACACAAAAGCTTCCTTCTTCTCTTTTATAAGAGCTATGAAATTGGCTTGCTCAGTAAGGGATAAACCTTCCCCTAACTTGATGAATTGGGGAGCCTCAGGATATGTGTCGATATCACTATCAATTTTTGGCTCAATTGACATATGAGATCCCTATTCCAACTGGTGTGGAGTAGGGATCAAATGAATGTTGTCAGCTATTTTTATTTTATTAATTAGAAAATTAGGTTCAACCTTAGTGTAAAAGACAATTTAAGTAGATCTTGGAGAAAAATGAAATGGTTGTAACATTTCATGACAAAGCCAATACTCTAATGGATATGGCAAAGAATATCCTCGATCAAAGTCGATTACCTCAAGGTTGAGGTGCAATGAATTTAATGGGTTATTCGTATCATGCAAGGGAGTGCTAAAATCTATAGAAATAATATGGATGTATGGATGATCTCCATTGTATGGGAGATTGGTTCTATTGAAAAGAGGTTGTTGCAATACTTGCAGGGGTGGTTGTGGTGGAGGTGGAACAACTAGATGTGGTCGATGTAGAAGGGGGAATTCCTACTCCTCGAATTGTAGAAGCTATCACCAGATAGGATGTGGTAATGGGAACACACACAGATATAATTCTTCTTCATCATCCAATAGGATGATCTGATCCTATTATTCATATGAACTATGGGAATTAATAGGTGCTACACCATAATCTAATTCATCATCATTTGTCTATTCATAAGGGGGACCTTGATCCTATTCCTCATTGTCGAATGGAAGAGTATGTGAACCCTCACCTTCTTCATAGGATCAAGTGAAATCATGAGATATTATTTGATCTATCATAGTTGTGGGAAAATAATCCCCCAAATAGTGGACATGATTAGGATTAGTGTAGGGATCACATGTAAGCTCATCCTTATAGTTCAGACCCAGGCACTCTAAACTATCTGTGAGGACGTCAAGAGGAACAAGCTTGTTGTGTCCTAACACAAATTTATAATATGGTATTTGATATTTTGACTAGTAAGGAACGTGAGTACCTTGTTCGTACAACCCCAAACCATAGCCATGCCAATGGTAGTGATGGATATATCACATGGCAAAGTTAGGATTGGACATATAATTGATGTCCTCAGAAAAGGGTTCTTCATCCTCTTCTTGTTGAGGATATGGTTATGTGCCATATTCAATACCCCCATTTATGAAGTTCATTTTATTTGGAGGTATGCTTAGAGGTACGATGGTACATATGGGAAGGTGAGGTCATCCCATATTATGTATTGTCTCAATGGCTAGAACTATTGTAATATTCCTCATTAGGTATTCTCCTAAGCCTGTGGTAGCCAGATGGACTATGACCTATGATGGTGAGGATGGAGAAGATGAAAGCGAGGTTTGAGATGAATCAATGTTTACCTCATGAGGTGGTTCCTCATCTGCTAGACTAGGAATTTATTTCATGGAATGGTAGAGATGATTGAAGGGATCTCATCAATAGGCCTCTTCAAAATTTTACTCTATCGAGAATTCGATGATGACGAAGGTATATCTGGAGGTGCAATTGATGATGATGGTGTAGAAGAAGATGGTAATAGATTAATGGAAGGCAATAATGAAGATGTTAGATCTTGAATGGATGTATTTGGTTGGAAATCCACATGAGTTGATGGTAAGGTTCACTCGAGGATGTGTTGTACCAATTTGTAGTATTTGAAGGGCTCAAGGTCTATGAATATAACATGTACTTGCCCTTCATGAGTGTACTTCAAACGTTGGTGAGCTATGGATGGCATGCACTTCATGTCCCTAATACAAGGTCTACCCAACAAGATATTATAAGCCATTATGCCCTATAAGATGTGACACAACATTGGTATAGTTTTGCATTCTACCTGAATAGGTAAGACTATAGTGCCAAATGTTGAGCATAGAGTATCATTGAATGCTTGAAGGGTATATGTGGATGCAACAATGTGGGATGCTAGAAGACCTAGATGTTGGAGAGCATTTGTGGTGATGATATTTCTTGAAGAACCAGTATCAATTAGAACTATTTTGTAAGGTGTTCCATTTACACATGTAATGATGTGTAAGGGAGGATCAACCCCATAATTTGATATTGGTTTGAGTTCATGTTCATGAAATGTGATTACTAGATCTTTGCACTACTGAACGTGCCCCATGAAATTGATAAAGGATTTATAATCCTAGGGTTACAGTTCAATCAACTTAAGGATATCCATAAGAGCTTCTCGATGAGGTGGAGACTATTGTATAAGCTCATAGATAGATATTCGGGTCAATGTTGTTCACAAGCTTTGAGCAAGCTTAATTTTTATAGTGACCACTAGATGAGGTGGAAGGATTTGCACTGGAGGTGGTAGAGGCTATGACATGGAGGGAATATTATTTGAAGATGTAGGTGGTGCAAATTGATTTGGATAATACCTATTCCTTATCACGATGCTAACCATACCAATGAACCCTTGTTGAGGGGGTGTCATATGGACCTCGTTTACCTACTTTACTTGATTTGCCTACACCTCGTGAGTGGGCAATGAGTATTTAAAGATACCCATTTATTTATTATTTGTTGCAAGAGGGTTATCAACATGAAGATAATTCCTACCAATCATGTCTTGTACTAGGTGTTTAAATGAGTAGCACAT
Source organism: Wollemia nobilis (assembly GCA_028583015.1). NCBI lineage: Eukaryota > Viridiplantae > Streptophyta > Pinopsida > Araucariales > Araucariaceae > Wollemia > Wollemia nobilis. Next base: position 11,853,246 of record JAQPPZ010002907.1, on the reverse strand, counting down.
TTGCACGTCATGCCCATTCTACCTATAGTACTTACAGTATAGATCTTCATGACATCCCATGGACTTCGGTTTATTTGGATCTATAGGTCAGATCTCAGATAGAGTAATTAATTTATCCACACATAGATGATCAATTAGGGAATCCATAGACTCAGCAAAGGGCATAAATTGTCGTGAAGGGTGACATTGCTGGTTTTACCCTCTATTCATATGAGTGTTGTTATTGTAATTTTTAGAAGGATGTTGGGCCTTGTTGTGGCTGATCCACAACACACCCCAAAATTGGGGACCCACCTTTTTTGCATGCTTTCAAAGAAGACCGCAGTGACCCAGATGCTAAAAAATCAAGGAAAGAAGCAAAATATCACAAAAGAGAAAAAGTTGTCACGATATCGCGACATGTTGCTCCGTCGCGGCTAAGAAAAAGAAAGTGTCACGATATCACGACAGGTCACGTTTTCACGGCTCAGACAAGCGAAGTGCAGTGGAACGAAAAAGTGTCACGATTTTATGACATGTCACGTTTTCACGGCCAAGAGTAACAAAATGCAGCAAAATGGAAAATTGTCACGATTTCGTGACATGTCACGTTTTTGTGGTTAAGAGCAGCAGAATGCATCATGAAGAGAAAATGTCACGATATCGCGACGTGTTGTGAAATCGCGGTTCATAGAGGAGAGAGAAAGACAAAATGAAAAATGTCACGATATCGCGACTTGTCATGAAATCACGGTCTAAGGCAGCAAGAGAAGAGTCAATGCAGAAGTTGTCGCGATATCGCGACATGTCACCATTTCGTGACCTGAAGATGAGATGAAGGGCAAAAGATAAAAAATGTCGTGATATCAGACGAATGTCAAGGTTTTATGAAAAGTGAGAAAGAAGAAAGTGTCATGAAATCATGACATGTCTGGTAAGCAAGTGACATGGAAGAGAAAAGTGTCACGATTTCGTGAGAAAGGTTTTGAAGGTCACGATTTCGATAAAGCAGCAAGATGGTACGGAATGAAAAGGTGTCATGATTTCATGATAGAAAGTAGCGAGACAGCCCGAAAGAGAAAAGTGTCATGATTTCATGATAGAAAGCAACGAAAGTGGTACGAAATGAAAAGGTGTCATGATTTTGTGACATGTCACGTTTTCGTGGCTAAGTGCAACAAAACACAGCGAAGGAGAAAAATGTCATGATTTTGTGATAGGTTGCATCCATGCGGCCCTAAGGAGAAACACGTCATGATATCATGACATGTCTCATTTTTGTGGTGCTTGAAGACGAATAAGGTCTGTAGCAAAAATGTCACGATATCACGACATGTCTCATTTTCGTGATACAGGTAGAGGAGCAAAGTGACATACTATTTTTGTCATGATTCACAGCGGGCCATTACAGAGCATGCAGGGAAGCGCTGAACACATGGCATAAAGATGTAAGGGTTACAGAATGGTTACAGTTAGCAAGAAGATCAAACGTTTCGACGCTCGAACAAAAGCCAAAAATAATGCAAAGAGGCGGGAAGATGAAACGAAGAGACCTGGGAGATGAAGCGAAGCGTCACAGAGTGAAACAGAGAGCATGGCCAAAAAGTTTAAAAGTAGAAGCACAAATTGGTACAAGGGTCGGAAACCACTGTGAACAAGTGTTGCAGAGCCAAAGGAGAGGAAGCCATTCTGGACTTGTTTTGGAGTGTTTTCTCTTCACATTTGTTCCGGTTTGAAAAAACTGGAACTTTGCTATTGTAACATGACATATTTTTAATACAGAAATTATCAGAAATTTGCATCTCATTGGCAAGAAAGAAGGAGATATTCTCTGCATGCTATGGATTGAATGTTTATTCTTTCATCTTTTAGATTTTAGATTTATAGATGGAGTTTAGATGCCACTCTTCTTGGTTACTTCATGCGAATATCTGAAATCTGGAAATCATATTTAAAACCCTAGGAACCAACACTTAGCCTATCGGGATTATGCATGTCATGCAGGTCCAATAGGTTAGGTTGTATGCATGGAAAACCTCACATCTTCGGTCTTGTCGAATAGGATAGCATCATACTAAATGCACTTCAGTTTTAGTTTTTATGCATTTCATTTTCATTTTCTTCTGCATTTTTATTTTCTCGAAAGTTTAACTTAGTTTAAAATAAACATGTTATTAAAATAAAAACACTTGAAAATTCATCAAAATGAACAATCATTAAAGCTTCATGATAAAATAAACTAGCATTGCCCCTTGTTTACAGTTACTTGCAATCACTAAGGTATTCCAAGCATTCAAATTGAATATTATTATTTGTGCAAAATGCTAACATAGCGGAGACCTTGGAGAAGTTATTTATTTAATTTCTTTGCAAGAGGGGATTTTGAAATTCAAATCCTATTGGAGAGTGTGTTTTCACAATTGGGTGAAAATACCACTCAACAGATTGGCGCTAGAAGGAGGGCCTAATTGGTTTACTTTATTTTGATTTTCATACAGAAGTAATGTGTTTTTTGGTTCGATTTCTTAAATCTCATTAAAGGCTAAACTGCAGCATTTTTTTTGTGTTGCAGGTTTTCTTGGAGATATCGAGAGTTTCGTCAGGCAGGCTGGACCCACCGCGCCGTATCGCGACTAGGTCCCAAACAACTGGGGAAACCATATTCCATGACCTTACACTCACTTGTACTCCAAAAAATAAAACCAAGCAAGCTGTAAACCTACCAGATAGCCTTGTCACAAAAGATCTTTCTGCTTCAGGAACATCGAGCGGACCTACACCGGTGGTATCAATTGCCACTAGCGTACCTATCATCAGTACCATTTCCACCGCTCTTGTAGGGTTGTCCTCATCAATTCTGAGTCAAATGGCCCAACCTCCAGCAGCTCCTTGGTATGGAGCTAATAATATCCCTTTGAATATTGCAGGGGATATCCATGAAATCCCTAAGAACATAGAAATATTCTTGCCCAAATATAAACCAGATGGCCCAAGGACTGCAGAGGAGCATATCCAAGCCTATAGGGATGTTTTGATAAGGTTGCAAGTCCAACATGAGGATGTGGCTTGCAGACTTTTTCCCATGAGCCTAGATCCAGTAGCCTATGAATGGTATATATGCTTGCCTACTGGTTCAATCACTTCATGGACGCAAATGGAGAATGCCTTTGTCAATCAGTTTAGGTCACCTTTGGATCCCGCAACCATCTACAATCAATTTATTACATGCAAAAGGGGCCAGGGTGAACCAATCAGAACCTTTAATCAGAGATTCCAAAAATGTTATAATAGAGCAGTTCGACATTTTGCCATAGACCCCGCAGTAGCTTTACAAATCTATTTTGGGGCATTGGATCCGATGACAGCGATGTTTGCCAGGCGAAATCCTCAAGTCACCACGCTCGCCTTAGCTTACAATGAAGCTATGACCATCGAGCAACAAATGACACCACAGGGCTATGGGTTTCCCCAGATGCCTATGATGGGACAATATGCTCCATATGGTCAAGCTCCCATGGCAAATCAGATCATGGCACCACAAATGCCAAACATGAATGCTTTCCCATATCAACAACCATATCCACAAGCACCTGCCTATGCACCCATTCCGATCCAACCGATCACATCCATTCCACCCGTTCTCGCATTTTTGCAAAATAGTCAATCGACTATGCAAGGAACCAACCAGGTTAATTCTCAGGCTATAGTTCCTTTCCCAAATCCAACTCCGATCCAAAGTGTAAATCCATATATGAATCAAATTCCTCAAAATCTGACTCAAATGTTAAATCAAGATCCCACGAATTATGCAAACCCAACGGGAACTAACAATAATGTAGCTCCACCGAAGGAGATTTATTCGGATGTTGAAGAGCTCAAGAAGATAGTTCATAAACTGAGTAATGACATGGTTCAAAAATAGAAGTATGAGTCCCATGCCCCTCACTCAAATCAAAATTTTAACAATAGAGGGAGACATTGGAACACAAAGCCAAACAATGGAGGCGTACCCGCCCCTATTGCCAATCAACTAGATACTTCCACAGGACCTAGTCAATCCAGTTCCCTTTCGAATCTTTCCGATTTTGCATGGGAAAAGGGGTGCAGATTGCACAATACAAAAGAGCACAATGAGAGGAATTGTCCTAAAATCGCTAGATACACTCATTGTCTCCAAGCCCAAGTAGATGACCTGGAACTTGTGCCAAATGAGGGTCCACCCCAACATCAAGATGATAGCATTATGGTGGTGGAAACTTTATACCATCAAGAAAGTGAGAGTGAGGAAGAAGAAGATGAAATTTTGGAATAGGAGGTGCAAGCTTTTCGAGAGTTTAGAAAGGGGAATCATGGATATCATTTGAGAAGTAAATCTAAAGCCCCTAAAACATCATCAACACCACCAAATAACTCTATCCTTCCTCTGGATACTAAGGCAGATAATAATCCTCCTCCTCCACTTAGAAGAGAAACGTCTAATGACACGCAGAAGACAGTCAAACTTGAAAAATCAAACTATGACATAGTGGAGGATTTAAGGAAATCTAAGTCGAGCCTTTCATTTTTAGAGGCGGCCAGGTTGCCTGGCCAAAAAGAAGCATTGATAAAGGCTCTGGACTCACCTAATCAAGTATGGAAGGGAAAGGAAGTTGAGTCTCAGTTGATTTTATGAAAGGAGAGACGGGATGTCCCACCATTTTTATTGACTCTGAGAATTGCTGGTAAGAATTTGCATAATTGTTTGGTAGACACGGGTGCCACGAGCAATCTCATGCCTTCAGAGATATGTCAAATGCTAGGCCTACAGCCTGTTTCATCCAAATGCAAGGTTTTGCAATTGGACCGATCTGAGGTAAATGTGATAGGGACCCTATATGATGTCAAAATTCAACTAAATTCTGAACCCAGGGTCCAACAAGTGGTCGACATTTTGGTTGTTAATATCCCAAGTAGATATGGAATGCTACTTGCAAGGGATTGGATGAAAACTTTGAATGACTATTTTTCAACCGATTGCTCACATATGTGGCTACCCTGGAAAGGAATTGCAAATCAAATCAGAGTAGAAAATGAACCGAGGCTTAAAGAAATCATAACATAATTTAATAAGCCAAATGAAGTTCAGTTTTCTGAGCCAGAATTGGGGGTTTATGCATTTGATGTTGAAGAGGCTACTGAAGAGCCTAAAGGGGAAATATTTCATGGTAGCTCTCTTGAGGAAAATGATTTCATATGGTTGCTTAGGTTTGATGGATCCAAATCCAGACAGGGAGCAGGAGCCGGAGTCGAGCTCACTTGTCCAGGAGGTAAACCTTTACTTGCTGCCTATAGGTTACAGTTTCCTTGCACGAACAACATGGCAGAGTATGAAGCACTAATTTTTGGTTTACAACTGGCATTGAGCAAAAAGGTTAAATGCTTGAAAGTATTGGGAGATTCTCAACTGGTAGTCAAACAGATTAAAGGACAATATACATGCCACGATAAGAGACTGAGCCTTTATAGAACTAGGGTAAGGGACCTCATTGAGGAATTCGACGCTTTCAATATAGCCCTTATTTCTAGAAAAGGAAATCGCATAGCAGATTCTCTTGCAGTCGCCACAGGCATGTTAAATCCAGTTGATATAAAAAGGTGTAAAAAGTTCTCCATCGAATTAGTTCCTTGTCCATCGATACCTGATAATGTCAAGAATTTCCAAGTTTTTGAAAATGATAGACACATATTCAAATTTGTCATGAACTCAGGTGTTTTTGAAAACCAGGTGATTGATGAGGAGCAAAGATGGCAAGAAGAAGCAGAAAATGAAAGTAAAACTACATGTCGATCCAACAAAATACCTAAAGACATAGTTTCATTGGAGAAAATGTTCGATATGGGATACAAGGCTAGAAAAGAAAAAAAGGTTCCACTCCCCAAAGATGCATGTGATCTAATTAATCTAGGGAGTGCAGACAATCCACGGGAAGTGTACATCGCAAAGGCATGTACAACTGAAGAAAGAGAAAATATAATACATGCACTAAAACACTACGTGGATTGCATTGCTTGGAATTATAACGAATTGAAAACATACAACCAAAACGTCATTACACATACCATCCCTCTAAAGCCGGACTCCAAGCCTTTCAGACAAAGACAACGAGTTGTTAACCCGCTATTGGAGCCCTTGATAGAAAAGGAGGTCAAGAGATTATTGGAAGCAAAGATTATTTTTCCTGTTAGGCACTCAACCTGGGTTGCTAACCTCGTTCCAGTAAGAAAGAAGAGCGGAGAGATTAGGCTATGTATAGATTTTCGAAATCTTAACAAGGCCTCTCAAAAGGATAACTATCCATTGCCATCCATTGATGAAATTTTACAAAAAGTGAATGGATCTGAAATGATGTCTTTTCTTGATGGATATTCTGGATATAACCAAATTCTTATTCATCCCAATGACAGGATGAAAACAGCCTTCACAACCAAATGGGGGACATTTGCCTACAGAAGAATGTCGTTTGGACTGTTAAATGCTGGTGCAACATTTCAACGCGCCATGGACTATGCATTCAAAGGGCTTATAGGCAAGTGTATCATTGTGTATGTGGATGATATTCCAGTATTTTCAAAGAAAAGAGAAGACCATGTCAAGGATTTGAAAAAGGTTCTTCAAAGATGCAGAGAGCATGGAATTTCTTTAAATCCCAAAAAATGCATCTTTGGAGTAACGAAGGAAGACTACTTGGTCACATCATTTCAAAAGAAGGTATATCCATTGACCCTGAAAGGATAGAAGCTATCCAAAAATTGCCTCTCCCGGGTAGTAAAAAGGAGTTGAGATCTTTCTTCGGGCAAATTAATTTTGTGAGGAAGTTTATTTCAAGCTTCACTGAGATAGCCAAACCGTTGAACAAGATGCTCAAGAAGGATGTAGATGTCAGATGGAACGAGGAAAGTAGGGTGGCCTTTCAAAACATTAAGGATGCCATTTCCAGAGCCCCCGCCCTCATAAGTCCAAACTATGCTAAACCTTTCTATATTTATGCTTTCGCATCGGAACACTCTTTTGCGAGTGTCTTGACCCAAAAAGGTGAGGATAGCGCAGAAAATCCCATAGCATTTTTAAGTGCTCCTTTAAAAGATGCTCAATTGAGGTATTCTATCCTCGATAAGCAGATGTACGCACTCTTTAAAACGGTAAAAAAATTTCGACATTACATTGTGCACAACAAAGTTTTTGCCATTGTGCTTGACCCTGCTATCAAAACTATGTTTTTACAGAATGAGCTAGGTGAGAAAAGAGGTAAATGGATTTCTACTATCCAAGAATTTGATCTTGAAATCCAACCCATGAAACTAGTTCGAGGACAGGGACTTGTGAAGACGATTGCTGAGAATAATCCACAAACGACATGCCAATATTCAAATGCAGAATACATTTCTAAAGATGACTGGTATGTTGACATTGTACATTTTCTATTAAACGGTAAGTGCCCATCCAATTTGAATTCCACTCAAAGAAGGGCTTTAAGACTTAAATCTATTAATTATCTGATTAGATCTGGTGTTCTGTATAGGAAAAATCATGAGGGGATCTACTTGAGATGCCTAAATAAAGAAGAAGCTGCCAAGGTTCTACAAGAATTTCATGGGAAATATGGAACCGGCCATGGTGCGGAAAATGCTACAACGCATCAAATCCTGAGAGCAGGATACTATTGGCCTCACATTTTTAAAGATGCACATGCTCATGTACGATCTTGCCACATTTGTCAAGTAGCCGCCAACAGAGAAAGAAATGCAGCCATGCCATTACAACTCGTAGTTGAGATGAGACCATTTGCACAATGGGGATTAGATTTCATTGGGGTTATTAACCCAAATTCTTCTGATTCCCATAAATTCATACTAACAGCTACAGATTATTGTACAAGGTGGACAGAAGCAGTTCCTACAAAACATGCCACTACAGACGTTGTAATAAAATTCCTTGAGGATCACATCATAACAAGATTCGGAATGCCCGATTCTATCGTTAGTGATAATGGTAAAGCTTTTGTTTCCACGCAATTTGCAGATTGGGCATACGACAATAAAGTGAGTTTAAAATTTGCATCTAATTATTACCCTCAAGGAAATGGTTTGGCCGAATCCTCAAACAAAAATTTGTTGAATATCATTAAGAAATTACTGGAAAAGAACCCTCGAGATTGGCACAGCCAGTTAAAGTTTGCTCTTTGGGCGAGATAGGACCAGAATAAAAGACTCAATAGGAAACACACCCTATCATTTGGTCTATGGACAAGACCCAATCTTTCCTGCAAACTTGAAGCTGCAAACCCTACATTTCATGCAAGAATACTTGGGAACAGATAACCACATTGAAGCCAGACTAAGTCATTTACTGCACCTCGATGAAAAAAGGGAGGAAGCCATGATTCACATGAGTAAACACCAAGAGGTTGTTAAAATATGGTTTGACAGAAGAGCTAAAATCAAGTCCTTCAGAAATTTCAGATTTGGTCCTTACTGTGGGATAAAAGACATGAAGAAAAGGGAAATCATCAAAAATTTGATTGTCTTTGGTTAGGCCCTTATCAGATTTCAGAAATTCTAGGGAAAAATACCTTCAGGTTGAGAACTTTAGAAGGGAAGGATCTGACGTTACCAGTTAATGGGCATGTTTTAAAGCACTATTTTAGCCCTTAAGTCGTAGGAGATTGATATCATATTTTTCGGTTTTGGTATGGATTTTCAAATTTTGTTTTTTTTTTTAGGATTGCTAGTCTAGTTAGGATTTAAGTTGTGTGTTTGATTTCATTTGACATGTTTGGTTTGTTTATATATATAAAAAAAGAAAAAAAAAAATTGAGATGTCAACTTATGCCTAAGATCAGGAGAGTATGAAACATTGGAATTGTGTTGTAGAAAGCTCCACAAGTAACACAAACATTTTAAATAATATCGTTTGAATCTTGTGATGCATGAAGTTGTCAGTTTTACACATTATGGTAAAGTAGATGATATATTCCATCCACATTTCAAAAGAAGCAGTGCATTCATATCTCATGTCACATTCCTCATTGCATATACATGTCATCTCAGGTACATTTTCATTTCATGTGCAATCATTGAGAAGGTGTCGAATCCTCTTAGGGTTATTACATAACATATATTAAAAGGATCCTAAGGTTGGGAACTGATGCCCGAACTATCTTGAACCAAGCACGTTCTATGCATATTAAAGAGAATCTTGAGCAAAATGATCAAAACCATACTTGGAAGAAAAGGTGAGGTGAAAAGAATATTTCATGTCTGTCCTATCATGCAACATAATCCTTAAAACAATGGTTTTTACCACTCCCATAATGCTTAAAGCCTAAAATCAGAGTAGTAAGGATAGGGTTAAATCCTCATCTCACTTAGGTTGAGGATCCAATTCCCCAAAGCTCTGATTTGACCTTCATGGAGTAGTAAGGATAGGGCATAATTCTCATCTCACCTAGGTTGAGAATCCGATTCCCCAAAGCTTCCATCTTTCATTTTATCATAAAACTTGGATGGGAAGGATCGTACTACATGTCCCTAGCAAAGGATGGGTAGTCATCCCAAAAGTCCAAGAAACAAAAATAAAATTAATATTTTCCATCTTTCATTTTATCATCTTGGATTGGAAGGATCGTACTACATGTCCTCTGCAAAGGATGGGTAGTCATCCCCAAGGTCCAAGAAATAAAAATAAAATTAATATTTTCCATTTCATCTTAATATTGGATTGGAGGGATCGTACTACATGTCCCTAGCAAGGATGGGTAGTCATCCCAAAGGTCCAAGAAATAAAAAAAGAGAGAGAAGAGAATGAATGAAGCCAAATCATGGATTATGGGGTTAAGTATGCTCATGCGTGGCAACATGTCTTGTCTAAAAGCAAGACCACTGATTGCTCAAACGGATAGACTAGCCTGACAATTTCATCCATAACTGGTTAAATCATTTTGTTCAAGATGAGGTAATGAACTCCAGATCGGAGTAGTAAGGATAGGGTTAAATTCCCATCTCGCTTAGGTTGGGAATCCTATTCCCCAAAGCTCTGATTTCACTTACACTTGCACATGGGTTCAAGATGGTAGTGACACATAACCAACTTTGGGATCTAGTAAATTAATTCAAGTATACATATATTTGGTCCTAAGAGGGTTTGACAACTTTAATATGTTTGTTCATGATATTAGAAGGTTTGAGCCTTTGTAAAGCAGGTTGTTATATCTCTAGCATCTTCATCATACATCAAATCCTGCACAAATCATTCATAGCCTTGCATACAAATCATAAGTGAAACTGACAATGGAATGTTGATCAAGTTCAAGCGATAGGGAATGAAAACACATTGCACACACCGAGCTGATACTTAATGATTCTGATGTTTCATGTATTTTTGATCTATCGGTATTTGTTTATCTTTTATGTGCTGACGCTTGTATCTAAGCTTGTATATTTCAGGTTGGGTTCTCACCAAAATGCTTAGGAGCATTTGACAGTAGAGTCACCATTTGTTGTGGCTGATCCACAACACACCCCAAAATTGGGGACCCACCTTTTTTGCATGCTTTCAAAGAAGACCGCAGTGACCCAGATGCTAAAAAAATCAAGGAAAGAAGCAAAATATCACAAAAGAGAAAAAGTGTCACGATATCGCGACATGTTGCTCTATCGCGGCTAAGAAAAAGAAAGTGTCACGATATCACGACAGGTCACGTTTTCGTGGCTCAGACAAGCGAAGTGTAGTGGAATGAAAAAGTGTCATGATTTCGTGACATGTCGCGTTTTCACGGCCAAGAGTAACAAAATGTAGCAAAATGGAAAATTGTCATGATTTCGTGACATGTCACGTTTTCGTGGTTAAGAGCAGCAGAATGCATCATGAAGAGAAAATGTCGCGATATCGCGACATGTTGTGAAATCGGTTCATAGAGGAGAGAGAAAGACAAAATGGAAAAATGTCGCGATATCACGACTTGTCATGAAATCGCGGTCTAAGGCAGCAAGAGAAGAGTCAATGCAGAAGTTGTCATGATATCGCGACATGTCACCATTTTGCGACCTGAAGACGAGATGAAGGGCAAAGATAAAAAAGGCGATATCGGAGATGTCAGTTTTGGAAAGAAAGTAGATGAAAATGAAGAAAAGTGTCACGATATCGTGACAGAGAAAAGTGTGGATTTGAAGAAAAAGTGTCAGATTTCATGATAGAAAGAAGTAGAAAAAAGAAAAGCGTCATGATTTCATGATAGAAAGCAACAAAGTGGTACGGAATGAAAAGGTGTCACGATTTCATGATAGAAAGCAGTGAGACAACCGAAAGAGAAAAGCGTCACGATTTCATGATAGAAAGCAACAAGATGGTACGGAAATGAAAAGGTGTCACGATTTTATGACATGTCACGTTTTGTGGCTAAGTGCAACAAAACACAACGAAGGAGAAAAATGTCATGATTTCACGACAGGTTGCATCCACGTGGCCCTAAGGAGAAACATGTCATGATATCGTGACATGTCTCATTTTTGTGGTGCTTGAAGACGAATAAAGATGCGTGCAAAAAATGTCACGATATCGTGACATGTCTCATTTTCGCGATACAGGTAGAGGAGCAAAGTGACATACTATTTTTGTCATGATTCATAGTGGGCCGTTATAGAGCATGCAGGGAAGTGTTGAACACGTGGCATAAAGATGTAAGGGTTATAGAACGGTTACAGTTAGCAAGAAGATCAAACGTTTCGATGCTCGAAAAAAATCAAAAATAATGCAAAGAGGCGGGAAGATGAAACGAAGAGATCTGGGAGATGAAGCGAAGCGTCATAGGGCGAAATAGAGAGCATTGCCAGAAAGTTTAAAAGCAGAAGCACAATTGGATACAAGGGTCGAAACCTGCGTGTGAGGGATAGGACTATTCTGGACTTGTTTTGGAGCGTTTTCCTTCACATTTGTTCTGGTTTGATAAAACTGGGAACTTCTGTTGTTGTAAACTGACATATTTTTAATACAAAAATTACAGAGAGTTGCATCTCATTGGCAAGAAAGAAGGAGTTATTCTCTGCATGCAAGATTGAATGTTTATTCTTTCCTCTTTTCGATTTTAGGCTTATAGATGGAGTTTAGATGCAAGTCTTCTTGGTTGCTTCATGCGAATGTCTGAAATCTGGAAATCATAGTTAAAACCCTAGAAACCAGCACTTAGCTTATCTGGATTATGCATGTTTGCAGGTTCAATAGGTTAGGTTGTATGCAGAAAACCTCATATCTTCGGTCTTGTCGAATAGGATGGCAGCCTTCTAAATGTACTTTAGTTTTAGTTTTTATGCATTTTATTTTCATTTTCTTAAATTCTCTGCATTTTTATTTTCCCAAGAGATTAACCTTAGTTTAATTTCCTGTTATTAAAATAAAACACTTGAAAATTCATCGAAATCGAAATCATTATAATTTCAGAGTAAAATAAACCACAGTGCCCCTTGTTAACAGTTACTTGCAACCACTAAGGTATTCCAAACATTTACATTGAATATCAGCACATATATGCAAAATGCTAACATAGCGGAGACCTTGGAGAAATTACCTATTTAATTTCTTTGCAAGAGGGGATTTGGAATTCAAATCCTATTGGAGAGTTGTAGTTTCACAACTGGGTGAAAATACCACTCAACAGGCCTGATAGTTGTCCTTATTAGGCAATGTTGGTTGCATAGGCCCTGAAATGTTAATGGAAACTTGATTAAATGCTATCATCTTTGGTTACTGTATCGTTCCAAATTTTCCGTACCCTTACCTTCAAGCTATAGGATCCGTGCCCGGAAGGGGGATGTGAAAAGGATGGGACAATACCTCGGACTGAGAGGCCTTTGGAAGGTCCCGCCTCTCGGGGGAGGTGTATTAAGGTGATTTTTCGATGGATGGTGGGTTCACCAGGAAACTTTTGAATGGCAGTTTCCACGCCTAGGTTGGGAATGTGTTTGATGTGTTCAATTTTATCTTTAATCATCCAAAGCCTAGGTTTGGCCAAATGAATCTAAGTTGTTCTATATGAAATGCAGATTTAAATGAATACAGAAAGTAGAATTAACAAAAAACATAGAGAATAAATTAAGTGAAGAAATCCATACCTGGTTCCGGATGTCTGATGGAGGTTCTGATTTTTGAAGCAGTCAAGATCATCTGGAATTTGATAGGATCGTCTCCTATCTGACAGGATCGTCTGAGATCTGACGAATTCGTCAGAGACCTACAAACAGAGAAATAGATACAAAATACCAGAAATGCAACTATTCTGATGAAGGAAAATGATGTACAATAATAATAAGGATGTTAATAAGATAATCCCGAATAGAAATGCAAGTAAATTGTGACACTTTAATAGCTAATCATGATTTTATTATGCAATTAAACTACATGGGTGAACTCCAAGATGCAGGATAACAGGAAATAATGATAAAACTGACTAAATGCAGAATAAAATAGCAGCAAAGTATAGGAAAAGCGCAAACTCTAGGCACTGATTGCCCCCAATGCAGATTGTAGTCAAAATCATCTCGAATTGGTACGAAATCATCTCGAATTGGACAGGATCGTCTGCGATGATCTGAGCTTGCTCCGGTTGAAGAATAACAAAGTTCCTGCAAGAAAACTTGGAAAGCACAAATGCAGATGGTAATCCAGGGTATTCTAATGCGTGTAAAGGTCAAGTTACAGGAAAATTCAGCCAGGGGAATGTCAAGGGGGGTCCTAAGGTTTAAATAGGCTTAGGAGGGAGGTTAGGAGGTTGGGGATCATCCTAATTTGGAAGATCTCCAATGGGGGAGGTCTCTAGCGGTGCAGACACGCTTCTGCCCAACTTAGAGACGCCGTTGAAACAGAAGCTAATTATGAAAAATCAGTTTTGGGACGAAATCGTCTGGACGTCCTAGTCCAGACGAAATCGTCCGATCTGAGGCGATATCGTCTGATCGACGACGATATCGTCCAACGGTCACAACAAATCCTAAAAATGGTGCAAAAAATGAGGAAATGGGTAGCAGGCGGTTTTGGAGCGGTTTTGGGGTTGAAAATTTAAATTTGAATTATTACTAAGGTAATTTTAATTATTGCTAAGTTTTACTATGCCAATTTTAGGGTGCTACATTTTGCCCCCTCTTTAGCGAATTTTTCGAAGAAAATGCGTTAAATATGAGTTCTTCTCGATCTACGAGAAAGCAAAAATTATTCCCATTTTTAGGCGACGATTCTTGGTCGAATCGTACGACAGCTTACTATGGTGCCCCCTCCGTGTTTTTACCCAAATCGAACGTTTGAGGTAAAAACACGAAAAAGCTAAATTTTAAAAATGTTGTTTAATTGTTTTTGAATAAAATTAAGAAAAATAGGGTAAAACCCTAATTCATTGTTACTGTTCATTTTTACTGGTTTTTAGAGCTCTGGAGACAAGATGGTTGAGACAGCGCACAGATCGACAGAGGTCCGACGTGGGCTACGGGTAAGGGTCTAAACTTAGTTTAGAGTGCTTTAATTTAGAATTTCATGTTTTTTAGATCAATTTTGATTGATTTTTGAGCATCGCGGCCATTTTTGGGCCGTCGACGTCGTCGAGACGAAATCGTCTCGATTTCGCCAAAATCGTCTCGATATCGCCGATTTCGTCCAAGGGCGAAATCGACGATAGGGGGACGATTTCGTCCAATAAGGGATGATTCCCTCATGCAAAATCGGAGATGAATTTGCTCAAATTTGGGACGATATCGTCCAATAGTGGACGATATCATCATTTGTGTGAAAGTGAACTTATTTTACTTGCATTTTTTAATTAATGATTTATTAATGATTGTTATTGATGATTTTGTTGTTTATGTTGCAGAGAGGATTACTAAAGAGCCAAGAATGGAAATACGATGGACTAAGGGATGACTTGGCCACTCTATCTCAGGCAGAGCGAGATCAGCTAGTGCAGGTCGGCTTGCAGCACGTGGCAGATATGCCACAAGTGTCTACAGACATGGGGCTATTGACAACCCTAGCAGAGAGGTGGTATCCGGGTTCTTCTTGTTTTCGGTTACCGACAGGGGAGATGACTCCCACACTGGAGGATGTATGGAGGATTTTGAGGATCCCCATACAAGGATGACTAATCACTCCCATGGCCAATCAGGGCCACGCGATGATGCGACTATGCGGAGACCCGAGCTTCACCCTAGAGAAGGGCGGAGTGAACATCGAGTCATTGCGTATGCCTGGGGCATCTAGGCTGACACAGGTTTTGGCTGGGGTGGTAGGTGGTCTGCTACTATGCCATCAGAGTGGATGCAGGCTACCATGGTTTCTGACAGATGTGGTCTACGACATGAGAGACCACGGATACAAGTTTGCTTGGGGGAGCTTTGTTCTATGCCGATTGTATAGGATCCTACATGGGGTCGTATACAAAGGCGACCGATGTCTAGTCATGACATCGCTACTGTAGGTTTGGTGCTGGGAGCACATCACGGTGCGAAGGCCGGTAGGGCTCCCACTGATAGGGATTGATGGGGAGAGGCCCCGAGTTTTCTACTGGTGGCTCCGGAGAGGGTCACAACGATGGATAGATCTGCTAGTGTCCCGGAGACTACTTGATGACCTTGTCTCTGACCAGATCACCTGGAGGCCTTGGAGAGATCATCCAAGGTGGGCCGAGGATAGACAGGAGCTGGCTCACGTTAGGCGAGTCTACTGGCTGAGGATGGAGAGGGGAGAGGTGGAGCTCCATCGGTACGACCGAGTTTTGAGGCAGTTCGGTCTACAGCAGGGGATCCCATCTCTCAGAGACTACGAGTTTTCCCGGACTATCCGGGATAACACTACAGTTAGCGGGGCTCCAGATATGCAACGCTTCTAGAGTCAGGACATGGATGATGCCCCCATTCAGCCAGTGGATGGGGACGATGCAGGGGTTGCCGACGGCTATGATGCCTGGTACGTAGGCATCCACCCTCCTCGGATGACGAGGGCTCAGGGTCCGATTCACGTAGTTGTGCATCGGATGGGGAGGCGGCGCCAGGCGGCCATTGAGGCAGCACAGGGTCATGGTGGGAGAGAGCAGAGGAGGCCACAGGCTCAGCAGAGGCCATGACAATAGGAGAGGAGGGAGGAGAGACCCCCTTCTCCATAGAGAGAGAGGCCACCATCGCCCGATAAGGGCAAGGGTGTGGACACAGGAGAGAGTAGTGAGATGGCTACTCTCCGGGCGGAGACTGTCCATCTCCAGGCATAGGTGCAGACTTTACAGGATGAGGCTACACGTCATCGAGCGGAGGCTACACAGCTCAGAGATGAGGTTGCACGCCTTAGAGCACAGAGCGGAGGAGCGAGCACTCAGGAGCTGGCACGGTCGATTGCTCAGACCACGTTCTATCAGGGTATCTACTTCCAGCTGGTGCCAGAGGGCCAGAGGGTACAGTCGCCACCGGCATTGCGGATCCGATCGGGGTTGGGTCATCGAGGACTTCATCCCGATCGATGACTAGGACTCGTAGTACCACACATACTACGATGGGGCCACCTCGTCCACCTCGGGCGTGGGAGGAGATGAGGCTGAGAGCTCGAGGGGTTCTCGAGGCTAGGCTACTGCACTGCACAGATTGGATATATGATTGAGAGGATTGAGTATGCCAAGATGTAGATTGTGGCATACCAATCTAGTTTTGATATGATGTACATATATTGTTGAGATATATATATATATATATATATATATATATATGATATTTTTGATCATATGACTTGTCTTATGTGTTTGTATGATGCTTTAATGTTTTTGATGTGATTGATTTGATGATTCATGTAATTATGTCGTTTGGAAATATTATGGTTTGAATGTCATGCTTTTAAGATTTAAATGAAATAATCTGATGTAAACAAATTGGTTGTTGTGATGTGATAATTTGATAAAAAATAAAAGGGGACTTTTAACAATAATTTCAAAGGACATTGTCGCTATTATAGACCATTTCATGGAGTCGCCGCTCACTCGGTCGTCAAGCTAATCCCAGTATAGAAATATTGTTAAAAAGTAAAAGAGTGCTTAAGAGACTGTCTTAAGACTTTGTTGTGATGATGCAAATGATGATGATGATGGTGATTTGTTTTCAGACTTTTCATAAAAATAGTATGCATGAAATATTTTAAAATGATTTTTGCTAGGCATAAATTCCTAAGTGTGATAAAAGTTTGAACAATTCCTTAGAAATTATACCATGGTTGCAAAAACTGAATTTGAACATAATGACATGAAATAGAATAAGTGTTCGTTTGTTTGTAAAGCATAATTGTGTAACATAATGATGTAAGTCATATGTTTTTATGATTTGGAATAAATGGGAAAATAAAATTAAAACAATGGTTTGCGCTAGGCATAGAATATTTAGGTATAGACTTATACCATCATCGCGAAATCCAAAGAAGAAAATAAATAGTTTTATTGCATGGTTGATTTTTAATTTTTGAAAATAAACAGAAAATATGAAGATGAGGACTTGCGCTAGGCATAAAATTCCAATTGTGGTTTTGGAATTATACCATCGTCGCGAAAGTCAAAAGTTATATATAACTGTAACTTTATTGCATATTTTTGAAAATGATTTTGATTTTTTTTTGGGTAATGCATGTGGTTGTCTTTATACTAAACAATTGTTCTCAGAGAAGAAAATGAAATTATTCCAGACAATTTGCAAAAATATTTCAAGGTATCTTAAAGACAAAAGTTAGATTTATAAGGAATCCCATGTGCGTATGTGAGTTCATTTCCGATCTTGATTTATCATAATGATACACAAAATCTCTCAAATACAAATGTGTGTGCGATTGTAGTATTCATTTACCAGGTTTGAGCAAGATACTATGATACAAGTGATTTGAATTAACCAAATAAGTGTTCATTAACCATGATTTAGATGCATATAACCATACCGGACTACTATGTAAGTCGGGTTATCAAGAGCTAGCTAATCCATAAGCAGACATAGGTCTCATACAAAAGAAGGTCGCTAATGTGACAGACATATCACCACGCTAGGAGTTACCCAAGGCCAAGCGGGTTGGGCACAAACCACCTGTTATGGGGCTTACCTCACAGTTTTTCGAATAATTGAGAATTCCAGGGATTCAAGCTCATCAACCCTTCTTTTCTTTTCAAGGGGTAGGGAAAGGGATTTTATTGCATTTGCTTTTGCTCATTTTGCTTTCTTTCTTTCTTTCTTTTTCTTTTGTATTTTTCTTTTTCGTATCTTTTGCTTTGATATTTGAGATAATGCTGAAATAACCTTTTTCTTTTTCTCTTTTTCTTGAACTTTTCTTTTCTTTTGCTTCCTATTCTAGGGATACTTGCTCGGATTAGTTGTAGAGCAAGGGATTTTTATTCTGGGTAGGGGTGAGCTTGTCCTTTTGCCAATTCTCAAAGATTCTAGACCATGTGCATGATAGGATAGCAGGGGAAACTTTTCGCTCAAGAAACCACTTCTACTATGTAGCATAGCATGGACATTACAAATATAATCATTTTATTGTGAAAAGATATGCTTGGTTTAAGTAAATAACAAGATCAATTCTCTATGCTCAAACTTTATTTAATTGAATTTTGTGGACTTTGATATAAGAGAGATTAGTAATCATGCCAAATAAATCAAGATATTTATTCATGTGAATGTGAAAGTGCGGGATTCCAAATAAATGCTAATTTATCCAAAATAACTGAAAATATAACTGCAATATGTCACAATTTGAGAAGTACAAAAATAAAAGATGTTTTTGAAGATTTTGATGATTTTGAATGTTTTTGGTGTTTTTTAGATTTTTAAGTTTATAAATTGAAAGAAATACAAGATAGTGGTTTTTGAAATATTTTAAACAAATATATACAATGATGAAATGACCAATTTTTATGCATAGTAACGTTTAAGATGCATAATATTCATAGGTTCTTTAAGTTCTTTACCATCTAAGGTAGATAATTTGTATGCTCCCGATTCAAATTTAGCAGTTGATAATATATGGTCCAAGCCAGTTGGGCTCAAATTTACCTTTAAGGTCTTTAGTTGCATTAGTATTTTTTTGATTTTCTTTTAAAACAAGATCGCCGACCTCAAAGGATCGATGACGAACTTTCTTAGCATATGATCTTTTAAGCTTGTTTTGGTAGGCACGAAGATGCTCCAAAGCATTGATGCGCTTTTCATCTAGGAGTTCCAGCTGATTGAGTCTGCCAGTTCGATATTCATCTCCTACTTCGGTATCTTGAAGTAGTAGAGCCAAAGAAGGAACTTCTAATTCAAAGGGAAAAATGGCTTCAACGCCATAAACCAAAACAAAAGGTGAAGTACCGATGGGAGTACGAACGCTAGTTCGATATGCCCACAAAGCTAGATATAATTGAATGTGCCAATCACGGCCAGATTTATTGACCAATATTTTGAGGATTTTGATTAAGGTTTTGTTAGATGCTTCTGCTTGGCCATTACCCTGAGGATAATAGGGAGTGGACCAACGATGTTGAATCTTATATTTTTGACATAGTTTCTTAACATCTTTATTTTTAAAACAAGTTCCATTGTCTGAGATGAGATTTGCAGGAATTCCGAACCTACAAATGATTTGATTAAAAATAAATTTAGAGACTTGTGTTCCAGTGCAAGAAGCTAAAGGCATAGCTTCAACCCACTTCGTGAAATACTCGATGGCGGTTATGATGAATTTGTGTCCATCAGATGACACAGGATTGATTTTGCCAATAATGTCTAAGCCCCATTTTGAAAAGGGCCAAGGAGATGAAATAGCCTGCAGGTCTTGTGCAGGGGCATGGACAAGGTCAGCATGTTTCTGGCACTTGTCGCAATGGCGCACATAATCATGTGCATCATTCTCCATGGTAGGCCAAAAGTATCCTATCCTAAGGAGCTTTTTAGCAATGACACTACCACTGAAGTGTCCTCCACAAGATCCATCGTGGGCTTCACTCAAAGCTGATCTGGATTCTTCTAAATTCAAACATCTCAATAGGATACCTTCAAAAGATCTCCTATATAAAGTATTGCCAATTATTACAAATCGACTTGCTCGTCTACGTAATAACCGACGCTGGTTTCTATTGGAATTGGCAGGGAAAGTCCCATTGTGAAGAAAATCAAATATATCTGTATACCAAGGTTCAGGAGTAGTTTCATTGATTAGAAACACATCCAAAGGTTCTAAGCATGACTTATTTGAAGTGGGTTCCTAGAGTCGACGAATAATGATGGTGGCATATTCGTCATCTAACTCCAAGGGCAGAAGAGATGCAACTGCGGCCATAGCGTCAGCCGCACGATTGCTAGTTCGAGGAATAGCTTCCAAGGTAACTTGATCAAATAGAGATATTAATTGTAAAACATATGCTTTATATGGATGCAATTTATCATCTCTGGTCTGATAAACTTCATTAATTTGGTTTATAACAAGTTGAGAATCACCAAAAACTAGCAGATGTTTAATTTTTAGCGCCAAGGCAGCTCGTAATCCAAGGATTAGAGCTTCATATTCAGAAGTATTATTGGTGCAAGCAAATGTTAATTTAAAGGACAAAGGTATAATGTGTTTTTGTGGAGATATTAAAATAATACCTGCACCAGCCCCACTCATGCATCGGGCTCCATCAAAGTATAAGGACCATTGTTCAACATGGTTCGCCTCTAATTGAAGGCATTCATCAGGAAACTCAATGATGAGGGGATGGGTAGACTCTAAGGGTGCAACAGCTAATTGATCTGCTATGATTTGACCCTTAACAGACTTTTGTCCTATAAACGTGAGTTCAAACTCGCTTAGAGCAAGAACCCACTTAGTTGTGCGACCCGATAAATAAGGTCGACTCATGAGATACCGCAAGGGATCATATTTAGCAATGACATAAGTTTTTTGATTGAGCATATAATGGCATAATTTCTACATAGAAAATATGACTCGCTAGACATAGTTTTTCTAATGTTGTGTAGCGGGTTTCATAACTAATTAAAGTTTGGCTAATATAATAATTAGCACGTTCTCTTTTCTCATCATCAAGTTGAGCTAACATAGCTCCTAAAGCAAAATCTGAAGCTGAAATATACAGGATAAATGGGCGATCAGGTCTAGGCGGTGAAAGCACAGGTGGGTTAAGGAGGTATTGTTTGAGAAGTTCAAAAGCTTCCTTACATTCGTCATCCCAATTAAAAGGGACATCCTTCTTAAGGAGCTTAAGAAAGGGACCGGTTTTGTCCACCAGCTTATCGATGAAGCGACGGATAGCTTGAAGCTTACCTTGTAAACTTCGTAACTCAGATATATTGGTAGGTGCGGGCATATCTGTGATAGCCACAATCTTGAGAGGGTCAATTTCAATGCCACGTAAAGAAACTATAACCCCTAAGAGTTTATCGGACTTAACTCCGAATATGCATTTAGCAGGATTTAGTCGGATAAGATATTCCCTTAACCGATCAAACACTATCCTTAAATATTTTAAGTGATCATCTTCTTTGATGGAACGAGCTATGATATCATCTACGTAATCATGTAGGATATCATGCATCATGTCATGAAAAATATAAGTCATAGCTCGTTGATAGGTTGCACCTGCGTTCTTTAAGCCAAATGGCATCACTTTCCAACAAAAGGTACCCCAAGGGGTAATAAAGGTTGTTTTAGCCTGATCTTCAGGAGCTATCCTGATCTGATTATAACCAAAAAATCCATCCATTAGGGACATCATTCCGCTTCCAGTAGTAAAATCAATGATTTGATCCATGTTTGGAAGAGGAAAATCATCTTTAGGGCATGCAACGTTAATATCTCTAAAGTCTGTGCAAACCCTAACTTTGGTAGCTTCTTTCTTGGTGACTGGAACTACATTCGAAATCCATTCAGCATAATCAATAGCTTGTATAAAAACAACATTCAGGAGTTTTTCTAACTCCCCTTTGACTAGTAAGGCCACTTTGGGATGCATTTTTCTAAGTTTCTGTTTAACAGGTTTAGCATCTGGATGGACTACTAGGTGATGCATGACTACAAAAGGGTCTAAACTTGGCATATCTTCATATGTCCAAGCGAAGACATCTTCATATTCTTTAAGAAATGCAATGTATTGCTCTTGTTTTTCTTGACTTAATTCTGATCCAATATTGATTATGTGGGGATTATCCTCAGTTCCAATGTTAATTTTAATGACGTTTTCTACTTCCATGTGTAAATCTCTTTCAAAATTAGGTGGGGCGGGTGAAACGCCCAATTCTTGTAATTCTTTTAAAGTTAACTTGGATAATTCATCTTGAGGAGTCGTGGCCTCAAGTTGGGCTATAGTAGGTATAGAACCATCAAAATAAAAACCATTGTGTAACATCTCTTCAACGGAGACATCATGGAAAATATCTCCTTCCAACTCATCATCGGATTCAGCAATCATTTCAGGATAAGCTATGGACAGCATATTGCATGTAAATGGCTGATTTTTTAGAGGCAAATCATCATGCCCATCCAAATAATCTTGATAACATATGAGTTGATCATCATCTTCAAAAGGGAAGGGTTGACCCTTACTAGGAAATAGGCCCACACCACATCGGGCGGGCCATGGTTCTACCTCAAAAGGTTCTTTCATACCATTTTGGAAAGGTCCCAAGCCTTTCCCTTTATATCCCATTTTAAGCATTATAGGTTTAGCTTTAATATACTCATTAGTAAAATAACATCGAGCATATCCATCATGATGAGTTTTGATATTCCTAGGTATTCTTCCCTAGTCATATCCCTTATAAATGAAGGCACAACTCCCGACTTGGTAAGTACTTCCCATAGGTTGTGGGAGGCCCAAAGTATGAGGAGATGGAGGCAAATTACTTAAGATAATGGAATTTTGCATAGAAGCATTTGTTTTTTCTGATATAAGAATGTGAGATAAATCAGGTAAGAGTTCATCAGAAAGAGCATAAGATGTAGAAGGATCATTCCCTATATCTTTAGATGTGGAAGGTATGATAGATGTAGATAATGTGGAGGTGTTAATAGATGGGTCTATAGGTTTTGAAATGATAGGGACAGAACATGAAGGATTGGTTATGGATTTAAGATCTTTTTGAGGTTCTAGTGTGGTTTGTTTAGAAGATTGTTGAATTATATATGAGGGTGAAATTAATTGAGGAGAAACAAATGAAGTTATGGGTGTGTGTTTCATAGTTTTAGATGAAAAATAAGAATTAGGATGTGTGGATGACAGAGCAGGGCAAAATTGGACTCCAACAGGTTCTGCCAAAGCACACATATCAAAGGGTCTAGGATCACCATGGATAGTGACCAACTGATTTTTAAATTCGAATTTAACACATTGGTGTAAAGTTGATGGGACAGCCCGCATTGCGTTGATCCAAGGATGACCCAAGAGGATATTGTATGATGCGGGGCAATGTACAATAAACACGGTCGTATCTAAGGTTCTCGGACCAACTTGCAATGGGATGGTGATAACTCCACACGTTTCTTGTGTTTCGTCATTGAAAGCTTTTATGATCATGTCAGTTTTCTTCATTTCATCACTTCTAAACCCAAATCTTTGGTAGAAGTCAAAAGTGCAAATATTTAGAGATGAACCATTATCAATCAAAACCCTTTTGATTGCTACATCTCCTATTAGGGCAGTAATGTATAAGGGGTTATCCTTATGTAAACTATGTTGCGGTATATCTTTATCTCGAAAGTCAATACAATCGACTTCTCTAGTGATGATAGTATTGGTCATGGCTTCAGGTTGAATGTTTTGTGGTACCATCATTTGGCTTAATGTAAGCATCAATTCATCTCTATGGGTAGGAGAAGATCTTAATAAGTCCAAAAGGGAAATTCTGGCTGTAGTATTGGATAATTGCTCATTAATATTATAAGGAGGTTTAGGTTGAACATTAGGAGCATGATTCCCTTTATTGGGATTTTTCAAAACAAATGGGGCTGATCCATCATTTTGAACTTGATCTTGTTGAGAATTTTGAGCTTGTTGTCTGGTAACGACTCCGATGGTACCTACAATGTTATATTGAGGACGTTGAATAGGTCTTGGTCTAGCATTTATAGCTTGTTCATTAGAAAGGAACTGATTAGAAGAGGGTCGAGTAGTAACTCTTCTAGGAAATGGTTCTTCTGGAACCATAGAATCTGTGATAGGTTGAATAGGATCTGATTCATCTTCAGAACTATTCGATTGATTTGAAGTGATTTCCATGTCACTTTCAGTATCCGATTCTACATCACCGAGATCCGGTGTTTGAATATTATGTAGGGGCCTGGTCGTGACCATGGATAAAGTTGTGTCAAATTTTTGTAAATCATGATTAGGTAAATGTCCGCTAATAGTTCCTACATATCGGGTAGGAGGAGGAACATTATGATGCTCAATTTGATTGGCCACCTCTTTACCATGTCTTGGTAAAGGATGTTGAAATATATCTAATGATTGATTAGCATTTTGATTTTGATTTTGGGGAATGTTCTTTTGAGCATTATTAGGAGCATTTTGTTTAGGTTGGAAGGCTTGCACCTCCATCTCATTATTATCAATCAGATCTTGTATTTTATGTTTTAACCTTTTACAAGAGTTGGTAGAGTGTCCAGGTCCTCTATGGAAATCACAATGTAAATCGGCTCTGTATCCGGGTATGGTTGGATCAGGTTCCTGGATAGCCGGTAATTGAATCAAACCTCTTTCGAGTAATTGGGGTAGAATAGTTGATAATGGTTGATTTAATCTAGTAAACTCTCGAGGAGGTTTATCAGGAGGTTTTAATATAAATTTTTTTGTTGTCTTCGTTGTATTGATATTAGCAACATTTCTGTTGTCAGTGACTCCGTCACCTACAACTTGTTTGTTTTTATATTGATTTCTGGATGTTTTCTCATCATCTTTCTTCCTAAGTTGGCCTCTCCTAATGAGAGCATCTTCTACTCTTCGAGCTAAGTCTATAGCCTGATCGAAGGTAGTTAAGGTAGCAGTTGATAACTCATAAGATATTTGTTCTTGCAAATTATTAATAAAAATGTCCAACATTTCCCTATAAGGTAGCACAAAGTGCAGTTTTCCTGTCAACTGCCTCCATCTAGCTAAGAAATCAGCAAAACATTCATCTTTGTCTTGTTTTAAGTTGTACAAATCTTTAATGGTTACATGCCTTTCGATATAGGCACTAAATTGATGGACAAAAGATTCAGCTGTCTCTTCAAAATTTCTCAAAGAATGAGTGGGCAATTGGTAGTACCACTCTAATGCCATTCCTCCTAAACTTTTCGGGAACATTTTTAGTAACAACAAGTCATCATGTGATATATCATGACATGCTATCCTAAACATGCGAAGATGCTCTATGGGATCTTCAGTTCCTTTATATATAGGCAGGACGGGCATGGGAAAGTGTTTAGGGTATGGTTGTGCTACAACTATAGGATCTAGAGGTTGACTACACATCTCTCGATAATTGTACGAGGGATGGTAGGGATCCATCTGGTCCATGCGGGAAGCTAACTGTTTCACCATGGCTTCCAGATTACTGGTTTGCCCACCATATTGATTCGGTGGAGCATGAATATGGGATTGGTGAGCATATGATGGAGGGACATGCATATTAGATGCTATATTACTATTGTGTAAATTGTTGGTAGGAAGGGTGTTATGAAGAAGTTTTGAAGTTGTATTATGTTGTATCCCTGATTGTTGGAAATTGGTGTTTGGCTTCATTTTAGGTTTTTGTCGATTTGAAGCATATTGATCAATAGTTTGGCGAAATAAAGCAGTGAATGAAGGTCTCTTTTGTGTGGGCATGATTTTAGGCTCAATAACAAGTTCCTTAGGAGGTTGGGTAACCTGTTGTTTTTGCATATTCTGAATTATAGCGGCCATATCCATATTGGATGGCCCAGCTTTATCACTTTCTTGATCAACGAAAGACAAGGGATTAGTGTGTATGTCAAACATATGTTCCATGGCTGCTTGAGTGTCACTAATTTGTCCCCTATCAATACGAACTGCCATATTAAGAGCACCAATATTATTATTGAAGAATTTCCAAAAATGATCTATGTTATCAAAAGTAATAGTTCCATCTTGAGCCATTCTAGGGGATGAGGATCCTTCCTCTCTAACATTTTCTTGTTGTTCATTTTCTTCAACCAGGTCATCTTCTGGCTGTTCTAGAGTTTCTTCTTCTGGGATTGGATCCTCAGGAAGGGTATTTAATTTTTTGTTTTTCTTGCCTAACCAATCTTCTTCTTCTTCTTCTTCAGTTTGTTTACCATTCCTAAGTTTAGTCATTGTGCTTAAACTTAGATTTCAGCAAATATATATATATATATATATATATATATGCAACAAGCTTAAGAGGTATATATTTTAATTATATACCTACTATAATATTTAAAATGAAATGTTTTGGTTTTTGTTATGTTTTTTTGGTTTTTGGTTTTAATAACAATATTATAAAGATAACAAACAACACACAAAATGCAAGAAATAATAATAATGAAAGCAATGATCTAGTTTTCTATAAACAATTTATAAATATCATTAATGGGCTCAAGTTCTTCAGGATTCATGAAATGTTCTTCTTCAAATTGAAAATTTTCTTTCAAGAATTTGACAAAAAGTGCTATAGTGATATTATCTGTTTCAGATTCTATTTTGTAAAAGTAAAGCTCATGGCAATACTCTCGATATAACACAGCTCTAGGAACTCTCCTCCATATTTCCCTATCCGTAAGAATGACCTCTTGGTCTTCTACACGACCTAGGAATTGGTGTATAGTGGCTGCGTTCTCGAGGTATTCCTCGAAGGTGAACAATTCTGAAGACACAAGAGCTCTCCTATAAGCTAACCACCTATGGCAAGCTCTCTGAAGTTCATGATAAAAAATGAGTTGATGAGGATCCAGGATTCTATCTAGGGCAAGCCTCTTGATTTGTTTAAGTTCTGTTGACCTAGATGAAATGATACCTAGTCTCCTATTGAGTTCGTCCCACAAAAGTTGGTTTCTATATGTTTCGGATGTTCCTAAACACAGAATCGACCTCTATGGCTATTAATTGATTTTCAACATTTATAGTAACTGCTAGTCTTTTCTTAGGAGCTACCATCTAAACATGATATGCAACTTAGTAGTTTTCTAATGATTTTAAATGCATCTATTTTTTTGTTTTTGTTTTTGTTTTCAAAAGGTTTTAGTTTCACGTCGGGTTCACCAAAATGTATCGTTCCAAATTTTTCACACCCTTACCTTCAGGCTATAGGATCCATTCCCGAAAGGGGGATGTGAAAAGGATGGGACAATACCTCGGATCGAGAGGCCTTTGGAAGGTCCCGCCTCTCGGGGGAGGTGTATTAAGGTGATTTTTTGATGGATGGTGGGTTCACCAGGAAACTTTTGAATGGCAGTTTCCATGCCTAGGTTGGGAATGTGTTTGATGTGTTCAATTTTATCTTTAATCATTCAAAGCCTAGGTTTGGCCAAATGAATCTAAGTTGTTCTATATGAAATGCAGATTTAAATGAATATAGAAAGCAGAATTAATAGAAAACACAGAGAATAAATTAAGTGAAGAAATCCATACCTGGTTCCGGATGTCTGATGGAGGTTCTGATTTTTGAAGCAGTCAAGATCGTCTGGAATTTGACAGGATCGTCTCCGATCTGACAGGATCGTCTGAGATCTGACGAATTCGTCAGACGAATTCGTCAAAGACCTGCAAACAGAGAAATAGATACAAAATACCAGAAATGCAACTATTCTGATGAAGGAAAATGATGTACAATAATAATAAGGATGTTAATAAGATAATCCCGAATAGAAATGCAAGTAAATTGCGACACTTTAATAGCTAATCATGATTTTATTATGCAATTAAACTACATGGGTGAACTCCAAGATGCAGGATAACAGGAAATAATGATAAAACTGACTAAATGCAGAATAAAATAGCAACAAAGTATAGGAAAAGCGCAAACTCTGGGCACTGATTGCCCCCAATGCAGACTGCAGTCAAAATCATCTCGAATTGGTACGAAATCGTCTCGAATTGGACAGGATCGTCTACGACGATCTGAGCTTGCTCCGACTGAAGAATAACAAAGTTCCTGCAAGAAAACTTGGAAAGCACAAATGCAGATGGTAATCCAGGGTATTCTAATGCGCGTAAAGGTCAAGTTACAGGAAAATTCAGCCAGGGGAATGTCAAGGGGGGTCCTAAGGTTTAAATAGGCTTAGGAGGGAGGTTAGGAGGTTGGGGATCATCCTAATTTGGAAGATCTCCAATGGGGGAGGTCTCTAGCGGCGTAGACACGCTTCTGCCCAACTTAGAGACGCCGTTGAAACAGAAGCTAATTATGAAAAATTAGTTTTGGGACGAAATCGTCTGGACGTCCTAGTCCAGACGAAATCGTCCGATCTGAGGCGATATCGTCTGATCGGCGACGATATCGTCCAACGGTCACAACAAATCCTAAAAATGGCATGAAAAATGAGGAAATGGGTAGCAAGCGGTTTTGGAGCGGTTTTGGGGTTGAAAATTTAAATTTGAATTATTACTAAGGTAATTTTAATTATTGCTAAGTTTTACTGCGCCAATTTTAGGGTGCTACAGTTATGTCAAATTTATTTTTGTGTTCTTATTCCACTCCTTTTTACAAGGTTTTATGATCTCCCCCTCTTGAATTTTGATTTCTTCGATTGTTCTAGCCTGCACTAGAGCATCTTCAAGAGTTTGGTATTGTTGGATTTGTAGCAATAATGAAATTGGATTTAAAAAACTCTTGGAAAACTCAGATACTGGTAGTAGGTATGGTAGCTTAACGAGAAGCATTCGCCACTTGTTACCATAATTTGTGATTGACTCGTTGTCAGACTACTTCAACCTCATGAGGTCTGTTAAAGTCACCTTTCGCTTAGTGTTAAAAGTGTAATATTCTAGGAATGAATCCATAAATTATTCAAATCTATGGATGATATGCCTTGGGAGGTGATTGTACCACTCTACAGTTGGTTCAGATAGGGTAATAAAAAATATTCTTATAAGTAATGCGTCATTATCCTGGATACATAAGCATTGATTCATAAACCTAGTAACATGCTCCTATGCATATTCATATCCTTTGAATCTATCTAGCTTGGGAATTTTTAAATGCTCAAGGTATGGAGGGGAAGGTATTGATGGGTGAAGTGGTTGACTACAAAGTTGACACAAAGTGGGCTTTTGAAGCTTGAAACAAGAGGTCTTATTTTTTATTATTTCCATACTTTTAAGAAATGCTTTATATGCATTAGAGGATTTGATGTCCTCTTATTTACTTTGGTCCCATGGGGAGGATGAGGAATATCATGCATATGTCATGGTGGTTGAGTATCATAAACCATACCTCCATAAGGTGCTTCCAAATACTCCTATTTTGGTTCTAGATCATCATAGGCTCTTTAAGGTGTTTCATGAATTGGCCTATAAGGAGGAACAAACACCTACAAATGGTGATATATGTTTGGACTAGGAGGCAAGTCTCGATTAGGCCTAGGAGGTCAAAGAGGTAATATTTGGTTAGGCCTAGGAAGCCTATTTTGATTAAATATAGGTTACATCTAATGAACCCCCTATCTATGAGTACTTGGGGTAGGGACCCCGTTATGTAAGGTCTCTTGAAATAACTCATGGGTTTGCTATTCAATTCTTTGCTTTTTTGACTGATGTTGGTGATACAAGCATTGTTTATCCAGTCAAAGCTGATTGAATTGAGCTTGGTGGTCAACATATATTTTAACAACTTGGTTTATCTGATACGCCATGTGATGTCTATTAGCCCTAGCACTATTGTCATGGGACCTATCTTGTTTAGAAGGATCTAAAAGGTCAACTACGAGATTCTCTCGATCAAGAGAGGTCGCATTCAGTTGAGGTTCAGTCCTAAACAAACATTTTTTATACTCAGCTGGCGTAGAAGCACATTGTGCTTGCGTGGAATAATGAGAACGAGGATAAACAAGATTTTCCTTAGCTCTTCCTTCATAAATGAGGAAGGGAAGGGCTGAATTTTCTCACCCCAAGCAATGAGTATCATACTCATCTTGGTACTTATATTGCTAAGACCTATTAGGGTAGTTTAAGGGTGTAGTTTGATCATTTGACCCTGCCCATGGTGAGGAATCTTGATCTTTCATGTAGGTGTGCAAGGTAGACCGAGCAGGCACGTGGATGTGTGATATTACTCTATTTGTTTGTGCCTCAACATGTAATTACCATTCTTGATAGAAGGTATGTGAGGTGTCTATATCTAGAAAGTATGTTATCTGATTAGGACCAAGACTTATAGGGGTTTCCTGCAAAGGGGTCCCTTGTAGGTTAGGTTCTTGATTTGAAATTCTAGGATTTGGATGAGTAGGAGGCTACTAAGGAGATATAATCGTATCCTTAGGGATAAATCAGAGATAGTCTATGTATCCTTTCCTACTCTCCATAGTGTAAGCCCTTGAACGGGCTTGGATGCGAGTACATACCATAGCTACTTTATTCCAAACCCTACGTGATTATATCTTTTACAAATTTTAATGATGCAACATACAAGAATGGAAACACACAATAATACAAGTTTTTATCTCTTTTAAATATTTTTTGTGTTTCCTAAAACTGTTTGGTGTGTTTTTTATTTTTGATTGCAAAGAGATATATTTTCACGTTTTTGAAAATGGTTGATGTAACTCTCAATTTGTTTAAAGGATTTCACTTGTATACTCGCAATGACAAAACCTGGTGATGAAATCTAGGCAGCCATACCCACCAAAATATGGATATGAAATCCATATTCAATAAGGGAGCACAGGTCCTACTAGTACTCACCCATATTGATCGTGGGTAACAATACACCCTCTGAAAAAGAATGCATACTATTTTCCATGGGTAATATGGTTATTGGAGTCGACCTTGGCCAATAATATAGGGTTCATATCAACAATTATGTGAGCCAATGAGTGGATATGAATCCCACCATAATTGGTCTCTATTAGTGGTTGGGGATGAAGTTCCAACTCACTAATGTTAAAATTTGACGTGGTTTGTGTGGTTCCTTTTATACTAAAAAAAAATTAAAACCAAAGAGCACTCAATAATAACTTCACTAAATGCAAAATAGTTTTTCACTTTCATAAGTATTGAATAAATTATGGAACCTACAAAATGCATGCCCTATATGTCAACCTACCATTATGTAGGTCACTAGAAATCAAACCACACAAATGCATTCCTACTTGGTACTTTTCCTTTTTTTTTTTTTATTAAGAAAAGTGAAATCTAATTTTCAAGAAAATAAGGTAAAGAATAAAAGCTAAATCTTTCTTTAAATAGTTAAAATGCTAAATTAGGTCAAGATACTCATATTGAAGCCTAATTTTGCTACTGTTTTTGTCAATTTGAGTTGCAGGATCCCTGTTTTGTGGTCATCCTAGCATGGGATGGTTGCCAATTTGGGGGCCATACCTATGTGGTACGACTACCGTGGCCATCCCTAGGTGTTCCAATTAGGAAATCAGGGGTCGTTTCATGCCAGAATGGCAAAAACCTGCAATATTTCAAAAGCAAAAACTAAGTTAAAACTTATCTAAATCAAATGGGATAGGGGTGCCACCATGATCACCATTGTAGAGGGGAAAAACGACGCATCTAGTAAGGGAAAATGAGTTGCATATATTGATTTAAGCATTCAAAAGTGATATTTAATTACAAACATGATAACAATATATAAAAAGAAATGGGGGTCCTTTTTATATTAATCAATTTGTAGAATCCATGGATACAATTAATCCCCTTGAGGGCTCTTAATTGATACAATCATTACAAGGTGTCGAAAGGGTATAATCCTTTAAAAGACTCAAGATGTGCTTCAATGCCTTCCTCGCACTCACAAATTGAAGATCGGGTTTTTAATACCATTGCAATTATCTATTTGTATTCAAACTTTTATCTCCTTCCTTGCATGTTGAAATACTTGGATCTACACACAAAGAACTTATATTTTTTAATAGCATATGTGGATTGAAATGAAATCAAAGGGATGCATGCAATAGTGAATATAAAAAGTGCAATAGAAGGTGCAAAACTAATCAAAATTGCACCAAAACTTAGTATAATGCATATATTCTAATCTAGAAATGATCTATGCTAAAACATAAAGGAAATTATATGTCGAGTTCATGACCATCCCTAGGTGTTCCAATTGGGATTGTTAGAAGTGAAAAGCATGATAGAAGGTGCAAAACTACTCAAAATTGCACCAAATCTTAGTATGATGCATATATTCTAGTTTAGAAATGATCTATGCTAAAATAGAGATGAAATTAGATGCAAATTCATGGCCATCCCTAGGTGGTGCAATTATGACTATTAACCATCTTGGGTGGGGACGACCACCAATCCTGGTGGTTTTTACCTCCAATTCCTTTGGGATTTGGTTCAAACTATTCCTAGGGGTGTTGTCATCAAATTTGGTGATCTAATTCACTAAAATGGGTGGGTTTTGGAACTGATTTACATATTTGGGATCCCTTGGGAACCTCCTTCGATCGATGGAGATTTCAAGGGAAATATGCAATGAAAGAGGGATAGAATATCGGTAGCACTTCATTGCAAAATATTGCAAAAGACTCCTTATTTAGAATTTGGGTGGATTTTCTCCCTTTTATAGCTCAAGATAGCACAAGGTCAAATGGGCAAGTTAGGGCATGCGAGGCAAGCACTGCCATTTGTCAAAACCTTGCCATGCATAGGGTGGGAGAAACCTCCAATTTGTAGGTTTCTGATTGAATTGATGTGCCTTAAATCTTGTTGTAAATCAATGGGTGGGATAAATGGTAGAATTTGATTTCCATTTGTCCTACCCTTGACTTTTTGGAGTTCCAAGGGCTTGGACATCCCACCCAGGGATGGCTATTGGTTCCCATCCCACCCAGGGATGGTTGTGGGTGGTCATCCCTAGGTGGGACGACCATGAAATGGTGGCCATCCCTGGGTGGGACAACCATGAACTGGTGGTCATCCTGGGGTGGGATAACCATTGCTGCATGACCCAAAAAATCTCAAAAGTGGGTTAAAACTTCCCAAAAGTTTTAAGTACCATTATTTAACCCCTAAGTGTTTCCCAAGGAGGCCATATGGTGCTACTAAGAGTGTGTCTTGGCAGTATAATTGGATTGACATGATTTTAGTGTCTACACCTTATATCTCCTATGGTATTTAATTGCAAATATTAAACTATTTAAATATATGAACCTTATTTAAGTTTGATTTCAAATGTATGGTTTATTTTGCTATTATTTCCAAAATAAATAATAGAAGAGTTTCAACCTTATACTATACTCCTTATAACTCCTACTTAGTTATTTGTAAATATCTGGAAATTTATAATGTCTTCAACTTTTACTAAAATTGCCCTCTTACTTCTAAGGATGATAATAATCAATTTCCAATACCTTATAGCTCCTATTTTAGAGGAAAATATGCTTGTAGTGTATTACCTCCTTTCTATGTATGCTAAACAAGCTGATTAGATGGTGGTGATGATTTTGAATTTGGTGCTGAATTCAATGCACTTCCTCTACCTTGAATGGCACTGGTCTATGACAGGTTTTACTTCCACTTGAGATGCTTTCTTTGCTATTCTTCACTTGGTATTCTTTCCTTGAGTGAGCTTATGATATTGAGCATTTAATTCTCTTATCCAATGTAGTTTTATGATAGTCTTTGACTCCAAATAAAGCTTACCTCTTCTTCCTTGACTTGGCTTGAATACATTCTCCACTTCAATGCTAATTTTTGAATGTGCTTCCTTCCTTGAGCACTCCTTTTAATGGTGGCTACAATAGTGCTAACTCCTTCTTGATGAATGTGAAAAGTGGCATGAGCATTGAGATTCCTTTCTTCCTTCCCTGAGTAATGCTTGCCCTTTGAGAACTAATTTTTTGTGTGGTGCAAAATTATAATATTCTTGGTGAGCATTGAACGTCTTTATGCATTAGGGAAATGATGGAAGATGTTTCATGAAATGAGCACCTTTCTTGAGTGTTAGATATGAGAGGGTAAAGATGCCCTTTGAACCAAGTGGCATAGTATTCCTTCCTCCTTCAAGAAAAGTGTGAATTGCATGCACACTCTCTCTTCAACATACCAAATATGAATGTTAAACCCTTCTTATTGCTTATTCATTCCAACCATTTGCTAGCTAGCTTTGCTTCTTGGAAAACAAGCAATTTCCTTCTTGCAAGCTATTTTGTTGAGGATGATGGTTGGCTCTAGCTGTGACAATCCAAGGGTGTTTGAGAGGAGGTTCTATGGAGGTCAAGTGGTAAAATGTAGTGCTTCCACTTGGCTATAGTATTGGGTATTTAACCTTCTATTATTTCTTTGTATTTTTCTTGCTATACGATGTCCTTTCTTTTATCTTATATGTAAATGATGATAGCTCCTTTATATAGATGATCCAAGCAATCTTCTGCATGTATTTCTATAGGTATTAATGACTTATTTACATAGGTATTATTATTTTATATTCTACATATAGACCTTACAAGATGATGACCTGTAGATGGAGACTTCTTGTGCTTTGGTGGCTCTCTTACATAGGTCTTTTTCTTGTAGGTGGATTCTATAGTAGATGCTTGTTAAGACATGTCTTTAGACACCTAAAAATCCTAGTTTTGTGAGCTATTCACTTTTTTAGAAGTTTTCTCCTAAAACTTCTATGATATAACCACTTGGAGACCACACCTTGCTACATGTAATAGTGTGTTTAGGATACTTTTCTTTTGTCCTATTAATGTTGTATTTGAAGGATAAATTTGGTGCCAATGTAATGCAAGACTTTACAATAGATTATAGTTAGAAACTAATTTTACATCAATTTTAAATGTCTCCTATTGAATCTCTCCTAGCTTCTTATTTATGGCGGTTATCTGATCTAATATCTAAGAATAAGATGTAATTGAAGAACACAAGCTTATACTGAGAGGGGGGGGTGAACTAAATAAGACCAACTTTTATTTTTCTTTCCAAAATAATATTATCCAATATAATAAATGGAAATATCAACAACAGTAATAAAAGCAATGCACAAATCATCACACACAATAGAGACACTAATTTAACATGTTTCACCCAATGCGGGCTACTCCACAGAGAAAATATTTCACTAAATTTTTCTCAAAAAATCTCTTAGGAATCACTTCCTTATCATAATGTTTATGGACCTTTGTCTAAAGGAGACACCAATCCCCTAATGCTATGCTTTATGGATATCTATCCAAAGGAGAACTCTTTCCTCTTTTCTCTAGTTCATGGAACTTGACCAAGGAGAACTCTATCCCCTCAACTGGTTTTTGGATCTCTCTCCACAAAAGAAATCTATTTTCCCAACTTCTTCGTGGATCACACTCCATAGGAGAACTCTTTACCCTTGCTCTATTTCATGGATCTCAATCCATAGAAGAACTATTTCTCCTCTGCTATAGCTAATGACCTTCTAGATGACTACTTTCCCCACTGCACTGGCTTGTGGATCTCTCTCCACAGAAGACCTTTGTCCTCACTAAAAATACCTCTATCCTCACTGCCTTGGCTAATGGATATCTATCCACTAGAGACTACTATCCTATGCTTTGTCACCTGCAAAGCTTACTTTCAACTCTGTCTCAAATATTCACTAAACATTATCCTCGATCTAGTACAAATCTGCTCTAACTCTGTATCAAGTCTAGCAGAAATCTACTCTCTAATCTACACCAAACTTTGTCCTCAATACTTAACACAAAGCTTGATCCAATCACAAATTAAATCTTCTTATATTTCTCCCAAGCATTAACACAAATCTTGAACAAATAAATCAATCAACTCTGCTCACAAGTCCTCTCAAGACTTGCCTTAAATTTGCCTACAAGTCTTCAGAAATACTTGCCTCAAATCTATATTTAAGCTTTTATAAAAGCTTACTCAAATCTATCCTTAAGCTTTAAAAAAAGCTTACTCACATCTATCCTTAAGCTTTCACAAAAGCTTACTCAAAACTATCCTTAGAATTTAACAAAATCTTACTCAAATATGTTCAAACACATGCTCAAAATAGCTCACAAGATATGCTCAATCAATCTCAAATATTGCACACAATGCTATCAATTGCTTTGTCTAATCTTCAAAGTAATTAATTTAACTTGAAGCAGTTTAGACATATTCTATTCATATTTTGTTTAACCTCTGGAACATATAGAGAATGATGTATTCTATAAAAGACTCAATATTTTCTACTCAATCATTATGTTTTTTGCTTTCACAAATCTTATTTATAATGCTTGCACATTCACTTTCAATATCATTCAAAACCAATGCTCAAGAATTTCACTCAATAATTCAACCAATGAAGCACAACTTGCTTACAAACCCTAATCAAGTGTTTCACACTACTTCAAACCAAAATACACAATGTGGGTCTCAAACCCTAACTCAAATATTCTCTTAATCATTCACCAATCGTGCATATGAAAAATTACTCAAACACTTCAAAAAATGCTTATCAAACAATCATTTTCACTCCATCTTTGCATTTCACAACATTCAATCCAACAACATTTCAATCCTAAAGAAGATGTGCCCATACCTTCTTTTTTTTATGGAGATATGTCTTCAAAACCTATTTTACTCACAACCAAAACCTTTTGCCAAGTCTAGGCTAGATAGCAACAACTTATCTCAAAATCTCCACAGAAATATTTATCCCAACAAATATTTCACCATTCAATTAATACACATATAATGACAAATCACAAATACACCTTATTAATCCTTACTTAAAAATCAATATTCAATTAATGAATCATTCACTCATAAAAATAATTATAATGACAATCTCCCTATAACTCGTTTTAACTCCAACTCAGTAAAATATTTTAACAACCCACAAAATAAATTTCAAATTACAATCATAAAGTCCTTGAATACACCTTATCCTATCCTACTCTCAATCCAACATTAGTTCCAAATTATGCCAAAAAAAATCCTTGGAAACCCTTATTAACTCCAAACTTTAATTAATACATTTGCAAAAATAAAAAATATTTATTCATACCTTAGCCACAAGAAAAAATTAATTTTCACGCCCCTTAGACTCCACAAAGCACCCCACACGATTCAAACTCGCATTCACCTTCCTACCAATCACCTTAGCCACGGTGCACCCTCACAACACCAAATAAGCACATTCTACTTCTTATCTCCTTCGTTGGTGCCAAAACCAAACAATAAAAGCCTTTAACCTCCAATACCATCAGGAATCGAACACGAAATCTTTGTCCTGCCAACAACCTACACGCCAGGCCTTGCCACTAGACCATCCGAGCGGATGGTGATGGGAGTGCACCCTTACTCCACTTTATTCATTCACTGTTCACTTCAACCTTAAACAAAAATTAAAAACTTTTGCCTTGCTATAAAAAATTATTCGGAATCTTTCTTAGCCCTTCGCATGCACAATATATTTTTCGGAGACTTACCTTATTGCATCCAAACCATATGTTATAAATACCATATTTTATTTTTTGCTCGACGTTGGTGGGAAAATACTAAAATGAAATATTTTGCGCTCAACCCTAACTTTAGGGTTTAATTAAATTAATTTATATTATTAATTATAATATAAATATTATAATTAATTAACCTTAGGCTTAACTTAAACTCTTAATATTATAATAATAAATATTATAATATTATTTCCTTCGGGCCTAGGTATTTTTCCTTTTTCCAACCTTAGGCTTTATCTGAACATCTTAAATATTATAATATTATTTCCTTTGAGCCTAACTATCTCCTATCTTCAGGGTCTTTTATCTATCTTTTGACCAATCATGTGAAGCTTTAAACCAAATATCTTGGGCTTAAAATATAAATATTTTAACCCTCCTTTTGCCAATTCCTTGTACTGACTTATGACATCACTAACACTATCTCTTGACATCAATGACAACACAACTACTCAAAATGTCCAACAATAATGTATTTGTTGTCCTTTTGCTTAGACAACAGTAACCTCTAACTTGGATAATCTTAACACCAATGAATATGAAATTTTAACAATATAATCAATATGCTAATAGAGGTTTTAATTCTACACTAATGTTCACTTTTAAAAAAAATTAGTGAACTTTGAATAATAACTATAGTGCAATGATAATCTCCCTTATAAATCCTATAAATGAACCCTTCAAAGTAACTTGAAATATGCACTAATTTTACTGTAATCTAAAAGTACTTAGTGCATGTAAAGAACAACTAGTATAGTGCAATATTAATCTCAACTTATTACTCCTTAGAATATGCACTTAGTAATTTCTCCTTGTAGAGAACTATAATCTCTTAATGTAATATTCTTTTGCTGTAACTAGGAAGATAATATTCTCTTTCTATCAAAATATATCCAACTCCTATTTAATGTGCAAATAATAACTCTAAAATAAACTTCCTTCTGCACTCCTTTTGAAAACTATAATGCAACCTTCTCTTTTTGTAACTTATAAAGAATTAAAATGGAACTGGATAATAACCCAAATTAAAGTTCAACTAATGAATCTATTTGCACCCAAGTTTCTTACCTTAATGATCTCTATATATGAAGGATTTCTAGGTGATTAGATTCACCTTATTGCTACCTTTAACAAGATGAACCTGCAACTATTCTTGGCTATCCTAAAAAACTTCTTAACTCACTAATTCATAGCTTAGTAACTCCTCTATCTTGCTTCCCTGTATTCTATAGTAGGTGACTTCTATTAGCCTTCAGGATGAACTCTGAAACTCCTAAAGTTTTACAAATAGTAATGTTATCTTAATTGTTGCCATTTCGTAGTCAATTTTTGCACTGGAATATTGTTCTTGAAACTCATAAATTTGGTAGGGAGATCCTCCAAATCATAGTTGAGTTTTTCTTCAAGGACCCTTTTAGTATTTTGCTATAGATTCAACAAACCCCTATCTCCGGATGAGCCTTCTAGCCTCCAAAGGTAATATTCACACCTTTTTGGTTTGGTAGTAATATCTGGATCTTTTCTCCTTATTAAATTTTGGCTTCAATACCAATATCCTTCTCAAGAATATGAATGTATTGAGGTCTTCATTGGTCTTCTTCAAAATTTGGTATACTGCTTGCCAAATCCTTCTCCTTTAGGCTTGTTGTTGGATGGCGATAATTGTTCCAAATTTTTCTCTGTCGTAACTCCTCCTTGCAGGTAGATTTCTCCAATTAGTTCTCTTAGTATCTCCTTTAATAACCTTCTTCAAGTTTTAAAAATAAGGCTCTCCAAGTATTTTTCTTGTTTCTCCTTGAGACCTCACCAAGGTCTTCAACCTCAAAATTTCTCTAGTCTTCCAAATGAGACCTTTCCTTCAACCTTATACTAAGGGAGTGTTGGTAATGCGATATTCTTATTGGATATTTGAAAACTATTATTGTTGGAATTTGAAATAAGACCTTTTTTGGTCCTTCTTTACTTCTGCAGTTTGTAGGCTTTAATGGAGATCACCAACCTCCAATCTTGTAAAACTAGAAGTTTTGTACCTGACCTTCTAAGAGTCTCTTAATATTCTTTTGGATGGTTTTTCAATCTACTATTTGCAATATTTGATGGAGATCACCAACCTCCAATATTCTTCTTAACTCTTATTAAGAGTCTCTTGAATCAACAGTAAGGCTACTATAGCATTTTATTCTTTTGCACTCTTGTAAGTTTGCAATCTCTAGTAATGAGACCTCTCCTCACGTCTCTAAAATATTCAATATTTTACTTTTTGCTACAAGTTCTGGAATGATTCTTATGAAGATATTCTTCCTAGATTTATGTAGGAATATTCCTAACATTTTTTAATCTCTTTTTCTTGTAGCAAGATGTTAGAAACTGAAATGGTGGTCTAGAGATGATGACTCTTCACTAGTTGATTTGTCAATCTAGTGGGATGAATGCTAAGTCCTAGTCTTCACGAGTTTTTAGTAACTCTATGGAAGACTAGCCAAAAGCAATCTCAAAAATTTTGTAAATGAGATTTTTGGATTTCTCTTAGTCTCACTTGTGGCTCTCCCTATTTTCTATTTGATATACCATGTGCTTTGATACCATTTTAAACTTTTGATATAAGTTAGTACACCCACAAGATGAAGGATAACTAATCTGAGATAACTATAAAACTAATGGCATAATAATATGTAGGAAAATAAAGAGATGAACATATGCAAATAACTCAAAAATATGCCATTAATTTTTATGATGAAAATAGTACAATACTATATAATGGAGGATATGAACACTCCATGAAAGTATATGAAAGAACTACATTGTAATCATACTACACACTATATCTACCACACACAATATACTTACTATATCACTCTCTCCCTCTCTATATTCACTACTACACCTATGAAGCCTTTATATAGAAAGATAGATTTCTTGGCCTTTACTCTACCTAGGACTCATGTACATGTGGAATACATGCACATATACAACTTGCACATTGACACGTGTGCATTTATTATAATACTTTAAGCAACTAACTTTACTCTAAAGTAAACTCCTGAGATGGTACATTTACATGACCCAAATGATGTAATATACTCTAACAAAATTCATATATTTTATGTAAAATGATGTAGGTTTCTAGCTATAGCATCTCAATTGAGATAATAAGTGTATTTATTTTTGAACTCTCAAGCTCTAAAGAAGAGTTGTAATTTGTCAAGGGTGGGGGACCCTAGTACAACCCCTTATTATCTAGCTAAAAAAGAGTCATTTTGAAGCTCTTTATTTTAATTTTAATTTTATTTTTAATAAGCTATGTGTGGCTTCTATTGGGGGCCACTTCTATTACAAAAATAAAACATTACATTGCTCTCATTACATTTCTATCAAGTTAATTAAAGTATACCTAACTTTACATTTCTATCAAAGATATTCTTCATTTTCATTTCTATCAAAGATATTCTCCATCTTCCTCAAATTGCTTTGTTTCTATAATCAACTCCTTTATATCAGATGCCTTCATAAATTTAGATTCTTTCAAGATGAAATT
Organism: Wollemia nobilis; assembly: GCA_028583015.1. Taxonomy (NCBI): domain Eukaryota; kingdom Viridiplantae; phylum Streptophyta; class Pinopsida; order Araucariales; family Araucariaceae; genus Wollemia; species Wollemia nobilis. The sequence continues at coordinate 11,812,096 of JAQPPZ010002907.1, read as the reverse complement.
CAACACTATGAATGGCTAAAATATTTGGTGCCCCACTTCTATATCTATAAATATCTTGTCTATACCAACCTCATAGTTTCTTGATACCTTTTTTTAGGGTTCTTATTCATTCATCTAATATTCCAAAATATTATTTTCATTATTATTTTTTATATTTATTTGTGGGTTTAGTCCCACTTCTTGTTAGCACTTGTAATATTTGATTTTTTTTCCCATATCAATACCCCTTGGGTTTTTTTCTCTTCACTTTTGCTTCTTAGGTCTTCCTCTATTTTTTCATTCCCAAAAATACTTTCATCTTCATCAATCTCTTCAATATTCTCACACTGCTCATAGTAAGACTTATCATATTTAGGGTTTCCTTATACTAAAGGATTTGAAAGTGTGAAAAATAACCTCAAAAACACAATCTTATTTATGTTTCTTTTTTTTAGAAATTACCTTCTTTTTTTTTCAAGCGAGAAACCCCTTGCAGGGTCGCCTTGGTCTAAGAGACCACGAATAGGGGGTTCTACACCGTCAAAGTCACCCGAGAGTCGCACCCGATCTTGCCTGCACCAATATTATCAATTGGATTTTGGATACCCAATTCAAATTTTTTAGTAGGGTGGAGATTTGAACCTGGGACCTCCCTTGGAGGATTACCCTCTCCTCTCCAACTCACCTACAACACCTGGGTTAGAAATTACCTTTTTATTATACCCTAAAAAAACAAAATTGTTATGAGTTTCCTCCATCCTCATTTCTTTATTATGCTACTCTTGAATCCTTAAAGTGCAAGGGATAACATCTTCACCCCTTTTAATTTTATTTCCTAAAGAGGATTTTATACTAATTGAGGAAATGAGGATGGTATACCTTGAATAAATTTGACCTCTTTTGTCATCTTTGTTTTAGGATTTCTCTCCACATATTCTTTTGCAACTTTAAATCCTTTTTAACTTGCCAAATGATATTGTACATAGGATTTCTTTATCTCTTCTTTTGGAGTGGGATATTCTTGATTTGATGTATAATTTCTAGTATTGTATGATTTTATTACCTCATATTGAATTTTATTTCATCGCTAGAAATTTTTAATCTCTTTTTTCATAGTTTTTACTTTGTAAACTCTTTCCATGTGTCCAATATCATAACAATTATGGCAACAAAATACAATATTTTCATAATCTACTTGTTGATCACATTCTCTTGATTCAAATTTAATCTTAATGGATTATGGCAAAGGTTTTGAAATATCCATAGAAAAATATTTTTAAGTATATATATAGCATGCTTTCTCTCCTTAGTAGTCCCTCCTTGATGAATTTCCCTAGGGAATTTCTAATATTCTTCAAAACATCCTTATTTATAAGTTGATATGGAAGTCCAAAAAGCCTAACCCATACTAGAAGCTTCTTAATAGTTTCTATCTCAACAAAAAAAATCATTCTATGGTCTCAAATAAAGTGCATCTCTTCCCCTAAACCATGGGCCACCAACAATTATTTTATCCCTTATTTTTTAACAAGAAAAGATGATGATAAACCCTTTAAGAAGAAAAGTCATAGAGTAATTTGAATTTAATCCCCACTTCCACTTGATCCAATTTTGAATCTCCAAAATCCTTGGCCATGATATATTGAACTTACATATTTTTTTTTTAAATAAAGGGGTAAAAATTTATTGATAAAAAGTCTGGATTACAGAGTACAACTGAGCTTCCAACCAGGACTCAAATAAATATCCAAACAGGCTAAAACCACTAGACTAGAATGACACCCAAAAAAGACAACAAGAAAAAACCACATTAAGTCTATACATCCTTGTGGATCAACTCCCATAGGCGTTGAGAGTCCCCATATGGGAGAATCTCCCAATTATCGATACTCCAAGGATCCAACAGCTCAGAAGCCCTTTTGGCTAGGTAATAAGCAACCACATTCCATTCCATTGGAATGTGCACAAAGGATATAAATTTGAACTCTTCACTCATTCTAAGAATCTAAACGGCTATAGAGGCCAACTGTAAATTAACTTCCTCCACCCTTTTATTGTTTAAAATATTAACCACAATTTGAGAGTCAGACTCACAGATAATCCTATGCCATCCAAGAGAAAACCCCCTCCGTAAGGCCTCAAGAATTGCAAGAGCTTCCATAAAATTATTGGAGTGAACACCTTTATAAATGGAAAAGAAAAAATTAACACCACCAGTAGAATCTCTCCCAACATCGCCAATGCTAGCATGTCCAGGATTACCCTTGGAAGATCCATTAGTATTAATTTTTAAAACTCCTCTAGGGGGTGGCCTCCACCTACCATCTCTCCTAACCTTCTTGCTGAGCTGAGGAACCCTACTAGGTCTAGAAGAGTTCACACCATCCCCAAAGAGACCAAGGGCTTGTCGTACCTTCTCCTCCCTAGAATCCAAAAGAGGGTCCACATAACATTTGCTATGGATGGTTTCCTGAACCCTATACAGGATCCTTTGCTAGATTTGTTGAATAGTCAAATAACTGCCTTGAAATATGCACCAGTTCTGTTCGAGCCAAATTTTCCAGATGATGCAAGAAGGGCCCAAATTCCAAGCCACCCGAAGGAAGGGGGTCTTGGATAGAGGTTTTCCTAGACTACTCCAAAACTCCACCAGGGACAACACATGAAAACATGGATGGTTCCAAGCACTCCACCAACGGTGCCAAATATCTCTGGCAAAGGAGCATTGGAAAAATAAATGAGAAGAGTCATCCTCATTCTTACTACAAAGGACACAAAAAGAGGGACCTTGAAATCCCCTCTTTCTCACATTATCCCAAGTGAGGAATTTATTACGAGCTACCAACCAGAGAAATAAGTTACATTTTGGCCAGGCAAATTTGTTCCACACCTTTTCTACCAAGTGACAGGAAGACTCCCATACTTTTGCTTATCAAGAACCTAATAACCATAGGCTACTGAGTAGGTTCCCTTAGGATTAGGGTTTCAAGCCAGAATATCTTTACCCCTCAATGAAGAACAAGACATCCCCATAAGAATAAGAGTAAGCACCTCTCTATCCTTGTCCAGTCCCCCCTAGGGCCATTCTTGCAGATCTTTCCACCTGTACATCTCCATATTTCCAAAAGACTAGATTTTTTTAAAGTCCTCCACACGAGACCAACTCGCTTCCAAGAAAAAAATGCTTAGGGAACGTAACCTAGGATATTTATTCAAAATAGGAGGGTGACCATCCTAAGAATCCTCCCAAAAAAGAGCATTTGATCCCTGATTGCAAATCCAGAACAAACCCTGCTTGATTAAATTAGCTCCTATTTTTAGAGTGTCCTAGATAATCGAACCTTTCCCAACCAAGCTGACTCTAGGGATCTCAGCCTCAGAAATACCCCTTAAGTATTTACAAGATAATATTTTAGCCCAAATCTGATCTTGAGAGGTACACCATCTTCAATAAAGTTTTGCAGCCAAAGCCCATCCAAAAAGAGTTGTTTGTCATAACCCAAGGCCTCCCTCTTGCATCGTTCTACATATAGAATCCCACCTAAGCAAAATCTATTTAGATTGATCAAGTTTTCCAGACCATAAAAATTGTCTTGACAAAGCATCCATGTCCTTTATGAAGTGAGAGGGAGCTATTTGTACAAAACATCTATAAATGGGTAAAGCTTGAACAACATATTTTAAAAGCAACACTCTACCTATAGTGGATAGTCATCTGAAAGTCCAATGATTCACCTTCCTTCTAAACTTATCAAGCATAGAATTCCAAGAAGATCTAGGTATAGGATGAGATGAAATTGGAATACCAAGATAAATTAAGGGGGGAGTCCCAACCTGGAATCTTATAATACGAGCAATCCTGGCTTGAATAAGAGGAGGGGTATTGAAGAATAAAATAGAAGACTTGTCCTCATTAATAAACTGTCTAGAAGCACCAAGATATATGTCAAGAGACTGTCTAATATTACTAGCTTCCCTGATAGTGGCAACTCCCAACAAAGCAGTATCATCAACAAATTGAATGTGGGAAAGAGGTGGCAAACTACTATCCCACTTCCACACCTGAATGAGACCCTGCATGACTTGAGACTTGAGAAATATTCCCAACCCTTTTGCCATAATGATAAAAAAATAAGGAGATAAAGGATATCCTTGCCTCAATCCCCTTGAGGCCTCAAACAACTCTGATGGCTCATTATTAACAATAACATAGAATGAGGAAGAAGAAACACAACTCATCACCCATCTAATCCATTCCTCCTCAAATCCAAAAGCAACAAGAAATTTCTTAAGAAAGGACCATCTGATCCGATCATAGGCTTTGTCCATGTCCAACTTAATGAACATAGTTTTCTCCTTAGAAGTTTCCATCGAGTGAATATATTCTGTAGCAATATCAACCCCATCCAATATTTGTCGATGAGCAACAAACCCTCCTTGCTCCTCAGATATGATTTTGCTCAACCATATCTTCAACCTCTCAACAATAATTTTTGTGATGATCTTATACACAACATTGTAGAGAGCAATAGGCCTGAACATATCTAAGGAATTTGCTCCCTCTTTTTTGGGTATAAGCACCACAAATGTAGCATTTAGGGCCCTTAGCATATTTTTGTTCTTTTGGGACTCATGGACCACCTCCAAAAGATTAAATTTGATTAAATCCCAAAAATCCTAATAAAACTCAATTTGGAATCCATCTGGGCCTGGGGCTTTAACTTTTTTCATCTTGAATACAATATTTTCCAACTCCTCAAGGGAAATTGGATCCATCAAGTGCTCATTCATATTTCTAGAAACAATCGCTGGAATACACTTTAGAATAAGCTTTTCATTATCATCATCTTATAGGGAGTCCTCCTTGAAGAGAGAGGAAAAATACCTCTTAGTCTCTTCTGAAATATCCCTGAAAGAAGAGAGCAGGGCACCCTGAGAATTCACAAGAGAGGTAATCAGGTTACCATTACGGCGAGCCTTAACTGAGTTATAAAAGAAGGTTGTGTTCCTATCCCTTCCTGAAGCCAATCTACTCGAGCTTTTTTTTTTTCCAAAAAATTTCTTCTCTCAGTTCCCATTCAACAAGGTCTTTCACAGCCTCAGATTCCTCAACAAGAAGCTCATTTGTGAATCCCTGATCTCTAATATTCTTTGAAGCTTCTTTCATCCTCCTAAGAGATGCTAGCTTAGCCAAGGAAAGGTTCCCAAAATTTAGTCTATTCCATCTCTTTAATTTATGTTTTACAAATTGTAGTTACTTCATAAAGGAATACATAGTGGTGCCATGAGGAGGTTTGCCAGTGGTCCACCAGCCTCGCATGAAATCATGAAGCTTAGGATCACAAAGCCACATAAGTTAAAATTTAAATGAGGGATTCTTTTTTAGCCCTAACTCCAAAGCAGAGATTTTGATAGGCCAATGATCAGATCCCCTACCCTCCAGAATCATAGAACTAGCACTTCTGTTATTATCCATCCAATAACTGGATATCAAAAACCTATCTAGTCTCTCTGAGATGGAAGCTTCCCCACACCTTATATTGTGCCAAGTAAAGATCCCATTATCTGGCTTGATGTCAACCAAGTTTAGGGCCTGGATATGATCATTGAAGATAGAATAAAAAGGATCGATACGGTCCACCCCACCACGTTTCTCCTCCAAACAAGTGATAGAGTTGAAGTCTCCAGCCAAAATTCATGGGTATAGGGGAACCAAACTTCTCACAAATAAAATGTGCTCCCAAAAATTCACTTTACAATTGTAATCAATAGGAGCATACACATTTGTAAGTAGGATGGTTTCACCAGATTCATTATCATGCTTGACCATCGAAATAGACCATCTGCTAGAAATCCAAGTAAGAGAGGATATCTTAACCGGATCCCATAAACAAGTGACACCACCAACATATCCACATGCACCAATACATTGGCATTGCCCCCTTCTCCACAACTTGGGAGTAATATTGAACATACTATCAATAGCCAATTTAGTCTCCTGAATAAACACCACATCCAGAGAATGCACACGAACCAAATCATGAACAACTTTTTTTCTAGGGATGTTGTTCAACCCCCTTACATTCCATGAGAGGATAATCATTTTTGGGGGTTATAAAAATGGGAGTCCAATTTTCTCACCAAGCCTGACTCCACCAAAGTCTCCCCCATTAACTTAATTTTATCCTGGTCCTTCTTCCGACCCACCTTCATATTCTTATCCGAAAAACTTTTTTAATTATTTCTGCTGTAATCCCAACCCCGTAGGAGTTTTACAGTCCAAGGATGACTGCATCAGTGCCTGAGTAGGAGAGGGCATAACTAAATCTGTACCACTTTCTAAAATAGTTCCATTATAGGGCTAGACCCAACCATGTCCCATATACTCAGATCCAAAGCCCTTTGTTCTTCATTTAAACCCCCTAGATCTGATTCCTTAAGTCCCCCCTCCAAAAGAGACATGATTCGGCCTTGTTATATTTGCATCAAGTAGCGACGTTTCAGGTATCTCCATGCACTGATCAAGATCATCTAATATTTCAAAATGATTGAGTAGAGCATCTAGATGGCTATCCTTAAGGTCTTTGTTTGCCCTTTGTCCTCTGTTTTAGGCTTTTATCGAAACAAAACCTTCCTTATCTCGTTCCCCTTCCTTTATCGGGGATTTTCCTTTATCCAAACTTTATCAAGATCAAGAGGGCCTAGGATTTGAAGCCACGGGCAGGATAAACTTAGGGCATTTTCTTTGCAGGTGGCCATATTCACGGTAAATCCGACAACGAAATGGAAGAGCTTCATAGTCAAGTTTTTGAACCCATGTAGTTGATCCAAATTGTATTTCAATAGAATCTAGAATAGGATTATTTAAGTCAATTTCAACACAAATACGAGCAACAAAGATTACCTTTTTATCCATTGTCTATTGTGATGGTCCAACCGGCTTCCCAAGCAGAAGGGCAATCTTATGCAAGATATCAGTTCTCCATAATTCCAACAGGAGCCATGGAAGTCGCACCCATACTGGAACCCGCAACGGCCGCTCCTCTAATGGGTTGAAACCCACATGCCAGGGTTTAAGAAAGAGTCCCACTTGGTTATAGAAATAAGGACCCCCTTCAAATGCTTTGTTATGATATGCAATACAAGAGAAAACCACCATAAAATAGTTGTTCGCACTCAACATCACCTCCACATCGCCTTCAGGATTCCAAGTCTTCCTGACCCAAGCCTCCACAAATGGGAGAGAAATTTGGATGTCCAAAAATTTACCAATAAGGGCATGTTTGGTTAGATACTCCACATCTTCCGCCATCGAGTCTGGTTGAACCACTAGAACTGGCTTGGCTTCACATCGTTCCAAACATCCATTGTTATTTAACAAGCGGTTCCCGACATGCACTGGAAAATCCTGTTTCTTCCAGTCATTTTCAGATGAAAAAACATCATGAGCATGCACTCTCTGTGTCGGACCCGATGCCATCATGACATTCCTCCAATTTTTCAGACCTCCTCCAAAAGCTGCTGTCATCCCCGCAGAGCAATTTTTCTTCATCAAACCCTAGCAGAGTAGTTTTTCCTCATCAAACCCTCTAAACTTCCTTAAATTGATTTTAAAGATGAACTTTCAATTTTAATCTCATGTCCTATTGAACTTACATATTAACCCTCTACTTTTAAGAACCATTATATCATGCTCAACCATCTCATCCTTGATAATTTCTTATGGTGTAACATCTACTACTTGGATCAAACTTCCCATGTATTTGCTCTTTTACTTATCTCCAACTTGGGCTTCCATACTTCCAACTAGGGCATCTGACTTCCCATTAGGGCTTTCAAATATGACTTTCTTTCCATAGTTCCCTCTTGGCTCACACTCCCTCTCACCTTTCACTCGCTCCTAGCTTGCACTCTCTCCTGTCTTGTACCCTCTTCTACCTTGCACTTGCTCTCGACTTGCACTCCCTCTTGGGTCATAGTAGCCCCTATCTCTTCTTTTTCCTGGTATTCCTTCGCTTCAACATACTTTTGGAAACAATGTTTCATGCATTTGTGGTAAAGGTTTGAAGCATTGATGAACTTTAGAAAAACCTGCTGCTCTTCTACCATGATTAAATCTTTGCTAGCACTCCATCTTAGGTCGCACTTCCTTCTAGCTCACATTCTCTCTTGGCTCATACTTCCTTCTTAGCTCACACTTAAAAATATACTTCTTTTTACTTTAATTTTATGATTTTTTAAGAAATGTAATTTTTAATTTTTTATTAATAAAAATTAATAAATTTATTGATCAAATAATAATACAAATATAAATTCTTTTAAAAGAAAAATATTTTATTAATATAATTATATAACAAAAATATTTTTAATCTTCAATTAAAATAAAAAATAAAATTATTATTTTAAACTTTTATCTAAATTAAATTTAATTAAATTCAAATTATAATAATATTTATTTATTATAATATTATTTTTATATATTAATTAAAGTTTAGAGGTGTGGCATATAGATTACTCACCTCTCACTCTAGAGAGGTAAGACATTTTGATGAAAAATAGTCTTAACTACTTATAAACTAAAAAAATAATTTAAATAAAAAAAAATACACATTTATTACACTTTTCCTTCTTATGGCTGTTTTTTTTCTTAATATACATGGAATTGGCAAGTCTTTATTTGAAAGTTTATTTATTTTTTTAAATATATATATATATATATAATTGACAACTTCATGAGGGACCTTTCAGTTATTATTACAATCACTTTCCCCCGGTTATTATTATAATCACTATAAAGGAACATTTCAATTTTTAAACGTGAATGAAAAACCAAACAATCTTATTTATAAAGGAACTCCAGGTGTTCATTACTAGTCTTTCATCTTCACTCTCATTAGTTGGTCACAGCGCTGGAGGCTTCAATTTAACTTTGGCGATGGAGAGGTTGGCGTTTCATTGCATTGGCTTTTAGGACATAATGTTGAGGGATTCGCTTGCGAAGAAATTTCCATTATGGAGGGAAGCTATTACTTATACCAATGAAAACTAATACTTACTTATGGAGGGAAGCTATTACTTATACCAATGGAAGGCGTCCCCGTGTGTACGTTGTGGTGAACGATGACAAAGCTTATTGTAGAAGAGTTGTAGAGGAAATTCATCGCGGCCAATCCTCCGCAAATGGTATATGAAATAGAAGGATCCGATCACTGTGCATTCTTCTCCAAATCTGAGCGTCTTGCTGAGATCCTCCTGCAAATTGCGAATAAATATATATGCAATTGACCTCGCTTGCATTTGACTGCAATCCCTGTTTTAAGGACCTCGGAATATGTAGCTTTGAAAATTGTTTTTTTATTAATATTAAAAGGAGCCTGACAACCTTATATAACAAGTAAGTCCGAAGGTCAATTAAAGCACAAGACAACCTCCATAAGGGAGGTCCACCCAAAAGGACAGCAAGGAATTACAAACTGAGGCAAGTACCTCTTGGGGAAGGGGAATTGAGGGAGTTCACACCATCGCCACGAAGGCAAGTCAGGGAGCAAAACCCAAACAACTCAGTCCTAAAGAATAGCATAACGACGCGGAGGACTAGAAACTATCAACCCGAATAAATGCATCGTTTGACATTTGAAAGTCACAACAGGTTGCAACGTTCGACAAGCCTGGGCATAAGAAGGGACGATGTCACCAGGGATGGAAGGGACAATCAGGGAAGGTAGGAACGTACTGAGGGGATAGCATAATAAAGGCCAGTAAACACGATAAAACGCTTAAACATGCGGGCACCAACCAGATCGCCCAGATCTCCGAAAGGAACCAAAATCTGACAAAAGTTAAGGAGCTTCCTCCTTGACACGAAGTACAATATCGTTGGGAAAATCCCACTGCCAGATAGATAAGCCTTGAGAATGAACTCCCAAGTTTTCTAAGAGATCAACCACTGAATTACCTTCTCTAAAAACGTGGGAGAACTCCATGCTAGAAAAGGAACGAGCAAGCCAAGTTGCTTCATCAATTAAATTAGCTATTTTCCATCTCGGACGGGAAGCTCCACGAAGCATGTTGATGATGGATAGGGAATCCCCTTCAATAATTGCATTTTTGATGCCAAGGTTCTTAAGCTGCTCCAAGCCAATGAAGGTCGTTCTAGCTTCCGCCACCGTGGAATATTGGACTCCAAGGCAGTCCGCAAAAGCCAGAATAAGATCACTATTGTTGTCCCTTATTGCACCGCCCACGCTAGCTAAGCCAGAGTTGCCTTTAGAGGCACCGTCATAGTTAAGTTTGAACCACCCAACGGGTGGCAAAGACCAACAAACCACCCTCCTCGGGTCAGGAGTAGGAGGGGGCGGGCTAAAAACACAAAACTAAGTCATTCTTCCAACAACCGCTCACTTGGGGAGAGCGTCAAAATTAATTTCGAAGGATTCAAATTGCTAAGAGCCAAAGACACATTTTTTGACACCTTCCATAGAATCTTGAGGCTGATTTGGGTGATATTGTTTTCCACTTCTTTGAATGCCCTTGAGTTCCTTTCCTTCCACACTCCCCAGAAGGAGTGTGGGAGGAGAAATTTCCAAAAAAAGTTAAGCTAGGAAGAAATAAATGTTGACTTCCATTGGATGACACAGTCCATTAAGGAATTAGGAAACATCCATACAACATCCAACCAAGAGAGAATGGAAGTCGGAATCTTCTGCGCACTATGACAACTAAGAAAAAGATGAGTCATCGATTCCCAATCATTCTTGCATAAATAGCACTTATTGACCAGGCACATCCCCCTCTTGAGAAGATTCTTGATCGAGAGGATTTTGTTTTGCACAACCAACCAATAGAAAATGTTAATCTTTGGCGTTAGTTTTTTAACCAAATTTGATTTACAGGAAACCAATCTATCATCTGTTAAAACATTACGTGCCACAATAAGCTTCAACTCCACCAATAAAGCACGCCACAATCTTACATCTACATTGGCAACTAGCTCTGGAAGGGAGGGAGACCAAAATTTATGTCCATCTTGGACAGTAATAAAGTTTGCCACCTTTTCAAGCTCGTGGGTTCTAGAATGAGCAACAAGGGAGGCATACCGCAAATCATACCCTAAGGGACTTTCCTTGGCCCAAATGTCATCCCAAAAATTAACCGCCTCACCACTTCTAATAATCTAACTGCAACAAGACTTGAGGAACCTGCGAGATTTGATGAGGCTGTTCCAGAAGGCCGACCCTCCACTAGGAAGGAAATTTTCTAAAAAATAATCAAATTTATATTTAGCCTTAAGGATATTACACAAAAGAATGTTAGAATTCACAACTTTCCATCCAAGTTTCGCCACAAGAGCTTTGTTCATCACGGCCACATTTTTGAGATTGAGACCCCCTTGCCTCTTCCTCTTACAAATCTGCTCCCATGAGACAAGGTGGAATTTTCCTTACAACTTAGGGCCCACCCATAGGAAGGATTTGTAGATGCTATCTATTTTTGCGGCCACCTTAGAGGGTAAATGAAAGAGATAAAAAATATATGGGGATGCTCTGCAAGGTGCTTTGGACCAGCACCACCTTCCTTGCTTGACTAAGTAACACCCCTTTCCAAGACTCTAATTTGTGTTGGACTCTTTCAACAACCGGGGTCCAAAACTCATCCTTAATGCGGCCAACAAAAAGGAGGAGCCCCAAGTAAGTGGCTGAGAGAGAAGAAATGCAACAATTTAAAATGTTAGCTATTCTCCTTTGTCGAGTCTTCGGAGTATTAAAAAAATAAATGAAGTTTTTTCAAAATTTATCTGCTGCCCGGTAGCATTCTCATAGCTTACCAAAATGGACTTCACATCCCTTGCATGGAACACCGACACCTCACAAGAGAGGAGGGTGTCATCAACAAAATATTGGTGATAGATTGGTGGGCACGGGAGTGTCGGTATTAGACCAAAATCAAAGCTTCGATGGGAAATCGAATGACCAAGCGCCTCCGCCACAAGAATGAAAAAGAATGGGGATGAAGGGTCACACTGGCGTAGACCATAGCACAATTGACAGAAACCTGCTTGAGAGCCATTAACTAGGACAAAGAAGTAGGTAGAATAAATGCAAGCCTCTATGAGCCCCACCCATATTTTACTAAAACTAAATTTCCTCAGGATGCGGAATAAAAATTGCCATGAGACCTTGTCGTAAGCCTTGCTTACATCCAACTTGAGGAAGAATGTTGCTCACCCGCTCTTTTTAACTGAGTGGAGGAGTTTGTGTACCACAATCAACCCATCTAAAATTTATCTGCTAGGGACAAAGGCACATTGGGCACTATCCACGAGAAGAGGCAGGATAACTTTCAACTTGTTGGCTAAGACTTTAGAAAGAATATTATAGATAGTGTTGCACAAACTTATAGGTCGAAAGTCATTGAAAGAGGACACATTGTATTTCTTTGGCACTAGGGCCAATAGCATCGAATTCACTGATTTAGGGATGATCATCGAAGCTTGAGATTCTCGAATCGCCACACAAACGTCCGAGCTGTAGATATGCCAATACTTATGGAAGAACCCCGGAGGGAAACCATCAGGACTAGGCACCTTAAGAGGGCTCAAAGACTTTAATGCATTAAAATTTTCTTCGTCTGAAAAAGAAGTAACTAGCCCCTCATTCATCCCCTCTGTTACCAGGAATTGGATTGCCTCTAGCATGAAAATAAAATCCACATAATTAGTAATCTGGTAAGAAAGGTTCTTCGATTGTTATAGGGTTGGCATTGAAGTCGAATTTAACAATAATATTATTATTTATTTTTTGAAGTGCAAGACCACTTTGCCTTTCAAATTGTTTTAGTCTATGATGACCTCTCTCATTTTTTCTAATGTTAATAATGAGATTTTAGCTAAATTTCTAAGCATATATATATATATATATATATATATATATATATATATATATATATATATATATATATATATATATATGTATGTATGTATGTGTGTGTTTTACCTTCTTAACTTAATATAGCAATCAAATAAATTATATAGTATTAATTTAATTTGGTTAAAGATCAACCTTCGTCCATAATTAAGTTTGTTGTAATACCACCATATGGTCATGATGTGATATGGGTCAGACCCATTTAAAAAAAAAGGTTTATTATATGTACTTAATAATTTATTTTATTATTTTTTTTATTGTAATAAATATAATTTATATATTTGTTCATGGAACAAAGTAACAGTTAGGGTTTTGGCTCTTCTTTGGGAGGTCCAAGGTTCAAATCGTGGCATGGAAAAGTGTGTGAGGGAGTGTGTGTATGGTTGTGTTTGACCCTTATTGATAAGCTCAAATATCACCCTTGCTAGAGGTTATGGTTGAGATGGGAATACCCAGCGTGGCGTAGGGGTTTCTCACACTAACCTCAATAAAAAATTATATATTTAATAAAGAATTTAAAATATGTTATTTATTTACATACCATTTAAAAAAATATATTAAGAAATGGGTAAAGGCATTAGGCTCTTCAAGTGGAGACCCAAGTTCATGCTTCCAACAAAAATAAATAAATAAAATATATAATGTATAAGCTAGTTTATATTCAATCATAATTTAAAATTAAGGTTAAATAATATTTTATTTTATCTTAAAAATTTATAAAAATAAGATAATACATGTTCCTTGAGGGATATTGTAGTGGTATGTATTTGGGTTTTTATTTAGGAGATCCAAGTTCAAACCCTGATACAAGGGGATTGTGGTTCCTTTCAAAAACTCATGTTTTATCTTAATTTTTTTCATAAAAACTCATGCTTTACCCTAATGTTTTTTGGTTCAACAATGATAGTGTAATGGTTAGGGTTTTGGTTTCTCTTTAGGAATGTCTAAGGTTCAAACCATGATGCAGGATGGAGGATAGCAACTGAGTGTTTACCAATTGGCTATCTCAGTTCAATACCTTGAAGGGTTGGGATCCTGTGGACTTTGTTTTATCTAGTAGACTAGGGTTATAATGACAACATTTGTATTAAATAAGCTATACATTAATTGGAGAGCAAATATGCTTCTGATCCAATTAAGGATTGGATGACACTAACATAGATGTAAAAAAAAAAAATGAAAGAAACTTAAAGAGGAATGAAAAGATAGAATTTATACCTTTTAGACACTAAGGGATGGTTAAGACATAGAAGCACTTTATTTTGGAATGTGAGGCATATAGTGATATTTAAGATACATTGTTGATACTCTAGCAATTGAATTAATAAAAGATTGGTTTGAAAAAGGATGAAGTAGAGAAAGTAGGAGAGTGCAACATTAATATGAATATATATTTTTTATTTTTAGATTTGGTTAGTGTGAAAAACCCCTATGACCAATGCTTAAGGCTAGGCATCCCCATCCCACTATGACCTCTCATAAGGGAAGAGTCGAGATTATCAATAGGGAATTTAACCATACACACACCATAGTTTTAACCTTGGATCTTTCGAAGAAAATCCAAAGCCCAAATAGTTGCGTTGTCCCCCTGGAACAACATCAATATGAATAAAAATAGCAAAAGAGAAATATTTTAGAAAATATTGTGGTTAATAACTATGGTTCTTTCTTTATACCAAGGGAGACAATGCAACACTTCAAGGTTTGGCTCTTCTTGGATCTTCTTCGAGAGGTCCAAGGTTCCTACGTGTGTGTTAATCCAACCATATTTTAGTAACCAATGTATAACCCTACCACATGTAGGACTCAAACCTTGGACCTATATTCAAAGTTCTAGAGTCTCCACCTTATCAGAGTTGATAATAACATTATTTATACGAATCCTTATGATAAAAAATTCCATTTTCTTAAATTTAAATGATAGAATCTTACGACATTTTAATATAGACCTATATAGACATGTACTTTTATAATAGGCCTATGCTAATGGACTTCCATAAGTATTAAATTTATTTGTTTAAGTCCTACTACTCTTAATATTTATGAAAAAGGGATAATTTCAATTTTATAAATTCTCTCTCTATATATCTATTTATCTCTCTCTAGATATAAGCACTTTAAATTATTAATATTAAACCTTGGTTTTAAATTTCAATAATAATATAACCCAAATTTCTTGTAAAATTCCTTATGATTTTTTTCTTCTTAAATTTAGATAATTTCCCCTAAATCTGTTGCAATATCATAACAATACGTTATGATAAACCTATATAGATAGTTACCTTTACAATAGGCCTATATGGATGAATACTTAAATGCTCAATATTGAAAATTTTAATATTTTTTTTGAAATATTATATATATATATATATATATATGACTTTTTAAGTAAATTATGTATAGGAGATTTTAGAATGAATAATGTTGAATAATACTTCTTCTTCAACCGTTAATGTAGTTAGTTAAGGTTAAATAACATTATATTTTATTTTAATGAAAATCATATTTTAAAAAATGCATTAAACATTGGTAAATATTATAATTACTATTAGAATTATAAATCCAATGAACACTTGGAACTTGACATATTTTTAAATAATCCAAACCAACATGTGTATAAAACGTTTTCATTGTTCAAGAATAATTCAAAGTATTTATATGGGAAAAATATTAAGGAAGAAAGAGGGAACATTATCTTGCCAAACTTAACCTTGCATACATCACCATCAAAAGAACTATATAGGAGCAAGAATAAATTGGAGAGCCAAAATGCTCATGGCCTAATTGAAGACTAGAAATAGATGTCAAATAAGTAAATGGAAGACACCAAAATAGGAATGCAAGGAGAGGATATGTACCTTTTGGACATCATGGGTAGTTGAGATAAAGAACACTTTATTTTGGAATGCTATCTCTATAGCAATATCCAAGCTAGTTATGCTAATACTCTAGACATGGAATCAATGTAGGATTTATTTGAAAAGGATAATGTAGAGAAAGTAGGAGAATTCATCATTAATATCAATAGCAAAATATCGTCATTACATAAAGAAAAATAATTGGGTTAGATTTGTGTGGTTAGTAACCAAGTTTCTTTATAAATTCCTTGTCCTATAGTCTAGTTTGGCTTCGTGGATGTTATAAACCTTCTATTCTATTCAAGGAAGAGATCTAAGTTTGAATATTTCCAATTGATATGTGCATAATTGTATAAAAATATTATTACAATACCACTATATATTCATGATGTACCTATTTAATTACCATATAACAAAATAAAAAATAACTTATATATTAATATTAGACATTGATTTATAAATTCTGATAATAATACTCCTTACAAGAATCCTTGTAATCAAGAATTTTAATATCTCAAATTTAGACAATTTCTTTCACAATATAACAATATTTTACTATAGAGCTATATAAATGGGTACTTTTAAAATAGATCTATGTGGATGGATACTATAGTTCCTTGATGTAACTTGGAGTGCCAGTTTGGAAGGGTACAAAATAGTGAAATCACGAATTTGATGCCTTCCAAAACCCTTCAAAATTTGAGTAATTCTAGCTCAAGTATTGATTGGTTTAGGAGTGATCTACTTACAAAGGTACCCAATTGGATTAGAGGAGTATAGTGCTTAGGGCTAGATAATTATTTGCTAGAAAAGTTGAGCAATTCACTCACTTCTTGGAGTGAAATGCTCACCATCTAGTAGAGGGGTAAAAATGAAGGTATAGATCCCAAATTAACTAATTTGAGAGAAATATTTTGGCATGTAGCAATGCACTAACTTGTTTTGGATGTCTTCTAAATGTGTCAGAGGTATGTAACACATGGATGTGCATCATTTTGTTTGAGATGCCCTCAAATTTTTAATTTTATTAGGAGTAACAATTTATCACCCCATGTAACTCAACAGTAAACTCTAACTATAAATAGGGTCCATGGGATCCATTGTAAACATCTTTTAGCCATGATAATTTAATGTTACACTCTATGAAACCCACATTATGCTTTGTATTTTATGATATTTTTGAGAAATTTGCAAATCCTATTGCACTTCATTTATGGCACTACCATTTTGGTTTCCTAAGTGTGCAGTTATTTAGACATAGCTCTATTTTCCATCTTGTCATTCACTTAGCAATTTTATACTTAACGAATGAAAAAAATTGATGTTATTTGAATTAGGGTTATGCATAGTGGCTATTTATTGAAAAATTGGCTAAAATTAGTATTTTCAAAATTTGGAATTGGCTAATATTTGGGACCCTTGACCAGGGCCCATTAGCCAAAAAAACAATTTTTTTGGGAGTCGATTTGCCTCAATTTTATAATAATTTGACCATTTTAAGTTTAAATTTCCAACATTACCCCTAATAATAGTGAACCTTCTACATGCATTTGGACACTATTCACCTAGATTTTGAAACTGATTCACCATTCTTTTATAAATATATTTTGGGGTCGACACCTTACGCATAACTCTGATTTGAATTCTCATGTGTTGATTGACCACACACTTCCTTGCTATAGTTATAATTGTGTTTTAACTGAATCCCTTACATCCTTAATATTTTATGCAATTTTATTTTTTGCACTTTATATTTTAGATAAATAGAGTGGGTTTGCATAGGAGCATACAATGGGGATAGTGAAGATTCAATCTTAATCTAAAGGTTTGAACGAGTTATAAGCCCTTCCTTCTAACTTTGTTGAAACTACAATTGTGGTGTATCATTAAGCTAGAAGTTAGGATAATTTCTTGGTTTAATAGTTTCTAGCACACCCGATGGGACCAACCCCCATTATTAATCATTTTTGTCCAAATTTGGTTTTTTTTTTTAAATTTTTGTGCCAAAATTACATTTATTATGAATGAAGTGATTGGTTCAATATTGAATAGATTTTTACCAAGTAGGTAGTGATGCACTTCAAATATGGAGTGATTTGATTTATTTGATTCAATCATCTAAATAAATTATTAAGTCCATTTTAGGGAGTGATTCTATCCATTTTGCAGGTGATGCACTCTAATTCTACTGCATTTAATCAAATTAAATTCAAAGCAATTTTTTAAGTCCAAGGACTTGATTTATCAAGCCCAACCTCAAATTGATCTTAAATTTGATATCATTTTCATTATTTGTGTCTAATTTTTGTAGGTGTATTGCAAATGGTGGTTCTAATATGAACATTAGAATCTTAATTTTTTTGTAAATAAAGTAATATAAACATCATTGAATTGTATTACACCAAAGAATTAATCTCAATTTTGTATTTTCTATTGGAAAGAAGCATTTGGGACAAATTTTGAGCTATTGTCATAAAAGGTCAAACTATCAATCAATAAATATAGCAAGTGATCACTCCAAAATAGTGTATTCTCTTCAAGACAAATTTTAAGAGTGATTTACTTAGAATCCGTAAAGTGGTTCGCTAGGAAAGACAAGTTTATTTCTAACTCCTTCATATAGAGTGATTCACCCAATTTTAAAATAAATTCACTCTAAATTATTTGTGTGGATCCCTTCCTTTTCAAAATTGATCAAGCTTAATTGTTGCTAACAATTCACCTAAAACTGCAAGCAAATCATCTAATTTTGCAAGTGAATTGCTCTATTTTATAGGTGAATCACTCCATAGGTCAATTTTTAAAAATTAAATTTTTACTCTAAAACTATGTTTGCTTGTTTGTTCGTACTAGTTTATGCTCAAGTAGAGACAAATTCGTAAGAACAAAAAAGAAAACGAGGGAAAGAAATCCATAACTAAAAGGAGGAATGTATAAGGAATAGATACTCCTATAAATAAATAGATTGATGAAGAAAGATATATGTGAATATGAAAATGAAACACCAATGCAATATATAAAAGTAACAAAATCACAAGTAAATAACACAAAATTGCACATGATAGATACTCTTTTATTGAATGTGCATAGATATCCCAATTGTACAAATAATATGCCCCGATAAGGGGTTTTTATAATGCTCTTGATACAATTGTTACAATGTTAGGGTTTTTGAGGCCCTAATCCAATGGAATGTGGTGTCTTCTTGCTCATCCTTGATCCCGATAGAGTTGTGAGTGGGATTTGGTATATGCAGGGCCACTCGAGATTCAACAACTGCCAATTAATGTGATTCATAGACCTTGTTAATGCTAACTCATTGTTTTCTATCTTTGTTGTTCATGTAGATGGTGGTTAAACAGATGTGCCCTAATAGTGCTTGAGGATCGT
This sequence comes from Wollemia nobilis, assembly GCA_028583015.1. Classification (NCBI taxonomy): domain Eukaryota; kingdom Viridiplantae; phylum Streptophyta; class Pinopsida; order Araucariales; family Araucariaceae; genus Wollemia; species Wollemia nobilis. The sequence continues at coordinate 11,792,946 of JAQPPZ010002907.1, read as the reverse complement.
AAGGCTACAGAACTAGAGTGGGAAATGCCCATGGGTGCTCGATGATGACCAAGAACACCCAAGGACACTCAGGAGACTCTGAGATGCACTTACGAAGATCTAGAGGGCATTTAGCGGTGTGAGGCAGAAGTTATAGAACATATCTAGTTTGCGGGGTAGACGAAAATAAATGTAGAGGATGTGATGGGACGATGATGGGTGAAATGATGGCAAGGATGCTTGAGGACTTAGGGCACAAGGGCTCAGGAAACTCAAGACCTTATAAAATGTTAGGGACTCCAAAAACTTAGGGGTTGAGTCATCAAAATGACTCCTCTTTATAATCTTCCCTTAGGCATGTTAGGGTTTCAACGACACAATTTGTGTGGCCAAGATTAAAACATGATGAAGGGTGGAGATTAAATCTAGGCAAATGGCATGGATTAAGGCAGATGGATGGCTAGGATTAAAACATGATGGATGGTTGGGATTAATTCATACATATATACATATATTTATTATATATAAATATAATATATAAAATATTATTATTTAAATATATATTAAACAAATATATATAAATATATAAATAATGGATAATTATGGTAGGAATTTATGGATGGAGTACAAGTGGCTATATTTTGGTGTCTATAGATGCCCCTTTTTGTACCATGTTGCGTGAAATACAATGTGGTGCAAAAATATGAGACACCTGGTTTGGCTTGATGAAGATGCAACTTTCTCTTGTTGGAATGCAAAGATGAACTTGAAGATAAAATAATTTTGATTGTGTAGCTTACCCCCTCAATTGACAAATGAGTGAAGAATGAGTCTCACAAGCCAATTGACATATTTGTTAAAATTATTGTGTGAATGAATGATGTGATTGTGGATGATATGAATTATGTAAAAGGATGATATGAATGATGTAAATGTGATACCGTTTTTGCCCCAAAGGTGAAAGGGGGTTGTTGTGAAATGCAAGTGATTGATTCTATTTTTACCCCAACAAAGAAAGGGTTTTTGCCAAATGTAGATGCCATGATCATGTAAGATGTATCCCATTTTGGAAAATCAAAATCAAGTTTAGTTACCCCAAGTTTGGGGTGATTCCATGCTATTGAACAAAATGCCTTTTGGGGTCATTGAAATGCAAAGATGCATATGCAAAAAGAAAAGAAAATAGTCTTACCCTTGGGGCCACTCATGATTGTAGCTAATTCCCACACGGAATTCCTAAACGGTTGCTCAATAACTTTACTCGGCCTATATCCTTGGAGACTAGTGTAATTGTAAATGAAATGGTGAAAGTTATCCATGTTGGGAACCCCCATGGAAAAGGAAATCAATGTAAACCGTTGAGAAAATTGGTCTTGGCATAGTCTCACTTAAAATATGAGGTACCAAAATTAATTTTGTTTTCAAACAATGAGATATTGGATGATGAAAATGGCCAAGTGTCCTTATGGTGATTTATTCATATTACTGAATTGCATGGATGCAAATCACTACAATCGTCAAGGAGATAGAATAGACCACTAGATACAATATTCACTCAAAATTGTAGGTGAATTTGGTAAATGTTGAATGTAAATGCAATTGTTGATAGATTTTGTGGTGTTGAAATGAAAATGTTGAATGAAGGTGTAATGATGAATGAAATGGATGATGTTGAATGCATATGTATGGATAATACAATGAATACTTTTGTTTTTGACCCAATAGATGAAGGGCTTATTGACATGGGAAAATGCAATGATTGTGAAAAGTAAAATGGTTGATTCTGTTTTTACCCCAATAGAAAATGGGTTTTTGACAATGTAGATGATTGCTTCTATTTTTGCCCCAACAAAAAAGGGGTTTATGATAATGTAAGTGTCCTTATGGTAATCTATACATTCTATCGAATTGCATGGAAAACCAGTCATTGCAACTGCCAGGTTACTAGGATAAACCACTAAATACAAGGTTCACTTGTACTTGCAAATGTACTTGACAAATGTTGAGTGAAAGTGTAATGATGTCTGAAATTGATGATATTGAATGTAAATGTGAATGTGATCTATTTTGGACCCAATAGATGAAGGGTTTTTGGAAATGTAAATGATTGATTAAGTTTTTACCCTAATAGAAAAGGGGTTTTTGAAAAATGCAAATGATTGATTCTATTTTTGCCTTAATAGAAAAGAGGTTTTTGACAATGTAAAAGATTGATTCTATTTTTGCCCCAACAAAGAAGGAATTTTTGATAATGTAAGTGTTTGATTCTATTTTTACCCTAACAGAAGAGGGATTTTTGAAAATTGTAAGTAATTGAGTTTATTTTTGCCCCAACAGTTGAAGGTTTTATGATAATGTAAATTATTGATTTTGTTTTTGCTCTAACAGAGAAGGGATTTTTGACAATGGAAATGACTGGTTCTATTTTTTCCCTAACAGAAAAGGAATTTTTGTATGATGTAAATGATCAGTTCTATTTTTACCTTAACAAAAAAAGGGGTTTTTGACAATGTAAATGATTGATTCAGTTTTTGCCCCAACAGATGAAGGTTTTTTAATAATGTAAGTGTCATTATGGTGATTTGTCCATCCTACCGGATTACACAGATAACCAGTCGCTGCAACCATCAGGTGACCAGGATAAACCACTAAATACGAGGTTCACTTTGAGGATGGCTTGACCAAAGGAGTTAGGTCCTTTGGAGTTTGTTTTTTTGTACTAAAATATGACTAAAGGAGCGTAGTTTCTTTGGTGCCTTTTGAATTGAAATATGGCCAAATGGGTTAGGCCCTTTGGAGATTTTTGTCTTTGATGTGTGTATGCAAGGAAAAGGTCTCAAAATTTGACAAAAGAATGCAACCTTTTGAACCTAGCAATTGACTCTGTTGATGATGTGATGTGTATGTTGATTGAATTATTTGTTGAATTGGTGGGGAAGGTGTGATACCTTGAGCACCCCAAATTTGTATGCTTGTTTTCTTTATTAGGGGGAAGGTGTGATACCTTGAATACCCCTAAGTTGTGTGCTTGTTTTCTTGATTGGGGGATAGGTGTGATACCTTGAACACCCCCAAGTTGTGTGCTTGTTTGCTTTATTGGGGGGAAGGTGTGATACCTTGAACACCACCAAGTTGTGTGCTTGTTTTTTTGATTAGGGGGAAGGTGTGATACCTTGAACACTCCCAAGTTGTGATGTTGTTTGAAATTTCTAGCGATATTTGCATATGCAAATTATATCTATATCTATATCTATCTATATATGTACATGGATTTAACTTGTGTATTATGCTTTTATGTGAATGCTTGTTGTGGATGAATATGTATATGGATGATTAATGTATATGATAATGTGTTATGGATGCAAATGAACTAATGCTCTAATGATAATTTATAGTTTAGGATTTTTCTTGACCATGTTTAGCATTGTTGTTTAATCAGGGGCACCAAAATGGTGGCATGTGAAATGGAAGACTTATGCAATGACATGGATGTTGACATGGAAGAAGACATGGATGTTGAAATGGAATAAGATATGGATTTTGATATGGAAAATTGACTATTTTGTAGAGACTCGGACATACTAGTGGTATCAAACAAAATCACTAAATACTATCTAATTTATTTAAGACCAAATGTGTGTGTAGTGAATTCATTTACCAAATCATGAGCATGGTAATGACTTGAGGTAATAAAGAACCAATGTGTGTGCAAGTGAGTTCATTAACTCATATTGAGTAAATTGGGTGAAACTTGTTATGGAGAAGACCAAGAAGCTAGCTTGTCCTTATGTGTGGTCATAGGTCTCTTTAAAAGAGACGTATCACCACACATGAGCATACTCCACTGCCAGTCAAGCATCTATAGCCTCGGTGGAGACTTACTCCTTAGTCCAAGAATTTTATCTCTAAGTTTTGTGGATGACTACCTAACCATCTGACTGGAAATGTAGTACTATCCTTATAACTTGAGGATTAATGATGTGTGATGTGTAAAAGATTTAAAGTTTTTAGGGATTTACCCTACTCTTTTTTTCTTTTAAAATTTATAATAGTGGTGAAAAACACTATTTTTGTGGACTACGTTGCATGATGGGTGAAGCAAGAAATACCCTTTTCACTTTGAGGTACAACCCAAGGATGGTGTTATACCTCTTTGACACAAGATGTTTTTAAGCTGTGTAATTGTGTTTGGTTCAAGAATATTTAGAGTCAATTCCTAGAACTCAAGATTTTATTAGTGAAAATATGTCTTGGTCCTAAAGAAAACTCGACATGTATTTGGAGTTTACTTAAAATACTAGGAGTTGCTGAGTGACCAAAAACACCTAGGAATTATGAATATGTAGTTTTGATAATGACAATTTGGCTTTATGGAATGATGCAATGAAATAGATGATGTGTTGAAGGTGCCCTTGATTAAGGCAACATGACTTTATTGGATCAATTAATATCTAAACTGAATAAATGATCCTTGATATGAAATGAAATATGTGAAAATGATGGTGCAAATGCAATGAATGAAATGTGAGTTGTAAAATGAAATGTGTGTAAATGAAATGTATGCAAATGAAATGTATGTAATGCAATGTGTGAAATGTAAGGTGTAAAATGCAAATGTATGCAATGCAATGTTTGAAATAAAATGTATGAAATGCAATGTTGTTTTTGTGTAATAGCCATATATATATATATATATATATATATATATATATATATATATATATATATATATATATATATATATATATATATATATATATATATATATATATATATATATATATATATATATAGATATATATATATATATCACATTAAGCATAGAATGCTTTCAAGTGTATGATGTTCAATGGCTCAAGTTCTTTTACTCCCCCTATCCTGGTAATCTTATGTGCTCATTGAATCTTGTGAACTCGGATAGCAACAAGAAACACATATAGATCCAAATGATAAAATTATGCAAATGCAATGCAATGATTTTTGTTTTTGTTTTTTTTTTAATTATATACATATGTTAAAAAATTGGTCAGTGATGTGGATTAATGAAGTGGAGGTGGTGGTTCACCATTTTGTTTGGCTCGCTCTTGTGGAAGAACCAAGTGAATGATGAGCTAATGGATGGGGAAAATTATGAGGTAAAACTTATCCTGTTTAGTGTGTGAAATTATGGGTGTTGACCGAAGTAATTAATTAGTTTACCTGGAGGACTTAGTGTTTCACGGAGGACTTGTGTATGATGTTACCTGGAGGAATTAATTAGTGTTTCCCGAAGGACTTGTGTATGATGTTACCCGGATGATTTGTGTATGCTATTGCTTAGAGGACTTGTGTATGATATTTCTCAGAGGAATTGTGTATGATGTTACCCGAAGGACTTTTGTATGATGTTGGTGTGAATGTAATGTGTGAAATACAATATTTAATATGGAATGTATGAAATATAGTGTGTAAAATGTAATGTTGAACATGAAATGTGTTAAATGCAATGTGTATGATATTGCCCAGAGGATTTGTTATGATGTTTCTCGGAGGACTTGTGTATGATATTTCCAATAGGACTTATGTATGATATTTCTTGGAGGACTTGTGTATGATGTTTCCTGGAGGACTTGTGTATGGTATTGCTTGGATGACTTGTGTATGATATTTCCCAGAGGACTTGTGTATGATGTTGCCTGGAGTACTTGTGTATGATATTACCCAAAGGACTTGTGTATGATATTTCCTGGAGGACTTAGTTAGTGTTTCTCTAAGGACTTGTGTATGATGTTGCTTAGAGGACTTAATTAGTGTTGCATGGAGGACTTGTGTATGATGTTGCTCAGAGAACTTGTGTATGATATTTATCAGAGAAATTGTGTATGATGTTGCCTAGGGGACTTGTGTATGATGTTACCCGGAGGACTTGTGTATGATGTTGGTGTGAATGTAATGTGTGAAATGCAATGTGTGAAATACAATGTTTAACATGAAATGTGTGAAATGCAATGTTGAACATAGAATGTGTGAAATGTAGTGTTGAACATGGAATGTGTGAAATGCAATGTTGAACATGGAATGTGTGAAATGTAATGTTGAACATGGAATGTGTGAAATGCAGTGTTGAACATGGAATGTGTGAAATGCAGTGTTGAACATGGAATATGTGAAATGCAGTGTGTAAAATGTAATGTGTAAAATGTAATTTGTGAAATGCAATGTTGAACATGGAATGTGTGAAATGTGCAGGAAAGAAATGCAAATATGAAAATTTCACAAAATTCAATCCTATGTTTTCTGTAATAAATTTTGCTTTTTTATTTTTTATTATATATTGATTGGTTTTGTGTGTTTAAGGTGTACAAATACTAAACCTAAACAACTATGTCAGATGCTTGGGATGAAATACATATGAGAGATTTCCTGGTGATGAAATCCAGAAATTCTACCCACAAGATGCTATGGCATTCTAGGGTATCAAGCCAACGAATGGAGATGAAGCCCACCATCGTTGGTCTTGATCAATAGTTGGTGATGAAATCCAACTACTGATGTTTAAAATGAAATATGCGTGTGTGTGATTATTTTTAATATTTTATATTTTTTTATGATTCTCACACACAAGAACAAAATGCATAGAAATCATACTTTTTCTTTGTAATGAATTCAACCAGAAGTTGTGATTAGAGATTCCAATGTCAAGTATAAAAGTAACAAAACACCAATGTAATATATAAAAGTAACAAAAGCACAAGTAATTAACACAAAATTGCACTAGAAAAATACTCTTTTATTGAATATGGGTAGAGCTCCCAATTGTACAAATAATGTGCCCCGATGTGGGGTTTTCACAATGGTCTTGATACAGTCATTACAATATTAGGGTTTTGAAGGCCCTAATCCAATGAAAAGTGGTGTCTTCTTGCTCGTCTTCCATCTCAATAGAGTGGTGAGTGGGCTTTGGTATCCTATGTAGGGCCACTTGAGCTTCAAAAAATACCAATGAATGTGATTCTTAGACCTTGTTAACGCTAACTCACTATTTCCTATCTTTGTCGTTGATGCATATGGTGGTTACACAAATATTCCCTAACAATGCATTAGGGTCGTAGGGCTACAGAACTAGATCAAGAAACACTCATGAACACTTGGTGATGACCAATAACACCCAGGGATTCTAGGGAGACTCCAAGAGGTGATCACAAAGCTTTGGAGGATATTCGGTGATGTGAGGTAGAAGCTGTAGAACATGACAAATGTGAAGGATGTGATGGGGCAACGATGGATGAAAATGATGGCAAGGATGCTTTAGGACTTAGGGCACAAGGGCTCAAGGAACTCAAGATCTTAGAAAATGTTAGGGACTCCAAAAACTTAGGGTTTGAGTCATCAAAATGACTCCTCTTTATAATATTCCCTTAGGCATGTTAGGGTTTCGACGACACAATTTGTGTGGCCAATATTAAAACATGATGAAGGGTGGAGATTAAATCTAGGCAATGACATGGATTAAGGCAAATGGATGGCTAGGATTAAAACATGATGTATGGATGGTATTAATTAATACATATATGTATATATATATTATATATAAATATAATATATAAAATATTATTATTTAAATATATTAAACAAATATATATAAATAATGGATAATTATGGAGAGAAGTTATGGATGGAGGACAAGTGGCTAGATTTTGGTGTCTACAATATCAACTCTAGAAATAGGTAGAGCAACATCTAAAATACACCTCTCTCACTATTTAAGGTCATGTGATAGCTACAAAAAAATACCAAAATTTATCACATTCAATGAGAGAAGCTCTATCGAATTCAAATTTAACATCACTGAAGAGATGAAAAATATTCCTTCCAAAGTGAGTATGTTGGAGATGCTAACCCTTCCTACTCAATAAGATTTTATTTAAGAGGCCTTGAAAGAGCAAGAAAGGAGTTATGCTAAAAATAAGTAACCAAAGCTTGCTAAAATTAATTTATCTAAACAAAAAAGCATGATATTGGAGCATCCAACTAATATCCAAGTGTCTGTATTTGATATAATAAATACTCAAAATTCTAAAACATTGAATCCACATCCATTTTATATGAATCTAAAAAGTAAAAATTATTTATTGAGAAGTTGTATATTGACTTAGGGCTAACAATGACAATAATACAAAAGGAAACTTGTGAAGAAATGGGTTTACCCCACACCAATATAGATAGAAATGCAATCTAGATGGATGGTATAAGGTTGAACATAGTGGAAGTTGTCAAATATCTAATTATGATAATAGAAAAACACCTAGAGTTGGTAGTTATACAAGATCTAATAATTGTTGATCTTCCTCCATACTTCAATATGTTGTTGTCTAGAAAGTGGACATGTAATTTATCAAGATATGGTTAGTTGGTGATGGATTATAATCACATTAATATACCCAAATATGATAAAGTGATTAGATTTGAGAACAAACCTTCTTTCAATTACCTATTACACAAGATGTATGAGGATAACACTATAAAATAGAACAAAATCCTAGAGGTTTTAGATGATGATGAAGGGTCTAGAGATGATAAAATATTTATGATAGATATGATAATTAGTGTGCTTCAATAAAAATAAGATATATATATTAATTATGAAGATACAAATATTGGAAATTACCTCATTAGATAATAGTTGTCTAATCTCCCAATCCTAACAAGTTGGGACATTGACAAAACTAAGACAATGCACTTTGATGATGATAGTACCAAATATTGAATAGGCTCTAGCATATAATTTGTTGACCCACAAGGTGCACAAACCAATTTTGCATACAAATGCTATTCAACTATACCAAAAATGTGGTTAAGTATGAAGCATTATGCACTATCTTTAGAAAAGTTCAAAAAATGGGGATTAATAATATAAGTATATAAGGTAACTTAATCCTAGTTAAATTGGCCAATTACGTAATAGTGGTCCAATTTCTAGTTGACATCGCCATCATATTTGGAACTCGAGTTTTCGTAATCACTAGCAATTCCACCTAATTTAAAGGGGTAAAGTGAAAAAATTTTCTTTGGAATATGGATTTTCACTTGATACATTCTCTAGTTTCTACCCCTAGGAAAATGGATTGGTAGATTCTATCAAAACAATATTGACTAGGATCTTGAAAAAACTATCATTTAATCACAAAGATATTGGTACACGAACTTACACAAAGTATTATGGTAGAATGAGTAACACCCAAAGCATCCACTAGGTTATATATTTACAACTTGGATAAATATAGTGTGCTACCCATCAATTTGGAACTTCCTCCTCCTTAAATATCATAGCAATATAATCTCAAAGACACTAATATTGAGTTGATGCAATCAAGTATTGAATGAACTATTGGACCTACAGGAAGAGAGAGACAAGGCATTTAAAAGGATGGTGCAATGTTTAGAGGAAGCCAAAATATGGTTTGAAAAACATGCCACTAAGTTGGATTATAAGAAAAAAGACCTTGTATTCAAGTGGGATGAAAACCAAGAAAAACCAAGAGAACACCAAAAGTTTGACATCCTTTGGAGTGGGCCATATAAAATTCTATAGAGTATCATGAATGCTTATAAAATCACCACCATGAAATGAATAATTTTATCAATATCTATGAATGGGTAGCATTTATATCATATATAGTAGATATTTTGTCCAAAAACAAAATTTCAATATATACATATATCATTTTTCTTTCAAATATCATTCTTTGACTAGTATTTTTCCATCTTTCAATTTTATCTATTAAATCTTTGCTTCATTTTTTTTTTCTATATATCCCCATTTTTGGATTTTCATTTATTGTTTATTTGGTACCTTTATAATAATTACATAATTATATTTTCTCAAAAATGGAATCATAAAAATGAGTGATTTGCTTACCCTAGCAAGAAAACGACTCAATTTGGTGAGTGAAGTATCTATCACATTGCTCACCATAGGCCAATTTTCAAGAGAGAAAATTGATCAATAAATGGTTGGTTGTCTTAATTGAGTGTTCCCTATGATGGGCATTGTTAGCTTTTGATAATGTATGATATGGGAGAAAGCAATCACAAGACGTAAGATATGAAGAAAAGTAAGATAATGGAATTTTGCAAGAATGTTGAAATATGCTATTAATGGAAAGTTGCAAAAATAGTACAATGCAATGTAATGGAGGAAATGAACACTCAAGAACTCTAATAATAATAATAATTAGAGTCATATCTCCTATGCTCCCCTTCTATCTATACTCACCACTCCATAATAATATCTCCTATGCTCCCCTTCTAGCTATACACTATGGGTCATATATATAAGAAGATAAGTTACATGGTCCTTACTCTTCCTAACTACCTTTCCTATGACTCATGTACGAGTGGACAAGTGGACTCCTTGTACATTTACATCATTGCACATTGACACTTGTGCATTTATTACTTCTTCCTCAAGTAACTACTTAACCTAAGATAAACCCCTAATCTAATAATGTACCCAAGATGGTACATTGACATGTACATAAATAATATAATATACTCTAACACCCCTTGTATTACATTATTTAGATATTGAAGACTTTAGTCTTCAATATGGATCTTCTTATTGATCTTGGAGTTTGTACACTCTGTTTTTTATAACCTATTCAAGCAAGTAGTTAGTATCTTCATAAAATGATATCCTTGTTAAAAGAGCTTTGACTACATGATCGTTTGTAGGAGCTTTGACTACTTGGTGCAATCATTATTCAAGTGTGTAGGTGGTGGACAACCATTATAGTCTTCTAATGAGCATTACAATGTGGTGAAAAACCAAGCATTAATTTTTAATGCTTCTCCTTTAAAATTATTGCAATCCCTTCATCCTTTGAATGATACCTCTTAACGCTTCCAAGGTGAGTGTTATTTATCTTTAGCATCACCTTATAGGATAGGTGTTAGAGAGAATAACAGACACCTTACTGTGACAAGTTCCACATCTTATTTTACATGTAGAGGTGTCTCAAACATATTTTAACCCTTATCTTGACAATGAGTGCAAGCTATTTAGAGTTTTCTTCAATGCTTTCAAATACTTTCTTCTTCTTGCCAATGCGTGCAAGTTGTGCTATCCAATATCTGTCTCCACCTATGGTTATTCTAGGTAATGCAGTGGTGGTTCTATGAGGCTCAAAGGGCATATTTGAATGCTCCTTCTCGGTGGATTATTCCTCCAAGATAGATCTTGGGTATTGCACATTTAATTATAACTTGCGCCTTACCCTTTTTATGCCTTTGATATGCTATCTTGAGTACTGCCTTTTCAATGCATAGTAGATGATAGCTAACATAGATAAGCAATAGCTTATTTCTGATATCCTACTTGTGCTATGAAATAGATAATAACTCCCTTATGTGGCTTTCTTATGCTTCAGGTTGCTTCCTATGGATGCTTAATTTTGTGATTGATGGGGTGTCTTTAGACACCTTAATGTGATCCCTTATCTTACTTGGATAATGTTCTTTTACTGTCCGCTTTGTGATGAGTCCTGCTAGTATTGATGTGTCCTTGATACACTCAAACTTTATCCTCTTTTTCTACATAGGACAAGAGATTATGGTGCAAGGAACTAATGTAAATAAATTTATAGTAAAAATAAAATACCTTGGATTTGCACTTCTGTATGAGATCTTCAAATCTCTTCTTGTAAGATTTCTTTCTGTTGGTTTTGATGGTGGATTATTTGTACTATTTTTATATAGGTAAAGGATGATTCAATGTTGTATTTTTTACTAGACAACTCTCTCCTTTACTTGGTTAATCTAACAATGAATCCAATATAATAATCATGCAACTAATATACCCTTAGAGTGGCTTAATATTACATGAATTTTTACTTTCATTGAAAATCCTTAGTGCACTTCTAATAATATTTAAGAGAAACTAATGTATTGCAATTGCAATCTCCTTATTACTCCTTAAAAGTAACTTGTAATATGCACTAATTATAACTCTTAAAGAATTCACAAATGCTCTATAATATTTGCAATCTAATGTAGTCTTCTTTGTTGTAACTAGATAATAGGAAGATGATATTTTTATTTCTATCAAAATATATCCAAATCCTATTTTAATGTGTGGGTAATATCCATAAAATAATATTTTTGCACTCTCTTGAAGACTATAGTATGAGCCCTTCTCCTTGTAAATTTAATTCTAATAAGGTGCTTAATGAAGCTAAGTAACAATATGAATATGAGTGTTCAAGTAATGAACCCTTTGCTTACCTTTAACGATCTTTGACTATGATGTAGATCTTGATGACCAGATTCACCAATTTATTAGAGTATATTACATTGTTTGGGTCATGTAAACATACCACCTTTGGTACATAGCTAGAGTAGGAGTTTACTTTAGAGTAAATTTAGTTACTTACTTCAAGCATTATAATAAATGCATAAGTATCAATGTGCAAGTTGTAAATGTGCATGTAGTCCACATGTACATGAGTCCTAGGTAGAGTAAATGCCAAGAAATCTATATTTCTATATAAATGCCTCATAGGTGTAGTAGTAGAGATAAGTAGAGTGTTATAGTAAGTATACAGTGTGTAGTAGATATAGTGTGTCGTATGGTACAATGTAGTTATTTCATATGCTTTCATGGAGTGTTCATGTCCTCTATTATATAGCATTGTATTATTTTTGTCATTCCCATTAACAGAATATTTATGAGTTATTTGTAGATGTTCATCTCTTTATTTTACTGCATATTATTGTGTCATTAGTTTTATAGTTATCTCAGATTAGTTATCCTTCATATTGTGGTTGTACTACCTCCCATAAAAAGATAATAGTGCTATTAGAGAACATGGTATATCATATAGGAAATAGGGAGAGCCACAAGTGAGACTGAGAGAAAACCAAAAATCTCATTTATAGAATTTTTGAGATTGCATTTGGCTAGAGTCTGCGCATAGAGTTACAGGAAAAATTGTGAATACTAGGACTCAACATTCATCTTGCTAGATTGAAAAATCAACTAGTGAAGAGTCATCATATCTATATTTTATAGTTTCCACCATTCTAGTTTCTAACATCTTGTGGGAGGAAAAAGAGATAAAAAAAAGTTGGGAAGATTCCTACATAGATCTAGGAAGAGTATCTTCATAAGAATGATTCCAACACTTACAACAACAAGTAGAAGACTGGAGATTTTAGAGACTTGAGGTATTTCTTGTGGAGCAATCATATACATAATAGAAGTGACCAACACTCAAGCGGTCAAGCATAGAAGAAGTGGCCTAAGTGGATTGCATAAGAATACAAAGCCTAAGTATTCTAGAAAAGAATATAAGGCCTTATTGGCCAATATAAATCTAGAGGTCCAATAGGCTAATATAGAAGGAAAGGCCAACAAAGTAGGCCAAACTAGCATAAGAAACAAAGAAACGAGCATAGCATAAGAAGCAAAGTGGCCAGAATACCATAGAAGACAATGTTGAAGCAACCAATATAAGGAGTAGATGTTGAAGAGCTACCAGAGCACTCTAGAATGTTCTATATGAACCATCAAAGTATTATTAGGTGATCAGAGATTAACGTACTACTAGAGCACTATCACAAAAGTGCTAGATAGAGTTCTACCAACTAAGGTAGACGTGAGGTCATTTGAGCACTTTTATGCACTATCACAAAAGTGGTAAGGCACTTGGATTGAATAAAAGTGGTAAAGACATCTATATTAGAGCAAAGTGGTAAAGGCACCTGGACTGAAGCATTGCCACCTCAGACTACAAATAAAGGAACCAAAGAGTTGTTGATTGAGACAAAGGAACCAGTGATTTGTTGTCTAGGATTTCTTTGCTAGATACAAATAAACCAATTAGTTGTTGTATAATATGTCTCCACCAAATACAAATAAGCCTAAGCATTGTGCTTGTGATTCTAAAAAATGTTGAGCAGTTACAATAAAGAAATAATATTGAATATTGCTTAGACGAGCAAGTAAAAATAGGTGAATGATAGAGAAGTGCACATAAAATGTTGGTAACATGAAACACTTGACCTAACAAAACATGACTTACATATGAAATTCAAAAAGCAACAACAAAAATTATATGAACGTTGGATAGGTAACATCTTATCCACCATTCACTTTTTGGAGGGAAAAGATCATTGAATAAATTTGAAAATATATTGAGTTATAAGGTTTCTTTATGTTTTTAATTATTTAAAATTTGAAATTTGTTTATAAGGTATGGAGTGATAAGGAATTCTACTAGGGTTTTTTAAGTTTATTAAGGATTTTATTAAGTATTTGAAATTCTTGAAGACTTAGATTTAATCATTAGAATGATTTTAATTTTTTGAAAGGTGTGAAGATTTGAAACGTGTTAAGATTTGAAAGTAGGGAGTTAAAAGGTTTTAAGTCTTTATGATTTTTTCAACGAGTTTATACAAGTTTTTTATGAGAGGTCCTAGTCCCCTCATACTGAGTTGGGTTTGAAACTTGGACCTCTTAAAGAGAGGCCAAAGCCCTTACTACTGCAGTAAGCTTGCAATATTTTTCAATTATTTTACATAGGTTTTAATGAGGGGTTCTAGTACCCTCATACTAAGTGATATTTGAACATTGGACCTCTCAAAGAGAGGCCAAATCCCTTATTACTGTAGTAATCTTACAACTTAAATTTTTAATGTTTTTGAAGTTTGAAGTTTTATTTATTTATTTCAAATTTTAGAAAAATTTAAAATTAACAAATTTCATAATTGAGTGATTATTTTTAAACTAGGGAGATATAAGGTTTTCTACTTTAGAAGAATTTAATTGCAACATTTTATCATTATGGAAGAAAACAAGGTTATGCATAAGGGGTTGGACCCAAAATGTACTTGTAAAAAAATGGTGAATCCTAATTAAAATCAAGGCAAATCCTAATCAAATCAAATCAATAATATTCACACCAAAATTTGGGGATATTTTAAGCTCTAAAAAGTAAGGTCATCTTTGGAGAAAAATTTGACATATTAAATCACCTTATAACTTCATAAAAACACCACCATTGCTCAAAAAATGCTTTCCAATGAGTACAAATATACCTTTGTTTGGATATGTATTGTAGCGAATTGACCCTAAGAAAAAATTGATCCTAAAAGTTTTAGGTGAATCTACCGACGTTGAGGGTCCTCATATTCGCCAACATATAATTTTGGAAATCCTAATATTCACCCAATTTGCTAGTATTCGCCACTATGCATAACCCTGGAAGGAAATATGGAGTCCATAATAAAAAAGAAAAGATTAGAAGTTATAAAATTTGGCATTGGAAAATTGATTGAAAAATCTAAGGGTAAGCTAGATATGAAAATACAATTCATCTATAGAGAAGCTATGGATAAACTTTTTGAGACATTTGAATACTATTTACATTCAAAATTTGTTGAAGAAATTTATAATTCTAATAATGATATTATGATACCTATTTACATATATAGTATAATGTATATGGCATTGCTTTCACTTGAACTTCATAAAGATGAAAATATAAAACAAAAGGAGTTTATTGAAACTCTAAAAAGGAAAGTAGAGATTGATACAAGTGAATCAATTGAATCATCTCTAAAAATAATGTTTCATTCTACATGCAATATTGACATTCCAAGTTCATCTAATTCATGAAATTATTATGATGCTCTAAGTGAATGTTCAAAAGATATAGGATAATATCAATATTATAAAAAAATAGATTAAATGAAGCACATGATCTAGAGGTCAAATACAAACATAAATTTTAAGCTATTCATGTGCATGAACCCAAAGCCAAAGCAGAAGCTCAAGCAGTTCATGATCTAAATCATGAAGATACAAAGAATGAGAATCTAAAGAATGAAGATGAAGAAGAACTCGATGCGGAACTTAAATAATCTAAAGATAAATCTCAAACAAATATTCATGAACAATGCAAGGTCACTTGAAGATTGAAAATTGAAAATCAAAGATGAATATTGAATATGAAAATCAAGATTGAAGACTAAAGTTTTCAATAACCAAATAATTTAATACAAGAGGGGTGTTAGAGAATATTACATTTTTTGGTATATGCTAATGTACCCCCATGGTACCTTCATGGTACAAATGTAAATATGTAATAGATTAGGGTTGAGTATTTATTTTAGGTGTGTGATTTATATTTCACCTTTTGTATAAGTGTCAAAGTGCAGGAAATGCACAAGTGTCATCTAAGAGTGCAATGTGCAAGAAATGCACAAGTATCATGTAAGTTAGAGTGCAAGTGTATATTGAGATAAAGAGCACAAGTTTTTTGTATGTAAGTGTGCAAATATGTAATGTGAGTATGTGTACAAGTGTCTTGTATTGGGAGTGCATGTAGGAGATTAAGAGTCTTGTAGAAGTGTGCAAGTGTTATAGATTCAAGTATGCATGTAAGAAGAAAGTGAAGAGTCTAGTATGCAAGTGGCAAGATGATAAGCCAAAGGTCATGGGAGTTGTCATATGGAGATTAATAGTCAAGCACGTGAAGAGTCATATTCTATGTCTATATTATGGAGATAAAGCTCCACAAAATCCAATAAAATTCAATACAATTTGAATATACAATTGTAAAGAGGAAGATACAAAAAACTGAATAAAGCTTGTATACAAATTTTGAGCAATTAATATTGTAAGTTTTCTTCATGCATAGGACATGAATAATTTTGGCCATTTACATTCATATTTGATATTATAAGTGAATGTTATTTTATTATTATATTGGCCTTGATATACATATTAGATTGCTCATATATAATTCTACTCTTTATTATTGATATTTTGACCTTTAATATTGTGGCTTATTTATATTGGGGCCTATGATATATTGTGGTAGTAAGGATTAAAAGCCAACATTATCAATATTTTAGAGTTTTGGAAAAGTAAGTGACTGAAAATAAGAATAAAAAATGGTAAAAATATGACAAATTATATGAGAGGAGAACAAAAACCATTGACAAGCATGACTTATTATTGTACTACCCAAGGAATAATAAATTTAGTCCACTCTTGTCTCATATTAGGGGGATGAGACTCTCCACCGTCTACAAGTTAGTCATTAGTGCTCTTTTTACAAATACATATTACCCCTTCCCAAGGATTGGGGGTGATATCACAAGGGATATCCATTATGATTCCTTAGGGAAAAATAAAAAAGAGTAACATGTGATAACTATAGCAACAAAAAATAGCATTCTATGCTATGATGAAAAAATATTTTTTTTGTTAGTTTGAATCTACTATTTATGTGAAATCTAAAAAGTTTGAAATAAATGAAAAATAAAAAGTGAAACCAACCAAATAATACAACATTAGAGGAAAACACAGTTGATACTTACCTATCCATGCTCTTGCAAATTTTGATTAGATGAAAATAATTTTTGTTTGCCCCATGTGACTTCAAAGGAATTTACCTATAAAATACCTAAAGTGCTGAAAAATACTAGTTCAATGTAAAATAAACAAAAAATGAGTGCTCAAACAAGTTTGGAGCAAGGAAAAATATCTATAAGCACTACCCCTTTAGTATCCTTATAAATCTTAGCAAAATATTATGTAGAAAACCATATTCAAAAAATACAGTGGGAAGGGGAGGTACATTTTCATGCATAAACATAGCCTTCATGCTACCACCATGTATATGTATGAGAACATATTGACGTATGGGGATATATTATGGTGAATGGATGAGGAGGTGTTGTTATGTAGGTAGGTCATTCAACATGTTTGTCTTTTTTGGCTAGAATAAACAAAAATATGAAAATAAAGTTAATGAATAATCACTTATTTAGGCTAGCTAAGAGTGTCCACCCTAGACAAATCCCCTGATGAGCCTAAAAAATGCTCATATTTTGTATGGGTTTTATTGATTATTATGCAACAATATAATAGGAACTATGTACTTTCATGAATTATTATGTAATTATTTAATAGAATTGTGTGTGTTATCTAATTTGTGTGTTTTAGTGTGTTTGTGTGGAAATTTAGTGGTTTTGACATATTTGGATCAATAGAGGTCCTTCATGGACCTGGAACTCTGTTTCTCCCAGGATCAAGGCATGGTGGTTAGGCGTCTTCCTCTTCAAGGAAGGCGCCAAGATAATGTAGGTGCATTTCGTATAAAGAAGGTACCTGACATACCTAGGCACCTTCCTCATAAGGAATGTGCCCCCATACAAGGCAAGGCGCCTTCCACATAAAGAAGGTGCCCAAAATCAGTAGGCGTGCATTCCATATGAAGAAGATGCTATACATCAGTAGGTTCCTTCTGCATGAATAAGACACTCAATATCAGTATGCGCCTTTCGCATAAAGAAGGCACCTACCAAAGCATTTGAGGAAGGCACCTTCCTCATAGAGAAGGTGCCTCCATATTTCACTAGTTTACCAAATGAGCGATGTGAGTAGTGTTGACCGATGTAGTTCTAGTTCTACGTCACATGAGACAATCTTGAGGAGTTGCACCAATGGACAAGGACATCTTACCTACGCTAAGTGAAGCGTAATCCAGCTCAAGCAACTCGAACCAATCAACGAGCGTGCTATCGTTAGGAATGATGAATTGTTTTAGCAGATGTCGATTGCGGTTACCAGACTATCCCAGTTTAGTCTGGACTGAACTACTGTTGTAACTTAATTATAACATAATATCTGTGTGTGCTATATAAACACACATAGACCTCTCTGATAGACATCCAAAATTTATTGATCATTTTGAGGAGATAGAAGTATTGTAATTATCTTACAATTATAATAAAGTTCGAGAGTTCCTAATCGCATGTTCAGTTGGAAGGGAGCTGCTGGAGATTGGGCCCACTCCAAGCTAGTATTACTTCCCTTTTTATTGTGCTTTCCTAGATAAATTTCCTACTTTAATAGGTTTGCTTTTTTTACTATTATTTTCATTGTTGTAGTAGAATAATTTTTATGTCTATTTAATTATGCATGTATGACTATTTAATTTCCAAAGATTTGATTATTCATACATAAATTATTATGGTTTGGATGAATGAATGATGTTATTTTAAACCCCCCAATGGTAGAATTAGTCGAACTCATCTCAGCAGTAGGTATTGTAAATGATCTTGTCTGAGACACTTCTAAAGTTTACGTGCTCCCTTGTCTGACAATTTAAATGAATGGGGAGTGACAAAATAGGATCAAATTTAACCTGTGTTTGGCCCAAAATATTTTGGCACCATTTTTAGGGAAGTTCCTCTAATAGATTAATTGCAATACCCAAAAAAATTCCATCTGACTTTGTATGAGTCCCTTGAGGAAGATAGGACCTGTCGATTGTTTCATAAAACAAAGTCCACAAAAATCTGAGTCAGCCGAACACTTCGAATTTGAATTAGATTCACTCGACTCATCACCAGTAGTCCACTAGAGTGAGAATCCTCACCTTGTACAAAGTACCTCCTCATCCCACCAACCTGGGAAAGAACAAACCATTGTAAACCCATTGTTTACGAGGACACCCTCTGAGGAAGCCCTATTATGGAAAGCTATAGAGGATCAGACGATAACACCAGCCGAATTCAAATCCCTGATCCAAAGAGGTTTGAATGATCATGAGGCCATAGAAACTACATTAGAGACCACATATCATGAAAGAATGACCGAAGAAGAGACTTCATCTAGCTTTAGTTTCCCAATAGAGGAAGGATTAGGAGAAACCAAAATGAAGAACATATCCCCTACTCACATTCCTATCTTTAGAGGATACCCAATCGAAGACCCTGACCTATTTCTATTCAAGTTTGATGTTCTATGTAGGTCTGTGGATTACAAATATTATACGTAGAAGCTGAAGCTCTTTCCTTCCACATTAAACGATGCAACTCTACGATGGTTCATCGGTCTGGGAGACAAACACATTGCTACATGGGATCAAATGAAGATGCTCTTTTTAGAGCAATATCAAGACTTTCAGAGAGAAAGAGAATCCAGAGAAGAGTTCCTAAAAATGACATAGAAGGAAGACAAATATATAGAGGAATACTAGGAGAGATTCAATTTCAATCTTCAACGATCTCCTCACGCGAAGCTAGCTGACAAGTCTCTTAAAAGCATATTTTTGAGAGGACTTAACAATAAATCATTAGAGGCTCTCAATATGATTTCTGGATTTGAAGTATACCAGCATGCTATGGAAGATATTCGACAATTATGTCAGAACTACTCAATAAGGAGAGGCAAGACCACTTATAGAACCATAAAAGCAACTACTTTGGTCATAAAAATAGAGATAGGCAACATGCTAGAAGATTTGAAAAGCAAAATGCTTTCATCTCTGGCATTGCAAATGGACACGTTGTTGTTGGAGAAAAAAAGTAAGAAAATGAAGTAGGATTGGCCTATTTATTCCCGAAATATAGAGGGAAGCATGCAAATAATGCATACCCAGAGAACAAATTTAGAATATGCATGGTCTGCAAACTAAATCATAAGACTCGATTGTGCCCACAATTGCCTAGTATCAAAGAGGATGCTGATGTCACTAAATCCTATTTTGTAGGCAATCAGAGTAATTGGCCACAACTCCCTATGGGAAATATGCCAATAGGAATGCCATCATACGGGGGAGGACCATACATGCCACAAGGCCAGCCTCAACCACCTAAAATTGGGGTGGTAGGGGCTATCGCCTTGGTCCAACGTGACCCTAGGAGCAACATTCCTAAACCAACAGCCCTGGATGCCATATCAATATTTTGGTCAATAGTGGAAAAGCCATACTCCATGGAATCCAACTCCACAGAATGTAGCGCTAGCTCACCCCCAACAAAACCTATGACCTTGCCTGCTGTGAGACCTACGTAGTTACCTACACAATCGAAAGCAAATACAAACAATAAAGTAAACCAGCCAACATACAATGTAGAAGGTGAGATGTATCTGATGTACCATATTAGTTTCAATCCTATTCATCTTAGATCAGGTAGACAGTTAGGATTAGGGACACCTCCACTTATATACAAGGAGGTATATGTGGGAGAAACACCTCTTATAGAAGAGGTGGAAGAAGAAGTGGATGAGAGAACAAAGGCTCTATTTCCTAACCAGATGCAAGAACAGAAGAAACTAACGCATCCAAAGTTTGATATTCTTTTCAACTTGAAAAATTTTGTAGTAACAATTCCACTCTTTCAAGTTATCCGATATGTCCCAATATATACCAAGGAGATAAAGGAGATGTGCTTAAGAAAACCAGGACACAAAGTAACCCAGAATATCAATATCATGGGTAAGTTGGTAGATTTAATGATGGGGAATGCATGTCATCGTAAATACACAGACCCAGGCAGCCCGGTGTTGAATATAAAAATTTAGGGACATTCCTTGGCCAACATGTTAATCGATATTAGTGCATCCATCAACGTGATGCCACAAGATACCATGCAAAAGCTGCAACTCACAAACATAAGACCCACCACAACGGTGCTGCAACCGGTCGATTGATCAACCATAGCACCAGAAGGAATGCTCAAAGATATAATAGTGACAGTTGACATGTGAAAATATTTGGCTGACTTCCTGGTTTTACAGTCCAAAACAAGGCTGGGTGGATACCCGCTTATATTGAGGAGGCCATGGTTGGCGACAACCAATTCTTACATCAGCTATCGTGATGGGCTAATGACTATCTCCAATGGACAATTCATTAAAATATTGATGATTTCACCCCCTGCGTAGTCTGTGGATTTGTTGGAAGAGCCCGGATTGACCAAGCATGGAGAAAATGAGCTATCCATAATCCAACCGATGATGGCATTAGTGGAATTAGCAGAGGATGGGGATGAATATGGTGCTATCATGAGATTCATCCAAGGTCCATCACAATGCATGAGTCACCATTTTCAAAACCCAAGACCACCATGTTCAAAAAATAAATGTTGAGCCTAGAAGGACATTAAATTTTAGTAGTGGGTTGACCCCCACACAAGTAACAAAAGTAAAAGAGCTCCTGGTAAAACACAAATGGATGTTTGCATGGGACTACTCGGATATGAAAGGTATCAACCCAAAAATTTATATCCATCGAATATACCTCGAAGAATAGGTGACTCCAAGAAGGCAGCCATAGAGAAGAATGAATCCTACAATGAAAGACATTGTCAAGGTGGAGTTGTAAAAACTCTTGTCTTTCGGATTCATCTATAAATTTTTTGATAGTGAATGGGTGTCACCACTTACAGTGGTCCCCAAGAAGAATGGGAAGTGGCAGATTTGTGTGGACTATAAGGCGTTGAAAAAAGTGACCAAAAAGGATCACTTCCCACTCTCATTCATCGATAAGTTATTGGATACGCTTTCTGGACAAAAGTACTTCTCCTTCCTGGATGGATTCAGTGGATACAAAAAGATCTAGATCTAAGAATAAGATCAAGATAAAACAACATTCATCTGCTCATAGGGGACATTTGCTTATTAGGTGTTGCCTTTCAGGTTATGCAATGCACCAACCACCTTTCAAAGGGTAGTGCTTAGCATATTTTAAAATATGATAGGGGAAGTGGTTGAAAGGGTACATGGATGATTTCACTGTTTATGGAGAAACCTTTGATGAAACAATGATGAACTTGGAAAGAGTGCTTGAAAGAAGTGAGGAAAATAATTTGTCCCTCAGTAACAAAAAGTTATTTATGATTATGTGAGAAGGCATCGTATTGGGACATCATCTCTCCGTAGAAGGAATAAAATTTGACAAAAGAAAGATCGAGGTCATCAAGGACCTACCCAACCCTAGAATGCAGTGAGAGGTGAGAATTTTTCTTGGATCTATCGGGTATTACCGATGATTTATCATCGACTTCAGTAAGATTGTAAAACCACTGCACACTCTATTGTCTAAATATGTGGATTTTAACTGGACGGAAGACTGTGAAAGAGCATTTTAGTCGCTCAAAGAAAAGCTGATATCTACACCTATTTTAACGGGATAAAATTCGGCCATACCATTCCATATCTATTATGATGCATCCAACAATACGATTGGAGCAGTCCTTGGATAGAAGGATGGTGAGGAATTTTATGCCATCTACTACATCAACAAAAAATTAACAGGGGCCGAGGTCAACTATATAGTGATGGAGAAATAATTTCTTGTGGTTGTGCATGCCATTAATAAATTCTGCCATTATATCATCGGATACTAGGTGTTCATCCATACAAACCACGCAACCATCAGGTATTTAATGAGAAAACTGACTATTGGTGGAAGAGTTATCAGATGGCTTCTACTGCTATAGGAATTCAATATAACAATAGTTGAAAAACCTAGAAAAGATAACATAGAAGTAGATTTCCTATCTAGATTAATACCAGTAGACCATGCAACAGTGGAAGACCAATTTTTGGATGAACATCTATTCATCATCAGTGAACAAGCATCATGGTATGCAGACATAGCCAACTATTTAGCCACTAGAAGAAATTCGCCTGCTCTTTCTTCACGAGAAAAAAATATGGTGATAGAGAAGAGCGCCTCATTTCTATGGGTTGATGGCATCCTGTTTAAAATGGGACATGATCAGATTATGAGGATGTGCACTACAGAATAGGAGTTTTTAGAGATACTCAAATCTTGTCACGATGAACCATGTGGAGGACACTTTGTAGGGAAAAGGACTACCTATAAAATCCTATAGGTTGGGTACTTTTTGCCCACTTATGTTTAAAGATGTAGCTGCCTACACCAGCAAGTGCGACGAGTGCCAAAGAATGGGTAGACCGACTCATCGGGATGAAATACCCCTTCAACATCAAGTGCACCTAGAACCCTTCGATAAGTGGGGCATAGGTTTTTAGGGACCAATCAATCCACCTTTATTAGGGAGAAGATTCATTTTAGTCTGTACAGACTACATCACCAAGTGGGATGAAGAAGCATTGAGGGATTCGAAGGAGGGAACAGTCACTGAATTCTTATTTGCTCATATTTTTACATGATTTGGGATCCCCAAAGAGATTACAATAGACCAGGGGCCTCAATTCACATCCAATTTGATTTAAGAATTGGTGAAGAAATATAGGATTTATCGTAATAAGATTACACCCTACCATCCGCAGGAAAACGGGAAAGTGGAAGTGATGAAAAAAAATATTGAGAACATCCTGAAAAAAACCATGTAGCAACACAAAAAATATTGAACTTCATGATTACCTGAGATAGTATGGGCATATAACACCATGTGGAAATCAACCACAGGCTTCACACCCTTCCAGTTGGTGTATGGGAAGAATACAATGATGCCCATCGAGTTTTAAATCAAGACGTTGAGAACTGCCTTAGAATTAACTCTGAGCTTGGAAGAAGCCCAAAGAGAAAGAGTTGGATAGTTGAATCAACTAGATGAAATTCGAATGGATGCTTTACAAATAATGAAGATCATACAAAAGCAAAGAAATTAGTGGCACGATCGTCACATTAATATAAAGCAGTTACAGGAGGGAGAATGGGTGCTGTTGTGTGATTCTAGGTTACAGGAATGGAAGGGAAAATTAAAGTAGATATGTATGGGACCATATGAGGTGGTAGAACTTATCAGAAATGGTGTTGTACACATCAAGACTATTGAATGCAACAACACTATGTTTATAGTTAATGGCAACCGACTGCGGCCCTACAACACGTATGAGAATTTACTGGTGGAATCTAGAGTAGGCATGGGGGATACCCCATCCCTGTAAGTCTGGATAAAAATATCAACAATAATACGGTGGATATAGAGGTGTCCACCAAAATTAGTTAGTTTAGGTTTGTTTATTTCTTACGGTGTGTTTTGTAGGGACGATGCCCGCATGAAAGCTACAGGCATCCTGAGGCCAGGGCCTAACAGGCACAAATTGCATCTAACTACCTATATTTTAATTTATTTTTATTTAATTTTTGTAGGTGAAGGGTCTGATAGCATGAAAAATAGGTATCTAGGAAACTAGGCCTGAACCGGATCAACATCCCGACACCTGCGCACATAGTTTAGAAGTAACATCTATCCAAGCTCGGACGAAGGCAACAAAATATCGTCTAGGAAAAAAAATTACATGTTGAGCCTGAAAGGAAGATGCTAGGGTAGCATGAAGTAAGTCTAAAGAGGCTTGATCACCCTTGAACGAACGATCATGACGTGGCTGCTAAAAGAAATGCCTCACAAAATACCTTCATCTTCAAAGAAGACTCTCCACTTAAGTAATGATGCCTCCCTCCTTGAAGAATACGCCTAACTAATGTGGATGTTTTCCACCGTGAAAAGGTACCAAGCAGATGCAAGGCACCTTTCACATGAAGAAGGCACCCAGATGAAATAAGGCACCTTCCTTATAAAGAAGGCGCCCAACACAAATAAGGCACCTTCCTTATAAAGAAGGCACCTAGGCAAAAATGAGGTGCCTTCCTTATGAAGAAGGCACCCAATGAAAGTAAGTGCCTTCCTCATAATGAAGGCACCCGTCGTTCTTCCTAAAAAAAAAGATGACAAGAAGGCGTCATAAAAAAAAAGCTCCTTCTACATCAGGAAGGCACCATCCATTCGAAGCACTTTCGCATCAAGAAGGCACCATCCATTCGAAGCGCCTTTCGCATCAAGAAGGCATCGTTCATTCAAAGCACCTTCTACATTAGGAAGACGTCGTCCATTTGAAGCACCTTCCGCATCAGGAAGGCATAGTCCATTGAAAGCGCCTTCCGCATACATCCAGTGCTTTGGTATAACATGCACCTCAATTCAAGTGAGATCGACACACGAGTGAGCAGCACAATATTACCACCATCATCCCACGTGATGGAAATCCACCCCAACCAAAAATCTCGTGGAGTTACAAGGTAGGATATTCTCACACACCCCAAGGATGATGGGTCGATGTTCTTTGAGCCAATCCATAACTCTATCTTTGGCATAAAATCTCAAACAAAGCAACAACGAGTCTAACATAATCAGCACATGCAAAACACGCATCCTCCATGTCACAGACCAATGAATCATTATTTTTTGTGATGCACGAAGCATCCAATCAGGTACGCGCATAATTCAAATTAAATTTTTATATAATTTTTCATAAAAACTATGCAGTTTCAAAAAATAGTGTCACCATAGAAATCATGTCCAAAACATCATGCTTCGAGAGGCATACCCTATCAACCCCCAATATTAAATGCTAGGGATAGGCACCTTCTGTATAAGAAGATGCCTTCCTCAGAAAACTAGGGCAAAAAAACAATGGACATAGTTGTGGTAGGCACCATGGGAGGATGCTCGAAGAACCATATTGTCAAGAAGAATGAGCCAGGTGACACAAAAGGGATCAGGGGGACGGTTAGAACCTAGTTCAAAATTGAAGGGTGGCTTGATTACTGCACCTTGGTCAGCAAAAACCAGGATATGGAGGTAGCCAAGGAATTTACTGAATCCTTGAGAGGTGACACAACCCAAGTGTGTGAAAGAGAGATTCCAGTCACACTAGAATAAATCTCCCAGGTGATCAACATGCCCCTCACGGGTAAGAGCACATACAAGGATGACATGTTGAAATAGTGCACCGAAATGCTGCTGGAGGGGAACAATGTGCAGATAGAGAAGGAAGGGATGCCAAAAAGTGGACTTCCAATGAATTTGTGAAAGATGTTCGAGCAGATTGCTCGATTCTTCACATGCACAGGGAAATATTCCCACTTGCATGTTAATCATGTGCAGTTTTTAGACCACCTAGTGCATGGGAGGAAAATTAATGTGCCCTTCTACCTAGCGAGTGCCCTAAAGGATGATGTAGCTCGATATCAGAGAGGTGCACCTTCAACATTGGCCCACCACGGGCTGATAATAGCACTAGTTTGCCATGTATAAGCACAAAAGGGAGGCTCGAGTGTAGAAGGATATGGAAGCTAGGGAGAAAGAATATATTATGCCACCAAGTCAGGGAAATGTGGTGAATACCCCACAAAGGATCTTTAAGAGAGAGGGTAATCACCATTGCCTAATTTTACAAAGGAAGAGGTGCAGTTTGCCAGTGGTGAAACTGAATTGCGATAGACTAAACCAGTTCCTGGGAGGATGCACCTGTGACGTCTTCTCTTATCATCAGAGGAGGAAGAGAAAGACTTGGAGGATGATATCGTAGTCCAAAACCTCCAGGAATTAACATACCAAAGCCCAAAATGTGTAGGGACCTCTGAGGGCATTAATCAACATGTTGACGCATCCCTAGAGAAAGCCCTAGAATGGCAAACTGATTGTTGAATGACCCATTTTTAGGATTGCCAAGCGACACATAGGGAAGAATTGAAGCAGCAAGAAAAAATGATAGTTCAGCTTGAAAAGTTGGTCCAGTAGTTGTAGGATGAGAATCGATGATTTTGGGTCAAGGAGGTGGAGAAGGGGGATGCGTCCACCCAAATTGATTAGGTGATGGAGGTCCCGACGAATTCCCATACTTCACTGGAGTGAGTATTCTCTTCAGGGGAGTTTCGATCGGATGCTCGACAAGGTAGCCCAGAGGCAAGGGATAACTCCTCTATTTTCAAAATTAACAGGAGAGGAAACCCAACAAAACCCCCTATTATTGATCTAAGTGACACAGAACCAAGTATGGACTAACAACCACAAATAGAACCAGGGGTTAAGGAGGAATTCCCAAGACTTGAGGAAGGATGTGCTGAGGAACTTGCTGGGTCAACACCAGAGCAACCATAAAAAAGAGGGACAACTCTAGGGTCTACAGAACAAGCCCCTCCTAATGAAAAGACACTCAATAGTAGGGAGGAGAAACCCCATGTTCAAGCCGCCACACTTTCTATTGGGGCCAAGGAAAAAGGGCCCAAGATGACTCGAAATAAGACTAATGTGACCTTCATCGA
The DNA here is from genome assembly GCA_028583015.1 of Wollemia nobilis. Lineage (NCBI taxonomy): Eukaryota > Viridiplantae > Streptophyta > Pinopsida > Araucariales > Araucariaceae > Wollemia > Wollemia nobilis. Next base: position 11,765,086 of record JAQPPZ010002907.1, on the reverse strand, counting down.
GCCGATCAAGGATGAATGGGATGAGGATATGCAGCCATTCATGGAGAGGCAAAAGAGGTTCAAACAACTGAGTGAAGAAATGGTAGCAGCAAAGGAGGCCAAGAAATCTGCTATGAAGGTCAAGGGAGAACCTGGTATCTACATTAATCTAGTGGATGACGATCAATTCTATGAAATTTATGGATCGTCACAAGGATGCCCCTCTAAAATACAAAAATACCTGGAGAGGTGGGGGGTGTTCGGGCCTGAATTATAGGCTACTACCATTGTAAAAAAAATGTAAGGCTTACCCCTAAAGCAACCTAGTTACATAAGGCTCAGGTGGTTCATCATAGGAGGGACAATTCTGACAACCCTCTTGTAGTTGTCAAACCCCTGTATGCTGACCTATGGTAGGCTGCGAAGGCTGCATTCCAGGAAGTGAGAGCCACATTAGCTGTTCCACCTCCAGTGATAGCCGGGATGGGAAAACTAAATAGAAAAAGTCAACGGATTGAGCAGAAGCAAAAAATAGAAGCTAACCACCTCAACACCACAGTTCCACATTGAAAAAGAAAGACCACACGTCCTGATGCCGGTCCATAGAAAAAATGATTACTGGTCGCAAGTATAGCCAGGACTACTGGAAAATGATGACGATAAGGAGTATGAAGGGCTACTTGCAATTTTGATGCCACAAGGGCATGGCATATGTTAGGCATGGGGGGATGATGAGCACCGAAAATGCTCATATTTTATATGGGTTTTATTGATTATTATACGACAATATAATAGGAATTGTGTACTTTCATGAATTATTATGTAATTTTTTAATAGAATTGTGTGTGTTATATAATTTGTGTATTTTAGTGTGTTTGTGTGGAACTTTAGTATTTTTTACAGATTTGGATCAGTCGAGGTCCTTCATGGACCTGACACTCTATTTCTCTTAGGATCAAGGCATGGTGGTTAGGCGCCTTCCTCTTCGAGGAAGTTGCCAAGAGAAGGTACACGCCTTCCATATAAAGAAGGTGCCTAACATACCTAGGTTCCTTCCTCATAAGGAAGCGTCCCCATACAAGTAAAGGCACCTTTCGCATAAATAAGGTGCCCAACATTAGTAGGTGCCTTACGCATGAATAAGGTGCTCTACCTCAATAGGCACCTTTCGCATGAAGAAGGTTCTCAATATCAGTATGTGCCTTCCATATAAATAAGGCACCTGTTAAAGTATTTGAGGAAGGCACCTTCCTCATAGAGAAGGCGCCTCCATATTTCACGAGTTGACCAAATGAGCAGTGTGAGCAGTGTTGACCGGTGTAGCTCTAGTTCCATGTCACACAAGACAATATTGAGGAGTTGCACCAGTGGACAAGGACGTCTTACCTATGCCGGGTGAAGCATAATCCAGCTCAAGCAACTCGAACCAATCAGTGAACGTGCCACCGTTAGGAATGATGACTCTTTTTAGTAGATGTCGATTACAATTACCAGACTGTCCAAGTTTAGTCTAGACTGAACTACTGTTGTAACTTCATTGTAACATAATATCTATGTGTGGGCTATATAAACACACACAGACCTATCTGATAGACATCCATAATTTATTGATCATTATGAGGAGATAGAAGTATTGTAATTATCTTGCAATTATAATAAAGTTCGAGAGTTCCTAATCATGTGTTCAGCTGGAAGGGAGCTATTCGAGCTTGGGCCCACTCCAAGCTAGTATTCCTTCCATTTTTTTTGTGCTTTCCTAGATTAGTTTCTTGCTTTAATAGGTTTGCTTTTTGTACTATTATTTTCATTGTTGTAGTAGAATTATTTTTTTGTCTATTTAAATATGCATGTATGAATATTCAATTTCCAAAAATCTGATTATTCATACGTAAATTATTGCTGTGTGGATGAATGAGTGATGTTCTTTTAAACCCCCCAATGGTAGAATTAGCTGGACTCATCTCAGAAGGAGGTATTGTAAATGATATTATCTGAGACACTTATAAAGTTTACGTGCTCCCTGTTTTGAAATTTTAAATGAATGGGCAGTGACAAAATAGGATCAAATTTAACCTGTGTTTGGCCCGCAACATCCCCTATCTAATCCTATATAGCTTACATTAATTTCTAGAAAATATTGTGAATTTTGACATGGTATCGCAAAGGGTATGAAGAAACATTGTTTGGTCATACAGAAAGTTCATGTATGTGATCCTTCTTCTAAAAACAATGGCAACATTTTCTTTGAATCTTCATAATCCTTTCTTGCATAAGAAGTAGAGAAAATATTTTCTCCATGGATCACCATTATTCCCTTAAAATTTAAAAAAAAATTTGTGCCTTCTTAAATTTTTGTTTTGTTGTCACCAAGGTATGCTCACAAAATAAAATTAAAATTATTCCCTTATATGCTTCCAAGGATGTTATGAATTGACTTTGAAAGGAAATGAAATAGGGCTGGTTTGTATTCATACCCTATATCCTTCTTGTGTATGCTCTTTATGATGCTCCATTATTGGGATAGTTCATTCCTCATCAAGGAGGAGGTGCTTTCCTTAACATGTCTATTGAGGGTGGCAAAAAGGTTAAATGGAAATAGTGTTGGGAATTTATTATTTTCTTAATGAACATTTGAATGTTTTTTTTACTATAGTCTTGGATTTTGGTGAACTGGTTAGATAGGTGGGTGATAAGGCATTGCATGGAGACAAAGACTGATTGAATCCTATCACTACTATTTTGTCTTCTTCTATAATGACCTAAACACATGATCCATAGACATGGCTTTAGAATTATGAGCAAGGGATCCGATTGGTTGCTTATACCAAAGGAACTAAGATTGTTTTGGACAGAAGGATTCGTGTTCAAATCCCTTCATTGGTATTTTTTGTCTCTTTTTGGATTATAAGTAATGGCATTCAAGTATTTGGGAAATAAGTTTTCTATTAGCCTTTTGGAACTGTGTCATCCTAGACAATACATTATTTTTTTGTTAATAGAGACCAAGGATCGAATCTCTCTTATACAATAAAGTTAAATAAAATGCACTTTGGTCGATGTGGTGGCTATCACGGTGTCTCCTTGCACCACCTAATTAAAATTTTCCCTTATTTAAACCCAATTATCCAATAAAAGGATAAGTGTCATTGATCTAGCTAAGAAAAGGAGCTAAAGTGGTGAAACATGATTGGGGTGCAACAACAAATCAAAAAATTTCAAGTCATATTGGGATTGGCTCTTGCAACTCTAAGGTTTAGGTATTTAATTTTAAAATTTTTAAGATCCATTTGGGAAAAACTTATAGAGACCATAAATTTTGTATATGAAAGTATTTTTTGGCCTTTTTTTAAAATCACATAATAATTTTGAGCTCTACACAATGGAGGCATCAATTTATAGACATGTTGCAATGTTAGGAGTCATTGTGTAAAATGGATTACAAAGTCGTAGTTACTCACCTCAATATGTAAAATTTTAGTATTTGATCAACCCAAATAATTAAATTTTTATGTAGTAAGAATCTATGCTACATCTTTCAAGAAGATATAGTAGCCCTTGATGAAGAAACCTACCACCAAATAGAAGAGGCTCTTGGCCTATTTTCCTTGTTGATTGAACCAAAGTTACTTTTCCACATCAAAGAGGAGAGTGAACCTATCAAGGTATGGTCAAAATTGCATGAGTTATTTGGAAAAGTTATTACTACTAAAGTAATTGATTTGTAATATTAAATTGGTTGAGTTTGATAATATTGAGGACCATATTATGGGATTCAAGGTATTGAGAGTAGATATTGCATCTTCTAAAGGAAAATTGAAAGATGATATAAAATGCATAAATAATTCATACTAATATCTCCTTTTCTTTTTAGATGTTGAACCTTATGGTTCTTATGATTCCTATATTTTTGGAATCTTAGAAGACTCTAAATATTGATCAACTTTTCTTTCTCCTAGTTGATTTTCAGATGGCAATGAGGAATTGTGGTGGTACTTCATAAATTTAGGCTCATGAAAAGAAATTTAAATCTAATAAGACTAAGACCTAGGGACCTAATGGATAGGCTAAGTCATCAAATAATTTGAAGAGCATTTGCAAATACTACAAAAGAGAAGGACATCAAATGAAGAATTGCTTACTAAAATTGCAAAGGATTGAAGCTAAGTTCTTGAAGATAGGTGGATGTCCTCCAAATGATGAGGGAGATTATAAAGGATATTACTTAATTATAGAGGCCCACTAGAGCATATATTACTGGGGGAAGATATTATTGTCAATAATGTTTTCTCTCCTTGACCCCTCAGTTCAAATTATGGGGGGGGTGTTAAAATTATAATCTAATTCATGGGCAAGATTGACATTGTATAATATAATATTGGATAGGCCTAAGGGTATTCATTGTACAATGTATTGAATTTATTATAATATTTTATTATGTAATCCTTGGGGTCCACAATTAACCTTGTTATGGTTAAACCCATATTATAAACTCGTAATTAAACTTAAATCATTTGTTGTAATATTGGCTTAAGATTAATATCATTCATGTATTTGGGGTTTTGGCATTGGTATAAATACCCCCACTAGCACTCATTTTAATTATTGTAGTTTTGTGAATCTTATTGAGAGATATCACAATGATTAGTTATGGTGCCTCTAGGTGCCCCCAAATTAAAATTTGTGTATACGATTTGAGGGGATGGATTACTTTTGTTCATTTTTGAAAAATATAATGAATTTTGACATAAGGGGTGATGAGGTCCCCATAGATTAGAGAACTAAAATTCCAATGGATTCCATAGCCACTACCCTTATGCACAAGGTATTTTCCAAAAATACACCTATGAATATTGACTCACCATTGATAACACTAGTGGGGGAGAGTGACAAGGCATCCAGGGCAAGAGGTACATGGAGTAGTGGGGAGGAGACCCTACAGGAGAAGGAGGTTGTGAAGAAAGGTGGAATAGAGAAGGATTTAAATACTAAGGATATTGTGCCTAAGGAAGGGGTAAATGGATCTAAGGACATAAAAACATAGGATATCTATGTTTATGATATCAAAATGTACATCGTTGACCTTAATATATCCTTCTTATAGGATAAAGAGCAGAAATAATAGCTAAGCAATCTCATTTATCGAATAGACTAATCCTAAATTTAGCTTACTACTTCTTATGATTTTAATTTCATGCATAATTAATGTTAGGTTAGCATGCATTTATGATATTGTATTATACATGGTGATCAAATCACTTTCTTTCTATGCGATTATAAATATGGCATAGGTTGGAGAGAGTTGATTGACATACTTCAAATCATTATTGTTGGGGACTAAAAACGGTCCTTACACTCCAAGATCCATGACCACCCACATGTGGTTTCCTGGGTGTGTTTGGTACTTGTGCCTTGTGTGGAGTTCTTGTCTAGGAAGTTCGAGGAGCCTGGGATATGACTCCTTTAAACAACCTCTATTTTTTTACTAAGGCTGCCTCCTTGTTTGGATGTGATCTTTGATGCTTATCTTTTTACCTAAGCCAGCCTAATCTATTAGGTATTTGATGGGAAAAAGAGTTAGAATTATTGAAAGTAAATAATGGGTAAATAAAATCTATTCTAAGGAGGTGATGTGCCAAAGGTCTTAAACTCCCTACATTATAATGGGTTGAATGAACACATGCATCATAGTTGATAGCACACAAGGAATACAAATTTTCAAACATGAGTTGTACTGAACAAGCACATATAAGAACCATGAAAAATAAAAATAGTCACTTCTCATATATATAGTGGTCAAATTATATACATTCCAAAGAAAGAGGTTCAAAACTAATCAAATTGAATGACTTAAGGCTTGAGCTAGGCCATGATATAAAAGAGGGTGAATGGAAATCCCATATGAGGCCATATAGTAGGCACTTGTATGGATAGTTTTTTATACTTTACAATGAGAAAGAAAAAGGTATTTATAAGGAGGAAACATTTCCCTCTAAGATTTGTGTAGGAATTCAAAATTGTCCATTTTAAAATTACCTAGGCTAGTCAACATAAATGTCTACTTATCTTTGAGTCTTTGGGAATTTGTAGCCTTAAAAACTATTGGAAATATGGCATGATGGGACTTGATATGGTGTTATATAAATTACATTAGTGATCTCCCATGATAATACCTTTGTGATCCTTCTCCATTTAATACCTTGGGTTTGATGTTGCCCCTTGGGTTGTCTTATGTGTCATTACATTTAATGCTCTAGTTGTTTCCTCGAGTGTTGTATCTGATCATGGAGTGTCAGCCAAAAAAATGGATCACTGTCCATTCCTCTATGTTTGGTTTCTATGGGTTGGTTTGGTGTTCCATTTATGATCAATACATTTCTTCCTCTTTTATCTTGGTTAGCCTACCTTGACCAAATTTCTTCCAATTGCTCCATTCAAGGACCTATTCTTGCTTTTCCATGTTCCTTTCATCCTATAAGGGACACACTCTTTCATTAGGTTTCCTTTTCTTATTAGTTATCTTTTTCTACCCCTTGATACTCCTATTTCACCATAGACTTCGAGGAGACCTTGCAGGGGTCAACAAACTTGAAAGTTTAGGGAAGGTTTTATAGTGGGAAATATTTTGAGTTGCTCTATACTTTCCTATCCTTCAATTATTAAGCTCCTCTTGTGGGAGGAAAGGATCTCATATTTCCATGTTCTTTTTCAATCACCTTGGATCTTGCTTTTCCTCGAATAAGGAATGGACCTCAATACCTAGGGATTCTCGATGGTGTTGTATTGTAATTGCAATAGGGATTGGGGAACACCCTTGAACATAGAGGAGGATAAGACCTATGGTATATATTCTCTAGGAAGAAGAAAAGTCCAAAGGTGTTGGATGAAGCAAGATATTGCTAAAGGCAAATCCTCTTTTGTTATCACCATAAAGGCTTAGGAACTCCAACCAATAATATAAATTGCCTTATTTGCCCTAAAAATGCTTTTGAGTCATTGTTCTTAGTCTGGTATAGTGGGTTAGCTAGAATTTGTGGCGTGGGAAGCTTCAGGGTTAGAGTCAAATTATATTGGAAACCTCTCCTCGATGGCACTTTTGATGGAATTTGGCATTGTATGATTTGTTAGTACAGAAGATCCTTGGATTTCACATCTTGTCTCTCCTTAGTGGACTTTGATTCAATTTTTGATCAAAATTACCCTTTGAGTAGGATTTTCTTAGTGTAGTGAATTTTCACATCTTTGGTGACTCATAGGGGAACCCCTACTAGTAGGAGTCAGGGAACCTAGAGTAAAGTGCCTTGTCCACTGGGAATAAAGTCATAATGAGGGTAAATCGTGATGCTTTTACAACAAATATGGATGCTGGGGAAGGATATCATCAATGGAAATATTTCTAGACTTTTGTGAAAGCTAGAAGGGGTATAACCCATTTTCTAGGCCTTTTCTCCATAGGATGACTCTCAAGGTTTTTCTCCCTTGCATTTATCTTCTGACATGAGGGTAGTATGAAAAGAAACTTTTTATCATGCTTGGATAATGGGGGTCATCATCATCCTTCATTCTACCTTATGCCTAATTATGGTGGCTATTTGTATTTTGATCAAACTGCCTCTATTACTAATTCCAAGAGGGTTAGTGTGCATAAAAAATATGAATGCTGGGGAAGGATATCATCAATGGAAAATTTTCTAGACTTTTGTGAAAGCTAGAAGGGGTATAACCCATTTTCTAGGCCTTTTCTCCATAGGATGACTCTCAAGGTTTTTCTCCCTTGCATTTATCTTCTGACATGAGGGTAGTGTGAAAATACTTTTTTTCTCATGCTTGGATAATGGGGGTCATCATCATCCTTCATTCTACCTTATTCCTAATTATGGTGGCTATTTGTATTTTGATCAATCTGCCTTTATTACTAATTCCAAGAGGGTTAGTGCGCATACCTTACATTAATTGTCCATAGAAATTTTCTTGGTAGCTAGGTAATTTATGAGGAACCCATTATTATAGTAGTATGCACTCAAGAGAATGACCCTAGATCTAATATTTGTCCATCAAGCCTTTTGCACTCACTCAATTCCCTAATATTATTCTATTTTGGGGTTGAAATTTTTGGAAAAATAGATGTCAAGTGACATTAAGAGGTCAACCACTAGATTGAGTTACTTATCCCATCATACCACATATTTTCTATCTAGTTGTAGAGCTAATATCACTACTTATACCATCACTTTTGGTAATGTTAAGGTGTTGAGCATGTGTGGAACCCAACAACTATGGACCAACTCGTTATTGGCCATCACGATAGGCAAAAGGGTCTTACCCCAATTTATTTGGTCATTAGGTCGGGGATCTACACGACTTTAGATTGTTTCACCTCTTGTTCCCTCTAATATACTAGGTCTTCCTTCAGGTCCTCCCCTAGTAGGGACCCTAGTTGTGGTTCATATTTGGGCTTATCTTCTACTGATCTAAAAACCTTCAAGAGATCCTAGATTTCATTATTGGAATTTACCAAAGGAACCAATGGTTATGGGCCTAAAGTACTCATGGTGATGAGTGTTTTTTTTTTGGTTTAGTTACTCCACTTCCTTGAGATTATTTAGTAGCTTTGGGTTGGGTTCACTTCTTGAGATCCAGTTGATTTCAATACTCATTGATCATTCGTTAATGGGTCCAATTGTCTATTGTACATTTTTCCTTTTCTTTCCACATGATCAAAACCTATTCTAGGGAAGCAATATTTTGGGTAAGGATATCCTAGGGAAATACCAATATAACAAGAATATTTCCCTTGGTTCCCTTGTGGGAGGCCAAAAACCTTGCTTTGGATGATGATGGGGATAAACCCCTAGAAATGGTTGGTAGTTCATGATTAAATGTACCTAATTTAGATGCTATGTGGAAAAACCTTGAGGTACCAAATAATTGAAAACCTTGTTGCATTGCTACTTTCTCAAAGCTCAATAATTCCTTGGAAAGAGCTTGGTATCTCATTCTTAGCTCATCCATTTTGGATTTAGGTGGGAATTTTGGAGCCAAATGAAAAGGGAAGTGGGAAAAGCTAATTTTATGAGGGAAATAAGGTGGTAGGAAATAGGTTTTTTATAGAGTAATGGTAGGCACAAGGGATGAGGGGATAGAGGCAACCTACCTATCTAGATGATGTCATATTTTGCCTAGATGACTATATGGTAAGCTGTTAGCAAGGAGTTTCCTCATTAGGTTTTGACCATCATAGTAATATTTGAATGGAAATAATTAATATAGAAAATGAGTGCTATACTTGGGGGGTTTAATATCATCCTATATTCTATACCAATTTTTATGGAACTAGATATTGAAATCATTTATTACCTCTATGGGAGCCCACTTGATATTCATTGGGTGCTCTAAAAGGGATACTCCATCTACCTTCTCCCTAAATCTATCTACCAAATTGGTGGTAAGTTGATCCCAACCCTCGATTGAATGTGAAAGGAGCGATATATACCATTACCATGCTTTTCCTTTGAAAGATGGTACTAGAAGCCTCAACATCATATCTTGTGTAACCATATTATGCAATACACAAAGGCTACCATATGATGTAGATGCTCAATTTGTGTGATCGCATCTTCTTCGATGAACTCAGGCAAGTACTTAGGAGATACAATGGGAATTAGATCCTAGATGTTTTGTCTAGTCAAGTGTACTAGGGGGTCTCCATCATTCCTCGTTGGGATTCCCTTAAAATTTAGTTTCATGGCCATGTTTAGGTTTGTACAAGGTTTCTAAATGAAAAGGTGATACTTAGTATTGCTTCAAAAAATCAATAAATAGAGATCTTCACCAGGATCTATATTTGAAAAACTTTGTGTTAGATTATAGGGTTGTCTCCAACAGAGTCACTAAATTTAATCGGTTCTTTGACAAAGGGAGTCACCAAGTGCATGCTTATAGTGATTCAACAAGTAGGGGATTGAGGCCTTCACTAGACCTCCATCTAATCTTTTGATAAAGGGGTAAATATAGTGATTTGGATGCCACCAAGCATGTCAGATGAACTATTGATGGCCAAAAATGGTTCATATGATCCAATAATCGTGACCACCCACATGCAGTTCATCGAGTGTATCTGATGCTTGTGCATCATGTGGAGTGCCTGTTTGAGAAGTATAGAGAGCATGTGATGCAACATTTTTGAATGACCTATGGATTTTTTTACCAGAGTTGAATCCTTGTTTGGATGTGATATTCAATGCTCCTCTTTCTCCCTAAGCTATCCCAATATATTGGGTCTTTGATAGGGAAAAGGGTTAGTAGAATAGTGGTAAATAATTAAAAGCAAATAACAAGTAAATCAAATCTACTCTTATGAGGTGATACATCAATGGTCTTAAACTCCTTGCATCAAAGTGGATTAAATGAATACATACATCATAGTTGATGATACATAAGGAATACTATTTCCCTAAATATGAGTTACATCGAACAAGCACACATAAGAACCAAGATAGAAAGGGAAATAGTCACAACTTATCCTATATATAATGGCTAGACTACATTCATGCCAAATAAAATGGCTCAAAACTAATCAATTTGAAAAATTCAAGGCTTGAGCCAAACCATGATACAAAAGAGGGTGAAGGAAAACCTAATACAAGGCCAAATACTATTTATGGATATGGCTAGCTTTTGATCCTTTACAATGAGAAAGAAAGAGGTATTTCTATGAAGTTGAGAAAATTTCCACCCAAAATTTATGTAGGAATTCAAAATTGTCCATTTTAAAATAACCTCGGCTAGTCAAGATCAATGTTGAATGATCTTCGAGGATTTGGGGATCTATAGCCATAAATACTACTAGCATGTTAGCTTTATGCGACATTTAATATCATCAAATTTCTTATATTGGTGATATCCCATGATTAGAACTTTGGGATCCTTCTCCATTAATGTCTTAGGTTTGGTGTTGCCCTTTGGGTTACCTTCTATCTTGCTACTTTGAATGCTCCAATTGTTGGCTATTTGTATTATGATCAAAGTGTCTTTAGTACTAATCCCAAGAGGATTGGTGTGCATACCTTACCTTAATTGTCCATAAAATTATTCTTAGTAGCTAGGTAATTTATGAGGATCCCCTTATTATAGTAGGATGCACTCAAGAGAATGGCCCTAGCTCTAATATTTATCCATAAAGCCTCTTGCATTCACTCAATTCCCTAATATTCTTCTATTTTGGGTTAATTTTTTTGGGAAAATAGATGTCAAGAGACATTAAGAGGTCAACCACTAGATTGAGTTCCTTGTCCCATCATCCCACATCTTTTCTGGCTAGGTGTAGAGCTAATCTCACTAATTCTGCCATCAATTTTGGCAATGTTAAGGTGTTGATCATGGGTGGCACCCACCAACTATGGAACAACTTGTTATTGGCCATCAAGATAGGTAAAGGGGTCTCACCCCAATTTGTTTGGTCATTAGATCAGGGATCTACACGAATTTAGATTGTTTCACCTCTTGTTCCCTCTAATCTACTAGGGCTTCATTCGGGTCCTACCCTAGTAGGGACCCTAGTTGTGGTTCATATTTGGTCTTATCCTCTACTGATATAAAAACCTTCAAGAGATCTTAGATGTCATTATTGGGATTTAACAAAGGAACCAATGGTTATGATCCTAAAGAACTCATGGTGATGAGTGTTTTTTTTTATTTAGTTACTCCATTTCCTTGAGATTCTTTAGTAGCTTTAGGTTGGGTTGACTTCTTGAGATCCAATTGATTTCAATACTCACTGAGCATTGGTCAATTGGTCCAATTTCCTATTGCACATTTTTCCTTTTCTTCCCACGTGATCAAAACCTATTCTAGGGAAGCAATATTTGGGGTAAGGATTTCCTAGGGAAAGGCCAATATAACAAGCATATCTTCCATTGGTGCCCATGTGGGAGGCCAAAAACCTTGCTTTGGGTGATGATGGGGATAAACCCCTAGAAATGGTTGGTAGTTCATTATTGAATGCATATGATTCATATGCTATGTGGAAAAACCTTGAGGTACCAAATAATGGAAAACCTTGTTGTCCTACTACTTTCTCAAAATCAATAATTTCTTGGAAAGAGCTTGGTATCTCCTTCTTAGCTCATCCATTTTGGCTTTAGGTGGGTAGTCTGAAGCCAAAAGAAAATGGGAGGGGGGGAAGATAATTTTATAAGGGAAATAAGGTGGGAGTAAATAGGTTGTTTAGCGAGTGATGGTAGGAACAAGGGATGAGGGGATAGAGGCAACCTAGCTATCTAGATGAGGTCATATTTTGCCTAGATGACTATATGGTAGTTTTTTAGCAAGGATTTTCCTCCTTAGGTTTTGACCATCATGGTAATATTTGAATGGAAAGTCTTAATATATAAAATGAGTGCTATACCTAGGGGGTTTAATATCATCCTAGATTCTATACCAATTTTTGTGGAACTAGGTATTTAAATTGCCCATTACCTCCATGGGAGCCCATTTGATATTCATTGGGTGCTTTAAAAGAGATATTCCATCTACCTTCTCCCTAAACCTATCTACCAACTTGGTGATAAGTTGATCCCAAATCTCGATTGAATGTGAGATAAGCGATATATACCATTCTCATGATTTGCCTTTGAAAGATGCTATTAGAAGCCTCAACATCATATTTTTGTAACCATATTATGCAATACACAAAGGCTACCATATGATGTAGATGCTCCATTGGTGTGATCACATCTTCTTCGATGAACTCAAGTAAGGAATCGAGAGCTACAATGGGAATTAGATCCTATATGTTTGGTCTAGTCGAGGGTACTAGGGGGTCTTTGTCATTCCACATTAGGGTTCCCTTATAATTTAGTTGCATGGCCATGTTTAGGTTAAAGGCTACTAAATGAAAAGGAAATACTTAGTATTGCTTCAAAGAAATGTGGAAATTGAGATCTTCACTAGGATATCTATTTGAAAAAACTTTGTATTAGATTCTAGGGTTGTCTCCAACAGAGTCACTAAATTTAATCAGTTCTTTGACCAGGGTAGTCACCAAGTGCATGCTTATAGTGATTCAATAAGTAGGGGATTGAGGCCTTCACTAGACCTATATCTAATATTTTGATCAAGGGGTAAATATAGTTATTTGGATGCCACCAAGCATGTTAGTTGAAAATAGTTCTTATGCTCCAAGCACCATGACCATCCACATGCAGTTCATCAAGTGTATCTAATGCTTGTTCCTCATGTGGAGTTCCTGTCTGAGAAGTCTAGAGAGCATGGGATGTAGCTCCTTTGAATGACATATGGGTTTTTTTTTTTACCAAGGTCGACTCCTTGTTTGGATGTGATCTTCAACGATCATTTTTCTCCTTAAGCTAGTCCAATATATTGGGTCTTTGATAGGGAAAAGGGTTAGTAGAATAATGGTAAATTATTAAAATAAAATAACAAGTAAATCAAATCTACTCTTATGATGTGATACATCAAATGTATTAAACTCCTTGCATCATAGTGGATTAAATGAATACATACATCATAGTTGATGATACATAAGGAATACTAATTCCCTAAACATGAGTTGCACTGAACAAGCACACATAAGAACTAATATAGAAAGGGAAATAGTCATAAATTATCATATATATAATGTCTAGACTACATTCATGCCAAATAAAATGGCCCAAAACTAATCAATTTGAACAATTCAAGGCTTGATCCAGACCATGAAACAAAAGAGGGTGAAGGAAAACCTGATACAAGGCCAAATACTAGTTATGGGTATGGCTAGCTTTTGATCCTTTACAATGAGAAAGAAATAGGTATTTTTAAGAAGTGAAGAAATTTTCCACCCAAAATTTATGTAGGAATTCAAAATTGTCCATTTTAAAATTTCCTGGGCTAGTCAAGATCAATGTTGAATGATATTCAAGGATTTGGGGATCTATAGCCATAAATACTACTAGCATGTTAGCTTGATGGGATATTTCATATCATCAAATTTCTTACATTGGTGATATTCCATGATTAGACCTGTGGGATCCTTCTCCATTAATGTCTTAGGTTTGGTGTTGCCCTTTGGGTTGCCTTCTATGTTGCTACTTTGAATTCTCTAGTTGTTGCCTATTTTTCTGCTGATCAAACTGCCTTTAGTACTGATCCTAAGAGGGTTGGTGTGCATACCTTACCTTAATTGTCCATATAATTATTCTTTATAGCTAGGTAATTTATGAGGAGCCCCTTATTATAGTAGCATGCACTCAAGATAATGATCCTAGCTCTAATATTTGCCCATCAAGCCCCTTGCACTCACTCAATTTCCTAATATTCTTCTATTTTGGGTTTGAAATTTTTGGAAAAATAGATGTCAAGTGACATTAATAGGTCAACCAATATATTTAGTTCTTTGTATCATCATCCTACCTCTTTTATGGCTAGTTTTAGAGCTAATATCACTGCTTATGCCATCACTTTTGGTAATGTTAAGGTGTTGATCATGGGTGGCACCCAACAACTATGGAGTAACTTACTATTGGCCATCAAGATAGCCAAAAGGGTATCATCACGATTTGTTTGGTCATTAGGCCAGGGATCTACATGACTTTGGATTGTTTCACCTCTTGTTCCTTATAATCTACTAGGGCTTCTTTCAGGTCCTCCCCTAGTAGGGACCCTATTGTGGTTAAGATTTAGGCTTATCGTCTACTGATCTAAAAACCTTCAAGATATCCTATATGTCATTATTCGGATTTACCAAAGGAACAAATGGTTATGAGCCTAAAGTACTCATGGTGGTGAGTGTTTTTTTGGTTTAGTTACTCCACTTCATTGAGATTCTTTAGCAGCTTTGGGTTGGGTTGATTTCTTGAGATCCAGTTGATTTCAAAACTCATCGAGCATTGGTCAATTGGTCTAATTGCCTATTTTACATTTTTTCTTTTCTTTCCACGTGATAAAAACCTGTTCTGGGAAAGCAATATTTGGGGTATGGATGGCCTAGGGAAATACCAGTATAGCAGACATATTTCCCTTGGTGCCCTTGTGGGAGGCCAAAAACCTTGCTTTGGGTAATGATGGGGATAAACCCCTAGAAATGGTTGGTAGTTCATGATTGAATGCCCCCAATTCACATGCTAAGTGGAAAAACCTTGAGGTTCCAAATAATGGAAACTCATGTTACTTTACTACTTTCTCAAAATCAATAATTCCTTGGAAATATCTTGGTATCTCCTTCTTAGCTCATCCATTTTGGATTTAGGTGGGAAGTTTGGAGCCAAATGAAAAGGTGAAAGGGAAAAGCTAATTTTATGGGGGAATTATTGTGGGAGTAAATGGATTTTTTAGCGAGTGATGGTAGGCACAAGGGATGAGGGGATAGATGCAACCTACCTATCTAGATGAGGTCATATTTTGCCTAGATGACTATATGGTAGGTTGTTGGTAAGGATTTTCATCCTTAGGTTTTGACCATCATGGCAATATTTGAATGAAAAGACTTAAGATATAAAAAGAGTACCATACCTAGGGGGGTTTAATATCATCCTGGATTCTATGCCAATTTTTGTGGAACTAGGTATTAAAATAATCCATTACCTCCATGGGATACCACTTGATATTTATTGGGTGCTCTAAAAGGGATACTCTATCTGCCTTCTAGCTAAACCTATCTACCAACTTGGTGGTAAGTTGATCCCAACTCTCATTTTAATGTGATAGGATCGATATATACCATTTCCATGCTTTGCATTTGAAAGATGCTACTAGAATCCTCAATATCATATTTTGTGTTACCATATTATGTAATACACACAAAGGCTACAATATGATTTAGATGCTCCATTGGTGTGATCACATCTTCTTCTATGAACTCAGGTAAGGACTCAAGAGCTAGAATGGGAATTAGATCCTAGATGTCTGGTCTAGTCAAGGGGACTAGGGGGCCTCGGTCATTCCACGTTGGTGTTCCCTTAAAATTTAGTTGCATGGCCATGTTTAGGTTCCTACAAGGATGTTAAATGAAAATGTAATACTTAGTATTACTTCAAAAAATAGAGAAATGAAGATCTTCACCAGGATATCTATTTGAAAAAAATTGATGTGGTAGATTCTTGGGTTGTCTCCAACAGAATCACTAAATTTAATTGGTTCTTTGACCAGGGAATTCACCAAGTGCATGCTTATAGTGATTCAATAAGCAGGGGATTGAGGCCTTCATTAGACCTCTATCTAATATTTTTATCAAGGGGTACATATAGTGTTTTGGATGCCACCAAGCATATCAATTGAACTATTGATGGCCAAAAATGGTTCTTATGCTCCAAGAACCATGACCATCCACATGCAATTTTTCAAGTGTATCTGATGCTTGTGCCTCATGTGGAGTGTCTGTCTGAGAAGTTTAGGAAGAATGGGATGCAACTCCTTTTAATTACCTATGGGTTTTTTTTACCAAGGTTGACTCCTTGTTTGGATGTGACCTTCAATGCTCCTTTGTCTCCCTAAGCTAGCCTAATACATTAGTTCTTTGATAGAGAAAAGGGTTAGTAGAAAAGTGGTAAATGATTAAAAGTAAATAATAGGTAAATAAAATATACTCTTATACATTGAAGGTCTTAAACTCTTTGAATCATAGTGTGTTGAATGAATACACACATCATAGTTGATGATACATAAGGAAAACTATTTTTCCAAACATGAATTGCACCGAACAAGCACATATAAAAACCAATATAGAAAGGGAAATAGTTACAACTTATCATATATAATGGCTAGACTACATTCATGCCAATAAAATGGCTTAAAACTAATCAATTTGAACAATTCAAGGCTTGAGATAGACCATGATACAAAAGAGGGTGAAGAAAAATCCCATACAAGGCCAAATACTAGTTATGGGTGTGGCTAGCTTTTGATCCTTTACAATGAGAAAGAAAGAGTTGTTTATAAAAGTGAAGAAAATTTCCACCCAAATTTTATGCAAGAATTTAAAATTATCCATTTTAAAATTTCTTGGGATAGTCAAGATCAATGTTGAATGATCTTCGAGGATTTGGGGATCTATAGCCATAAATAATGCTAGCATGTTAACTTGATGAGACATTTTATATCATAAAATTTCTTACACTGGTGATATCCCATGATTAGGCCTTTGGGATCCTTCTCCATTAATATCTTATATTTGGTGTTACCCTTTGGGTTGCCTTATATATTGTTGCTTCCAATGCTCCAGTTGTTGCTTTGAGAGTTGTATCCAGTCATGAGGTGTCATAGTTAAAATTAGATCACCATCCATTCCTTTATGTTTGGTCACTATGGGTTGATTCAATGGTCCAATTATTATCAACATATTCCACATATTCTACCCTTCCTACCCCATCAAAAACAAATAATGATTTAACTAATAATATTTGGATGAGAAAATTATTGGAAGTGCTAAAAAACATAGTGAATCAAAGCAAAAATAAAAATAAATAATGATAATAACCTCAAAAATAGCAACCTCAGAGAACCCCTATCTCATTAAATATCAAGTACATTGGAAAGGTGTGAAGCAAGGAATAAACCAAGCTCATAATAATATGGTGAATGCCAATTTGAGGTTCAACACACTATGGTATTTTCCAAGCAATGTGGAATACAACCCTTTATAATGTGTTGTACTCATCATATATTTCTAGACAACCTAGTACAATAAACATTGTTAGGCTCAATAGACCATTATCTTAGTTCAATTGAAACTTATATAAAGTCAACCTACATGCTAACAAACCCAACTATAATAGTTAATTCTCATATTTCCAAATTTCAATAATGTTATCTTTACCAGTTTTAAATTTATGAAAATAGATGAAGATTCCACATTTGAGGATGGTGTTATATGTACTAACTAACAAAGGATTGAGACTAGAGGCAATAGGAAAACACCTAAGGAGCAACCTAGAGCATTGAGCCAGAATGAGAAAAATAAGAGTGTAATCTCATTTAGGAGAGGAAGGCCACTATTAAAATTGATGGATAAATCTATACAACAAGAGAAGCAAGAGGAAAATGCTGAGAATAATGTTAGAGATAAGGCCCAAGGATTTTCACAAACTAGTATGAACAAACAAGCAAATAATGGAAAGAATCACAAAAACTAAAAATGAGGAATGTATACGGAATAGATAATTCTACAAATAAAATGAATGACAAGGAAGAAATCAATTATAGAAAGAGGGAGATCAATTTCTAAAGTACCCCTCTTTCACTAGTTAAGGTCATGCAATAGTTATAAAATAATATCAAAATTTATCATATGTAGTAAGAGTAGCTCTATCAAATTCAAATTTAACATCATTGAAGAGATAAATAATATGCCTTCCAAATTTATTATCTTGGATATGTGATTAATTCCTAATAAATAAGATTTGCTTTAAGAGGACTTCAAAGACCAAGAAAGGAGTTATGCTAAAAACAAGTAACCAAAGCTTGCTCAAATTAGTATAACTAAACAAAAAAACATGATAATGGAGAATCCAATTGTTATCCAAGTGACTATGATTGATATGCTAAATTCCCAAAATTCCAAAATATTGAAGCCACTTCTATTTTGCATGAACCTAAAAATTAAAAATTATTTATTGAAAATTTGTATAGACAACTTATAGCTAGCAATGACAATGATGCAAAAAGTATCTTGTGAAGATATGGGTATACCCTACACCAAGATATTTAGGCATCTAATCTAGATGGATGGCATGAGGGTGAACATAGTGGGATTTCTTAAAGACCTAATTATAATAATAGCAAAACACCTAGATTTGGTAGTTATACAAGAACTAATAATTGTTGATCTTATCCATACTTTAATATATTATTGTCTAGAGAATGAACATGCAATTAATCAAGAGATGATTACTTGGTGATGGATTATACTCATATGAATATGCCCAAATATTATAAAGTGATCAAGATTGAGTATGATACTCCTTGTAATTTTCTATTACACAAGATGGATGAGGTTTGCACTATAAAATGGAACAAACTTCCATATTTTTTAGATGATGATAAAGGGTTTGGATATGATCAATCCTTTGAAATGGGCATGATGATTAGTGTGATTCAAGGCAAATATGATATAGAGAGTAATTATGAATATAATAGTTGATAAATTAGCTCATTATATAAAAATAATCTAATCTCTTAGCCCTAACAAGTTGAGGAATTGCCAAAACCACGATAATGCACTTTGATTGTGCCAAAACCAAAAATGGGGTAGGCTCTAGCATCCAACTCATTGACCACAAGCTACACAAACCAATTTTACATACAAACTATTATTCAATTATATGAACAATGTGGTTAAGTATGAAGTAATGTGCATTAACTTATAAATCTAAAAAAATGGGCATCAAGAAGCTGAGGATATAAAGTGACTCCAAATTAACTATAAACTAGGCTAATTCCCAATTTTCCACAAAGAATAATCACCTAAAGTTGTACAAGCATCATATTTAGGATTTTCTAGATAGTTTTAACATGTATAAAACTAAGGCAATCCCTAGGGAGTTGAATACTAGAGTAGATAAACTGGTATGCATAGTGGCTAGATTTGACCCCACAACTAACATTTAAGATAAGCCAAAAAAATTTAGTAGATTTTAGGCCTATCATTACTAATAAATATGATCACTAGCAAGTCTTCAACAACAATGAACTAGTAGATGATTTTGCAAAAAGTGGTAGGGTCTCACATGTTGTTACTCTTAGATGGTTTCTTAAGATACAACTAGATATAGGTTAAAAATGATGACTAGCATAAAGTAGTATTGACCCCTAAATGAAGGAATTTTTCTTACTAAAGGATGCCTTTTTTACTATTAAATGTAAGGGCTACCTCCCAAAGAATTATGAATATTGGTTTTGTAGAACTAGTTAGTACGATAATCCTCTTATACCTCAATGATTTAATTGTTTATTCCAAAGACAATAATAAATTTATTGAGCATCTTGAGTTAGTCTTTCAAAGGTGTGGGGAGTTCAACATATCACTTAAACCCAAAAATCCATCTTCATGGTCTAAGAAGGCAATTTATTAGGTCATGTAGTGTCAAAAGAGGGCTTAGCCATAGACCTTGATAGGATAAATTAAATCCAACACCTTTCCTTTACCACCTCTATCAAAGGATTACTATCTTTCCTAGATAAAATCTAGTTTATTATCAAATTCATAACTTATTTTCCCCAAAAATTAGATTAATTACCAAAATGCTAAAAAGGAAGTTGCCCTAGTATGGACCAATGAAGGTACACAATCATTTCAGGACATCAAAAATTCCACTACTCAAGCCCCATATTAGTCAATCATGATTTTCTCAAATATTTTAGGTTTTATGTATTAAGTACAAGTAAAAGTATTTCCATAGATCTAACTTAGGAGAATGACAAACATGAAGAGCACCCCACCTCATTTATGGGTTGGGTCCTCCATAACTACAAAGAGAGATACATATTTATTGAAAATAGGTGTTTTCCAACATGGAGGATCTCAAGAAATTAAAATACTACCTATCATAGAGAAAAACCACCTATTAATTAAAATACTACCAAATTTGTAAAGTGTACACGATTGTTGCTAATTCTAAATCATATGGGACATAATTCTTATCATAATACTTAAAATTACATGAATTACATGCTATTACTTATCCCTCTTGCATGAGTACCCTACATAACCCCTCATATAATGTATCCATGGTAACTATAAATTTTCCATTGGGATTAGGCACCTTTAGGACTATAGTTGTCAACTTTTCCTTGAGGGGTTGAAAATATTTTTCGCACCATTCTAACCATTCAAAACTTTTCCCTTTTCACTATTACATTTAATATTGTACTAACCTATAATGAATTTGATCTTGATTGGGTCCACCACTATTCCCTTGACAATTATTATGTGGCATTCATAGTATATCTTATTTTGTAGAAAAGGTGCATCTTGACAACTTCTCATAACTTCAATGTCCTCTTAATCTATTCGTCACTATTCAATTATGCTCAAAACACTCACTTTTATTTGAGGAGTAGATCAAAGTGTCATCTAGAAATATGATTACAAATTTATTCAAAAATTCCTAAAATACATATTTCATCAAGTTCATGAAATTTGTGGGTGTATTCATAAATCCAGAAGGCACCACTCTGAATTTATAGTGTCTATTTTTTTTCTAAAAGGATAGTCCTCATAGGTCTAAGCTTTCTCCTCCATTTTTTCTATATGCATAGTGTATGAAAGACATACTTTCCATTGATCCTTTTTAGGTTTCTTCACTAAGATCTACCTAAAAATAACATGTCTACTTTTTCCTTGAATAATAGTATTATAATCCTTACCATCTATGCTTTCTACTATTTTATCATAATAATTCCCCTTTACCCTATGCTTCCAAGCCAATCAATACTTATGATAACATCATAGGATCCTAAGGGAGCCACATAAATATTTACCTCTATAGTAAAGTAAGGAAGTTTCAACTTAACCATGAAAAGGCATTGGTCAACTCTATTTCTTTTCTCAATTTCCATATTTAACATTCCATGATTTAGACATAAATGCAACTTATCTATTTATCTTATCTAGAGGGTGCAATTATATAAATGTTTTACATGTTATTAAACTCATTTTGAAGCTTTTTTATTTTAATGTTATCATGCTTTAACAAATGTATTATTTTTTTCATATTAATAAGAAACTAATAAATTTAGCAAGTGAATAATTATACAAATATGTATTAAAAAATCATTAACATAATTATATAAAATTTTAACAATGTAATTTTAATCTTAAAATAAATAAAAAATAAAATTATTATTTTAAACCTTTATTCAAAGTAAACTTAACTGATTTCAAATTATAATATTATTTATAAATATTAATTAAAGTTTGAAGGTGTGATATGTATATATAAACCACCTCTCACTCCATGGTAATAAATGAGCTAACTTACTGTTATATTGAATCATATCTATTTCAAATATTTTAGTGGTATGTAGTTAAAATCTCATATAAGTTACTTTAAGAAGGATGATCCTTATTCTATCTCAAAAAAGGTGGTTTCCTTTGTACTCTTAGGAGGGTGGCCTATCTATACTTTGCATTCTTAAAAATAATAAATTATTTATTTAAGTAGGTTAAGTTTATTATTTATATATATATATATATATATATATATATATATATATATATATATATATATATATATATTTTTGGTTACACGTAGAGTTGGTCACAACCACACTATTTTTAGTAATTGACAAACGTAAGGACTATTTTTAGTAATTGACAAACATAAGGTTTAAACCAGATGGATTGCCTCTACCAAACCTATTTCACCATGTTATTGCTGACCTGGTGTGAAGGGGACCATTGGTCGCTCGTGCATCATTGGTTTAACATGCACTCAAAAGATTCAGATCAAACTACTACCTTGCAAAGAGGCTGCCCCTGATGTTTGAGAATGGGTGTCTTCTTGATAAATGTTTGGTCAAACAAGCACTTACCAATCCACTTAGCCCTCGTGAACCTATTATATTAACTCAATAGTATGATATAATCAATTTTTTTATCATACTCACATATCCTACATCAACTTAGGTATTTTAAATAAAAACCTAAAATTACATCGTACACACCAATAGTCAATGTGAGTGGACACTAAATTATTTCCAATCATTCCACATTTTATAAAGGAATTTTACGTATTCAATACTAGTATTTAATTGAAAAAATGAGCTCTGGTGATTTTTTCCTCTGAACTAGGGTTTCTGGAACTTCGAATTTTTTTGGGCATCAGGCGGATTCTTTGTAGTGATTTTTCGGTTCTTGTGGATGCGAAGGCGGGTCGGCTGTCCCGGGGAGGGTCCAATGGGGACTCCTCCGGATCCTCTCACAAGGAGAAAGAGCTCTTTTGTGGAGCTGCTAAAAGATAAGTCTCCATCCTCTAATGATGAAGCTCAGAGAAATGTTTTGCATTCGCTCTTCAAGAATGCTGGAAAGAGATCAACAGGCCAACGTGTCAATGGATGCCTTCCGCAGTCTGAATCAAGGCCTAAGATTGTCATCGAGCCAAAGATGGTCAAAGACACTATCTTATATAGAGCCAACCATGATCTGATCTACAAATTCATGGGTATTCGCCCTACCCTGAATTTCTTGCATACCTGGATCAGAAAAAACTGGGAACCTCATGGTGAGTACTCCTTATGGTCCATTAGCAATGGGTATTTCATTGTTAGTTTTTCTTCTCTGGGTGATAGAAATAAGGCTTTTGAATCGGAAAAGAGGAACCATGGTCCAGCAGGGTTATTTGTTCAACCCTGGAGAATGGGTTTCGATCCTCGTATTGAACCCACGGCTGTCCCGGTTTGGATCCGGTTGTATGCTCTTCCAATGGAGTTTTGGGGTGAGCAGGTTCTGGAAATGATCGGCAACTCCCTTGGAAGACATTTGGGTGTCTCCAAAGACACCATAGAGGGTAACACAATTGTTTTTGCAAGAATTTGTGTGGAAATGGATATTAGCCGACCTCTGCCGGCGAGAGGTGGAACTTGAACTAGCGGGACTATCTTGGATCCAGCAGCTAGACTATGAGGCTCTACCCTTCAGATGCAGAGTTTGCCACAAACATGGGCATCTGGCCCGATTTTGTCCAAATAATCTGAACACAAAAGTGGAGTCCCCACTTGGAATGCCAAATCGTCCCAGGGAGGGTAAGTCAACCCTAACCAAAGAACCAATCAATACTCCTCAGGGTAAAGAGGTTCAGCAAGATGGCTTTGAACAGCCCAAAAGAAGGAGAAAGCAAAAGAAAAATGGTAAGGAGCAATCACAACCCAAGCCAGCCAACAGGTATGAAATTTTTAAGACACTAGTGGATCAAGAGGATCAAGTTATGGAAGGAGTGGATGTGAATATTGAGGACAATAATATCCACGCTCAAGCTTCTCCTTCATCTCCCACCGTTATAGAACAGGTAATTGAGTACACTGAGATACCACAGTAAGAGAATGTAGGGGCATTGATAGTGCATTCCCAAGCGCAACCAATGAGCAAGGAGGTCAGCATGGGAATAGCAAAAAAGAATAGAGAAAGGCCTACCCTAGGGATAACTCAGGTGGAAAAGAGACCAAAAAATAGCAGCTCTCAAGGCGGGGGTAGAAAATCAAACAAGGACCTGCTAGCGAGTTCAAGGAGACAAACTGATCATTGGAGGATCGGTGAGGACAATTGATTCTTACTGCTCTCAAGGTTTTCAATGATTATACAATCATGGAATATTAGGGGTTTAAATAGTAGAACCCATCAATCTGCTGTTCAAAGACTCTTAGGAAAATGCAAAACAATTTTTTTGCTTATCCAGGAGACAAAAATGTCGTTAGATCTTATGTGTAAAACGAGTTAACGAGAATCTGGAGGGGCGCTGGTCATATGGCTGTGGCTACCCAAGGTGCCTCAGGGGGGATTGTTACTCTGTGGAACTCTCTAGAATGGATTGCAATAGAACATATAGCTTGGAGGGGTGTTCTCACATCTCATTTTTGGAATAATGTCACAGTTGAACATGTTTTAATCACAAATTTCTATGGGGCTCAAAACCTTGATGGCCAGCGGCTCCAATGGAAAGTTGTGCATAACATGAGGACCTCAAGGGAAGATTTAGACTGGATTATTTTCAGGGATTTTAATGCTAAATTATCTTCTAGAGATCGGGGAAGGGGGTACCCCAATTTTGGACCCAGGGGATCGTCTTCGATTGCCCAAGTCCAGGCTTTTCACTTAGTGGATATTAAAGGCCCTGGAACCAATTTTACTTGGACTAACAAAAGGAGGGAGCCACATAGCGGGGAAGGTAAAGCTTGACCGTTTTACTGGTTTCGAGAGGAGGCATTTGTCAAATGGAATACAAAATTCCAGATTTTGGAAGGTCCAGTTTGAGATCACTTTCCCATTTTGTTGGAGGGAGGGATTATGACGAGGCAGCATCACAAACCTTTTAAATTTGAGAATTTTTGGTTACAAAAAGAGGATCTTCGAAAGCAAATTCCACGAGTGGTGGGAAGAAGGTCGTCTACCTTTTGGTACTGCAATGTTTAGATTCCACAAACAACTTCATTATGTCAAATCTCAACTGAAACAATGGAGGCAAGCTAACAAGATAGACTTCCAGCTCCAAAGAGCTCCTTTGGTGGCTAGATGGGATGAGGTTCAAAAACACTTTAGGGAAGGAACAATTACAGAGCAGCTCAAATCCGAGGATGATGCCTTACGTAAAGCGGTTGAGGACATTGATAACCAAGAGGAGACCTTCTGGAAACAGAGAGCAAGAACCACTTGGTTATTAGAGGGTGATAGAAATACCAAGTTTTTCCATCGGTCTGCCTGTGCTAGGAGACAGATGAATAACATTGAAGCTCTTCAAGATGAGAATGGTCATTCCTTTGATACTCTTCCTGGTATGCATTCCCATTCAATCGATTATTTTTCTAAACTCTTTAAGGAAAGTATGGAGCAAGATGTAGAGGCTCAGAACGAAGTTATTGATGTCATACCCTCTGTTATCTCTGAGGAAGAAAACCAGACCCTTCTTAAACCCATTGATAAAGCAGAGGCGAAGGATGTGGTCTTTGGAATGAGCATCGGCAAAACTCCGGGACCGGATGGCTTTCCAATTGAGTTTTTCAGGCCTTTTGGGATACTTGTGGAGGAGGATGTTTTGGTTGTCATTGAGGAGTCCGAGAGGTAATAAAAGAATGCTTAAGGCATTAAATCATACCTTCATCACTTTAATTCCAAAAGGGGAGGAGGGGGTTCATATTTTAGATTATAGACCTATTGCCTTATGTAATGTGATTTATAAAATAATCACAAAGGTAATGGCTGAGTGGCTAAAACCTCTTTTACATAACATAATCTCCTCTGAGCAAGGGGGTTTTGTAGAGGGTAGGCAGATCTTGGATGGGGTGGTTCTTGCTCAGGAGGCAATCCATTCAATGCAAAAATATGGTAATAAAGGAATGTTCATTAAACTAGATATGTCAAAGGCCTATGATAGGGTGGAGTGGAGTTTCTTGTCAAAGTTGATGGCAGCCTTTGGTTTCTCTCAGGAATGGATAGATTGGGTCATGAGTTGTGTTTCTATGCCCTCTTATTCAGTTTTAATCAAGGGTCTTCCCTCGCAGACTTTTGGAGCCTCTCATGGTCTTCGTCAAGGGGACCCTTGCTCTCCCTATATTTTCCTCATTTTGGTTGAAGGATTAGGTAGACTTTTCTTGAGGAAAAGACATCAAGGTTTGTTGACAGGTATCAAGGTGGGTGAGGAATTTTTGACTCACTTACGGTTTGTGGATGATACGAGGATTGGTTGGAGTGGCCGGCTTCGGGGAAGCAAGAGTGATCTAGAGATACTCTTAATGTCTACCTTAGGGCTTCAAACCAAGTCATCAATGATAAAAAATCCAAAGTGGTTTTTCTCAATCTTGATCAAAGGCTACAGGACAGAGTTTTAGAGATCTTGGGATTCACAAGGACTTCTCTTCCAGTGGTTTACTTGGGGGTCCCTTTGCATTTCAAAAAACTAAAAATGGATATCTGGAAGGATATTTTGGATGGTATCAAAGATAGAATGAATCATTGGTCTCACAAATGGTTAAGCTATGGGGGTAGATTAACTTTTTTACAGTCAGTCATTCAGGCCATGCCAATTTATAAATTCTCTATCCTGGCTGCCCCACACTCTATATGGAAAGAGCTGGACAATATGGCTAGAAGATTTTTATGGGAAGGAGTGAAAGGAGAGAGGAAATGGGCCCTAGTTGGTTGGGATAAAGTAACCCAACCCAAGGAAAAAGGAGGGCTGGGCTTGAGAAGATCCAAACTAAATAATATAGCTCTAGGTTGGAAAAGTCATGCTTGGAGATGGATTTCCCAACCAACATCCTTATTCGAGCAGAATCCTATCTAGTAAATATTTGGGTCATGTTAACCCCAATGAGGTGGCCCGCTTTCCTTTGGATGGCCCTGGCTCCCTAGTGTGGCAGGCTCTCAAGATAGGTTCTCAGGTGGTTAAAGATCGACTATTTTGGAAAGTGGGGAGAGGGGAGAAGGCACGTTTTTGGACTGATTCATGGGATCAATACCCACCCATCATTGTTGAATTTCTTGAATTGCAACCAATTAAAACTGCCATTGAAACCAAGGGATGGGTCCTCATTGAAAGTTATTTCAACACTAGGCAGCTGGGGGAGTATAAGTTTAAGCAGTTTAAGAAGTTGGAGGAGTGGCCAATTCCAATCCCTCCGGCGTTGGCACCCATCATGACTAAAATCTTGTTAGACAGATTCCTTATTGGTAGAGATGAGGAGGATGAATTAGCTTGGGGCTATGGGAGCCTTGGTGTATATACAGTGAAGGACGGTTATGAGAAGATCCTCCCTGAGCCTCCCCCCCACTCATTCCCGGTTGAGGATTGGAAAAATATTTGGCACTCCAAGGGTTGGCCGAAAGTAAACCTTTTTCCTGGCAGTTTATGCACAATGGAGTTCTCTCTTTTGACAATCTCAGATGTAGAGGAATCATCGGTCCATCTCGATGTGTTTTATGCTACAAGAACGAGGAAACAGCTGACCACCTGATGTTTGAGTGCCCTTTCACGCGACAGATTTGGAAGCGTTGGCTTTCTTGCTATAAAATTCAAGTTAATGGTGACTTGAATCGGACTAATATCTGGAAAATATGGAAGAGTGGTCGATTTAAATCTAAAGCTCTTCGAATTGGCTGGGAGCTTGGATTAAATTTCATTTGGTGGCAAGTGTGGTTGGAGAGAAATGCTAGAATCTTTAGAGAAGTTTTTTCCTCGTTAGATGGAGTTTGGCAGGTCATCTGGAGTAAAGTCACAGAAATTGTAGCTCTCTATGCTATAGAAGAAACTCAGGTTGTTACTGGGCCAATGGAAGAGGGAGTTGAAGAGCAAGAGAGACAGGTCAGAGCTAGTTGGAAACCACCACCAGAAGGCTGGATTAAAATTAACACTGATGGAGTTGCAAAGGGTAATCCGGGTAGTGCTAGAATTGGAGTGGTTTGCCGGACTCATGATGGATTAGTGCTCTATTGGGAACTGCAAGGCTTGGGAAGAGCCACAAACAATGAAGCTGAAGTCGTTGCTATCAAATCCACTTCTATGTGGGCTGTGCAATAGGGCCACAGGAGGATCATTATTGAATCTGATTCTCAAGTAATGGTTGGAGCTCTTGATTGCATGAGGAACTTTGCTTTGAAAGCTTGGCGGTTGAGGATTCTGGTCTCTCAAATCAAGGAATTATGGAGGGAACTAGATGATGTGATTCCAGTTTATGTGAGCAGAAATTTAAACAAAGCGACAGATTTCCTGGCTAAGATGGGTGCTGAGAAATAGGTAGGGGTGCAGCTGCATAGTGACATGCCTATTGAGGATGAGGTGATTAGGCAGGGTCTTGCAAGATCCTTGAGCCAATGATCAATGAAAAAGCTAAGGGTGGTTTTTGTCGCGATATCGCGACCTGTTTTTGTCGCGATATCGCGACATGTTGGGACGTCATGGGCGCTGGAGGAAAGCTGTCGCGATATCGCGACATGCTGCGCCGTCGCGACCGCTGGAGGAAAGCTGTCGTGATATCGCGACATGTTGTGAGGTCACGGGTGCTGGAGGAAAGCTGTCATGATATCGCGACATGTTGCACCGTCGCGACCGATGGAGGAAAGCTGTCATGATATCACGACATGTTGCGACGTCGCGAGCGCTGGAGGAAAGTTGTCACGATATCGCGACATGTTGCACCGTCGCGGTCGCCGTTGGAAAGTTGTCACGATATCGCGACATGTTGCGCCGTCGCGGCCCCTAGTGGAAAGTTGTCGCGATATCGCGACATGTTGCACCGTCGTGGCCGCTGTTGGAAAGTTGTCGTGATATCACGACATGTTGCGCCGTCGCGGTCTCCGGAGGAAAGTTGTCGCGATATCGTGACATGTTGCGCCGTCGCGGCCATGGGAGAAAAGTTGTCGCGATATCGCGACTTGTTGCACCGTCGCGGCCACTAGAGGAAAGTTGTCGCGATATCGTGACATGTTGCGCCGTCGCGGCCAGGGGAGGAAAGTTGTCATGATTTCGTGACATGTTGCTCCGTCGCGGCCAAAGGAAGATTGTTGTCGTGATTTCGCGACATGTTGCTCCATCGCGCCCAAGGAAGGTTTGTTGTCGCGATATCGCGACATGTCACGATTTCGTGACATGTTGCTTCGTCGCGGCCAAGGATGGTTAGTTGTCGCGATTTCGCGACATGTTGCTCTGGCGCGGCCAAGGATGGATTGTTGTAGCGATATCGCGACATGTCGCGATTTCGTGACATGTCATGATTTCGTGGCATGTTGCTCCGTCGCGACCACAGATGGTTAGTTGCCGCGATTTCGCGACATGTCACGATTTCGTGACTTGTTGCTCTAGTGCGGCGAAGGATGGATTGTTGTATCGATTTCACGACATGTTGACTTTTAGCGGTTTGAGTTGTTAAGTTTTGCATTTTCACGCCTTGTAATCATGTGCCCTCTTTGTTTGCGGCTGGGATGTGTCTACTCCCATTTGTAACTGATCTTTGTTCTAATACAAGTTTTTTCAAATTTTTCAAAAAAAAAATACTAGTCTTTAATCACCCATGTGTTGTAGGTGAGTTGGGGAGGGTAGGGTAATCCTCCAAGGGAAGTCTCTGGTTCAAATATTCACCCTACCAAACGTACATTGACTACCTAAAATCCAGTTGATTATGTTGGTGCGGTTACCAGGCGCGACTCTCGGATGATTTTGATGGTGTAGAACCCCTTGGTAGTGTTTTTCATGACGGTGTAGAACCCCTTGGTAGTGATTTCTCATGACGGTGTAGAACCTCCTAGTAATGGTTTCTCAGACCAATCAGATAATTTTGACGGTGTAGAACCCCTTGGTAGTGTTTTTCATAATGGTGTAGAACCCCTTGGTAGTGATTTCTCATGACGATGTAGAACCTCCTAGTAATGGTTTCTCAGACCAATCGGATGAATTTGACGGTGTAGAACCCCTTGGTAATGTTTTTTCATGACGGTGTAGAACCCCTTGGTAGTGATTTATCATGACGGTGTAGAACCTCCTAGTAATGGTTTCTCAGACCAATCGGATGATTTTGACGGTGTAGACCCCTTGGTAGTGATTTCTCATGATGGTGTAGAACCTCCTAGTAATGGTTTCTCTGACCAAGGCATCCACGTAAAGGATTTTTCGTTAAATTAAAAAAAATACTAGTCTTTAATCTTCACTCTCATTGTTAATGCAATTGTTGGTTTGGCCCATACAAACTCTTTTTACCTAAACTTAACTTAGGTCTCTTAAATAAAAACCCAAAATAACACTGTCACATCAACAATTAATATCTGAGGACACTAAATTCGTTCTTATCCTCCCACATTTTATAAAGGAACTCCACGTATTCAACAATTGTTGGTTTGGCCCATGTAAACTTTTTTTTTTTAATTTTTGTGAGGTTTTTTTTTTTTCATTGAAGTTTTTGTGAGAAACCCCTATAATGATGCTCAAGGCTGGGCATCTCCATTCCAACCATGACCTCTCATAAGGGTGAGAGCTAAGCCTATCAATAGCGGCCTGGCCATCCCCATATCAACCATGACTTTTTATAAGTGGCCATCCCCATATCAACCATGACCTTTTATAAGTGTGAGAGTTGAACCTATCAACAGGGGCCAAACACACAGCCATACACATACCTATCAGGGGCCAAACACATAGCCATACACATACCTATCAAGGGCCAAACACACAACCATACACATACCCACCCACGCCTTACATACTCGCTCTTGCCACAGTTTAAACCTAAAACCTTTCAAGGAAGAGCCAAAACCACGTTGAAAGAGCCAAAATCCCACCGGTATATTGTACCAAACTTTTTAATTGTAATACTTTTAAATTTTGTATCTAACTTGCCGGCCTTTTTCCTGCCATTCAACAGGCCAAAGTCCGTTAAAAAATGTATGACTTTGACCCTACGTTTTAAATAATGCACAAGAAACGCGTCGGACAAAAATAGAACACACTTTCTATGTCTGAACGAGTTAAATATTGATATCGGTAAAAACAAACCCCTGTTGGTCAATATTATAATCTAAAATTGATACGTAAGCCCAACCCCACAAATATGGGCGTCCTCCATGTTCTTCCTTCATCTCGAGAGCCTCTGCTTCACATCACACTGAGTGAAGAAATCATGGATTCTCATTCCCACACGGAAGTGGAGGTGGAGGGCAGAGCAAGAAGTAGTATTAGAAGGCATTTAGTGTTGTTTCATGGAGCAGGATTTGGGGGGTGGTGCTGGTACAACCTTACAAATCATTTCCCCGTTAAATCTAGTCACACAGTGCGTGTGTCTTCCTTCGACATGGCCGATGGAGGAATCAACCCTAGCGATGCCGACCACATCTCAACGTTAGATGACTACAACCAGCCCCTCGCCGACTTTTTGAGGGCTTTTCCTTCCGACTATAAGGTGCTCACTCTCATTCCATTGCTATCTCGCCCACTATTTATGTCGAAAAGTAAAACATACACACCTCAAACAATATCAGTCAATATTGACATGCAAGCAATGTATACGTCAAAACCAGCCTTTGTGATGTATTGGATGGAATTTTAGAGGCCTTGCTACGAGCTTTATATGCTGGTTTTATTCCATCCTGCCTAAGGGACGGTGATACAATTACCATCAATTACCATCGCCATTGGGAAGATTTTGGAGATTCTTTCCAAATCAAAGTTAATATACGTTAAAGCTATTCACGATAAATTGTACTGTTCATCCCTAATTGTCCAAATTTTCGGCCTTTAGGACGGCAAGTCAATGGTGACCCCAACAACCTTTTGTGCGTCAGTTTCTTCATTTCTGACTTCAATGTAGTTTCCAAACTTATAATATTAATACAGACAAAGTTCTTGTGTGATAAAGTCAGGAGTGCAACAGCAGTGGGCCACATAACACGAAAAGGTCTTTACATGTCCACCATATTCATACTACTATTTTATTGAACATGCTCTTACTGGTTCTTTTTGGGAATATTTTGACTACACCATGTAGTTTTGGGTCTTCTGCGTCTCGTGTCTTTTAATATTTGTTGCACCTTGAATATAGCCTTACACGGAACAAAACAAAATAGCAGTCCAAAACCCCTAGTAATAATAGCATATTTAAGCAAAGCTAATACAACTAATGTACGGGCTACTTCACAATGGAATTTTCCAATTGGACTATCAACGGAAGGCAAACCCGTAATCTTACCTTCTTCTACAAGTTTTTCACCTTCTTTTTCTATATGAAGTTGATTGTTTTTACGACCTGGTTTGGTTGGAATCCATCTTTAATTTTTTTTTTCCTATTTCTTGACTTACTCCAATTGAATATGAGATAGCTTTTAACCTCGTGTATAAAGCCAAAGTGTTATTGGAAGGTTCAACACAATCTATTTTGAGATTTATATTATATGAAGTCTCAACATTTAAAAACATGTTTTTTTCTTCTTTTTTTCTTGATGAAAACCTTTAATTGGTTAGTTTGTCTCCGAGTCTTTTCATGCATATTTAAATTGTGCTTCTAAGATTTTTATTTTCATCTTCCTCACCTAGGACATTATATGTGGAAAGAATTTCAAACATTTTAGCTAATAATTTTGATTGATTCTTCATAACTGGTATTTTCTGAGTGTTCTTCTTCTTAGGCATTTGGAAACCTACTAAGTTTGTATCCCCTTTCTTTTGATCTAGAAATCTATTTGGGTAGACACTAGCCAAATAACCTTATTCATGGCAAATTCAGCAACGAAAAGGAATGTTCTCATAGTCTACCACTTGCTCCCAAGTGTCCTCCCCAAATTGTAATGAGATCTTTTTAGGTAGGGGTTTTTCAAAATCATTAAAACACAAATCTGAGCATAAATAATATGTTCAATTTTTTTTAATACAATAAACAGTCATCATAGAAGTTCCCAAAGAGTTTTCAATTTAAGAAAAAATAATCAAATTCTAAAATTCAATTAGGATGTCAAAGAATCTGACCCAGACACGACCTGTAGAAGGCATATCTTCTTTAACTTTAAATTTAGTATGCTAAGACTTCATGAAAAACTTCGCCCTTCTAAAGAACCAGGGACCCCCTTGAAATATTTTCTCTCTATCTTCATTATTAGTAAATAAAACAAGAAAATAACCATTTGGATAAATGGAGATTTGTAACTCTCCTTTTGTTTTCCAAATATTTTCAGAGCAAAATTTGAAAGCAGCTAGGCTCGAATGAAAACCTATAAAATGATAAATTAGTCCTCTCTTTTCGAGATCTTCTATGTCAATTTTAACAATGCCCATATCTAACTTAACAATTGGATTTCCATCAACTGCCCTAAGACATCGTGACTTAGTTTTCCTAGGATCAATCTTAGGCATTCTCATAGGTTTCTAGGAAACCTTAATATTAATGTTAGCATTAGGTTGAGGTTGTCCACCATGGAGGACAACCCCAAAATTCATTTTTGGGGCTTAGTCTTGAAATCCTTGCCCTTGAAAGGGGTTTCCATAGTGGATTTATTTTTGGGGTGCTCTTTAGCGCCAGATTCACTTGAGATATAAAGCATTTTTTGATAAGATATTTGAAACTTATTTCAAAATATTTTTAATCCATGTCTTGGATGCCGATAAAAGGCATGATTTTCACTTTTGTTTTGCGCAGCAAATTGGAAGTCGTTTTCAATCAAGTTTTCCACATGAAGATCTATTGAAATACATATTTTTAACCCATATTAGGTCCCCTACGACATATCCTGCTAAAACCTTGAACAAAAACCACAAAAATGTTGGTCGCTAGGGCCAAAAGACCCCAAAAACAACCTCTGGAGTAGCTTGCACTCAACACAAATGAAACCCTTGCATAGTATGATAATATTCTTCCTTGATCATCTTCCTTTTAATATATTTGAAAAACAAGGAAATAATTTCTTTAATGTTTTTTATTACATAGGAGAGTTGGTCACAACAACTATTTTTAATAATTGGCCAGTGTAGGGTTCAAACCACAGGGACTACTCCCAAAAAATCTATCCATCTCATTTTTGTTGACTCGACGTGAGATAGAGACCACCAATCGCTCAGGGTTCGTACTGTCGTCATCAATCTGGTATGCACTCAAAGGATTTAGAATAGACTACTAACTTTGCAAAGGGTTGGATTCCCCCCAAGGTTTGAACCTAGGTCTCTTCTTGGTAAGTGTCCAACCATAGCTGCACTTACCAATCCACCTAGCCCTTGGGGGTAGCCTTCTTTAATGTTATCATGCTTTAACAATTGTATTTTTTATTTATAAAAAACCAATAAATTTATCAATTGAATAACTATATAAATATATAAATATTTATTAAAAAATCATTAACATGATTATATAAAATTTTGTCAAATTAATTTTAATATAAAAAAATAAAAAAATAAAATTATTATTCTAAACCTTTATTCAAACTAAATTTAATTGATTTCAAATTATGATGTTATTTATAAACATTAACTATTGAATATATATATATATACCAGCTCTCGCTCCATGGTAATAAATGAGCTGATTTGTTATTATATTGAATTATATATATCTATGTCATAGAATTTATTGGTACTTACTAGAACTCTCATCTAAGCTACCTAAATTTAAATAATAAGAAGGATGGCCTTTGTTGTGTCTCGAAAAGGGTGGCTTCCTTTGTACCCTGAGGAGGGGGTGACTTTCTTTGTACCCTGAGGAGGGTAGCCTATACTTTGCATTCTTGAAAATAATAAATTATTTATTTAAGTAGGTTAAGTTTATTATATCTTAACTTAGTATGATATAATTTTATTCAAAATAGTTTCATCATTTTTTACAGGTCCTACTTCTTATGCATAACCCTGGAAAGAGTATTGATTCTTCACTATGAAATTGTTGAGAATTCATTAGGTTATGAAAATCCACATGGTTCTATGATTCTTCTTTAAAAATATGATCGAAGCACCACATGATGATTTGCTAGCCTAGGTCAAACATTTTGATGAAATCTTACTTAACTTAACTTTTATTTCATAAATCTTAATTGTAATCATCTTATATTGTGTTTTAGACCATGGTTCAATCATTGACAAGATATCTATGAAAAATCAAACTTCCTATGGAAAGTTAATCCCACAAGTTCTTTGACAAGATATATTAATATTAATTTAGAAAAGGATAGTCCTCATAGGTATAAGATTTCTCCTCCATTTTTTCTATATGTAAAGTGTATGAAAAACATACTTTCCATTGATCCTTTTTAGGTTGCGTCACTAAAATTTACCTAAAAATTCACATTTTAATTTTTCTTTGAACAATAGTATTATAACCCTTACAATCTATGCTTTCTACTGTTTTGTCATAGTAATCCCCTTTACCCTATGCTGCAAGAACCAATCAATACTTTGATAACATCATAGGATCCTAAGGGAGCCACATAAATAGTTACCTCTACAACAAAGTAAAGAAGTTTCAACTTAACTATGAAAAACATTGGTCAATTCTATTATTTTTTTCTCAATTTCCATATTTAACATTCCATCCCAATTTCCATATTTAACATTCCATGATTAACTTATCTATTTATCTTGTCTAGAGGGTGTAGTTATATAAAATTTTTCCATGTTATTAATCTCATTTTGAAGCTTTTTTATTTTAATGTTATCATGTGTTAACAAATGTATTATTTTTTTCTTATTAATAAATAACTAATAAATTTATCAATTGAATAATTATACAAATATGTATTAAAAAATCATTAACATTTATTTTAATGTGATTATGCTTTAACAAATGTATTATTTTTTTCTTATTAATAAAAACTAATAAATTTATCAATTGAATAATTATACAAATATGTATTAAAAAAATCATTAACATAATTATATAAAATTTTAACAAATCAATTTTAATCTTAAAATAGATAAAAATAAAATTATTATTTTAAACCTTTATTCAAAGTAAATTTATTTGATTTCAAATTATAATATTATTTAATTAAAGTTCGAAGGTTATACTCTTGAAATTCGAAATAAATTGGACATGTTTAAAAATTTCGATATTCTAAATAAATTCGATATATTATAAATTTATATATAAATATTTTTTTTATAAATCGTGGGTATTAATTTATAAAAACACATATAATTTCTATCACAACCATAACCAATATCATTCGATTAATTGCAGCACCCAATTAGTTTGGGTTGTTCCTCTATCAATCCAATTAAGTTATATTCATTTACAAATTCAATCGGGCAAGACAAGAACTGCGATGGATATTATTTACTAATTGTGGCATTTACTGTGTGGGTTTGCGCCAATCATAATCTTTTCAAACCTAGGTGCTGTACAGGCTTTAAGTTTGGTGTCATTAGATTTGTGGATAAAATTTTACATTTACCTTATTTTATTTTTAAAAAATAATTACAACTTAATTTTAAATATTTAAAAATTTATTTAATTTTTTAATTAATATTAAATAATGTATATATATGGGGTTCGAGGTCCTACATTCTGAATCATTTGCAGGTGCACAAATGTGACCTAACTGGATTGTTTTAACGAACAATTGGTTTTACATGGACGCCATGGACAAATTAAGATGCTCCACACCATCACACTTTGAGCAACGATTCACGACCGTAAATTCATATGGCTCCTTTTTTTCGCCCTCGATGCCGATCTGCTTGCACCTTTCTTCCATGGCCGCATGTAGTACCAGAAAAAGGAGAATTATAAATATCAAAACTGTTTTATTTAAGGTTTGTTCGGCGAATTTATTCGCCAGGGTGTAAAATTCGTCGAATTTCGAAAGTTTTTTCAAAAATTCAAGAATTTAATATATATATATTAAAAAATCATTAACATAATTATATAAAATATTAATAAAAATAAAATTATTATTTTAAATCTTTATTCAAAGTAAATTTATTTGATTTTAAATTATAATATTATTTATAAATATTAATTAAAATTTAATTTATTTTTTTATAAATATTAATAATATTATAATATTATTTATAAAGTCTTTGAAATAAATATAATTCAATATAATAACAAGCTAACTCATTTATTACCATGATGTGAGAGGTGATATATATATAAACCATATATATAGATGGTATATATATATATAAACCACCTCTATATAATTCAATATAATAGCAAGCTAGCTCATTTATTACCATGGTGTGAGAGGTGGTTTATATATATACTATATATATATATATATAAACCACCTCTCACACCATGGTAACACCATGGTAATAAATGAGCCACCTCTCACACCATGGTAATAAATGAGCTAGCTTGCTATTATATAAACCACCTCTCACACCATGGTAATAAATGAGCTAGCTTGCTATTATATTGAATTATATTTATTTCAACGATTTTATTGTAGTTAAAATCTTATCTAAGCTACTTAAGTTTAAATCATAAGAATGATGGTCCTTCTTCTATCTCGAAAAAGGTGGCTTCTTTTGTATCTCTAGGTGGCCTATCTATACTTTGTATTCTTAAAAATAATAAATTATTTATTTAACCAGGTTAAGTTTATTATATTATATCTTAATTTATTTATTTTTATTTTTTTAGACATGAAATTTGATGACAACCACATTATTTTTAGTAATTGAAAAGTGTAAGGTTCAAACCAGATAGGTTGCTTCCACCAAATTTATTCTACATTGTTATTGTTGACTTGGTGTGAAGGGGACCACTAGTTGCTCGGGCATAATCATTGGTCTAGTGCACACTCAAAGAATTCAGATCAAATTACTACCTTTGCAAACAGACTACCCGTAATGTTTGAACTTGGGTGTCTTTTTTTGGCCAGACAAAACACTTACCAATCCACTTAACCCTCGTGAACCTATTATATTAACTCAATAGTACGATATAATCAATTTTTTTATTACACTCACATATCCCACCTAAACTTAGGTATTTTAAATAAAAACCTAAAATTACACTGTCCACAGCAGTAGTCAATATGGGTGGACAATAAATTCCTTCCCATTCTCCCACATTTTATAAAGGAGCTTCACGTATTCAATATTAGTCTTTTAATCATCCATGTGTTTGTAGGTGAATTGGAGAGGGTAGGGTAATCCTTCAAGGGAGGTATGTGATTCAAATCTCCACCTTACCAAATGCACACTGAATAACCAAAATCTAGTTGATTATGCTGGTGCGGGCAGGGCTGAGCACGATTCTCGGATAATTTTGATGGTGTAGAACCTATGATAGTGGTTTTTGAGATCAAGACATCCCGTAAGGATTTTTCACTAAATTAAAAAATATATATACTAGTCTTTAATCTTCACTCTCATTATTAATGCAACTGTTGGTTTTACCCATACAAACTCTTTTTACCTAAACTTAGGTCTCTTAAATAAAAAACCCAAAATAACACTATCCACATCAACAATCAATATCTGTGGACACTAATTTCCTTTCAATCCTCCCGCATTTTATAAATATAAAGGAACTCCATGTATTCAACAATTATTGGTTTGACCCAGGCAAACACTTTTTTTTTTTTTTTTTAAATTGAGGTTTTTGTGATAAACTCCCACACCTAATGCTCAAGGTTAAACATCTCCATCCCAACCATGAACTTATTAATAGGGCTCTAGGCATCCCCATCCCAACCATGACCTCTCATAAGGGTGAGAGTTGAGCCTATCAATAAGGGGGCCAAACACACAGCCATATACACACCCACCCCTTACATACTCACCCTTGCCACGGTTTAAACCTTAGACCTTTCAAAGAAGAGCCAAAACCCCAACTGTTTTACTATACCAAACTTTTTTTAATTGTAATACTTTTAATTTTTGTATTTAAATTGCCAGCCTTTTTCCTGCCATGATTATCGCGTTCTACGGGTCAAAGTCCGTTCAAAAATGTATCACTTTGATCCTACGTTTAAAATAATGCACAATAAACGCGTCCGACAAAAATCGAACACACTTTCTACGTCTAACTCCGTCTGAACGAGTTAAATATTGATATCAGTAAAAACAAACCCGTGTTGGTCAATATTATAATCCAAAAGTGATACGTAATCCTAACCCTACAAAAATGGGCGTCCGTCATGTCCGTCCTTCATCTCGAGAGCCTACGCTTCACATCACACTGAGTGAAGAAATCATGGATTCTCATTCCCACACGGAAGTGGAGGTGGAGGTGGAGGGCAAAGCAAGAAGCAGTTATAGAAGGCATTTAGTGTTGGTTCATGGAGCAGGATTTGGGGGGTGGTGCTCCTCCAAGCTTGCAAATCATCTCCTCGTTAAATCTGGTCACAGAGTGCGTGTGTCTTCCCTTGACATGGCCGGTGGAGGAATGGACCCTCGCGATGCCTATTTAATGTAGTCATGTGTATTATAAGTAAAATCTACAGTTACTGTAATCTATGTTTGAAATAAATATATTTACCGGTTTATAAAAAAATTACCTGCTTCCGACGATAAGGTGCTCATTCTCATTCTCATTAACTGGAAGAATTACTATTATTATTGGATAGGTGATATTAGTTGGTCACAGCGCTGGAGGCTTTAATTTAACTTTGGTTATGGAGAGGTTCCCGCATAAAATTGCTGCTGCGGTTTTCGTGATTGCCGTTATGCCCCTCAGCGGGACAAACCTATCTGATACTTTGAATGAGGTTTACCCTTTTTACTCTCTCTCCCTCTCTTTTGGTACAGAACCCAACTACATTTCAAATTTTACATACTGCTATATTTTTGTAACTGCATGTCATATGAATTGACAGGTTTTGTCCAGAATTGGAAGCCTTGGGGACAGCAAATTTTATTATGCCAGAGGAGATGAAAATGCAGCGACGTCTCTCAAGTGGGGCGAGCGGTTTCGAAGAGAATTCTTGCTACAGAACAGTCCGCTTCAGTAAATTTCTTAGTCGACCAAACAGCAAAACTTCAAAATCATGAAATTGAATTGCATTGTCTTTTAGGACATAACGTTGACGGATTCGCTTGTGAAGAAATTTCCGTTATGGGCGGAAGCAATTACGTATACCAATGAAAGCTATGGAAGGGTTCCCCGTGTGTACGTTGTGGCGAAGGATGATAAGCTTTTTTCAGAAGAGTTGCAGAGGAAATTCATCGCCGCCAATCCTCCGCAAATGATATATGAGATAGAAGGATCCGATCACTGTGCATTCTTCTCCAAATCTGAGCGTCTTGCTGAGATCCTGCTCCAAATTGCGAATAAGTATATATGCAATTGACCTCGGTTGCATTTTACTGCAATCCTTGTTTTAAAGACCTCGGAATATGTAGCTTTGAAAATTCGTATAAAGTTCACGTGGTATTAATCTGGTGAGAAAGGTTCTTCTAATAAATGTTCTTCTAGGTGTGCGGTTGGGTGTTTTGATTTTGTTTTTACCTAACAATTTATAAAACTTTTTAATTAATAATCTAATTTTTTTGCATAATTAAATAATATAATTATTTATTTTTAAAGTGGAAAATTATTTAACATAATTAGATAATAATATTATTATTTTTTGAAGCGGAGTAAGTTGTGTTATAAAATTAGGAGAGGTCTATGTTTAAGAGTTTTTACCAAAGGAGTTTTTACCAATGAAAACTTAGCTCTTAGGAAAAAAGTTATCTGAAGATTGTATAAAGAGAGTCAAAGACAATAGACAAGAATTTTTCTAAATAAGTATGTTGATCCCAATGACCCAAGTTTTACTATATTCTCCATTACAAATGGTTCTAATATTTGGAATGGTTTAAAAAATCTATTGATATTATGATTAATGGTTTAAGATGGGTGGTGGGAACTGAAGAAAAAAATTCTATCTGGATGGATACTTGGTGTGATAAAAAATCACTCATCCTATTTTGAAATTGGATGAGATTGCTTCAAGAAAAATACAGTGATAGGGTTTCAAACATTTTGTATAAGGACCGAGAAGGAATATGCAAATGGAAAGAAGAATTTTTTAAAATATTCAAGACATTGATGCTAGGAGGCAATTGAGTAGAAAGATTATTCCGAGGGGTGCTAAGGATAAATTGATTTGAGAGTTGAATAGCTCAGGAGAATACATAACAAGAAGTGGATATAATGTTCAACACCAAAATAATAATAATATCACTGGAATATGGAGAGATATTTGGGATAACCCAAGCTTTCCTAAATTTAAAATGTTTGTTTGAATAGTAGGTTATAGACGAATTTTATCCTGGGATAACCTTATGAAAATGGGTTTTCATGGCCCCTCTCAATGTGTTTTTTGTAATAAGGAGGAGAGTATAAACCATCTCTTAGGACATTGCTCAATAGTCTAGAATATATGGCAATGGATTCTTAATATGTTTGGTAAATGCATGGTGATGAATAGTAGAATTGAAAATTGGTTAAAATGAAGGTAGATAGATAGATACGTATTAACGTGGAACGCAATTCCAATCATGGAATATGCCAGTAGACTTGCATCATCACATTAACCAGTTAGAAAGCAAGAGGGCCAGTCCCCCCCACACATGCCCAAACTCGATGTTAATAGGGGTGAGGAATCTCACAAAATGGAACCAAGGACTTGCACCTTTAAGCCTACTACCCCATTGGCAAAGAGTATGGCAAGTGTTGGGGTTTATAAACCACTCAAGTCCCACAACACAGTTAATGTGGGATTATTAACAAAAACACACACACACAAACTACACTAACAATATAGATAGGTATTAACGTGGAATGGATTTCCAATAATGGAATATGCCACTAGACTTAGTGATCACATTAACCGATTAGAAAGCAAGAGGGCCAACCCCCCCCCCACACATGCCCAAACTCGATGTTAATAGGGGTGATGAATCCCACAAAATGGAACCAAGGACTTGTACCTTTAAGCCTGCTACCCCATTGACAAAAAGTATGGCAAGTGTTG
This sequence comes from Wollemia nobilis, assembly GCA_028583015.1. Lineage (NCBI taxonomy): Eukaryota > Viridiplantae > Streptophyta > Pinopsida > Araucariales > Araucariaceae > Wollemia > Wollemia nobilis. The sequence goes on along the minus strand of JAQPPZ010002907.1, from coordinate 11,723,034 downwards.
GGGTTTATAAACCACTCAAGTCCCACAACACAATTAATGTGGGATTATTCACAAATACACACACACACACAAACTACACTAACAAGATAGATAGGTATTAACATGGAACGAAATTCCAATCATAGAATATGCCACTACACTTGCATCATCACATTAACCGGTTAGAAAGCAAGAGGACCAGCCCCCCAACACATGCCCAAACTCGATGTTAATAGGGGTGAGGAATCCCAAAAAATGAGACCAAGGACTTGCACCTTTAATCCTGCTACCCCATTTGCAAAGAGTATGGCGCACTTATAAAAGTGTGGTTTTACAAACAATATGAGATATATAAAAACATACAATACTTTGGACTATATGGCTAGAAAGGAATAGAATAATATTTAAATGAAAGGAAAGCAATTTAGAGGATATGAAAAAATATATATGTTTAGCCATAGAGGAGTCTAAACCAACCCTATCAACTCACCCAGTCCTGAATTTGGAAGCATATGGTAGAACCCCGAAGGTTCTAGCTAATATTTAATAAATGAATAAATAAAATAACATTAAAAAGAATCACTTTTAGGGTTGAATCACTGTTGCACTGGAATGGGGAATCCCTCCAATGGGTTTAAACAAATATATATTCTTGTTCTTGGATGATTTGTGGGAATGGCCAACCTAATATATATATTCACCCTAAAGCTACGTTGGTGAAGAGACGTGATGGTTCATGTTATGAAGAGATGTGATGGTTCACTTTATGAGTTAATAATATAATAATTAAATAATAAATAATACTAACTAATAATGTTAGGATGGAGGATCCTAACATGACAGCCTCCTTAAAAAGAGCTTTGTCCTCAAAGCTCAAAGTGAGGAGCTTTTTCCTTTGTTTTCCATGGAACATACAAGAGATAATTGTGAAAATTTAAGATCATGCTAAAGAGTTTGAAAAATCAGGTTTACACATATATTAAGGGAAGAAAACAAATATTTAGATAAGCTATACAATAGAGGAATTTTGATTTGAGGATCGTGAAGTTAAATTCTTCTTTCCATGGTTAGAGGAAGTAGAAAGTTTAGTTGAAGCTAACAAAAAATGTTGATTGCCTATATCAATTAATGATTAAGATTTACTTTAATGTTTTCCATTGGTAATATCTTCTTTATTTTGTAACAATAATGTGTTTTCATTTAGACTATTTATTATAATTTTTGTGGTTGCACTTGTATTTTAGGAAGGAAACTAGCAATCCAAATTTGGTAAAGTAGACTATGATAGTGTGATGTTTTGGAAATATTACTCTACTAAGATGTAAGGCATAGATAGTAGAGGTGAAGTTTTGGCATTGTGAAGGCTACTATAGGAAAATGTCAAGAAATATGCTAAATTGTGGAGTAATTGTATTCATACAGAAATTTGAAAAGATTCAAAAAATGAACATCAAGAATTCAAACATTTTATGTAAAATGATGTACATTTCTAGCTATAGCATCTCAATTGATATGATAAGTGTATATATTTGTAAACTCTCAAGCTCTAAATAAGAGAGATGTAATTCAACAAGGGTGGGAGATCCGAGTACAACCCCTTATTATCTAGCAAAAAAAAACATTATTTTTTATTTTTTAAATGGAAAACCACTTTGCCTTTCTATTCTAGTCTATGATGACCCCTCCCACTTTTGTTTTTCTTTTCAATTGGTTATATGGGATTGAAATAGGCTCGACCTCTATTACATCATCACCACATAGTGGTATTACAACAAAGTTGGAATATTATCCATGTATCACTTGTCAAGATTTGAAACTTGGTCTTCTCTTTAAATATTGAGGAATCTAACCGGTTGAGCTAATATTACTTGATCCCTCCCACTTTTGTTAGTTTTAAGGTGATATTTCATTTAAATTTCTTAATCATATATTTTTAACTGTAATGTTTTGAAATTGTTTTCCCTTAATTTAATATAGCAACCAAATAAAATATTTTATTTCATAAAAGATTAAAAAATGTCGATTATATTTACTTAATATTGTGATAAATATATATTTTATATATCTAATATAAAATTTAAAATATATTTTATTTGAGAGGTCTAAGCTTCAAATCCAACTCAATACGAGGGAACGAGGATCCCTCATGAAAACCTATGTAAACCCATTAAAAAGAAAAAAGAATTTTTTTAAAATATATATATATATATATATATATATATATATATATATTATTTATGCATTTCTTAAATATTATATATAATAGATTTTAGAATCAACAATGATTTTTTTTAAAGATTTAGTTAGTGTGAGAAACCCGTAATAAATTTTAAAATCAATAATGTCAATGATATAGTTTATCTTCAATTTAAAATTAAGTTTAAATGATATTTTATTTTACTTTAAAAATTTATAAAAATAAGAAAATACATTAAATATGTGTAGCCTTACTAGAATGAATGCTTGTCCCTTCCTTGGTGCTTTTAGCAGTGTAAAATGTTTAAAATGATCATGGCATGGTGGTTATAGCGAATTGCACAAAGATCTGTGTGGCGAATTTTGAAACGGACATCGAAGAATATTATAGCAGCCATAAAAAGCTAGACAACCTGCTCGGATATTTTAATGTTAGACTTGTAAATCTAAAAAACAATAATATTGTATTAATACTTATTATTTATTTAAATAATCTAAACATCTACTAAAAAGCAAAGATGACTATGACCCAATTGAGGACTAGATCACACTAACATAAATATAAAAGAAATAAATAGAAGAAACTAAAAGAGAAATAAGAAAAAATGATATATACCTTTTACACACTAATGACAATTGGGATAGAGAAACATGTTAGAATTTCCAAGAGTAGAACTACAAAGCATTACAAGATTTGAAGAAACAAAATAGAACTGGTTGATTTATTTTAGGGATCAACTTTGTATAAATAGCAAACTTGATCATTGAGAGTCATTGGATTGCAACAACTCATAAATTCTGATGACAACACCACTGAGAGTTCACCTGACACATGGAGGAGTGGAAACTCAAGTGTGTCTATCCTAGTAGAACTTAAGAGAATATTCACTTATTCTAACACCCCCCTTAAGTGATACTAGGGGTGGTTTGTACAAATGAGTCCCAACAACAAGGCCTGATGAGGTACTCATGTACAATGATTTATTTTTTGAAGAGATGGTAAAAACCCAATGGAAAAAACCATCAATCAAAAAATAAATAAGGAAGAGGCTTGTATTTATATGACGAAGATTATCCTCTTAAAATAATAAAAGGATGAGTCTTGGTAACATGGCCTGATGAGGTACTCATTTACAATATATAGATGGTGAAAAAACCCCTTGGGGAAAATCCATATTACAAGAAAAATATCCAAGATAGAGGCATGTCTTCGGATGGCAAATATTGTCCTCTCAACACAAAAAAAGAATGAGTCCCGACAACTTGACCTGATTAGGTACTCATGAACAATATATACTTTTGGAGAGATGATGAAAAAAACCACAAGGGAAAAATCCATCCTCCAAAGAATATAATAGTAAAAGGAGAGGTGGAAGACATCTATGTCAATGCAGCTGAATTACTCCAAGTTTCTCTCGCAACTGTATGTAATGCGGAGAATGAAATGACTTGGTGAATATGTCTATAATTTGCTCCTCAGTTGGAATATAGTCCAAGTATATGTCCCTATTCTGAATGTGCTGTCAAATGAAGTGCATATGTATATCATTGTGCTTGGTGCGCTAATGCTCAACTGGATTTCGTGCAATGTGAATTGTGCTCTGATTGTCACACCAAAGAGTTATAATTTTGTCATGGGATAAACCAAATTCTCTTAGAATTTGATGAAGCCAAAAATCTTCCTGACTTGCTAAAACTGCTGCCCTATATTCTGCCTCTATAGATGATAAGACTACTGCTTGTTATTTTTTTGCATAACCAGACTATTGGAAAAGAACCAAGATAAAAAATATAGCCAGAAGTTGAACATCTATATTCTACTGAACCTTCCCAGTTTGAATCTATGTAGCTAATGATATCCATGGATTTTCCCTTATATAAGAGCCAAATTGAGTAGTTCATTGCAAGTAGCAGAGGATTTTTTTTGCTGCTTGCCAATGACTGAAGTGAGGTTGATGGGAGAATCTAGATATGAGGCCAACAACATATGAGATATCTGGAAGAGTATGAGTAAGGTATAACAAACTCCATACAAGATGACGGTATAGAGTTGCATCACATAGAGGGGATGAGCAGGAAGTACTTAGATTTATGCCAGATTGAAAAGGTATAGGAGAAGGTTTGTAATATAACATTTTAAACCTCTGAAGAAGATCTAGAGTGTATTTTTTTGACACAATGAAATACCTGCATTTTTTTGACTTATTTGGATCCCAAGGAAGTAATGAACTAAACCTAGATCAAACATATCAAATTTTTTAGAGAGAGAGTCTTTTATAGTCTAAATGTGATTGAAGGTACAATGAGTGATTAGAAGATCATCAACATATAAAACAATAATGGTGATTTTTCCTTCATCTCTCCAAATGTAGACTGTGTTATTAGAATCACAATGAGAAAAACCTACGAAAAGAAGGAAGGAGTCCATATTTTTATACCAAGCTCTAGGAGCTTGTTTGAGGCCATAGAGAGACTTGTTTAGCCTACAAACAAGAGAGGAGTCTTGAGTGAAACCAACAGGTTTTTCCATGTATATCTCTTCCTTTAAATCCCCATGTAAGAAAGAACTTTTTACATCCATTTGAAATACATGCCACTTTTGTGAAGTAGCCATAGCAAGAACCAGTGTTACAGAATCCATTTTAGCAACTGGAGCAAAGGTTTCAACATAATCAATTCCTTCAATTTAAGAGAAACCTTTGGCTACTAGGTGAGCTTTGTGTTTATCAATTTCTCCATTAGGACCATACTTTATTTTGTAAATCCATTTACAACGAACTAATTTCCTTCCTTTAGGCAAGGGAACTAAATCCCAAGTTTTATTTTTGATTAAGGAAGAGAATTTGTTTTCCATGACATCATCCCATTCTTTAATACCATTTGCTTCTTTGAAGGACTGAGTATCAGAGGAAATAGACTGACAAACAAAACTAGTGCCTGTGGAGTTGGTTGATCTAGATGATGGAAGATTTTGGATGTAAGGAGTAGCTTCTTTAACAATGGTGTGGGCCCATTTTGGCATAGTTTAAGGAGTAGAAGGAGTGGAAAGACATTGAGTTGGAGTTACAGGTTACTCATCTTGATTATCAATCTCTAAGTTAACCTCTAGAGTTGGTGCTTCATAATATTGAGGTTCTATTATAGGAGAAGGCTCAATGGAGGAAGAGGATAGTTAAGGATCTTTCTGAGGGAATTTTTTAGCAAATTGGACATTCCTATGAAAAAATATCTCATGAGTTGAGGGATCAAGGAGCCTTCAATAACCAATAACCAATAAAGATGAGATTTCTGCTTTTCTTATCTAGAGCCTTCCTTTTCTTCTTTGGGATGTGTGCCCAAGTAGTACACCCAAAAATATTGAAGAAGGAAATGTTTGGTTTTGAACTAGTCCATGCTTATTCAGGAGTTAAATGATCAAGAGCTTTATGAGGTGTGCGATTTTGAATATAATTGGCACAGTTAATAGCTTCTGCCCAAAAAACTTTTGGAAGATATCTTGAATGGAGCATACAATTTGCCATTTCCTTTAATGTTTGGTATTTTCTTTCTGTAATGCCATTTTGCTGAGGATTATGGGAGATAAAATGTTGATGAATGATGCCATGATTTGATAGAAATATGGAGAACTCATTATTGCAGTATTCCCCCCATTATCTGTGTGAATTTGCTTGATATTGCAAGAGGTCTGATTTTCAACTAAGACTTTTAAGACTTTGAAGTGGGATAGAACATCACTTTTATATTTTAGGAAGTAGACCCAAGTTATTCTAGAAAAGTCATCAATAAATGTTAGAGCATATTTTTCTCCTTTGAAAGAAGGTTCTGGAAAATACATCAAGTCACTATGGATTAATTCTAGAGGGGATGAATTTTTTAGAGAACTACTTGGGTGGAAAGGATCTTGATGTTGCTTTCCAAGAGCACATCCAAGAAAAAATCCATCAATAGAAGAGACTTGAGGTAAACCTATTACCATTTCATGGGTGCTCAATTCCTTTAGGTAGTTGTAATTGAGATGACCAAACCTTTCATGCCAAATTTTGCTTTCAAGATCTCCATGAGCCACAAAATAGGAGGTCCCTTTTGGATTTTTGAACCCTTTGAAGTGAAATAGGTGACTGTTGTGATCAATATATCCTTTGGCTATGAGAGAATGGGGATATTAAAAGTCTCTTATCTCAAATCTTGTTGGAAAGAAGAGAATAGTTTTCCTCTTTCTAGAAGTACAAATATGATAAACAGAGAGGAGATTTATGGTAATGTTTGGAACATAGAGAAAATTATTTATAGAGCCACCATAAATGGTTATATCACCCTTTCCTTTGACTGGGATGAAGGAAGAGTCACCAAATTCTATGCTACAGGTTGAACTTGAGGAGATAGAAGAGAATGACTCATTTGAAGTAGTCATGTGATGAGTTGCTCCGGAATCTAGGACCCAATTATTAGAAGAAGAATTGGAGGTTTTCCCTTCAACATTAAGGGCTTTTCCTATTTGCTTTTTAGTTTCTATATTTGTATCCTTCATAGCTTCCTCTAGTTGTTGTAATATTTTCCAGCATTTGTTTACAAAGTGACCATTCTTTTTACAGTGAGTACAAGTTATGGGATTATTTTCCTTCTTTTTGAATTTTTATTTAGAAGAGGTGGAGGCTACTAAGGCTTTTGAGGAAGAGGAAGAAGAAGAGATTTCATATCTTGCAAGTTTTGTTTCTTCCCTATTTAGTCTATCATAAAAATCTTCTAAAGAGGGTATTTTAAAGGTTACACCAAGAGCATCTTTGGTAGATACAAAGGTGGTAGTGAAGATTTGAAAGACACCATTTATTTTAGAAAGGATTAAATAAATGAATTCTTCTTCAGTATTAGTCTTTCCACTGCCTTTGTATTGAGTGAGGACATCTTTGAATTTGGTGAGGAAGTCAACAATATTGCTGAAGTTCTTAGGAGATAGAGTTGTTAATTCTTCTTCTAATTGCATTGATCTTATTTGATCTACTTTCTCAAAAAATATTTTTAGTTTCTCCCAACTTTCATAAGGAGTTTTACAATCTGCAATGTGAAACCACAAAATTTAATGCACATTAGAGCTTATAATACCCCATTGTTTCATACATTTTCCCTTTGTGAAAAAATATTTCATATTCTTTTTCGAACTCGGGTTGCATTTCTTCTAATAGGTGTGTGAGTCCTTTTTGAGAAATGAGATTTAAAATTTTGGGTTTCCATGTGTGAAAGTTGTGAGGAGTGAGAGGATCAATTGTATTCTGTGAATTAATTTTGAATTTAACCTAAATGTCTCCCCTTTAACTTTAATTTAGAGAATGCAATGGATATTAGTCAATAGAAACCTGTAGAAAATACCAAATTGCTCAAAAATACCTGCCATAATGAGAGGGAAACTATAAGCAATTTTAAGGTTATTTGATATTTAATGAGGTTAATGAGATAAATATGCCAAAGCTTTTAGGAAAAACCAAATAAATCAATAAATACCCACCCTAACGAGAGGAAAACTATAAGTATTTTGAGTAAATTTGATATTAATTATGGTTAAGAGAACAAATATGCCAGACCTATATATATTTTCTTCTCAAATACCCGCCCTGACTAGAGGGAAAAAATAAGTATTTGATTAGATATGATACTTGGAACATATGTGAATATCAACCAGGCCTGTATTGGTTACCATATAACTCGCCCTTACTTGAGGGAAACTATAATTTAAATAGTATGTCCAATAAGGTGAGTGGTTACCAAATAACTCGCCCCCACATAAAATATTTATTAAAAGTTTTACAATTCTCCTTTGATTTTCGGGAAAAGAAAAATCCAGAAAGGAAAGGGAATGAAATGCCTTTTTTTTTCTTGCTACTATATATATATATAAGATATTATAGCTTAAATTAAATGGGTTGACGTCAGACATAGGATGCAATGGAAAAATGTCTTGAAAGGCAACGAGTAAGGGTCCACAAAGCACCTTTAAATGAACAAGCAGTGAGGAAGGGTGGCGTCTACGTTCATCGCTCCAATGGCGGCGTCCAGAAAAATGAGACTCCTATATCTGCACTAGATAAATATTATTTTTAAAATCATATAACACCTTACCATATGACACATTGAAGAGGCATTGAGAGGAGTGACGCCAAAGCAGAGAGTCTCCCTTAGCAACTGTGCCACAGACCATATTTAAAAGACAAATCAGAGACGCTGAGAGCAAGGCACCGAAGAGAGGATGCGGTAACCTGATTATTTATGAACCTTTCACTTGTAGAACAGATTATCTCACCACACACTAACCTAAAGAAAAAACACTTGCAGATATTTATAGGTAATAGTATAAAATGGGCCCAAAGAAATATCAATCTAAGCTTTATCGAAGAAAATATTAGGAATACAAAAGAGTTATGATTTTAAGCTTAGAAATATGTTTATATAACAAGAGGAAATAAGATCCTCTTGAGCGTCGAAGGACAAACAGATATGATGAAATTTGAGTAGAACGCTTCCTAAAATCTCAAGATCTTCGAAGAATATAAAAAAATAATGAGGGAAATGCCCGTTGAGAGACGCAATCTCAAGGCATGCCACAACAAAACGCTGGCCAAAGGCCATGTTCAGAATTTTTTTTTTTTACGAACGTTGGTTTAGGTAGGTAGAACAAGAGTCATTAATTGGTGATGCGGAGAACAATCCTTACATTAATTAAAATTTATGAAGACAAAACGATTTGAGATTGTAAGATAAAATAAAAATTAAATACCCACCAAAATTAAGGGCCTATGGTTTTTCCCTCTCCTCCACATTAGAAGATACACAATGATGGTAAAAGGACGCCGAGCGCTTATCCTTCTATGTTATGAAATACACAGTGAAGGCTATTGAAAGCTGAACAAGCTAGCATTTAAGGGAAAAAAAATTAAACGTAGGCGAAGTAGGAGGACAAATAAAAATAGGGGGCCTCCAAAAAAACGTTTGATTTATGTTAGTTTCCTTCTTGAGTGAAACACAGTGATGGCTACATTCGAGAGGGGAAGAAATAATATAAATTAAAAAACACCTAGAATGGGATGCAACATTGTTTTAATTGTTTTAAAGCAAGCTGTGTTCGTTAAAGAGTATTTTTATAGAGGCAAAAAAAGAATTCAATATGCATACACAAAGTAGTGAATAAATAAATTTTGAAAGATTGACATCAATGGTAAAACAAAATTATATAAACAAGTAGGTATTACCATAAGCAAATATATTTTAAAGAAATTGCATATATGAGCATACTACAATATGAAAAAAAAACTCTTTCTTTAAAAAAACAAAGAATAAGAGATTAAGAACCAATTCGATAAACCTCATTCAAGAGAGAATGCTAGAAAAATCTATCTTGCTCTGGTACCATTTTAGAATTCCTAAGAGTAGAACTACAAAGCATTACAAGATTTGAAGAAACAAAATAGAACTGATTGATTTATTCCAGGGATCAACTTTGTATAAATAGCAAATTTGATCATTGAGAGCCGTTGGATTACAACTCATCAAGTCTGATGAAGACACCACTAAGAGTTCACCTAACACATGGAGGAGTGGAAACTCAAGTGTGTCTATCCTAGTAGAACTTAAGAGAATATTCACTTATTCTAACAAAACATTTTATTTTGGAATGTGGGCATGTAGTGATATACAAGCTACCTATGTTGATACTCTAGAAATTAAATTAATATAGGATTTATTTGAAAAGGATTAAGTAAATAAAGTAGGAGAATTCAATATCAATATATGTAGCAAAATATCAACATTATAAAAAAATAATAATTAGATGAGATTTTGTGGTTAGTAACTATCATTCTCTGAAACCCACGTGTTATAGGTGATTTGGAGAGCATAGGTTAATCCTCCAAGGAAGGTCCCTGGTTCGAATATCCACCCTAAAAAATGTACATCAGGTACCCAAAATCTAGTTGATAATGGTGGTGTGGTCAGGGCCGAGTGTGACTCTCAGGTGATTTTAATGGTATAGAACCCCTTGGTTGTGGTTTTTCAAACCAAAGCAACCCCACAAGGGGTTTTTCACTAAATTAAAAAAAAATAAAACTATCATTCTTTGTAAAATCATTGTCCAATAAACTAATTTTGACCTCATGGATGGTAAAAACCTTCTTTTGAATAGAAGATAATCTTACCAATAATACATGTATGATTGTCAAAAACAAAATAGTGTTGAAATACTATTATGTGTTCATGATGTAATATGGGTGGATCCTTTTTAATCCAATATAACCAAATAAAAAATGTTGAAACAATATTAGTTATTAATATTAAACTTTAATTTTTAATTTATTTTTTTGGTTACATAGGATAGGAGAGTTGGTCACAACCACACTATTTCTAGTCACTAACAACTGTAGGGTTCAAATCATAGGGGCTTATTCCACCAAACTTATTACACTTCATTATTGTTGACCAAACATGAAGAGGACCACCGATAACTCGGGATTTGTATCGTCATCATCGATCTGGCATGCACTCAGAGGATTCAGATTAGACTACTACCTTTGCAAACAAAGCTACCCTCGAAGACAAGCACTTACCAATCCACCTAGCCCTCGGGGGCTAAGATTTTTTAAATTTTAACAATAACATTCATTGCAAGAACCTTTATAATGAATAATTCTAATTTCTCAAATTTAAAAAATCGGCTCCAAATCTTTCACAATCTAACAATATTTTAATATAGACCTATAGAGATGTGTAATTTAAAAATAGGCCTATGTTGATGGACTTCACTCAATATTAATTTTATTTGTTTAAGTCCAATTACTCTATTAATATATGAGGGTAGAGGTTATTTTAATCCCATAAATTTATTAAAAAATATTTATAACCATATTGAGTTATTAATATTAAAACTTGGTTTTAAGTTTTAATAGTAATATAATCCAAATTCTTTACAAAATTTCTTATGACAAAAAATCTCAAATTTAAATAATTTACCCTAAATATTTTATAATCATTGTTATGATAAGCCTATATAGATGTTTACTTTTGCAATAGGCTTATATGGATGGATACTTAAATACTCAACATTGAATCCTGTCACTATTAAAATCTACTCTACCTTGCTTGCTTAGTTCTTATCAAAGCCAAATAGGGAATCACCAATGGCAAGTGAAATGCAAATATAATATAAATTGGGATTTCTCACAAAATAATTGTGTATATTTAGTTACATCTAGGATTTTCTTGTCTATGTGAAAGTCTAAAATAATTGTAATCATATCTAGGATTTTCTTGTCTATGTGAGAGTGTAAAATGTTTGAAAAAATTGTTACCTCCCAGATGCCATTGGATTTTTTTGAGGTTGTCTTTCCATTGCCATTGACTTATTCACGAAGAACCTATACTTTTTCCTCTATTTGACTATGAAACTCTAAAATTAAGAAAGGTGGATTTTGGATTCCTTGTTCTCTCATTACTTTATTTTTGAATTTTCTATATTTTTATTTTATCACTAATTTACAATTGATAGAAGTTTCATCTAAAGAACTCTATGGGTATAATTTATTACAATATATCTACAAAGGAATTATAAATTACATGGGACAATAATGAAAAATATAAATCTTCATGACCTTGTGTATTAGGCCCTAGCTTTAAATAACTTTTGTATTGAGCCCTAGTCAAATATGCTTTCTATATTTTTTTCATGTTATAAAAAATAATTGTTTGTTCATATTTCAACAAGTGGTATAGATTTCATGAAAAACCTACAATGGTAATTTGACTATCAAAGTTATCTCTGAACATACACTACACTTTGTCACTTTGGATTAACTTTGAATCCTACATTCAAGGGTGCAATAAATTACCCATTAAATTTGTGTTAGAAAGACTATAGACCACGAAGTAAAGGGTAAAGGGAAAATTTGTTTTTAACGTCTCCAATGACATGGATCTTATGAGATGACCCTTATAAAGAATTTTTTTTACCTTATATATGGTTATCAAACCATAATATGTTTACTAGCGTACAACTCTATAGCCTGAAGGACTCAAACCTTGGACCTTTATTCAAAGTTTTAATGTCTCCACCATTAGGACCACTCAGGATATACAAAATATAGCCCACATGTAAATAAAAATAAAGATTAATTATTTACTCATATTTAAAAATTACTCTTTTATTGGTAGAGAACATAGATAGTTAGAAGTTTTCAGAGATGAATCTTTAATTGGTATTAAAATATGTTGGAAAAAATTATGGACAAATCAAAAATTTAAAGTTCTAGTTTAAGATTTGTTAAAATTATAACACAAAATACATATCAAAATTTGCTAAATAAAACAACAAACCTTGAAATATTTATGCCAAATTATTATTATTATTGTAATAACCATAGTATATATAGAGGTATCTATGGAAGAGATGTATTTTAGAAATTAAAGAACAAAATAAATTAAACAACAAACTAATTATCCCAATTTTCATTGGTTTTGAGAAATTATTAATTAAAAATAGAAATAAATGAGGGGCATTTGTGTGTTGCTTAGTTTATTCCTTATGATATGGCCTCTTTCTAAAATTGGTTTAGATTTATAAGGTTTTCCAAACTTATTAATAAAATTCATGATAGTAAAATTTCTTTTTAACAACTAATCTTATGTGTAAGTAATCACATTATGTTTGATATTTGTATAAATAACAAAGTTTTATTGTTTGCTTTTATATATTTCCAATATTAAAAAAATATTAATATTATTTTTAACTTGTTTAAATATCTAGTTTTATTATTTTTTTGGTTACATAGATGAATTCGTTACAATCACATTTTTAGTAAATATCTAGTTTTATTATTGTTAGGAAGGAATTTAAGATTTATATGTTTAAAGTAAAAATTGCATTCTTGTAGTGTGTGAGTATGATTTTAATGCTTTAATTAAAAAAATTAACTTATTTAATAAAAAAATAAAAATATTTTATTTTACATATGTATAAATAGAAGATTAAGAAAGAATAATATTGAAAATATAATTAATCTTTAATCATCAACATTGTTGTTGGTCAAATCATAATAAGAAATTGAGCGAGTACAACCTCTTATGTACTCTTATTATCCAGTAGAAAAAAATAATATTATTATTATTTTTTTAAATGGAAAACCACTTTGCCTTTTTATTCTAGTCTATGATGATCCCTCCCACTTTTGTTTTTCTTTTCAATTGGTTATATGGGATTGAAATAGGCTCCACCTCTATTACATCATCACCACATAGTGGTATTACAACAAAGCTGAAATATTATCCATGTATCACTTGTCAAGATTTGAACCTTTGTCTTCTCTTTAAATATTGAGAAATCTAAATATTGAGGAATCTAATTGGTTGAGCTAATATTACTTGATCCATCCCACTTTTGTTAGTTTTAAGGTGATATTTCATTTAAATTTCTTAATCATATGTTTTTTAACTGTAATGTTTTGAAATTGTTTTCCCTTAATTTTATATAACAACCAAATAAAATATTTTATTTCATATAAGATAAAAGAATATCGATTATATTTACTTAATACTGTGATAAATATATATTTTATATATACAATATAAATTTTAAAATATATATTTTTTGAGAGGTCTAAGCTTCAAATCCAACTCAATACGAGGGAACGGGGATCCCTCGTGAAAACCTACCTATGCTGAAAAGAAAAAAAAAAAAAACTTAAAAAAAAATATATTTTTTATTTATGCATTTCTTAAATATATTATATAAAATAGATTTTAGAATCAATAATGATTTTTTTTTAAGATTTAGTTAGTGTGAGAAACCCGTAATAGATTTTAAAATCAATTATGTCAATGATATAGTTTATCTTCAATTTAAAATTAAGGTTAAATAATATTTTATTTAACTTTAAAAATTTATAAAAATAATAAAATACATTAAATATTTGTAGCCTCACTGGAATGAATGCTTGCCCCTTTCCTGGTGTTTTTAGTAGTGTAAAATGTTTAAAATGATCATGGCATGGTGGTTATAGGGGTGGATTGCACAAATATCTGTGTGGTGACTTTTGGAATGGGCATCGAAGAATATTGTGGCAGCCATAAAAAGCCAGACAACTTGCTCGAATATTTTAATGTTAGATTTGTAAATCTAAAAAATAATAATATTGTATTAATACTTATTATTTATTTAAATAATCTAAACATATACTAGAAAGCAAATATGACTATGACCCAATTGAGGACTAGATCACACTAACATAAATATAAAAGAGGTAAATAGAAGAAACTAAAATAGAAATAGGAAAAGAGGATATATACCTTTTACACACCAATGACAATTGGGACAGAGAAACATTTTATTTTGGAATGTGGGCATGTAGTGATATACAAACTACCTATGTTGATACTTTAGCTATTAAATTAATATAGGATTTATTTGAAAAGGATGAAGTAAAGAAAGCAGGAGAATTCAACATCAATATCTGTAGCAAAATATTAGCATTATAAAAAATAATAATTAGATGAGATTTTGTGGTTAGTAACTATCATTCTTTGTAACCCACTTGTTGTAGGTGATTTGGAGAGCATAGGGAAATCTTCCAAGGAAGGTCCCTGGTTCGAATATCCACCCTACCAAACGCACATTACGTACCCAAAATCCAGTTGATAATGCTGGTGCAGTCAAGGCTGAGTGTGACTCTCGGGTGATTTTAATGGTATAGAACAGTCAAGGATGAGTGTGACTCTCGGGTGATTTTAATGGTATAGAACCCCTTGATCGTGGTTTTTCAAACCAAGGCAACCCCACAAGGGGTTTTTCACTAAATTAAAAAAAAAAAACTATCATTCTTTGTAAACTCATTGTCCAATAGACTAATTTTGACCCCATGGATGGTAAAAACCTTCTTTTGAATAAAATATAATCTTACCAACTAATACATGTATGATTGTCAAAAACAAAATAGTGTTGAAATACAATTATGTGTTCATTATGTAATGTGGGTGGATCCTTTTTAATCCAATATAACCAAATAAAAAATGTTGAAACCATATTAGTTATTAATATTAAACTTTGATTTTTTAATTTTTTTTTGGTTACATAGGATAGGAGAGTTGGTCACAACCACACTATTTTTAGTGACTAACAAGTGCAGGGTTCGAACCATAGAGGCTGCTTCCACCAAACCTATTACGATTCATTATTGTTGACCCAACATGAAGGGGACCATCGATCACTCGGGATTCGTATCATCATCATCAGTGTGGCATGCACTCAAAGGTTTCATATTAGACTACTAATTTTGCAAAATAGGCTACCCTCGAAGACAAGCACTTACCAATCCACCTAGCTTTCGGGGGGCTAAGATTTTTAAAATTTTAACAATAACATTCATTGCAAAAACCCTTATAATCAATAATTCTAATTTCACAAATTTAAAAAATCTGCTCCAAATATTTCACAATCTAACAATATTTTAATATAGACCTATAGAGATGTGTAATTTGAAAATAGGCCTATGTTGATGGACTTCACTCAATATTAATTTTATTTGTTTAAGTCCCATCACTCTATTAATATTTGTGGGTAGGGTTATTTTAATCCCACAAATTAATTAAAATATATTTATACTATCTTAATTTATTAATATTAAAACTTGGTTTTAAATTTTAATAGTAATATAACCCAAATTCTTTACAAAATTCCTTATGACATAAAAAATCTCAAATTTAAATAATTTACCCTAAATATTTTATAATCATTGTTATAATAAACCTATATAGATGTTTACTTTTGCAATAGGATTATATGGATGGATACTTAAATACTCAATATTGGGGCACCCAAGTGTTGTAGGTGAGTTGGAGAGGAGAGGGAAATCCTCCAAGGGAGGTCCCAGGTTCGAATCTCCACCCTACCAAAAATTTGAATTGGGTACCTAAAATCTAATTGATAATATTGATGCGTGCAGGTCCAGGCATGACTCCCGAGTGACTTTGACGATGTAGAACCCCCTATTCGTGGTCTCTCAGACCAAGGCGGCCTCGCAAGGGGTTTTTCGCTTAAAAAAAAAAAAATACTCAAAATTGAATCCTATCACTTTTAAAATCTACTCTACCTTCCTTGCGTAGTTCTTATCAAAGCCAAATGGAGAATCACCAATGGCGAGTGAAATGCAAATACTATCTAAATTACAATCTAAATTGGTATTTCTCACAAAAGAATTATGCATATTTTGTTACATCTAGGATTTTATTGTCTATAAGAAAGTCTAAAATAATTGTACACATATCTAGGATTTTCTTGTCTATGTGAGAGTGTAAAATGTTTGGAAAAATTATTTCCTCCTAGACGCCATTGGATTTTTTTGAGGTTGTATTTCCATTTCCATTGCCATTTTCCCTCTATTTGGCTATGAAACTCTAAAATTAAGAAAGGTGAATTTTTGGATTCATTGTTCTTTCATTACTTTATTGTTGAATTTTCTATAATTTTATTTTTATCACTAATTTACAATTGATAGTTTCATCTAAATAACTATGTGAATATAATTTATTACAAGCTATATACAAAGGAATTATAAATTACATGGGAAAATAATGAACAATATAAATCTTGATGACCTTATGTATTAGGCCCTAGCTTTAAAAAACTTTTGTATTGAGACCTAGTCAAATATGCTTTCTATATTTTTTTCATGTTATAAAAAATAATTGTTTGTTCATATTTCAACAAGTGGTATAGATTTCATGACAATACCTACAATGGTAATTTGAATATCAAATTTATCTCCAAACATACACTACACTTTGTCACTTTGGATTAACTTTGAATCTTACATTCAAGGGTGCAATAAATTACCCATTAAATTTGTGTTAGAAAGACTACAGACCACGAAGTAAAGGGTAAAAGGAAAAGTGGTTTTTAACGTCTCCAAGGACATGGATCTTATGAGATGACCCTTATAAATAATTTTGTTTACCCTATATATGGTTATCAAACCATAATATGTTTACTAGTGTACAACCCTATAGCCTGCAGGACTCAAACCTTGGACCTCTATTCAAAGTTTAAAATTCTCCACCATTAGGACCACTCAGGATATACAAAATATAGCCCACATGTAAATAAAAATGAATATTAATTATTTAATCATATTTAAAAATTACTCTTTTATTGGTAGAGAACATAGATAGTTAGAAGTTTTCGGAGATGAATCATTATTTGGTATTAAAATATGTTGGAAAAAATTATGGACAAATAAAAAATTTAAAGTTATATTTTAAGATTTGTTAAAATTCTAAGACAAAATACATATCAAAATTTGCTAAATAAGACGATGGATCTTGAAATATTTATGTCAAATTATTATTATTCTTGTAACCAAAACTATTAAGCTTCATTGTTGTTGACCCAACATATGAAGGGGACCACCGATCACTCGGGATTCGTATCATCATCATCGGTTTGACACGCACTTAAAAGATTCATATCAGACTACTACCTTTGCAAACATGCTACCCTCGAAGACAAGCACTTACCAATCCACCTAGCTCTCGGGGGCTAAGATTTTTTAAATTTTAACAATAACATTCATTGCAAGAACCCTTATAATCAATCATTCTAATTTCTCAAATTTAAAAAATCCGCTCCAAATCTTTCACAATATAACAATATTTTAATATAGACCTATAGAGATGTGTAACTTGAAAATAGTCTATGTTGATGGACTTCAATCAATATTAATTTTATTTGTTTAAGTCCCATTACTATATTAATATATGTGGGCAGGGTTATTTTAATTCCACAAATTAATTAAAATATATTTATAACCATCTTAAGTTATTAATATTAAAACTTGGTTTTAAATTTTAATAGTAATATATCCCAAATTCTTTACAAAATTCCTTATGACATAAAAGTCTCAAATTTAAATAATTTACCCTAAATATTTTATAATCATTGTTATGATAAGCCTATATAGATGTTTACTTTTGCAATAGGCTTATATGGATGGATACTTAAATAGTCAACATTGGGGCACCCAGGTTTTGCAGGTGAGGTGGAGAGGAGAGGGCAATCCTCCAAGGGAGGTCCCAGGTTCGAATCTCCACCCTACCAAAAAGTTGAATTGGGTAGCCAAAATCCAATTGATAATGTTGGCGTGGGCAGGGTCAGGCATGAATTTTGAGTGACTTTGACGGTGTATAACCCCCTGTTTGTGGTATCTCAGACCAAGGCGGCGTCGCAAAGGGTTTTTTTCTTAAGAAAAAAAAAATACTCAACATTGAATCCTATCACTATTAAAATCTACTCTACCTTGCTTGCTTAGTTCTTATCAAAGCCAAATGAAGAATCACCAATAGCGAGTGAAATGCAAATACTATCTAAATTACAATCTAAATTGGGATTTCTCACAAAATAATTATGTATCTTTTATTACATCTAGGATTTTCTTGTTTATGTGAAAGTCTAAAATAATTGTAATCATATCTAGGATTTTCTTGTCTATGTGAGAGTGTAAAATGTTTGGAAAAATTGTTTCCTCCTAGATGCCATTGGATTTTTTTGAGGTTGTCTTTCCATTTCCATTGACTTCTTATGAGCACCTATACTTTTCCCTCCATTTTCCTATGAAACTCTAAAATTAAGAAAGATGAATTTTTGGATTCATTGTTCTTTCATTACTTTATTGTTGAATTTTCTATATTTTTATTTTTATCACTAATTTACAATTGATAGAAGTTTCATCTAAATAACTATGTGGGTATAATTTATTACAAGCTATCTACAAAGGAATTATAAATTACATGGGACAAGAATGAACAATATAAATCTTGATGACCTTATGTATTAGGCCCTAGCTTTAAAAAAAAATTGTGTTGAGCCCTAGTCAAATATGCTTTCTATATTTTTTTCATGTTATACAAATTAAATGTTTGTTCATATTTCAACAAGTGGTATAGATTTCATGAAAATACCTACAATGGTAATTTGACTATCAAATTTATCTCTAAACATACACTACACTTTGTCACTTTGGATTAACTTTGAATCCTACATTCAAGGGTGCAATAAATTTCCCATTAAATTTGTGTTAGAAATATTATAGACCACGAAGTAAAGGGTAAATGGAAAAGTGGTTTTTAACGTCTCCAAGGACATGGATCTTATGATATGACCATTACAAATAATTTTGTTTACCCTATATATGGTTATCAAACCATAATATGTTTACTAGTGTACAACCCTATAGCCTGTAAGACTCAAACCTTGGACCTCTATTCAAATTTTTAAAGTCTCCACCATTAGGACCACTCAGGATATACAAAATATAGCCCACATGTAAATAAAAAATAAATATTAATTATTTACTCATATTTAAAAAGTACTCTTTTATTAGTAGAGAACATAGATAGTTAGAAGTTTTCGGAGATGAATCATTATTTGGTATTAAAATATGTTAGAAAAAATTATGGGCAAATAAAAAATTTAAAGTTCTATTTTAAGATTTGTTAAAATTCTAACACAAAATACATATCAAAATTTTCTAAATAAGACAACGGACCTTGAAATATTTATGCCAAATTATTATTATTCTTGTAATAACAATAGTATATATAAAGGTATCTATGGAAGAGATGTATTTTAGAAATTAAAGAACAAAATAAATTAAACAACAAACCAATTACCCCAATTTTCATTGGTTTTGAGAAATTATTAATTAAAAATAGAAAGAATGAGGGGCATTTGTGTGTTGCTTAGTTTATTCCTTATGATATGGCCTCTTTCTAAAATTGGTTTAGATTTATAAGGTTTTCTAAACTTATTAATCAAATTCATGATAGTAAAATTTCTTTTTAACAACTAATCTTATGTGTAAGTAATCACATTATGTTTGATATTTGTATAAATAACAAAGTTTTATTGTTTGTTTTTCTAAATTTCCATCATTAAAAAAAAATAGTAATATTATTTTTAACTTGTTTAAATATCTAGGTTTATTATTGTTAGGAAGGAATTTAATATTTATATGTCTAAAGTAGACATTGCATTATTTTAGTGTGAGTATGATTTATATGCTTTAATTAAAAAAAATTAACTTATTTAATAAAAAAATAAAAATATTTTATTTACATATGTATGATTTTATTAAGTATATTATGTATAGAATATTAAGAAAGAATAATGTTGAATATATATTTAATATTTAATCATCAACATTGTTGCTGGTCAAATCATAATAAGAAATAGAGGTTAAATAATATTATATTTTATTTTATTAAAAAATATTTTAAAAATTGGATTAAAGATTTGTAAATATTATAATTACTATTAGGTGTATAAATACAAGAAATATTATTGTTGTATTAATTTATGTATATAAATAATCTATACCAACATGTGCATTAAATATTTCTATAGTTCATGAAAAATTTAAAGCATTTATATCGGAAAAATGTTAGGAAAAATGAGGGAACACTATCTGTCCAAATTTAACCATGTATACCGATTCCACCATGTAAATTCAAAAAACAAAACAAAAAAAAAATTAACCATGTATGAAATCGCAATAAAAAGAACTATATAGGAACAATTATCAATTGGATAGAAAATATGCTTATGGTCCAATTAAGGACTAGACATAAATTTAAAATAGGCAAATGGAAGAGATCGAAATAGGAGTGCAAGGAGAAGATATGTACCTTTTGACATCATAGGTAGTTGAGGTAGAGAAGCACTTTATTTTAGTATACCAACCATATAATGATATCCATACCTTATTAATATTAATGATTGATTTATAAATTTTGATAATAATATTCCTTGCAAGAATCCTTGCAATCAAAAAATTTAATTTCTAAAATATAGATAATTTATTTCATAATATACTAATAATTCACTATATACCTATATAAATGGGTACTTTTACAAGAGACCTATATGGATGGATACTATAGTACCTTGATACTACCTTGTAGTGTTAGTTTGGAAGGGTACAACATATTGAAATCAAGAATTTTATGCTTTCCAAAACCCCTCAATGTTTGATTAGGTCCAACATAGGTATTTATTGGTTTAGGCTTGTTACACTTGTAGAGGGACCCAATTGGCTCAAAGAAGAGAAGAACTCAAGGTTAGCTAATGGTACACAAGCAAATTCAAGTGATTCAATCACTTCTTGAAGTGAATTGCTCACCATTCACTAGAGGAGTAAAAATGAAGGTATGGGTCCCAAAGATAATCTTTTGAGAGTGATATTTGGGCATGTAGTTATGCACTAACGTAATTTGAAAAACTTATAAGACTATTAGAGACATGTAACATTTGGAGGTGCATCATTTTATTTGAAATGGCCCTAAATGTTTACTTTTACTAAGAGTAGCAATTTCTCACCCTAGGTAACTCAATTGTAAACACTAACTACAAATAAGGAACATGGGTTTGTAAACATTTTTTGGATACAAGAATGTAGTGTTACACTCTATGAAACCATTGTTATGCTTTGCATTTGATGATATTATTGAGAAATTAGCAACTACTTCTTCACTACATTAGTGGAACTATCCTTTTAGTTTGCTAAGTATGCAATGGTTTGAGACATAGCCCTTTTTACCATCTTGTCACTCAATTAGAAATTTTATAAATAATAAATGGGAAACATGGATGTTATTCAAATTCTTGTATTTATTGATTACATACTTCCTTGTTATGGTTATAGTTGTGTTTTAGTTGAATCCCTCATATCGTCAATATTTTATGCACTTATATTTTCTACAATTAATATTTCATGTAATTAGTGTGGGTTAGCATAGGAGTACTTAATGGGGATAATAGGGAGTCAAACTTAATTTCAAGGTTTGGAGAAGCCATTGGTACTTCCTTCTAATTTTTTTGAAACTACAATTGGGGTACATCATTAAATTAAAACTAAAGACAATTTCTTAGTTCAATAGTTTTAGCACACCTAGTAGGACCAACCCTCATTATTTATCATTTTTGCCCAAATTTGGCTAAATTTTTATGCCAAATTTACATTCATCATGGATGAAGCAATTGGTTCAATATTAAAAGGATTTTTATTAAGTTTTTACATAGGTAGTGATTAATTCAAATCTAGAGTGATTTGATCTATTTGAGTCAATCGTCTAAAACATTTGTTATGTCCATTTTAGGGAGTGATTTGATTCACTTTGTAACTAATTCATTTTGAATATATCACATTTAAACAAATCAAATACAAAGAAATTTCTCATATCCAAGGACTTGATTTTTCAAGCCCATCCTAAATATGACCTTAATTTTCACATCATTTTCATTATGTATGTTTTATTTTTGTAGGTTATTTACAAATGGTGACTCTGAAATAAAAATTAGAATAAAAAAAAATTCTAAGTAATACAAACAACATCAAAATTGTGTTAGTTAACATTTATGTTTTCCATTGAAAAAAAGCATTTGGGGCATGTTTTGAGACATTGTCATGAAATGTCAAACTAGAAAAATGATTCACTTAATTTAGTGGGTGACTCACTCCAGAATAGTGGTTTCTCTTCAAGAAAAAACTAAATAGTGATTTTCTTAGTGTTTGCAAAGCAGTTCACTAGGAAAAATAAATTTATTCTTAACTCCTTCCTAGAGAGAAATTCACTCAAGTTTTGAAGCAATTTACTTTGAGCATTTGATTGGATCCCATGGTTTTCAAAATTTATCTAGTTCAAATATTGTTAAAAATAAATTAATGTTTCAGTAAATTACTCTATTTTATAGGCTAATCCATCTATAGGTCAATTTAAAAAAAATAATCAAATTTTGACTCCAAAACTTTATGCAGGTCTAACCATGCGAGCTTATGAATACATGCTCAATGGAATAAAGCAAAAAATAATATCAGTCTACAAAGATAGTTGTATATTATTGAATAAACTCCAAAGTGAAATGAAAGGAATAAACAACCACATGGGTACATCAAGATGATGAAATTGAGGAAATTCTTGTGTCTAATCCCATTTCATCAAAATCCAAAAGTCTAATGGACAATCTAATCATTCAAAACCCTCCATAAAATAATTTGGGTTTTGTTCCATTAAATGAGTTATTTATCTACCTTAGCTAATAAAAATTGGTCAAATATTAGTTCTACACTAACTCATATAAAACCTCTCTATGGGATGACCTTTGATGTGAATAAGCCCATAAAAATTTACCTTTTTGGGAGCTATCACCATGACATTAACATAAATCCACCTCCTACATATAGTTCCCAAAATATTCTTCATACTAGCATTGTTTTGGCTCAACGTCTATATGGATCGAGTTTATCCAACAAATACAACCTTCCTCATTGTCAATTCATAAAATATTTAGGATATATATGTTGGCAATTTTGGGTACCTTGAGTACATTGCCCTTGCCTAAGTTTAGTTGTTGTCATTGATGTCAAGGAGCTATTGGTAGATGTTGTTTTTTATGTCGAGGAACTATTGGAGCAATTTGTTTTTAAGTCCAAGGATGTGTTTTTGTTGAAGGTTTATGTTGGTCAGTAAGTCTCCAAGAAAATTAGAATAGCCCAGTTGCCAAAAATCCAAAAAAAGATAAAGTAGAATAAGTTTGCAGGCTGCTGGAAAAACTATCGCAATTTCGCGACATGTTTAGGAGAGAGAAAGTTGTGATTTCACGACATGCAGGAAGGCAGAGGCAAAGCGGGCAAAAGTGTCACGATTTCGCGACATGGTAGAGGAGAGAGAAAGTTCGGCCAAAACTGTCACGATTTCGTGACATGCAGGAAGGCAGAAGCACAGCAGGCAAAAAGTGTCACGATTTCATGACAAGTTTTGAAGAAGTTGTACGGATGCAGAAAGTGTCACGATTTCATGACAAGTTGAGTTGGCAGTGTTGAGTTGCAGGAAGTGTCGCGATTTCGCGACAAGTTTCGAAGAAGTCGTACGGATGCAGAAAATGTCGCGATTTCGTGACATATTTCATTTTCTCTAGTGCAAACCAAGAAAAGGATGAAGAAGTAAGAGGTGTCACGATTTCGCGACATCAGCAAAAGCTGTAGCGTCACGATTTTGCAACAACAATAGAGAAGAAGGCAGTGAAGTCTAGAGTGTCATGATTTCGCGACAAGATTCATGATGACGTCAAAAAAAGCTGTAGCGTCACGATTTCACGACAGCAACGGAGAAGAAGGCAGTGAAGTCTAGAGCGTCACGATTTTGCGACAAGTTTCATGATGATGTCAGCAAATGCTGTAGTGTCACAATTTCACGACAACAACGGAGAAGAAGGCAGTGAAGTCTAGAGCATCGTGATTTCACGACAAGATTTGTGATGACATCAGCAAAAGTTGTAGTGTAGCGATTTCGCAACAACAAACCAAAGAAGGTGTACGACAGACCAAGGCATAGCGATATCGCGACATGTTTGAGCTTTGCACGAGAAAAGCTACAGGATAGCAGAGGCGGTTGAAGCCGACGAAGTTAACCTTGGCCAACGAAGGATAAAGTTTTACAGCCGACGTATTAAAATATTGATCAGTCGACTAAAGAACAAGATTTCATCTTAAGATTGTGGGTATTAAAGGAGGACTATTTGAGAATTTTTGGGTGTGGATTGATGTGTGCTTTCTAAGTGTGGCATTCACAGAGTTAGTGCGACAAGCAAGGTTCGTAATCAAAAAAGCAGAGAGCAAAGTCCGACTGCAGCATCAAAGTACGTTTCATTGAATCTTCTAAGTGTAGAAGTCTGTGCTATTGTATACACGAAGTATGTGCTGTTGTTTATGAGAAGACTGTGCAGATAATATTCTGTTGTGATTGCGACTGTGTTCGCACAATTTGGGTAATAAAAAGAAAAGTGCGCGTAGTAGATGCTGCTATAATTGCGAACGGTTGTGAAGAACTAACAGTGATCAAGTGCTGCTATAAGTTGAGAAGAGAATGCTGCTGTAGTTTAAGAAGGCTGTGTGCTGTAGTTGTGCAGACAATGAAGAATTGTTTTCCAAACCAAGTGCCAAAAAGAACAAAGAAAGAGGACATAATTGTGCCATATCAAAGGACTATTTTTTGGTGCAAAAAAGAGGACCAGCTTGCTGTGACAGAGTTGAGGATAGAGATCTCCAGCCAGAGCAGGGAAGACAGGTGTCTTCTGTGGAAAGAGTTCCACTTGGTAAGGGAAAAAGAGATAGAGGTCTTCTAGAGGATCACTAGCAAAGTAGATTTAGGGGAAGGTGTCTCCTTTGGGCTGAGGCTCATAAACATTGTAATCGGGAAGGATTACCAGAGGTTTTGATATAACTTTTAGAGGAAAAGTTTTATCCGTGGAGTAGCCCACCTTGGGTGAACCATGTTAAAATGGGTCTTTTATGTGTGATGCTTTCTGTCTTGTTTAATGTTATGTTGATGCCACTGCTATCTAAAATTAAAATTATTAAATGGTTTTATCTTATACTGTTCACCCCCCTCTTAGTATAAGTTCATGTTCTTAAATTGGTATCAGAGCGGGTCTCTCCAGAAAAAGCCTAATAGCTTGGAGAAGGATCTAACAAAGGAACATGTAAATTCAGAAAAGTTTGAATTCGATCTCAAGAGTGAATTCTTCTTGGCCTTGAGAAAGCTTGAGAAACTCAGGGAAGAGAATTATGTTCTTAAGCAGCATTGTCAAGAAAAAGAGATAGCAAGATCAAAATTGGCTCAACATATTATAGATTTCAAAATTCTTTCTGAAGAAGGGAAGAATATTGAACAAGTTCAGTTCTAAAATAAAAAGTAGCTGATTGTGAGAAACTAGAAGGAGAGATTATGTCTCTTAGAGTAAAGTTAGAACATTCAACTCTCAGATAGAATTTTACGTGTGAAAAGAAGGATGGCATCACCATGTATGAAACAGGATCTTCAAGCAAGAACAATCTTCATTCTAAAGAGAAATGGATTCCAGTTGATCGCAAGAAGAACAAACTTCCAAGGCATCAAAACAGGTTACATAATACCTTCCATGGATATTGTTTTTCCTGTAAAAAATTTGGTCACATAGCTATGCATTGCAATAAATCTCTGAAGAGTCATAGTAAGGAAAATGTTAACTCATTTGCACCTCTTATGAATAAAAATATCATGTGTTACAAGTGCAAGAATTTTGGGCATATAGCAAGGATGTGCAACTTGGATAAATTTAGCTTTGAGGTCTCAAAAAGGAAGAATGTGATAGAATCTAAGTCAATGATAGTTCAAACTGCTTTTCATGCTCAAGACAAAGTAGAAAAATGGTATCTTGATAGTGGCTATTCAAAACATATGACTGGCGAAAAAGGAAAATTTCTGTATTTAAAATAAGCAACCAAAGGAACAGTCAGTTTTGGAGATAACATGTCCGCAAAGATCTGTGGTAAAGGAACTCTTAGTTTGGATGGGAAATCCAAAACAGAAGACGTGCTTTATGTAGAAGGGCTAAGACATAATCTGCTTAGTGTGAGTCAACTTTGTGATCAAGGGCACATAGTATCTTTCTTTTCTGATAGATGTGAGATAAGTAAAGAATTAAATGGAAAGCTTATTGCTAAAGCTACAAGGACTCCAAACAATCTTTACATGCTGAGCGAGATAAAAAGAGAAAAATGCCTTCTAACTCAAGAAGATGAGAGTTGGTTGTGGCATAAAATATTGGGACATTTGATTTTTGATAATCTGGTCAGTATTAGTAACAAGGAAGCGATTAGAGACTTGCCCAAAATAAAAAGGCCTCAAAACATCATTTGCGGTCCTTGTCAACATGGTAAATAGACCAGAACTAGTTTCAAATCGAAAGGGTATTCCTCATCCAAACCCTTGGATCTTATTCATACTGATTTGTGTGGTCCTACCAGAACTCAGAGCATTCAAGGAGATAGCTATTTCATGTTGTTTATATATGATTACTCGAGAATGAATTGGGTTACTTTTCTTAAAGAAAAATCTGAAGCTTTTGAAAAATTTAAAATTTTTAAAGAAATGATTGAAAATGAGACTAACAAGAGAATCGAATGCTTAAGATCAGATAGAGGAGGAGAGTTCACTTCAAATGAATTCGTGGAATACTGTGAACAACATGGAATCAAAAGAGAATATTTAGTAGCAAGAACTCCTCAACAAAATGGAGTAATTGAAAGAAAAAATAGAACTGTTGAAAATATGGCAAGAGCAATGTTAGATGAGTCAAAACTTTCAGATGGTTTTTGGAGAGAAGCAGTAAATACAGACGAGTCCACGTCATTACCAGGGCTCAACTCAGAGTCAATCATCATAAAACTCCCTATGAGCTGTGGAAAGGAAGACCGACTACAATTAAACACTTCAAAGTGTTCGGGAGTAAGTGCTTCATCAGAAGGGAAGATCAAAATCCAGGTAAGTTTGATCCTAGGTGTGATGAGGGAATTTTTCTTGGATATTCCAGCAAAATTAAGGCCTACAGATGCTTCAACAAAAGAACTCATACGGTTGTAGAGAGCATAAATGTGACAGTAGATGAAAAGACAGGAATAAGAGAACTAGTCAAGGAACTCAGTGATGGAATCTGTCAAGAAGAATTCAGAGAAGTGTCAGATGAAGAAGAGGAAAAACAACAACTGCTTCCCAAAACCCCTTCACGGTATGTTCAGAAACATCATCCCAAAGACTTGATCATCGATGATCCAAATAGCAGGCAAACGAGAAGAAGAGTCATTTCTTCACATGAATCTGCAAATGTTTCATTGTTATCTCAGATTGAGCCAAAGAATTTCAGTGAAGCATGTACAGATGATTTTTGGGTACAAGCAATGGATGAAGAGCTAAATCAAATAGAGAAAAGTGAAACCTGGGACTTGGTTCCAAGACCTAAGAATAAGAATGTCATTGGCACAAAATGGGTTTTCAGAAATAAACTTAATGAGGATGGAAAGATTGTCAGGAACAAAGCGAGGTTAGTCTGTAAAGGGTATGCTCAAGTCAAAGGTGTTGATTTCGAAGAGACGTTTGTGCCTGTTGCTTGTCTTGAAGCGATCAAAATGTTCTTGGCCATGTCTAGTTTCAATTCTTTCAAAGTGTTTCAAATGGATGTAAAGTCTGCTTTTCTAAATGGAGTGTTGGATGAAGAAGTCTATGTAGAACAACCAGAAGGTGTGTCTC
Organism: Wollemia nobilis; assembly: GCA_028583015.1. Taxonomy (NCBI): domain Eukaryota; kingdom Viridiplantae; phylum Streptophyta; class Pinopsida; order Araucariales; family Araucariaceae; genus Wollemia; species Wollemia nobilis. The sequence goes on along the minus strand of JAQPPZ010002907.1, from coordinate 11,694,717 downwards.
TTTCAGAACAGCCAGACTATGTGTGTAAACTAAAAAAGGCACTTTACGGGTTAAAGCAAGCACCCAGGGCTTGGTACTCAAGACTTGACGGGTATCTTCATGAACAAGGGTTCAGGAAATTGCAACTTGTACATTAAGAATAAAGGTGATGATATGATTATCATAGTTGTTTATGTCGATGATATTATTTTCGAGGGAAATAATACTCGGATGTGCAAAGTTTTTGCCAACACCATGCAAAAGGAATTCGAGATGTCCATGATTGGAGAGCTGTCATTCTTTTTAGGACTGCAGATTGCGCAATCAAAAAATGGTATATTTCTTTCTCAAGAAAAATATATCAAAGAGATGTTAAAAAAAATTGGGATGATGGACAGCAAACCTGTATGTACTCCAATGATTACAGGGTGCAATCTGAGTAAGGATGATGAATCCCTAGTAGCAGATCAGAAATTGTACAGATCTATGATTGGTAGTTTACTATATAGTACAGCTACCGAGACTAGATATCATGCGAGCCATTGGATTAGTAGCAAGATTTCGAGCAGCTCCAAAAGAATCTCATGTTATGGCGAGTCAAGATGATATTCAGATATTTGAAGGGCACTATGGATTTTGGGCTTTGGTATCCCAAAGGTGGTAATTTCACCCTCACATCCTATACAGATGCAGATTGGGCAGACAATATTGATGATAGGAAGAGCACTAGTGGTGGAGCATTCTTTCTGGGAAAGAGTCTGGTTTCTTGGCTAAGTAAGAAACAACCTTCAGTTTCCTTATCTATAGTAGAAGCTGAATACATAGCAGCAGTGGCTGGGTGTACTCAGGTTTTATGGATGAAAACAACCTTGGAGGATTTCAAAGTCATGCATGAACAACCTATTCCTATTCTTTGTGATAATTCAAGTGCCATAAGTATTTCTAAAAATCCAGTAATGCACTCAAGGATGAAGCACATTTCTATCAAGTATCATTTTCTAAGGGAAAAAGTGCAAGAGAAGCAGGTCAAGCTGGAATATGTACCCACTAAAGAGCAAATTGCAGATATCTTCACCAAACCCCTTCCAAAAGATACGTTTGAGTATCTAAGGGAGAAATTGGGAGTTGTACTCTCACCTCGAGATTAATCACCTCATCAGGAGATGGGGGAGGGACTAAGCTAAGAGGCTCATTATTAGTCCCAAGCCCCAAAGGTGACCCTTTGCCATTGATGACAAATGGGGAGAGATTTAAGTAAGGGGGAGAGTTTTTCAAGAGAAGAGGAAAGCTTTAATTCAGGGGGAGCAAAACTTGGAGAGATTGAATTTAGTTTTGACTCTTGAAAGATGTGTTTTAGATAAGGATTGCCATCAATGACAAAGGGGGAGATTGTTGGCAATTTTGGGTACCTTGAGTACATTGCCCTTGCCTAAGTTTAGTTATTGTCATTGATGTCAAGGAGCTATTGGTAGATGTTGTTTTTGATGTCGAGGAACTATTGGAGCAATTTGTTTTTAAGTCCAAGGATGTGTTTTTGTTGAAGGTTTCTGTTGGTCAGTAAGTCTCCAAGAAAATTAGAGTAGCCCAGTTGCCAAAAATCTAGAAAAATATAAAGTAGAATAAGTTTGCAGGCTGCTGGAAAAACTGTCGCAATTTCGCGACATGTTTGAGGAGACATAAAGTCACGATTTCGCAACATGCAGGAAGGCAGAGGAAAAGCGGGCAAAAGTGTCACGATTTTGCGACATGGTTGAGGAGAGAGAAAGTTTGGCCAAAACTGTCACGATTTCGCGACATGCAGGAAGGCAGAAGCACAACGGGCAAAAAGTGTCGCGATTTCGCGACAAGTTTCGAAGAAGTTGTACGGATGCAGAAAGTGTTGCGATTTCGCGACAAGTTGAGTTGGCAGTGTTGAGTTGCAGGAAGTGTCGCGATTTCGTGACAAGTTTCGAAGAAGTCGTACGGATGCAAAAAATGTCACGATTTCGTGACATGTTTCATTTTCGCTAGTGCAAACCAAGAAAAGGATGAAGAAGCAAGAGGTGTCGCGATTTCGTGACAGAGTTGCTGATGACATCAGCAAAAGCTGTAGCGTCGCGATTTCACGACAGCAACGGAGAAGAAGGTAGTGAAGTCTAGAGCATCATGATTTTGCGACAAGATTCATGATGACATCAGCAAAAGCTGTAGCGTCGCGATTTCACGATAGCAACGAAGAAGAAGGCAGTGAAGTCTAGAGCGTCACAATTTCATGACAAGTTTCATGATGACGTCAGCAAAGGCTGTAGTGTCACGATTTCACGACAGCAATGGAGAAGAAGGCAGTGAAGTCTAGAGCATCACGATTTCGCGACAAGATTTGCGATGACGTCAGCAAAAGCTGTAGTGTAGCGATTTCACGACAACAGACCAAAGAAGGTGTACGGTAGACCAAGGCGTAGCGATATTGCGACATGTTTGAGCTTCACGCGAGAAAAGCTACAGGACAGCGGAGGCGGTTGAAGCCGATGTATTAAAAGATTGATCAGCCGACTAAAGAACAAGATTTCATCTTGAGATTGTGGGTATTAAAGGAGGACTGTTTGAGCATTTTTGGGTGTGGATTGATGTGTGCTTTTGAAGCATGGCGTTCGTAGAGTTAGTGCGACAAGCAAGGTTCACAATCAAAAAAGTAGAGAGCGAAGTCCGACTGTAGCATCAAAGTACGTTTCGCTGAATCTTCTAAGTGTAGAATTCTGTGCTATTGTATACACAAAGTATGTGCTGTTGTTTATGAGAAGACTATGCAGAGAATATTCTATTGTGATTACGACTGTGTTCACACAGTTTGGGTAATAGAAAGAAAAGTGCGCGCAGTAGATGCTGCTATAATTACGAACGGTTGTGAAGAACTAACAGTGATCAAGTGCTGCTGTAAGTTGAGAAGAGAATGCTGTTGTAGTTTAAGAAGACTGTGCTGCTGTAGTTGTGCAGACAGTGAAGAATTGTTTTCCAAACCAAGTGTCGAAAAGAATTGTGCCATACCGAAGGACTATGTTTTGGTGTAGAAAAGAGGACCAGCTTGCTGTGACAGAGTTGAGGACAGAGATCTCCAGCCATAGCAGGGAAGACAGGTGTCTTCTATGGAAAGAGTTCCACTTGCTAAGGGCAAAAGAGATAGAGGTCTTCTAGAGGATCACTAGCAAAGAAGATTTAGGGGAAGGTGTCTCCTTTGGGCTGAGGCTCATAAAAATTGTAATCGGGAAGGATTCCCAGAGGTTTTGATATAACTTTTAGAGGAAAAGTTTTATCCGTGGAGTAGCCCACCTTGGGTGAACCACGTTAAAATGGGTCTTTTATGTGTGATGCTTTCTGTCTTGTTTAATGTTATGTTGATGCCAATGCTATCTAAAATTAAAATTATTAAATGGTTTTATCTTATACTGTTCACCCCCTCCTCTCAGTATAAGTTCATGTTCTTCAATATATTTATAAGAAAAATTTAGGGCCTTTCTCAAAATTCATAAATTTCAAGACCCAAGTAAATACATAGCTACAAGTGCAACCACTAGCTATTGAAACATAGCAAAACACATAACAAGACCCACTTCCTTCAAATCAATAGATTCCCCAATATGGTTTGTAATATTCACCTCTATTTCTAAACACACAACCTCAATAATGACCTTATTAAAATCCACTATATCCTCTTTTTCATATGCTAAATCCACATTAGCCTCCACTTTATTATCCTTCATACCAATATCATTGTTATCCTCATTATCCACCTTAAGGCTATGCAATATATCTATATTTTCCACGACAACAAAAATTTGGTCAACCTCCTTCACAAAATAATCCAACACCCAAATCTATACCTCAATACCAAATTCCTAATTTGATCTATCAAGGATCATTGAACTTAGGAGCTTATTCCTTTATTCCTCCTAGCATTGTGAAGTAATTACCTACTTTTGACAAAAGTAGGAGTAAGGCATCACTCAATCCCCTCAGTGATTTATCCACACTCAATTCAATTTACCATATTCAAGAGGAGGATATTATGGTACACTTATTGACTTCCTCTTTGCATGATAAATTTACATTATGGTATAGAGGTTTATCTATTATTTTAATTACTAGTTATACATCAATTGTAAAAGAATTCATCTATAATTTGATAGTATTGGTAATGGTTATTCTATTTTTTTTTCAATTAAATACAATACAAAGGCATCCATAAAAGAATATATACATATTTAACACTAGAATCTTGAGGACCTTAAATCTGATTACATAGAACATTAGGACTAATGAAAAATAAGCATTACTTTATTATATAAATGGTGACTTATCTTTGATGGTTTGTAATGTTAATCATAATACACTAGATACAACTTTTAAGGAAGTAGCCCATGTTGAAGATATTTTGATTATGATAGAAAAATTACTACCTACCTCACTTATGGTCTATGTTTCCCATATTACCTAAAACCCACCAGCTCTTGGTTTTACACCTCTCATATCACCCATTTTAAATCCTCAACCAAATATTTCTACTAACATATCTTCCTCTCTATATATTGTCACATATCCTAACCAACATTCATCATAAAATGTTGCATTTCAATCATAATTGTCAACTCTTACTACCCCATAAAAAACAAATAATGATTCAAATAATAATATTTGGATGAGACAAGTATTGGAAGTGCCAAAAACCATAGTGAATCAAAGCAAAACTAAAAATAAATAATGATAATAACATCAAAAATATCATCCTCAAAGAACCCCTATCTCATTAAAGATTAATTACTTTGGAAATGTGTGAAACAAGGAATAAACCAAACTCATAATAATATGGTAAATACAAATTTGGGGTTCAACACACTATGGTGTTTTCCAAGCAATGTGGAATACAACCCTTTATAATGTGTTGTATTCATCATATAATTCTATAAAACCTAGTACAATCAACATTTTTAGGCTCAATAGACCATTATCCTTGTTCAATTGACACTTATATAAAGTCAACCTACATGCTAACAAACCCAACTATAATAGTTAATTCTCATATTTCCAAATTTCAATAATTTTATCTTTACCAGTTTTAAATTTATTAAAATAGATGAAGATTCCACATTTGAGAATGATATTATATGTACTAACCAACAAAGGATTGAGACTAGAGGCAATAGGAAAACACCTAAGGAGCAACCTAGAGCATTGAGCCAGAATGAGAAAAATAAGAGCGTAATCTCATTTAGGAGAGGAAGGCAACTATCAAAATTGAAGGATAAATCTATACAACAAGAGAAGCAAGAGAAAAATGTTGATAATAATGTTAGATATAAGGCCCAAGGATTGGCACAAACTAGTATGAACAAACAAGAAAATAAGGGAAAGAAGCACAAAACTAAAAATGAGGAATGCAGAAGGAATAGATAATACTACAAATAAAATGAATTATGAGGAATAAATAAACTATAGAAAGAGTGAGATCAATGTCTAAAGTACTCCTCTCTCACTAGTGAAGGTCATGCAATAGTTATAAAAAAAATTCAAAAATTTATCATATGTAGTAAGAGTAGCTTTATCAAATTCAAATTTAAAATCATTGAAGAGATAAATAATATGCCTTCCAAAGTGATTATATTAGATATGTGAGTAATTACTAATCAATCATATTTTCTTTAAGAGGACTTCAAAGACCAAGAAAGGAGTTATGCTAAAAACAAGTAACCAAAGCTTGCTCAAACTAGTATAACTAAACAGAAAAGAATGATAATGGAGAATCCAGTTGTTATCCAAGTGACTATGATTGATATACTAAATTCCCTAAACTCCAAAACATTGAATCCACTTCTATTTTACATGAACCTAAAAATTAAAAATTATTTATTGAAAAATTGCATAGACAACTTATAGCTAGCAATGACAATGATGCAAAAAATAACTTATGAAGAGATGGGTTTACACTACACCAAGATATCTAGGCATCTAATCTAGATGGATGGCATGAGGGTGAACATAGTGGGATTTATTAAGGACCTAATTATAATAATAGCAAAACACCTAGAGTTTGTAGTTATACAAGAGCTAATAGTTGTTGATCTTCTCCATACTTCAATATATTATTATCTAGAGAATGAACATGTAATTTATCAAGATATGATTAATTGGTGATGGATTATACTCATATGAATATGCCCAAATATGAGAAATTGATCAATATTGAGTAGGATACTCCTTGTAATTTTCTATTACACAAGATGGATGAGGTTGGCACTATAAAATGGAACAAACTTCCATATTTTTTAGATGATGATAAAGGATTTGGAGATGATAAATCCTTTGAAATGGGTATGATAATTAGTGTTATTCAAGGTAAAAAATGATATAGAGATTAATTATGAAGATAATAGTTGGTAAATTACCTCATTATATAAAAATCATCTAACCTCCTAGACATAACAAGTTGAGGCATTGCCAAAACCACGATAATGCACTTTGATTGTGCCAAAACCAAAAATGGGGTAGGCTCTAGCATCTAATTCATTGACCACAAGCTGCACAAACTAATTTTGCATACAAACTACTATTCAACTATATGAACAATGTGGTTAAGTATGAAGCAATGTGTATTAGCTTAAAAATATAAAAAATGGGCATCAAGAACCTAAGGATATAAATTGACTCCAAATTAATTATAAACTAGGATAATTACCAATGTTACACAAACAATAATCACCTAAAGTTGTACAAGAATTATATTTAAGATTTGCTAGATAGTTTTACCATGTATAAAATTAAGGCAATCCCTAGGGAGTTGAATACTAAAGTAGATAAACTGGTAGGCATCGTGGCTAGATTTGACCCCACAACTAACATGTAAGATAAGCCAAAAAGAGTTAGAAGTAGATTTTAGACCTATCATTACTAATAAATATGATCACTAGTAAGTCTTCAACAACAATGAACTAGTAGATTATTTTGCAAAAAGTGGTAGGGTCTCACATGTTGTTACTGTTATATGGTTTCTTAAGATACAACTGGATATAGGTTAAAGATGATGACTATAATAAGGTAGTATTCACCCCTAAATAAAGGATTTTTTCTTAATAAGGATGTTTTTTTACTATTAAATATAAGGGCTACCTCCCAAATAATTATGAATATTAGTTTTGTAGAACTAGTTAGTAATATGATCCTCTTATACCTCAATGATTTAATTGTTTATTCCAAAGACAATAATAAATTTATTGAGCATCTTGAGTTAGTATTTCAAAGGTATAGGGAGTTCAACATATCACTTAAACCCAAAACTCCATCTTCATGGTCTAAGAAGGCAAGTTATTAGGTCATGTAGTGTCAAAAGAGGGCTTAGCCATAGACCTTGATAGGATAAATTACATCCAAGACCTTTCCTTTCCCACATATATCAAAGTATTACTATCTTTCCTAGATAAAATCTAGTTTAATATCAAATTCATAACTTATTTTTCCCAAAAATTAGGCTAATTTCCAAAATGCTAAAAATGATGTTGCCCTAGGATGGACCAATGAAGGTACAAAATCATTTCAGGACATCAAAAATTCCACTACTCAAGCCCCTTCTTAGTCAGTCCTTATTTCTTCGAATATTTTAGGCTTTATGTATTAAGTACAAATAAAAGTATTTCCATAGATCTAACTTAGGAGAATGACAAATATGAAGAACATACCACCTCATTTATGGGTTAGGTCATCCATAACTACAAAGAGAGATACATATTTTATTGAAAATAGGTTTTTTACAACATGGAGGATCTCAAGAAATTATAATACTACCTATCATAGAGAAAAACCACCTATTAATTAATATACTACCAAATTTGTAAATTGTGCATGATCATTGCTAATTCTAAATCACATGGGAAATAATTCTTATCATATTCCTTAAACTTACATGAATTACATACTATTACTTATCCCTCTTGCATGAGTACCCTACATAACCCCTCATCTAATGTATCTATTGTCACCTTTAGGACTAGAGTTGTCAACTTTTCCTTGAGGGGTTGAAAATATTTTTTGCACCATTCAAACATTTTTCATTTTCACTATTACCTTTAATATTGTACTAACCTAGAATGACTTTGATCTTGATTGGGTTCACCATTATTCCCTTGACAATTATTATGTGGCATTCATAGTATATCTTATTTTGTAGAAAAGGTGCATCTTGACAACTTCCGATAACTTCAATGTCCTCTTAATCTATTCGTCACTATTCAATTATGATCAAAATTATCACTTTTATTTTAGGAGTAGATCAAAGTGTCATATAGAAATATGATTACAAACTTATTCAAAAATTCCTAAAATACATTTTTCATCAAGTTCATGAAAGTTGTGGGTGTATTCATAAATCCAAAAGGCACCACTCTGAAATCATAGTGTCTATCCATAGTTCTAAAATAAATTTTAGGAATAACATCCTCTTTAATTCTCAATTAATGATACTTTAACCTAAAATTTATTTATTTTTTAAATAGTTGTCTCTTTCATTTGGTTAAACAAATAACTGATTTGAGGGAAAGAGTCAGGGTTATGCATAGCGACGAAACTTCACCATATGGGCGAAAAAAATCATTTTCAAAAATTCAAATTTGTGACATTTTCGAGACCCGAACATCGACCACGTAGCCAAAATTTTTGGGAAAAAAATAAATTTAGGTGTTGGTTAGCCGTCTTTTGATGAGAGTATCATGAATATTTTGAAAAATTTGCAAGTAATCCCACCTAAATAAAGTACCCTTTTCGCCCTAAAATTTTAGAATTTCTAAATTATCCTGTCAAACTTGCCAAGTATACCTCTATATATAATTAACACCCCAGGGATATATTTTCATTTCCAAACCATGTTCTTATACTTGACAAAAATATCGACACAATTCTTCACAACACTAGAACCTTTTTGTGACTGGTCGTAACCATTTTTGCAACCAGACGGAACCTCATCTATAACTGTTTGGAACTATTTTGGAAACCAAACCAATATCTACAATCATTCAGAACCACTTCTATAGTAGGAACTACTTCTGCATCTAGACGAAAACACTTCTATAGTCGTATCCTATTCTGCAACTATCCGAAGCAACTTGTGCAAAAGGTAGCTCCTCTGCAACTGGACGAATCCAATTCTATAGCCGAATACTATTCTGCAACTATCTGGAATAACTTTTGTAGTTGGATCCTCTTATGCAACCGTCTGAAACAACTTCTACAGCAGGAACCTATTTTGCAACTGTTTGAAACAAATTATGCAGTCGAAGCCTATTCTGTAATCGTCCGGAACAACTTCTGCAGCCAAACCTATTCTGCAACCATTTGGAACAACTTATGTAGTAGGAACCTTCTCTGTAACCGGACGAAACCACTTCTATATCCGAAACCTTTCATGCAACTGGACAAGACCACTTTTTAATCGGATATTTTACTACATTTGGCCAGAACTAGTTCTACAACTAGAGTATTTTAATCGGATCTTGGTCCGCACCGAACATCTTTTCACACCAGGTTATCTATCACTGCTCTGCTTGTCATATTTTTATTTATTTTGCCATGTTCTACATGTTATTTTTCCTGGTTCTTCATGTTTTTCTTTATTTAATATTTTTTTAATCTTGTTGAGCACCACACCAATATAGGAGTCGTCTTCTACATCTGTAATGTCATTGCTCTATTCCCATATTTTTCTCTATTTTGCCATGTTATGAATGTTTTAAAACTCTTTGATTCTTAGTTTCAATTTTAGATCTTGTTTTTCTTGCTAAGATTATACATGTTTAAATGCTTTGATTCTTTAAAGATATATTGATGCTCTTTTTCTCAGTTAAAGTGCTTTCACCAAAAAACGAACCAGTGGCATAAACTAATAAAAACACAATAAAGAATGGCTAGAAAAAAGTATGTATAATTTACCACCCAAACAATTGTTTATTCTATTTACAATATTATCTTAAGACCTCCATAAAGTACACCCTCTTTAACTTTTTTTTGTGTAACAAGCAAAATGTCACCTAGTGATGGAAAGAAGGGCACCAAATATTTTGCTAAAAATAGTATCCTCAAATATTTTAGCTAAACTTTGAAATGCAATGAGCCAATGACATCCGTGCAAATTCAAGGTACAAATGATTTTTGACTTCCCAGTATGTGCTTGATTGACGATTGAAATATTTTTTTGTAAATTATTTTATCCAAGAATGATAAAAAATGTTATGGTATGCTACTATGCAGAATACCCTGTCGATCCTGATATGACTCCACTTGAAAATATTCCCCAAGAAGATATACCTTTTATTTAAAATCCCCTTATAAATGAAATCCAAAAAACACTTGAAGACAACACACAAAATGACATCACAATTGAAAATGAAAGTGATAAATCAAAATCATTACAAGATTCAATTGAATCTTCAACCAAAAATTCCAAAAAAAGAAAAGCGTCTCTCTAGATACTTGGAAGAGGATTCAGGAAATAATGGGTAGAAATATTATCCTGGCTTGAGCCTGTCATGATTGAGGATAACCAAATTGATGACAAATAATGTAGATGCAAAATTTGCAGTTGGATACTTGGTAAGGATCATAGGCTTCAAAACAAGATTGATACAATTGAAAAACATGCTGGCAAATCTTATGTAAAAGTTATAAAAAGTAATGGTGAAGTTAGTAAATAAGATAAGCGGAAGGATGCATCAGAATGTATGCATTTAAGATATGCTATAGAATATGAAAATCAATTAAAGCAACAAAAATCTCTTGTTGAGAAAGGTGGAACAATTGGAGCCAAATTTCACAAAATACAAAAGACTATTTTAGCTTCAAAAAGTATGTAGTTTGTCGTTGTTTACAATATTATCAAGAAAGGTAGACCAATGTCTAATTTTTATTGATTATAAGAACCTATTACACCTTTTTAATGTGAAAAACCTTCCTAGTTCTCATTGGTCAGACCGAAGTGGTTGGAAAATGGCAAAATGTTTATCTTTGGTTGAGAAAGAAGACCTAAGGGAGCAAGTAAAACTTACCAAATTCATTTCACTTTCTATTGATGAGGTAATAGTTGTGGATAACACATCTTGGATTTGCATGCATGTGTACACATTTCAAAATCATATTAGAAGGCCTATTTTGTTGGGAATACATAATATGTTGGAAAATTCAAATGTAGAAAATATTTATAATGTTATTGCCAAAATATTAAAGAATATTGCGGGAATGAATGATATAGATATAGCAACAAAGTTAATTTGTGTTGGAGTTGATGGAGATGTTATTATGCAAGGTCATAGGTCTACTCTTTGTGTTCAACTCCAAACCACAGTTGCCCCATATATGATCCCCATTCACTGTAGGGCTCATATATTTAATCTTGCATATAAAATTGTGAGCACATTTTAAAATGTTGGTAAAGTAGAATACCTTATTCGTGATATTCATTTTTATTTCTCATTAATTTTGAAAATATTTGCAGAATTTCAGCAATTTGCACTAGGAGTTATAGAAGGGGAAAAATTGTCAAAAGATGTGGATACAAGATGGATTTCACTGTATCAACCTGATCAGAGAGTTTTGGAAGAATATCAATCATTGATGGGGTTTATGTATGCAAATCACATAATAGTTGATAATGCAAAATATATATTGTTCTGTTTGACTGAATTGGAAACACTTTTGACCTTATGTGGTATTCTTACAATGTTAAAAGAAATGAACAGATTAATTAATCTTGCACAAGAGAGGTCCATCTATATCATTGATTTTATGAGGACGAGAAAACAAATATGTATGCTTCTTGATACATTATATGTGTCTAATGCAAATTTTACAGAACCTGTATTTGATAGTTGGAATACATTGATAAACGTGAACAATCCAAAAAGCTTATTGAAGCTTGACATCAATGATCATCTTTGTATTAATTTTCATGAAAAGATAACACCTGTTTATTATTTTGAAAGGTAATCAAGTATAGTTGTGGAAGATTTTGAAGAATTTCCTGTAACACACAATAGATTTCATGTTGTAATACAGAAAACAAAGATTAATTTATCAAATATAGCAAAAAATTTGATAGGTGAGATAATAGAACGAATTCAGAGAGATGAGTTGCTCGAGTCCATGGGTTTGGTTAACATCATGTTTTGGGGATCTTGTGCTGAATACAGTTTTATAATTGAATTGTTTATTAAATATATGGGTAACCTCATTAACCATTTTATTAAGAGTATGGAAGTCAATGGTGTTGAAATTAAAGGTATACTCAATAGTGATCTTTTGAAAGAATAGTCATCACATTTTGGAAGAACAATGGTTGTGCAAAAGGTCTAAGGTGTAGACCAATTGGTTCATCCAAACCCCATAAGGGGGTGGAGGTCCAAGGTTCAAATCTCGAGCCTTGCCGGACTAAACGCTTGTCCCTTTCTTGGTGCTTTAAACTACGTAAAAGGTTTAAAATGATTGTGACATGGTGGTTATAGGTGCGGACTGTGTGAAGATCTATGTGGCAGCTTCTAGGTGAACAACGTAGAATATTGTGGCGGCCATAAAAAGTTGGACAACCTACTTGGATTCATGGCGGCTACCGATTCCACCATGTAAATTCAAAAAAAAAACAATGGTTGTGCAAACATCACTTATGACAGGTGTCCATGAGATTGGTTCCACTGCACATTTGTGGCAAAAATTGTATCCAAGCATAGTATTAAAATATACAAGTGAATAATTTCATTTATATGAATTATGTGAAACGATGATTTTGGGGTCATTTGAATATGAAAGAGTTTTTCAGTGCACTTGCTTTTTTTAAATCTAAACTCCACAACAGACTCGATAAGAATTTAGAAAATTGTTTAAGAATTTATGTGTCTTCATATCAATTGGATACATTTACGTATGATAGAGTGTTGGAACACTGGAGTTCCTTGGTATATAGAAGAGGAACATTGAATACGATCGATAATTATGATGATGATGCTTTTAGTAATCAGATGGTGGAGACACAAACTTTTGCTATGCTTCATAATGATTTTGGACAAGCTGATATGTTTCAATTTCCATAGTGATAATTTTATATGATTTCATTGAAAATGATAAACATGAATTGATTTGATAGCATATTTCTCAATATTGTTTCAGATTTATATGATTTCAAAGAATTGTTGTTTTAAATAACATTATTGTTTTAAAATTATATGGCTTATATCATTTTTCTAGATTGTAAAATTGTATGTTTATGTCTTAGTGTCTCAACTCTCATTTCATTGACAATGATAAACCCAAATACAAAATATTTTCAAACTCAAATATTACATAACGTTTTCAAACCCAAATTAGATATTGCAGTCTTTTAAAAAAAAAATTAAATTACATGGCTTATATTATTTTTGTAGATTGTAAAATTGTATGTTTATGTCTTAGTGTCTCAGCTCTCATTTCATTGATAATGATAAACCCAAATATTACAAAATATTTTCAAACTCAAATATTACATAACATTTTCAAACCCAAATTAGATATTGCAGTTTTTAAAAAAAAAATCAAGCAGAAATTACATAACATTTTCAAACAAAAAATTTCATATTAAATACATCAAAAAGAAATATATTACATCGTTCAAACATTTTTAAACTCAAATATTGTATAAAATTTTCAAACTCAAATATTATGTAACATTTTCAAACCCAAATTAGATATTGCAGTCTTTTTAAAACATTTTCAAATAGAATTTACGTAACATTTTCAAAAAAAAAATTTCATATCAACTAGTTCAAAAAGAAATATATTACATTGCTTAAACATTTTTAAACCCAAATATTAAATAACATTTTCAAACTCAAATATTACATAACATTTTCAAACACAAATTAGATACTGCAATCTTTTTAAAACATTTTCAAACAAAAATTACATAACATTTTCAAACAAAAAATTTCATATTAATTATTTCAAAAGGAAATACATTACAGGGTTCAAACATTTGTAAACCCAAATATTACATAACATTTTCAAACAAAAATTAATATATCGCAGTATTTTTAAAACATTTTTCAACTCAAAGTCTTAAATATTACATACCAATTTCAAACAAAAATTATATATTGCAGTCTTTTTAAAAAAAATTCAATATTTTAAATATTTTTATTGGTGCTTAGATGCTTCACTAGTAGTTGGAGTTGTCGTTTATTTTTCTTTATCAGCTTTTGTGACACTCTCTTCTGGCAATGTTCCAACTCTAACAAGGTTGTCACATACTTTCATAATACTTGACACACGCGCTGCTTCTTCTTTATTTGGATCTTCAAGTATTGTTGGAAGCGATTATTTCATTTTATCAAGCACCTTATCTGGATCTTCTTGCAACTTCTCTTTGATGTATTTTTTTAAACGATTGTTTTCTGAAACCTTTGCCTGCATTTTTTTTCATTTCCATTGATTTCTTCAAACATGTCTTTGTTGTATGAATATTGACATCCATGCTCTTAACCTGTGTTTTCAAATTTTCAAAATTTGATTGCAAAAACAAATTGAAAACTTAATTCGAAAGGGATATATTGAAATTATTAAAAAATTTCAAGAAATATTAAAAATTAACTGCAATAAAAAATTGAAATACATATAATTTTTTTACCTCAGCCAATTCTCTTGCAGTCTCAGCAACTGCAACCTTGTCCTTATCAGAAGCCCATTGGTTGTAAAATGCTTGGGCTTCAACATTAATATTATCCAATATACCAACAAAAATATTTAACACGTCATCATCATAAGTAAAATCAGATTTAACTATTCCTAATGTAGCCTGTTTTAGTAGGCCACCAAGATTTTTAGGTTCAAATATGACCAAAGAATAAATAGATTCTCTTTTTTCATAATTTTTATATCGAGCATTAATTTCCCTAATAAGGACCATTGCCTGATATTCCTATTCTTTCAACTCCTGCAAATATATCAACATGAACTCCTTAATTGTTGACTTAATACTTTCAGCCAATGAAACATTTTCATTAAAATTGACAACATCATCCTCAGTTTAAGGACCCTGAGGATGAGGGTTGTCTCCTTGAGTGGGTGGTACTAATGTCTGCTCAACTACAGGGGCTTCTTCTTCTTGTGCTATATATTTAAGCACATTTGTTGCCTTGAAGCCTACAATGTTGCCCTACAAAAGGAAATTCTCATCAAGTTGAATATTATCCAATCTCGGTACAAAACATTCTGGTGCCTGTGAATTTGTAGAAAATGTAAATTGAGACCATCCATACCCAAAACTTGCTGCTGGTATTTGTGATCTCTGTGGGTGTGAAATCCCATGCCCAAAACTTTGTGTAGTACCCTATGATCTCTATGAAAATAATCATTTTCCAACACCGACTTGCCCTCGCATAGGCATTGTCGGAGGCTATGCCAGTGTTTGTCATTGATTTGGTGGAAGTGGTGGTTGTCGTGAAATCGGTGAGTGTGATGCTACTGTAGGTGGTGGTGGTATATGCCCTCTAACTTGTGATGTTACTTGTTGAAAATGAGAATCAACTGAAATAGTCAAAAACATGTTGTTAGAATTCTTCTTAAAATAAAAAAATATCTTAATTTAAATTAACTACACATAGATTTACCTAAATATGATGAAATTTGTTGACATTGTACTGCAATGGGGGAGGGGTTGGCCACACTAGATTCGGCTTGCACATTTTGTGCATACCTAGCTGTATGAGAAACCCCAGGAGTAACTGCTTGCCTAGAACATTTGTGTGACCTCTGCATAAGACCAGGTGTTGCTTCAAAGCCCGTGTCTTCAGAATCACCTATTTGTTCTGGCCTGTGACCCCTAGTGGTAGCAATCTATTTAATATTTGTAATTTTTGCCTTCCCATGCATATAGATGAAAAAAAAAATGAAAAAAGAGAATGTGATAAACTATAAAATAGTATATCAAGGACAATAATGTAGTTATTACCTTCAATTCCTCTGCTGACATGACAATAGACTGTAGTTTTGCATGCACTATAGTTGGTACAAGAGTAGTCAACAAATTATGAAAACACTCAAAACATAAAGCTAAAAGAAAATTTGAAGTGCCAATAATGGGATGTTTCTTGTTGGTTTCCATTTGGACCATGTGCAACTCGGTCCTAATTTTATCCAAAATATAAGTGCACCAATCGAACTTGTGATTTTTCTCAGACTAAACAATATAAGCAAGTGCCCAAAATGGAATTTTCGATCTTCCCATTTAAATAAGTTTGGCTTGGAAAAATTTTATAATGGCCTTCAGAGTTTGATGGTTAACGTCGCTGATTGATAAACCTCTTTTTGATTTGGCGACAGAAGTTGCATAAAAAAATTAGATGTCAATTTACAAATTTGAAACATTGAAAATTAATAAAATATAATTAACAAGACTTATACCTACCAAATCATCCGATGAAATATCGTACTTGCTTTCGAGGTGTGCTTTGTTATCTAGAGAAAGTTGCAACCATGTACACTTCAAAAAAACCAATGAATGGAAGACCTGTCAATCTATGAATATCTCTAGGGATGATGCTGAAAACCATATTTCTATTTCATACTTTAATGTTCATTATAGCCTTGTTGTGGTCATAACCAGATATAATATGTCGTAGGAGAACTTTATCTGTTCTGAATTATGGCATGGAAATGAGGGTTGATAAACCTGCGTTATGGATCCACTGAAAGTTCATCCCTAGATTTGTTATCAGATCTGAAATCAAAGTGCATGACAAATTCTTGAATTTTGGTGCGGTTGTGGAAGAGGTATCCATTGCAAGAATTTGGAAGTGGAAGAAAAAGTATTGAGAATCAAAACGAAAAGGTTTATCAGAAAGGTTAGCTCTAGTTGTAGTAGACGCAAAAACGAAATGGAAAAATGATAGTTGATGCCCTTTTATAGATTAAGAAATAAAGTTGACACGTGGCAGCATCGTATTGGACATGCAATATTGGACACGTGGTAGATGAACCTTTTTTGCATCTCATAAAATTTAGGATCGAATTGTGCACCCAGTTCGAGATCGATTCAAATTATGCACCCAGTTTGAGATTATTTTATGCTACCAGTCAGAGGTCGGACCAAACTGTGCATCTGATCGGTAGATGGATCATTTTATGCTCCTGATTGGTGGCCAAATTATAGTATGCATCCGGTCAATGACCGAACCAAAATATGCGTCTGGTCCATGACTGGATCATAGTATGCTTCTGATCTGTAACCGGATCATAATATGCATCCGTTTTGTAGTCGGATCATATTATACATCCAAGTTGTAACCAAATCATAATATGCATCCGGTTCGTAACTAGATCATATTATGCATTTGGGTCGTAATCAGATCATAATACGCATTTGGTTGTAGTATGGCGTTTTGTTATATTTTTGGGTAAAAGGTCAAGATCCAGGACAATACAAGTAGGTATTCTTCCTGACGAGTATAGTATGTATTTTGCCTACTACAACCTTCATAAAGAGTCCACCCTTATTTTCCTAAACCTTGGCCCACTTTACCAAAGTAGAAAGTTTCTTATTAAAGCCTCTAAAAGAAGTTTGCATTTAATAATGGGGATAAATAGTTATGTGGGATAAAGTGTGTCAATACTGCATGAGTTTTCCCTTAATAACGGTAATAGCAAAAATGTGCTACAATCCTTATCTTTACTAGATGGCTAGAATCCTCAAAATTCAAATACCCAAAATTTGAAAGTCGTTGACCATAATTATGATCCGATCTCGGATCGGACACATAATATGGTCCGGTATCGAACCAGATGCATATTTTACACCCGGTTTGAGATCGGTACATAATATGCATCTGGTCGGGATACCGGACCATATTATGCTTCAGATTCAAGACCAGATCATAATATGCATCCAGTCGAAGATCGGACCATATTATGCGTCCAGTCCAAGACCAGACCAAATTATGTATCTGTTCTAAGCCCTTATCAAGATTTGAAATGTATCTGACATCTTTTTGACTTGGTGTGGCAAAAATTTGAAATTCACCATTTTTTGCCAATTTTTTTTTAAATTAAGGTCATTCGTCATGCCATCATATATGCAGTTCGACAGGTTTCATTAGGATTTCGAAACAATCATCATTTTCTTACAAGTATCTTTCGGGTCCTACCTCTTATGCATAACCTTGGAAAGAGTATTGATTATTCACTATGGACTTGCTGAGAATTCATTAGGTTATGCAAATCCACATGGTTCCATGATTCTTCTTTAAAAATATGATCGAAGTACCACATGATGATATGCTAGCCTAGGTCAAACATTTTGATGAAATCTTACTTAAATGAACTTTTATTTCATAAATCTTAATTGTAATAATATTGTATTGTTCTTTAGACCATGGTTCAATCATTGACATGATATCTATGAAAAATCAAACTTCCTATGGAAAGTTAATCCCATAAGTTATTTGACAAAACATATTAATATTCATTTATAAAAGGATAGTCCTCATAGGTCTAAGCTTTCTCCTCCATTTTTTCTATATGCATAGTGTATGAAAGACATACTTTCCATCGATCATTTTTAGGTTGCTTCACTATGATCTACCTAAAAATAAATGTCTAATTTTTCCTTGAATAATAGTATTATAACCCTTACCATCTATGCTTTCTACTATTTTATCATAATAATTCTCCCTTTACCCTATGCTGCCAAAGCCAATCAATGCTTATGATAACATCATAGGATCCTAAGAGAGCCACATAAATATTTACCTCTATAGTAAAGTAAAGAAGTTCCAACTTAACCATGAAAAGGTATGGTCAACTCTATTTATTTATTTTTTCTCAATTTCCATATTTAACATTCCATGATTTAGACATAAATGCAACTTATCTATTTATCTTATCTAGAGGGTGTGGTTATATAAAACTTTTACATGTTATTAAACTCATTTTGAAGTTTTTTAATTTTACTTTAATGTTATCATGCTTTAACAAATGTATTATTATTTTATTAATAAAAAACTAATGAATTTATCAATTGAATAATTATACAAATATGTATTAAAAAATTTTATTAACATAATTATATAAAATTTTAACAAATTAATTTTAATCTTAAAATAAATAAAAAATAAAATTATAATTTTAAACCTTTATTCAAAATAAATTTAATTGATTTCAAATTCTAATATTATTTATAAATATTAATTAAAGTTTGAAGGTGTAATATGTATGATGGTAATAAATGAGATAACTTGCTATTATATTGAATTATATATATTTCAAAGACTTTATTGGTATGTAATTAAAATCTCATCTAAGCTACCTAAGTTTAAATCATAAGAATGATGGTCTTTCTTCTATCTCTAAAAAGGTGGCTTCCTTTGTACCCCTGGGAGGGTGGCTTATCTATCCTTTGCATTCTTAAAAATAATAAATTATTTATTTAAGTAGATTAAGTTTATTATATCTTAATTTTTTTTTTGGGTTGTATAGGAGAGTTGTCATAACCACACTATATTTTAGTAATTGACAAGCGTAGGATTCAAACTAGATGGGTTTCTTCCACCAAACCTATTCCACCTTGTTATTGTTGACCTAGTGTGAAGGGCATCATTGAAGGACATCATTGATCGCTCGGGCATCATCATTGGTCTAACACACACTCAAAGAATTCAGATCAAACTACTACCTTTCCAAACAAGTTGTCCTTGATGTTTGAACCCGAGTGTCTTCTTGATAAATGCTTGACCAAATAAGCACTTACCAATCCGCTTAACCGTCGTGAACCTATTATATTAACTCAATAGTCTAATATAATCAATTTTTTTTATCACATTCACATATCCTACCTAAAATTAGATATTTTAAATAAAAACCAAAATTACACCGTCCACACCAATAGTCAATATGAGTGGACACTAAATTCTTTCCAATCCTCCCACATTTTATAAAGGAACTTCACATATTCAATACTAGTCTTTAATCATCCATGTGTTGTAGGTGAGTTGGAGAGGGTAGGGTAATCTTCCAAGGGAGGTCCGTGGTTCGAATCTCCATCTTACCAAACGTACACTGAATACCCAAAATTTAGTTGATTATGTTGGTGCGGTCAGGGCCAGGCATGAGTCCCGGGTGATTTTAATGGTGTAAAACCCCTGGTAGTGGTTTCTCAGACCAAGTCAAGGTCAAGCATGACGGGTGATTTTAATGGTGTAAAACCCTGATAGTGGTTTCTCAGACCAAGTCAAGGTCAAGCATGACTCCCAAATGATTTTGACGGTGTAGAACCCCCTAGCAGTGGTTTCTCAAACCAAGGCGGTGGTGGTTTCTCAGACCAAGGCGGTGGCCCCGTAAGGGGTTTTTAGCTAAATTCAAAAAAAATTATACAGTCTTTAATCTGGGTTTTTAGCTAAATTCAAAAAAAAAAATACTAGTCTTTAATCTTCACTCTCATTTATTAATGCAATTGTTAGTTTGACCCATGCAAACTCTTTTTTACTTAAATTTAGGTCTGTTAAATAAAAACCCAAAATAACACTGTTTACATCAACAATCAATATCTGTGGACACTAAATTCCTTCCAATCCTTCATCTCGAGAGCCTATGCTTCACATCACACTAAGTGAAGAAATCATGGATTCTCATTCCCACACGGAAGTGGAGGTGGAGGGCAAAACAACAATCAATATTGTGGAAACTAAATTCCTTCCAATCCTTCATCTCGAGAGCCTATGCATCACATCACACTAAGTGAAGAAATCATGGATTCTCATTCCCACACGGAAGTGGAGGTGGAAGCCAAAGCAAGAAGTAGTTTTAGAAGTGTCTTCCCTCGACATGGGCGGTGGAGGAATCGACCCTAGCGATGCCGACCACATCTCAACGTTAGATGACTACAACCAGCCTCTCGCCGACTTTCTGAGGGCTCTTCCTTCTGACTATAAGGTGCTCACTCTGATTCCATTGCTATCTCGCCCACTATTTATGTCGAAAAGTAAAACGTACACACCTCAAACAATATCAGTCAATATTGACATGCAAGCAATGTATACGTCAAAACCAGCCTTTGTGATGTATTGGATGGAATTTTAGGGGCCTTGCTACGAGCTTTATATGCTGGTTTTGCTACGAGCTTTATATGCTGGTTTTATTCCATCCTGCCTAAGGGACGGTGATACCATCAATTACCATCGCCATTGGGAAGATTTTGGAGTTTCTTTCCAAATCAAAGTCAATATACGTTAAAGCTATTCACGATAAATTGTACTGTTCATCCCTAATTGTCCAAATTTTCGGCCTTTATGACGGCAAGTCAATGGTGACCCCAACAACTTTTTGTGCGTCAGTTTCTTCATTTCTGACTTCAATGTAGTTTCCGAACTTATAATATTAATACGGTGACCAAGTTCTTATGTGAGAAAGTCAGGAGTGCAACAGCAGTGGGCCACATAACACGAAAAGGTCTTTACATATGCACCATATTCATACTACTATTTTATTGAACATGCTCTGACTCGTTCATTTTGGGAATATTTTGACCACACCAGGTAGTTTTGGGTCTTCTGCGTCTCGTGTCTTTTAATATTTGTTGCACCTTGAATATAGCCTTACACGGAACAAAACAAAATAGCAGTCCGAAGCCCCTAGTAATAATAGCATATTTAAGCAAAGCTGATACAACTAATGTAAGGGCTACTTCACAATGGAATTTCCCAATTGGACTATCAACGGAAGGCAAACCCGTAATCTTACCTTTACAAGCTTTTCACCTTCTTTTTCTATATGATGTTGATTGTTTTTGCGACCTGGTTTGGTTGGAATCCATCTTTAATTTTATTTTTCTTATTTCTTGACTTACTCCAATTGAATTTGAGGTAGCTTCTAACCTCGTGTATAAAGCCAAAGTGTTATTGGAAGGTTCAGCATAATCTATCTTGAGGTCTGTACTATCTAGAGTCTCAACATTTAAAAACATGTTTTTCGTGTGTATATTTCCTCCTTTTTTTTCTTGTTGAAAACCTTTTTAATTTGTTGGTTTGTCTTTGAGTCTTTCCATGCATATTTAAATTGTGCTTCTAAGATTTTTATTTCCGTTATTTCATCTTCCTCACCTAGGAC
Organism: Wollemia nobilis; assembly: GCA_028583015.1. Taxonomy (NCBI): domain Eukaryota; kingdom Viridiplantae; phylum Streptophyta; class Pinopsida; order Araucariales; family Araucariaceae; genus Wollemia; species Wollemia nobilis. Next base: position 11,672,610 of record JAQPPZ010002907.1, on the reverse strand, counting down.
ATCATTTATGGAAATAATTTCAAACATTTTAGCTAATAATTTTGATTGATTCTTCATAACTGGTATTTTCTGAGTGTTCTTCTTCTTAGGCATTTGGAAACCTACTAATTTTGTATCCCCTTTCTTTTGATCTAGAAATTTATTTGGGTAGGCACTAGCCAAATAACCTTATTCATGGCAAATTCAGCAATGAAAATGAATGTTCTCTTAGTCTACCACTTGCTCCCAAGTGTCCTCCCCAAATTGTAATGAGATATTTTTAGGTAGGGGTTTTTCAAAATCATTAAAACACAAATCTGAGCATAAATAATATGTTCAATTTTTTTGAGTACAATAAAAAGTCATCATAAAAGTTCCCAAAGAGTTTTTAATTTAAGAAAAAACAATCAAATTCTAAAATTCAATTAGGAGGTCAAAGAGTCTGACCCAGACAGGACCTGTAGAAGGCATCTCTTCTTCAACTTTAAATTTAGTATGCTAAGACTTCATGAAAACCCCGTCCTTCTAAAGAACCAAGGACCCCCTTGAAATATTTTCTCTCTATCTTCGTTATTATCAAATCAAACAAGAAAATAACCATTTGGATAAATGGAGATTTGTAACTCTCATTTTGTTTTCCAGATCTTTTCGAAGCAAAATTTGAAAGCAGATAGGCTCGAATGAAAACCTATAAAATGATAAATTAGTCCTCTCTTTTCGAGATCTTCTATGTCAATTTTAACGATGCCCATATCTAACTTAACAATTGGAGTTCCATCAACTACCCTAAGACATCCTGACTTAGTTTTCCTAGGATCAATCTTAGGCATTCTCATAGGTTTCCAGGAAACCTTAATATTAATGTTAGCATTAGGTTGAGGTTGTCCACCATGGAGGACAACCCCAAAATTCATTTTTGGGGCTGAGTCTTTGAAATCCTTGCCCTTGAAAGGGGTTTCCATAGTGGATTTATTTTGGGGATGCTCTTTAGCACCAGATTCACTTGATATATAAAGCATTTTTTGATAAGATATTTGAAACTTATTTCAAAATATTTTTAATCCATGTCTTGGATGCCGAGAAAAGGCATGATTTTCACTTTTGTTTTGTGCAGCAAATTGGAAGTCATTGTCAATCAAGTTTGCCACATGAAGATCTATTGAAATACATATTTTTAACCCATATTGGTCCCCTGCAACATATCGTGCTAAAACCTTGAACAGAAACCACAAAAATGTTGGTCGCTAGGGCCAAAAGACCCCAAAAACAACCTCTAGAGTAGCTTGCACTCAACACAAATGAAACCCTCACATAGTCTGCTAACCTTCTTCCTTGATCATCTTCCTTTTAATATATTTGAAAAACAAGGAAATAATTTCTTTAATGTTTTTTATTACATAGGAGAGTTGGTCACAACCACTATTTTTAATAATTGGCCAGCGTAGGGTTCAAACCATAGGGACTACTCCCAACAAATCTATCCATCTCATTTTTGTTGACTCGACGTGATATATAGACCACCAATCGCTCGGGGTTCGTACTGTCGTCATCAATCTGGTATGCACTCAAAGGATTTAGAATAGACTACTACCTTTGCAAAGGGTTGGCTTCCCCCAAGGTTTGAACCTAGGTCTCTTCTTGGTAAGTGTCCAACCACACCTGCACTTACCAATCCACCTAGCCCTTGGGGGTAGCCTTCTTTAATGTTTTTTTTTTTTTTTTTTTTTTGTGGAAAACATCCCAAAAGGGATGCCACTTTCGGGTAAGACCCAAGGAGGCAGGGGTATCCATTCCGCAAAAAACGCCCAGGACAAAAGACAAAAAAAGTTATCTCGAGATTGTATAAAGAGAGTCAAAGACAATAGACAATATTTTTTCTAAATAAGTATGTTGATCTCAATGACCCAAGTTTTACTATATTCTCCCTTCCAAATGGTTCTAATATTTGGAATGGTTTAAAAAATCTATTGATATTATGATTAATGGTTTAAGATGGGTGGTGGGAACTGAAGAAAAAAATTCTATCTGGATGGATACTTGGTGTGATAAAAAATCACTCATCATATTTTAAAACCTTGGATGAGATTGCTTCAAGAAAAATACAGTGATAGGGTTTCAAACATTTTGTATAAGTATCGAGAAGAAATATACAAATGGAAAGAAGATTTTTTTAAAGTATTCAAGACATTGATGCTAGGAGGCAATTGAGTAGAAAGATTATTTCGAGGGGTTCTAAGGATAAATTCATTTGGGAGTTGAATAGCTCAGGAGAATACATAACAAGAAGTGGATATAATGTTCAACACCAACATAATAATAATATCACTGGAATATTGAGAGATATTTGGGATAACCCAAGCTTTCCTAAATTTAAAATGTTTGTTTGAATAGTAGGTTATAGACGAATTTTATCCTGGGATAACCTTATGAAAAGGGGTTTTCATGGCTCCTCTCAATGTGTTTTTTGTAATAAGAAGGAGGAGAGTATAGACCATCTCTTGGGACATTGCTCAATAGTCTAGAATATATGGCAATGGATTCTTAATATGTTTGGTAAATGCATGGTGATGAATAGTAGAATTGAAGATTGGTTAAAGTGATGGTAGATAGATAGATAGGTATTAACATGAAATGAAATTCCAATCATGGAATATGCCACTAGACTTGCATCATCACATTAACCGGTTAGAAAGCAAGAGGGCTAGCCCCCCCCACACATGCCCATACTCGATGTTAATAGGGGTGAGGAATCCCACAAAATGGGACCAAGGACTTGTACCTTTAATCCTGCTACCCCATTGGCAAAGAGTATGGCAAGTTTTGGGGTTTATAAACCACTCAAGTCCCACAACACATTTAATGTGGTATTATTCACAAATACACACACACACAAACTACACTAACAAGATAGATAGGTATTAACGTGGAACGGAATTCCAATCATAGAATATGCCACTAGACTTACATCATCACATTAACCGGTTAGAAAGCAAGAGGGCTAGCCCCCCCACACATGCCCAGACTTGATGTTAATAGGGGTGAGGAATCCCACAAAATGGGATCAAGGAATTACACCTTTAAGCCTACTACCCCATTTGCAAAGAGTATGGCACACTTATAAAAGTGTGGTTTTAAAAACAATATGGGATATACAAAAAGATACAATACTTTGGACTATATGGCTAGAAAGAAATAGAATAATATTTAAAGGAAAGGAAATAAATTTAGAGGATATGAAAAAAATATATGTTTAGCCATAGAGGAGTCTAAACCAACCCTATCAACTCACCAAGTCCCGAATTTGGAAGCAGATGGTAGAACCCTGAAGGTTCTAGCTAATATTTAATAAATGAATAAATAAAATAACATTAAAAAGAATCACTTTTAGGGTTGAATCACTATTGCACTGGAATGGGAAATCCCTCCAATGGGTTTAAACAAATATATATTCTTCTTCTTGAATGATTTGTGTGAATGACCAACCTAATATATATCTACCCTAAAGCTACGTTGGTGAAGAGACGTGATGGTTCACGTTATGAATAGATGTGATAGTTCACTTTATGAGTTAATAATATAATAATTAAATGATAAATAATACTAACTAATAATGTTAGGATGGAGGATCCTAACATGTCACCCTCATTAAAAAGAGCTTTATCCTCAAAGCTCAAAGTGAGGAGCTTTTTCCTTTGTTTTCCATGGAACATACAAGAGATAATTGTGAAAATTCAAGATCTTGCTAAAGATTTTGAAAAAATCAAGTTTGCACATATATTAAGGGAAGGAAACAAATGTGCAAATAAGCTAGCCAATAGAGGAATTTTGATTTGAGTATCGTGAAGTTAAATTCTTCTTTCCATGGTTAGAGGAAGTAGAAAGTTTAGTTGAAGCTAACAAAAAATGTTGATTGTCTATATCAATTAATGATTAAGATTTACTTTAATGTTTTCCATTGGTAATATCTTCTTTATTTTGTAACAATAATGTGTTTTCATTTAGACTATTAATTATAATTTTTGTGGTTGCACTTGTATTTTAGGAAGGAAACTAGCACTCCAAATTTGGTAAAGTAGACTATGGTAGTGCGATGTTTTGGAAATATTACTCTACTAAGATGCAAGGCATAGATAGTAGAAGTTAAGTTTTGGCATTGTGAAGGCTACTATAGGAAAATATCAATAAATATGCTAAATTGTGGAGTAATTGTTTTCATACATAAATTTGAAAAGATTCAAAAAATGAACATGAAGAATTCAAAAAATTTATGTAAAATGATGTACATTTCTAGCTATAGCATCTCAATTGAGATGAGAAGTGTATATATGTGTAAACTCTCAAGATCTAAAGAAGAGAGATGTAATTCATCAAGGTTAGGAGATCCGAGTACAACCCCTTAGTATCTAGTTAAAAAAATATATATTATTATTGTTTTTTAAAATGGAAAACCACTTTGTCTTTCTATTCTAGTCTATGATGACCCCTCCCATTTTTTTTTTTTTTTTCAATTGGTTATATGGGATTGAAATAGGCTCCACCTCTATTACATCATCACCACATAGTGGTATTACAAAAAAGCTGGAATATTATCCATGTATCACTTGTCAAGATTTGAACCTTGGTCTTCTCTTTAAATATTGAGGAATCTAACCGATTGAGCTAATATTGCTTGATCCCTCCCACTTTTGTTAGTTTTAAGCTGATATTTCATTTAAATTTCTTAATCATATATTTTTTAACTGTAATGTTTTGAAATTGTTTTCCCTTAATTTAATATAGCAACCAAATAAAATATTTTATTTCATAAAAGATTAAAAAATGTCGATTATATTTACTTAATATTGTGATAATTATATATTTTATATATCTAATATAAATTTTAAAATATATTTTATTTGAGAGGTCTAGGCTTCAAATCCAACTCAATACGAGGGAATGGGGATCCCTCATGAAAACCTACGTAAACCCATTGAAAAGAAAAAAAAAAAAATTTAAAAAAATATATTTTTTATTTATGCATTTCTTAAATATATTATATATAATAGATTTTAGAATCAAAAATGATTTTTTTTTTTAAGATTTAGTTAGCGTGAGAAACCCATAATAAATTTTAAAATCAATAATGTCAATGATATAGTTTATCTTCAATTTAAAATTAAGGTTAAATGATATTTTATTTTACTTTAAAAATTTATAAAAATAATAAAATACATTAAATATTTGTAGCCTCACCGGAATGAATGCTTGTCCATTTCTTGGTGCTTTCAACAGTGTAAATTTTTTAAAATTATCATGTCATGGTGGTTATAGGGGCGGATTACACAGATCTGTGTGGCAAATTCTGGAACGAATATCGAAGAATATTGTGGCAACCATAAAAATCCAGACAACATGCTTGGATACTTTAATGTTAGACTTGTAAATCTAAAAACCAATAATATTGTATTAATACTTATTATTTATTTAAATAATCTAAACCTTGACTAGAAAGCAAATATGACTATGACCCAATTGAGGACTAGATCACACTAACATAAATATAAAATAGGTAAATAGAAGAAACTAAAAGAGAAATAGGAAAAGAGGATATATACCTTTTACACACCAATAACAATTGGGATAGAGAAACATGTTAGAATTCCCAAGAGTAGAACTACAAAGCATTACAAGATTTGAAGAAACAAAATAGAACTGATTGATTTATTCCAGGGATCAACTTTGTATAAATAGCAAAGTTGATCATTGAGAGTTTTTGGATTATAACAACTCATAAATTCTGATGAAGACACCATCGAGAGTTAACCTGACACATGGAGGACTGGAAAATCAAGTGTGTCTATCCTAGTAGAACTTAAGATAATATTCACTTATTCTAACACCCCCCTTAAGTGATACTAGGGGTGGTTTTTACAAATGAGTCCCAAAAACAAGGCCTGATGAGGTACTCATGTACAATAATTTCTTTTCTAAATATATGGTAAAAATCCAATGGCAAAAGTTATAAATCAAAAAAGAAATAAGGAAGAGACTTGTATTCATATGGCAAAGATTATCCTCTTGAAACAATAAAAGGATGAGTCCTAAAAACATGGCCTAATGAGGTACTCATTTAAAATATATATATGGTGAAAAAACCCCTTGGGAAAAAACCATCTATTACAAGAAAAATATCCAAGATAGAGGTATGTCTTTGGATGGTGAAGATTGTCCTGTCAACACAAAAAAAGAATGACTCCCGATAACTTGGCATGATTAGGTACTCATGAACAATATATACTTTTGGAGAGACGATGAAAAAACCACAAGGGAAAAAACCATCCTCCGAAGAATACAATAGTAAAAGGAGAGGTGGAAGACATCTGTGTCAATGCAGCTATATTACTCTAAGTTTCTCTCGTAACTATATGTAACGCGGAGAGGGAAATGACTTGGTGAATATGTCTACAATTTGCTCCTTAGTTGAAATATAGTCCAAGTATATGGTAAGACCCCAAGGTCTTACTATAAAATTATTAACAAATTAATGTAAATGTAATCGCAGACCACTCAAAGGGGGCTCCCTTGTAATCGCTTTGCCACTATAGGGGGCTCCCTCCTTAGAATCTATGCTTATTATTATTCTTCTTGGATGATTTGATATGGATGGCCAACCTAATATATATATCTACCCTAAAGCTACGTTGGTGAAGAGACATGATGGTTCACGTATGAAGAGACGTGATGGTTCACATTATGAAGGGTTGTGATGGTTCACTTTATAAGTTAATAATATAATAATTAAATGATTAATAATACTAACTAATACTAACTAATAATGTTAGGATTGAGGATCCTAACATTCCACCCTTCTTAAAAATAGCTTTGTCCTCAAAGCTCAAATTGAGAAGCTTTGTCCTTTGTTTTCCAAGAATGATTTGTGTAAGTTCTTGGACTCTTTTAATGGCATCCTTTCATAGGCAGGGATATCGAGAATGATGAAGCATTAGCGGGGGGTTGCCAAGAACAATAGGAGAATATTCCTTAGGAAAATCATGATGACGATGGGAGGGCAACCCTTGGGGTTCCTTAAATACTTCATAATGATGCATCAAAAGTGATGGTAATGATTTCATATCCTTTTTTGGTTCCTTGGTAGAGCCAACGGAGAAGGAGTGTGTAGTCACTCTACGTTGGTTCCGAATAGGTTTGGTCATATGGCAAGAACTCACTATTGGTGAGTAAGGTATGTGTAGGTCTTGTAGAGTGCATGTTTGGCTAGCATTGATCACTTTGGGTATGTCTACCTCATCCCTTCTTGGTACATCAATCACTTCTTGCATATTGACCTCATTGTCTTCATTGTAGTGAGTAGGTGCATTGGTCGCTTCGGACACAACTACCTCATCTGCTTGCTCTATGGAGAGACATGGATCAAATTCCTTCAATAAATACAATTTTAGTGTAGCACATTTATGGTGGGGTCCAAATTGTTCATCACAATTATCACAGAGTCCTTTTGCTCGTCGTTCCTTCATCTCCTCAAAGCTAAGATGTTTAATTCGTAAATTTCGGTTAGATTTGGAGGTTGTGTAAGTGCACAGAAGTGATTTGATGAATATCTTTGAGAAATTCCCACATGACTGGGTCCCACATGGCTCTGATACCAAATGGTAAGACCCCAAGGTATTACTATAAAAATTATTAACAAATTAATATAAATGTAATCGTAGGCCACTCAAAGGGGGCTCCCTTGTAATCATTTTGCCACTATAGGGGGCTCCCTCCTTTAGAATATATATTCTTATTCTTCTTCTTGGATGATTTGATATGGATGGCCAACCTAATATATATATCTACCCTAAAGCTACGTTGGTTAAGAGACATGATGGTTCACGTATGAAGAGACGTGATGGTTCATGTTATGAAGGGTTGTGATGGTTCACTTTATAAGTTAATAATATAATAATTAAATGATTAATAATACTAACTAATACTAACTAATAATGTTAGGATTGAGGATCCTAACAATGATATGTCTCCGTTCTGAATGTGCTATCAAATGAAGTGCATACGTATCTCATTGTGCTTGGTGCGCTAATGCTCAACTGGACTTTGTGCAATGTGAATTATGCTCTTATTGTCACACCAAAGAGTTTTAGGTTTTTCATGGGATAAACCAAATTCCCTTATAATTTGACGAAGTCAAAGAGCTTCCTGACTTGCTAAAATTGTTGTCTTGTATTCTGCCTCTGTAGATGACATGGCTACTGCTTGTTATTTTTTACATAACTAGGCTATTGGCAAAGAACCAAGATAAGATATAGCCAGAAGTTGAACATTTGTCTTCTACTAAACCTGCCCAATTTGAATCTATGTAGCCAATGATATCCATGGATTTTCCCTTATATAAGAGCCCAAGTTGAGTAGTTCCTTGCAAGTAGCGAAGGATTCTTTTGCTTGCTTGCCAATGACTGAAGTGAGGTTGATGGGAGAATCTAGATATGAGGCCAACAACATATGAGATATCTTGACGAGTATGAGTAAGGTATAACAGACTCCCTACAAGATGACAGTATAGAGTTGCATCACATAGAGGGGATGAGCAGGAAGTACATAGATTTATGCCAGATTGAAAAGTTGTAGGAGAAGGTTTGCAATCTAACATTTTAAACCTCTGAAGAATATCTAGAGTGTATTTTTTTGACACAATGAAATACCTATATTTGTTTTATTTATTTGGATCCCATGAAAGTAATTAGCTAAACCTAGATCAGCCATATCAATTTTTTTAGAGAGGGAGTCTTTTATAGTCTGAATGTGATTGAAGGTATTATGAGTGATTAGAAGATCATCAACATATAAAACAAGAATGGTGATTTTTTCTTCATCTCTCCAAATGTAGACTGTGTTATCAGACTCACAATGAGAAAAACCTACGAAAATAATGAAGGAGTCCATATTTTCATACCAAGATCTAGGAGCTTGTTTGAGGCCATAAAGAGACTTGTTTAGCCTACAAACAAGAGAGGAGTCTTGAGTGAAACCAACAGGTTTTTCCATGTATATCTCTTCCTTTAAATCCCCATGTAAGAAAGCACTTTTTACATCCATTTGAAAGACATGCCACTTTTGTGAAGCAGCGAGAGCAAGAACCAGTCTTACAAAAGCCATTTTAGCGACTAGAGAAAAGGTTTTGGCATAATAAATTCCTTCAATTTGAGAGAAAACTTTGGCTACTAGGTGAGATTTGTGTTTGTCAATTTCTCCATTAGGACCATACTTTGTTCTGTAAATCCATTTACAACTAATTAATTTCCTTCCTTTAGACAAGGGAACTAAATCCCAAGTTTTATTTTTGATTAAGGAAGATAATTTATTTTCCATGGCATCATCCCATTATTTAATACCATTTGCTTCTTTGAAGGACTAAGTATCAGAGAAAATAGACTGACAAACAAGACCAGTGCCTATGGAGTTGGTTGATCTAGATGATGGAATATTTTGGATGTAAGGAGTAGCTCCTTTAACAATGGTGCGGGCCCATTTTGGCATAGTGGAAGGATTATAAGGAGTGGAAAGACATTGAGTTGGAGTTACATGTTCCTCATCTTGATTATCAATCTCTAATTTAACCTCTAGAGTTGGTGCTTCATAATATTGAAGTTTTATTATAGGATAAGGCTCAATGGAGGAAGATGAGAGTTTAGGATCTTTCTGAGGGAATTTTTCACCAAATTGGACATTCCTATGAAAAATACCTCATGAGTTGAGGGATCAAGGAGCCTGTATGCTTTCATTTCCTCACAATAACCAATAAATATGATCTTTCTGCTTTTCTTATCTAGAGCATTCATTTTCTTCTTTGGGATGTATGCCTACACCCAAAAATATTGAAGAAGGAAATGTCTGGTTTTGAACTAGTCCATGCTTCTTCAAAAGTTAAATGATCAAGAGCTTTATGAGGTGTGTGATTTTAAATATAATTGGCATAGTTAATAGCTTCTGCCCAAAAACATTTTGGAAGATCTCTTGAATGGAGCATACAATTTGCCATTTCCTTTAATATTTGGTTTTTTCTTTTTGCAATCCCATTTTTCTAAGGATTATGGGAGACATAATGCTGATGAATGATTCCATGATTTTATAGAAATATGGAGAACTCATTACTGCAGTATTCCCCCCATTATCTGTGTAAATTTTCTTGATATTTCAAGAGGTCTTATTTTCAACTAAGGCTTTGAAGAATTTGAAGTGGGATAGAACATCACCTTTATATTTTAGGAAGTAGACCCAAGTTCTTCTATAAAAGTCATAAATAAAGGTTAGAGCATATTTTTCTCCTTTGAAAGAAGGTTCTGGAAAAGACATCAAGTCACTATGAATTAATTCTAGAGGGGATGAAGTTTTTATAGAACTACTTGGGTGGAAAGGATCTTGATGTTGCTTTCCAAGAGCACATCCATGAAAAAATCAATCAATAGAAGAGACTTGAGGTAAACCTGTTACCATTTCATGGGTGCTCAATTCTTTTAGGTAGTTGTAACTAAGATGACCAACCTTTCATGCCAAATTTTACTTTCAATATCTCCATGAGCCACAAAATATGAGGTCCCTTCTGGATTTTTGAATTCTTTGAAGTGAAATAGGTGAGTTTTGTGATAAATATCTCCTTTGGCTATGAGATAATGGGGATCTTGAAAGTCTCTTATCTCAAATCCTGTTGGAGAGAAGAGAACAATTTTCCCCTTTCTAGAAGTACAAATATGATAGACGAAGAGGAGATTTGTGGAAATGTTTGGAACATAGAGAACATTATTTATAGAGCCACCATCAATGGTTATATCACTCTTTCCTTTGAATGGGATGAAGGAAGAGTCACCAACTTCTATGCTATAGGTTGAACTTGAGGAGATAGAAGATAATGACTCATTTGAAGTAGTCATGTGATGAGTTGCTCTGGAATATAGGACCCAGTGATTAGAAGAAGAATTGGAGGTTTTCCCTTGAACATTAAGGGCTTTTCCTATTTGATTGTTATTGTCTATATTTTTATCCTTCATAGCTCCTCTAGTTGTTGTAATCTTTTCCAGCATTTGTTTATAGAGTGACCATTCTTTTTACAGTGAGTACAAGTTATGGGATTCTTTTCCTTATTTTTGAATTTTTATTTAGAAGAGGTGGAGGCTACTAAGGATTTTGAGGAAGAGGAATAAGAAGAGATTTCATATCTTGCAAGTTTTTTTTCTTCCCTAGTTAGTCTATCACAAAACTCTTCTAAAGAGGGCATTTTAAAGGTTGCACCAAGAGCATCTTTGGTAGATAGAAAGGTGCTAGAAAATATTTGAAATACACCATTTAGTTTAGAAAGGATAAGATAAATGAATTCTTCTTCAGTCTTAGTTTTCCCACTGCCTTTGTATTGAGTGAGGACCTCTTTGAATTTGGTGAGGAAGTCAACAATATTGTTGAAGTTCTTAGGAGATAGAGTTGTTAATTTGGCTTCTAATTGCATTGATCTTATTTGATCTACTTTCCCAAAAAAGGTTTTTAGTTTCTCCCAACTTTCATAAGGAGTTTTACAATATGCAATGTGAAACCACAAACTTTCATGCACATTAGAGCTTATAATACCCATTATTTCATCCATTTTCCCTTTGTGAACAAATATTTCATATTCTTTTTCGAACTCGGGTTGCTTTTATTCTAATAGGTGTACGAGCCCTTTCTGAGAAATGAGATTTAAAATTTTGGGTTTCCATGTATGGAAGTTGTGAGGAGTGAGAGGATCAATTGTATTCATTAAATTCATTTTGAAGATAACCCAAACGTCTCCCCTGTAACTTTAATTTAGAGAATGTAATGGATATTAGTCAACATAAACCTGTAGAAAATACCAAATTGCTCAAAAATACCCACCCTAACGAGAGGGAAACTATAATTAATTTTAAGGTTATTTTATATTTAATGAGGTTAATGAGATAAATATTCCAAAGCTTTTAGGAAACACCAAATAAATCAATAAATACCTGCCCTAAAGAGAGGGAAACTATAATATTTTGAGTAAATTTAATATTAATTATGGTTAAGAGAACAACTATGCCAGGCCTATATATCATTTCTTCTCAAATACCCGCCCTGACTAGAGGGAAACTATAAGTATTTGATTAGATATGATACTTGGAACATAGGTGAATATCAACCAGACCTGGTTTGGTTACCAAATAACTCGCCCTTACTTGAGGGAAACTATAAGTTAAATAGTATGTCCAATAAGGTGAGTGGTGATATGAATTATTTGTTCTTCTTAGGAATTTTAGAATGAGAAATAATGCTTTTAAAGAGATAATTAAAAAATAATCTTTTTCAACAATAATAAATTGAACACATAAAAATTTTTAATTGCTTAATGAAATAATAAATAAAGAATAGATATATTTATTTATTTCTTTATTTTATTTTTTTCTTTATTATGTAAGAATTGGATTGAATACCCTTTTATTTAATTTAAGCTGACTATATGTAACAAAGTGATTCCAAAAAAGTTAATTAATATAGAGACTGTTTTGAAAGGAAAGATTTTTCATTCACTAAAATATCTCTATAAAATATTAAATACGTTTGGAAAATAGATAATTTAAGTTGTTAATATAAAAGTTTTCTTAATGAAATAAAGAAATAGTACAAAAATATTTTAGTAGTTTCTTTAATTTAGTATTGAATATTTAATCAACAAATTTTTAATATTAAGCAAGATATATACACAAAATTAATAATACCAACTTAAGAACACAAAAATCGGCAAAAAGAGACGCAATGACACCCCCCCCAAACTTAGTATAGGTGCAAAAGGCACCTATAAACCCCCCACAGAAAATATTTTATTAAAAGTTTTACAATTCTCCTTTGATTTTCGAGCAAAGAAAAAGTCAGAAAGGAAAGGGAATGAAATGCTTTTTTTTTCTTGCTACAATATATATATATATATATATATATATATATATATATATATATATATATATATATATATATATATATATGTATATATATATATATATATAAAGATATTATAGCTTAAATTAAAGGGGTTGACGTCAGACAGAGGATGCAAAGAAAAAAATATCTTGAAAGGCAGCGAGTAAGGGTCCATGAAGTACCTTTCAATGAACAAGTAGTGAGGAAGGGTGACGTCTACGTTCGTCGCTCCAATGGCGGCATCCAAAAAAAACGAGACTCCTTCTATATCTACACTAGATAAGAAAAATATTATTTTTAAAAAATCATATAACACCTTACCATATGACGCATTGAAGAGGCATTGAGATGAGTGACGCCAAAGCAGAGTCTCCCTTAGCAACTGTGCCACAGACCAACTTTAAAAGACGAATCAAAGATGTTGAGAGCAAGGCACCGAAGAGAGGATGCGGTGACCTAATTATTTATGAATCTTTCACTTGCAGAATAGATTATCTCATCGCATAATAACTTGAAGAAAAAACACTTGCAGAGATTTATAGGGAACAGTATAAAATGGGCCCAAAGGAATATCAATCTAATATTTACCGAAGAAAATATTAGGAATAAAAAAAAGATGATTTTAAGCTTAGAAATATGTTTATATAACAAGAGGAAATAAGATCCTCTTGAGAATCTAAGGACAAACATATATGACGAAATTCAAGAAGAACGCTTCCTAAAATCTCAATATCTTTGAAGAATATAAAAAATAATGAGGGAAATGCCTGTTGAGAGACGTAATCTCAAGGCACGCCACAGCAAAACGCTGGCCAAAGGCCACGTTCAGAATTTTTTTTTATGAATGTTGGTCTAGGTAGGTATAACAAGAGTCATTAATTGGTGATGCGGAGAATGATTCTTACATTAATTAAAATTTACGAAGACAACGATTTGAGATTGTAAGATAAAAAAATTAAATGCCCACCAAAAGTAAGGGCCTATGATTTTTTCCTTTCCTCCACATTATAAGATACATAGTGAGAGTAAAATGACACCAAGCGCTTATCCTTATATGTTAAGAAATGCACAGCGATAGCTATTGAAAGTCAAACGAGTTGGCATTTAAGGGAAAAAAAATTTAAACGTAGGCGAAGTAGGAGGACAAATAAAAATAGGGGGCCTCCAAAAAAAATGTTTGATTTATATTAGTTTCCTTCTTGAGTGAAATGCAATGATGGCTACGTTTGAGAGGGGAAGAAATAATATAAATTAAAAAACACCTAGAACGGGACGCAATGTTGCTTTAATTGTTTTAAAGCAAATTGTGTTCGTTAAAGAGTATTTTTCTAGAGGAAAACAAAAATTCAATATGCATACACAAAGAGTGAATAATTTTTTTTGAAAGATTTGCATCAATGGTAAAACAAAATTACATAAACCAGTAGGTATTACCATAAGCAAATATCTTTTAAAAAAAATGCATATATGAGCATACTACAATATGAAAAAAAAACTCTTTATTTAAAAAAGCAAAGAATAAGAGATTAAGAACCAGTTCGAGAAACCTCCTTCAAGAGAGAATGCTAGAAGAATCTATCCTGCTCTAGTACCATTTTAGAATTCCTAAGAGTATAACTACAAAGCATTACAAGATTTGAAGAAACAAAATAGAACTGATTGATTTATTCCAGGTATCAACTTTGTATAAATAGCAAAGTTGATCATTGAGAGCCATTGGATTACAACAACTCATCAAGTCTGATGAAGACACCACTAAGAGTTCACCTGACACATGGAGGAGTGGAAACTCAAGTGTGTCTATCCTAGTAGAACTTAAGAGAATATTCACTTATTCTAACAAAAAAATTATTTTCGAATGTGGGCATGTAGTGATATACAAGCTACCTATGTTGATACTATAGCAATTACATTAATATAGGATTTATTTTCAAAGGATGAAGTAAATAAAGTAGGAGAATTCAATATCAAAATCTGTAGCAAAATATCAACATTATAAAAATAAAATAATTAGATGAGATTTGTGGTTAGTAACTATCATTCTTTGTAACCCACGTGTTGTAGGTGATTTGGAGAGCATAGGTTAATCCTCCAAGGAAGGTCCTTGGTTTGAATATCCACCCTAAAAAACGCACATCAGGTACCAAAAATCCAATTGATAATGCTGGTGCGGTTAGGGTCGAGTGTGACTCTCGGGTGATTTTAATGGTATAGAACCCATTGGTCGTGGTTTTTCAAACCAAGGCAACCCCACAAGAGGTTTTTCACTAAATTAAAAAAAAAAACTATCATTCTTTGTAAACTTATTGTCCAATAGACTAATTTTGACCTCATTGATGGTAAAAACCTTCTTTTGAATAGAAGATAATCTTACCAACTAATACATGTTTCATTGTCAAAAACAAAATAGTGTTGAAATACTATTATGTGTTCATGATGTAATGTGGGTGGATCCTTTTTAATCCAATATAACCAAATAAAAATGTTGAAACCATTTTAGTTATTAATATTAAACTTTGATTTTTTAATTTTTTTCGGTTACATAGGATAGGAAAGTTGGTCACAACCACACTATTTTTAGTGACTAACAAGTGTAGGGTTCAAACCATAGGGGCTGATTCCACCAAACCTATTACGCTTAATTTTTGTTGACCCAACATGAAGGGGACCACCGATCACTCGGGATTCGTATCATCATCATCATCGGTTTGGCACGCACTCAGAGGATTCATATCAGACTACTACCTTTGCAAACAGGCTACCCTTGAAGACAAGCACTTACCAATCCACCTAGCCCTCGGGGGCTAAGATTTTTAAATTTTAACAATAACATTCATTCCAAGAACCCTTATAATCAATAATTCTAATTTCTCAATTTTAAAAAATCTGCTCCAAATCTTTCACAATCTAACAATATTTTAATATAGACCTATAGAGATGTGTAATTTGAAAATAGGCCTATGTTGATGGACTTCACTCAATATTAATTTTATTTGTTTAAGTCCCATTACTCTATTAATATAAGTGGGTAGGGGTTATTTTAATCCCATAAATTAATTTAAAAATATTTATAACCATCTTGAGTTATTAATATTAAAACTTGGTTTTAAATATTAATAGTAATATAACCCAAATTCTTTACAAAATTCCTTATGACATAAAAAATCTCAAATTTAAATAATGTACCCTAAATATTTTATAATAATTGTTATGATAAGCCTATATAGATGTTTACTTTTGCAATAGGCTTGTATGGATGGATACTTAAATACTCAACATTGAATCATATCATTATTAAAATCTACTCTACCTTGCTTGCTTAGTTCTTATCAAAGCCAAATGGAGAATCACCAATGGCGAGTGAAATGCAAATACAATCTAAATTACAATATAAATTGGGATTTCTCACAAAATAATTGTGTATCTTTAGTTACATCTAGGATTTTCTGTCTATGTGAAAGTCTAAAATAATTGTAATCATATCTAGGATTTTCTTGTCTATGTGAGAGTGTAAAATGTTTGAAAAAATTGTTTCCTCCTAGATGCCATTGGATTTTTTTGAGGTTGTATTTCCATTTCCATTGACTTCTTCATGAACCACCTATACTTTTTCCTCTATTTGCCTATGAAACTCTAAAATTAAGAAAGGTGAATTTTTGGATTCATTGTTCTTTCATTACTTTATTTTTGAATTTTCTATATTTTGATTTTTATCACTAATTTACAATTGATAGAAGTTTCATCTAAAGAACTCAATGGGTATAATTTATTACAATATATGTACAAAGGAATTATAAATTACATGGGATAATAATGAACAACATAAATTTTGATGACCTTGTGTACTAGTGATGGGGACCGGAAAAAAAAAATTCACACAGTCAAAGTATTCATGCTTTTCATTTAATCTTCAAAAAATTATACACACATCAAAATAAAACAGCCCGCAGGCTTTACAATGACCAAGCTCGGCTTCGGTCTCTCTAACTGTACTCCTTTCCGTTCTCCGGTCCACCATCCCGACTAATACAAAAATCTGAGTTTTTATCGAGGCCTCAACCCTCTAGGCAATTAATGCCCCCACCTAACAAAATTTCAAATTCGTTTTCCCCCGGTCGAGATTTCAAATTTGTCTGCCATAAATGGGCAACTGCCCGATCTGCACTGCTGTCTCATCCCATACTGTCTATGGTCTGCAACTGTCACTTTGTCAGAATACGTCCTTGCGATGGTTATTCCTGTTTAATACACGTGGCTGTCATCTTCATTTTAAGATACATGGCCTTCAACTTTGTTTTGATACACGTAGCTGATCGCGTGCTTAATTTGGCTTTACCTTCTTCTTGTCGCACAATATTCAATACACGTGCCCCTCACAACTGTCTTAATACACGTGGCCATCCACATGTCAATTTTTGACCTTGCCTGGCCGTTCGCTTTTAAATTTTACTCTGTCTTCTTATTGGCCGCGATACCGTGACATGTCACGATATCGCGACATGTCGTGATATCGCGACCCCAACTGCCCCTCTGCGCCTTGGTCCGTAAAATGCTGTGATACCGCGACATGTCACGATATCACGACATGCCGCGATATCGTGACCCAAATTGCCCCGCCTTAGCTTTTCCCAAAACCGTCGTGATATCGCGACGAAAACTCACCCCTGCCTTTCTGTCGCCTTCGGGGTCGCGATTTCGTGACCCCCCTTCCCAGCCTTGCCTTGGTTTCTTTGTCTTTTGCCTTGACCTTTGTTTGCTCTGCCACGTGGCAGCTTCCCACCTATCGTGATATCGTGACAGGTCGCGATATCGTGACCCATCGCGATATCGCGATGGGACTTCTCCTCTCGCCTTTGCTTCGGATATTGTCGTGATATCGCGACAGGTCGCGATATCGTGAAGGGACTTCTCCCCTCGCCTTTGCTTCGAATATTGTCGTGATATCATGACGAAACTGCCCCAGTCAAGCCAACGCCTTTTGAGGTCGTGATTTCGCGACCCCTCCCCATGCTTTGCGAAACTTCCCCCCTTTGCTCTACAAAACTTCCTCCTTGGGAAAGAAAGTCAGAATGCAAAGTACTTCGAAAAATTTGAAATTTTTTTAGAAAATGCAAGATTGCTCTACTGTCGCGGATGCTCCTGCATCAGACACCCGGGTAAAAAGGAGAAGTGACCTTCACTTCTATGTTGTTCGGTCCGCGTCCTTTGTAATATCTCCGAACACTCATCAACCTTTACAACCTGCTCAAATCTCGTTTCTTGGAAAAATTTTCTGCCTTCTACCAGACAAATCCTGGCATTGCTGCACACCTTCTCATCCACTGTCTGTAATGGCTTCAACTTGTGCCGCACCCCATATTTCATCAAAGAATACGTATTTGCACGACCATCATGCACTGCACTTCAATCAAACTGCCATGGCCTACCCAACAGCAAATGGCAAGCATCCATGGGGAAAACATCACACAGGACCTCATCCTAGTATCTCCCAATCTGGAACATGACTAAACACTATTCATAGACCCATGCTCTATGGTCCTTCTACAACCACGCAATCCGGTATGGATGCGGGTGTCTCCTCCTTTCCAGCTGCAACTTAGCAACCATCTCCTCGGAAACTAAGTTGTCTGTACTCCCATTGTCTATAATAACATTACAGACTTTGCCTGCACTTTTGCACCATGTGCGAAATAGGCTTCTCCTCTAATCCGGTTTGTCTTCCCCAATCTGCATGGTCCTCCTCACAATCATTGCCTCTCCTTTCTCAGCTTCTTCAGAATGTTCTGAGTCAGCATCTTTAGCTGCCACAACAGCTCTGGCAGGACCCACTTGTTTCTTGTTCACTCTCTCGGGGTGCTGGGGACACTCATATGCCCGATGCCCCTCTTCTCCACAGTGGAAACATGTTCCCCGAAACACTCCTCTTCCATACCCGCGTCCAGATCTACCTCTTCCTCTTGGGTAGCCATTGTTTTGAACTTGCGGTTTGGGTTCTTCATCTTCTTTATGATTTTGGCTGCTGCTAACCTCTTCTTTCTTCTCTTCCTTTCCTTCATCCTTTCTTCCACCGGTATTTCCTCCAGGCCCTCTTCCTTTTTGCTTGCTCTCAAACCTTATGTTCAGTTTTTCTTCAACCTTCAGAGCAAACTGGTAAGCATCTTCAATGGTGCTCACCCGAACTAAGCTCAATTCTTCTTGAATGCTAGGTCTCAACCCATTAATATAATGGGCCACATTTTCCTTGCTTGCTTCTAAATGACCAGTTCTGATGGAGATTTTGTAAAATTCTTCCGTATATTCTTGGACAGTTTTATTCATCTGTCTTAAACCCTGCATTTTTCTTAGCAGATCCAACTCATAATCTGTCGAAATAAACTGTCTTTTTAATTTTTCTACCATTCTGTCCCATCTGGTTATCCGTTCTTTTCCTCTTCTATTTCGTTCCAGCTGTACCCCCTTCCACCATATGTCGGCATGACTTTTTAATTTGGTCTTGGCAAATCTGACCCTCTCGGGATCTTCAATTTCTTCATACTCAAAATACTCTTCCAGATCATTGATCCAGTCGATCAATTCTTCCGGATCCAAGTTCTCGGAATACGTGGAAACTTCCATCTTCGGCCTTTTCCCAATCTAGGATATGGCCCTGGCTTGTGCCGGATCTACAACTTCTTCTTCTTCTTCAAACTAATTTTCTTCTTCATCCGCTTCATCTTCACTGTCTACATCTCTTCTCGGTTCGTGTCCTCTGCGCAGTTCTTCTTGCAGGGCCTGAACTTGCCGCTGCAAAGCTCAAAAATCTTCGGCCGGCACCACATTTCCTACTCCACCACGGTTTCTTCATGGAGGCATCTTCTCACTTTCTCTCGAGCCTTCCCACAGATCTTGGTGTGACTGCCTCACGTCCGGAGATCTGTCACACACTCAAGAACTCCCGCTCTGATACCACTGACGGGGACCAAGAAAAAAAATTCACACAGTCAAAATATTCATGCTTTTCATTAAATCTTCGGAAAATTATACACACATCAAAATAAAACAGCCCGCAGGCTTTACAATGACCAAGCTCGGCTTCGGTCTCTCTAACTGTACTCCTTTTCGTTCTCCGGTCCACCATCCCGACTAATACAAAAATCCAAGTTTTTATCGAGGCCTCAACCCTCTAGGCAATTAATGCCCCCACCTAACAAAATTTCAAAATTTTTTTCCCCCCGACCGAGATTTCAAATTTGTCTGCCATAAATGGGCAACTGCCCGATCTGCACGCTGTCTCATCCCATACTGTCTATGGTCTGCAACTGTCACTTTGTTAGAATACGTCCTTGCGATGGTTATTCCTGTTTAATACACGCGGCTGTCATCTTCATTTAAAGATACGTGGCCTTCAACTTTGTTTTGATACACGTAGCTGACCGCGTGTTTAATTTGGCTTTACCTTCTTCTTGTTGCACAATCTTCAATACACGTGCCCCTCACAACTGTCTTAATACACGTGGCTGTCCACGTGTCAATTTTTGGCCTTGCCTGGCCGTCCGCTTTTAAATTTTGCTCTGTCTTCTTATTGGCCATGATACCGCGACATGTCGTGATATCGCGACCCCAAATGCTCCTCTGCGCCCTAGTCCACAAAATGCCGCGATACCGCGATATGTCGCGATATCACGACATGTCGCGATATCACGACCCAAACTGCCCCGCCTTAGCTTTTCCCAAAACTGTCATGATATCGCGACGTCGCGATATCGTGACGCTGCGTTATCGCAACAAAAAATCACCCCTACCTTTCTGCCGCCTTCGGGGTCACGATTTTGTGACCCCCCTTCCCAGCCTTGCCTTGGTTTCTTTGTCTTTTGCCTTCACCTTTGTTTGCTCTGCCACGTGGCAGCTTCCCAATGGCCGCGATATCGCGATGGGACTTCTCCTCTCGCATTTACTTCGGATATTGTCGTGGTATCGTGACAGGTCACGATATCGCGACCCGTCGCGATATCGCGACAGGACTTCTCCTCTCGCCTTTGCTTCGAATATTGTCGCGATATCGCGACGAAACTGCCCCAGTCAAGCCAACGCCTTTTGAGATCGCGATTTCACGACATGTCGCGAAATCACGACATGTCGTGATTTCGCGACCCCTCCCCATGCTTTGCGAAACTTCCCCCCTTTGCTCTACAAAACTTCCTCCTTGGGAAAAAAAGTCAGAATGCAAAGTACTTCGAAAAATTTGAAATTTTTTTAGAAAATGCAAGATTGCTCTACTGTCGCCGGATGCTCCTGCATCAACTAGGCCCTAGCTTTAAAAAACTTTGTATTGAACCCTAGTCAAATATGCTTTCTATATTTTTTTCACGTTATAAAAAATAATTGATTGTTCATATTTCAACAAGTGGTATAAATTTCATGAAAATACCTACAATGGTAATTTGACTATTAAAGTTATCTCCGAACATACACTACACTTTGTCACTTTGGATTAATTTTGAATCCTACATTCAAGGGTGCAATAAATTGCCCATTAAATTTGTGTTAGAAAGACTATAGACCACGAAGTAAAGGGTTAAGGGAAAAATTGTTTTTAACGTATCCAAGGACATGGATCTTATGATATGACCCTTATAAAGGATTTTGTTTACCCTATATATGGTTATCAAACCATAATATGTTTACTAGTTTACAACCCTATAGCCTAAAGGACTCAAAGCTTGGACCTCTATTTAAAGTTTTAATGTCTCCACCATTAGGACCACTCAGGATATACAAAATATAGCCCACATGTAAATAAAAATAAAGATTAATTATTTACTCATATTTAAAAATTACTCTTTTATTGGTAGAGAACATAGATAGTTAGAAGTTTTCGGAGATGAATCTTTATTTGGTATTAAAATATGTTGGAAAAAATTATGGACAAATACAAAATTTAAAGTTCTAGTTTAAGATTGTTAAAAGTCTAACACAAAATACATATCAAAATTTACTAAATAAAACAACAAACCTTGAAATATTTATGCCAAATTATTATTATTCTTGTGATAACCATAGTATATATAGAGGTATCTATGGAAGAGATGTAATTTAGAAATTAAAGAACAAAATAAATTAAACAACAAACCAATTACCCCAATTTTCATTGGTTTTGAGAAATTATTAATTAAAAATAGAAATAAAGGAGGGGCATTTGTGTGTTGCTTAGTTTATTCCTTATAATATGGCCTCTTTCTAAAATTGGTTTAGATTTATAAGGTTTTCCAAACTTATTAATAAAATTGATGATAGTAAAATTTATTTTTAACAACTAATATTATGTGTAAGTAATCACATTATGTTTGATATTCGTATAAATAACAAAGTTTTATTGTTTTTTTTTCTAGATTTCTAGTATTAAAAAAATAGTAATATTATTTTTAACTTGTTTAATATATAGTTTTATTATTTTTTTGGTTACATAGATGAATTGATTACAATCACAATTTTTAGTAAATATCTAAGTTTTATTATTGTTAGGAAGGAATTTAAGATTTATATGTCTAAAGTAAAAACTGCATTCTTTCAGTGTGAGTATGATTTACATGCTTTAATTAAAAAATTTAACTTATTTAATAAAAAAATAAAAAACAATTATTTACATATGTATGATTTTATAAAGTATATTATGTATAGAAGATTAAGAAAAAATAATGTTGAATATATAATTAATATTTAATCATCAACATTGTCGTTGGTCAAATCATAATAAGAAATTGAACGAGTACAACCCCTTATTATCTAGTAGAAAAATAATAATAATATTTTTTATTTTTAAAATGGAAAACCACTTTACCTTTCTATTCTAGTCTATCATGACCCCTCCCACTTTTGTTTTTCTTTTCAATTGGTTATATGGAATTGAAATAGGCTTCACCTCTATTACATCATCACCACATAGTGGTATTACAACAAAGCTAGAATACTATCCATGTATCACATGTCAAGATTTGAACCTTGGTCTTCTCTTTAAATATTGAAGAATCTAATCGGTTGAACTAATATTACTTGATCCCTCCCACTTTTGTTAGTTTTAAGGCGATATTTCATTTAAATTTCTTAATCATATGTTTTTTAACAGTAATGTTTTGAATTTGTTTTCCTTTAGTTTAATATAGCAACCAAATAAAATATGTCAATGATATAGTTTATCTTCAATTTAAAATTAAGGTTAAAAGATATTTTATTTTACTTTAAAAATTTATAAAAATAATAAAATACATTAAATATTTGAATGAATGCTTGCCCCTTTCATTGTTCTTTCAACAGTGTAAAATATTTAAAATGATCATGGCATGGTGGTTATAGGGGCGGATTGCACAAAGATCTGTGTGGCGACTTCTGGAACGGGCATCGAAGAATATTGTGGCAGCCATAAAAAGCCAAAAAACCTACTTGGATATTTTAATGTTAGACTTTTAAATCTAAAAAACAATAGTATTGTATTAATACTTAATACTTATTATTTATTTAATAAATCTAAACATCAACTAGAAAGCAAAGATGACTATGACCCAATTGAGGACTAGATCACACTAACATAAATATAAAAGAGATAAGTAGAATAAACTAAAAGAGAAATAGGAAAAGAGAATATATACCTTTTACACATCAACATTTTATTTTGAAATGTGGGCATGTAGTGATATACAAGCTACCTATGTTGATACTCTAGAAATTAAATTAATATAGGATTTATTTGAAAAGGATGAAGTAAAGAAAGTAGGAGAATTTAATATCAATATATGTAGCAAAATATCAACATTATAAAAATAAAATAATTAGATGAGATTTTGTGGTTAGTAACTATCATTTTTTGTAACCCTCATGTTGTAGGTGATTTGGAGAGCATAGGGTAATCCTCCAAGGAAGGTCCCTGGTTCGAATCTCCACCCTACCAAACGCACATCAAGTACCCAAAATACAGTTGATAATGCTGGTGCGATCAAGGCCAAGTGTGACTCTCGGGTGATTTTAATGGTATAGAACCTCTTTGTCGTGGTTTTTCAAACCAAGGCAACCCCACAAGGGGATTTTCACTAAATTAAAAAAAAAAAAACTATCATTATTTGTAAACTCATTGTCCAATAGACTAATTTTGACCTCATGGATGGTAAAAACCTTCTTTTGAATAGAAGATAATCTTACCAACTAATACATGTTTCATTGTCAAAAATAAAATAGTGTTGAAATACTATTATGTGTTCATGATGTAATGTGGGTGGATCCTTTTTAATCCAATATAACCAAATAAAAAATGTTGAAACCATTTTAGTTATTAATATTAAACTTTGATTTTTTAATTTTTTTCGGTTACATAGGATAGGAGAGTTGGTCACAACCACACTATTTTTAGTGACTAACAAGTGCAGGGTTCAAACCATAGGGGTTGCTTCCACCAAACCTATTACGCTTCATTATTGTTTACCCAACATGAAAGGGACCACCGATAACTCGGGATTCGTATTATCATCATCATCGGTTTGGCACGCACTCAGAGGATTCATATCAGACTATTACCTTTGCAAACAGGCTACCCTCGAAGACAAGCACTTACCAATCCACCTAGCCCAGGGGCTAAGATTTTTTAAATTTTAACACTAACATTCATTACAAGAACCCTTATAATCAATAATTCTAATTTCTCAATTTTAAAAAATCTACTCCAAATCTTTCACAATCTAACAATATTTTAATATAGACCTATAGAGATGTGTAATTTGAAAATAGGCCTATGTTGATGGACTTCACTCAATATTAATTTTATTTGTTTAAGTTCCATTACTCTATTAATATATGTGGGTAGGGGTTTATTTTAATCCCATAAATTAATTAAAATATATTTATAACCATCTTAAGTTATTAATATTAAAACTTGGGTTTAAATTTTAATAGTAATATAACCCAAATTCTTTACAAAATTATTTATGACATAAAAAATCTCAGATTTAAATAATTTACCCTAAATATTTTATAATCATTGTTATGATAAGCCTATATGGATTTTTAGTTTTGCAATAGGCTTAAATGGATGGATACTTAAATACTCAACATTGAATCCTATCACTATTAAAATCTACTCTACCTTGCTTGATTAGTTCTTATCAAAGCCAAATGGAGAATCACCAATGGCGAGTGAAATGCAAATACAATATAAA
This sequence comes from Wollemia nobilis, assembly GCA_028583015.1. Lineage (NCBI taxonomy): Eukaryota > Viridiplantae > Streptophyta > Pinopsida > Araucariales > Araucariaceae > Wollemia > Wollemia nobilis. The sequence continues at coordinate 11,647,501 of JAQPPZ010002907.1, read as the reverse complement.
TTACAATATAAATTGGGATTTCTCATAAAATAATTATGTATCTTTTGTTACATCTAGGATTTTCTTGTCTATGTGAAAGTCTAAAATAATTGTAATCATATCTAGGATTTTCTTGTCTATGTGAGAGTGTAAAATGTTTGAAAAAATTGTTTCCTCTTGGATGCCATTGAATTTTTTTGAGGTTGTATTTCCATTTCCATTGCCATTGACTTCTTCATAAGAACCTATACTTTTTCCTCTATTTGCCTATGAAACTCTAAAATTAAGAAAGGTGAATTTTTGGATTCATTGTTCTTTCATTACTTTAATGTTGAATTTTCTATATTTTGATTTTTATCACTAATTTATAATTGATAGAAGTTTCATCTAAATAACTATGTGGGTATAATTTATTACAAGCTATCTACAAATAAATTATAAATTACATGGGACAAGAATGAACAATAAATCTTGATGACCTTGTGTATTAGGCCCTAGCTTTAAAAAAAAATTGTATTGAGCCCTAGTCAAATATGCTTTCTATATTTTTTTCATGTTATAAAAAATAATTGTTTGTTCATATTTTAACAAGTGGTATAGATTTCATGACAATACCTACAATGGTAATTTGAATCTCAAATTTATCTCCAAACATACACTACACTTTGTCACTTTGGATTAACTTTGAATCCTACATTCAAGGGTGCAATAAATTGCCCATTAAATTTGTGTTAGAAATACTATAGACCACGAAGTAAAGGGTAAATGGAAAAGTGGTTTTTAACGTCTCTAAGGACATGGATCTTATGATATGACCCTTATAAAGAATTTTGTTTGCCCTATATATGGTTATTAAACCATAATATGTTTACTAGCGTACAACCCTATAGCTTGTAGGACTCAAACCTTGGACCTCTATTCAAATTTTTAAAGTCTCCACCATTAGGACCACTCAGGATATATAAAATATAGCCCACATGTAAATAAAAATGAAGATTAATTATTTGCACATATTTAAAATTACTCTTTTATTGGTAGAGAACATAGATAGTTAGAAGTCTTCCAGATGAATCGTTATTTGGTATTAAAATATGTTGGAAAAAATTATGGACAAATCAAAAATTTAAAGTTCTAGTTTAAGTCTAACACAAAATACATATCAAAATTTACTAATTAAGACAACAGACCTTGAAATATTTATGCCAAATTATTATTATTCTTGTAATAACCACAATATATATAGAGATATCTATAGAAGAGATGTATTTACAATATATAGAGGTGTATTTACAATATATAGAGGTGTATTTACAATATATAGAAGAGATGTATTTACAATATATAGAGGTGTACAAATCCAAGAAATATTATTGTTGTATTTACAATATATGTATATAAATAATCTATACCAACATGTCCATTAAATATTTCTATTGTTCAAGAAAAAATTAAAGCATTTATATCGGAAAAATGTTAGGAAAAATGAGGGAACACTATCTTTCCAAATTTAACCATGTATGAAATCACAATCAAAAGACCTATATAGGAACAATTATCAATTGGATAGAAAATATGCTCATGGTCCAATTGAGGACTAGACATAAATTTCAAATAGGCAAATGGAAGAGATCGAAAGAGGAGTGCAAGGAGAAGACATGTACCTTTTTGACATCATAGGTAGTTGAGGTAGAGAAGCACTTTATTTTAGTATACCAACTATATAATGATATCCATACCCTAGTTATTAATATTAATGATTGATTTATAAATTTTGATAATAATATTCCTTCCAAGAATCCTTGCAATCACGAATTTTAATTTCTAAAATATAGATAATTTATTTCATAATATACTAATAATTCACTATATACCTATATAAATGGGTACTTTTACAAGAGACCTATATGGATGGATACTATAGTACCTTGATACTACCTTGTAGTGTTAGTTTGGAAGGGTACAACATATTGAAATCAAGAATTTGATGCTTTTCAAAACCCCTCAATGTTTGATTAGGTCCAACATAGGTATTTATTGGTTTAGGCTTGTTACACTTGTAGAGGGACCCAATTGGCTCAAAGAAGAGAAGCACTCAAGGTTATCTAATGGTACACAAGTAAATTCAAGTGATTCAATCACTTCTTGAAGTGAATTGCTCACCATCCACTAGAGGATTAAAAATGAAGGTATGGATCCCAAAGATAATATTTTGAGAGTGATATTTGGGCATGTAGTTATGCACTAACTTAATTTGAAAAACTTCTAAGCTTATTAGAGGCATGTAACATTTGGATGTGCATCATTTTATTTGAAATGGCCCTAAATTTTTAGTTTTACTATTAGTAACTCAATTTCTCACCCTAGGTAACTCAATTGTAAACTCTAACTACAAATAAGGGACATGGGTTTGTAAACATTTTTTGGATACAAGAATGTAGCGTTACACTCTAACCATTGTTATGCTTTGCATTTGATGATATTATTGATAAATTAGCAACTCCTTCTTCATTACATTAGTGGAACTATCCTTTTAGTTTGCTAAGTATGCAATGGTTTGAGACATAGCCCTTTTTACCATCTTGTCACTTACTTAGAAATTTTATAAATAATAAATGGTAAACATGGATGTTATTCAAATTCTTGTGTTTATTGATTACATACTTCCTTGTAATGGTTATAGTTGTGTTTTAGTTGAATTCCTCATGTTCTCAATATTTTATGCACTTCTATTTTCTACAATTTATGTTTCATGTAATTAGTGTGGGTTAGCATAGGAGTACTTAGTGGGAATAACAGGGAGTCAAACTTAATTTCAAGGTTGGGAGAAGCCATTGGTACTTCCTTCTAAATTTGTTGAAACTACAATTGGGGTACATCATTAAATTAAAATTCTAGACAATTTCTTAGTTCAATAGTTTTTAGCACACCTAGTAGGACCAACCCTCATTGTTTATCATTTTTGCCCAAATTTGGCTAAATGTTCATGCAAAATTTACATTCATCATGGATGAAGCAATTGGTTCAATATTAAAAGAATTTTTATTAAGTTTTTACATAGGTAGTGATTCATTCAAATCTAGAGTGATTTTCTCTATTTGAGTCAATCGTCTAAAACATTTGTTATGTCCATTTTAGGGAGTGATTTGATTCACTTTGTAACTAATTCATTTTGAATATATCACATTTAAACAAATCAAATAAAAATAAATTTGTCATATCCAAGGACTTGATTTTTCAAGCCCATCCTAAATATGACCTTAATTTTCACATCATTTTCATTATTTATGTTTGATTTTTGTAGGTGCTTTACAAATGGTGACTCTAAAATAAAAATTAGAATCTTAAAAAAAAATCTAAGCAAGTAATACAAACAACATCAAAATTGCAAAAGATTACATTTATGTTTTCCATTGGCAAAAAGCATTCGGGGCATGTTTTGAGACATTATCATGAAAGGTCAAACTAGCAAAATTATTCACTTAATTCAGTGAGTGATTCACTCCAAAATAGTGGTTTCTCTTCAAGAAAAAACTAAATAGTGATTTTCTTAGCGTTCGCAAAGCAGTTCACTAGGAAAAATAAATTTATTCCTAACTCCTTCCTAGAGAGCAATTCACTCAAGCTTTGAAGCAATTTACTTTGAGCAATTTGATTGGATCCCATGGTTTTCAAAATTTATCTAGTTCAAATCTTGTTAAAAGTAAATTAATTTTTCACGTAAATTACTCTATTTTATAGGTTAATCCATCTATAGATCAATTTAAAAAAAATAATCAAATTTTGACTCCAAAAATTTATGCAAGTCTAACCATGTGAGCTTATGAATACATTATCAATGGAATAAAGCAAAAAAGAATATCAGTCTACAAAGATAGTTGTATATTATTGAATAAATGCCAAAGTGAAATGAAAGGAATAAACAACCACATGGGTACATAAAAATGATGAAATTGAGGAAATTCTAGTGTCTAATCCCATTTCATCAAAATCCAAAAATCTAATGGATAATTTAATCATTCAAAACCCTGCATCAAAATAATTTGGGTTTTGGTCCATTAAATGAGTTATTTATCTATCCTAGCTAATAAAACTTGGTCAAATATTAGTTCTACACTAACCCATATAAACCCTCTCTATAGGATGACCTTTGATGTTAATAAGCCCATAAAAATTTAACTTTTTTGGAGCTATCACCATGACATTAACATAAATCCACCTACTACATCTAGTGCCCAAAATATGCCTCATACTAGCATTGTTTTGGCTCAACATCTATATGGATCCAGTTTATCCAACAAATACAACCTTCCTCATTGTCAATTCATAAAATACTTAGGATATATATTTATAAGAAAGAGTTAGGGCCTTGCTCAAAATTCATAAATGTCAAGACCCAAGTAAATACATAGCTACAAATGCAACCACTAGCTATTGAAACATAGAAAAATACATAACAAGACCCACTTCCTTCAAATCAATAGATTCCTCAATATGGTTTGTAATATTCACCTCTATTTCTAAACACACAACCTCAATAATGGCCTTATTAAAACCCACTATATCCTCTTTTTCATATTCTAAATACACATTAGCCTCCACTTAATTATCCTTCATACCAATATCCTTGTTATCCTCATTATCCACCTTCAGGCTATGCAATATATCTATATTTTCTACGACAACAACAATTTGGTCAACCTCCTTCACAAAATAATCCAACACCCACATCTATACCTCAATACCAAATTCCTAATTTGACCTATCAAGGATCATTGAACTTAGGAGATTATTCCTTTGTTCCTCCTAGCATTGTGAAGTAATTACCTACTTTTGACAAAATTAGGAGTAAGGCATCACTCAATCCCCTCAGTGATTTATTTACACTCAATTCAATTTACCATATTCAAGAAGAGGATATTATGGTACACTTATTGAATTCCTCTTTGCATGATAAATTTACATTATGGTATAGAGGTTTATCTATTAATTTAATTACTAGTTATCCATCAATTGTAAAAGCATTCATCTATAATTTGATAGTATTGGTAATGGTTATTCTATTTTTTTTTCAATTAAATACAATACAAAGGCATCCATAAAAGAATATATACATCTTTAACACTAGAATCTTGAGGACCTTAAATATGATTCCATAGAACATTAGACCTAATGAAAAATAAGTATTACATTATTATATAAATGGTGACTTAGCTTTGATGGTTTGTAATGTTAATCATAATACACTAGCTACAAATTTTAAGGAAGTAGACCATGTTGAAGAATTTTTTATTATGATAGAAAAATTACTACCTACCTCACTTATGGTTTATGTTTCCCATATTATCTAAAACCCACCAGATATTGGTTCTACACCTCTCATATCACCAATTTTAAATCATCAACCAAATATTGCTACTAACATATCTTCCTATCTATATATTGTCACATATCCTAATCAAAATGCATCATAAAATGTTGCATTTCAATCATAATTTTCAACCCTTACTACCCCATCAAAAATAAATAATGATTCAACTAATAATATTTGGATGAGAAAAGTATTGGAAGTGCCAAAAACCATAGTTAATCAAAGCAAAACTAAAAATAAATAATGATAATAACCTCAAAAATAGCAGCCTCAAAGAACCCCTATCTCATTAAAGATCAATTACATTGGAAAGGTGTGAAACAAGGAATAAACCAAGCTCATAATAATATGGTAAATTCCAATTTGGGTTTCAAAACACTATGGTGTTTTCCAAGAAATGTGGAATGCAACCGTTTATAATGTGTTGTATTCATCATATATTTCTAGACAACCTAGTACAATCAACATTGTTAGGCTCAATAGACCATTATCCTTGTTCAATTGACACCTATATAAATTCAAACTACATGCTAACAAACCCAAATATAATAGTTAATTCTTATATTTCCACATTTTAATAATGTTATCTTTACCAATTTTAAATTTATGAAAATAGATGAAGATTCCACATTTGAGAATGATGTTATATGTACTAACCAACAAAGGATTGAGACTAGAGGCAATAGGAAAACACCTAAGGATAAACCTAGAGCATTGAGCCAGAATGAGAAAAATAAGAGCATAATCTCATTTAGGAGAGGAAGGAAACTATTAAAATTGAAGGATAAATCTATACAACAAGAGAAGCAAGAGGAAAATGTTGAGAATAATGTTAGATATAAGGCCCAAGGATTGGCACAAACTAGTATGAACAAACAAGCAAATAAAGGAAAGAAGCACAAAACTAAAAATGAGGAATGCAGAAGGAATAGATAATACTATAAATAAAATGAATTATGAGGAATAAATAAACTAAAGAAATAGGGAGATCAATATCTAAAGTACTCCTCTCTCACTAGTGAAGGTCATGCAATAGTTATAAAAAAAAATTAAAAATTTATCATATGTAGTAAGAGTAGCTTTATCAAATTCAAATTTAACATCATTGAAGAGATAAAGAATATGCCTTCCAAAGTGATTATATTAGATATGTGAGTAATTCCTAATCAATCATATTTGCTTTAAGAGGACTTCAAAGACCAAGAAAGGAGTTATGCTAAAAACAAGTAACCAAAGCTTGCTCAAACTAGTATAACTAAACAAAAAAGCATGATAATGGAAAATCCAATTGTTATCCAAGTGAATATGATTGATATACTAAATTCCCCAAATTCCAAAACATTGAAGCCACTTCTATTTTACATGAACCTAAAACTTAAAAATTATTTATTGAAACTTTGCATAGACAACTTATAGCTAGCAATGACAATGATGCAAAAAGTAGCTTGTGAAGAGATGGGTTTACCCTACACCAATATATCTAGGCATCTAATCTAGATGGATGGAATGAGGGTGAACATAGTGGGATTTCTTAAATACCTAATTATAATAATAGCAAAACACCTAGAGTTTGTAGTTATACAAGAGCTAATAGTTGTTGATATTTTCCATACTTAAATATATTATTACCTAGAGAATGAACATGCAATTTATCAAGAGATGATTAATTGGTGATGGATTATACTCATATGAATATGCCCAAATATGAGAAATTGATCAAGATTGAGTATGATACTCCTTGTAATTTTCTATTACACAAGATGAATGAGGTTGGCAGTATAAAATGGAACAAACTTCCATATTTTTTAGATGATGATAAAGGATTTGGAGATGATCAATACTTTGAAATGGGTATGATAATTAGTGTTATTCAAGGTAAAAAATTATATAGAGAGTAATTATGAAAATAATAGTTGGTAAATTACCTCATTATATAAAAATCATCTAACCTCCTAGACCTAACAAGTTGAGGCATTGCCAAAACGACGATAATACACTTTGATTGTGACAAAATGAAAAATGGGGTAGGCTCTAGCATCCAATTCATTGACCACAAGTTGCACAAACTAATTTTGCATACAAACTACTATTCAACTATATTAACAATGTTCTTAAGTATGAAGTAATGTGTATTAGCTTAAAAATATAAAAAAATGGGCATCAAGAACCTAAGGATATAAATTGACTCCAAATTAACTATAAACTAGGCTAATTCCCAATGTTCCAAAAACAATAATCACCTAAATTTGTACAATAATTAGATTTAAGATTTGCTAGATAGTTTTACCATGTATAAAATTAAGGCAATCCCTAGGGAGTTGAATACTAAAGTAGATAAACTGGTAGGCATGGTGGCTAGATTTGACCCCACAACTAATATGTACGATAATCCAAAAAGAGTTAGAAGTAGATTTTAGACATATCATTACTAATAAATATGATCACTAGTAAGTCTTCAACAACAATGAACTAGTAGATGATTTTGCAAAAAGTGGTAGGGTCTCACATGTCGTTACTGTTATATGGTTTCTTAAGATACAACTAGATATAGGTTAAATATGATGACTAGCATAAGGTAGTATTCACCCCTAAATGAAGGAATTTTTCTTAATAAGGATGTTTTTTTTACTATTAAATGTAAGGGCTACCTCCCAAATAATTATGAATATTAGTTTTGTAGAACTAGTTAGTAAGATAATTTTCTTATACCTCAATGATTTAATTGTTTATTCCAAAGACAATAATAAATTTACTGAGAATATTGAGTTAGTCTTTCAAAGGTGTAGAGAGTTCAACATATCACTTAAACCCAAAACTCCATCTTCATGGTCTAATAAGGCAAGTTATTAGGTCATTTAGTGTCAAAAGAGGGCTTAGCAATAGAGCTTGATAGGATAAATTACATCCAAGACCTTTCCTTTACCACCTATATCAAAGGATTACTATATTTCCTAGATAAAATCTAGTTTAATATCAAATTCATAACTTATTTTTCCCAAAAATTAGACTAATTTCCAAAATGCTAAAAATGATGTTGCCCTAGGATGGACCAATGAAGGTACGAAATCATTTCAGGACAACAAAAATTTCACTACTCAAGCCCCTTATTAGTTAATCCTGATTTCTTCAAATATTTTAGGCTTTATGTATTAAGTAAAAATAAAAGTATTTCCATAGATCTAACTTAGGAGAATGACAAATATGAAGAGCAACCCACCTCATTTATGGGTTAGGTCATCCATAACTACAAAGAGAGATACATATTTATTGAAAATAGGTGTTTTACAACATGGAGGATCTCAAGAAATTAAAATACTACCTATCATAGAGCAAAACCACCTATTAATTAAAATACTACCAAATTTGTAAAGTGTGCATGATTATTGCTATTTCTAAATCACATGGGAAATAATTCTTATCATAATCCTTAAACTTACATGAATTACATACTATTACTTATCCCTCTTGCATAAGTACCCTACGTAACCCCTCATCTAATGTATCTATTGTCACCTTTAGGACTAGAGTTGTTGTCAACTTTTCCTTGAGGGGTTGAAAAGATGTTTTGCACCATTCTAACCATTCAAACCTTTTCCCTTTTCACTATTACCTTTAATATTGTACTAACCTAGAATGACTTTGATATTGATTGGATTCACCATTATTCCCTTGACAAGTATTATGTGGCTTTCATAGTATATCTTATTTTGTAGAAAAGGTGCATCTTGACAACTTCCCATAACTTCAATGTCCTCTTAATCTATTTGTCACTATTCAATTATGCTCAAAATGCTCACTTTTATTTTAGGAGTAGATCAAAGTGTCATCTAGAAATATGATTACAAACTTATTCAAAAATTCCTAAAATACATTTTTCATCAAGTTCATGAAACTTATGGGTGTATTCATAAATCCAAAAGGCACCACTCTGAATTCATAGTGTCTATCCATAGTTATAAAATAAATTTTAGGAATAACATCCTCTTTAATTCTTAATTAATGATACTTTAACCTAAAATCTATTTTTGAAAAAAATAGTTGTCTCTTTCATTTGGTTAAACAAATTATTGATTTGAGGGAAAGAGTCAGGGTTATGCATAGCGACGAAACTTCGCCATATGGGCGAAAAAAAAGCATTTTCAAAAATTCAAATTTGCGAAATTTTCGAGACCCGAACGTCGGCCATGTAGCCGAAATTTTTGGAAAAAAATAAATTTTAGGTGTCGGTTAGCCGTCCTTTGATGAGAGTATCACGAATATTTTGAAAAATTTGCAAGTAATCCCGCCTAAATAAAGTACCCTTTTCACCCTAAAATTTTAGAATTTCTAAATTATCCCGCCAAACTCGCCAAGTATACCTCTATATATAATTAACACCCCAGGGATACATTTTCATTTTCAGACCGTGTTCTATACCCGACGAAAATATCGACACAATTCTTCACAACACCAAAACCTTTTCTGTGACCGACCGTAACCAATTCTGCAATCGAACGGAACCTCGTCTACAACCGTCCAAAACTATTTTGGCAACCAGACCAGTTTTTACAACCATCCGAAACCACTTCTACAGTAGGAACCACTTCTGCATCTGAATGGAAACACTTCTATAGTTGTATCCTATTCTGCAACCATTCAAAGCAACTTTTGCAGAAGGTACCTCCTCCACAACTGGATGGATCCAATTCTGTAGTCGAATCCTATTCTGCAACTATTCAAAATAACTTCTACTACTGGATCCTCTTCTGTAACCATCCGAAACAACTTCTGTAGTAGGAACCTATTCTACAACCATTTGGAACAACTTATGCAGCTGGATCCTATTCTGCAACCATTTGAAACAACTTCTACAGCCAATTTGTTCTGCAACCATCCAAAAAATTTGTAGTAGGAACCTTCTCTACAACCGAACAAAACCACTTTTGCATCTGAAACCTGTCATGCAATTGGATAAGACCACTTTTTATCCGAATATTTTCCATCATTCATTCGAAACCAGTTCTACAACTAGAACATTTTAACTGGATCTTAGTCCACACCAAACCTCTTTTCACACCAGGTTCTCTGTCACTGCTCTACTTGCCATGTTTTTCTTTATTTTGCTTTATTTTGCATGTTTTTCTTTATTTAATGATTTTTCAATCTTGTTCTGCACCACACCAATATCGGAGCCCTCTTCTGCATCTGGAATGTCATTGCTCTGTTCCCATGTTTTTCTCTATTTTGCCATGTTCTGAATGTTTTAAAACTCTTTGATTCTTAGTTTCAATTCAGATCTTTTTTTCCTTGCTAAGATTATACATGAGTAAATGCTTTGGTTCTCTAAAGACATATTGATGCTCTTTTTCTCAGTTAAAGTGCTTTCACCAAAAAATGAACCAGTGGCATAAACTGATAAAATCACAATAAAGAATGGCAAGAAAAAAGTATGTATAATCTACCACCCAAACAATTGTTTATTCTATTTACAATATTATCTTAAGGCCTCTAGAAAGTACACCCTCTTTTTTTTTGTAACAAGTAAAATGTCACCCAGTGATGGAAAGAAGGGCACCAAATCTTCTACTGAAAAGAGTATCCTCAAATATTTTAGCCAAACTTCAAAATGCAATGAGCCAATGACATCCGTGCAAATTCAAGGTACAAATGATTTTTGACTTCCTAGTATGTGCTTGATTGATGATTTGAATATTTTTTTGTAAATTTTTTTATCCAAGAATGATAAAAAATATTATGGTATGCTACTATGCAGAATACCCTATCGATCCTGATATGCCTCCACTTGAAGATATTCCCCAAGAAGAGATGCCTTTTATTGAAAATCCCCTTAGAAATGACATCCAACAAACACTTGAAGACAACATGCAAAATGACATCACAATTGAAAATGAAAGTGATAAATCAAAATCATTACAAGCTTCAATTGAATCTTCAACCAAAAATTCCAAAAAAAGAAAAGTGTCTCTCTGGATACTTGGAAGGGGATTTAGGAAAGAATGGGTAGAAATATTTCCTTGGCTTGAGCCTGTCATGACTGAGGATAACCAAATCGATGAAAAAGAATGTAGATGCAAAATTTGCAGTTGGAGACTTGGTAAGGATCATAGGCTTCAAAACAAGATTGATACAATTGAAAAACATGTTGGCAAATCTTATGTAAAAGTTATAAAAAGTAATGGTGAAGTTAGTAAAGAAGTTAAGTGGAAGGATGCATCAGAATGTATGCATTTAAGATATGCTATAGAATATGACAATCACTTAAAGCAACAACAATCTCTTGTTGAGAAAGGTGGAACAATTGGAGCCCAATTTCACAAAATACAGAAGACTATTTTAGCTTCAAAAAGTATGCAGTTTGTCGTTGTTTACAATATTCTCAAGAAAGGTAGACCAATGTCCGATTTTATTGATTATAAGCAGCTATTACGCCTTTTTAATGTGCAAAACCTTCCTAGTTCTCATTGGTCAGACCGAAGTGGTTGGGAAATGGCAAAATGTTTATCTTTGGTTGAGAAAGAAGACCTAAGGGAGCAAGTAAAACTTGCCAAATTCATTTCACTTTCTATTGATGAGGTAATAGCTTGTGGATAACACATCTTGGATTTGCATGCATGTGTACACATTTCAAAATCATATTAGAAGGCCTATTTTATTGGGAATACATAAGATGTTGGAAAGTTCAAATGCAGAAAATATTTATAATGTTGTTGTCAAAAGTTTAAAGAATATTACGGGAATGAATGATATAGACATAGCAACAAAGTTAATTTGCATTGGAGCTGATGGAGCTGCTATTATGCAAGGTCACAGGTCTGGTCTTTGTGTTCGACTCCAAACCATAGTTGCCCCATATATGATCCCCATTCACTGTATGGCTCATAGAGTTAATATTGCATATAAAATTGTGAGCACATTTTCAAATGTTGCTAAAGTAGAAAACCTTATTCATGATATTCATTCTTATTTCTCATTAAGTCCAAAAATATTTGCAGAGTTTCAGTAGTTTGCACTAGGAGTTATAGAAGGGAAAAATTTGTTAAAATATGTGGATACAAGATGGATTTCACTGTATCAACCTGCTCAGAGAGTTTTGGCAGAATATCAATCATTGACGGGGTTTATGCATGCAAATCATAGAATAGTTGATAAGGCAAAAGATATGTTGTTCCGTTTGACTGACTTGGAAACACTTTTGACCTTATGTGGTATTCTTCCAATGTTAAAAGAAATGAACAGATTAATTAATCTTGCACAAGAGAGGTCCATCTATATCATTGATTTTATGAGGATGAGAAAACAAATATGCGTGCTTCTTGATACATTATATGTGTCTAATGCAAATTTTACAGAACTTGTATTTGATAGTTGGAATACATTGATAAACGTGAACAATCCAAAAAGCTTCTTGAAGTTTGACATCAATGATCATCTTTGTATTAATGTTCATGAAAATATGATACCTGTTTATTGTTTTGAAAGGCAATCAAGTATAGTTGTGGAAGATTTTGAAGAAGTTCCTGTAACACACAATAGATTTCATGTTGTAATATAGAAAACAAAGAGTAATTTGTCAAATATAGCAAAAACTTTGACAGGTGAGATAAGAGAACGGTTTCAGAGAGATGAGTTGCTCGAGTCCATGGGTGTGGTTAACCCCATGTTTTGGGGACCTTGTACTGAATACAATTCTACAAATGAGTTGTTTATTAAATATATGGGTAACCTCATTGACCATTTCAGTAAGAGTGTGGAAGTCAATGGTGTTGAAATTAAAGGTATACTCAACAGTGATCTTTTGAAAGAACAATCATCGCATTTTGGAAGAACAATGGTTGTGCAAACATCACTTATGACAGGTGTCCATGAGATTGGTTCCACTACACGTTTGTGGCAAAAATTGTATCCAAGCACAGTATTAAAAGATACTATAAGTGAATACTTTCGTTTATATGAATTATGTGAAACAATGATTTTGGGGTCGATCGAAGATGAAAGAGTTTTCAGTGCACTTGCTTTTGTTAAATCTAAACTCCGCAACAGACTCGACAAGAATTTAGAAAATTGTTTAAGAATTTATGTGTCTTCATATCATTTGGATACATTTCCGTATGACAGAGCATTGGAACACTGGAGTTCCTTGGTAGACATAAGAGGAATGTCGAATACGATCGATAATGATGATGATGATGCTTTCAGTGATCAGATGGTGGAGACACAAATTTTTGCTATGCTTCATAATGATTCTGGACAAGCTGATATGTTTCAGCTTCCATAGTGATAATTTTCCATGATTTCATTGACAATGATAAACACAAATTGATTTGATAGCAGATTTCTCAATATTGTTCCAAATTTATATGATTTCAAAGAATTGTTGTTTTAAATCACATTATTGTTTTAAAATTACATGGCTTATATCATTTTTGTAGATTGTAAAATTGTATGTTTATGTCTTAGTGTCTCAACTCTCATTTCATTGACAATGATAAACCCAAATATTACATAATATTTTCAAACTCAAATATTACATAACATTTTCAAACCCAAATTAGATATTGTAGTCTTTTTAAAAAAATTCAAATTACATGGCTTATATCATTTTTGTAGATTGTAAAATTGTATTTTTATGTCTTAGTGTCTCAACAAATCTCATTTCATTGATAATGATAAACCCAAATATTACATAATATTTTCAAACTCAAATATTACATAACATTTTCAAACCCAAATTAGATATTGCAGTCTTTTTTAAAAAATTTCAAACAGAAATTACATAACATTTTCAAACAGAAAATTTCATATTAACTAGTTCAAAAAGAAATATATTACATCGTTCAAACATTTTTAAACCCAAATATTACATAACATTTTCAAACTCAAATATTACATAACATTTTCAAACCCAAATTAGATATTGCAGTATTTTTAAAACATTTTCAAATAGAAATTACATAACATTTTCAAACAAAAAATTTCATATTAACTAGTTCAAAAAGAAATATATTACATCGTTCAAACATTTTTAAACCCAAATATTAAATAACATTTTCAAACTCAAATATTACATAACATTTTCAAACCCAAATTAGATATTGTAGTCTTTTTAAAACATTTTCAAACAAAATTTTTAAAACATTTTCAAATAGAAATTACATAACATTTTCAAACAGAAAATTTCATATTAACTAGTTCAAAAAGAAATATATTACATCGTTCAAACATTTTTAAACCCAAATATTACATAACATTTTCAAACATAAATTAATATATTGTAGTCTTTTTAAAACATTTTCCAACTCAAAGTCTCAAATATTACATACCAATTTCAAACAAAAATTACATATTGCAGTCTTTTAAAAAAATTTCAACATTTTCAATCTTTTGATTGGTGCTTGGATGCTTCACTAGTGGTTGGAGTTGTCATTTCTTTTCCTTTATCAGCTTTTGTGACACTCTCTTCTAGCAGTGCTCCAACTCTAACAAGGTTGTCACGTACTTTCACAATACTTGACACACATGTTGCTTCTTCTTTGTTTGGATCTTCAAGTATTGTTGGAAGTGATTCTTTCATTTTCTCAAGCACCTTATCTGGATCTTCTTGCAGCTTCTCTTTGATGTATTTTTTAAACGATTGTTTTCTAAAACCTTTGCCTACATTTTTTTTCATTTCCATTGATTTCATCAAACATGTCTTTGTTGTATGAATATTGACATCCATGCTCTTAACCTATGTTTTCAAATTTTCAAAATTTGATTGCAAAAACAAATTGAAAACTTAATTTGAAAGGGATATATTGAAATTATTACAAATTTTCAAGAAATATAAAAATTTAACTGCAATAGAAAATTGAAATACATATAACTTTTTTACCTCAGCCAATTCTCTTGCAGTCTCAACAATTGCAACCTTGTCCTTATCAGAAGCCCATTGGTTGTAAAATGCTTGGGCTTCAACATTAACATTCTCCAATCTACCAACAACAATATTTAACACATCATCATCATAAGTAAAATCGGATTTAACTATTCTCGATGTAGCCTATTTTAGCGGGCCATCAAGCTTTTCGAGTTCAAATTTGACCAAAGAATAAATAGATTCCCTTTTTTCATAATTTTTATATCGGGCATTAATTTCCCTAATAAGGACCTTTGCCCGATATTCCCATTCTTTCAACTCCTGCAAATATTTCAACACAAACTCCTTAATTGTTGACTCGGTACTTTCAGCCAATGAAACATTTTCATTAAAATTGACAACATCATCCTTAGTTTGAGGACCCTGAGGATGAGGGTTGTCTCCTTGAGTGGGTGGTACTGATGTCTACTCAACTGCAGGGGCTTCTTCTTCTTGTGCTATATCTTTAAGCACATATGTTGCCTTGAAGCCTACAATGTTGCCCTGCAAAAGGAAATCCTCATCAAGTTGAATATTATCCAATCCCTGTAGAAAACATTCTAGTGCCTGTGAATTTGTAGAAAATGTAAATTGAGACCATCCATACCCAAAACTTGCTGCTGGCATGTGTGATCTCTATGGGTGTGAAAACCCATGCCCAAAACTTTGTGTAGTGCCCTGTGATCTCTGTGAAAACAATCATTTTCCAACATCGACTTGCCCTCGCATAGGCATTATCGAAGGCTATGCCGATGCCTATCACTGATTTGGTGGAAGTGGTGGTTGTCGTGAAACCGGTGAGTGTGATGCAACTGGAGGTGGTGGCGGCATATGCCCTCTAACTTGTGATGTTACTTGTTGAACATGAGAATCAACTAAAAATAGTCAAAAACATTTTGTTAGAATTCTTCTTAAAATAAAAAATATCTTAATTTAAATTAACTACACATAGATTTACCTAAAGATGATGAAATATGTTGAAATTGTCCTGCAATGGGGGAGGGGTTGGCCACACTAGATTCGGCTTGCACATTTTGTGCATACCTAGGTGTACGAGAAACCCAGGAGTAGCTGCTTGCCTGGAACGTTTGT
Source organism: Wollemia nobilis (assembly GCA_028583015.1). Taxonomy (NCBI): domain Eukaryota; kingdom Viridiplantae; phylum Streptophyta; class Pinopsida; order Araucariales; family Araucariaceae; genus Wollemia; species Wollemia nobilis. The sequence continues at coordinate 11,631,167 of JAQPPZ010002907.1, read as the reverse complement.
GTGACCTCTGCATAGGACCAGGTGTTGCTTCAGAGCCCGTGTCTTCAGAATCACCTGTTTGTTCCGGCCTGTGACCCCTAGTGGCAGCAATCTATTTACTCCTTGTAATTTTTGCCTTCCCCTGCATATAGATGAAAAGAAAAATTAAAAAAGGGAATGTGGTAAACTATAAAATAGTATGTCAAGGACAATGATGTAGTTATTACCTTCAATTCCTCTACTGACATGGCAATAGACTGTAGTGTTGCATGCACTACAGTTGGTACAGGAGTAGTCAACAAATTATGAAAACACTCAAAATATAAAGCTAAAAGAAAATTTGAAGTGCCCACAATGGGTTGAGTCTTGTTGGTTTCTAGTTGGACCGTGTGCAACTCGGACCTGATTCGATCCGAAATATAAGTGCACCAATCAAATCTGTGATTTTTCTCAGACTGAACAATATAAGCAAGTGCCCAAAACAAAATTTTCGATCTTCCCATCAGAATAAGTCTGGCCTAGAAAAATTTGATAATGGCCTTCAGAGTTTGATGGTTAACATCGTTGATTGATAAACCTCTTTTTGATTTGGCGGTAGAAGCTGCATAAAAAAATTAGATGTCAATTTACAAATTTGAAACATTGAAAATTAATAAAATATAATTAACAAGATTTATACCTGCCAAATATTTCGATGAAAGACCGTACTTGCTTTCGAGGTGTGCTTTGTCATCTGGAGAAAGTTGCAACCTCGTCGACACTTGAGAAAAACCAATGAATGGAAGACCTGTCAATCTATGAATATCTCCAGGGGTGATGCTGAAAACCACATTTCTATTTCGTACTTTAATGTTCACTATAGCCCTATCGTGGTCATAACCAGATATAATATGTCGTAGGAGAACTTTATCTATTCTAAATTGTGGCATGGAAATGAGGTTTGATAAACCTACATTATGGAGCCACTGAAAGTTCATCCCTGGAGTTGTTATCAGATCTGAAATCAAAGTGCATGAAAAATTCTTGAATTTTGGTGCGGTTGTGGAAGAGGTATCCATTGCAAGAAGTTGGAAGTGGAAGAAAAATGATTGGGAATCGAAATGGAAAGGTTGATCAAAAAGGTTAGCTCTAGTTGTAGTAGTCATAGAAACAAAATGGAAAAATGACAGTTGATGCCCTTTTATAGATTGAGAAATAGAGTTGACATGTGGTAGCATCGTATTGTACATGCGATATTGGACACGTGGTAGACGAACCTTTTCTTCATCCGATAAAATTTAGGACCGGATTGTGCACCCGGTTTGAGATCAAGTCAAATTATGTACTTGGTTTAAGATTATTTTATGCTATCGATCGATAGTCGGGCCAAAATATGCATTCGATCGATGGATGGATCATTTTATGCTTCCAATCTGTGGTCGGATTACAATATGCATCCGCTCAATGGTGTAACCAAACTGTACATCTGATCCATGACTGGATCATAGTATGCTTTCAATTCGTAACTAGATCATAATATGAATATGTTTTGTAATCAAATCATATTATACATCCAGGTTGTAACCAAATCATAATATGCATCTGGTTCGTAACCTGATCATATTATGCATCTGGGTCGTAACCGGATCATAATACGCATGCGATTGTAGTATGGCATTTAGTTAGATTTTTGGGTAAAAGGTCAAGATCCAGGATAAGACGAGTAGGTATTCTTCCTGATGAGTATAGTTGAACTCTTGCCTACTACAACCTTCAGAAAGAGGCCACCCTTCTTGTCCTAAATCTTGGCCCACTTTACCAAAGAAGAAAGTTTCTTATTAAAGCCTCTGAAAGAAGTGTGCACTTAATCATGTGGGATAAATAGTTATGTGGGATAAAGTGTGCCAATACTGCATGGGTTTTCCCTTAATAATGGTAATAGCAATAACGTGCTACAATCCTTATCTTTACTAGATGTCATAGAATCTTTGGAATTCGAATACCCAAAATTTGAACATCATTGACCATAATTCTGATCCGGTCTTGGATCAGATGCATAATATGGTCCGGTATCGAACCGGATGCATATTTTGCACCCGTTCTGAGACCGGTACATAATATGCATCCGATCGGGAGACCGGACCATATTATGCTTCCGATCCGAGACCGAATCATAATATGCATCCGGTCGGAGATCGAACCATATTATGCGTCCAGTCCAGGACCGGACCAAATTATGTATCCGTTTCGAGCCCTTATCAAGATTTGAAATGTAGCTGGCATATTTTTTACTTGGTGCGGAAAAATTTTAAAATTCGCCCTTTTTTCCAAAAAAAAATTGAAAATTAAGGTCATTCGCCATGCCATCATATATGCAATTCGACGGGTTTCGTTGGGATTTCGAAACAATTTCGCCATTTTTTTACAAGTACCTTTCGGGTCCTACCTCTTATGCATAACCCTGAAAAGAGTATTGATTCTTCACTATGGACTTGTTGAGAATTCATTTGGTTATGCAAATCCACATGGTTCTATGATTCTTCTTTAAAAATATGATCGAAGCACCACATGATGACATGCTAGCCTAGGTCAAACATTTTTATGAAATCTTACTTAATTTAACTTTTATTTCATAAATCTTAATTGTAATCATCTTGTATTGTGCTTTAGACCATGGTTCAATCATTGACATGATATCTATGAAAAATCAAACTTCCTATGAAAGGTTAATCCCATAAGTTATTTGACAAAACATATCAATATTCATTTATAAAAGGATAGTCCTCATAGGTCTAAGCTTTCTACTCCATTTTTTCTATATGCATAGTGTATGAAAGACATACTTTCCATTGATCATTTTTAGGTTGCTTCACTAAGATCTACCTAAAAATAACATGTCTACTTTTTCCTTGAATAATAGTATTATAACCCTTACCATCTATGCTTTCTACTATTTTATCATAATAATTCCCCCTTTACCCTATGTTGCCAAAGCCAATCAATGCTTATGATAACATCATAGGATCCTAAGGGAGCCACATAAATATTTACCTCTATAGTAAAGTAAAGAAGTTCCAACTTAACCATGAAAAGGCATGGTCAACTTTATTTATTTATTTTTTCTCAATTTCCATATTTAACATTCCATGATTTAGACATAAATGCAACTTATCTATTTATCTTATCTAGAGGGTGCAGTTATATAAAACTTTTACATGTTATTAAACTATTTTGAAGTTTTTTTATTTTATTTTAATGTTATCATGCTTTAACAAATGTATTATTTTTTCTTATTAATAAAAAACTAATGAATTTATCAATTGAATAATTATACAAATATGTATTAAAAAAATGATTAACATAATTATATAAAATTTTTACAAATTAATTTTAATCTTAAAATAAATAAAAAATAAAATTATTATTTTAAACTTTTATTCAAAGTAAATTTAATTGATTTCAAATTATAATATTATTTATAAATATTAATTAATGTTTGAAGGAGTGATATGTATATATATAAACCACCTTTCACTCCATAGTAATAAATGAGATAACTTGTTATTATATTGAATTATATATATTTCAAAGACTTTATTGGTATGTAATTAAAATCTCATCTAAGCTACCTAAGTTTAAATCATAAGAAGGATGGTCCTTCTTCTATCTCTAAAAAGGTGGCTTCTTTTGCACCCTTAGGAGGGTGGCCTATCTATACTTTGAATTCTTAAAAATAATAAATTATTTATTTAAGTAGGTTAAGTTTATTATATCTTTATTTTTATTTTTTTTTTTGGTTGCATAGGAGAGTTGGTCACAACCACACTATTTTTAGTAATTGACAAGCCTAGGGTTCAAACCAAATGGGTTGCTTCCACCAAACCTATTCCACCTTGTTATTGTTGACTCAGTGTGAAGGGCACCATTGGTCGCTCGGGCATCATCATTGGTCTAACACGTACTCAAAGGATTCATATCAAACTACTACCTTTGCAAACAAGTGCCCTTGATGTTTGAACCTGAGTGTCTTCTTAATAAATGCCTAACCAAACAAGCACGCTTAACCGTCGTGAACCTATTATATTAACTCAATAATATAATATAATCAAATTTTTTTATCACATTCACATATCCTATCTAAACTTAAATATTTTAAATAAAACCCAAAATTACACCGTCCACACAAATAGTCAATATGAGTGGACACTAAATTCTTTCCAATCCTCCCACATTTTATGAAGGAACTTCACATATTCAATACTAGTCTTTAATCACCCATGTGTTGTAGGTGACTTGGAGAGGGTAGGGTAATTCTCCAAGGGAGGTCCTTGTTTCGAATCTCCATCTTACCAAACGCACACTGAATACCCAAAATCCAATTGATTATGTTGGTGCGGCCATGGCTGGGCACGACTTCCGGATGATTTTAATGGTGTAGAACCCCTTGATAGTGGTTTCTCAGACCAAATCAAGGTCAAGCATGACTCCCAGCCAGATGATTTTGACGGTGTAGAACCCCCTAGTAGTGGTTTCTCAGACCAAGGTGACCAAGGTGACCCCGTAAAGGGTTTTTTTTTTGCTAAATTCAAAAAAAAAATACTAGTCTTTAATATTCACTCTCATTTATTAATGCAAGTGTTGGTTTGGCCCATGCAAACTCTTTTTACTTAAACTTAGGTCTCTTAAATAAAAACCCAAAATAACACTGTTCACATCAACAAACAATATCTGTGGACACTAAATTCCTTCCAATCCTTCATCTCGAGAGCCTATGCTTCACATCACACTAAGTGAAGAAATCATGGATTCTCATTCCCACACGGAAGTGGAGGTGGAGGGCAAAGCAACAATCAACAATCAATATCTGTGGACACTAAATTCCTTCCAGCCCTTCATCTCGAGAGCCTATGCATCACATCACACTAAGTGAAGAAATCATGGATTCTCATTCCCACACGGAAGTGGAGGTGGAGGGCAAAGCAAGAAGTAGTTTTAGAAGTGTCTTCCCTCGACATGGGCGGTGGAGGAATCGACCCTAGCGATGCCGACCACATCTCAACGTTAGATGACTACAACCAGCCTCTCGCCGACTTTTTGAGGGCTCTTCCTTCCGACTATAAGGTGCTCACTCTCATTCCATTGCTATCTCGCCCACTATTTATGTGGAAAAGTAAAACATACATACCTCAAACAATATCAGTCAATATTGACATGCAAGCAATGTATACGTCAAAACCAGCCATTGTGATCTATTGATGGAATTTTAGGGGCCTTGCTACGAGCTTCATATGCTGGTTTTATTCCATCCTGCCTAAGGGACGGTGATACAATTACCATCAATTACCATCCCCATTGAAATTTGGAGTTTCTTTCCAAATAAAGTAATACGTTAAAGCTTTAGATAAATTTCCAAATTTTCTGCTTTATGACGGCAAGTCAATGGTGACCCACACTTTTTGCTGTTTTTTCGTTCTCCGTCCTGCACTATTTTTGGCTTGTTTGGCAACGCATATTTAAGCAAAACTGATACAACTAATGTAAGGGCTACTTCACAATGGAATTTCCCAATTGGACTATCAACGGAAGGCAAACCCGTAATCTTACCTTCCTCTAAAAGTTTTTCACCTTCTTTTACCATATCAAGTTGATTGATCTTGCGACCTCGCTTTTGGTTAGAATCCATCTTTGGTTTTTTTTTTTCTAATTTTTTTTAATTTACTGATTGAATATGAGGTAGCTTCTAACATCGAAGATTGTGTATAAATCCAAAGTATTATTGAAGGTTCAATATAGTCTATCTTGGGATCTGTATTATGTGAAGTCTCAACATTTAAAAGCTTATTTTTCTTGTATGTATTTCCTCCTTTTTTTCTTTTTTTTTTTTGTTGAAAACCTTTAATTTGTTGTTTTGTCTCTCAGTATTTTCTTTCATATTTAAATTGCGCTTCTAAGATTTTTATCTCCATTATTTCCTCTTCCTCAGTTAGGACATCATTTGTGGAAAGAATTTCAAACATATTAACTGATAATTTTGATTGATCCTTCATAACTGGTTTTTTCTGAGTGTTCTTCTTCTTAGGCATTTGGAAAACTACTAAGTTTGTATCCCCTTTCTTTTGATCTAGAAATTTATTTTGGTAGATACTAGCCAAATGACCTTATTAATGGTAAATTCAGCAACGAAAATGAATGTTCTCATAGTCCACCACTTGCTCCCAAGTGTCCTCCCCAAATTGTAATGAGATCTTTTCAAGTAGGGGTTTGTCAAAATCATTAAAACACAAATTTGAGCATAAATAATATGTTCAATTTTTTTAGTACAATAAACAGTCATCATAAAAGTTCCCAAAGGGTTTCCAATTGAAGATAAAACAATCAAATTCCAAAATTAAATTAGGAGAGCAAAGAGTCTGACCCAGACAGGACCTATAGAAGGAATCTCTTCTTCGGCTTTAAATTTAGTATGCTAAGGCTTCATGAAAAACCCTACCCTTCTAAAGAACCAGGGACCCCCTTGAAATATTTTCTCTCTATCTTCATTGTTAGTAAATAAAACAAGAAAATAAACATTTGGATAAATGCAGATTTGTAATTCACCTTTTGTTTTTCAAAATTTTGCAGCACAAAATTTGAAAGTAGATAGGCTCGGATGAAAACCCATAAAATGACAAATTAGTCCTCTCTTTTCCAGATCTTCTATGTTAATTTGAACAATACCCATATCTAGCTTATCAATCAAAGTTCCATCAACTGCCCTAAGACATCCTGACTCAGTTTCCTAGGATCAATCTTAGGCATTCTTAGAGGTTTACAAGAAGCCTTAAGATTATTGTTAGCAATAGGTTGAGGTTGTCCACCATGGAGGGCATCCCTAAAATTCATTTTTGGGGTTGATTCTTTGAAATCCTTGCCCTTGAAAGGGGTTTCCATAGTGGATTTATTTAGGGGGTGCTCCTTAGCGCTAGATTCACTTGATATCTAAACCATTTTTGATCAGTTGCTTGAAACTTATTTTAAAATCTCTTTAATCCATGCCTTGGATGCCGAGAAAAGGCATGATTTTCACTTTTGTTTTGTGTAGCAAATTGGAAGTTGTTGTCAATCAAGTTTGTCATATGAAGATCTATTGAAAGACATATTTCTAACCCATCTTAGGTCCCCTATAGCATATCCTGCTAAAATCTTGAACAAAAACCACAAAAATGTTGGTCGCTAGGGCCCAAAGACCCCAAAAATTAACATTTGGAGCAACTTGCACTCAACACAAATGAAACCCTCGCACAGTATGATAACCTTTTTTCTTGATCGTCTCCCTTTCAATATATATGAAAAATAAGGAAATAGCCTTCTTTAATGTTTTTTATTACACAGTAAAGTTGGTCACAACCACTATTTTTAATAACTGGCCAATGTAGGGTTCAAACCACAGGGATTGCTCCCAACAAATCTATCCATCTCATTCTTGTTGACTCAATGTGAGATAGGGACCACCGATTGGTCGGGGTTCATACTTTCGTCATCGATCTAACATGCACTCAAAGGATTTAGAGTAGACTACTACCTTTGCAAAGGGTTGGCTTCCCCCAAGGTTTGAACCTAGGTCTCTTCTTGGTAAGTGCCCAACCACACTTGCACTTACCAATCCACATAGCCCTTGGGGATAGCCTTCTTTAATGTTATCATGCTTTAACAAATGTATTTTTTTATTAATAAAAATCCAATAAATTTATCAATTGAATAACTATATAAATACGTAAATATGAATTAAAAAATCATTAACATGATTATATAATTTTTTATCAAATTAATTTTAATATAAAAAAAAATAAAAAGTAAAATTATTATTCTAAACCTTTATTCAAAATAAATTTAATTGATTTCAAATTATGATGTTATTTATAAATATGAATTAAAGTTTAAACGTATGTGTGTATGGATGTATGTATGTACCACCTCTCACTCCAGGGTATTAAATGAGCTAATTTGTTATTATATTGACTTATATATATATGTCAGGGTATGTACTTGAACTCTTATCTAAGCTACCTAAGTTTAAATCATAAGAAGGATGGCCTTTGTTGTGTCTAGAAAAAGGTGGCTTCCTTTGTACCCCAAGAAGGGTGGCCTATAATTTGCATTCTTAAAAATAATAAATTATTTATTTAAGTAGGTTAATTTTATTATATCTTAACTTAATAGTATGACACAATCAATTTTTTTATCACACTCACAAAAAAAATTGATTATATCATATATTTCTAATATATGATTATTATATCATATCATATATATATATATAGAGAGAGAGAGAGTATTTTTTCATTCACATATCTTACTTAAACTATTTGCACTAGGTATCTTATTGGCAAGTTCTTTCAATTCTCAAAAGGAGGTTCGAGGTTCAAGCTTGGCGACCTGCGTTGGAAAAAAAAAACCCCTCAGCTAGCCTGAGGGGTATGCTCATATGGGACAAGCCCCATGGAACAAAAAGTCTTAGCCCCTAAGGGATATGAGAAATGGTTTTCCTTAACATAAGGTTTAGTTCCAAGGAGAACAACGCAATGGTTCGACCTTTAGCTCTTCTTTGGGAGGTCTAAGGTTCAAACTATGGTGTGGGCGAGTGCGTGAGGAGGTGGGTATGTGGTGGCTATGTGCTAAATAGGGGGTGGGTGTGTGGTGGCTATGTGCTAAATTTCCTATTGATAAGCATAGCTCTTGAATTTATGAGGGTCATGGTTGGGAGGAGACTACTCAATCGTATGCATTGATGATAGGGGTTTCTCACACTAACAAAAAAAACAACATATCTTACCTAAACTTAGGTCTTTTAAATAAAAACCCAAAATTACATTGTTCACATAAACAGTCAATATCAATGAACACTAATTTCCTTGCAATGCTCCCACATTTTATAAAGGAACTTCACATATTAAATACTAGTCTTTAATTTTCACTCTCATTTATTAATGCAAGTTGGTTGGGCCCATGCAAACTCTTTTTTTACTAAAGTTGGTGTGAGAAACCCCTATGATTGATCCTTAGGGCTGGGCATTCCTATATCAACCATGATCTCTCATAAGAGTGAGAGATGGTCCTATCAATAGGGGCTTTAGGCATCCTCATACCAACCATGACCTCATATTTTGGGGCTCTAGGCAATTCCATCCCAACCATGACCTCATTTTTTGGAGCTCTAGGCATCCCCATCCCAACCATGACCTCTCATAAAGGTGAGAGTTGAGCCTATCAATAATGCCAAACACACAGCCATACACACACCCACACCTCACACACTCATCCACGCAATGATTTAAACCTTGAACCCCTAAAGAAAATTCAAAGCCCCAACCATTGTGCTCTCCATGGACTCCCATGAAAACCTTTTAATTGTAATACTTTTAAATTTTGTATGTAACTTTTTTTCGGCTACATAAGGGAGTTGGTAATTTTGTATGTAATTTGCCAGCCTTTTTCTTGCCATAATTACCGCGTTCTACTAAAGGATATCCCAAAACTCTTGATATAACTCAATAGGAAAACCATCTAGACCTGTGGTTTTTCCTTTATTCATTTTAAAAACCACCTATTGAAGCTCATTGATAGTAACAAGAGTGGTCAAAATAGATTTCTCCTCATAAGTGATAAGATTAGAATGTCTTGAAGAATATTCTATTGAGAAGTCGAGTCAAGAGGAGCAATAGCAAACATATTGGAAAAGTAATTGACAACAACAGAGTTCATGTCATCCCAAGTGTAGACAACATCTCCAGAATTATATTTTAGGGAAGAAATAAAGTAGTGAGATCTTTGAGCTAGAAGATATTTGTGGAAGAAGTCTGTATTTTGATCTCCTTCTTTGAGCCATTAGATCTTAGATTTTTGCTTCCATAAGATTTCTCTTTTTTCCCATTCCTCTAACTAAGTAGTGAGTTTAATTTCATCTATACTTCTACTCTCCATGAGGTCATCTAAATGGATTTTCTTATTCCAATTTTCAAGTTGAGCAATAACTTCATGTTCTTTTTGTTGGGCATCTTCAAACTTCTTCCAATTTCAAATCTTGATTTTAGATTTAATGTATTGTAACCTTTTGGTAAAATAAAACATCTTAGTCACATACCTTGGTTTACGTTCCTTCCACCATTACTGCACTCGAGGTCTAAAGGAACTATCTCTAAGCCACATTAACTGAAATTGAAAAGGTGAGAAACACAAATTGGTTTTTCAAATTTCCACCATGATTGGATAGTGATTTGAACCAACATTGTTAAGAGTCTTCACCTTAGGAATGTGACCATGGATTAAGAAATTATCAAAGAACAAGAACCTATCCAATATCACCATAATACAAGCTAAGCCTTGCCTTCTATTAGACCAAGTCATATGGCCATTATTTTGTTGAATGTCCACAAGATGAAGGTTAGCAATATATTCACTCATGAGGTCAACGCTTTTGTCCAAATTTCTATTTCCCCTTATTTTCTCATCCAAAGAGAGGATGGTATTGAAATCTCCTCCGATAATATTGAAGCTTCAATAAAATGATAGATAATATAAGTTATATCCTTCCACTGTCCTCTATTTTCCTCCAAAGTAGTCATAGCATAAAAAATTATACAAAGCATAATCTGGCTAGAATGTCTACTTTGAATAGTTATAGCCAGAAGACCCCAACTACCAACCATATCATGAATAACAACCTCTTTTGGGTCCCAAAGGCAAGAAATACCACCAGAAGTCCATTGGGAATTGAGATAAGCAAATTTTCCAACTAGCCAGATTTTACTAGTAGTTGAATCCATTTCCTCTATTGAAATCTTAGTTTCCTAAAGGAAAACAAGATGTGGATGGTTTGTTTGAATCATTCGTCTAATTTCATTTTGTTTTGAAAGACTCTCTTTGAGTCCTCTAATATTCTAAGTGATGATCTCCATTAATACCAGGACTAAAAATTTTGGTAAAAGCAATAATCTTACCTTCCTCTACAAGCTTTTCACCTTCTTTTACCATATTATGTTGATTGGTCTTGCAACTTGGCTTTTGGTTGGAATCCATATTTAGTTTTCTTTTTCCTATTTCTTGACTTACTCAAATTGAATATGAGGTAGCTTCTAACCTCGAATATTGCGTGTACAAAGCCGAAGTGTTATTGGAAGGTTCAACATAGTCTATCTCGAAATTTATATTATCTAAAGTCTCAACATTTAAAAGCTTGTTTTTCTTGTATATATTTCCTCCTTTTTTTTCTTGTTGAAAACATTTAATTTGTTGGTTTGTCTCTAAGTCTTTCGCTACATTTCTAAATTGTGTTTCTAAGATTTGTATCTCCATTATTTCCTCTTCCTCAGCTAGGACATCATTTGTGAAAAGAATTTCAAACATATTAACTGATAATTTTGATTGATCCTTCATAACTGGTTTTTTCTTAGTGTTCTTCTTCTTAGGCATTTGGAAAACTACTAAGTTTGTATCCCCTTTCTTTTGATCTAGAAATTTATTTTGGCAGATACTAGCCAAATGACCTTATTCATGGTAAATTCAGCAACGAAAATGAATGTTCTCATAGTCCACCACTTGCTCCCAAGTGTCCTCCCCAAATTGTAATGAGATCTTTTCAAGTAGGGGTTTGTCAAAATCCATTAAAACACAAATTCGAGCATAAATAATATGTTCAATTTTTTTAGTACAATAAATAGTCATCATAAAAGTTCCCAAAGGATTTCCAATTGAAAAAAAAACAATCAAATTCCAAAATTCAATTAGGAGAGCAAAGAGTCTGACCCAGACAGGACCTATAGAAGGCATCTCTTCTTCGGCTTTAAATTTAGTATGTTAAGGCTTCATGAAAAACCCTACCCTTCTAAAGAACCACGGACCTCCTTGAAATATTTTCTCTCTATCTTCATTGTTAGTAAATAAAACAAGAAAATAACCATTTGGATAAATGGAGATTTGTAATTCACCTTTTGTTTTTCAAAATTTTATAGCACAAAATTTGAAAGCAGATAGGCTCGGATGAAAACCCATAAAATGACAAATTAATCCTCTCTTTTCCAGATCTTCTATGTTAATTTGAACAATATCCATATCTAGCTTGTCAATCAGAGTTCCATCAACTGCTCTAAGACATCCTGACTCGGTTTTCCTAGGATCAATCTTAGGCATTCTTAAAGGTTTACAAGAAGCCTTAAGATTATTGTTAGCAATAGGTTGAGGCTGTCCACCATGGAGGGCATCCCTAATAATCATTTTTGGGGTTGATTCTTTGAAATCCTTGCCCTTGAAAGGGGTTTTCATAGTGGATTTATTTTGGGGGTGCTCCTTAGCGCTAGATTTACTTGATATCTAAACCTTTTTTGATCAGTTGCTTGAAACTTATTTTAAAATCTCTTTAATCCATGCCTTGGATGCCGAGAAAAGGCATGATTTTCTCTTTTTTTTTGTGCAGCAAATTGGAAGTTGTTGTCAATCCAGTTTGTCATATGAAGATCTATTGAAAGACATATTTCTAACCCATATTAGGTCCCCTATAGCATATCCTGCTAAAATCTTGAACAAAAACCACAAAAATGTTGGTCGCTAGGGCCCAAAGACCCCAAAAATTAACCTCTTGAGCAACTTGCACTCAACACAAATGAAACCATCGCACAGTATGATAACTTTTTTCTTAATCGTCTCCCTTTCAATATATTTGAAAAATAAGGAAATAGCCTTCTTTAATGTTTTTTATTACACAGGAAAGTTGGTCACAACCACTATTTTTAATAACTGGCCAACGTAGGGTTCAAACCATAGGGATTGCTCCCAACAAATCTATCCATCTCATTCTTGTTGACTCAATGTGAGATAGGGACCATTGATTGGTCGGGGTTCATACTATCGTCATCGATCTAACATGCACTCAAAGGATTTAGAGCAGACTACTACCTTTGCAAAGGGTTGGCTTCCCCCCAAGGTTTGAACCTAGGTCTCTTCTTGGTAAGTGCCCAACCACACTTGCACTTACCAATCCACCTAGCCCTTGGGGATAGCCTTCTTTAATGTTATCATGCTTTAACAAATATATTTTTTTATTAATAAAAATCCAATAAATTTATCAATTGAATAACTATATAAATACGTAAATATGTATTAAAAAATCATTAACATGATTATATAAATTTTTATCAAATTAATTTTAATATAAAAAAAATAAAAAGTAAAATTATTTGTAGACACCAAAACAGCACCAATCCGATTATGTGACTGCAAACACTGATCGCTTTGGCAAACACAGCCCCTAGGGCAGCCCTCAGAGGTTAAACAGTGGTCTTAACCACTTTCATAGCAATTTTGTAAGGTCAAGAAGCAATTTGGCACACTTGGACACTTTGCCCAGTATTCGTCTCACCCCGGGACGAATTCAAAATAGAATCCGTCCCACCCCAGGACGAATTCTGAATCCGTCCCTGGGTGGGACGAATTCTAAGCTTAACGGGCAAAAAGGCAAATGGTGCCAAGTGGCAGCCCAGAACAGTCAGTTAAGGGCTCCTACCTTGCACGCATGTGTAAGTGGAGAGAGGGGCCGTTAGAGGACTGTTACAAAAAGCATTTATCAAAGTTCAAGTCAATGGAGGACTCCCCTCCCTCATGGGAAGACAAGACTGCCACATGGCGCCTATGGCCAACACTTGGCTTTTGTGCTTCCCTCCCAAAAGAGACCCCTTGGGTCTATAAAAGGTGGGACTTTTCTCACCCAAAACAGACAGGTTGAAGGAGTGTTCAAGCAACGAAGTGCTGCCGAATTGAAGACTCACTTGCATCCCCCTTTGTTCACCTTCCTACATCCACCAATCTCTTTTGCAAGGGAGGTTGTTGGGTGGCCTTTGGAAGCTCGAACCTTACTCAAATCCGACGCATGGACATCTGAACCTACCAATTCGCCGACCCCCCAATCCTAAAAGGTTTTGGGCCCATCCCCGGTGGATTGGCTCCAAAATCGAGGGCCAACGGTGGGAGGCCCACTTGGGCACCCCCGCACCTCCCAAGTCCTAATTTTAGTTTTTGAGCACTTTAGATTATTTTTTAGATTGCATTCTGTGTTACTAGGTCTAATTAGTCCATAATTGCAATTTTGTAGCTTTTGGTCAGAGTTTAGGGTGTTTTGTATTGCTTTGTCGTTTCGCTAACTTGCAGGTGTCAAGGTCAAATTCCCGAGGGTGGAGGCCAAATTGGGAAAATCCGACCATCTGGGTCATCCCAAAATGGCCCCAATTACCTAACCCCCCTATTTGTAGGAGTTTTGCAGGTCCCGGGATCCGACATTGGAGCAGCAGACGAGTCGGTTTCTCCTACTCAGAAGAATTCGTCCCACCCAGGGACGAATTACAGTCAAAATTCGTCCTGCCCAGGGACGAATTCCAGTTTAAGGTGGATTGGCCAGCTGCCTCAGTGGCAGTGGCCTTCTGGTAACTTTTCTTACCTTCTGTCAAGTTTTGAAGCAATTTGGATTCACTGTTTTCACTGTTTTAGGCAAATATTCATATGCATATTTTGTTAGTTTTAGAGAGAGAATGCTTTTCATTTGCAGCAGGTGCTACTAACGTCTTGATCATTTCTTTGTTCGCAGGAGAAGCAGCAGAGGCGAAGAACTCATCGACATCAGCGGCGGCATCATCTTGGCCCGCCCATTGCAATCGTGGGCACGCGGAAGGAGGAATCATTCAACGATTGTAATCAAACCCTATTTGCGCTCCTAGCCCCTGAAAAGGGAGGAGGCATTATTGTAACGGAGATCAAAGGAAATTAATGAAAGGGCTGTGTTTTCTCTATCCGATTGCGTCTCTTCCAATGTGTCTCTTTTCCGTTTCATGCAATTTACATTTCTAGGACTTAAGCGTGCTTAATTTTGAATGCAATCGCACTTGGTGTTTCCTTTGACCGGAATCTCGTGCTTTCAGTGGCGATCACGGTGGGACACTGTTCCCTGGTTTTTGAAATCATAGAAACTGATTAAATTTTTGTGTTTGTGCTTGACAGGTACATCTTTTTTTGTTGCAGACTGCTATTCGTCTCTGACAGGGACGAATCCTTTTCTGCAATTCGTCTGACCCTGAGACGAATTCAAATTCGTCTCTGGGAGGGACGAATTCTGTTCTGCAATTCGTCTCCCAGAGGGACGAATTCCTGTCTGCAGATTTTCAGAGCAGAAATTCAGAGACAACAGGAGCAGGCAGAGAAGAGGTAGGGATTTTCATGATCTCTGTTATATTTTTTCTGTTTCTGTTTCTGTTTCTTTAATTGTTTTCATTTAATCCTGCATTGCATTAGGAAAAGTCATGTATGCTAGTTTCATTTTGTTGGATAAAACGAATCCCACACACATCACGAAACAATCTTAAACCAAGGAGCTGGTCGTAAGACCCCAGCCCTTGATCAAGACCATTGGTGGATTTAATCACCACCTTGGCTTGATTTGCATCCATTTCCCGATTGTCAACTGTTGTTAGGCGTAAATCCTGACGAAGACAGACCGAGCGTAGTCGGGGTGATTCCCATGCGCGCGAGGATAAGTTTTCTATGGTAGGTGCCATTAACAGGACAATCCCCCTTCCGTACCGCCTATGTACCACGTACCTTCTGCTCTCACGTACCTATAGTCTCCCTCTCGTAAGGGCGGGTATATAGAGAGGTTGGTATATCGGCCTGGTTGGTATATTGAAGGGGCGACCTTTTTGGAGTTATAAGAGCCTACATGATGCATTTAAACGTTCTACAAAACCTACAAAAACAAAACAAAACATCAAAATGCACTAAACCAGTTTAGGACACACCAAGAATCCTTAAAAGAGATAATCACGGTTTTGTGAATGTGTGTGTTTAATTCTGCTTAGTGTAGACAAAAAAAAAAGAAAATCATAAAACGAGATAAAAACTTATTTAGATAGCATAGAAGCACCGCAATGGTGTACACCCGCAGTCAAGCCCAATCAAGGGCAGAAGCTCCGGAAGGTACACAAAAAGCAGGCGCAAGTCGCCTTCACTTCAGTCCTGAGGATTTGGTCATACCGCCTTATAGGTCAAACCTACAAAAGAATCCAATTCAGAATCCTCGGTGGGGTATGCCTATTCAAAGCAGCCCCTTTCGGGAAGATGCCTTACATGTAGACCTTGACATAAATAGAGAATCACCTCTTGAAGGTAGGCATGAGTGGCCACCGCGCGATGAAGCGCTAAACAAGCACACTGTCCATTTGGAGGGGCAACGTGGATATGGCGTCCCTTCTTTACCTATCATCCGAACAGAGAGACCAAATCCGGAGCGCAGGGCTCCTTACATAGGGCGACCTAACTCCGCCCATCCCATTTACACCCGTGAAAGGGAGTATGAGGAAAACCATCGCATTCCTCGAGAGCAACAAACAATGCGGGAACCTTGCATTTCCGCACCGAGTAGGATATCATGATCACCCCTTGAGGCCAGAACCTCGAGCACATACCGCTTACCTCGACAGAGGGAAGCGACCCATTGAAACCTTAGACCAGCAAACTCGAGGTAAACCCATAGGAGGAACATTTGAACCTTCTGAACAAAATAGGGTAGAACAAATTGATCCGGCTGTCGCCAGATATACCACCCGTCAAGCCCAAATCATGCGGCTTAAACAAAGTAAGCAAGAGATAGAGTATCAATACCGCTTGGATAAAGAACGCATGCAACGCGAAGCGGATGAGTTACGCTATGAAATACCTGAGAGGGGGCCAACCCCTCGCATCCAAAGAGCTGAACAGTATGAGAGGCGTAATCCGTTGGCGCAAGACAGGTCTCCACGACCTCGTCAAGCTCTGCCTCCAAGACCCCATAGATTCGAGAGGGAGGCAACTCCCCGAAACAATGATGGGTACCTTCAGCAAGAACTTGATCAGGGTCATAGGTTTCGCCCTGAGACTCCTCAAGAATTTTACGAGGAGTATGAACCAGAAGAGGAGTATATCGAAACTCCCCATCAAGGCAGGAAGGATGCCATTCGGCCACCCCTCCATAGGCCTCCGGTTTACCGTAACTTGCAACAAGAGCGAACAAGAGAGGAAGAAATAAAATCTTCCGATGCATACCAAGCGCTATTGGAGCGTTTAGAGTCGGTGGAGACAAAAGCTGCTGGGCATCAAAAACCCACATTACGTCTACTCCGCAATAATCCGGTGCATCCCTCAGTGCCTACACCTCTTTACCCCGAACACTTCAAGTTGCCTCAATTGGCAGTTTTTAAAGGTGAAGAGGACGCACAGGAACATGTTACACGGTTTCTAAGCCAATGCTTCGGCATTCAAGATAATGACGCATTATTGCTTAGAACATTCATAACCACATTCGCAGGCCCTGCCTCGGATTGGTTCACACAGCTGCCCAAACACAGCATAAGCGACTTAGATCAGCTAGTAGATGCGTTTCTTGAACGTTTCGCCTTCAACACAAGGAAGAAGGCATCACTTAGTGATCTTGCTAGCCTTAAACAATTTGAGGAGGAAACAATGGCAGCGTACGGGAACCGATGGAGAGCTTTGCTTTCTAAGTTACCCTACCGTCCTCCCATGTCGGACCTCACGCAAATGTTCACGAAAAGTTGTTTAAAATCAATCTCCGGTCTATTGTTTCTGCGACAATACGACAGCTTAGAAGAAGCTTTGGCGCAAGCCAGAGTCATAGAAGAGATTAAGATAGGCGAAGGCGCAATTGCCAAGCCTAAGAAGAAAGAGTGGAATAAAACCACTAAAACTGGGACAACGCAACCACAACACGCTGCAGTCAACCAAGTTGCGATAAATGTCCCCGCGCTTGTGCAAGAAACGCAGCCTCAAAAGGCTAACTACCGAGCAAGTGCCTCCTGCTTACGAAAGAGATAACAGGAGACAGAAGACAGATGTCAGCGGCGTCGCCCTAGGCGACAATTCACCCCGTATGCGGAGTCTAGGGACTCCTTATTTGACCGCTTGTCGGCGGCAAATTTAGTTACTCGCGCGAAATCCAAATTTTTGACCCTAACGTTCCCAAGCCTAGGGGGTATAGGGAGGAATTGTATTGCAGATTTCATAGACGCAGAGGACATGACCTAAATGGGTGTTGGAAATTCAAAGAACTAGTCCAGGATTTGATCGAAAACCGAACATTGGTCGTGGACAACCCCATCGCACCTAACAACCAACAAATGGGGGTATTCAAGGACCCCTTGCCTGCCCACGAGGCGCGGACAAAACCGTTCCAAATTAACGAGGTGCGACAAGATCTTCCCGCGCAAGGATTTGTGGGAATGATTAGCATTGTAACAAGGAACAGAAAATACCCAGCAGTTGCCCCCGAGGTACCTGCGAGGGAAGTTCCGTCGACATCGCAGCCTCAACAACGCCCAACGCAATTACCTCCGCCTAGACCTGAGGTCACGATACGAACCAAACTCACGCAGAGTTTGCGGACCACGTCAGCTAGGTTGTCCATCTACGAGCTTATTCAACAATCAGCTCCACATAGAGAAGCTCTTATGGACATCTTAAAAGCCATTGAAGTACAACCCCACGAAGCTAATTCTTTCAACGCCTTCGTGGGACATGTGAAACAATGTACGGAGCCTGTCATCACATTCAAAGAAAATGAGGTCAAAACGATATCAAATGACATGCCGGATCCACCCCTGCACGTTATCGCGCGGGTCAACGGGATCCCGTACAAGAGAGTGCTGATAGATACTGGCTCGTCCAGTAACATCATAACCACTGCAGCGTTAAAGCATTTAAAACTGCCAGCCTCTCACATCACCGCTTCCACGTACACACTGCGAGCTTTTAACGATGCAATATGCTCGACAGTCGGCACGGTCGTTCTGCCTATACAGGTAGGACAAAAGTCAATACCCACACTGTGCCATGTGCTGGAAGGCGAAATGGCTTATAACATACTGCTAGGGCGGCCTTGGATCAGGGACATGAAGTGTGTCCCCTCGATCGCACACCAGTGCTTGAAGTATGCCTATGAAGGGCAAATACATGTAGTCCCAATGGACTTAGAGCCCTTCAAGTATTGCAATGCGGTACAATTCATACCTCAATCGACCCTCCCATCAACGCATTTGGATTTTCAATTGAATCCATCTAAACAAGGTCCGATACCGCAGGCACCACTGGTGGCCAATAAGGCAAAATCCCAGCCAGGTGAGACGTCATCATTGGCTCCTTCATCATCAACGCCACCTATCGTGGCCCAACAGAAGGACAAGGGAAAGCAAATCATGGAGGAGGTTAAGCCTCTAGAAGAGGGGTTGCCCACGATCTCAGCAATATCAACAGAGGAAGCGCCCAACGCAACGGAAACCAAGATTCCTGAACAACCAAACATGGAATGGACTCAGGAAGGACTACCGTTTCCTCCTACCCAATCATCAACAATCATTGTTGAGATGGCCGATACAGGCCTGGGAGAGTACATAGTGCAAAATGTTGTGGCAACCCCCACACTGGAGTCAGTACAAGACATGGGAAGACCTCGCCTTCCCATTGGAACAATCGTCCCTCTAGGCTACCCACCGAACCAAACGAATTTTGTGTATGGGGGCCTTGATCATGGTTCTGAACCATGCGAACAAAAGGAAACAGATGAAGAACCTTTTGTCGAAAACATCAATTATCTGTCGAACCCAAAATTTGCCCTAAAATATCTCGAACAATGCAATTGGCATGGGTATGGGCTAGGCAGATATGAGCAAGGGATGCGGATCCTTTGCCAACCAAGGTATCAGATGCCATATGACAAGTCGGGGGTAGGGTTCAACCATCCCCTGCCATTAGACATCTTGGTTGAAAACATGCAAGGCCTAGAAATAGGCAACAGGGGGGGATTGGCACAAGACCCGTACGCCAATCCAAACATAGAATACACATTGGGGGATTATCTCCCATGGTCTACAAACACCCCTGGAAATAACAATAATCCCTCTCCTTTGCTAGAGAGAGGTGAAAGTTCAGAGAGCAGTCCTCAAAGAGAACAACAACGGCTTCCAGACATTTTTCTGAAACTGTTCCCCTTAGAGGTTCCAGACGAAATAACACAGTCTCAAAAGAATCAGGTCCCTCCACTAAGAGTGGAACAACCGCAATGGGACCAGATTAATTCACTGGAACAGGAAGAGTCCTCAATGTCGCAAGCAACAGATGCTGAAGAGGATGAACAATTTTGGATCTATGAAAGCGATTCAGAAGACGAGACTGAGATGGACTATCTCAGACATGCGCGACGACATCACCGCGCTCTAACCCATGAAGATCTAATGGGACAAATGGGTATACGGTTGGGACATGAATGGCACGTAGACCCAACGAGGTGGGACCAAGTGCTAGGCCTATGGCTCCAAATTCAAGATGAGCATCGTCCACCTCAAGATCCCATCAGGACAACAGTACCAAGGGAAGACCCCGCCTTCCTTTTCGCACATAGAGACGAATTTGCACCTAGAGAGGATCCATTCGTGCCTGTTCCCGTAGAGCCAGATCCAGAGTATAGGGAACATCTGAAAGAATCAAGTCGTCACACCCGTGGTTCTGGAGACCAAATTCATTCCATCCACATGATCTCCATTGATTTGACCACACCCATCCGCAATCCGACCGATCCATCACGGTCATTGCATCTAAACATGGATGCCATCGACCGGGATCGCGTCAATTCACCATTGTCACCATCAGAGTATCGGCCTTTCGGTGAAATGCTTCATTTTACCCCAAGGACAACTCAAGATATTTTTCAAGCCGAAGAGGGACCCGAGGTCCCAAACGCAGATCTTAACTCAGCTGATGATATCCATTTAATCCCAACTCCACATCAGTTGGAGGACGGATCTCACATGTCAGTCGAAGAGACGACTGACGTAGACATCGGCACAGATCCAATGAATCCAAGGATTCTCAAGCTGGGGGTAAGCCTTTCCCCCGAAGAGCAAGCCGATTACATTGCCCTTCTCAAAGAGAAGAAGGAAGTTTTTGCATGGTCATACAAAGATATGCCAGGACTAGACCCGCAGCTAGTCATGCACAATTTAACGCTTGATCCGAAAATCAAGCCAGTAAAGCAAAAACTAAGAAAGATGCACCCAACAGTGGCCTTGATGGTCAAAGACGAATTGCAAAAGTTGTTGGATGCACAATTTGTCATCTGCGTGGATTATCCGCCATGGTTGTCCAACATGGTTCCCGTCAAGAAGCCCGACGGGAGGATTCGCATATGCACCGACTTTCGAGACCTAAACAAAGCGAGTCCTAAGGATGATTTCCCCTTGCCAAGCATCGACGCATTGGTAGACGCTACAGCGGGTCACGAAATGCTCTCCCTAATGGACGGTTTTTCAGGATACAATCAAATTCGTATCAATCCTGAAGACCAACTCAAAACGGCATTCACAACGCCTTGGGGGACATTTTGCTATAAGGTCATGCCTTTTGGCCTTAAAAACGTTGGCGCTACATACCAACGTGCTATGACGTATATCTTCCACGATTACATGCACAAAACTTTGGAAGATTACATGGATGATTTGTTAGCCAAGTCTATCTTGCGCTCAGATCATCTCGGTGACTTAAGCAAGATTCTCGATCGCCTCATAGAGCATAAGGTCAGACCGAATCCCAAGAAGTGCGTGTTCGGCGTCACATCTGGAAAACTCTTGGGTTTTATAGTCTCAAAAAGAGGCATCGAAGTGGACCCAAACAAAGTCAAGGCAATCCTTGAAATGGCTCCCCCAACCACTATCAAGCAGCTCCGAAGTCTGCAAGGAAAGGTCGCGTCGATTAAACGCTTCATAGCGCAATTATCTGACAAATGCCGACCAATGAACAAACTATTGCACAAGGGGGTCACATTTCATTGGGATGACGAGTGCCAATCAGCCTTTGACGAAATCAAACAATACTTGGCTTCGCCGCCAGTATTGGCACCGCCTAGACCAGGTGTGCCGTTCTACTTATACATCTCAGCTATTGAGGTGGCACTGGGCGCAATGCTAGCCCAGAAGAATGAACTTCACAAAGAACAGGCTACTTACTATCTTAGCCGCACCTTGGTCAGTTACGAACTTAACTATGCATACGTTGAAAAACTCTCTTGGCAGTGGTGTTTGCTACCAAAAGGCTACGCCACTACATGCTGAGCAACACGACGTATGTTGTGTCTAAGGAGAATCCATTGCGATACATGATGAGTCGTACTTATCATAGTAGCCGCACGGCGAAATGGATCATGTTGTTGACGGAATTTGACATTGAGTTTATTGGGCAAAAATCTATAAAAGGACAAGTCATAGCCGATCAACTAGCGAGAGGCTCCTCTTGAAGACGATCAGCCTCTGGTCATAGAACTACCCGATGATGAGGTCTTCCATGTCTCAGAATCGCCAGATTCTGAAGAGCTCGAGTCTCGAGCCGACATAACCTTATTTTTTGATGGTTCTAAATGCGAGCAAGGTGGTGGCGCAGGAATTGTATTCTTCACACCGCAGGGCGCTCCAATGCCCCTGTCATTTAAATTAAACTTCCAAGTGCACCAACAACAATGCAGAATATGAAGCCTTGCTCCTAGGTCTTCAGACAACAATCGCCATGAACATCAAAAGACTGAACATCTTTGGCGATTCGTTGTTAATCGTCAATCAAGTCAAAGGGGTATACCAATGCAAATGCCCAGTTACGAAGGCCTATAAAGCCCTCGTGGATAAATTCCTGGCAAAACTTGAGTGGTATGACATCGAGGCACTCCCTCGATCATCGAATCATTTTGCGGACACAATGGCCTCCTTGGGGTCACTAATCCCGCAAGACCTTTCCGGTGATATAACAACCATTCAGGTCAAAACCTTATCGCAACCCGCGATGGAGCGCGCAAGCTCAGACTTGACGCCAGGAATCCACATGATCCAGATCGAACCATCTTCGGATAAGTTCTTTCGAATCCGAGACTATTTGAAACATGCCAACTGGGGGTCTTTGTTCTCCCCCACTCCCATTAATAGCAACACAACGCTATTTTTACAAGTTCTATCCCAATCAGCATTTGTTAGGGAAGAACTCCAAAAGGGATTGGCTGTTCAAACTGTCGAGGTATCCGATCAACAAGACTGGTATTTACCCATAAGAGATTACCTCAAGTTAGGTAATCTACCCTTTGGATTGACGCAAGCCGCAAAACGAACATTCAAACAGAAAGCGGCAAAATATGTCTTGATAGGAGACATTTTGTATCGTCGCAACTACGACGGAATTCTTCTTCGTTGCTTGGACCAACAAGAGTCCACTTGGGCGATCACCCAAGCGCATGACGGTACATGTGGCGGCCACTTCGGTGGTATGGCCATTGCAAAGCGCATTCTTCGCATGGGCTATTATTGGCCATCTTTAGAGCGAGATTGCTGCGCGTATGTCAAGAGGTGTGTAAAATGTCAACATCATGCCAATCCGATGCACGCACCTTCCCGGGCCCTACGGACGATCCGGTCTGCTTGGCCATTTTCATAGTGGGGCCTCGATCTAATCGAAAAGATCTCCCCTGCATCGTCAGGCCGTCACACGTTTATCATAACGGCCACAGAATACTTTACCAAATGGGTGGAAGCAATTCCGTTAACCTCTACGACAGGACCCCGCATTGCGGAGTTCATTTTGCATTACATCATATGTCGTTTTGGTATTCCATCCAAAATAATCTCGGATAATGGGCCATCATTCAAGAACAAAGACGTGCGTGCTTTAACCACAAAGTACAAAATTCAGCACAACTTTTCAACACCCTATTATCCGCAAGCAAATGGGCAAGCAGAGGCGTCAAACAAAACGCTAGTCGCCATCCTTAAAAAGACCGTCGCAGACAGTCATAAGGATTGGCACATACAAATCCCACTTGCCCTTTGGGCCTATCGCACTAGCATTCGGACGCCCACCGGGGCAACTCCGTTTTCACTAGTGTATGGCTCGGAGGCGGTAATGCCTCTCGAGTTGGAAATTCCTTCCCTCCGCATATCAATGCGAGAATTCATCGATGATGACACCGCACGGCGAGCCCGGTTAGACCAGCTTACGTTGCTTGATGAAAGACGCGTTAATGCTCTCGAGCACTTACGTATCTATCAAGAGCGGCTTAAGAGAGCTTACAACATGAAAGTTCACCTAAGAGACTTTCGGGTTGGTGATCCGGTTCTGAAGGAAAACCAACAAAACTCTAATTTGCCGTCCCATATGAGGGACAAATTCACGGCAAATTGGTTAGGTCCTTATGTCATTGATAGCAAAATAGGACCAGGAACGTACAGGCTAGCTTCTCTTGACGGTATCAAGGAAACAGAACCCTTGAATATCAGTCATTTGCGACCATTTCATATCTAAGAAAGCCATGTACCAAAAAAAAAAAAAAAAATAAAAAACAAAAACAAACAAACAAAAAGCTCCAAGGATTATCGCAATCTCTTGGTCAACCCAAAAAGCTCCAAGGATTATCGCAATCTCTGGGTCAACCCAAAAAGCTCCAAGGATTATCGCAATCTCTTGGTCAACCCAAAAAGCTCCAAGGATTATCGCAATCTCTTGGTCAACCTAAAAAGCTCCAAGGATTATCGCAATCTCTTGGTCAACCCAAAAAGCTCCAAGGATTATCGCAATCTCTTGGTCAACCTAAAAAGCTCCAAGGATTATCGCAATCTCTTGGTCAACCAAAAGCTCCAAGGATTATACGCAATAATCTTTTCACCCAAACTCCATGGATTATCGCAATCTCTTGGTCACCAAAAAGCTCCAAGGATTATCGCAATCTCTTGGTCAACCCAAAAAGCTCCAAGGATTATCGCAATCTCTTGGTCAATACTTACCAAACTCGTTATCCTTGTCAATCCTTCAACAAATCAAGAAATTCAACAAAAACAAAACAACAAAAATCATCAAAAACAACAAAGATTTGCATCTCAATTCTAGGCATACTCGAATTCATCAAAATCAACAAAAACACCATGCATAAATTTTACCACACTACAGTCAGTGGTCTGGGAATGTACTAAGAGTTTCAATAATTCAGTCATCATTTTCCTCTTTAGCCATGTAGTGTACCAAGTCGAACGGATTTTACAAAGGTAGAGTCATACTTGAAATACACCTTGTTACGTAACATCCCAACACAAATCAAAACATTAAAATTCCCAAAATTGTGTGAACGAAAGACGAAACCTGCAAAATAATCTAGGTCACCACAAGCGAAACGGTTATCTTGCTCATCCCCCTGTGCGAATGACCCCTAGAATGCTGAGAGTTGGCAAAAGGACAAGCTTCCTCCCTACCCAATTCCCTAAGAATCCCTAAAGTTCTCAATAGTTGCAAAACACAAAAATTTGCAAAATGTCAAAACTCAAAAATTTGACAAACTATAGTGCACACATCAAAAGGCACAAACAACTGTGATTTTCATCACTCCATATCCCCAATCCCTTGCTCGAAAGAAAAAAAAATCAAAATAAACAGTGATCTTATCACTACAATGAGCAAGTATCCCAATACAATTGAAAAAAAGAAGGGAGTTGACCTTGAATCCCCGAAACTCTCAGCATTCTATAGGTCATAAGGCAAGCTTCAATACCAATTCGGTAATAGAAGTAAACCTCCCGCATGACGATATATCTATCACATTAACTTGCGTACAGATCAATGTTTGCATGTGGATGAGCTAGCTTATGGCATCCTGGATTACACGCATATTAATCTTAGTACATACAACAAGGAATTCGTGGAGCTAATTAGGTGATCCTCGATACGAGTTCGGTTGAAAGCCCATCCGCACTGGCGGTATCCTAACAAATACCACTAAATGAACTCAATTGCACACACAGGGATGTGAAATAACTTGGTCAAAAACAAGTCCGATTCATACCTTGTTCAAAAGTCTTGTAAGATAAAGTACAGTCATGGCTAGTGAGTTAAAACCGTCTGAGTCTCGAGAAACCCTAGCTACATTTCTAAACCAACTGCGCTACTTTTCATCCTTACAAATACCATCAAAAAAAAAAAAATACAAAAAAAAAAAAAAAAAGGAAACATCACAAACCCCATTCATCCATTTCATACTCGCATATCACATATAAATCAAAACCATTTGCATTCATCATAGCATATGCATCCATCAAAATAAATCAACATGCATACATCCATATTCATCAACCATCATGCACAAGATCAAAGAAAATCAAAACAACAAAAACAACAAATAAATGCAACACAAAAACAAAAAGCAATAAACATTGCCAGACACAAGTGCTCTTGCACTTAACCTCTTGGCATAGAAAAACTGATGTCGAGGTTCTACATTGTCACTATCCTACTCCCTAAGAAGGCTACCATAGCCGGACCTTCCCAAAAAAAAAAAACCTTTCCGACTCTGCTCCACGGAAGACGGATTTTTGACAATTTCATCCCCAAATGACATCACAAAAGGGTCAAAGCACAAAAACAACAAGAAAATCAAAACAACAAAAAAGCAATAAACATTGCCAGACACAAGTGCTCTTGCACTTAACCTCTTGGCATAGCAAAATGATGTCAGGGTCTACATTGTCACTATCCTACTCCCTAAGAAGGCTACCATAGCCGGACCGCTCCACGGGAAGACAGATTTTGACAATTTAATCCCAAAATGGTGTCACAAAAAAACAACAAAAAAAACAAAAAATGCAACACAAAACAAGCAATAAACATTGCCAGACACAAGTGCTCTTGCACTTAACCTCTTGGCATAGCAAAATTGATGTCGGGGTTTGCATTGTCACTATCCTACTCCCGAAGAAGGCTACCATAGCCGGACCGCTCCACGGGAGGACGGATTGCCGACAATTTAATCACCAAATGGTGTCACAAAAACAACAAAAATAGTACAAAATTCAACAAAAACAAACAGCAAAAACATTGCCGGACACAAGTGCTCTCGCACTTAACCTCTAGGCAAAGAAAATCGATGTCGAGGTCCAAATTATCGCTCTCCTAATTCCCCAAGAAGGCTATCATAGCCGGACCGCTCCACGGGAAATAGGTTTTCGACGATTTCACCTCATTATGACATCACCAAAAGGGTTAACACCCACCAAAAATAGGTCCATATGTTGGAAAAATTGCACACGCTTAACGGTAAACCCTCTAAAGGCAACCTTGCACAAGTCATCTTGGGTCAAGCGACTCGTCGCTTCTCTCACGAAGGTCATTCCCTCATCGATTCGTCGCTTGAGGGGGTAGTCACACTTAGTCACCAATCAACAATCACACACCCAATTAAGGAAAACGACATGCATTCAAAGAATCATTGACAAAGACAATCACGCTCCTGCTTGGGGCAATAAACAAGCAACAATCAAATCAATCAAACACTTGGCATTTCGTGAATCATGAACACAAGGTTCCCCCTGAGGATAAAAACGCCCTTCACTTGTTCATGACTGATCAATGTCTAAGTTCAAGTCACACCTCACCAAAACAAGTTAATACTTGAAATCAAATTCCTTAGCTCGTCAGAAGCAAGGATTCAAGAATGCATGCCCTTTCCATACTTGGGGCATCAAAAGTTGGTTAGGTTACCAAGAAACCCTAATCATTAGTGCTTTGGTTATCTATTTTTGCTCAAGCATCTGCGTCACCCGTAGCGCTTCCCAAAAAGGGGCATCTGTAGACACCAAAACAGCACCAATCCGATTATGTGACTGCAAACACTGATCGCTTTGACAAACACAGCCCCCAGGGCAGCCCTCAGAGGTTAAACAGTGGTCTTAACCACTTTCATAGCAATTTTGTAAGGTCAAGAAGCAATTTGGCACACTTGGACACTTTGCCCAGTATTCGTCTCACCCAGGGACGAATTCAAAATAGAATCCGTCCCACCCCAGGACTAATTCTGAATCCGTCCCCGGGTGGGACGAATTCTAAGCTTAACGGGCAAAAAGGCAAATGGTGCCAAGTGGCAGCCCGAACGAGTCGGTTAAGGGCTCCTACCTTGCACGCATGTGTAAGTGGACGAGAGGGGCCGTTAGAGGACTCGTTACAAAAAGCATTTATCAAAGTTCAAGTCAATGGAGGACTCCCCTCCCTCATGGGAAGACAAGACTGCCACATGGCGCCTATGGCCAACACTTGGCTTTTGTGCTTCCCTCCCAAAAGAGACCCCTTGGGTCTATAAAAGGTGGGACTTTTCTCACCCAAAACAGACAGGTTGAAGGAGTGTTCAAGCAACGAAGTGCTGCCGAATTGAAGACTCACTTGCATCCCCCTTTGTTCACCTTCCTACATCCACCAATCTCTTTTGCAAGGGAGGTTGTTGGGTGGCCTTTGGAAGCTCGAACCTTACTCAAATCCGACGCATGGACATCTGAACCTACCAATTCGCCGACCCCCAATCCTAAAAGGTTTTGGGCCCATCCCCGGTGGATTGGCTCCAAAATCGAGGGCCAACGGTGGGAGGCCCACTTGGGCACCCCCGCACCTCCCAAGTCCTAATTTTAGTTTTTGAGCACTTTAGATTATTTTTTAGATTGCATTACTGTGTTACTAGGTCTGATTAGTCCATAATTGCAATTTTGTAGCTTTTGGTCAGAGTTTAGGGTGTTTTGTATTGCTTTGTCGTTTCGCTAACTTGCAGGTGTCAAGGTCAAATTCCCGAGGGTGGAGGCCAAATTGGGAAAATCCGACCATCTGGGTCGTCCCAAAATGGCCCCAATTACCTAACCCCCCTGTTTGCAGGAGTTTTGCAGGTCCCGGGATCCGACATTGGAGCAGCAGCAGGTCGGTTTCTCCTACTCAGAAGAATTCGTCCCACCCAGGGACGAATTACAGTCAGAATTCGTCCTGCCCAGGGACGAATTCCAGTTTAAGGTGGATTGGCCAGCTGCCTCAGTGGCAGTGGCCTTCTGGTAACTTTTCTTACCTTCTGTCAGGTTTTTGAGCAATTTGGATTCACTGTTTTCACTGTTTCAGGCAAATATTCGTATGCATATTTTGTTAGTTTTAGAGAGAGAATGCTTTTCATTTGCAGCAGGTGCTACTAACGTCTTGATCATTTCTTTGTTCGCAGGAGAAGCAGCAGAGGCGAAGAACTCATCGACATCAGCGGCGGCATCATCTTGGCCCGCCCATTGCAATCGTGGGCACGCGGAAGGAGGAATCATTCAGCGATTGTAATCAAACCCTATTTGCGCTCCTAGCCCCTGAAAAGGGAGGAGGCATTATTGTAACAGAGATCAAAGGAAATTAATGAAAGGGCTGTGTTTTCTTTATCCGATTGCGTCTCTTCCAATGTGTCTCTTTTCCGTTTCATGCAATTTACATTTCTAGGACTTAAGCGTGCTTAATTTTGAATGCAATCGCACTTGGTGTTTCCTTTGACCGGAATCTCGTGCTTTCATTATTATTCTAAACCTTTATTCAAAATAAATTTAATTGATTTCAAATTATGATGTTATTTATAAATATGAATTAAAGTTTGAACGTGTGTGTATGTGTGTACCACCTCTCACTTCAGGGTATTAAATGAGCTAATTTGTTATTATATATATATATATATATATATATATATATATATATGTATAGATATATATATATACATATATATGTATATATATACATATATACATATATGTATATATATATATATACATATATACATATATATGTATATATATATATATATATATATGTATATATGTATGTGTGTCAAGGTATGTACTTCAACTCCCATCTAAGCTACCTAAGTTTAAATCATAAGAAGGATGGCCTTTGTTGTGTCTAGAAAAAGGTGGCTTCCTTTGTACCCCAAGAAGGGTGGCCTATACTTTGCATTCTTAAAATAATAAATTATTTATTTAAGTAGGTTAATTTTATTATATCTTAACTTAATAGTATGACACAATCAATTTTTTTATCACACTCACAAAAAAAAATTGATTATATGATATATTTCTAATATATGATGATTATATCATATCATATATATATATAGAGAGAGAGAGAGAGAGGTATTTTTTCATTCACATATCTTAATTAAACTATTTCCACTAGGTATCTTATTGGCAAGTTCTTTCAATCCTCAAAAGGAGGTTCGAGGTTCAAGCTTGGTGACCTGCGTTGAAAAAAAAAACCCCTCGGCTAGCCTGAGGGGTATACTCATATGGGACAAGCCTCATGGAACGAAAATTCCTAGCCCATAAGGGATACGATAAATGGTTTACCTTAACATAAGGTTTAGTTCCAAGGAGAACAATGTAATGGTTCGACCTTTAGCTCTTCTGTGGGAGGTCTAAGGTTCAAACTGTGGTGTGGGCGAGTGCGTGAGGAGGTGGGTATGTAGGGCTATGTGCTAAATAGGGGGTGGGTGTGTGGTGGCTATGTGCTAAATTTCCTATTGATAAGCATAGCTCTTGAATTTATGAGGGTCATGGTTGGGAGGAGACTACTCAATCGTATGCATTGATGATAGGGGTTTCTCACACTAACAAAAAAAACAACATATCTTACCTAAACTTAGGTCTTTTAAATAAAAACCCAAAATTACATTGTTCACATAAACAGTCAATATCAGTGAACACTAAATTCCTTGCAATGCTCCCACATTTTATAAAGGAACTCCACATATTAAATACTAGTCTTTAATTTTCACTCTCATTTATTAATGCAAGTTGGTTGGGCCCATGCAAACTCTTTTTTACTAAAGTTAGTGTGAGAAACCCATATGATTGATCCCCAGGGCTGGGCATTCCTATATCAACCATGATATCTCATAAGAGTGAGAGATGGTTATATCAATAGGGGCTTTAGGCATCCCCATACCAACCATGATATCATATTTTGGGGCTCTAGGCAATTCCATCCCAACCATGACCTCATTTTTTGGAGCTCTAGGCATCCCCATCCCAACCATGACCTCTCATAAAGGTGAGAGTTGAGCTTATCAATAAGGCCAAACACACAACCATACACACACCCACACCTCACACACTCATCCACGCAATGATTTAAACCTTGAACCCCTGAATAAAAGTCAAAGCCCCAACCATTGTGCTCTCCGTGGACTCCCATGAAAACCTTTTAATTGTAATACTTTTAAATTTTGTATGTAACTTTTTTTTGGTTACATAATGGAGTTGGTAATTTTGTATGTAATTTGCCAGCCTTTTTCTTGCCATAATTACCATGTTCTACAGAAGGATATCCCAAAACTCTTGATATAACTCAATAGGAAAACCATCTAGACCTGTGGTTTTTCCTTTATTAATTTTAAAAACCACCTATTGAAGCTCATTGATAGTAACGAGAGTGGTCAAAATAGATTTTTCCTCATAAGTGATAAGATTAGAATGTCTTGAAGAATATTCTATTGAGAAGTCGAGTCAAGAGGAGCAATAGCAAACATATTGGAAAAGTAATTGACAACAACAGAGTTCATGTCATCCCAAGTGTAGACAACATCTCCAGAATTATATTTTTGGGAAGAAATAAAGGAGTGAGATCTTTGAGCTAGAATATATTTGTGGAAAGTCTGTATTTTGATCTCCTTCTTTGAGCCATTAGATCTTAGATTTTTGCTTCCATAAGAGTTCTCTTTTTTCCCATTCCTCTAACTAAGCAGTGAGTTTAATTTCATCTATACTTCTACTCTCCATGAGGTCATCTAAATGGATTTTCTTATTCAAATTTTCAAGTTGAGCAATAAATTCATGTTCTTTTTGTTGGGCATATTCAAACTTCTTCCAATTTCAAATCTTGATTTTAGATTTAATGTATTGTAACCTTTTGGTAAAATAAAACATCTTAGTCACATACCTTGGTTTACGTTCCTTCCACCATTACTGCACTCGAGGTCTAAAGGAACTATCTCTAAGCCACATTAACTGAAATTGAAAAGGTGAGAAACACAAATTGGTTTTTCAAATTTCCACCATGATTGGATAGTGATCCGAACCAACATTGTTAAGAGTCTTCACCTTAGGAATGTGACCATGGATTAAGAAATTATCAAAGAACAAGAACCTATCCAATATCTCCATAATACAATCTAAGCCTTGCCTTCTATTAGACCAAGTCATAAGGCCATTATTTGGTCGAATGTCCACAAGATGAAGGTTAGCAATATATTCACTCATGAGGTCAATGCTTTTGTCCAAATTTCTATTTCCCCTTATTTTCTCATCCAAAGAGAGGATGGTATTGAAATCGCCTCCGATAATATTGAAGCTTCAATAAAATGATAGATAATATAAGTTATATCCTTCCACTGTCTTCTATTTTCCTCTAAAGAAGTCGTAGCATAAAAAATTATACAAAGCATAATCTGGCTAGAATGTCTACTTTGAATAGTTATAGCCAGAAGACCCCAACTACCAACCATATCGTGAATAACAACCTCTTTTGGGTCCCAAAGGCAAGAAATACCACCAGAAGTCCATTGGGAATTGAGATAAGCAAATTTTCCAGCTAGCCAGATTTTACTAGTAGTTGAATCCATTTCCTCTATTGAAATCTTAGTTTCCTAAAGTAAAACAAGATGTGGATGGTTTGTTTGAATCATTCGTCTAATTTCATTTTGTTTTGAAAGACTCTCTTTGAGTCCTCTAATATTCTAAGTGATGATCTCCATTAATACCAGGACTAAAAAATTTGGTAAAAGCAATAATCTTACCTTCCTCTACAAGCTTTTCACCTTCTTTTACCATATTATGTTGATTGGTCTTGCAACTTGGCTTTTTGTTGGAATCCATATTTAGTTTTATTTTTCCTATTTCTTGACTTACTCAAATTGAATATGAGGTAGTTTCTAACCTCGAATATTGCGTGTACAAAGCCGAAGTGTTATTGGAAGGTTCAACATAGTCTATCTCGAAATTTATATTATCTAAAGTCTCAACATTTAAAAGCTTGTTTTTCTTGTATATATTTCCTCCTTTATTTTCTTGTTGAAAACATTTAATTTGTTGGTTTGTCTCTAAGTCTTTCGCTGCATTTCTAAATTGTGTTTCTAAGATTTGTATCTCCATTATTTCCTCTTCCTCAGCTAGAACATCATTTGTGGAAAAATTTCAAACATATTAACTGATAAATTTCATTGATCCTTCATAACTGGTTTTTTCTGAGTGTTCTTCTTCTTAGGCATTTGGAAACCTACTAAGTTTGTATCCCCTTTCTTTTGATATAGAAATTTATTTGGCTAGACACTAGCCAAATGACCTTATTCCTGGCAAATTCAGCAACGAAAAGGAATGTTCTCATAGTCCACCACTTACTCCCAAGTATCCTCCCTAAATTGTAATCAGATCTTTTCAGGTAGGGGTTTGTCAAAATCTATTAAAACACAAATCTGAGCATAAATAATATGTTCAATTTTTTTAGTACAATCAACAATCATTGTAAAATTTCCCAAAGAGTTCCCAATTGAAGAAAAAATAGTTGAATTCCAGATTTCAATTGGGAGGTCAAAGAGTCTGACCCAGACAGGACCTGTAGAAGGCATTTCTTCTTCGACTTTAAATTTAGTATGCTAAGGCTTCATGAAAAACCCCGCCCTTCTAAAGAACCAGGGACCCCCTTGAAATATTTTCTCTCTATCTTCATTATTAGAAAATAAAACAAGAAAATAACCATTTGGATAAATAGAGATATGTAATACACCTTTTATTTACCAATTTTTTGCAGTGCAAACTTTGAAAGCAAATAGGATTGGATGAAAACCCACAAAATGATAAATTAGTCCTCTCTTTTCCAGATCTTCTATGTCAATTTGAACTATGTCCATATCTAGCTTAACAATCGGAGTTCCATCAATTGCCCTAAGACATCCTGACTCAGTTTTCCTAGGATCAATCTTAGGCATTCTCAAATATTTACAAGAAACCCTAAGATTAATGTTAGCATTAGGTTGAGGCTATCCACCATGGAGGGCATCCCTAAAATTCATTTTTGGGGCTGAGTCTTTGAAATCCTTGCCCTTGAAAGGGGTTTCCATAGTGGATTTTTTTTGGGGGTGCTCTTTAGTGCCAGATTCACTTAAAATCTAAACCATTTTATTTATCATTTGTTTGAAAATTATTTCAAAATATATTTAATCCATGCCTTGGATGTGAAGAAAAGGCATGATTTTCACTTTTATTTTGTGCAACATATTGAAAGTTGTTGTCAATAAAGTTTACCACATGAAGATCTATTGAAAGATATATATTTTAACCCATCTTAGGTCCCTGCAGCATATCCTACTAAAATATTGAACAGAAACCACAAAAATGTTGGTCGCTAGGGCCCAAAGACCCCAAAAAACAACCTTTGGAGCAGCTTGCACTCAACACAAATGAAACCCTCGCATAGTCTGATAACCTTCTTCCTTGATCATCTCCCTTTCAATATATTTGAAAAACAAGGAAATAGTCTTTTTAATGTTTTTTTTAAATTACATAGGAGAGTTGGTCACAACCACTATTTTTAGTAATTGGCCAGCGTAGGGTTCAAACCACATTGCTCCCAAAAAATCTATCCATCTTGTTCTTGTTGACTCGGCGTAAGATAGGAACCACCGATCACTCAGGGTTCGTATTATCGTCGTCGATCTAAAATGCACTTAGAGGTTTAAGAGCAGAGTACTACCTTTGCAAAGGGTTGGATTTCCCCCAAGGTTTGAACCTAGGTCTCTTCTTGGTAAGTGCCCAATCACAACCACACTTACCAATCCACTAGCCCTTGGGAATAGCCTTCTTTAATGTTATCATGCTTTAACAAATGTATTTTTTTTATTAATAAAAAACTAATAAATTTATCAATTGAATAACTATATAAATATGTATTAAAAAATCATTAACATAATTATATAAAATTTTATCAAATTTATTTTAATATCAAAAAAAATAAAAAATAAAATTATTATTCTAAACCTTTATTCAAAATAAATTTAATTGATTTCAAATTATGATGTTATTTATAAATATTAATTAAAGTTTGAACGTGCGTCTATATATATATATATATATATATAGACCACCTCTCACTCCATGGTAATAAATGAGCTAATTTTTTTTTTAAGGGAACGTTTACAAATTACATCAACAACCACCGTTAAGGGGTTTGAATACAAGACCATTTAAGAAACAACCATCATCTTAGCCACTAGGGCAACTGCCTATCAACTTAAATGAGCTAATTATATTGAATTATATATATATATATATATATATATATGAGACTTTATTGGTATGTACTTGAACTCTTATCTAAGCTACCTAAGTTTAAATCATAAGAAGAATGGCCCTTGTTGTGTCTTGAAAAAAGGTGGCTTCCTTTGTACCCCGAGGAGGGTATACTTTACATTCTTAAAAATAATAAATTATTTATTTAAGTAGGTTAAGTTTATTATATCTTAACTTAATAGTATGATATAATCAATTTTTTTTATCACACTTATATCATATATTTCTAATATATATAGTATTTATTTTCACTCACATATCTTACTTAAACTATTTGCACCAGGTATATTACCGATAAGTTCTTTCAATCTTCGGAAGTAGGTCTAAGATTCAAATTTTGCGACTTGCATCGGAAACAAAAAACCCCTCAGCTTGTTTGAGGAGTATGCCTAGATGAGACAAGCCACCTGAAATGAAAAGTCTTGCCCCATAAGGAATATATGAAACAATTTTCCTTAACATAAGGTTTAGTTCCAAGGGGAACAGTGCAACAGTTCGAACTTTAACTTTTTTTTGGAAGATATAAAGTTCAAACCGTGGTGTGGGCAAGTATGTGAGAGGATGGGTGTTTGGTGGTTGTGTGCTAAATTTCCTATTGATAAGCATAGCTCTCGAATTTACAAGGGTCATGGTTGGGAGTCTCCCTATGCATTGATCGTAAGGATTTCTCACGCTAACAAAAAAAAAAAGAACATATCTTACCTAAACTTAGGTTTTTAAAATAAAAACCCAAATTACACCATTCACATCAACAGTCAATATCAGTGGACACTAAATTCCTTCCAATGGTCCCACACTTTATAAAGGAACTCCACGTATTAAATACTGGTCTTCAATTTTCACTCTCATTAAGTTGGTTGGGCCTTCGGGAACTCTTTTTATTTACTAAAATTAGTGTGAGAAACCCCTACAACTGATCTTTAGGCTGGGCATTCTTATCTCAACCATGATTTCTCATAAGAGTGAGAGATGGCCTTATCAATAAGGGCTCTAGGCATCCCCATCCCAATCATGACCTCTCATAAAGGTAAAAGTTAAACCTGTCAATAAGGCCAAACACACAGTCATACACACCCACCCCTCACACACTCATCTACGCCATGATTTAAACCTTAAACCCCTAAAACTTCAACCATTATACTTTTCGAGAACTTCAATGAAAACTTTTTATACTTTTCGTGAACTTCAATGAAAACTTTTTAATTGTAATACTTTTGTAACTTTTTATAAGTGAGTTGGTAATTTTGTATGTAACTTGCCAGCCTTTTTCTGATATGATTATCACATTCTATGGGTCAAAGTCCATTCAAAAATGTATCACTTCATTCGTGTGATGTGGTCTACGGTAAAAAGGCCACTAGCTACCCCAATTTAATCCTATGGTGGATGTGTATCACTTTGACCCTACGTTTTAAATAATGCACAAGAAACGCGTCGGACAAAAATAGAACACACTTTCTACGTCTAACTCCGTCTGAACGAGTTAAACATTGATGTCGGTAAAAACAAACCCATGTTGGTCAATATTATAATCTAAAAGTGATACGTAATCCTAACCCTACAAATATGGGCGTCGGTCATGTCCGTCCTTCATCTCGAGAGCGTATGCTACACATCACACTGAGTGAAGAAATCATGGATTCTCATTCCCACACGGAAGTGGAGGTGGAGGGCAAAGCAAAAACTAGTTTTAGAAGGCATTTTGTGTTGGTTCATGGAGCAGGTTTGGGGGGATGGTGCTGGTACAAGCTTACAAATCATCTCCTCGTTAAATCTGGTCACACAGTGCGTGTGTCTTCCCTCGACATGGCCGGTGGAGGAATCGACCCTCGCGATGCCGACCACATCTCAACGTTAGATGACTACAACCAGCCTCTCGCCGACTTTTTGAGGGCTCTTCCTTCCGACGATAAGGTGCTTATTCTCATTCCATTGCACTCTCTTCAAATTAAAATGTTGTAGCCATGATTTTAACCGGAAGAATTACTATTATTATGTGATAGGTGATATTAGTTGGTCACAGCGCTGGAGGCTTCAATTTAACTTTGGCGATGGAGAGGTTTCCGCATAAAATTGCTGCTGCGGTTTTCGTGACCGCCATTATGCCCCTCAGCGGGACAACCCTCTTTGATCTGTTGAATGAGGTTTACCCTTTTTACTCTCTCCCCCTCTTTTGTTACAGAACCCAACTACAGTTCAAATTTTACATATGAATTGACAGGTTTTGTCCAGAATTGGAAGCCTTGGGGACAGCAAATTTTATTATGCCAGAGGAGATGAAAATGCATTGACGTCTGTCAAGTGGGGCGAACGGTTTCGAAGAGAAATGTTGCTACAGAACAGTCCGCTTCAGGTAAATTTCTTAGTCGACCAAACAGCAAAACTTCAAAATCGTGAAATTGAATTGAATCATTAATCCAACGGTGTTTTATTGCATTTGCTTTTAGGACATAACCTTGACGGATTCGCTTGTGAAGAAATTTCCGTTATGGGGGGAAGCAATTACGTATAACAATGAAAGCTATGGAAGGGTTCCCCGTGTGTACGTTGTGGCGAAGGATGATAAGCTTTTTTCAGAAGAGTTGCAGAGGAAATTCATCGCGGCCAATCCTCCCCAAATGGTATATGAGATAGAAGGATCCGATCACTGTGCATTCTTCTCCAAATCTGAGCGTCTTGCTGAGATCCTGCAGCAAATTGCGAATAAATATATATGCAATTGACCACGGTTGCATTTTACTGCAATCGTTGTTTTAAGGACCTCGGAATGTGTAGCTTTGAAAATTCGTATAAAGTTCACGTGGTATTAATCTGGTGAGAAAGGTTCTTCTAAGAAAGGTTCTTCTAGATGCGGGGTTGGGTGTTTTGATTTTGTTTTTAAGGTTTTTACATAATCAAACCCCATGATACCGGGATATCTTTAGTCAGATTCGTGTTTACTGGGTCCGAAATAGGGGTTATAGTGGTAGCATCATGATTTGACATTATGATTGCAGACGATATTATCTTTAGTCAAAGTCGTGTTTACTGAGTCCGAAATAGGGGTTATAGTGGTAGCATCATGATTTGACACTATGATGGGAGGCAACACAACTTAACCTGTGAATAGTTATTCAAAAATAATAATTACCAATTTTTTATATATTAAAATAATGATAAAAATATCTAAAGTAAAAACCACTTTCCCTTTTTATTAGTTTATGATGACCCCCTTAATTTTTGCTACTTTTAAGATGAGATTTCATTTAAATTTCTCAAGCATATGCTTTTAAACTGGCCTGTTTTGAAATTGTTTTCCCCTTATTTAATATAACAACTATATATATATATATATAGTGATAAATATATTTATATATATTTTTTATTAATGGTGAAAAAGTAGGGTTTTGAAAGGTCCCACTACCTTTTACATTAGAGGAGGCAGAAAAAGATAAGGTTAATTAAACACAGGCCAGCCTCCAAGGTTAAAAGAAATATAAATTAAATTAAAACAATCGTCCAAAAACAAAGACCATCCCACCACTCAGTAGGGAATAAAGGAGAATTATTATTCAGCTTTCTTTTAAAGATACCAATGATCTTGCTTTATTTTTGCATAAGACTAAAAGGGTAGTAAATACATCAAGATGCAGATAACAAAACTCCAAACTCAAAGAGCAAGGATGAAGAAAAAACACGAAGCATATTCCTTGAGAATGGTAACCAGCAGGGAGCAAAAGGGCTAGCCCCCCAAAAAAGACCCTCCAAAGAGAGGATCACTAGAACACAATTGAGATCTCATCCAAGCAGAAAGACAATAAAAAGGCCTACTGGATAGGTAGGCCCAATGCTTCCAAAGCAACAATTGTCATTAACCACGAAGGGAAATTGTCTTCCCAAATTTTGAACTGGCCACTATCCACCCTCAAATTGGCCATAACATGAGTAGCCTAGTTACCTTCCCTATATATATGCTCAATTTTATCTTCTAACATACCTTCAAGAATCTTTGATGTGTCCTTAATAATATTTAGGATGAAACAATTATCAGACTTTCCAACCTGCAGATCCCAAATGATGTTCAAAGAATCACCTTGAATGAGAAGTCTTTTTAAGCCCCTCTCAAAAACCTGGTGAACACCCGAGAAAAGGGTCTTAGCGTCAGCTAGGTGGTTGGTTTGAATACCATTATATTCAATGTAAACCCGAATGACCTTATCATTATAATTTTTAACAACACACCCTCCACTAGCCCTCTCAAAATTACCTTTAGCAGTCCCATCAAAGTTTAGAATGACCCACCCTTTAGTTGGTTTATGCCATCTAGTAGCCAATATTTTTTGAATAGTGGATACAGAAGCAAAATTCTCTAGATTCACATTCCAACTAACAACAGTATCTTTCACCACAACTTCCTCTCTATAATTTCCAACATCAAAGACAGTTAGGTTATTCTCAATAGTTGTTTTAATGCTTCTAAAGACAAAGGATTCATCTCTAGTAATATCCTTGAAAATTCTTTTGTTCCTCTCCCACTAGATACCCCAAAAAAAATGAGGAAGAACCTTATCCTAGACCCTAGTGAGGTTGTGACTGATAAAGGGGGATTTCCACTAAGTGAAAAGTTCCTTGAAAGTTCAAGGTAATGTCCATTTGATGGAAAAGGAATCCAATAAAGCATTGAGCACCTTATTTGAGAAATCACAATGGATGAAAATATGATCCATAGATTCAGCGTCCTTAGAACACAAGAGACAAATATTGGAAAGATGGAATCCTTTCTTACATAAATTATCAATAGTCAAAATTTTGTTTTGCAAACACAACCACAAAAAAATGTAATCTTGGGGATCAAATGAGGATACCAAACCCTTTCTGCTGGAAAATATCCTCCCTTGGATAATTATTGGGCCTCATATGTAATCTTGATAGGAAAAATGTCTTTAGGAGAATGATTTTATAGAAGGAAGTCCCTATCATTCTATTGAGGAAGAAAGCATTGTTGTAGCAACATGTTCAAACTTACCAAACTCTAAAGGATCTGAAGATTAGTTGTATATAAAGTCAAATGCTTCCAAATCCACTTGCCATTAGTGATGATTATATAATAAATTACATTTTCTCTATATTTTAGTGACAAAGGACCCTTCAACTCATAAAACTCGAGACTAAGAGAGGTTCAGGAAGAATCCAAGTATCCTCCCAAAAGAACATATCTTTATCATTCCTAATATGCCACTACATACCCTCTATAACCAAACTTCTGGTCCCTAGCAAACCATTCCAAATCATAGAGCCCCTAGGAGGAGCAGCACTTCTAAAAAAATAAATGTGATTTTCCAGATACTTACCTCTCATAATATATTTCCACAGATGGTCCTCCTCAACACAACCTCCATGTTGTTTTTGCAATCAACGTCTTATTTAACAACAATAAATTTTTGATCCCAAGAACACCTTCTTTCCTGGAAGATCATACCCTTTTCCAATAGACAAGGGACACCCTCTATCCACCCCAAACCATAGAAATATCCTAAAGATTTTGTCAATCCTCCTTACTTTGAAGATCATTCTAAAAAGAGATATATAATAGATGGGAATGTTTTGGAGGGTAGCTTGAAGCAATTGCAACTTACCTTCTTGGCTCAGGATATTACCTTTCCACCCAGCTAACTTATGTTGAATCCTATCTAACACAGGAGACCACAACTCCTCCTTCATCCTCCTAGTAAAAAATGGCATACCTAGATATAAAGAAGGAAGGTTAGCAATGATAAAACCAAAAATCCCTACAATTCTATGTTGAAGCTACCCCTCAGTATTCACAAAAAATATTTGACTTTTGTAGAAGTTAATTTGTTGGTTGGAATCTTTCTCATACAACTACAAAATATTTAGGGATGCCTTAGCCTCTCTCAAAGTAGCCTCCCCAATAAGTACAATTTCATCTACAAACTGTTGACAAGAAATTACCTCTACAATACCAGTAGGCCTAATGTCTTTAATCTTAGAGGACAATGTAGCAACATGAATCGATCTTCCTAAAGCTTCAACCATGAAAATGAAAATATATGGATACAAGGCATTACATTTCCTAGTACCTCTTTGACCCCCCAAAAAACCACTCGGTATCCCATTGATGATGATAGAAAATTTTGCAAAGTAAATACAAACTCTAATCCACTTCGTCTAAACAAAAAAAATCATAGTTTCTTAATAGTTTTTGTCTCAACAAAAAAAAATCATTCCATGGTCTCAAATAAAATGCATCTCTTCCCCTAAACCATGGGCTACCAACCATTATTTTATCTCTAATTTTTGAAGTGGAAAAGATGATGAAAAAACCTTTAGAAGAAAAGTCAAAGAGTAATTTGAATTTAATCCCCACTTTCATTTGATCCAATTTTGAATCTCTATAAACCTTGGCCATGATCTATGGAACTTACATATTAACCTTCTACTTTTAAGAACCATTATATCATGCTCAACCATCTCATCCTTGATACTTACTTCTGGTGTAGCATCTACTACCTGGATCGAACTTCCCATGTATTCGCTATTTTTCTTATCTCTAACTTGGGCCTCCATACTTCTAACTAGGGAATTTGACTTCACATTAGGGCTTTCAAATATGAATTTCTTTCCAAACTAGCTAATGGGGTTGGTTCTTGGCTTGCACTCCCTCATGGCTCGCACTCCTTCTCGACTTGGACTCCCTCTCGCCTTGCACAAGCTCTCAACTTGCACTCTCTCCTACCTTGCACTCGCTCTTGACTTGCACTCCCTCTTAGCTTGTAATAGCCCTTGTCTCTTCTTTTTTCGTTTCAACATTTTTTTGGAAACAATGTTCCATTCATTCAAGGTAAGGATTTGAAGTATTGATGCACTTTGGAAAACCCACTACTCTTCTGCCATGATTGAATCTCCGCTAGCACTCCATATTAGCTCACACTTACTCCTAGCTAACACTCTCTCTTGGCTCACACTTCTTTTTGACTCACACTTAAAAAAGCTACTTCTTTTTACTTTAATATTATAATTCTTTAACAAATGTAATTTTAAATTTTTTATAAAAACAATTAATAAATTTATCAATCAAATAGTAATATAAATGTATAATTCTTTTAAAAGAAGAACATTTTATTAATATAATGATATAAAAAAATTAAAAATAAAATATTTTAAATCTTAAATTAAAAAATAAAATAAAATTATTATTTTAAACCTTTATTCAAATTAAATTTAATTAATTTCAAATTATGAAAATATTTATAAACTATCATGTTATTTTTAGATATTAATTAGAGTTTGAAGGTGATATATATATAACTCACCTTTCACTCTTTAATAATAAAAAAAATAAAAATTGATGAAAAATAATCCTAACCTAGCTAAAAATAATAATTTAAATAAAAAATATGCATTTATTTGTGTTTAGTTTGTTATATCTTGGCCGGAGAGTATGATATGGCCAATATCCGTGGAGACTTAATTCCACCGAAACTTAATTCCTTCCTATCCTCTCACGTTGCTTTTATATATAAATTATAAATATATATGAAGTTTACTCCATCAAAAAGTTATTATTATAATAATTTATTATTTCAATAAATATTTATTATATTTTATTTTCAAATTAAAACCATCAACATCAAACAATCAACTTCAACCTTATTGTCCCACATTTCCCGTGTTCATTACTAATCTTTCATCTTCACTCTCATTTTAAATTTGAAAGTTGGTTTGACCCTTGCAAACTTTTCAATTGTTTCATAATACATTTACATTTTATATGTAACTTGCCAGCTTTTATCACGTTCTACAGGCCAACGTCCATTCAGAAATGAATCACTTTGACCCTACGGTTTAAATAATGGAAAAGAAACGCGTCCGACAAAAATATGACAACTTGCTAGGTCGAACTCCTTCTCAACAAGTTAAATATTGATCTCATTAACAACAAACTTGTGAATATACTTTTGTAGCATAGTTGATGAAAGTTTTGGGTGTTAGTAGAAACCGACCTAGGTTCCATTCTTCTCGTGTTCACCCTGCAGATACAAGGTGCAGCTGAAAATGTCTTATGTGTTAGTAGAGGCCGACAAAGCTCCATTCCCATTGTGCCTACAAGGTATAGTTAGAAATATCTTATGTGCAGGTAGAGGCCGACAAGGCTCCATTCCTATTGTGCCCACAAGGTACAGTTGGTAATGTCCTATGTGCTGGTAAAGGCCGACAAGGCTCCATTCCTATTGTGTCCACCCCGTTGATACCCAAATGGTTGTGTGTTATTCCCCTATTAATAAGTATAGCTCTCGGCCTTACGAGGGGTCATGGTTGGGAGGGGACTACTCAGCCCTATGCGTCGGTCGTAGGGGTTTATCACACTAACCACAAAATTTTGATCTGCTTGTGTAGCATAGTTGGTGAAAGTCTTGGGTGCTAGTAGAGCTTGACCCAGGTTCCATTCCCTTTGTGTCCACCCTGTAGATACAAGGTACAGTTGGAAATGTCCTATGTGTTGGTAGAGGCTGACAAGGCTCCATTACCCATGTGCCCACCCTGTTGATACCCAAATGGTTGTGTGTTATTCCCCTATTAACAAGTGTAGCTCTCGATCTTACGAGGGGTCATGGTTGGGAGGGGATTGTTCAACCCTATGCATTGGTCGTAGGGGTTTATCACATTAACCACAAAATTTTTATTTGCTTGTGTAGCGCAGTTGGTGAAAGTCTTGGGTGTTGGTAGAGGTCGATCCAGGTTCCATTCCCTCTATGTTCACCCTGTAGATACAAGATATAGTTGAGAATGTCCTAGAGGTCAACCTAGGTTCCATTCCCTTTGTGTCGACCTTGCAAATACAAGGTGCAGTTGGGAATGTCTTATGTTTTGGTAGAGGCCGACAAGGCTCCATTCCCCTTGTGCCCACCTTGTTGATACCCAAATGGTTGTGTTATTCCCCTATTGACAAGTGTAGCTCTCGGTATTACAAGGGGTCATGGTTGAGAGGGGATTGCTCAGCCCTATGCGTTGGTCGTAGGGGTTTATCACATTAACCATAAATTTTTTTATCTGCTTGTGTAGCGCAATTGGTGTATGTCTTGGGTGCTAGTAGAGACTGACCTAGGTTCCATTCCCCTTTCTGTCCACCTTGTAGATACAAGGTGTAGCTAGGAATGTCTTATGTGCTAGTAAAGGCCAACAAGGCTCCATTCCCCTGTGCCCACCTTGTTGATACCCAAATGGTTGTGTTATTCCCCTATTGACAAGTGTAGCTCTCGGCCTTACAAGGGGTCATGGTTGGGAGGGAATTGCTCAGCCCTTGCGTTGGTCGTAGGGGTTTATCACATTTACCATAAAAAATTTCATCTGCTTGTGTAGCGCAGTTGGTGAAAGTCTTGGGTGTTGGTAGAGGCCGACCCAGGTTCCATTCCCCTTGTGTCCACCTTGCAAATACAAGGTGTAGCTGGGAATGTCCTATGTGCTGGTAGAGACCGACAAGGCTCCATTCCCCTTGTACCCACCCTATTGATACCCAAATAACTATGTTATTTCCCTATTGACAAGTATAGCTCTCGGTCTTATGAGAGGTCATGGTTGCGAGGGGACTGCTCATCCTGATGCATCGGTTGTAGGGGTTTATCGCACTAACCACAAAATTTGTGTCGATCGTAGGGGTTTATCACACTA
The DNA here is from genome assembly GCA_028583015.1 of Wollemia nobilis. NCBI lineage: Eukaryota > Viridiplantae > Streptophyta > Pinopsida > Araucariales > Araucariaceae > Wollemia > Wollemia nobilis. Next base: position 11,586,297 of record JAQPPZ010002907.1, on the reverse strand, counting down.
ACCACAAAATTTAGCCCCCAAGGGCTAGGTGGATTGGCAAAGGCTTGACTGGCCAAGTACTTACCAAGAAGAGACCTAGGTTCAAACCTTGGGGGCATGCTACCAACTTAGTAAAGGTAGTAGTCTGTTCTAAATATTTTGAGTGCACGCTAGACCGACGATGACAACACGAACCCCAAGCGATCGATGGTCTCCATCTCAAACCGGGCCAACAACAATGAGACGAATAGGCTTGTTGGGAGTAACCTCTATGACTTGAACCCTACGCTTGTCAGTTACTAAAAATAATGTCTGTAACCAACTCCCCTATATAATAAAAAACAACCCTGTGAATGTAAGCCAATATCTAAGAATGAAAAGAGAGGAGGTTATATATATATATATATATATATTAAAAAGACATTTTACCATAAAAAGGTTACATTTTGGCCCTTTTCAAATAAATAGGGCTTCCATTTATAGGGGGTTGGTTACATTGTTTTAATTAGTGAAAAATTTAAATTTTTCTTTTAAGTTATAAGACTTATATCAAGACTTCAGATATGGTAGAAGTCTTCGAAATTAAATATCATCCATCTTAAACCCTGCCTTGTATTGCATAAACTTTTACAAATATTTTAATGTCCTTGCACTTAAATTTGACTTATGAAAAGTGGTAGGTATTCCCAACCTACAAATATGGGCGTCCTTCATGTTCTTCCTCCATCTCGAGAGCCTCTGCTTCACATCACACTAAGTGAAGAAATCATGGATTCTCATTCCCACACAGAGGTGGAGGTGGAGGTGGAGGTGGAGGTGGAGGTGGAGGTGGAGGTGGAGGGAAATGCACGAAGTTGTTTTAGAAGGCATTTTGTGTTGGTTCATGCAGCAGGATTTGGGGGATTTGGGGGTGGTGCTGGCAAAGCTTACAAAAATTACAATTTAATAGTAATGTTCATATGGTTTGTTTAATACTAAATTGTGATATTTAAAATATTATGAAATTTTATAAATTATAAAAGTTAATAGCTATCCTGAAGAGCTGCAAGTTTACTGTAGTGGTAAGATCTTTGGCCTCTCTTTGAAAGGTCCAAGGTTCAAACCCCAATTAGTATGAGGGGTTGGATCCCTCATAAAAACTTGTGTAAACTCATTGAAAAAAATTTAATAGCCATCATAAATATTTTTTTTCAATGAGTTTACATTGGTTTTTATGAGGGGTCGTGGTCCCTTCATACTAAGTGGGGTTTGAATCTTGGACCTCTCAAAGAGAGGCCAACGCCCTTACCACTATAGTAAGCTTGTAGCTAGTATCATACATATTATTAAATTATATTTCTTTCTTCATAAATTGATTGAATCCTCATGTGTCTTGCTTTTTTTCAAATATTTCAACTTTCAAAAAATCTTCATTATTATATTTTTGTGAGAAAAATTGGACATCTTATAAAATTACTGGAACTATTACAAGATAAACCAAAATACTCATCAATGAAGACAAATCTAAAGTCATTTTATTTCATTGCTCTCCCATAAAAGAATCCATGGTCTTGGATAAATTAAGATATAAGAAGACCTCCTTTTCGATCACTTATTTAGGCATTCCTATCAATATTCAAAGATAAAAAAATACTAGAATTGATTGTTGGACTGAGTTAAGAAGAAAATTGGAAAGTGGACCAATAGGTGGCTTTCATTTAGGGGTAAAATTACCTTGGTTAAATCTATCCTTCAAGCTATACCTATTTATGTTCCTGTTGTGTTGAAGATACCAAAGGTAGTTCTTCGAGAATTCGATCAAATCAATCATTGGTTCCTTTGGAGTGGTACTAAGAAGAAAAGAAAATAGGACTTGGTGAAATGGGATACTTTATGCCTTCCCAAAAATGAAGGGGGATTAGGATTTCGGTCTACTATTAATAACAATAAATCTTTAACTGCTAAATTATATTAGAGGATTTTGCATAATCCCAATTCTCTTTGGGCCAAAAATCTTCATGCTAAATATGCTGAAAACAAAAATCTTGAAGACCTTATTCGCTATCAATTGCCTACCAAAGGTTCTTTCATTTTAACAGTTCTTAAGACTGGTGAGGATTTGATTAAACAAAAGTTATTTTGGATCATTCATAATAGTCAACAAATACATTTTTGGATAAATTCTTGGGATGATCACTAACCTTTGATAACTCAATTTCCTAAAGCCTTGGATTGAGGAGCTCCATCTAGTTAGCTAACTAGATAAAGGTAGATAATTACTATCGGTAGCCGACGATAAGGTGCTCACTCTCATTCCATTGCACTCTCTTCAAATTAAAATGTTGTAGCCATTTCAAATCAAAATGTTGTAGCCATGATTTTAACTGGAAGAATTACTATTATTATGTGATAGGTGATATTAGTTGGTCACAGCGCTGGAGGCTTTAATTTAACTTTGGCTATGGAGAGGTTCCCTTCATAAAATTGCTGCTGCGGTTTTCGTGACCGCCGTTATGCCCCTTAGCGGGACAACCCTATCTGATACTTTGAAGGAGGTTTACCCTTTTCACTCTCTCTCCCTCTTTTGGTACAGAACCCAACTACACTTCAAATTTTACATAGTGCTATATTTGTGTAACTGGATGTCATATGAATTGACAGATTTTGTCCAGAATTGGAAGCCTTGGGGACAGCAAATTTTATTATGCGAGAGGAGATGAAAATGCAGCGACGTCTGCCAAGTTTCGAAGAGAAATCTTGCTACACAACTGTCCGCTTCAGTAAATTTCTTAGTCGACCAAACAGAAAAACTTCAAAATGGTGAAATTGAATTGAATCATTAATCTAAATGGTGTTTTATTGCATTGGCTTTTAGGACATAACGTTGACGGATTCGCTTTTGAAGAAATTTGCGTTATGGGGGGAAGCAATTACGTATACCAATGAAAGCTATGGAAGGGTTCCCCGTGTGTACGTTGTGGCGAAGGATGATGAGCTTTTTGTAGAGGAGTTGCAGAGGAAATTCATCGCTGCCAATCCTCCCCAAATGGTATATGAGATAGAAGGATCCGATCACTGTGCATTCTTCTCCAAATCTGAGCGTCTTGCTGAGATCCTGCAGCAAATTGCGAATAAATATATATGCAATTGACCTCGGTTGCATTTTACTGCAATTGTTGTTTTAAGGACCTCGGAATGTGTAGCTTTGAAAATTCGGAATGTGTAGATTTGAAAATTCGTATAAAGTGCACCTGGTATTAATGTGGTGAGAAAGGTTCTTCAAAGAAAGGTTCTTATAGATGTGGGGTTGGGTGTTTTGATTTTTGTTTTTAAAGGATTTTATATAATACGGGGTATCTTTTAGTCGGGTCATGTTTACTTAGTCGTTTTTACTGAGTTGAGATAGGAGTTATAGTGGTAGCACATGATTTAACATTATGATCGGAGGCAATGTAACTTAACATGTGACTAGCTATTCAAAAAAAAAAAAATTGTCGATTTTTTTTTATATTTATAATAATAATAATATTATCTAAAGTAAAAACCACTTTAATTTTTGCTACTTTTAAGATGAGATTTTATTTAAATTTTTTTAAGCATATGCTATATATATATTTATATTTATTTAATTTATTTATTGTGATAAATATATTTATATTTTTTTGATTAATGGTGAAAAAGTAGGTTTTTGAAAGGTCTCAAAACCTTTTACATTAGAGGAGGCAAAAAAATATAAGGTGAATACAACATAGGCCATCTTCCAAGGCTGAAAGAAACATAAATTAAACTAAAACAATCATCCAAAAATAAAGACTAGTCCACCACTAAGTAGGGCATAAAGTTTGTATTCAACTTTCTTTTAGAGACACCAATGATCTTGCTCTATTTTTGCATAAGACTAGAAGGGTAGTAAATACATAAAGATGCAGATAACAAAACTCCAAACTCAGAGAGCAAGGATGAAGGAAAAACACGAAGCATATTCCTTGAGAATGGTAACCACCAGGGAGCAAAAGGGCTAGCATCCCAAAAAAGATCCTCCAAAGAGAGGATCACTAGAACACAATTGAGATCTCATCCAAGCAGAAAGACAATAAAAAGGCCTACTGGATAGGTAGGTCCAATGCTTCTAAAGCAACAATTGTAATTAACCACGAAGGGAAATTGTCTTCCCAAATTTTGAATTGGCCACTATCCACCCCCAAATTGACCATAACATCAGTAGCCTAGTTACCTTCCCTATAAATATGCTCAATTTTATATTCTAACATACCTTCAATAATATTTGATATGTCCTTAATAATATTTAGGATGAAACAATTATCAGTCTTTCCAACCTGCAGATCCCAAATGATGTTCAAGGAGTCACCTTGAACAAGAAGTCTTTTGAAGCCCCTCTCAAAAACCTAGTGAACACCCGAGAAAATGGCCTTAGCTTCAGCTAGGTGGTTGGTTTGAATACCATTACCTTTAGCATAAACCCAAATGACCTTATCATTATTATTTCTGACAACACCCCCTCCACTAGCCCTCTCGAAATTACCTTTGGCAACCCCATCAAAGTTTAGAATGACCCACCCTTTAGCTGTTTTATGCCATCTAGTAGCCAATATTTTTTGAATAGTGGATACAGAAGCAATTCTTTAGATTCACATTCCAACTAACAACAGTCTCTTTCACCACAACTTCCTCCCTACAATTTCCAACATTCAAAGACAGTTAGGTTATTCTCAATAGTAATTTTAATCCTTCTAAAGACAAAGGATTCATCCCTAGTAATATCCTTGAAAATTATTTTGTTCCTCTCCCACTAGATACCCCATAAAAAATGAGAAAGAACCAGATCCTAGACCCTAGTGAGGCTGTGACTGATGAAGGGGGATTTCCACGAAGTGAAAAGTTCCTTGAAAGTTCAAGGCAATGTCCATTTTATGGAAAAGGAATCCAATAAAGCATTGAGAACCTTATTTGAGAAATCACAATGGATGAAAATATGATCCATAGATTCAACATCCTTAGAACACAAGAGACAAATATTGGGAAGATGTAATCCTTTCTTACATAAATTATCAATAGTCAAACTTTTTTTTTGAAAACACAACCACAAAAAAAATGCAATCTTGGGGATCAAATGAGGATACCAAATCCTTTCTGTTGGAAAATATCCTCCCATGGATAATTATTGGGACTTATATGTAATCTTGATAGGAAAAATGTCTTTAGAAGAATGATTTTATAGAAGGAAGTCCCTATCATTCTGTTGAGGAAGAAAGCATTATTGTAGCAACATGTTCAAACTTGTAAAACTCTGAAGGATCTAAATATTAGTTGTATATAAGGTCAAATGCTTCCAAATCCTCTTGCCATTAGTGATTATTATGTAATAAATTACTTTTTCTCTATATTTCAGTGACAAAGGAGCCTTCAACTCATAAAACTTGAGACTAAGAAAGAGAGGTTTAGGAAGAATCCAAGTATCCTCCCAAAAGAACATATCCTTATCATTCTCAATCTGTCACTGCATACCCTCTATAACCAAACTTCTGATCCCTAGCAAACCATTCCAAATAATTGAGCCCCTAGGAGGAGCAACACTTCTAAAAAAATGAATGTGTTTTTCTAGATACTTACCTCTCATAATATATTTCCACAGCTGGTCCTCCTCAACACAACCTCCAGATTGTTTTTGTAATCAACACCTTATTGAAAAACAATAAATTTTTGATCCCAAGAACACCTTCTTTCCTAGAAGAGAAAACCCTATCCCAAGAGACAAGGGACACCCTTTATTTATCCTCCACCCCAACCCATAGAAATCTCCTAAATATATGGTCAATCCTCCTTACTTTGGAGGGTAGCTTGAAGCAATTACAACTTACCTGCTTGTCTCATGAGATTACCTTTCCACCCAGCTAACTTATTTCGAATCCTATTTAACACAGGAGACAACAACTCCTCCTTCATCCTCCTAGTAAACAATGGCATACCTAGATATAAAGAAGGAAGGTTAGCAATGCTACAACCAAAAATACATGCAATTCTATGTTGAAGCTACCCCTTAGTATTCAAAAAAAGTTTCTGACTTTTATAGAAGTTAATTTGTTGGTTGGAAGATTTCTCATACAACTACAAAATATTTAGGAATGCCTTAGCCTCTCTCAAAGTAGCCTCTCCAAGAAGTACAGTGTCATCTAAAAATTGTTGACAAGAAATTGCCTTTGCAATACCATCGGGTCTAATGCATTTAATATTATAGGACAATTTAGCAACAAGAATCAATCTTCCTAAAGCTTCAAACATCAAAATGAAACGATATGGATACAAGGGATCACCTTTCCTAGTACCTCTTTGACACCCCAAAAAACTACTCGGTATTCCATTGATGATGATAGAAAATTTTTCAAAGGAAATACAAACTCTAATCCACTTCCTCCATATATCCCCAAAGCCAAATTTTTGCAACACCTTGTCAAGGAACTCCTAGGAGACCTTGTCATAAGCCTTTTGCATATCAAGTTTAAGAAGCATTCTAGCCAACTTGCTTTTGGACATAAAACGTAAAGTCTCATGAACTATAATGATCCCATCCACAATCTACCTACCATGAACAAAACCACCTTGAAGAGGATAAATCAATATGGGGAGAAGCCTTTTCAACCTATTAGCAAGTTTCTTAGTAAGCAACTTATATAGGGTATTGCATAAGCTAATAGGTCTAAAGTCCTTTAGAGAAGAGGCACCATGTTTCTTCGAAACCAAAACAATAAAAGTAGTAATCTATGCTTGCAACAAGGAGGAAGAATATTGGAATTTTCTTAAGGCTTCTGAAATATCTAAACCAAGAAGATGCAAAAACCTCTGAAAAAACCAAGAGGGAGCCCATATGGCCTAGGTTCTTTGTCCTTATTCATGCTAAATAGGTTGTTCCTAATCTCATCATTAGAAAAAATGATATTCAAAGCATTATTCATATCAGTTGTCACCACCTAGGGAATGTTCCTGAGAAGTTTCTTCGAAGCATTCCCATATTCTTCCTTATCTCCAGAAAATAAATCTTGAAAGAAGGATACCATGGCAATATTAATTTCTTCCTTATCTTTAAGGCATTCACCAGATTCCAATGTAATTTATCTTATTTTGTTATCACTCCTATGTTTCAAGGTTGAGAGGTGGAAAAACATGGTATTCCTATGCCCCTCCTTAAGCCACGTAGCTCAAGATTTTTATCTCCAAAAATACTCCTCACTGGCAAGAATATTATGAAATTTTGCAAGAGTAATTTATCTTTTCTCGCCAACTCCTCTGACCAACCTTCACTTTGGCATTTTTCCTCAATTTCCTATAAATCTTGAAATATTCTTTGCTTCCTATGGAAGAGGTTCCCAAAAACCTCTTGATTCCACCTCTTCAAATTAGCTTTTATGATTTTCAGCTTCTTGGCCACTTGGACCATCTTAGTGCCATAGACATTCGTATTCCACCAAGCCTTAATCAAGCATTCAAGATTCAGATGAGAAATCCATGCAGTCTCAAATATGAAAGGATAACATTTTGAGTGTTTTTCCTCCATGAATTCTAGGAGTAATGGGTTGTGGTCATAAGTAATTCTCGATAAAGTCCTCAAAGAGCAATCTTGAACCATGGTAAGACAACTCACTAAAGCAAGGGCCCTATCAATCCTATATTAAATCAGACCCCCACCACTTCTTTTGTTGGACCAAGTGAATTTAGAACCTTACAAATCAATATCTACTAGTCCCATGGAGGTCAAGAACTCACCAAACTCCTCCATACTATTTGAAAAAATAGTCGAGCCTCCAAGTTTCTCACTAGGGAGAAAAATGGAATTAAAATCACCAACAAGCAACCATGGTAGGTCAAATGAAGAACCAAGGGCTTTTAAGTCAACCTAGAGTTTCCTTCTATCCATAGCAAAATTGGGAGCATACACATTGGTAGAAATCCAAGGTTTTTTTTTATAACAGAATAAAAAGAAAGAGAATTTATCAACTTGATGAATGAGTTTGTTGTCCACAAAATCAAGATTCCAGAGCGTCCACAAACCTCCGAAAGAACCACAAGCAACCCTACTCACACCTTCACACCCCTTCCAAACAAACCTTCGTAATCTATAAAAATCCTCATCACCCATATTAGTCTCTTGTAAGAAAAGAATATCAAACTTGAAACTTTTTCTAAAAAAATTTAGCACTCTTTTTTTAGTCGGGGCATGCAGATCCCGAATATTCCATGAGATAATCTTCATTACTTCAAGGATTATGGAGCCTTCCCTCTGCTCAAAGGTAATGTAGGCTAGGAGCCATTATCCACATATTGAGCTATTTTCTTTAAGAGCACCTCAAATTTTTTTGGTCTTCCTAGCCCCTTCCCACTACTTAGATTCATTTTTTTTGGGTATTTCTGATGAGCCGCGTAGATCCAATTGTTCCCTTCTTTCTTGCTTCTACTGATTGAGGAAGAAATTGTTGCTGCTTAGATATATTCTTTAGTTTCATATTTTACTTGTTTAGAACTTCTTGAAAGCCATATATATTTTTATATATTTAACGAAACTTTTAAAATATATTTCTATTTATTTATGTATTTTTTAAATTTATTACATATATAGATTTTAAAATCAATAATGTTAATGATATAGTTTATCTTTAGTTATAATTTTAAATTAATTTTAAATAATATTTTATCTTACTTTAAAAATTAATAAAGAACAAGAAAATACTTTAAATATTTATAACTATTATAATTACTATTAGACTTGTAAGTCAAAATAATAATATTGTTGTATTAACACTTATTATATATTTAAATAATTTAAAAATCAGCTAGAGAGAAAATATGATTATGATCTAATTAAGGATTAGGTCACACTAACATAAATATAAAAGAGGCAAATGAAAGAAACTAAAAAAGGAAACATACCTTTTACACACCAACAACAATTGAGATAAAGGAATGGGAAAAGAGGATATCTACCTTTTTACTCACCAACAACAATTGAGATAGATAAGAACTTTATTTTGGAATGTAGGGTATATATTGCTATACAATATACCTATGTTGATACCCAGGTGTTGTAGCTGAGTTGGAGAGGAGAGGGCAATCCTCCAAGGGAGGTCCTAGGTTCGAATCTCCACCCTACCAAAAAGTTGAATTGGGTACCCAAAATCCAATTGATAATGTTGGTGCGAGAAGGGTCAGGTGCAACTCCCGGTGAATTTGACGGTGTAGAACCCCCCGTTCGTGGTCTCTCAGACCAAGGCGGCCCCGTAAGGGGTTTTTTGCTTTAAAAAAAATATATACCTATGTTGATAGTCTAGCAATTAAATTAACATAGGATTTTTTTGAAAAGGTCACGTGTGTTGGTTGTGTGTTAATCCTCTATTGACAAGTTTAGTTCTCGAACTTGTGCGAGGGGTCATGGCTAGGAGGGGAATGCTAAATCCTAAGCATCGGTCATAGAGGTTTCTCACACTAACATTGTATATATCATTCATTGTAAATTCATTGTCCAATAGCCTAATTCTGACCAAAACCTTCTATTGAATAGAAAATCTAGGTTTGGATCTTGCCAAGTAATACATGTATAATTGTTGTGTTGAAATACTATTTTGCTTTTATGATGTAATGTGGATGGACCTAGTTCAATCCCATATAACCAAATAAAAAATGTGGAAACCATATTAGTTATTAATATTAAACTTTATTTTTTTAATTATTAAAATAACATTCATTACAAGAATATTTGTAATCAAGAATTTTAATTTCTCAAATTTAAATAATTTACTTCAAATATTTCACAATCAAACAACATATTAATATAGACCTATATAGATGTGTAATTTTCCAATAGGTCTATGTTGATAGACTTACCTCAATATTAATTTTATTTGTTTAAAAATATTACTCTATTAATATATGTAGGTAGGGAGTATTTTTAATTCCATAAATTAATTAAAAAATATTTATAACTACCTTAAGTTATTAATATTAAAACTTGGTTTTAAATTTTAATAATAACATAACCCAAATTCCTTACAAAATTCCTTATGACAAAAAAAAATCTCAAAATTTAAATAATTTACCATATATATTTTGTAATTTCATAACAATATGTTATTATAATCTTATATAGATGTTTACTTTTATAATAGGCCTATATGAATGGATACTTAAATACTCAATATTGAAACCTATCATTCTATTAAAATCTACTCTACCTTGATTTCGTAGTTATTATCAAATCCAAATGGAGAATTATTGATGGTGAGCAAAATGCAAATACAATCTAAATTTGGATTTCTCACAAAAGAATTGTGTATATTTAATTACATCCATGATTTACTTGTGTATGTCAAAGTCTAAACTGTTTGAAAAACATTTTACTCTTAGATGCCATTGGATATTTTTGAGGTCGTATTTCCATTTCCATTTAATTCTTCATGAAGTACCTCTACTTTTTCCTCGATTAGACTATGAAACTCCACAATGAAGAAAGGTGAATTTGTGGATTCATTGTTCTTTCATTACTTTATTGTTGAATTTTCTGTATTTTTATTTCCATCACTAATTTAGAGTTGATACAAGTTTCATATAAATAAATCTATGGGTATAATTTATTACAAGCTATCTACAAAGGAATTATCAATTACATGGGACAAGAATGAACAATATAAATCTTGATGACCATGTGTATTGGGCCCTAGTCAAATATGCTTTTTATTTTTCATGTTTAAAAAAAATATTATTTGTTCATATTTCAACAAGTGGTATAGATTGCATGAAAATGTCTACAAGGATAATTTTACTATCAAAGTTGTCTCCAACCATACACTACACTTTATCATTTTGGATTAACTTTGAATCCTACGTTCAAGGGTGCAATGAGTTTCCCATTAAATTTTTGTTAGAAAACCTATATAACACGAAGTAAAGGGTAAAGTAAAAAGCAGTTTTTAACATCTACAAGGACATAGATCTCATGAGATGACCCTTATGAAGGATTGTATTTACGCTACGTATGGTTATCCAACCATAATATGCTTACTAGTGTACAAACCATAGGATATTTTATTTGAGAAAGTACGAGATTGGGTAGTACTAGAGGAGTGAAGAATGGACCCTAGAGCTAACATGGGGCCCACAAGGGAAATAAACCAACAAAAACCACACATGGGAAGAAATCCACACTCACCACCATCGAGCGATGCTCCCACAGGAGAGGATGGAGCATAAATCTTGGCCATGATTTGCTTGTTTGAGGGGTTGGGTCATGGTTGACCTCCTTCCACAAGGGCACTTCACCCAAAGCCTACTTCCTGACTTGCAAAGATCTATGTGGGTGTTGTGCTTTATATACCACCATGAGGGACATCATGGGATACATGTGGGATAATGCCTCAAGACACTTGCATAATTTCTCAAGGTATATTTAGAAATTTTTATTTGAGAAACTACAAGATTGAGCAGTATAAGAGGAGTTAAGAATGGAACCTAAAGCTAACATGAGGCCCATAAGGGAAATCAACCAACAAAAACCACACATAGGGAGAAATAAACACTCACCACCATCGAGCGATGTTACCACAGGAGAGGATTCAAACCTTGGACATTGGGCCTCTATTTAGAGTTTTAAAGTCTCCACCATAGGACCACTCCAACTGTACAAAATCTAGTCCACATGTAAATAAATAAATTTAAAAATTACTCCTTTATTACTAGAGAACATATTAATTTTTTTGAGATGAATATTTATTTGGTATTATAATATGTTGGAAAAAATGATGGATAAACCATAACATTAAAATTCTAGTTTAAGATTTGTTAAAAGTCTAACACAATATACATGTCAAATTTGGCTAAATAAGACAACACACCTTGAAATATTTATGAAAAATTTATTAATATTATTTTTATAACCATAGTATATATAGAGGTATCTATGTAAGATATGTATTTTAGAAATTAGAGAACAAAATAAACTAAACAACAAACCAATTACCCCAATTTTCATTGGTTTTGAAAAATATTTTGTTGGAGAGTATTACATTACTTGATACATGCTAATGTAACCCCATGGTACCTTCATGGAAATTTTGAAAATAATAGATTAGGGTTGAGTCATAGTTTAGAGTGTGATTTATATTTCCTCTTTTATGTAAGTGTGAATGTGCAGGAAATGCACAAGTGTCATGTGAGTTAGAGTGTAAGTGTAGGTTGAGTAAATGTGCACAAGTGTATTGTATGTAAGAGTGCAAATATGTAATGTGAATATGTTACAAGTGTCTTAGGTTAGAGAGTGCAAGTAGAAACATAAGAGTCATGTATAGGTGTGAAAATAAAATAGAGTCAATTGTTCATCAAATATGCAAGTGGCAAGTAGAAAAGCTAAGAGTCATGATACTTGGCATATGGACAACAATAGTCAAGTATCCAAAGAGTCGCATTACGGTTGCTATATTATGGAGATAATGCTCCATAGAAAGAATATAGAAATATATAGAAAGTTAGTGAAGTATTATGAGTTCAAGAAGAGAAACAATAAAGATTGTATACATTTTGAGCAATTAATATTGTAAGTTGTTCTTCATGAATAGTACATGAATGATTCAGGCTATTTACATTCATATTTTAGCATATAAATGAATGTTATTTGATTTATTATAAGCCTTGATATACATATTAATTTGTTCATATTATTCTACTCATATTATTATCTTAACCTTATTATATTGTGGCTATTTTATATTGAGACATGTGTGATATAACCTTTGATATTTTGTGGTAGTATAAGGCTTATAAAGCCATCATTTTTAATTAAAATAAAAATAAAATAGGGGCATTTGTGTTTTGCTTAGTTTATTCCTTAAAATATGACATCTTTCTAAAATTGTTTTGGATTTATAAGGTTTTACAAATTTGTTAACAAAAATAATGGCAATGAAATTTCTTTTTAATAACCAATCTTATGTGTAAGTAACTACATTATGTTTGATATTCATATAAATTATAAAGAAGTTTAATTGTTTGTTTTTATAGATTTCCATCTAAATATTAAATTATCAAAAAAATTAGAAATATTATTTTTAACTTGGTTAAATATCTAGTTTTTTAATTCTTAGGAAGGATTTAAGATTTATTTATCTAAAGTAAAAATTATATTTCATTAGTGTGCTCAATTAATTTTGCATGCTTTAATTAAAAATTAAAAAAAAAAAATTATTTATGTATTAATGATTTTCTTAAGAGTATTATGTATAGAAGATTAATATTGAACAATGTTGAATATATACATAATCTTCAATTATCAATGTTGTTGGTCAAATCATAATAAAAAATAGATTTTTAACCACATTATATTTTATTTTAATAGCTGCAAGCTTACTACAGTGGTAAGGGCTTTGGCTTCTCTTTGAGAGCTCCAAGGTTCAAACCCCACTTAGTATGAGAGGACCATGACCCCTCATAAAAACGTGTAAACTCATTTTAAAAACATTATATTTTATTTTATTAAAAAATAATTTTAAAATTTGGATTAAAGGTTTGTAAATATTATAATTACTATTAGGTGTATAAATCCAAGGAATATTATTGTTTTATTGGAACTTGATGTATATATAAATAATCCAAACCAACATGTGCAATAAATGTTTCCATTGTTCAAGAAAAATTCAAAGCATTTATATGGGAAAATGGTTAGGAAAAAAGAGGGAACACTATCTTGCCAAATTTAACCATGCATGCAATCACCATCTAAAGACCTATATAGGAGTAGCCATCAATTTAAGAGAAAATATGCTCATGGCCCAATTGAGGACTAGAAATAAATATCAAATAAGAAAATTGAAGATACCAAAAGAGAAATTCAAGGAGAAGATTGTACCTTTGGAAACCATGAGTAATTTATATAGAGAAGCACTTTATTTTAGAATTCCAAGCATATAATGATATCCAATCTAGTTATGGTAATACCCTAGAAATGAAATCAAATGTATAATTTATTTTATAAGGATAATTTAGAGAAAGTAGGAGAGTTCATCATCAATATGAATAGAAAAATATTAGCATTACATAAAGAAAAATAACTGGGTTAGATGGTCAGTAACTATAGACATGGAAAATTTACCTATCAAAATGAGTCATTTTTCCATTTGAATCCCTAAGAAGTTCTTCAAATTTCTAAAAATAATATTTGAGCCTTATTTCCCTCTTGTTCTTGCTTTTTTTCTTGGCCTTGCTAAACTCAAAATCATCTAGGATGGGGCACAAATTTGGCAAATTTAGAATTTTCTCCTAGAATAGTCCAAATTTGGGCCGACCTCTTCTGTTTCGATCCTATACCAATGTTGTTTTTTATTTTTACACATTTTCGCTCTAAAACCTCTTATAAATAAGATAATTGGATTCCCTTTTTCTCCTAACAAGTTTTTGACAAGTTCTAGCAATTTTGATCCTAGCTATCAAATTCTTCCAAGTGTGGTTTACCAATTTCTCTTGTTCTTTGAATTATTTTGTTGCTACTTTTGCATTATATTTTTACTACTTTGGTGATCAAGTGTGGAAGCCTTAAGGAGGGGTCTACCATTTTGGTTGTTGCCTACATCTTTTTGTTGATCTTTCACTTCCACTAGGTTTTTATTGCATTAATAGTCTTCTTAAATCATAAAATTTCCATATTGTATTGCATTTTTGGCATCATTAGATTATTTAAGGTCTCTGTCATGAATTTGGTCCCCCATCCTTATTGTTGGAGAATATTACATTATTTGGTACATGCCAATGTACCACTTTGGCACATTATTGTCAATACTAGATTAGGGTTGTGTCTTAGATCAGTGAGTGAGTTAATATTTTATGTAATGTAATAATTTGTATAAAATGCATAAGTTTCATGTAAATATGTGTGCAAGTGTTAAGAGTGTAAATGCGGACAAGTGTCTAATATGTAAGAGTGCACTGATATCCTTAGAACAGGAAAGTGAAGAGTTGTAAAGAAGAGTGAAGGTCAAGAGTGAAACATATGAAGAGTCACATATAACTATTTATTTATGAAGAAACATTGTAATTATAGTGGAACATGTAAAGCTTTATGCTTGCATTAGTAGACCTATATTCAATAATATTTTCATGTGCAATATTGTGAGCATGTTTATATGATTATTTTGTGAGTATTGTTTATGAATTATTATTTGATTCATTATATTGCAACTTCATTATATTATATCCTATGATTATTTTCTTATGGTGATTTACATTAAGTATTAAAGCTTCAAAAGCTAACACTTACAGGGAATTAATTCGACAAGACCGAATTCACATGTCCCTTATGGGGTATGAATTTGGTTCTCTAGGGCTTAGGGGAAGGATTTCACTTTCAAAACCCTAGGTTTCTCTTGCATGCTACATTTAGGTCATAATATCTCTATCTACACTTTATTTTTTGTATTATTTAATGTTATTACATTTTGTCTCATTCACTTTCAAAGTTGAACAATCACTTTTATTTTTAAATGGTCAACTAAAAGGACCAATGGACTTGACTATTCCGCCTCCAAGCTCATTCACATAGCAGCCTAATCAGACTCCCAAATACTGATCAAATTTCCAATGTTTTTGAAGTTATTTTGCAATTTTTAAAGTTGTTGGATATATTGGGACTAAAGTAAAAAGCTAGGATCAACCATCAGATCATGTAAGATCTCTAAATAGACTTCTTAAGTTGTTTTTTCTACTGATTTATATTTCAAGTTCAAATCATAAGTGAAGAAAATAATTTAGTTTTGTTTTTATAAATGAAAAAAAAAGGATCATATAGTTTGCATCTAGGTTAGTTTTGCTTGTGCATTCTCTTGAACCCTTGCTAAAAAGGAAAAGAGTTTACTTTCTTGAAATTAGGGTTAGTTCTCATCAAATAAAGAACCATTTTATGGTTAGCTTATTGTTTGTTTACATTATTGTTTGTCTCGAATTATTTTTAATTTCTTATAACTTAGCTTTTAGAAAGGCCAAACATAGGTGCTTGTTCAAAAAAAACATCAAATATTCCATCTCATACTTGGAGTGAGTCTGTATCGTTCCAAATTTTCCGCACCCTTACCTTCAGGCTAAAGGATCCGTGCCCGGAAGGGGGATGCGGGAAGGATGGGACAATACCTCGGACTGAGAGGCCTTGCAAAGGTTCCGCCTCTCGGGGGAGGTGTATTAAGGTGATTTTTCGACGGATGGTGGGGTTCACCAAGAAAATTTTAAATGGCAGTTTCCACGCCTAGGTTGGGAATGTGTTTTATGTGTTAAATTTTATATTTAAACATTCAAATCCTAGGTTTGGCCAAATGAATCTAAGTTGTTTTATATGAAATGCAATTTTAAATGAATACAGAAAACAGAATTAACATAAAACATAGAGAATAAATTAAGTGAAGAAATCCATACCTGGTTTCGGATGTCTGATGGAGGTTCTGATTTTTGAAGCAGTCAAGATCGTCTGGAATTTGATAGGATCGTTTCCGCTCTGACAGGATCGTTTGAGATCTGAAGAATTCGTCAGAGACCTATAAAAAGAGAAATAGCTAAAAAATACCAGAAATGCAACTATTTCGATAAAGGAAAATGATGTGAAATAATAATAAGGATGTTAATAAGATAATATCGAATAGAAATGCAAGTAAATTATGACACTTTAATAGCTAATCATGATTTTATTATGCAATTAAACTACATGGGTGAACTCCAGGATGCAGGATAACAAGAAATAATAATAAAACTAACTAAATGCAGAATAAAATAGCAGCAAAGTATAGGAAAAGCACAAACTCTGGGCACTAATTGCCCCCAATGCAGACTGTAGTCGAAATCATCTCGGATTGATACGAAATCTTCTCGAATTGGACAGGATCGTCTGTGATGATCTAAAATTGCTCCGACTGAAGAATGACAAGGTTCCTGCAACAAATTTTGGATAACACAAATGCATATGGTAATCCAGGGTATTCTAATGCGTGTAAAGGTCTAGTTACAGGAAAATTTAGCCAGGGGAATGTCAAGGGGGGTCCTAAGGTTTAAATAAGCTTAGGAGGGAAGTTGGGAGGTTGGAGATCATCCTAATTTGGAAGATCTCCAACGGGGGAGGTCTCTAACGGTGCAGACACGCTTCTGCCCAACTTAGAGACACCGTTGAAACAGAAGCTACTTATGAAAAATTAGTTTTGGGACGAAATCGTCTGGACGTCCTAGTCCAGACGAAATCATCCGATCTGAGGTGATATCGTCTGATCGGCAACGATATCGTCAAACGGTCAAAACAAACTCTAAAAATGGCGTGGGAAACGAGGACATGGGCAAAAGGCAGTTTTGGAGCGGTTTTGGGGTTGAATTTGAATTTGGATTATTACTAAGGTAATTTAATTATTGCTAAGGTTAACTGTGCCAATTTTATGGTGCTACATTTTGCCCCCTCTTTAGCGAATTTTCTGAAGAAAATGCGTTAAAGATGAGTTCTTTTCGATCTACGAGAAAGCAAAAATTATTCCCATTTTTAAGCGACGATTCTAGGTCGAATCACACGACAGCTTACTATGGTGCCCCCTCCGTGTTTTTACCCAAATCGAACGTTTGAGGTAAAAACGCATAAAAGCAAAATTTTAAAAATGTTTTTAATTGTTTGTGAATAAAATTAAGAAAAATAGGGAAAATCCCTAATTCATTTTTACTGTTCATTTTCATTGGTTTTTAGAGCTCTGCAGACAAGATGGTTGAGACAGTGCACAGATCGACAGAGGTCCGGCGCGGGCTACGGGTAAGGGTCTAAACTTAGTTTAAAGTGCTGTATTTTTAGAATTTCATGCTTTTTTAGGTCAATTTTGATTGATTTTTGAGCATCGTGGCCATTTTTGGGCCGTCGGCGTCGTCAAGACGAAATCGTCTCGATTTCTCCGAAATCGTCTCGATATCGTCGATTTCGTCCAAGGGCGAAATCGGCGATAGGGGGACGATTTTGTCCAATAAGGGACGATTCCCTCATGCAAAATCGGAGACGAATTTGCTCAAATTTGGGACGATATCATCCAATAGTGGACGATATCATCATTTGTATGAAATTGCACTTGTTGTACTTGCATTTTTTTAATTAATGATTTAATGATTTTTATTAATGATTTTGTTGTTTATGTTGCAGAGAGGATTACTAAAGAACCGAGAATGGAAATACAGTGGACTAAATGATGACTTGGCCACTCTATCTTAGGAAGAGTGAGATCAGTTGGCGCAGGTCGGCTTGTAGCACGTGGCAAATATGCCATAAGTGTCTACAGACATGGGGCTATTGACAACCCTAGCAGAGAGGTGGTATTCGGGTTCTTCATGTTTTTGGTTATCGACAGGGGAGATGACTCCCACACTAGAGGATGTATGGAGGATTTTGAGGATCTCCATACAAGGATGGCTAATCACTCTCGCAGCCAATCAGGGCCACGCAACGATGCGACTATGCGGAGATCCGAGCTTCGCCCTGGAGAAGGGCGGAGTGAACATCGAGTCGCTACGCCAGATGCCTGGGGCATCTAGGTTGACACAGGTTTTGGCTGGGGTGGTAGGTGGTCTGCTACTATGCCATCAGAGTGGATGCAGACTACCATGGCTACTAACAGATGTGGTCTGCGACATGAGAGACCACAAATACAGGTTTGCTTGGGGGAGCTTTGTACTATGTCGGTTGTATAGGATCATGTATGGGGTCGTATATAAGGGTGGCCAATGTCTGGTTATGACATCACTACTTCAGGTTTGGTGCTAGGAGCACATTGTGATGTGGAGGCTGGTAAGGCTCCCACTAATAGGGATTGATAGGGAGAGGCCCCGAGTTTTCTACTGGTGGCTCCGAAGAGGGTCACAGTAGCGGGTAGATCTGCTAGTGTCCCGGAGACTACTTGATGACCTTGTCTCTGACCAGATCACCTGGAGGCCTTGGAGAGATCATCCAGGGTGGGTCGAGGATAGACAGGAGCCGGCTCGCATCAGGCGAGTCACCTGGTCGAGGATGGAGAGGGGAGAGGTGGAGCTCCACCGGTACGATCGAGTTTTGAGGCAGTTCGGTCTACAGCAGGGGATCCCATCTCTCAAAGACTACGAGTTTTCCTAGACCATCCGGGATAACACTACAGTTAGCGGGGCTTCAGACATGTAGCAATTCTAGAGTCAGGACGCAGATGATGCCCCCATTCAGCCAGCGGATGGGGACGACGCAGGGGTTGCCGATGGCTACGATTCCTGGTACGTAGGCATCCACCCTCCTTGGATGACGAGGGCTTAGGGTCCAATTCACATATTTGTGCGTCGAATAGGGAGGCGGCGCTAGGCGGCCATTGAAGAGGCACAGGGTCACGGCAGGAGAGAGCATAGGAGACCATAGGCTCAGCAGAGGCCGTGACAGCGGGAGAGGAGGGAGGAGAGACCCCCTTCTCCATAGAGAGAGAGGCCACCATCGCCCGACAAGGGCAAGGGTGTCGAGGTAGGAGAGAGTAGCGAGATGGCTACTCTCCGGGTGGAGACTGTTCATCTTGGAGCTCAGGTGTAGTCCTTGTAGGATGAGGCTGCATGACTTAGGGCTCGAGATAGAGGGGTGAGCACTCAAGATTTAGCACGATCTATTGCCCAGGTTACATTATATCAGGCTCTATATTCCCAGGCAGTGCCAACAGACTAGAGGGTGCCATTACTAGCTCATATTGCAGAGCCTGTCATGATGGGGTCATCTAGGACATCATCACGATCGACGTCCAGGACTCATGGCACGACACGGACTACGATGGGGCCACCTCATCCACCTCAAGGCAGGGGAGGAGACGAGGCTGAGAGCTCGAGGGTTTCTCGAGGCTAGCTGCTACAGACTACACTGCACAGATTGATACATAGTGTTGATGATTTTTAATGGAGGATTGAGTATGCCGAGGTATAGATTATGGCATACCGATCCAGTTTTGAGATGATGTATATATATTGTTGATATATATATATATATATATATATATATATATATATATATATATAGAGATATTTTTGATCATATGACTTGTCTTATGTGTGTGTATGATGCTTTAATGTTTGAATTGATTGATTTGATGATTCATGTAATTATGTCGTTTGAAAATATTATGGTTTGGATGTCATGCTTTTAAGATTTAAATGAAATAATCTGATGTAAAAAAATTGGTTGTTGTGATGATAATTTGATAAAAAATAAAAGGGACTTTTAACAATAATTTCAAAGGACATTGTCGCTATTATAGACCATTTCATGGAGTCGCCGCTCACTCGGTCGTCAAGCTAATCCTAGTATAGAAATATTGTTACAAGTAAAAGAGTGCTTAAGAGACTGTCTTAAGACTTTGTTGTGATAATGCAGATGATGATGATGATGGTTTGATGATGATTTGTTTTCATATTTTCATAAAAATGATATGCATGAAATATTTTAAAATGATTTGTTAGGCATAAATTCCTAAGTGTGATAAAATTTTGAATAATTCCTTAGAAATTATACCAGGGTTGCAAAATTAAATTTGAACATAATGTCATGAAATAGAATAAGTTGCATTCTTGGAAAGCATAATTGTGTAACATAATGATTTAAGTCATATGTTTTTTATGATTTGAAATAAATGGGAAATAAAATTAGTTCGATGGTTTGCGCTAGGCATAGAATATTTAGGTATAGACTTATACCATCATCACGAAATCCAAAGAAGAAAATAATAGTTTTATTGCATGATTGATTTTTAATTATTTGAAAATAAACAAAAAATATGAAGATGAGGACTTGTGCTAGGCATAAAATTCCAATTTTGGTTTTTGGAGCTATACCATCATCGCAAAAGTTAAAAAGTTATATGTAACTTTATTGCATGTTTTTGAAAATGATTTTGATTTTTTTTTTGGTAATGTATGTAGTTGTCTTTATACTAAACAACTATTCTCAGAGAAGAAAATGAAATTATTCCAGACAATTTGCAAAAATATTTCCAAGTATCTTAAAGACAAAAGTTAGATTTATAAGGAATACCATGTGCATATGTGAGTTCATTTTTTATCTTGATTTATCATAATGATACACAAAATCTCTCAAATACAAATGTGTGTGTGATTGTATTTTTCATTTACCAGGTTTGAGCAAGATACTATGATACAAGTGATTTGAATTAACCAAATAAGTGTTCATTAACCATGATTTAGATGCATATAACCATATTAGACTACTATATAAGTCGGGTTATCAAGAGCTAGCTAATCCATAAGCAGACATAGGTCTGTACAAAATAAGGTCGCTAATGTGACAGACATATCACCATGCTAGGAGTTACCCAAGGCCAAGCGGGTTGGGCACAAACCACCTTTTATGGGGCTTACCTCACAGTTTTCGAATAATTGAGAATTCCAGGGATTCAAGCTCATCAACCCTTCTTTTCTTTTCAAAGGGTAGGGAAAGGGATTTTATTGCTTTTGCTTTTGCTTATTTTGCTTGCTTTCTTTCTTTTGCTTTTTTTTTTTTTGCTTTTTTTTTTTTTTTGTATCTTTTGCTTTGATATTTGAGATAATGCTGAAATAACCTTTTTTATTTTTCTCATTTGCCTTGAACTTTTCTTTTCTTCCTATTCTAGGGATACTTGCTCGGATTAGCTGTAGAGCAAGGGATTTTTATTCTGGGTAGGGGTGAGCGTGTCCTTTTGCCAATTCTCAAATATTCTAGACCATGTGCATGATAGGATAGCAGGGGAAACTTTTCACTCAAGAAACCACTTCTACTATGTAGCATAGCATGGAAATTACAAATATAATCATTTTATTATGAAAGGATATGCTTGGCTTAAGTAAATAACAAGATCAATTCTCTATGCTCAAACTTTATTTAATTGAATTTTGTGGACTTTGATATAAGAGAGATTAGTAATCATGCCAGATAAAATCAAGATATTTATTTTTGTGAATGTGAAAGTGTGGTATTCCAAATAAATGCTAATTTATCCAAAATAACTGGAAATATAACTACAATATGTCACAATTTGAGAAGTACAAAATAAAAGATGTTTTTAAAGATTTTGATGATTTTGAATGTTTTTGGTATTTTTATAAATTGAAAGAAATACAAGATAGTGGTTTTTTGAAATATTTTAAACAAATATATACAATGATGAAATGACCAATTTTGTTACACATAGTAACATTTAAGATGCAAAATGTTCATGGGTTCTTTAAGTTCTTTACCATCTAAGGTAGATAATTTGTATGCTCCCGATTCAAATTTAGCAATGATAATATATGGTCCAAGACAGTTAGGCTCAAATTTACCTTTAAGGTCTTTAGTTGCATTAGTATTTTTTTTATTTTCTTTTAAAACAAGATCGCCGACCTCAAAGGATCGATGATGAAATTTATTAGCATATGATCTTTTAAGCAAGTTTTGGTAGGCATGAAGATGCTCCAAAGCATTGATGTGCTTTTCATCTAGGAGCTCCAGCTGACTGAGTCTGCCAGCTCAATATTCATCTCCTACTTCGGTATCTTGAAGTAGTAGAGACAAAGAAGGAACTTCTAATTCAAAGGGAAAAATGGCTTCAGCGCCATAAACCAAAACAAAAGGTGAAGTTCCAGTGGGGGTTCAAACACTAGTTCGATAAGCCCACAAAGTTGGATATAATTGAATGTGCCAGTCGTGGCCAAATTTATTGACCAATATTTTGAGAATTTTGATTAAGGTTTTGTTAGAAGCTTCTGCTTGGCCATTACCCTGAGGATAATAGGGAGTGGACCAGCAATGTTGAATATTATATTTTTGGCATAATTTTTTAACATCTTTATTTTTGAAACAAGTTCCATTGTCTAAGATGAGATTTGCAGGGATTCCGAACCTACAAATGATTTGATTAAAAATAAATTTAGAGACTTGTGTTCCAGTGCAGGAAGCTAAAGGCATAGCTTCAACCCACTTCGTGAAATACTCAATGGCGGTTATGATGAATTTGTGTCCATAAGATGACACGAGATTAATTTTGCCAATAATGTCTAAGCCCCATTTTGAAAAGGGCCAAGGAGATGAAATAGCCTGCAGTTCTTGTGCAGGGGCATGGACAAGGTCAGCATGTTTCTGGAACTTGTCGCAATGGTGCACATAATCATGTGCTTCATTCTCCATGGTAGGCCAAAAGTATCCTATCCTAAGGAGCTTTTTAGCAATGACACTACCACTGAAGTGTCCTCCACAAGATCCATCATGGGCTTCACTCAAAGATAATCTAGATTCTTCTAAATTCAAACATCTCAATAGGATACCTTCAAAAGATCTCCTATATAAATTATTGCCAATTATTACAAATCGACTTGCTCGTCTACGTAATAACAAACGGTTTCTATTAGAACTGGCAGGGAAAGTCCCATGGTGAAGAAAATCAAATATATCCATATACCAAGGTTCAAGAGTAGTTTCATTGATTAGAAACACATCCAAAGGTTCTAAGCATGACTTATGTGAAGCGGGTTCCTGGAGTCGACGAATAATTATGGTGGCATATTTGTCATCTAACTCCAAGGGCAAAAGAGATGCAGTTGTGGCCATAGCGTCAGCTGCACGGTTGCTAGTTCAAGGAATAGCTTCCAAGGTAACTTGATCAAATAGAGACATTAATTGTAAAACATATGCTTTATATGGGCATAATTTATCATCTCTGGTCTGATAAACTTCATTAATTTGGTTTATAACAAGTTGAGAATCACCAAAAACTAGCAGATGTAAAATTTTTAGTGCCAAGGCAGCTCGTAATCCTAGGATTAGAGCTTCATACTCAGCAGTATTATTAGTGCAAGCAAAAGTTAATTTAAAGGACAAAGGTATAATGTGCTTTTGTGGAGATATTAAAATAATACCTGCACCAACCCCACTCATGCATCGGGCTCCATCAAAGTATAAGGACCATTGTTCAACATGGTCTACCTCTAATTGAAGGCATTCATTAGGAAACTCAATGATGAGGGGATGGGTAGACTCTAAGGGTGCAACAACTAATTGATCTGCTATGATTTGACCCTTAACAAACTTTTGTCCTATAAACGTAAGTTCAAACTCGCTTAAAGCAAGAACCCACTTGGTTGTGTGACCCGATAAATAAGGTCGACTCATAAGATACCGCAAGGGATCATATTTAGCAATGACATAAGTTTTCTGACTGAGCATATAATGGCGTAATTTTTGCATAGAAAATACGACTGCTAGACATAGTTTTTCTAATGCTGTATAGCGGGTTTCATAACTAATTAAAGTTAGGCTAATATAATAATTAGCACGTTCTCTTTTCTCATCATCAAGTTGATCTAACATAGCTCCTAAAGAAAAATCTGAAGCTAAAATATATAGGATAAATGGGCGATCAGGTCTAGACGGTGAAAGCACAAGTGGGTTAAGAAGGTATTGTTTGAGAAGTTCAAAAGCTTCCTTACATTCGTCGTCCTAATTAAAAGGGACATCCTTCTTAAGGAGCTTAAGAAAGGGACCGGTTTTGTTCGCCAGCTTATCGATGAAGCGACGGATGGCTTGAACCTTACCTTTTAAACTTCGTAATTCAGCTATATTGGTAGGTGCAAGCATATCCGTGATAGCCACAATATTAAGAGGGTCGATTTCGATACCACGTAAAGAAACTATAACCCCTAATAGTTTACTGGACTTAACTCCGAATATGCATTTAGCAGGATTTAGTCGGATAAGGTATGCCCTTAACCGATCAAACACTGTCCTTAAGTCATTTAAATGTTCATCTTATTTTATGGAACGAGCTATGATATCTACGTAATCATGGAGGATATCATGCATCATATCATGAAAAATATAATTCATAGCTCGTTGATAGGTTGCACCTGCGTTCTTTAAGCCGAATGGCATCACTTTCCAACAAGAGGTACCCCAGGGGGTAATAAAGGCTATTTTAGCCTGATCTTCAGGAGCTATCCTGATCTGATTATAACCGGAAAATCCATCCATTAGGGACATCATTTCGCTCCTAGCAGTAAAGTCTATGATTTGATCCATGTTGGGAAGAGGAAAATCATCTTTAGGGCATGCAGCATTAATATATCTAAAGTCTGTGCAAACCCTAACTTTAGTAGCTTCTTTCTTGGTGACTGGAACTACATTCGAGATCCATTCAGCATAATCAATAGCTTGTATAAAAACAACATTAAGGAGTTTTTCTAACTCCCCTTTGACTAGCAAGGCCACTTTGGGATGCATTTTTCTAAGTTTTTGTTTAACAGGTTTAACATCCGAATGGACTACTAGGTGATGCATGACTACAGAAGGGTCTAAACCTGGCATATCTTCATATGTCCAAGCAAAGACATCTTCATATTCTTTAAGGAATGCAATGTATTGCTCTTGTTTTTCTTGACTTAATTATGATCCAATATTGATTATGTGGGGATTATCCTCAGTTCCAATGTTAACTTTAATGACATTTTCTACTTCCATGTGTAGATATCTTTCAAAATTAGGTCGGGCGGGTGAAACGCCCAATTCTTGTAATTATTTTAAGGTTAACTTGGATAATTCATCTTGAGGAGTAGTAGCCTCAAGTTGGGCTATAGTAGGTATAGAACCATCAAAATAAAAACCATTGTGTAACATCTCTTCAACGGAGACATCATGGAAAATATCACCTTCCAACTCATCATCGGATTCAACAATCATTTCAGGGTAAGCTATGGATAGCATATTTCATGTAAATGGCTGATTTTTTAGAGGCAAATCATCACGCCCATACAAATAATCTTGATAACATATGAGTTGATCATCATCTTCAAAAGGGAAGGGTTGACCCTTACTAGGAAATAGGCCCACACCACATCGGGTGGGCCATGGTTCTACCTCGAAGGGTTCTTTCATACCATCTTGGAAAGGTCCCAAGCCTTTCCCTTTATATCCCATTTTAAGCATTATAGGTTTAGCTTTAATATACTCATTAGTAAAATAACATCGAGCATATCCATCATGATGAGTTTTGATGTTCCTGGGTATTCTTCCCCAGTAATATCCTTTATAAATGAAGGCACAACTCCCGAATTGGTAAGTACTTCCCATAGGTTGTGGGAGGCCCAAAGTATGAGGATATGGCATAAAATTGCTTAAGATAATGGAATTTTGCATAGAAGCATTTGTTTTTTCTGATATAAGAATGTTAGATAAATCAGGTAAGAGTTCATCAGAAAGAGCATAAGATGTAGAAGGATCATTCCCTATATCTTTAGATGTGGAAGGTATGATATATGTAGATAATGTGGAGGTGTTAATAGATGGGTCTATAGGTTTTGAAATTATAGGGACATAACATGAAGGATTGGTTGTGGATTTAAGATCTTTTTGAGGTTCTAGAGTGGTTTGTTTAGAAGATTGTTGATCTATATATGAGGGTGAAATGAATGAAGGAGAAATAGATGAAGTTATGGGTGTGTGTTTCATAGTTTTTGATGAAAAATAAGAATTAGGATGTGTGGATGACAGAGCAGGGCAAAATTGAACCCCAACAGGTTCTGCCAAAGCACACATATCAAAGGGTCTGGGATCACCATGGATAGTGACCAAATGATTTTTAAATTCAAATTTAACACATTGGTGTAAAGTTGATGGGACAGCCCGCATTGCATTGATCCAAGGACGACCCAAGAGTATATTGTATGATGCGGGGCAATGTACAATAAACACGGTCGTATCTAAGGTTCTCGGACCAACTTGCAATGGGATGGTGATAACTCCACATGTTTCTTGTGTTTCGTCATTGAAAGCTTTTATGATCATGTCAGTTTTCTTCATTTCATCACTTCTAAACCCAAATCTTTGGTAGAAGTCAAAAGTGCAAATATTTAGAGATGAACCATTATCAATCAAGACCCTTTTAATGGCTACATCTCCTATTAAGGCGGTAATATATAAGGGGTTATCCTTATGTAAACTATGTTGCGGTATATCTTTATCTCGAAAGTCAATACAATCGACTTCTCTAGTGATGATAGTATTGGTCATGGCTTTAGGTTGAATGTTTTGCGGTACCATCATTTGGCTTAATGTAAGCATAAATTCATCTCGATGTGTAGGAGAAGATCTTAATAGATCCAAAAGGGAAATTCTGGCTGTAGTATTAGATAATTGCTCATTAATATTGTAAGGAGTTTTAGGTTGAACATTAGGAGCATGATTCCTTTTATTGGGATTTTTCAAAACAAATGGAGTTGATCCATCATTCTTATTTGGTTCTTATTGAGAATTTTGAGCCTGTTGTCTAGTAACGGCTCCGATGGTACCTACAATGTTATGTTGAGGATGTTGAATAGGTCTTGGTCTACCATTTATGGCTTGTTCATTAGAAAGGAACTGATTAGAAGAGGGTCGAGTAGTAACTCTTCTAGGAAATGGTTCTTCTGGAACCATAGCATCTGTGATAGGCTGAATAGGATCTTATTCATTTTTAGAACTATTCGATTGGTTTGAGGTGATGTCTATTTCACTTTTAGTATCTGATTCTACATCACTAAGATCCGGTGTTTGAATATTATGTAGGGGCCTGGTTGTGACCATGGATAAAGTTGTGTCAAATTTTTGTAAATCATGATTAGGTAAATGTCCACTAATAGTTCCTACATATCGGGTAGGAGGAGGGACATTATGATGCTCAATTTGATTGGCCACCTCTTTACCATGTCTTGGTTAAGGATGTTGAAATATATCTAATGATTGATTAGCATTTTGATTTTGATTTTGGGGGATGTTCTTTTGAGCATTATTAGGAGAATTTTGTTTAGGTTGGAAGGCTTGCACCTCCATCTCATTATTATCAATCAGGTCTTGTATTTTATGTTTTAACCTTTTACAAGAGTTGGTAGAGTGTCCAGGTCCTCTATGGAAATCACAGTGTAAATCGGATCTGTATCCGGGTATGGTTGGATTAGGTTCTCGGATAGCTGGTAATTGAATCAAACCTCTTTCGAGTAATTGGGGTAGAATAGTTGATAATGGTTGGTTCAATCTAGTAAATTCTCAAGGAGGTTTATCAGGAGGTTTCAATATAAATTTTTTTGTTGTCTTCGTTGTATTGATATTAGCAACATTTCTGCTATCAGTGACTCCGTCACCTACAACTTGTTTGTTTTTATATTGATTTTTGGATGTTTTCTCATCATCTTTCTTCCTAAGCTGGCCTCTCTTAATTAGGGCATCTTCTACTCTTCGAGCTAAGTCTATAGCCTGATCGAAGGTAGTCAAGGTAGCAGTTGATAGTTCATAAGATATTTGTTCTTGCAAATTATTAATAAAAATGTCCAACATTTCCCTATAAGGTAGCACAAAGTGTAGTTTTCCTATCAACTGCCTCCATCTAGCTAAGAAATCAGCAAAACATTCATCTTTGTCTTGTTTTAAGTTGTACAAATATTTAATGGTTACATGCCTTTCGATATAGGCACTAAATTGATGCACAAAATATTTAGCGGTCTCTTCAAAATTTCTCAAAGAATGGGTGGGCAATTGATAGTACCACTCTAATGCCATTCCTCCTAAACTTTTCGAGAACATTTTTAGTAATAGCAAGTCATCATGTGATATATCATGACATGCTATCCTAAACATGAGAAGATGCTCAATGGGATCTTCAGTTCCTTTATATATAGGCAGAATGGGCATGGGAAAGTGTTTAGGGTATGGTTGTGCTACAACCATAGGATCTAGAGGTTGACTACACATCTCTCGATAATTGTACGAGGGACGGTAGGGATCTATCTAGTCCATGCGAGAAGCTAACTGTTTCACCATGGCTTCCAGATTACTTGGTTTGCCCACCATATTGGTTCGGTAGGGCATTAATATGAGATTTGTGAGCATATGATGGAGGGACATGCATATTAGATGCTATATTGCTATTGTGTAAATTGTTGGTAGGAAGGGTGTTATGAAGAAGTTTTGAAGTTGTATTATGTTGTATCCCATATTGTTGAAAATTGGTGTTTGGCTTCATTTTAGGTTTTTGTCGATTTGAAGCATATTGATTAATAGTTTGGCGAAATAAAGCAGTGAATGAAGGTCTCTTTTGTGCGGTAATGATTTTAGGCTCAATAACAGGTTCCTTAGGAGGTTGGGTAACCTGTTGTTTTTGCATGTTCTGAATTATAGCGGCCATATCCATATTGGATGGTCCAACTTTATCACTTTCTTGATCAATGAAAGACAAGGTATTAGTGTGTATGTCAAAAATATGTTCCATGGTTGCTTGAGTGTCACTAATTTGTCCCCTATCAATACGAACTGCCATATTAAGAGCACCAATATTGTTATTGAAGAATTTCCAGAAATGATCTAAGTTATCAAAAGCAATAGTTCCGTATTTAGCCATTCTAGGGGATGAGGATCCTTCCTCTATAACATTTTCTTGTTGTTCATTTTCTTCAACCAGGTCATCTTCTAGCTGTTCTAGAGTTTCTTCTTCTAGAATTGAATCCTCAGGAAGGGTATTTAATTTTTTATTTTTCTTGCCTAACCAATCTTCTTCTTCTTCTTCTTCAGTTTGTTTACCATTCCTAAGTTTAGTCATTGTGCTTAAACTTAGATTTCAGCAAATATATATATTTATATATATATATATATACAACAAGCTTAAGAGGTATATATTTTAATTATATACCTACTATAATATTTTAAAATAAAATGTTTCGATTTATGTTTTTTTTTTTTTATATAACAATATTATAAAGATAATAAATAGCACACAAAACGCAAGAAATAATAATAATTAAAGCAATGATCTAGTTTTCTATAAACAATTTATAAATATCATTAACGGGCTCAAGTTCTTCAGGAGTCATGAAATGTTCTTCTTCAAATTGAAAATTTTCTTTCAAGAATTTGACAAAAAGTGCTATAGTGATATTATCTATTTCAGATTCTGTTTTGTAAAAGTAAATCTCGTGGCAATACTCTCGATATAACACAGCTCTAGGAACTCTCCTCCATCTTTCCCTATCCATAAGAACGACCTCTTAACTTAATTCTGATCCAACAAATTGGACAGGATCATCTGCGACGATCTGAACTTGCTCCGGTTGAAGAATGACAAGGTTCCTGCAACAAAATTTGGATAGCACAAATGTAGATGGTAATCCAGGGTATTCTAATGCACGTAAAGGTCTAGTTACAAGAAAATTTAGCCAGGGGAATGTCAATAGGGGTCCTAAGGTTTAAATAGGCTTAGGAGGGAAGTTAGGAGGTTGGAGATCATCCTAATTTGGAAGATCTCCAACAGGGGAGGTATCTAACGATGCAGACACGCTTCTGCCCAACTTAGAGATGCCGTTGAAACATAAGCTACTTATGAAAAATTAGTTTTGGGATGAAATTGTCTGGACGTCCTAGTCCAGACGAAATCATCCGATCTAAGGCGATATCGTCTGATCTACGATGATATCGTTTGATCAGCAACGATATCGTCAAACAGTCAAAACAAACTCTAAAAATGGCATGAGAAATGAGGAAACGGGCAAAAGGCAATTTTGGAGCGATTTTGGGGTTGAATTTGAATTTGAATTATTACTAAGGTAATTTTAATTATTGCTAAGGTTAACTACACCAATTTTAGGGTGCTACAGAGTCCATAAACCATTCTTTGTAAACAACTCAATCTGCCAAGCTCCTGAGTGTAGAGGAATTAACATACCCCTGCAGTCACCTTGGATCCCCATGGATCTAGATGAGAATTGTACATGGTAGAGTAGTTTTCCCCCTCTACATTTTTGGTGAACCTGATGTGAAACATGTCCTTAGTGGCCATTTATGAAGCCTTTTATTTTTCTCTTGTTTGTTTTTTGATTTTAAACCATAAATAAGACAATTAAAATTTGCTTGTTTAGATTAGGAAAAACATAAAAATACTTAATAAAAAAATTATGTGTCTTCTATTAGTTTTAGATTTTCCTTCACCTCTCCTATCCTTTCCCTTAATATAATGGCTTCCA
This sequence comes from Wollemia nobilis, assembly GCA_028583015.1. Taxonomy (NCBI): domain Eukaryota; kingdom Viridiplantae; phylum Streptophyta; class Pinopsida; order Araucariales; family Araucariaceae; genus Wollemia; species Wollemia nobilis. Next base: position 11,555,292 of record JAQPPZ010002907.1, on the reverse strand, counting down.
AACTTAGGATTAATTAAAATCTTTTAGAATATGATGATAATCCCTAAGGGGATGATTAGATTGATAGGAAGAATCTCAATATAGACATAGAAGAGGATATAGAAATTGGTAATAACCTTGATCTTGTTGAGGGATCAAATGGAAACACCACCTTTAAATTTTTTGATCATATATAGAGTTTCTTTAAGCATCATAGGGAAGCTTTGAATAAGCCCAACTCAAAGAGGGTGGGATGTCTCATCATCAAACCAACTCACCTATCAACATTTGTGTCAATCCCTTGTTTCCATATGATCATCATGTTAATCCATTTCATAAACCTACATATGCCACTATTACAACCACCAACATTGAGGAAATTTTGCAAGTTCTTCCAACTAATAGTGCATCTCAAAAATATGTTCAATTTCTTCCTCATTATAATCCTCCTTATAACATTTCTTATGTTCTAAAAAATGTGAGTTACTATCCACTATAATATACCACACAAAACATCTCATCTCATAATCCATATCATAAAATTTTAATGTTTCTAGCATTAACAAAATATCTTCTCAACAATCCACCATAACCCTCTAGGAAACCTAGGGGAATTGCATAGCAACAATTCCAATATGCAAATTTTAAAAAGTATAGTGAAATATTTAGCATTAATAATGGATATGATTCAACTTCCAAGTTTCACCTATGACTATAAGAAAATGTGAAATCAACATATAGATATTATAAGGGAACAAAGGACCCAATTGAGCATTTAAGGATGTTTAGAATAGCATTCCATGATATTATATATGATGACATGTTGTTGCTAAAAAAATTCCCTAAGAGCCTTGGTGGTATGGAATTTGAGTGGTATTATCAACTATCTCATCATTCTTTAAGTAATTTTGAAGAGACGTTTGCATTATTCATTCATTAATTGGGAGCTTGTATTGAGAATAATATGACTATGCAAGATTTATATATTTTTAAGTAAGGTAAAGATGAAATTTTCTCAAAAAAATTGGCTCAATGGAGAAGTTTAGTTGGATTATTAATATACACCTTACATCCTTCAGACAGGCTAGAGATCTTTATTGGAAATTTGCAAGAGTAGATCTCATACGAGTTAGAAACAACAACTATTACCTATTTCGAACAAGTAATAGATTTATTAAGGAGAGCAGAGAAGGATCTCATTTGAAGAGGCCAAATAAAATTAAGAAAAATAGAGTACAGGACCAAGAAAACCTAATATAAGAAAAAACATGTTGGTGGTGATGGGATAGCGGATAATAGGAAAACCAACATTATTTTTGCTACTAGTACCTTGTAAAATATGGTATTTAGCAGGCCTCAAAAACCCCCACCAAGGAATTTCACTAGACTCAACCAACCTATTTTATTTGTCCTTAAGTAGCTTTTGGAAGCTAAGATGATTGAATTGTCTTCCATGAGGTAATCTGATACCAGAACTTGGTATAAGACTAATCAAAATTGTAAGTATCATAGATTATATAAGGGAACATGACACATTCATGTAAGAGGTTGAAACATGTGGTTCAGTACTTAATAGATGAGGGTTTTCTTGTCATAGAGGACTCCCAACCTGCTCCTAACCACAAAACTCCAACAAATCAACATCTTACTCAATATACACCTACAACTAGTCAAGATATGGGGATCTTCAAAAATCCCCTACCTAATCATCAGCAACAGATAACCAACCAGGTGCCTTATCATAATGTGCCACCTCCCTCAAACAACATGGTTGGCATAATAGTAACTAGTACAAGGCAACAAGCTCAAGCTCAATTGACTCAACAACCTCAATAGGAGATGATTTCTACATCCAACCAACCATCTAGATCACCCTTAGTTCTCAAAAGTACCAATAAAAGGAGCACAAGTGTAGAATAACCAACCTTAGCTTTGAAGACATAACCAAAAGTCTCCTTCGATATTCAAAAAAATTAAGTAACATGCCATCCAAGATTTCCTTCTTATATATTTTATAGACCTCCTATTCATAGGTAAGCCTTGTTGAATCTTCTAAGTCAACAATTTATCCCTCAATATATTCCTCCTAGTAATATATCTAATGTTGTAATCTCTCTTGGGATTAATCCCATATCTTTATATGATGATGATCTTCATCAAATTTGGAAGGGAATTCTCCCCTTTATATCATTACATACATTGGGGAAAATTTTATCAAGAGAATCTTAGTGGAAAATGGTTCCTCCCTAAATTTATGCACTTTTATTTTTTTCCAAAATATTGTATTAAAGGAGGAAGATTTAACCAAATCTAATGTCATCATAAAATATTTCAACAATGAATCTCAAGAAGTCTTTGGTATTTTATCCCTTACCCTTAGGGCAGGACCCAAGATCTTAGATAAATTATTTTATGTGGTATATTACCAAACATATTTTAATCTTCCTCTTGGATGCCCTTGGATTTACAATGAGTACTATCCCTTGTCACCATTCAGGGTGAACCTCATCCATGCAAAAGTTATTCAATGGTTGAGCAAGCTTAATCAAGTCTAAATTTCTATCCATTTGTTTCTCTACATAGAATTTCTTCTGCTTATTCTTCTAACATCATCAAGGAGTTTGAAAATTTCAAAATAAATGAGGAACCATCAATCACAATATCATCATGAGGATAAATCAACCTGCTCAATAAAAATCCTCTTATATATCTAGCCATGCTACCACCTTCACCTTGAACTATGGGTTTACCCCATAAAAAGGGTGAAAAAGTACACATCAAAATTTTTACCTTTATCTATGTGGGTATTTCCCTCAAAAAAAGATTTATGATAGCAACCTCTTTCTTGTAGAGTGAGGCTTTTCCCATTTTTATCTATCTAATGATTGCCCACTTCCTAAGTAGATCGTATCTAGTATGGGATATGTATGTAAGGGTTTGGGTCCATAATAGAAAGGTAATAAAGAGCCTTTGGAAGTTAAAATTTTGCCTAGGAGGTGTCGCATAGGTTACATCCCCAAAAAAAATCAACCCTTACTAGTTTATGATGATAAATTTGTCACTTATTCTAAATTTTTGAATCATCATGGCTTGGAATGGAGAAATGAGGATGAGCAACTGCCTTCTCCCTATAACATTATTTTACAATGTGATAAATTTGGTGCAACATGAGTTAGTTGTTACCCGAGGGGAATATTCTGAATGGGATACTCTTTGTGATATGGACCATGAAGATATCCTCTAAAATAGCTTATTATTTCATGGGTCAGTCCCTTGTGTTGTCCATGTTGAGTCTTCTAGTTCTCAAGAGGATTTTATTCCTATGTATCCTAAAGACCTTGAGTAGCTAGGAGTGATCCCTGACCCTTCTCGCTATGATGATGAATATCACATACTTATTAACGAGACCCTTTATTTTAATATAGGTTTCAAGAAAAGCCTTATAATCCTTATGTTAGAAAAGTTATTGTCCATGGACGAATAGGAGTAGTTGACCAATTTGTTAAAAGAATTTCAAGATAATTTTGCTTGGTCATATGTTGACATGCAAGTGCTTTATCCCTCCCTCACTATGCATCATTTGGTAGTTAGACCCAACATAAAGCATGTTAAGTAGAAACTTAGGAAGATGCATCCAAATTTCACCCTTTTAGTGAAGGAGCTCCAAAAACTCCTTGACATCAGTTTTATCAAATCTATCGACTATTCTGATTGGATCTCCAACATTGTTCCTATAGCTACGAAGGAAGGAAAAATAAAAATATGTACCAAATTTTGGTATATTAATTCAGTGTGTTCCAAGGATGATTTTACCCTTACCAACATAGATATGATCATAGATTTTTTTGCTATATATGGAATGCTTTCACTGATGGATAGTTTCTTAGAATGCAATCAAATCATGATTATCCCTAAGTACCAAGCCAAGATAAATTTCATCACTTCATGGGGCATTTTTTATTATAAATTCATGCCTTTTGGCTTAAAGAATGTTGACACCACATATCAAAGAGCCATGATTTATATCTTCCATAACTTGATGCATGATATTGTTGAGGACTATGTGGATGATCTTCTTGGTCGCTCCATAAATCGAGAAACTCATGTTCATGATTTAAGATGGATCTTTGAAAGACTTTGACATTAAAAGGTTTGTCTTAAGATCTCTAAGTGTGTGTTTGGATTAGGTTATTGAAAGCTTTTATGTTTCATAGTGTCTAGGTGAGGCATTAAAGTAGACCTTGCTAAGATATAAACCATCACTGATATGCCTCCTCCCTATAATTTGACCAAATTGCATAGCTTGCAAGGAAAACTTCAAGATATTTTTTGGTGCATAGCCTAGTTAGCCAATAAGTATCAACACTTTCTTAAGCTTGTTCAGAAATATGTAGTGTTCAAGTGGGATAATATGTGTCAAAGAGCCTTTGATGAACTCAAAAAGTATCTCACTTCCCTGCCTGTCTTAGTTCCCCCTATATTTGACAAGCATTTAATGTTTTACATAGTAGCTACAACTCATGATTTGGGGGCTATGCTCACTCAACATGATGATAAAAAGGAGTGATCTATCTACTATATCAGTAGAACCTTGGTTAGCTATGAAACCTAGTAAACTTCCTTAGAGAAGATTTACCTCATTGTTGTGTTTGCTTCTAAAACGTTATGACACTACATGCTTAGCCATAAGATATTGGTAGTCATGAAGTTTGATTCTATCTACTATGTAATATCAAAGCCCCATATTTCAGTTCAAGCCACTAAGTGGGTTCTATCCCTTAGTGAGTTCAACCTCATATTTATAAGTAAAAATACTATTAAAGATAAGGTGATTTCTAACCAACTAGTGTTGCTCCCCTAGAAGCGACCCATCCCTTAGTCGTTAACTTTTCTAACAAGTTTTTTAGCTTAGAAGTAGAAGAGCAAGAGTCTTGGACTTTTTTTTTTGATGGATATTATTTCTTGAAGGGTGTTGGTGCTAGAATTAATTTGGTTACCCCATAAAAATAACTCATCCCCCTTTAATTCAAGTTTCATTTCTCTTGCACTAATAATATTATAGAGTACAAAGCCTTGATCCTAGGTCTTAGATCTGCCTTATCCTTAAAGGTTAGAGTTATTTCATAAAATTCAATATTTTATGACTTTTAACTTATGGTTAATCATATCAATGACATATATCAAACCAAATATGATAATATAAAACCCTATAAGGATAATTTTACCAAGATTTTATCTACCTTCGATAGGGTAACCATAAATTTTGTCCCTAGATCATCTAACTACCATGTAAATTCCATGGCCACTGCAACATATTTGATCCCTTTAGAGTTATAAAATCATCAAGTGTTTATTATTATCGATAAACTCTAAGAGCTTGTATTCCTTTGTTCTACTCTCGTTCCATTAGATGTTCTAAACATCAAATTTTCTCAATATGAGCCTTAATACATAAACATATTTAAATTTATTAAGAATGGTTCGATGCCTGATGGCTTAGATTGCAATCAACAAAATATTTTGCAAAAAAGAGTGTGTCAATTCATCATAATTGGAAATACTTTATATCGATGTTCTTTTGAGGGTATCCTCTTGTGATTACTTAACTCTGATGAAGCTCGACTAGCTCTCGGTGAAGCTTGTGGAGGTTATTTTAGTGGTAATGTTATTGCTAAGAAGTTCCATTAGATCAGATACTATTGGAATTCCTTGGATAAATATGCATGTGACTATGTTTGATGTTGTGACAAGTGTCAATGCCATGACAACATTGTTCATGCTTCTTCTCAAAACCTTTAGGTTATTTATTCTCCTTGGACATTCTCCATGTGGGGATTGGACATTAATAGAAATATTAACCCAACATTGTCAAATGGTCATAAGTTTATCATAAAAGAAACAAAGTACTTCACTAAGTAGGTCAAAGCCATACCCTTGGCCATGATGACTAAAGCCTAAATATCCAAATTCATCTTCAACCAAATCCTTTGTAGGTATGGGATCCCTTAAGTGATTATTTTTATAATGCAACTCCTTTTAAGAATTAGTATATCCATAAAATTTGTGCTAAGTGCAAGTGGTCAACTCCATATTACCCCCAGGGTAATGGTAAAGCCAAAGCATAGAATAAGTCCTTAGTTAAGTTTCTCAATAAGTAGGTTAGTAGGACCAATCGAGACTGGCATATCCAACTTTATCCTACCTTGTGGGCTTATCATAATAGCATGTGTAATCCTACAAGTGCATCTCTGTATATCTTGATCTATGACATTGAGGTATTTTTTTGTTTGAGTTAGAGGTTATTTCATTACACATCTTGTTGTAGATGCCTCAGTCGATGATGAGTATCATTTAGAGCATTCAAACTAATTGTATTTGTTGGATGATAAGTGCATTCATACCTTAGTTAATCTTCAAGCCTATCAAAATAGGCTCAAGCAACCTTACTCTAAGAAATTTTGCAATCATTATTTTGAGGTTGGGGATCTTGTCCTCAAGAAAAACCAAAAGAACACTAATGCTCGATCAGATTTGAAAGGAAAAATTTAGCTTAATTGGCTAGGCCCATTTGTCATAATGGCCAAGTTTGGCTTAAAATATTATTTTTTAGCATCGTTGGATGGTAAGAATCTTAAAGAACCAATGATCATAATTCACTTAAAAAGATAAATTCATTCTCATCATCTTCTTTTTTTTTCTTCCTCTTTTTTTAATCTTCTCTCTTAATCTATTTTTGCTCCTTTTTTTTTTGTTTGCATCTGTTAGCTTGCTCATTATGCATGATTGCTTATCATATTGCATGGAATGTTGGAAATACTTCTCTTTTGCATATTTTGCTTGTCATCTAGTTAGCTCTTTGTTGCTTGATCATGCTTGCATAACTTGATCATATAGTTTTGGGAGACTTTTCCATGAGGTAAGTGATGAAACCTATTTAGGTTCTAGCTAATATGCATTGCACTCATGCTAGGTAACTGAAGCTAAGCAAGCCCCACACCTAGGAAATATTCCTTGACATTGAAAGTATCAATAATTATATTTTTTTGTAAGTCAAGGGTTATTGTTCTTCATCTCTTGTATATCCTTGTACTTTGCATATTATTTATTCTTATTTTCTCAAATATAATAGACATATGTTCCTTATTCTATCTATGCATCTTGTTTTTCTTACACTTATCCTTGTTTGATATTTTTATTGTTAAGGGGTCCTTGTGGGATAGTATATATATTGCATGAATATCACTTATAGTGTTCATATGGTTGTTGACTATTCTACGCACATCTCTTAGCTCTTGGAATTACAAACAAGGTACAAACACACTACTTGTTCAATATTATTCTCTCAAGCTAATGCCCTTATCAAGTTGCACTTCTTCTGACCATTTGTAGACACCACACCCCTATCGTCTTGCTATTTATTTTCATTTTGGCTTAGTTATCTCCACACCCATTACAAGGATAACTTCATGGTCACCAGAAATGATAGCCCACACTTAGACCATTTATAATCACACATCCTAATGGGTATCACTAAACAACAACCACTAGTGAGTACATACCTATAGTAGGTTCTTTGCTCCATATTTGGTTACTAGCGAGCACCACCCATAGCGGGTTCTTATCTCCATATTTGGTCACTAGCAAGCACACACCCATAGCAGGTAACACCCTATGATTTTTTCTTTTTATTATAACACCCTCATAGTATAACTTCACGACCACTCATGAATACTACACCCCCAATGGGTTCTACTCCATATTGACTATTTGTGAGCATACATCCTCATAGCGTTGTTCTCCCCTTTTATTTTTCAATTAGTTTATGATCATTTGATCATAATAACTCTTTATATTCTAAGTTGATCCAAACGCATATTTTTTGTTCTTTTATTGACCTATTGTTGACTTTCTTCTTCTTATTCTTCTTCTTCCTTTTCTTATTTCTCTTATTTCTCTTATTATTTATTTTCAAGTTCATGCCATGTCCTTATGAGGTACAAATTTGCTCTAGTGAAAATTCGCAGTCCCTTCTTACAAGGCATGAATTTGGCTAGAGTGTTGTTTTTCTCTCATTTTCTTCCTTCTCTTCTTTCTTCCATCATTCTTTTGTGCCTCCAATCATCTAGTCATGCATTTCATTTCATTTTTGTATTAGCATTCATGCATTTGCATTTAGTTAGTCCATCATGCATTTAGTTAGTTCCTCATGCATTTACTTAGTTTTCATTTATGCAATCAAACTATTTATATCTTTTTTCATATTAAAAAAAAATATACCCCCACATTTTCTAAAAACAACACAGTAAAAAATAATAAAATAAAATTTATATATAAAAACAACTAGTTGTATTCCTCATGTACAATAGAGTGTGTATTGGTTGGTGTGCCACCATGGAATCTTGGCACACTTGACCACTGCCCTAAGCCTAGGGATGCTTGCCACACTAAAAAAAATGACATATCACCATGATCTAGACCATGATTGACCATGTGTCTAAACATAGGATGATGGAGGTACCCTCTACTCCATTGGAACCACCTAAAAATATAGGGTCTAGTAGATGGTATCCCTCCATATAGATGCCTCCACCCTCTCCCCTACCCTTTGTAGATTTTCCTATAGTAATAAAATCCCCTAGATCTATTGTTTGGTGACAACATCCATCCCCTTAGCTTGAGCCTACTATCATTCCTACTTTAACTGGCTCATCTCCCCACTAAAGCAGTCTACCTCAAGTATCATCACATATTGTTGGCAATTTTGGGTTTGAGATCCTAGCTCCTTGTCTATGAGGTTGTCATTGATGTCAAAATGAAATGGCATTAATGTTAAGAGGATGTGTTGGCTTCAAAGGTGAAATATTCCAAGAGAATATTCTTAAGAGAATCCGGAGAGATTCCATTGGATAAGGTTTTTGGAAAGGGTTTTTATTAAAACCAAGTTAAATGGTTTTTATTAAAACCAATGGAGGTTCTCTTTATTATTTAATTATTATTTAAAACCCTTCAAGGTTTTAATTAATTAATTATTTAATTAATTAAGGGAGAAAATATTTTTAATTTATTAGAAATACAAGGTTTTTAAACCTTTTTTATTCTTAATTTATTAAAATTAATTAAGGGTTTTTTAACCCTTTAGAAAGCAATTTCGATTAAATTCGAAATTATGTTTCTCTGCCGCCGACGTGTTCTAAAGTCCACGATTGGACTATAAATATGGGAAGGATCCTAAGGTTTAACTCCTCTTGAGAATTTTGAATGCATTAATTTTTGGCTGCGATCGATGCTTTGTTGACGTCGTGGAAGAAGAGAGCTCGCGTTTGAAAAACTTACGAAGTGCTTGTTCGTTGAAGTGGTAGGAAGTCTGTCTTAGACTTCGTTAGCCCCTTGTGGGCTAGTGGAAGCATAGGCTGTGTTTGGGCTTTGCATAGGTGGAGGTCTACGTTTCGATTCCCGCGGAGGGAGCTATGCATGGATTAAGTCACGTTTTTGTTAAAATGTATTTTTGTGCCACGATTTTCGGATTCGTCAAAGGCAGCCATTCCGTGATTTTCGATTTCGTCAAAAGCAACCATTCTATGATTTTTGGATTTGTCAAGGGCAGCCATTCCACATTTTTCGGATTTTTCAAGGGCAACCATTCTAAGGTGTGATTAATTTCTTGATATAATTTTTGGCTTTGTTTAGCGTTGTTTAAAATACATAGGAGAAATAAGGGGATATTTCTTTGGTTGTATTTTTGAGATTAGTCTTTTGCTATGCTAAAGTTTAAAATGGAGATATAAGGTGTAAGTTTTGGTTCTTGTGTTCTTGGCTTCTTTGGTGGTAGTTTTCAAAAGAAGAAAAGCTAAAAGGTGCTCTAAGGAAAGTTTTTATATATGCTCATTTATCTTGGTTCTAACCCTAACTTGGTTGGAAGTTTGAGGGTTGTGTGTGGTGACAACTTTAAGGATCAATTTTCTTCTACTCCAATAAGGTATGGGCACATTCTTCTTATGAGTATGATTGGTGTATGTTTTCTAAAATAAGGTTGGAGTGAAAAGGTTTTCAACTAGGTTGTCTTTGATTGGGTGTAAATCCTATTTTCTGGTTTGTTGAAGACTACTTATGCATTGTTATCCTTAAGGAGAGTTTTTGATGAATGCATAATTTTTGGTTTGAGATAGTGGAAGCTTTGTGCACTAGGGTTTGTATTTGTGAGTCAAGCTACTTGCATTGAGTTGGTGGAACCCTTGGTTGGCTGTTTTGAGTTTGATGGTTGAGTTGCTTCCATAGAGGTTGTTTGATCAAGTTATTGCTTTACTTGATTCATGATATTGGGCTTACTCCATTGAGTTGATTTGATCAAGTTATTCTTTGCATTTGGTGATATTGTGTTGGTGGCTGTTTTGTTCAAATATCTTTGGAGGAAAAAGGATTTCTACTTGTTTCCTTTTCTTGTGATGATTGGTTGAATGCTTCAAGGTTAATGTTGAGTTGAATGATGTTGGTTAAACCTAATCTATAAGAATTGTTGTTAAAGCCCTAATTGGTTGAGAAAATATATTGGTTGTGGAAAGAACATGAGTATCATTGTTATATGAGATATTGCTTGTTTGGCAATTGTTGGGTTGTGTTTCATGTTCTTGAGAAAAGCATACTACATCTATCTTATTCTTTTGAGATTGAGATTGAGTTGAGATTGATATTGGGAGTTAAGTATAGATCATATTGAGTCTCTAAAAATTCTCTTTATGTTTCTATGAGATTTGAGATTGAGATTTGAGATTGATATTTGAGATTGAGATTTGATATTGAGATTGAGAGTTAAGTATAGAACATATTGAGTCTCTAACAATTCTCTTTATGTTTCTATGAGATTTGAGATTAAGATTTGGAGTTAAGTATAGAACATATTGAGTCTCTAAAAATTCTCTTTATGCTTCTATGAGGTTGATGAATCACATTGGGTCTCTAACAATTCTCTTTGTGGGTTCATGCTAAGCAAGTTTTTATTGGTGAACTTGTGAGTTGTTTTGGACAGGTTCCGTTGGGGACTTGTGAGCAGGTTTTGGACAGGTTTCGTTGGGGACTTGTGAGCAGGTTTTGGACAGAGTTCGATGGGGACTTGTGAGCAGATTTGGACAGGTCCTAGCAGAGGACTTGTGAGTCGAGATTGATAGTTCTATCAGAGAACTTGAGGACAGAGATACATTGGTTCTATCAGAGAACTTGAGGATAGATTTGGCAAGTCTTTGAGAAGGCTTATGGATAGAGGATTGATTTGTTCAAGAGTTGGATAGATGTGACAGACAGAGGAAGACTTGTACTAGACCGACTGACTGTGTTTGGTACAGGTTGCTGAGCTGTTGTGGATGTGATCATAGAAGGTAGAGGTCTCTTAGGCTAAGCATTGAGGACAAGAGGTCTTCGATGGAAAGGATTTCCACGTGTTTGCAAGAGGTAGAGACAGTTGATCTTCTGAGGGATCATATCTAGAGTAGAGGGGAAGGTATCTCCTTTGCGCAGAGGCTCATAAATTTAGATTGGGGGAAGGTATCTCCTTTGGGCAGAGGCTCATAAATTCAGATTGGGGGAAGGTATCTCCTTTGAGCAGAGGCTCATAAATTCAGATTGGGGGAAGGTATCTCCTTTGAGCTGAGGCTCATAAACATTGTAATTGGGAAGGTTTCCCAAAGAACTTTGAGATAAATTTTAGAGAAAAGTTTTGTGGACGTAGCCTGAGCATTTTGGGTGAACCACGTTAAAATTGGTGTCACTTTGTGGATGATTTTGTGCATTGCTTTGATATTGCTTTGGGTATATTGCTTTACTATTTTGAAGTATAAAGGAAAAAGTAAAAAGAGGTCTTATACTGTTCACCCCCCCCTATCAGTATAACCTTGTGTTCTTCAATTGGTATCAGAGCGGGTGCCTTCGAAAAGTTTAACAGCTTGAAGGGAAAGCTAGTAAAGAACACAATGGATCATTCAAGTGGCAATGCAACACCTATTCTTGATGGGTCAGATTTGTGTCTTTGGAGTGCAAGGATGAAGGTTCATCTAATGGCACTTGGGAATGAGGTTTGGGAAGTGATTGAATATGAGTACACTATTCCTGAACATGGTTCTAATACTAAAGAATAAAGGATCCTACATCACAGTAATTCAAAAGCAATGAATGCAATCCTGAAAGGCTTACGTGAAGCGGATCTCACCAAAGTGATTCACTGCAAGATAGCTAGTGAAATGTGGAATCAGTTTAAGGTGGTTCATACAGGTGATACAAATGTCAGAAAGGCCAAGTTGAGACACTTCAAAGGTATGTTTAAACAACTCAAAATGAATGATGATGAAAATATTAGTGACTACATGCTTCGTATGGATGAGGTTGTTAACTCCATGAAAGACTTAGGTCTTGAGCTTGCTAAAAATGATGTTTGTGATAAGATTTTAAGATCTCTTCCTAATAGATTTAGTGAAAATATTTCTGCTATTGAGGAAGCTAAAGATTTGGATAATTTGAAAAAGGATGAGCTCCATAGTATACTTGCAGCATTTGAGTTGAGAACTCAAGTGAAGGTTGATGTCAATAAAGAGGCAGCTTTCAAGGCTACCAAGAAATCCAAGGGTAAACAGCTTCAAGAGAGTGATGAGTCTTCTAGTGATGAAGAGGCATATTATAGCAATAAAGGCAAGTTCTCTAGAAAGCACAAAAGTATGAAAAATGTAAGATGTTTCAATTGTGGAAAGTTTGGTCATTATGCTACTGACTGTATCGTTGCCAAGGATGAAAGTGATGAAGATAAACAGGATTCTAAGAGCAAGGATTCTAAAAAGGACAAGCATCACAAAAAGATCAAAGATGAGCACAACAATCAAGGAAAGAGGTATTCTCACAAGCACAAGAAGAGTTTCTACCTAGACAAAGCAAGTAAGTGTTCTAGTAGTGATAGTGAAATTTCTTCAAGTGATAATGAAAATGAGATGTTGTTCATATCAGAAAAAGAGGAAGAACCAAAACATAGATTCATTATCATGAAATGTCTTAGATGTGGAAATTTTGGTCACCTTGAGGATGATTGCTCAAATAATGATTTGATTTCTAGTATGTATGAGGATGCTTCATAAAACTATAAGGAAGATGCTTGTATGGTTTTTGAAAAAGGTAGCACCTCTAGTGATAAGAAATCTAAAAAAGGCTTTGATGATTCTAAAAGCAAACATATAGAGGAAGGTGAAGTAGATATTAAAGGTGAACTTATTAGTGCTCTTAGTGCTTTGAAAAAGGAAAGAAAGAAGAATGCTAGACTCAAGGATAAGTTAGATGAATGTTGTATGGAGAGAGATGATCTTATAGAAAGTCTTGACTTCTCTATAGCTAAGACACAATAACTCAAGGATGAGTTAGAGTCTAAGGTTCTTGAGTATAGTGAGTTAGAAAAAAAAATGGCTTCTTTGAAAGAGGAAACTAAAGAGTACAAGGATAAGCTTCACAGGTTTCAAGATAGCTCCAAAAAGGTTAAGTCACTCATCAAAGGTCAAAGAAAGACAACAGATAAAACAGGCCTTGGTTTTGTTAAGTCACACAAGGAACAAGTTGGAGAGTCTAGTAAGAGACTCCAAAAGGAAGAGAGTTCTGATGAGGAAAGTATTTCAGATCATGAGTCCTTGAATGATAGATGCACAAAAACAGAAAACAGAATTCAGAATGAGAAGAAGAAGAAGTTTTCAGGACCCAAGAGGTCAAATAAAGGAAAGTTTCAAGGTAGATGTTTTGCTTGTCACAAGTTTGGTCACATGGCTTCACATTGCATGGCTCAAGTGAAGAAGGTAAATGACAGTTTCAAAAGTGCTAGTTACTTTCAAGGGTATTGCTACTCTTGTCAATAGTTTGGGCACAAGGCTGTTTATTGCAATGCAAATAATCAGAACAGGTTTGGCCGAACGAGTTTGGTCGGAATAGGTTTAGTCAAAATCGGTGGATTCAAAGAACAGGTATGCCTAAAAGAAATAACATTGTTACTTGTTATAAGTGCAACAATGAAGGTCACACAGCTAGACAGTGTAGAGCTGAAATTCCAGAATACAGGAACAAGAACAGTGGCATGATCAGGTCCAAGGATCAAGGCATGGATAAGAACAGGGATGAGAAAAAGAACAAGAACAATGACAAGAACAAGAATATGGACAAAGATCTCAAGAGAAGGCCCGAAAAGGAAGTTATAGACGTTGATGATGATTAGTGCCTAATGGGAGTTTTACTCCCACCCCAGAATTAATCACCTCAATAGGAGGTGGGGGAGGGACTAAGCTAAGAGGCTCATTCTTAGTCCCGAGCCCCAAAGGTGACCCTTTGCCATTGATGACAAAGGGGGAGAGATTTGAGTAAGGGGGAGAGCCTCAAGACAGGTGGAGCTATTTATGTTGAGTTTTTGTTGTTGAGAAGTATGGTTTGCCATCAATGACAAAGGGGGAGATTGTTGGCAATTTTGGGTTTGAGATCCTAGCTCCTTGTCTATGAGGTTGTCATTGATGTCAAAAGGAAATGGCATTAATGTTAAGAGGATGTGTTGGCTTCAAAGGTGAAAGATTCCAAGAGAATCTTCTTAAGAGAATCCGGAGAGATTCCATTGGATAAGGTTTTTGGAAAGGGTTTTTATTAAAACCAAGTTAAATGGTTTTTATTAAAACCAATGGAGGTTCTCTTTATTATTTAATTATTATTTAAAACCCTTCAAGGTTTTAATTAATTAATTATTTAATTAATTAAGGGAGAAATTATTTTTAATTTATTAAAAATACTTAAAGGTTTTTAAACCTTTTTTATTCTTAATTTATTAAAATTAATTAAGGGTTTTTTAACCCTTTAGAAAGCAATTTCGATTAAATTTGAAATTACGTTTCTCTGTCGCCGATGTGTTCTAAAGTCCACGATTGGACTATAAAGATGGGAAGGATCCTAAGGTTTAACTCCTCTTGAGAATTTCGAATGCATTAATTTTTGGCTGCGATCGATGCTCTGTTGACGCCGCGGAAGAAGAGAGCTCGCATTTGAAAAACTTACAAAGTGCTTGTTCGTTGAAGTGGTAGGAAGTCTGTCTTAGACTTTGTTAGCCCCTTGTGGGCTAGTGGCAGCATAGTCTGTGTTTGGGCTTTGCGTAGGTAGAGGTCTGCATTTCGATTCGTCAAAGGCAGCCATTCCGCGATTAAGTCACGTTTTTTTTAAAACGTATTTTTGTGCCATGATTTTCGGATTCGTCAAAGGCAGCCATTCCGCGATTTTCAGTTTCGTCAAAAGCAACCATTTTGTGATTTTTGGATTTGTCAAGGGCAGCCATTCCACATTTTTCATATTCTTCAAGGGCAGCCATTCTAAGGTGTGATTAATTTCTTGATATAATGTTTGGCTTTGTTTAGCATTGATTAAAAGACATAGGAGAAATAAGGGGATATTTCTTTGGTTGTATTTTTGAGATTAGTCTTTTGCTATGCTAAAGTTTAAAATGGAGATATAAGGTGTAAGTTTTGGTTGTTGTGTTTTTGGCTTCTTTGGTGGTAGTTTTCAAAAGAAGAAAAGCTAAAAGGTGTTCTAAGGAAATTTTTTATATATGCTCATTTATCTTGGTTCTAACCCTAACTTGGTTGGAAGTTTGAGGGTTGTGTGTGGTGACAACTTTAAGGATCAATTTTCTTCTACTCCAATAAGGTATGGGCACATTCTTCCTATGAGTATGATTGGTGTATGTTTTCTGACATAAGGTTGGAGTGAAAAAATTTTCAACTAGGTTGTCTTTGATTGGGTGTAAATCCTATTTTCTGGTTTGTTGAAGACTACTTACGCATTGTTATCCTTAAGGAGAGTTTTTGATGAATGCATAATTTTTGGTTTGAGATAGTGGAAGCTTTGTGCACTAGGTTTTGTATTTGTGAGTCAAGCTACTTGCATTGAGTTGGTGGAACCCTTGGTTGGCTGTTTTGAGTTTGATGGTTGAGTTGCTTCCATAGAGGTTGTTTGATCAAGTTATTGCTTTACTTGATTCATGATATTGGGCTTACTCCATTGAGTTGATTTGAACAAGTTATTCTTTGCATTTGGTGATATTGTTTTGGTGGCTATTTTGTTCAAATATCTTTGGAGGGAAAAGGATTTCTACTTGTTTCCTTTTCTTGTGATGATTGGTTGAATGCTTCAAGGTTAATGTTGAGTTGAATGATGTTGGTTAAACCTTGTCTATAAGCATTGTTGTTAAAGCCCTAATTGGTTGAGAAAAGATATTGGTTGTGGAAAGAACATGAGTATCATTGTTATATGAGCTATTGCTTGTTTGGCAATTGTTGGGTTGTGTTTCATGTTCTTGAGAAAAGCATACTACATCTATATTATTCTTTTGAGATTGAGATTGAGTTGAGATTGATATTGGGAGTTAAGTATAGATCATATTGAGTCTCTAACAATTATCTTTATGTTTCTATGAGATTTGAGATTGATATTTGAGATTGATATTTGAGATTGAGATTTGAGATTGAGATTGAGAGTTAAGTATAGAACATATTAAGTCTCTAACAATTCTCTTTATGTTTCTATGAGATTTGAGATTGAGATTGGGAGTTAAGTATAGAACATATTGAGTCTCTAACAATTCTCTTTATGCTTCTATGAGGTTGATGAATCACATTGGGTCTCTAACAATTCTCTTTGTGGGTTCATGCTAAGCAAGTTTTTCTTGGTGAACTTGTGAGCTGTTTTGGATAGGTTCCATTGGGGAATTGTGAGCAATTTTTGGACAGGTTTCGTTGGGGACTTGTGAGCAAGTTTTGGACAGGTTCTAGTAGAGGACTTGTGAGCTGAGATTGATAGTTCTATTAGAGAACTTGAGGACAGAGGTACATTGGTTCTATCAGAGAACCTAAGGACAAAATTGGAAAGTCTTTGAGAAGGCTTGTGGATAGAGGATTGATTTGTTCAAGAGTTGGACAGATCTGACAGACAGAGGAATACTTGTACTAGACCGACTGACTGTGTTTGGTACAGGTTGCTGAGCTGCTATGGACGTGATCATAGAAGGTAGAGGTCTCTTAGGCTAAGCATTGAGGATAGGAGGTCTTCGATGGAAAGGAGTTCCATGTGCTGGCAAGAGGTAGAGACAGTTGATCTTCTGAGGGATCATATCTAGAGTAGAGGGGAAGGTATCTCCTTTGATCAGAGGCTCATAAATTTAGATTGGGGGAAGGTATCTCCTTTGGGCAGAGGCTCATAAATTCAGATTGGGGGAAGGTATCTCCTTTGAGCAGAGGCTCTTAAATTCAGATTGGGGGAAGGTATCTCCTTTGAGCCTAGGCTCATAAACATTGTAATTGGGAAGGTTTCCCAAATAACTTTGAGATAACTTTTAGAGAAAAGTTTTGTGGACGTAGCCCAGGCATTCTGGGTGAACCACGTTAAAATTGGTGTCACTTTGTGGATGATTTTGTGCATTGCTTTGATATTGCTTTGGGTATATTGCTTTACTATTTTTAAGTATAAAGGAAAAAGTAAAAAGAGGTCTTATACTGTTCACCCCCCCTCTCAGTATAAGCTTGTGTTCTTCACATATTACTTTATGAGTGTCATGCTCAAGGCACTTCATATCCCCTCTATACTCTTGGTCCTATCCTCCTATAGTAGGTCCATCATCCTTTACATGGTCATTATCCAAGCCTACAATACCTTTGTATCTCTCCCTATATCTCCTTGACTCATGGTACCACTAGGTTCCATCACTGTTGATGTAGAGGCACCCCTTGTTATCCCACTCAACCCAACTACTATAACTATGGGAGTACCTTCGATTGTTTCCCTTCTATTTGAGCCAAAGAGGTTTATGATCATCCTCATGGCCATCACCATCTCTACCCTAACCCATACCATTGCTTAATTGGATGGGTTTGTAACCCTTCATCATTGCTCAGTGGTGCATCGGATAGCCTCTCACAAGGCTAGCTACACTCATTGGGTCATAACATAGTGTCTCTACATTAGCATTATTGGGGAGATCCTTGGGAGCATAATGATCCTATACCATATCCTATAGTTGTGGGCCACCTCAACATCGTCCACCCCTACATTGATATATAGTGGTTCATATAGATCCTCCTTTATAAACCTCCCCACATCAAGGTCCTCTTTAATCCCTAATGTATCTCCTTGAACCCGCTTAAACTAGTAGTAACCTAAGTTTGGTATCTCCTATAAGATGTTGAACTACCTCTAGACATGATCAAATTGAAAGAGCTCCAAATCATATTGGTCTACAACCACCCATAGGGTCCTCCTAACCCTAACAAGCTCCTCCTCATCCTCCGTATAGTTAGTGTGTTGATGCCACAACCACCAGATAATATGATGATCTTGTAGCTCATTGATCATCCATCTCCCTAGTGGTAGAATCCTTATGTATGTCCTTTGGACTCCATCGGAGTGATGGGACCACATATATGTTATTAGATACTTTGGATCAAGCTATAGTCCTAGAAATGCATACAATATTTAAATTATCATGTGCTCCTAGCATCAGACCTGGATAAAATTCATGCACACTAGCCCTATATGTTGCTTATACATGATATTGTATAATATTATGTATAAGTGGGCTAACATGTATGACCCACATGCAAACCTAACATATTGGTCATGCATGTTTGAAACTACCACTACCAATGCCCATGACAAGTGTTGCCTCCTAGTGTGGCATACTAGAATCCCTACCACCACCCCACAAAGCATAGTCATCAGTGCCCTAAATCCATATCATGTAGAAATCTCATTAACATAGAGCTCACTCTATTAGACATCATGTGTTTGATCCCTCGATAGTCTCTACAATGTTGCCTATGGCACCTGTGTCCTATAAACTACCCTCTCCCTAATGGGGATGTGCAAGATGTGCCACACATCCTCCAGTGTGATGGCCATCTCCCTTGTTGATAACTAGAAGGTTGATGACTTTGGGTACCATATCTTCACCAATGCTATTGGTAGCACTTTATCTAAATCCACCCAAGGCATCTCTACTAGATGTAATAGCCCTATTTCTCATAGGACATATTTTTCCACTATGATAAGCTACTCTAGGGACCCCTCTAGTGTGTTGGACCACCACTCTCTACTCTTGAGAACATCTAGCTATAAAACCACATTAAATAAAAAACAATCATGTAAAAAAAA
Organism: Wollemia nobilis; assembly: GCA_028583015.1. Classification (NCBI taxonomy): domain Eukaryota; kingdom Viridiplantae; phylum Streptophyta; class Pinopsida; order Araucariales; family Araucariaceae; genus Wollemia; species Wollemia nobilis. The sequence goes on along the minus strand of JAQPPZ010002907.1, from coordinate 11,536,128 downwards.
GTAATATATACATATAAAACAAAATTCTAATAAAAATCACCAACAACATTTTTTCTCACACCTCTCTTTTTTCTCTCTTATTTGTATTTTAATCTTTTTCTTCCTTAGATTCGTGACCCTCTTTTTAGGGAATGAATTTGTGATTCCATGCCCCGCATGGTTAGGGAATGAAATAAAATTTATTGTCAATCCACCTAGGCCATAAAATTTGAAACTGTGTTGGGCCTGACTGAATTCAAGGTTGCCCTCATGAATTCATGTTAGGACTCACGTTAGTAATTTCTTCCAAAAATAATAAAAAATAACTTTTTTCTAATCTAGCCTAATCTAGAGTTTAGGTTTTGGCTCTTACCTATGCCCACTCTATTGCTATGCCGGCCTCACCCCTCATAATGGCTGAACGGTGCATTAGAAGAGCCTTTTCTTTTCTCTAAAGTTCTACTTCTATTCTTCGCATAGTGAAAATGAATTCATTTTCACCCCTTTTTTCCTTGTATGCCTTTTTTATCTCTACTCTTTCTTCTTTTCTCTTTCTCTTTTTTTCTTGTCGCTCTTTTTTTTTTATGTCCACCTTCTTCAAGTTTCCTTAATATTATTGCATTCCCTCTAAAACTTGAGGTGGCACCCTGACCAAAGAGGCATTAAAGATATTAATACCTCATTTTGCATGTAAACTTTCAAAGTTTTTGGAATGACACCATTTTTGCACCACCCCTTCTTCTAAACCATCCACCCCTTTTGTTTTTATTTTTCTTCACCCATAGGTGTCTACATTTTTTTTTAATGCATTTATTAGACCATAAATGCATCAAAGAGGGGGCAAAATGTAGACATAGAAATTTGACCCATCAAAATGAGTTATTTTCCCCTTATAATCCCTAATAAGTTCCTCAAAGTGTTAAGTGCAATATTTGAGCCTTCTTTCCCCCCTGTTATTGCTTTTTTCTTGGCCTTGCCAAATCCATAGTCATCCAGGATAGGGCATGAATTCAACAAAATTGGATTTTTCTCCTAGAAAATTCTAAATTTGGGTTGACCTCTTCTATGTCAACCATAGACCAAGGTTGTTTTTCATTTTTCTACATTTTTTGCCTCCAAAACATCTTATAAATAAGAGGATTGGATTGAGGAACTGGCCAATATATTGTTAGAGCATTTTTCTCTCAATGTTAAAAAGAAAACTACACTAACTGATCTTTACAATCTTTGCCAATTTGAAGATGAGGCTATCTTGGATTACAGATCTTGAAGGATATTGATTATAACCAAATTTTCATTCACTTTTCCCATGACTAAGCTCACTTTAATGTTCACAAGGAGTTTTTCGAAGACCATATTTTTATTACTGCAACTCCAGCAATATCGCACACTTAAGGAAGCTTTAAATCAAGCCTAAATTATTGAATATATCAAAATCCAAGAGGGTGAGATCAAACTCAAAAATAAAGAGTGGCCTAACAAGAATTCTAAAGGTAATTTTAATAAAAAATCTAAGTGTACTCAAATAAATCATGTGGTATTGATTACATGATCCCATTCCAACCAAATATCTCAATATCCACCTCCACAACAACAACAACCTCAACCTCAGTCTCAAAAACCTTAACCTCATAACCTATCCCACCTTGTTTTCCCACACCTTTTTACCTTACCCTACAACCTTCCACTTTTCTTACCCCTCACCATAATAGATCCACTACCTCAGTTGCATGTCATCCTAAACCCACCACCTTGACATCCATGCCCCCATAATAAACCAATGCATAAGCCCCCACTGCATCCTTATATACCTCTACCACTCCTTCCATGATAACCACATTCAAATTAATTTCTCTTGCTATGAAACTAGGTCCCCCTTCATCATTCATCATTGTTAAAGTCACCATATCACTCCCCTTAATATCTACTATCGCATCCTCCATTGTAGTATCCCAAACCATTTGCCCTTCCACTCAATAAAAACCACCCCCTCCTCTAGAATACCCTTGCACATACAGGTCCATCCTTGACACTACACATGCCACTCATACTCCTTTTCCTTCTTCTTCATCTGAGCCATTGCTCCATGTCATGCATGATAGGGCATCCTCTCCTTCATCCATACCTCAACACACTCACATCATAGTCCACATGACCAATCATGATATAGGCAAGTACTTCTTACAAAACGTCACTTTTACCCCATCACTTATAAAGTTAGCTAGGGATTATGATTACCCACGAGACCCTCCTATATCTAGAGATGCAATCTACCCTATGGGATCTTCTCCCAATCATATAAAGTTTGTATATGGGGGCATGAACACTACCTTTGATAAACCTCCTAATAGAGATACCAAACCCCCATTTTATGGCAATACACACTTTGTGTCTAACTCTTCAATTGGAAAGGATATGGTATTGTCCACTACAATCAAGGCACTCATGACATTATTTAACCTCATTATCAATTAGATAATGATAGATCTAGTCTATAGTATGGTAGTTTCTCCTTACCTACCCTTATTTAATATGAGCTTCAATGTATCACTCTTGGTCTCAAGGATGATAGCAATTATGATTGCATCAATCCAAAATCCACACATGATTCATTAAATGATCCTCTCCAAATAGATACCATTGATTACTTTTTTTCTGACTCCTCAAGAGATGAGCTCGATGAGATATATGAGAAATTTTTGATTGCTTATTATAGCTCTAAAGAGGACTCATCCCCCATAATTCCCATCATAGATCCCATGGACAATGATAAATTCTACCTACATATCATTCATATTCCCCACCCCATCATTCATGTTCTCCTCCATTTGGAGTGCATTGATCCTCTCATCTACCATTGACCGTAATCCTCATTAGCTCATATGAACCCTCATCCTCCCATTCTAGCCCAACTCCTCCCTCATAAGCATGGGAACCCATAATCTAATCCACTCCCTTACCTATTCCCTTAGGTCAAAATGATTTCCATTGACCTACTTGCCCTTCTCTACAATTCAAATTGCTCTTCTAACATTCATATTGATCCTGATATCATCAAATTCAACCACATTTCCTGTTCCCCTTCCCCCTTGAAATTCCTTCCTTTTGACCAACTTCTTTGTGATGTCAGCATGTACCTCCCTTCTTCCTTTATTGTCTCTTCTCTTATTTATCAAGCCAACCTCACTGACACTAGATATTTGATCCCAATGAATGTTGTTGATGACATACATATTATACCCACTCCTCATTAGTTAGAAGAGGCTTATCATATGCTCATTGAGGATACCATTGATGTAGATCTTAGCATTGAGCCTACAAACCCCCAGATCGTTAAAATTGAAAAAGGTCTTTCATCTAATGAAAGGAAGAACTTTATTGCCCTTTTGACCAAATATGAATAAGTTTTTGCCTGTTCATATAAGGACACACCTAGATTAGACTCAAACTTGGTTGTTCATAATATTAGCTTGCATCCTGATGCTAAACCAATTAAGAAAAAATTATGAAAAATTCACCCCATCATAGCCCTCATGGTCAAGGAAGAAATTTAATAGCTTTTAGACATGGGTTTTATTCAACGCATTGATTACCTGAAGTAGCTCTCAAACATGGTACCTATTAGTAAATCCAATGGGGAGATTCACGAATGCATTGATTTTTGTGATTTGAACAAAGCATGTACCAAAGACAACATTCCTTTTCCTAACATCAATACACTTGTAGACTCCATCGTCAGCCATGAAATGTTGCCCCTTATGGATGGTTTCTCAGGATATAATCAAATTCATGTCAATCCTACAGACCAACACAAAACATAATTTACAACACCTTAGGGGATGTTTTGCTACAAAGTCATGTCATTCAGCCTCAAAAATGTGAGAGCTACTTATCAGTGTGCCATAAAATACAAATTCCATAATTACATGCGTAAGGTTATTGAATACTATGTGGATGACCTCTTGGATAAATCTAAAACTTGTCTTGGGTATGCTACACAAAGATTTCAAAAGGCTCCTTGAGCACAATGTGTGACTTAATCCTAAGAAATGTGTCTTCGATATCACTTCTAGTAAAATATTAGGGTTTATAGTCTTTGAGCAAGGTATTGAATTTGAATTGAACCCTAACAAGGTCAATTCCATTGTCGAAATGCCTCCCCTATGAACCTATAATAATTGCATATCTTGCAAGGGAAGATCCAAGCAATTTATCACTTTATCACACAACTTTCAGATAAATTCAAGCCATTCAATCATATTTTACAAAAGGGGTTAGATTTTGCATGGACCCAAGAATACTAACAAGATTTTGAAGCCATTAAATGCTATTTAGTGTCATCACCTATTTTATCACCACCTCACCTAGGTGTTCCTTTCCACTTGTAAATTTTTACCAATAATTTTCCCTAAGGACCATGCTAGCCCAAAAGAATGAAAATAATCAAGAGAAAACTATATATTATATCAGCCGCACCTTGGTGAGCTATAAAGCAAAGTATGCATATTTGGAGAAGATCTCTCTTGTTGTGGTATTTGTAACCAAAAAGACTTACCTCTACATGTTAAATCATACAAATTATGTCATTGCTCAAGAAAATCCTCTACTCTATATGATGAGTCACACATATATTAACAACATAACTACCAAATGTAAAATGATCTTTACAGAGTTTGATATTGAATTTATTAGTCAAAAATCCATAAAAGGTCAAGTAATTGTTGACCAGATTGTTGAAGCTCCTCTTCCAAGTGATAAAACTCTTATAGTTGAGCTATTTGATGACTTTGTATTTAGTATTACTTAGCAATAAGAACAAGTTGAACATAAGGACATATTCAACCTTACCCTTTTCTTTGATAGTTTTAAGTGGAAACAAGGGGAAGATGTTGGAGTTGTATTATTCACACTACAAGGGGCTCCTATCTCATTTTCTTTTGAACATGACTTCCACTATATGAAAAATAATGCAAAGCATGAGACCCTAATTATTGGACTTCAGACCATTGTATCTATGTGCATTAAATGAATTTGAATAATTAGTGACTCTCAATTTGTGGTTACTCAAGTTAAAGGGATTTACCAATGCAAATGCCTGACCTTAAAGTCTCACAAGGAAATAGTCGATAAGATGCTCACTAACATTGAATGGTATGACATAGATGCTTTAAAAAGATACACAAATCATTTCATAGACACCATGGCTTCTCTTGGGTCTCTTATTCCATAGAATCCCTTTGATAACGTAACTCACATCCATGTCACTAGGCTCTCTCAATAAACCATTTCTTGTTATTCTTCCAAGGATGAACGAGATGCCCATTTAATTCAAGCAAAGACCTACCACAACTGGTTTTCTTAGGTGAGGGAATTTCTCAAATTTGGATCCCTTCTAGTAGAATTGACTTCAGCTGCTAAATGAACCATGAAACAAAAAGTAGCTCGATATACTCTCTTTGGGGATGTGCTTTATCATTATGGCTATAATGTAATTCTTCCTTACTGTCTCAAACCCCAAGAAGAAAATTAGTTGATTTCTCAAGCCCATAATGGTAGTGGGATGGCCATTACAAAATTTATCTTACACATGGGGTATTATTGGCCCACCATGGAACATGATTGTTGCACATATATAAATAAGTGTCCTAAATTTGAACATTATGCCAATTTAACCCATCTAAAATTGCAAGCATTGCAAAAAATTCATGCCCTTTGCCCCATTTCTCTATGGTACCTTGACCTTATCAAAAACATTTCACCTGCTTCCTTAGGGTAACAAACATTCATCATCACTACCACCAAATATTTTACTAAATGGGTTGAAGTAATTCCTCTTAACAACATGGCAAAATCCTGAATCTCATATTTTAAACTCCATCACCTCATTTGTCATTTTGATATCCCTGAAGCTAACTAAAAGTGACCATTTGATCAAACAACTTAATCAACATATAAATTTCTTAGAAATACTACTTTTCATTTAGTAAGAGTGTTTTTGGATTACATAATGCATCTCTCTATTTTATTTACAATCGTGAAGCACTATGATGGTCTCCTTTAGGGCCCCTTCATGTAGGTGGGCTTCTATGTGTGCGTACCACCAATATTTTTGCTCATGTGGTTCTCTTGTACCTATTTTTAAGCCTACAAAATATGGTTAGTATGTTTGGGGGCTTGCCTTAGTCATACCCCATGATAAAAAAGATAATACAACATGAAATATGCATGGAAAAGTACTAAAAATAGGAAGAGATGCTATAAAAATATAAAATGAATGATACCTGCTAAATCTGCTGATGTAGGCTAGCTATATGGTCAATTCATAGGGTGGCCTATGAATTACAACCTGGATTCACAGGTCAGGGGGTGAATCGGTCTACAACTGCTTTTTTATAGAGATCCTTCGTTCAGATGGGCTATCAATATGTTCTGATGCTATTTGCATGGTGTGGAATTATCAAATGCGGTTCTGGTATGATTTCTACAGAGTATTTGTAGGGTGATTGAAAGGGGAGAGAGATATGAAATGAGGGGGGAACCCTCTATTTATATAAAATACTAAGGTGAGGGGGGTGGCTATATGAACCAGACCTTAGAGTCAATCCCTATTGAGGTTAGGTTAGGGTTTTGAGAGGTGTCAAGTCCACATGCCCTAAAAGAATATCTCATCCTCACACATGTGTGAGGAAGAGTTAGGGTTAGATAGGTTTAGCTAAGTCCTAGGTTAGGTTAGGGTTTAGTTAGGGTTTTTATAAATATCCTAACTCATGGTGCACACATGTTTGAGAGTGTCCTTAGGGCTAGTTTTGACTTAGGATCCTACTTAAACCTACCTAGGTGATAAAGTGCACTTAAGTGAAAAGTGACTTTCAAATTAGAATCTTGATTAGCCTAATTAGGATTTTTAGTGGGGAATGGTCCCATGGGATCCTAATTAGGTGTAGGAAAGGTCTTAGGTTGCCTTAGGGGGCTAGTAGATGGATTCCAAGTGGGTAGGAAGCATCTTGGGTACATTTTACCTAGTTTTTGTAGGTTTAGGAGCCTACATATGACTAAGGTAGCCTACGATGGCATATGATGGCCTATGGTAGTCTAAAAATACATAGAAGCAAGCATGTACAACTTTTGGATATCTACATTTACCCATTTTTGTACTAGGCTATGTGGAACATAGTTTAGTGCAAAAATATGATGTGAGAAGGTGGTGAAATATGTGTGAACTGGAGGAGAAAAGAGGAAGAGAAGGGTGGATCCTAATCAAATGTATGTAGATGCTCGAAGCGTGAACATACAAAAATTATTGAAATCCAAGAGAAGAAGGGAGAAGAAGAAGAAGGGAAGAATGGAATTCAATAAAAGGTATGTAGTTGCTCGAAGTGTGACCATACAACAATGATTAAAAGCCAATGGAAGAAGAGAGAAGATGAAGAAGGAAAAGAATAGAATTCAATCAAAGATATGTAGCCGCTTGAAGCATGACCATGCAAAAATGATTGAAAGCCAATGGAGAGGGTAGAAGAGAAGAGGAAGAAGAAGCAAAATGCATATGATGAATGTAAATGGATGACTGCGAATGCAACGTGATGATTTGTTGATTTTGTATGATATTTTGTAATATCGTACTGATTGCATGTGAGGGAAACTTATGACTTATTTGCTTTTTGTGACCAGTGTAATATGGTCTAAATACGAATAGAACAAATATCTATTCAAATTTTTTCTTCTGATTGATTGACGAGTGCATGGTGACATATGTCAAGCCATTTGAGCTAAGTGGCATGGATGAATCAAGTGTAACATTCAGTATGTGGTTAGGGATGATATATAGAATGAAATCAAGACATCTATGATATAACACATGGCTCTCATGACTTAACAAATTTTTGATTTGGGATGGGGTTTTATCTTGAGATAATCTTCAACAAAAATTTTGTAGATAGATGTGATATCCGTGATTGGATGTTTGATTTTTTGGTTGCATGCAAAGCATATTTGTATATGAATACCCCCTCAAACAAGGAATCAACAATGAGATAAATGAAATGAGGTGATGATGGTGATGAATTGATTGATAGAGGAAAGGGATGACAAAATGAAGGGAAAATTTGGTAGATAGGAAGAAGAAGGAAGGAAACAATTGTTATAGTGAAGAAGATGTGAATTTGGTGTATGGAGGTGTAATTCACATGGTGACATGCAAATTGAACTTGAATTCACATGGTGATCTATGAATTGGGGTTGAATTTGCATGGTGACCTATGAATTGGGGTTTGAAGGTATATAAAGCCTTTTGCTGTGCGTGTGAAGTCATTTTGCATGATGTGTGAGTTAGAGAGTGAGGAGCAAGTGATGTTTGGTGATGTGGAGCGCTTGCGTATTAGAGGAGTGGATGCGGAGATGGAAAGGGGATAGACCGGTACTGGCAGCCAATGTGAGGATCCACCGGTAAGTACTCATTACTTAACTTTAGTAAATTTTAATTTTTAGAAATGCATGAAATGATGTAGGAGAGATGTTTGCATTTTTTGTGAATGCATGTAAAATTTTTATGAAAATGTGAACACAAAGTGCTAAACAAGCTTAATGGGTATCCAAATATGTGATTAGATATTATGTTTGACCAATTTTTGTAAAAGGGGTAAACAGGGTACTGTTTATGGGTGATTGATTTGACTTTGCTTGTTGGGGGTAAATAGGGTACTGTATATGAAATGTGATTGAATTTTATCCGTAAAAGTGAGAAATGGGTATTAAAAAATGTGTTTGTTTTTGCATTTTTCTTTTATTTAGCATGTTATGTGGATGCGTGCTATTGTGATGTAATTTTGTTGAATTTGACTGCAATTTTTGTGGGTATTGGTGTACTATTGTTGAAAACCGTTGAATTTTTTTTGTAAAAAATCGGAAATGGGTATCCAAAAATGTAATTTATTTGTGTGTGTCATTACGTTTAGTGTGTTTTTAAATTTTTTGTACCATGATTTGTATGTGGATGAATGTGAAGTTGATTGTGGGGAGCCAAATATGTACTGTTTTTTGAATCTATTTGGACTTTTACCATGAAATGGCAAAATGGGTATCCAAAAATGTGATTGTGTTTGTATTTTGCTATGTTGCATGAATTGTGTATGTTTTTATGTCTCAAAATACATGAATGAAATGGATGATTTTGTTGAAGTTGAATGTGCTTGGTTGGATTTGTTTTTGCGTGTTGTTGACATGTTTGTCATGGAAGAGGGGTGAATGGTTGCCCACAATGTATTTTGTTGTTTTGTTTATTTTTTATTTTTTGGTATGTGATATATTGTAATGATGTTGTGTGTAATGAGTATGTAACTGAAATTATAATAACTAAAATGAATGGAATTTTAGTTTGTGTGTGGAACTAACATGAATTTTGTTGTGATGTTTATGGATAAAATAGGTGAATATGATTGAGCCATGGTGTTGTGTGTTGATGATGAAAATTTAGTTGTATGAGGCTTTGAAGAATGATGTGGATCAATGTTGGTTGGATGTAATGTGGTTGAGGGAAGTTTAGGAGTGTGTAAGCATGCATGCTAGTAGAGCATATATATCAGCCATGTGTGAGAGGTGGGACCCGGATAGGAATACCTTTCACTTTTTGATGGGTGAGATGACTATCACCTTAGAGGATGTGTATAGGATTTACAAGTTACCTATTAAGGGTGTTCTAGTGAGGGCAACAATGGATGATAGGCAGGAGGAGGTACTGGAGCATGCATTTGGTACACGATGGAGGGAAGTAGATGCTAAAAATATGGATTATGAGTATATTTGGTATCAAAGGATGTTGTCTAATTGCCATTATGAAATGATGCTCATTATTTCGATGTATGCGCTACCATTATTTTCAAGGTGCGGTTTACTTGGAATATGCTTGATGTGGTGTGCGATATGGTAGAGTGCAATGTTGTGTTTGCATGGGAAGCTACACTGTTGGCACAGGTCTATAGGGAGTTACATGACATAGTATGTGCAGGGTGGATAGGATTGAATTTGACTCCTTTGCTATAGGTGTGGGTGTGGTAGCATATAGCGATAGAGCTACCAATTTTGTTGCCCTATGATGCTTATGTGGAGGGAAATATTCACTTTCCATATGCATTGAGGTGGTGGATAGATGAGAAGAAGGGGATGAAGAGGCCACATGAGGGCAATAATTTATTTTGGAGGGTGAATTTTGGATCGTTGTAACCTAATAATATCTAGTGGAGGCCTTAGAGAGACAGAGTGATATGGGAGAAGGATAAGGAGCAGTTAAGTGCTATTCATCGAGGTTAATGGGTAGTGGGGTAGTATACCCACCAAGCAAAGTTCTTCCAGTTTAGTAGAGTGATGTGGTAGTTTGGGTTGTAATAGGATATTCTAGAGGTGTCTATCATGATTTATAGATGAAAGGGTGATAGAGGGAGTCACCCTGTAGTACTTTCATGAATTGGAAAGAGGGATCCATTGATAATTGTTTCGAATGTATATGATGTAGGTACAACACCAGAGTATGATACTTGGTGGGCAACTCAGAGCTAGGATGTAGGTATTGGAGTGATTGATTGGTGGGTATAGCTAGTTAGTGGAGTGTCTATGCTAGAGGGATGGGCATCAAGAGGCACTAGGTCTAGGCCATAAGGAGGAGTGAGAGATGAGGCGAAAGTGCCTCTTCATCGATCAAAACAATGGCTAGGTGGTATTTCTAGTGCATATGTGGAGAGGGTGAAAAAGGCACCGATGAATGATAAGGTGTAACCTATGGAGGATACAATGACCATGGAGGAGGTGGGTGAGGATGTCATGGTTGGTGTGGGTGTTTATGATATGATTTATATTGGAGATTTAGATGATATGGAAGATACAAGAGACATACCTTGTAAGGAATAGGAGAGGAGAGATGCTGATGAGGAGCTACTAATATTGTAGGAGAGGTATGACAACTAGAGGGGTAGCTTCGAGAGAGTGAGAGAGGTTGGGCAGTTGAATTGGAGACATGGAGAGGAGAACATTGTAATTTAGAGAGATTGATAGTTGTGGAGATGGTGAGTGACGTTGAATAGAGAGATTTTATGGAGAGGTTGAGAGCATCAAAGGAGGCATGTGACATAGAGTCGAGGGTGTTGGAGCTATAGTGTGTGGAGCTGCATGGGTGACTCAAAGTTGTGGAGATGAGGTATGTAAAATTGGTAGAAATTATGCACCATATGAGCTTAGAGGCTATGGAAGTGGGGGATAAGTTGAAGGTAGAGGTGCATAGGATGCAACATGTGATGACGACCAGGGATGTTGAGTAAGAGGCTCATTTTGTAGAGATATTCAAGATATGTGCTAAGAAAGAGTGACAAAATTAGACATAAGAGGAGGATGAGTGAGCGAGAGCCATGAAGCAGGTTCCTGTTGATGTGGCTACTTTGAGGAGCAGAGATAGAGTAGTTGTGAAGGGGTAATGAGGATGTTGCTGAGATAATGAGGGAGGAGGTAGTGATGCAACATGATTATGGTAGGTCATGGGCAAGATCAAGGTCATGGTCGTGAGCACAAACACATTCTATGTAGAGTCACCAGAGTACAATATTGATAGTATATATGGGGATGGAGATAGAGGCACAAACAATGTCACAAATAGGAAGTATAGGGCTTGATAGGGTGGTTGTTCCTATTATTGCTCAGACATCAGGGGTAGTTGCTAAATTGAGTGGGGCGGTAGCAATTTACAGAGTAGAGCAGGCGAGGGCGGCTCATGAGGGGATTGGGGAGACTCCTAGTGATCAATAGGTCTGAGGCTGGTTTACAATTGTGTGTTATTTTTTTATAGCCTGTAGGCATATGTGATGATGGGTGGTGGACTTGTTCCCATTTTGTAGTCTAATGGTATTTTTGGTCATTATATATAGATACCTATTTTGTTGCGACTCTTATATATATGTATTGTGATTTGATTTGAATGTGTATGTGATTTATTGTGTTTGGGTAATGTAAAATATCGATAAGTAAATGTACGCTAGATGAATATATGTGCATGTGATAGCGTGTAGGAGAATGATGTCACTGTGGTATAGATACAATGTAGAGTGATGCAATGTGAATGAATGTAGAGTAGGTGCAATGATGTATGATGTAAGATAGATGTGATGATGCATAATGTAATGTAGATAGATGCATGTGAGATAGATGCAATGATGCATGATGTGATGTAGATAGATGCATGTAAGATAGATGCAATGATGCATGTATGTGGAAGCTAAAATACATAGAGGAAGCACTCATATCATAGCATAACCTATGGTAATGTGATATGTTCTTTAATATTAGGGATGTAGAATTGTATAGGGTGTATGCAACAATGTTGACAATCATAGTTGTAGCAATAAAACCTCATGAAAAACTAAATGAGATTTATCGATAACTCATAAATAATATGGATATATCAAAATCTACCAAGGACCAGTGTGTGCAAATAAGTGATGTTAATTTTTTAATTTTGAGGGAGGTAGGACTAACCTGTTGTAAACATAGCCAAAGTAGCTAGCTCATCCACAAGGGTACACTGATCTATACAAAATTTCGCTAATGTGATAGATGTGTCTCTACTTGTAAGACTATTCCACTAGAAGGTAGGTGCTTAGGGCCTATAAATGATTATGGAAATCATCCCATGATGTTATGTTAAACCTAAGGAACAAAGGTGATGAAAAATAACAATTGTGTTTATTGGAGGATTTTCATTTTGTTTTTTGCCCCTTGTTTATTGCTTATATTTTTGTGGTGCTCTTTTTTTTTGTATGGGTGTTTGATTTTGTTTTCTGCCCATTTTTTTTATATTAATCTATGCTTATGCCTTTTTTTATCCCAAGGTTGTATTTTGACCATGAAAATGATAGGATGAGTAGGGGAAACCATTCACTAGATGCTGATATTTATGTAAGGTGTTATCTTCACTAGACTCAAAATTTATTTAAAATGTGACCTGTGTAAGTGGTCCTTGAAAGAAGATAAACCAACCAAAGGAAACTATAAGGAGTGTAATAAACTGTTAGCTAGAGGTGACATTTGATTGACTCAACTAGTGAACGGTCAAGAAAATACAAGACACCGTTTACTCTGTAATCCTGAGAAAGGGAGTGGACATCCAAGTGATAATGCTAACAAGTGCATATGTTATTCCTACTGAGAGTGCATTTATAGAGATGGAATATACAAAAATGAATGAAACCATAGAATAAATATGGATATATGCAATGAATGTAGTGTGAGATATAGCATGAAAGAAAAATATCTACAAGAGGAAATATGTGAGATGTAACCGGGTGAAATTAAGAAAAAAACCATGTATGAAGATGGATGTATGGGGTGAGAATGATGAGAATAGATATTCATGATAATGGTTGCCCCAATGTACGGGAATATGTAGCAAAATAGGATAAAAACATATAACTGATAGAATACATGTGAGAATGATGAACGAGGAAAATCAAGAGTGAGAATAAATGTAGCGGAAAACGAATGTGAAGAAGTACAAAAAAGAAGAAGGAGCAAGACAATAGTGTATGGAAATTGAAAAGAAAAAGGACAAGGAGAGAGGATAATCGACATAGAAATGTAGGCACTCGAAATGTGACCATTCAACAATGCTAAACAAGGAGGAGAGGATATGGAATGGAAGAAAACATGAGGAAAGAAAACAAACTAAGACTATGTGAAGTGACGTGACTCGGGGTGCAGGCGATTGGATGAAGTGATGAGATGACTAGGATTTTCATAGTTGGTGTAATTGGATAACTGTTAAAAGTAATGAGGTACAAAGGTGAATGAATCATGTGATGGGGTGGAGCAAGGTACTAGCCGACGTGGAGAGCTTTGGAGTTGAATAGGCTAGGGATCTTGTTCAGGATGTGAAATAGGGTCATATAAAAGCATGTCTTGAAAAATTATCTCAAATGTATGGCACACATTGATGTCATGCCCCGGTTGTCGATGATAGACATAAAATTGGTTTTATTTGTAACCTCGCAGATTAGGTTAGAATGGGTCAATAGGGTAGATCTCGGGTAGTACAAGGAGACCCTAGTGGAGTAACTTGTGGAAAGTTTGGGATATGGATGTTGACCATATCAGAATAGGATAGATATATGGGTTGGGTGGTGATGAACATGAAGGAGGTGGAATAGGAATGAGCAATCGAGTTGGGATGTAGAAATCGAGTGTAGGTCAGATCTAAGAGTGAAGGGTAGGCTTGGAATAAGGAGATGTGGGTCAAGCCAAGGTATAATGACACAAAGGGAAGTGACAGCGACAATGGCTTAAGTGCAACTCAAGGTTATCGAGGAGAGCAAGGATATTCTAGATTTCAATGGGGGGAGATGAGGTAACCAAGGCTGGTGGTGATCGATATTCGAGCGGGTAAATGGAATTTAGGTATGGGTGCAAAGAAGGGAGTGAAAAATAGGAAAAATAGGGAGAGTGGAACTACTACACTAGTGGTGTGGTAGGCTAAAGGTGAAGGCCACAAAGTGGATATGAAGGTGTCTAAAGGATAGGTGGTGTAGGAGATGACTACAGATAAAAGTGTGGATGAGGTGGAGGAGTATGTGTGATAGTAGCCTTGGTAGTGTGATGGTGCAAAGATATATTGTAAGGGGACATCCTACTCGGTAGGGTCAAAGATAGTCCTAAGGAATGTGCGTGAAGGGGTGTGGTGCCTCTATTATGCGGGAAATATACTGGAAAAGGTCAATGGGCTAAGGAGGGTGGTAGATATAGATATCTCGAGTCACCTATGTGAGGTGGGAATGATCAGTGTGTGTGAGGGTCCATTGGATGGGAATGTTCCTCCTTATCTATGAAGGAGGATAAGGCTATCTGGCTATCTTTGGAACTGGGTGAATAGAATGAATCCCTATGGCAAGGTGATCGAAGGTGGGGTGAAGTGTAGTGGTCTAAATGTTATGATGTAGAGGGATGATGTACATGGACTGTGTTAGATGGTATGGCAAGATCAACTAGGGTTATTGGTACTGGAGATAGTATTTGGAGGTCCTACATGATGAAGGTGAATGGTATGCTAAATGTGTATGCATGGAATAAGGTCTTACCACTGAATATGTCATTGTTGGCAATGAAAGACTTGAAAAATCCCACAATACCCATAGCATATAAATGACATAAAAGTACAAGTAGTTCTATTGTGTAACCAAAAGTTAAAAATCGTATGTGTAGTGCAGTGTGGTGTGTGGGTGATGTATATCTGGACCATGTTATGATAATACTATGTAAAATCTATGGCAATGCATACCTAGGTTATTTAGGCATTAAATGTGTGAAGGTGAATGATGTTGATAGGTTTGAGTTCAATGAATCCTTCAAGGTTTGACAATTGATAGGTGCTAGAACCAAATTTTTATGTGATGATGAATGGACCTAACTAAATAGGAGTGGATTTGTCTCACTGTTGATGGGGTTGGCTTGTGATCTATTGGTTCTCTTTGAGAACCAAATCATCAATTTGAAACTCACACGGATGTACCTTGTTGTTGTAGGCACAACAAAGGTGGTCTTGGTAGACACATGTGTGCTCAATGGCATGTATGCACCGCTCATCCAAGAGTGTCAATTGGTTGATGTAGGCTTGATGAGCCATGTCATTATCGATAAAGTATTTCAAAGAGACTCGTAAAGAAGGTATCTCAAGTTTGAGATGCATAATAGCTTTGACACCATAGACCAATGAGAAAGGGGTTGTCCTCATGGAATTATGGATGCTCATACGATATACCCATAAGAATAGGGGTATCTGATTGTGCCAATAATGATGGGATTCTATAACTACCTTATAAAGTATGGAGCAAATGGTTTTATTAGTAGCCTCGACCTGGTTGTTACCCTATGGGTAGTATGGGGTCGAGAAGCTATGGTGAATATTGAATTTGGTGCATAGGTTGTGGATAGTTTTGTTCTTGAATGGTGTGTTGTTATCAAAAATGATTTAGGAAGGGATGCCAAAGTGACATATAATATGCACAATGATAAATACCATAATTTTTGCTCTTATGGTTTGGACAAGTGGGATGGATTCGATCCACTTTGTGAAGTATTCTATGGGAGTGATGATGAACTTGTGGTTTCTTGATGAAGCAGGTGTAATCTATTTTATAATATCGAGGTCCCATTGGGATAAGGGTTGCATGGTCTGAATGGGTTAGAGTGATTGTGATAAAAGGTGTGTGAGGTTAGTATGTTGTTGGCATTTGATATACCATTTCACCTACTCACAATAGTCATGCTCCATTTTGGGCCAATAGTAGCCCATGTGTAGAATGTATTTCATGATAGCTATGCCACTGAAGTGGCCATCACAAGTACCATCATGGATTTCTTGTACCACTAAATGAGATTTATGCAGTTCTAGGCAACAAAAAATGATACCATCATGACTGCGGTGATACAATATGTATCCTAGCAGTGTGTAATGAATGGCCCATTATTTAAATGCTCAGCGATGAGCATGTGGTAAATTGCAAGGCAAGAAGCCTAATTTAAAATAATCCTTAATTTGTGAAAACCAAGGATCAAGTGGTTCAATATGGACAACATGAATACCCTCATCATCTATGGAGGGTGAGGATGAAATGGCAGATTGCATTAGCATATGAATGCATACATGTGTAGTATCCGATAAGAGGTTTTGTAGTATTAATGATCCTAGGGAGGCCATGGTATCGATAAAATAATTATATGAGTGCAGATAAGCTTTGATATCATATCATTCAAATTAGGTAAGAAGTTGTTGGGTAATTTGTTTGTATTATTGGAGGATGGGGCAGTGACATTGCCATATTTCTTGGAATTGATTCACAATAAGGATGGAATCTCCAATGATGTGAAGGTGTCTAATATGCATAGAATGCACCTACTTTAAGCCAAGAATGAGAACTCCATATTTTGTGTTTTTGTTTGTGCAGGGAAATCCTAATTTGAATAAAAATGGGAGATAATCCCCATCTGGTATGAAAAATACAATGTCTACACCCCCAACGTGTGTGTAGTGAGAACCATTAAATAAAAGCATTAGGTTATCAACTATATCTTGTTCAACATACTCTTTGGGTTCTATAATATTGAATATGGAATCATCAGAGAGTTGGATGAGAATAGGTTGATTATCAGGTAATGGAGCCTTAGTGAGATGATCTACGGTGACATGCCCTTTGATGGATTTTTTTGAAATGAACTCTAGATAAAATTCAGTAACGAACATGATACATTTAGTAGTACAAGAGTTGTGATAACTCTTGTTCATCATGTTTCTAAGTGGATTATCACAAGCGATGACAAATGTAGTGTGAAAGAGCATGTAATGACATAGTTTTTAGGTGGCAAAGACTACAACCAAGCATAGATTTCCCATATATACGTAGCAAGTTTTTTAGTTGACTGCGTACGACTGATGGAGTATATAGCCCACTCCAGGGGTTATGCATAAGGGGTCGACCCCAAAATCTATTTATAAATTGAAGGTGAATTGTATTGGAATCCCAACGAAATATGTAGAAGTATACATGGCGAATTCCAATTATTTTTCTCCAAAAATTTTCAAACCGTGGTGAATTGCAATTATTTTTCTCCAAAAATTTTCAAACCGTGGTGATTTTTTTTGTGTTTGGGGCCATGAATATCGGTTTGTAAAATCTAAAAAATAACGATAAAATTAAAGGATTTAGGACGACAAGAAAGGATTTTAGCCTTTAAGATTTATGATGACAGGTCTGAGACGTAAAATTTGATCGGTTGCAGGCATGTCGATCGACTACTGACATGTTGATCGGTTGCAAAGATTTCAATTGGCTGTAGACATACTGATCGGTTGTAGCCATGCCAATAAAATGCAAAAATATCGATCGGTTGTAGCCATGATATTCTTCGAGGAGGCGTAACTTTTGCTTCAGAGCTTCATTTTCAATTTTTTTTAAACCACCTAGCTTGAAAAGATCTACTCAAAAAACTAAATAAAATCCTCAAAAAACCATCTGAAATCGATCGACATGTCTGCAACCAATTGACACATCTATAACTGATCGATTGCAGATATTTCGATCATTTTCAAATGTTTTTTTGAGGATTTCACTTAGTTTTTTGAGTAGATCTCATCGAGCTAGGTGGTTTTAAAAAATAAAATTGAAATAGGAGCTCCGGAGCAAAAGTTATACCTCCTAGAAGTTTCCTTGCAAAAGTGCACCTCTTCAACTGATCGACATAGCTGCAACTGATCAGTTGTAGATGTTTCAGTCGGTTGCAGATATGTCAATTGGTTTCAGATGTTTTTTTGAGAATTTCACTTAAATTTGTGATTAGATCTTGTCGAGCTAGGTGATTTTAAAAAAAATTGAAATCGGAGCTCTGGAGCAAAAGTTATGCCTCCTAGAAGTTTCCCTGTAAAAGTGTACCTCTGCAACCGATCGGCATACGGAGCTCCATTTTCAATTTTTTTAAAACCACCTAGCTCGATGAGATCTACTCAAAAATCTAAGTGAAATCCTCAAAAAAATATCTAAAACCAATTGACATGTCTGCAACCGATCGGTTGTAGATGTGTTAGTCGGTTGTAGACATGTCAATCAATTTTAGATGGTTTTTTGAGGATCTTACTTAGTTTTTGAGGTTTTAAAAAAACAAAAATTGAAAATGAAGATCTGAAGCAAAAGTTATGCCTCCTTGAAGTTTCCCTGTAAAAGTGCACCTCTACAACTGATCGGTATATACTGATCGACTTCAGAGATGCAAATGATCATTATATGCCAATCGATTATAGAGATTCAACTGATCGTCATATACCAATCAGTTGCAAAGATTGATCGGTTGTAGAGATGCAACCAATCGTCATATCAGTTGTAGAGATGCAACTGATCATCATATGTCAATTGGTTGTAGAGACTGATTGATTTCAAAGATGCAACTAATCGTTATATGATGATCAATTGCATCTTTGCAATCGATCAACATATGACGATCGGTTGCATATCTGAATCGATCGGTATATGATGATTGGTTGCATCTCTACAACCGATCGACATATGTCGATCAGTTGCAGAGGTGCACTTTTGTAGGGAAACTTTGAGGAGGCATAATTTTTTTGTACAACCGATTGACAAATCCTAATTGACACCTCTACAACCGATCAATTTATACTGACAGACACATCCCTGCAATAGATTGATGAATACCGATTGACACCTCTGCAATCGATCGACACCTCTACAACCAACTGACATGGCCCTACAACCGATCGTCTTATGCCAACATACATGGTGTTGCAATCAATCATATTATGTTGATCATCTTGCACTGATCAAAACTCCTCTGCAACCAATCAACTTATGTCGACAGACACTCCTCTTCAATCTTGTCAAGTTTTTCATTGTTTCAGAGCAATGTATGTTTATCGATACCCACTACAGTATATATACGGGTAGTATATGAGGCGATTTGGGCGGGAAAAATAAAATAATTTATAATTTGAAGGTAAATTGGGTAGGAAAATCAAAATCATTTATAATTTGAGGTCGACGAATTAAAATAAAAATATTTTAATTATTTTCAACGACAGGTGAATTTACCCCAAAAAAACTTCCACCCCATAATTTTCGAGCGAATGGGCCCCAGTGAAAGGATCCAAAATTAGCCTTTTCAAAAGTTTAAAAATCCTAAATAGAGCCAATTTATGATATTTCATGCTTATGCATAACCTTGGCCCACTCATGATTGAGCACATCATTTTGGGCTAAGAGCGTGCCAAGTGCGAAATTTATAGTAGAAATGTACAGGATAAATGATAGTTGTGGGTGTGGTGGAGATAAAACCAGTGAGGAGGTGAGGTAAGCCTTGGTTGAGTCAAAGGCTTGTTGATAGTTTTCATCCCATTTAAAGGTGAACCCCTTTTGTAAGAGGTGATTTAATGGTTTACACTTATCTGAAAGCTCGATGATAAAGCGATGTATGGACTAAATTTTTCCCTGCAAGTTGCACAGGTGTTTGAGATTGGTAGGCGGGACCATCCCGATGATGGATTTCACTTTGTTAGGGTCTACTTCAATGCCTCATTGAGAGATAATGAAACCTAGGATTTTTTCTAAGGTGACACCAAAGACACACTTCTTTGGGTTAAGGTAAACATTGTGTTCTAGGAGGCGATCGAATATTTTGCATAAATCAATGAGATGCTATGAACACTTTTTTGATTTTGTGATGACATTTTTGACATAATATTCCATGATTTTGTGCATGTAATCATGGAAAATATAGGTCATTGCATGCTGGTAGGTTGCCTCTATTTTTTTAAGACAAAAATTTATGACATTATAGCAAAAGTTCCCCCAGGGGGTTGTGAAAGAAGTCTTGTGTTGGTTAGTTAGGTTGATTTTGATTTGATTGTAACTAGAATTTCCATCCATGAGAGATATCATTTAATGGCCCATGATGGAATCAACAAGCGAGTCAATGTTGGGCAAGGAGAAGTTGTCCTTGGGAAAAGCTTTGTTCAAGTTATAAAAGTTGGTGCATACGCGAACCTTGCCTGAGGGCTTAGGTACTAGTACCATATTGGAGATCCATTCAAGGTAATAAATAGGTTGAATGAAATCTATGTTGAGGATATTTTGGAGCTTAGATTTTAGTAGTAATGCAACTGTAGGATGCATGCATAATAATGTTTGTCTGATGAGTTTGGCATCTTTATCTAGAGTGAGGTTGTGCACTACTAGGGAAAGATCAAGTCCAGGCATATCTTTATAGGACTAGGCGATGACTGTAATTTACTCCCTAAGGAAGTTAGTAAACAAGATGTGCTCTTCTAGGGAGAGGCTAGAAACAAGTTTGACAATGTGTGGACTAGCGGGGTTATCACCAATATTGACATCAATTGTTTCTTCCACAAGCATGTGGAACCGTCATGGAGTTGATCTAGGATGGGAATAATATGGAGGTCATCGATGGCCTCAGGTAACTCAAATTCATCATCTAAGTAAAATTTGGTGTGATTAACGCATGAAATATGAGGTGGGCTAGACATATATGGAGTGTTCACAGTTTGTAATATGGAAGGTGATAGAAAAAAGTCTTGCAGTGAATCTATCGGTGAGATATGGGTGAAATCGATAAAATTAGGGTTAGGTGTTTTGTCACGATGTGCGGGAGATAATATATAAGTGGGGAGAATAAATCCATGTTGACAATGTTGACAAAAATAATAGAGGTTTTGGAAGATGATGAATCTAATGATGGTTTTTTAGGAACATTTTAACATCATGAAAGGTGTAAAGGTGGTCGTAAAACCACGGGTGGGGAGCAAGGCCAAGTTGAGAATCAATGAAGTTGTCAGGAAGTGGGTGTTGGTATGGTTGAATGTGTAGGTGATGGGAATATAGGTGAAATGGGCTGCTCTGGATAAGGAGATGTGAGAGATAGAGCAACAAATTGATCAATTAGTGCATCGATACAATAAGTAGAAGTTGTATTATTAAGAGACATGTCTTGGCAAAAAGTGCAAGGAATGGTAATGATAGAATGGGGAGATATGATCTCATATAGGATCTCCATGTCAATGTAGTCTTCTAATGTGTGTGCAGGTATTGGTGTGGGATGCAAAGAAATGTCTTGAAGCTCATCCTCAAGCGTGTGTACGATGGAGGGGTGATATCCTAGACTAGATTTATCTATTGGCAATTGAACATGGGGGCTGATAGGTGTTTGTAACCCTTGTTCATAGCATCCTAGCCCAAATATGCACCAATGGAAACATCGAAGGTAATACAGGATGAATTGGGGGTTTGACATGTGGTCTAGAGTGCCATAGAAATTATATTGTGGTGGTGGAGGTATAGTGGTTGGGAGTGAGGAGTCAAGGCCGACATAAATGAAGATAGTATAATTTTGGGAAGATCTAGTCACACAAGGTATTGATGGTTAAAATAAATGCTGAAGGATAGCCAAAATATTGCATGGATTGGATTATCGAGGGTCACACATGAGTGTCCTGAATATTCTAGTTGTTAGGTTCAAAGTTTGTCATGAATATTGACACTCAAGGTGTGGCACATGTCGGGGATCAAGGTGGTGAATAAAAATCCAAAGAGGATGATGCCAACTAGGAATCATGAATTATGGGAGGAGAATAATGGAGCAATTTAGCATCTAAGCAAGAAGCTCACTGCTCCCAATCATGGTATTCAACTGTAGTAGATGGGATGGGGTGGTTTGCATGTGGTAATTGTGTGGTAAGTGGATGAGGGATAGGTTTTGAACAATGCACAAATGTGAAATATCATGGTCGTGGATGAAAAGGGAGTGGCGGTATTTGAGGAGTGGGAAGGAGAGGATATTTGGTAGAGGAAGATGGGTGATATGGGATAGGAGGTGATGATAATGGTGGTGAAAAACATGGAGGTATAGTAAGGGGATTTGTTGAGGATAATTACTGAGAGGGAGGGGGAGGCCATGAGAAATATGGTGAGAAAGGGATGGTAGTAGAGTGAATTGTCATGCTAGATGGTGATTGTTACTGTGACAAGATCAGTAGTGAAGGAGCCGTAGGTGCTTCAAATGATTTATGAGAAGGAATAAGGATGATGTGAGTGGAGGATGATGAGGGCCCTGGTGAGAGGTCTATGATGTTGCAAAATTTAAAGGGATCCTTGTTAGCGGGAACACAATGGATGAGGCTATCGTAGATATACTTAAGATGATGGTGTAAGGTAGAAGGAATACACAACATGTTTCATATCCATAAGCATCTGAGCAAGATATTGTATTGCATATCAACTTGAATGACATGAAATATGATGGAAATGGTTTGAACATTGATGCAAAATTGTAGAACAATAGAGTCCACCATGTATCACATGGAATCGTTGAACGCTCTAAGGTCGAGTGATGGTATTGCAAAGTGAGCATGCAGAATGTACAAATGATATAGGGAAATCATAGATATGATGTTTATGGATGAGCCAATATCAACAAGAATCTGCTTGTAGGTAATATCATTGATAGTTACTTGTATTTGAAGAGGTGGATCCACTCCTTCCCCTACAAGCTTTGTTCTCATGGTTGTGAAATATGATGGAGGGTTGGAGGTGTAGCACGAGTGGAGTGCAGTATTCCCAAAGGGGGATGTGATAAAAAAAATTAATATAAGTTTTGACTATTTACACATAATATGGCCAATTCCGTACAGTTGTACAATTTACAACTGTACAATCCTTAAAACATACAACTGGAGACTGTATAGCCCCAAAACATACCATTGTATGGTTATAACTACACACTTGTACATTTTCTTCAAGGATATTGGAATTGATAAATTCTCACTCACTTTGCAATTATTTACTTGGGAAATCACTTGATCTACCGTCGAAATATCTAAAAATACAATTTCGGGCCATAACTCATCAACTGTATGGAATTACAAATCCTTGTATGGTTTGGTTATGCTGCTTGTACAGTTTGGTAAAAACTATCATTTTGAAAAATAACTTGACTTGCAAAAATACCCATTTGCATATTATTGATAAAAACATCATTCCTAATATTAGGCAACCACCATTAATATGGTTTTCTTTTTATTCATTTATTTCACATAAAAACACATGGATGGTTGTATGTTTTTTGGGTATGCACTTCTACCATAGATTTGGAATCACCAATACCTGCAATATCAATAAAAATCCACCAACAATGTAATTATTAAGATTGCCCTCAAATCCACACACATGCATACACAAATATGGTCTAAATGAAAATTTATATTATTTTGCTTATTGTACATAGGTAGTGTACAACATTACACAACATTAAATGAACTGTAAAATTAAATCCTACTCATTCTATGGATAACCATGATAATGGAATCCAACACTAGCGACAATGACTGAACTACAATCCACCATCAACCAATCCAACAACTAACCCAACAACCAACAACACCAAAAATTTGAATGGGGGGATTATAATGGTTGACCAGACTGTTCCAAAGTGGTTCCTGAGATAGTTCATTATTTACAACTGCCCATACTCAATTAATAACTTTATTTAATATTTACTAAGTTTTAATTTGATTTTCATCAAATTACATTTTACTCGCATGTCATTAGATTTAATTTAATTTCCCATGCATTTTAAATTTATTTAATAATTTATTTTCCAATTGTACAATTCCACCCAATTGTACATTTTGCTTGCCAATTGTACAATTTATACCAAATTGTACATTTTACTTACCCTTTGTACAATTACACCAATTGTACATTTTTATTTTCCATTTGTACAATTTATACCAAATTGTACATTTTACTTGCCAATTATACAATTTCACTAATTGTACATTTTACTTACCAATTGTACAATTTTAACAATTATACATTTTACTTAAATTTATGCAAATCTACCTTTATTATTGCTTCTTCATTTCGAGATGTGGATTTTATTTTCTACATCTATCTCCTCCTCTAAATTGTTCGGTGTCCTCGATGACACATGATCTGGATATTGGGGATAGAAGCATTGCACAATGTACTGTGAGCACTTGTCATGCTTCTTTTGCTTCCTTATATTCCAAAGGTCCTCAATAAATAGTATCACTACCAACTGCTTCTCACAGTATATTATATTCAAACTGCTCCTTGGAAGTGCTAAAATCAATTGTAGCAACATCATCAACCTGACCATCTTAATAAACATGACAAATATCACCTTGATGATGAACATGATCAAGATGAACAACCTCATAAATATGTCGGACAACATCCATTGCAACTTGTAACGGGGGTCAAGGGGATGGGATATCATCCCTCGTGTGCTCCCATCACTGTACAAGTTAAATTTTTCTCTTTGGTGGCACTTTGGGATCCATTGCTCAACCTACCTAAATATCTCACCGTCGACTCCATTTTACTTCTCTCAAGTTCTAGAAAACTCTATCTTAGCCTCAAACTACCCTGTCTTAACCATTTTTGGACATTCTTCTCCTTGTACAATTTTTCTCTGTACACTTTCACATGATATGGTTCCATTTTGTATAGTTTTTCCTTGTATGGATTGTACTTGTATAATTTCACCTTGTACTGGATACACTTGTATGATTTCATCTTGTACAGAATGCACTTGTATGATTTCATCTTATACGGACTACACCTATATGATTTCATCTTGTACGGACTAGACCTGTACAATTTCATCTTGTACAGATTGCACCTGTATGATTTCACCTTGTACGATTTCATTTTGTACAAACTGTACCTGTATGATTTTATCTTATACAAACTATACCTGTATGATTTATAAATCGTACCATTATTCAATCCAAATCGTACAACACCCTAAAATGTATGTTTTACCACTTGTAATTGTGCACTCTCTATCACTTGTACGATTTCATTGACTAACTATATGATTTGGGTCATTTGTACAATTTCAACCAACCTTTGTATAGTTCCTTCTTGCAGAATCTTACAATCCCATCCTTATTTGAGTAAATTTTCTTGTATGACACTTTGCTCCATTTGAAAAACATCTTTCATTTTTATGAGTGATCGTTCCATGTGAACAACATCCTCCATGTTTACAATTTGATTGTTCCTCTTAAGTATCATCCTTCATTTGTGTAATTGACTGTTCAAATTGAACAACTGCCTTTAATTGTACAATTGGTTGTTCCACTTGAACAATATCTTCCAATTGTACATTAGTTGCAATTTCATTACCTACACTTAAATAACAAAACTTACTAGTGCTCTCTATTGGTACAATATAATTTTTCATTTGAGTAACAATTTGTTGTACACAGTCATCTTGGATAACGATCTTCTCCACTTTGTTCTCTTGTATGACATCATGTTGTTCTTCCTTTTCAAAAATAATTACTTCCTCCTCCATTGAAATAAAATTCACTTCTTCACTTCTAAGCATGCTCCTCAAGTTCATCTCCACCTCCCTTCTTTCCTTGCAAGGGCTAGAACTTGTCTCTGATGCTTCAAATTATATTTGCATCACTAGTTCATCTAAATTTGCAATACTATCATAGTCATGCAAATTTTTCCCACAATTGGCATTGCCAACATTGTACAATGGGTCTACCATCACTGTCATACTATATTTTTCTTCTTTTATCTCTAGTATGATTGTCACACCCTGCATCACCACTGACATTCTTCCTTTGAACAAGCTTTATTTGGGCTGCATCTACTTGTGGTGATGATATTGCACTCTCTATGTTACAATCAACATCAAATTCATCATTATTTTCTTTGGATTCATTTCATTCCTTGAATTCTTGACCCCAAAACTTGGACAAGGGACTACTCTCCTGCCCAAAATCAGCATTCTAATTATCTAAATCATCCTAAATATTATAATTATTTTCTACCTTTGAGCTACTCTCATCATAATTACCATAATGCCACTTCATTGATGCTTCTTTTGCATCACATTCCCAAATCAGGGCATAATCTATAGCTTCTTGGTATGTTCCTAGAGGGAAAATTTTCATCTTTTTTTGATACATAGGAAGAAGTCCATTTACAAACCACATCCTCTTCAATGCCTCAAATTGGTCTTGCTCAAAATGATCAAACAACCCACTTAGATTTTTATTATAGGAACAAACAGACTCATGCTCACCCTGTTTCATTCTATAAATTTCAATAAGAATCTCATCCTTATTATCATATAACCAAAATTCTTTTACAAATGCATCACATAATTCTTCCCATGTCTGGTACTTGTCTTCTAGTAATTTCATATACCAGTCTATTGCATATCCACAAAATGTTGCAGGAAACAACCACCTCCATTCTGCCTCATTGGTCTGTCCAATCACTTTCCACATTAGGTAACAAACTTTCCAATTCTGAACTGGATCTTCTATTTATTTTCCATGAAATAATGGATATTTACATGATATACCCAAATTATCCTTCAGTTTGATATGTTGGATTTCCATAGCCTTACATACATAACCCTATGATTGCTCTTCTGTTATACTCTCTTTCTTCTTGTTATATAACATTCCACCCTACAATTTCTTTGATATCGGACTCCTATCTCCCTCACCATCGAGCATACCAATATGTAGCTTTCCTAGTGCTGAACTCACCTCTTGCACACCATTGGACATGCCATATTCCATTGGCATCGATTTCAGACTCTCATCTTGCTCACCATTGTGTCGTCCTATTTGCAATTGTTGTGGTATCAAACACTCTTCCCCAACCTACAATTTCTTAATCGCATTCCTTATCAAATTTTGCCAAAATTGAATTGTACACTCTATCAACCCATTTGTACGGCTACATGTTCTTGTACTATTTGACTAGAAATTATATGGTTTACCTTGCAACTAAACTATTTTATTGGCAATTGGACAATTTGCCTTCTCACTATATGATTTACCTAGCAATCATACATGTTCCATCTTGCTATATGGCTTTCTCTAGTAATCGTATAATTCTTCCTTTGGTTGTATGGTTTACCCCAACCATCATACAATTCTTGCCAATAACCACATCCTTTTTACTTTTTTGTATGTGGCTATGTAATTTTTTCTTCCATTTGCATGGCTCTCTTTGGATGATGCACAAAAATTGAACAACCTTGCAATGCTTGTAAATTGCAATTGTTTGTATGATTATCAACTTTAAAATTTTACAAACCTTCTACAAGATAACCATCATCTCCATTTTACATTAGCCATACACATCTCGTTGTTCAGTTTATCATCCACTTAAAAAAATTCATCTTCTACATCTATGGCTTTGACTAGATTCCATGGTATTTATTGTGCATCCTCCCAAGAAACTTGCTTCTCACAACTCCATGTCATCAAGTGTACCCCCAATTCATAGAGATAAAGTCTCCAAGATGTAGAAATGGAATGCAACATGCTTTCCCATATTTTTAACAATTCACTATCATCTACTTCTCTGCAATCTCGTCTTTGCAGACATGTATTTATCATCCACCCCAATGTTATTCCATGCTACAACTATTCCTCACCCTTTGTCATTCTCAACAATGATAAAATTGATTCTGATCCACATGAAAACAACTAGTCAAATGGTAATGGGTTCATCAATCTATGACAACGACGTCAAATGTAGGATGAGTGGAGTGTAGTATTCTCATAGGGGGATGTGATGAAAGATCTTTAATATAAGCTCTAACTATTTACACATAATATGGCCAATTCTATACAGTTGTACGATTTACAATTGTGCAATCCTTAAAACATACAACTGGAGATTGTACAGCCCCAAAACTACCATTGTACGGTTATAACTACACACTTGTACATTTTCTCCAAGGATCTTGGAATTGATCAATCCTCACTCACTTTACAACGATTCACTTGGAAATCACTTGATCTACCATCAGAACATCTAAAAATATAATTTTAGGCCACAACTCATCATCTGTATGGAATTACAAACCCTTGTACAATTTGGTTACGCTGCTTGTATGGTTTGGTAAAAACCATCGTTCTACAAAATAACTTGAATTAGAAAAATATCCATTTGCATATTATTGACAAAAACATCATTCCTAATAATGGGTAGCAACCATTAATCTGATTTTATTTTTATTCATATATTTCACATAAAAACACATCGATGGTTGTATGTTTTTTGTGTATGCACTTCTGCCATAGATCTGGAATCACCAATACCTACAATATCAATAAAAATCCACCAACAATGTAATTATTGAGATTACCCGCAGATACACACATGCATACACAAATCTGGTCTAAATAAGAATTTATATTATTCTGGTTGTTGTACATAGGTAGTGTATGACATTACACAATATTAAATGAACTGCAACATTAAATCCTACTCATTCCATGGATAACCATGATAATGGAATACAACACTAGCCACAATGACTGAACTACAATTCACCATCAACCAATCCAACAACCAACCCAACAACCAACAATACCAAAAAATCGAATGAGTGGCTTATAATGGTTGTCTAGGTCATTCCAAAGTGGTTCCTAAGACATTTCATTATTTACAACTACCCATACTCACATTAATAACTTTATTTAATGTTTAATAAGGTTTAATTTGATTTTCATCAAATTACATTTTTCCCGCATGTCATTACATTTCATTTAATTTCCCATGTATTTTACATTTATTTAATAATTTATTTTCCAATTGTAAAATTCCTCTCAATTGTACATTTTGCTTTCCAATTGTATAATTTATACCAAATTGTACATTTTACTTGCCCTTTGTAAAATTACACCAATTATACATTTTTATTTTCCATTTGTACAATTTATACCAAATTCTACATTTACTTGCCAATTGTACAATTTCACCAATTGTACATTTTACTTACCAATTGTAAGGAGGAATTGTTGAAGTGAAATTTGGAATTGTACAAAGGTTTTTATCTAAGTTTGATCTTGCCAAATTAGAATTTGATGTCCTCAATGACCTTGGCCTAAGCGATGGCTTCCTCAAAGGTACAACGTTGATGAAGTTGTAAGGAGGTAGAAATATGCTTGTGATAACTCTTTGATAAAAGTGTGACTAACTCGGTGGATGGGAGACTATAAGCGAGGTCATGTATAAACAATCTTCATCGAGAAAAAAACTCTGTAATTAGCTCATCATCTACCTATCGTAGGGCATAGACATATAAGAAGTTGGTTTTATTCTTGATGTTAATGGAAAAGTATTCCAAGAATAAGTTGGCCAATTGCTCAAAGGTGTACAGGTTGTGGTGTGGGAGCATGTTGTACCAATCTAGGGCTTGTCCCCCAAGCAAGAGAGAGAAGGTATGTAACATGAGGGGGTTGCTACTATGAAGATGATAACAAGCTGAGCGATAATTATTGACATATTTGTGAGGATCCTCTTTACCTTTTTATTTATCAAAATTTGGGATCTTGAAGTGATAAGGATAGGGAGGAATAGGAACTAACAGATGGAATGGATCATTGTATATCTCATTGTATGTGGGCTTTTGTGGCCTATAACTGGTTGTATGAAGGTTAAGCATCTTAAATTCATATTGTAGAAGTTGAAGCTTGGGTGCTAAAGGTGTATAGGATTTTATAGGGGTATATGGAGCCTAGGAATGTGGGGGATACTAGAGTTGTTGTTCCTCCTAGTATAGGGGAAGGAAATATGGCAATGGATCCTATAGGTAAGGTTGTTGGATAGTATAGGAGGTTGAACTTGAGGGGATATGCTATGGTAGAGTAGGAATCTATTGAGGGTAGTAATATTGTTGTTGTGGGGCTTGCGATTGTTGAATCGATATTTGTGATAGAAGGGTCTACTATAGTGATTGGATCATAGGATATGATGACCATTAAGGGGGTTTTATGAATATGAAGGTGCAGCAGGCTACGATAGGGGTAGTTTTGTCTGCATGAGTGGTGCTAGTGGTAGTTGAGATGATATGTCCAACGATGGCACCTATATCTGGCTAGGAGCACAATGGGTGGAAAAGGTAGGTAGCATAGGATAGCCTAGAATATTAATAGGATAAGACATAGGTCATGAGTCATAAGTGGAAAAGAAACTAGAAGTTGGAGCTCAAAATGGATGTGGTGGAGGGATGTGGAATATGGGTGCAAATTAAGATGGAAGTATAATGGAAGGTGGCACACCATACATTGTAGGTGGGTGGAATGTAGGTGGAGGTAATAAGGGAGAAGGATCATGGGCTTCAATGGTAGGATCTTGAGGATGTGATGTGGTAAAAACAATCTCACTAGATGAGGGATATGAGGTCTGTTAATGTAGTTGGTATAAGAATTATTATGGGTGAGAATGTGGTAGTGATATAACATCGAAGGATGCAAAGGAGGGTTTTTGGAAGGCTGGTGGTTGCGATGATTGAAAAGTGTCTTGATATGATGATGTAAGGGACACATACTAGGACTCTATAGGAGGCTACAACAAAGGGATTTGTGGCAAGGGTGCTTGCATGGTTGGAGTGGAATATGAGTGATCTAAAATCATCGCTACGGTAGGGGAAAATGAGGTGACCTCAAGGCAAGTGTGATTGAGAAGAGAAGAGTCATTCTCTAATAGTGATTGATATAGACTATGGAAGAAAGTATGCACAAAGGTAGGTGAGGTAGGGGTTATCTACTCTTTGGCAGTAAAGAGAGGAGGTAGATGTCCTGGAGTGGTGTAGATGATGTGATCGCAAAATGTAGAAGATGTATTAGGTGAAGGTGAATGGGGAAGGAATGAGAGATCTTCGACTGAGGAAGTGGGAGTTTCATCATGATACACAGTGTGTGTGGGATGTAAATCTAAATCTATGGGGAGATCTAATGTGAGTGTGGAAACGTCCCCTATAGAAGGAGGGGAAGAAGTATATTGATTAGAAGGGGAAAAAAATACCTCATCCTCAAGGTGTGCTTGCTCGCATGCTTGACTACGTGTGATGATAGACATGATGTCATGTGTGGTGAATTTATGCCTAAAACTATTTAGAAATAAAAATCCAAGGTTCTTGATGTGATCTGTATGGGGTTGTTGAGTAACCCTATGAAATTGAGTAGTTTGTGTGCCTAGAAATAGGATTCACATGTCACTATATGAATTGAGACCTTATTCATAGGTTGACCTATGAATTGGACTCAGATTGTGATTTTTACAGAAAAATTAGAAGTGATAGGCTATAGATAGCCAATAAATGTGCTACTAATCAGTAAATGTGCTGAAACTAGTTTTTGTGAGCATGCAAACAACGTTTAACTGGTGTTAGTTCTAAATGCAAAAAATAAAATATTTTTTTTTTATTTTTATTTTTGTGTGTTTTTATTTTGAAACTTGCTTCCTAGAAAATATCACAAGAAGTGGGTGAAACTCTAGCAAAAACAAGAGTGTCATCGGTACGAAACCTCCTACGACACCCAAGGGTACACAGAATAGACCAGTGTCTCAATGGGTAAGTGGTGACCTGTATGGAAGGTGCAATAAAATGATACCCAAATGGGAGGGGCTCAAAATGTGCTAAAGAGTCCAATATCATCTCATTAGAAGAGGTGGTACTATCTAAGACCTACTAATAGCCTAGCTGGTCATTTACTTCACTCTTAGGTGAGCTTAGTAAAAAACAATAGTTACCGTATTCACTAATTATGTGAGCCTTGTGAATGAAGATTTCTAATTATATCCAAATCTGAAGTTCCATTTAGGTGATGAATTCTAGAAAACCAGTCTCAATAGGGGATTTTATGGTGATGAAGTCTAGAAAACCACTCCTGGGGGCTACTAAGGTGTCTAGGAGGTGAGCTAGTCAAAGGAGATGAAATCCAATATCACCAGTATCGAGCAATGGATTAGGGATGAAGTCCAATATCACCACTGTGTATACCACTTGAGTGTGTATAGGTGTGTTTTTTACTGCTGGGGGAAAGAAAAGACAACTATCTAGATGCCTTTTCAAAAATGAAAGCTAGGCCTAGATGCAATTTCAAAACAAAACTAGTTTTATATCCATTTTCAAAATGTAAACTAGTCCTATGTGCCTTTTTAGAAAATAAATAAGGATCTATTCTATGAAGTATGTAAGCAAGTAAAGTGAAGCATGTGATAAAAGGGATTTTGGAACCCTAATTTTGAAACATGAAAGAAATGTGAGATTGATTGTGCAAAAAAACAAAATTTGAAATCCTATGTTAGAAGATGCGAAAAGAAATTGAAACCTTAATCTAAAAAAATGAAAGAGATTTGAAATTGATTTAGCAAAAAGGAATTAGAAGTGATTTATGAAAAGATATTTGAAATTGATGTGCGAAAGGAATTGAAATTCTATGTTAAGGGCAAAAAGGAATTATAACCCTAATCTAAAAAAAAACTTGAAAGAGATTTGAAATTGATTATGCACAAAGAAATTTGACTCTTTAGCTAAAGGATGCGAAAGAAATTGGAAATGATTTGCGAAAAGAGATTTGAAATTGATGTGCAAAAGGAATTTAAATTCTATGTTAAGGGCAAAAAGGAATTATAATCCTAATCTAAAAAAAATGAAAGATATTTGAAATTGATTATGCACAAAGAAATTTGACTCTTATGCTAAAGGATGCAAAAAGGAATTGGAAATGATTTGCGAAAAGAGATTTGAAATTGATGTGCAAAAGGAATTGAAATTCTATGTTAAGGGAAAAAAGGAATTATAACCCTAATCTAAAAAAAATGAAAGAGATTTGAAATTGATTATGCACAAAGAAATTTGACTCTTATGCTAAAGGATGCGAAAAGGAATTGGAAATGATTTGCGAAAAGAGATTTTGAAAACTTAATCTAAATGTGATTTTTGAGAAATGAAATTGAAATGCTTTTGAAAAATAAGAGACAATAAAAAATTCTGATCTAGATGCAGGTTTTGGAAAGGAATTGGAAATACCTATTGAAAATACATAAAGGAATGAATTGTAAAATTTAGAAAAGGGATGAAGAACTAGTTTGATGATTGTGAGTAACAAAGTGAAAAGAAGAATGCAATTCTGAATCGAATGAAAACGAATAACTTTGAAATAAATTGAAGGAATTCTAAAACATTCTGATAGACCTAATTATCATTTCAAAAGGACCAACCGTACAAAATAGCACAATGCATTTAGAATGTAAAATTGCTATGCAAAAGAAACATAGAAATAAAAAATACCAAGGGGAATACCTGACTGCTGAGATGTTAGATGGGTTTTTTGAAGCTTCTACTATGATGCCCTACTGTGTTAGGATTTTGTGAAGCAATATGACAAAATTCATAGGGTGCCCTACAAATTGGATTCTGATTTGCAAGTTGGGGGATGAATTAGGTTTAGGAGCCTCAAACTCCTTTTTTGTTGGCTTGAAGTGCTGTCAGGGCTTAAGTAGGTTCTATTCTGCCTTGAGGGTACCTGCAATAGGACAAAAACTAGAGATTGCATCAGATTCATAATAAAACTAGTCTAATGCAACCTTTTGTGGGGGTCCCACCGAGTGTGCCAGAATGAAGCTAACTAAAAGTGACCATTTGATCAAACAACTTAATCAACATATAAATTGCTCAAAAATGCTACTTTTCATTTAGTAAGAGTGTTTTTGGGTTACATAATTAATATCTCTATTTTCTTTACAAACATGAAGCACTCTGATGGTCTCCTTTAGGGACCCTCGATGCAAGTGGGCTTCTATGTGTGTGGGCCCTCGATATTTTTGCTGGTGTGGTTCTCTTGTACCTATTTTTAAGCCTAAAAAATATGGTTAGTATGTTTGGGGGCCTACCTTAGTCAGACCCCATGATAAAAAAGACAATACGACATGAAATATGCATGAAAAAGTACTAAAAATAGGAAGAGATGCTATAAAAACATAAAATGAATGATACTTGCTAAATCTGCTAATGTAGGCCAACTGTATGGTCAATTCATAGGGTGGCCTATGAATTGGAACTCAAATTCGTAGGCTAGGGAATGAATCAGTAAGCAACTACTTTCTAGCAGAGATCCTTCATCTGGATGGGCTCTTAAGGTGTTTTGATGTTTTTTGCACGGTGTGGAATTGTCAGATGTGGTTCTAGTACAATTTTTGTAGAGTTTATATAAGGTGAATGAAAGGGAAGAGAGAGATGAAATGAGGAGGTAATCCTCTATTTATAGAAAAGGCTAAGGTCAGGGGGTGGTTAGATGAACCATACCTTAGAGTCAATCCCTAGTGAGGTTAGATTTGGATTTTGGGGAGGTGTCAAGTCTACATGCCCTACGAGAATATCTCATCCTCACACATGTGTGAGTAAGAGTTAGGGTTAGCTAGCATTAGCTAAGTCCTAGGTTAGGTTGGGGTTTAGTTAGGGTTTCTAGAAATATCCTAACTAACTCATGGTGCACACATGTGTGAGAGTGTGCTTAGGTCTAATTTTGGCTTAGGACCCTAATTAAACCTACTTAGGTGATAAAGTGCACTTAAGTGAAAAATGACTTTCAAATTAGAATCTTGATTAGCCTAATTAGGATTTTTAGTAGGGAATGGTCCCATGGGGTCCTAATTAGGTGTAGGAAAGGGCTTAGGTTGCCTTAGGGAGCTAGTAGATGGATTCCAAGTGCATAGGAAGCATATTGGTTGTGTTTTACTTAGTTTTTTGTAGGTTTAGGAGCGTACAAATGACTAAGGTAGCCTACGATGGCCTATAAATACTTAGAAGTGAGCATGTGCAACTTTTGGATTTCTACAATCCCATCGAAGATTATTTTTGATAATGGTCGCTCCTTAAAAAACAAGGATGTTAAAGCACTCTATAATAAATATCACATCCAACGTAGTTTCTCGACACTTTACTATCCCCAGAGTAATGGATAAGCTGAGGCCACCAATAAGACTATTGTTTCCATTCTAAAGAAATCTATTTAAGAAAATCATAAAGATTGGCACCTTAAAATTCCCCTGGTACTATGGGCTTATTGAACAAGCATTAACATACCTACTAGAGAAACAAATTTTTATTTAGTCTATGGAATCGAGGTGATCATATCTCTTGAGCTTGATATCCCTTCCTTGTGTATTTCTCTACAAGAATTCATGGATGATGCCATAGTTTGACAAACAAGACTCAATTAATTGACTCTCTATGATGAACGATAAATTATTGCCCTAGAGCATATTCATATCTACAAAGACCACATCCAACATGCCTATAATTATAAAGTTCATCCATGTGAATTCCAAGTAGGTAATATTATCCTCAAATAGAACCAATGAAATTTCCATATTTCTTAGCATCTCTGTGACAAGTTTGCAACCAACTAGCTTGGATTATTTATTTTCAAGAAAAAATTTAGGACAAGAGCCTACAAGCTCACTAACCTCGAGGGAGTTGAGAAGCCTAAGCCCATTAACATTATTCACTTGACAGCCTTCTACACCTAACAAACCATATAATCTAAAAAAAAAAGCAAAAAAAAACAAACAAATCACAACCACCTATCACATGCACACAATGCACACGTTCGATCCCCATTCAGCTCATGTGTGATCTTTAGTCCCAAAAAGAGGCTTCAACATATTTCATTTTCACCTAACTATTATCTAATGTCTTCTAGAAGAAATATAATTTGGATATCACTCGCGTACAATACTAGAGTTATGAATATAAACACTGATAGATGTTGTATATTAGTTGGTTGAACATGAAAGATACCCATTGAATCATTCCTTTTATTCTGTGACCACATAATCCATCATATTTGTTAACTATAATTTATCAGTTTTATCAAACCATTCCTTAAAGTCCTCCAAGGCAAGACTCAACTTAACACTGATAATCACATAATCTTGAAGCCATCATACATATACTGGATGATGTTGAGGAATGATTAGGTGGAAATGCATAATTCTAGTCCACTCTTCTTTGTCTAAAAAAATATAATATAATAGCACACATGCACATCCTGATCACATCTACTTTTTCTTCCCTCCACATGTATTCCATATCTCTCCACTTTATTTCCTCTTATTTCTCCTCACATTACTCCTCATTGTACGATCACACTTCGAGTGACTACGTACCTTAGACTGATGTGTTCCTTCTCTTCTCTCTCCCTTATCTTTTTTCTCACTTTTTCATATATTTTACCTTATCCTTCATCCTTATTTATTCTATCATATCATAACCATTGTCTCCACCTCTCTCCATGCTTATTTTTGAATGCGATAATTGGATTCTTGTGTGGATCATTTTTGCTTGATTCCTTGAACTTGCTTTTGTTGTTTTAATCAAGGGCACCTTCCTTGTTGTAGTTTTCCTAACTCTTTTGTTTTCTTGTTTCTACAACACTCATTGCTTTCATGCTCACCCACCACAATAATTACATAAATTCCTACGCCACCACCAGTATGACACTCTATATTTTTTATGTCTCTTGTTCATTTAGTCACTCAACCATACCTGGTGTCTCAATCAACCTCTATTAAATTTTAGTCAGTCCTTGAGTGCTATAGGTCATTCCTAGGTAACTCAGGTTTTTTAGACCACACACATGTATCTCACATTAATTACATTTTGTGCATAGGAAATATGAACTCATTATTCGTTATCATCATAAAGTGAATGGTTTTATTTTCTCACCCGATCGTACATAATCAAAGCCTACAAATCCATAGTGAAAAAAGCAAAATGAGAATAGCACTAAATAAATTTTATCATTTATCATGGATCTTGGGCCATTTGAGACATCTCTACCATGGATATAGATGCTTGGTTGGTCGTGGAGCACCATTAAAGGATTATATGGTTATTTCCACCGACTATAGATGCTTAAATGGTAGTGGAGTAAGCCCTTCACATGGTGACATGTCTATCACATTAGTGACCTTCTTTTGTATAGACCTATGTACTCTCATGGGTGAGCTAGCTTATTGGCATAAGTTACAAATGATTCATCCAACCTTGCTCAAAATCAACAATGAACATTCACTACACACACTGTTGGTCCTTGAGATAATTGAATTCCTAGGGTGGTCTTAGTATCTTTGAGGGCCTATTTGATTAGTAGATTAGTTTGATTGAGGTCACTAGGGTGTTTGAGCTTCTTGAAAGCACATTTAGATCCTTCATCCCTAAGACATACAAATTGAAAAGTGGTCTCATACCATTTTTTCTCTCTATCATCTATTTCATCCACATTATGTGTCCCATGTCACTATTTGTCCTACAATCAAGTGAGTACTCTTATGTTGATGCCTCTAATTAAGCAATGAAAAATGAGTTTGCCAATATGTGCCTATGTGTTTTTTAATGATCATAAAACATATATAGGCATATTCATGTTTGTGTTCATATAATGGGCCCTAATACACATCATCTATGTCATCTAATCCATACATCATAATACTAAATCACTATACTATCATCGAATTATATCAATTCATCTCATTCACACACATAACACATATCATAAATAAAATTTATCATGTATATATGTATATCCTTAAAAATAAGAACACAACCATTTCATTGCTCATACGATATATATAACTGATCCCTTAGGTTCATCATCATCATCACATACACAAAAAACCAATGCAATGCACCTATCCCTCTACCACCATCTAACCCATGTTGTTCACTACTGGTCTCTCTACTCCACTTCGTCCTACCTTGCTACGATACACTTGATACCTATGAGGCTATAGGCTCTTTAAATCATGGCATTGGTTGTTTTACTGAGGTCACCCTCAAGCCTCTACTCCTTTGACTAAATTCTACCTGTGAAGAGAATGGTCTCATCGATATATCTATGCCTCTCTCCATTAGTTAGTCCTATAGGACCCTCATTTACCCTATATCCTATCAAAACCATCACTCAAATATAGTCACCTGCTCTCTTATGGACCACACATCTACTTGTAAGGCCATTATCATGGTCCCATATCTGCTCATTTACTGCTACTCTCGATGCTTCGCTAGCTACTCCTATAGTATCTCAATGTCTAGTAGTAGATCATCTCTCTTTTTGATGACCATATCTCACTCCCACTATAGGTGATCCTTCTCAACTATAATTTGTGCCTACTCCTCCTCCCATATCCTCCTCTTGTCATCCAATCAATCCATAACCTCCTTTAGGCTATCTCACTCTACCTATAGAATTACCCACTTCTCCTCATCTTGATTATTCCCTCTCTTGGGCCCCCTCTTCGTCACCTCAATACCCATATTCATTATCTCATTTACCACCTCCATAACATTGGCCTCATTAAGGCCAACCTCACAAACCATATCCCTAGGATCCTCCTCATCCTATCTTGAAGTCCCTACCTCACTATCTATCCTATAATGCACCCATCATTATATTGGCTCATAAGACTCCTTAGTGTCTTCCTCTCCCCCATACCCACCTATTGTCTCATCCACCACACTAGAGGGCTCCCACCATTGAGTCACCCACTAAGCATCATACTCTACAGTCATCCCTGCATTATCTATATATGGCACCTCTACCACCTCATATACCTCCTCCCTCAGTACCATCACTTATGGTGCTATCAAAGTGAGTCCATTCCCCTACCTCCTGTAGATCACAAGTGGGTATGGTACCCATCATATCAATCTAAACTATATCTAAATTTGCATGAACTAAATTAGCTCATGCTCCATATGATGTCAAACCATCACTCATATCACATGAGCCAAGTGTAACCTATCCTCATCCCATGCCTTTACCTCCCTCTAGGGCTTCCATATCACTATGTTGACTCTTAAACCTATTCATACCTTCTTGTAATACTCCTAAAACCCCTTATGTAGTTGGCTTCATAATCTCTCTCTATCACTCTACCACCTCAACACATGTGATCGTATCACCTCCATATCATATAATAACCCCACTCGATGACATACGTTGAAGTTCTCCCATCCCCATATATATAAAAGCAAGATACACCCCAAGACCCTTTACCTTGTTATCACACTTCATATAGTTCATCATACATATGGACCAACAATGTTAGTGCCCAAGAATGCACTCACAGTCTCTCTACAAGGTCCAACATCAAGCCTATTAGGTTCCAAGGGAACCATGAATCCAATGAGTCAGGCAAGATCACATTTAATATTAGAAACATCAACATTACATATTTTTGTCCTAGTTTCCCCCTCTCATAGTCCTCCAAGTATGGTATCCATCCACCATTTATCTCTATGTTCCTCCAATAATCACCATAAACTAGAGGCATCACATCCTCCTTATCCATGGCCACTTGAATTGGGAGACCCTCCACTATAAATTGAAATATCCTATAAATATCCTCTAACAGTCATTGACATTTCCTCTATGGGAAGATGGAATGTCCCCTATCAAGATCCCATCAATATAGAAGGGTATATAGGTATGTGATACCCACCTAGATACTCTCTATTTGAGCAACCACCACCAAGCCAATTATCCTCAACTACCCCCAATCATCATCATTTAAATCATCCCTAATATTAGGGAAATCTAGCCTAAATTTATGTCATGGCCACAACATCCTTAGCTGTAAAACAAGTCAAATCACTCATCATATTAGTCATAATTTCGTCAAAACCAAGCACATCAACACTAACTAAAAAAAAAACTTTTTGCCTTCCCTCTCTTTCTTTCTTCAAAAAAAAAACTTCTCTATTTCCCTTTCTTCTAACTTTAAAAAAATGATAACTTTTTCATTACCCCTTCTTCCTTCAAAAAATAAAATAAAACAAAAAAAAACCAACAACAATCACATGTACATAAATCTATTCAATAAAACTACCTAAATGAAAGGTATCATGCTACTTACCTTCCTTGCACACCCTCCAACTCCTAGCGCCCAACTATCATCTCAATCACCATGTCTCCTTCTTCCTCTTTAATTGCCAAGTACAAATGATAAGTGCAAATGCAATTG
This sequence comes from Wollemia nobilis, assembly GCA_028583015.1. NCBI lineage: Eukaryota > Viridiplantae > Streptophyta > Pinopsida > Araucariales > Araucariaceae > Wollemia > Wollemia nobilis. The sequence goes on along the minus strand of JAQPPZ010002907.1, from coordinate 11,495,713 downwards.
GTGATCCTAGAGCTATTTTATAGGTGCATAAGCCCTATTCCACCTCCAATCACCACTGGTGGATAGGTAACCCCTAGTGGCAACCACTCCTAACAACCATTGGTGGCCAAGTAATCACCGATGGTGGCTACTTCCAATTATCGTTGGCAGTTATAAAATTTTGATTATGTTCAACCCTTACCCATCATCCATTATTTTCCTTCCTACATTCTCATGGCCCAATCACCTTTTTGGTCAATCGGCTCACCATTATCATTTGTGTAGCCTTCCCCCTGCTCACCACTTGAGGGGGTAGACAAACCCAAAAACCTAAAAAAAACACACAACATCCAATTCGTTTTTGTTGGAAAAAAAAAACAAAAGGTTTTCATCTAATAGACCACATGTCTCTTTTTTTTTTTTGCATCACATTGTCTTTCATGCAACACGGTACAATAGGGGCATTTGTAGACACCAAATTATAATCATTTGCACTAAAATTTTTACAAATTCACCAAAATCACCAAATTGCCATAAAATTATCACCAATTACCCAAATTCCTCCAAATTTCTAGTTTCCTTTCTAATTCGTCTAAATTTCCTCAATTCTCCTGTTTTCCTTATAATTTTCTAATTTCATCAAATTTCTCTCAATTCCCCTAATTTCTAGCAATTTCTTCTAATTTTCTCTCAAGTCCTTCCAATTCCTCCTAAATTCTTCTAATCTATATTTTCTCCCCTCTAGTCAACTCAATTTTCCTCTAATTTCTTCTTAATTTCCTTAAATTGTTCTAACTCCCCCTACACCTTCTAATTCTATTTTAATTTTCTCAATTTCTAATTTTCTTAATGTCTCCTTAATTTCTCTAAATCCCCTCTAATTTCCTTTCCCCCCCTAATTTCTTAAATTCTTCTAATTATCTCTAACACCTTTCTCCAAATTTTCCCTACTCCATTTAATTATTCTAATTCTCCTTTAGCCTCTCTAATCTCCTAATTTACACCTAATCCCTCTCATTTATTCTTCCCTATCTCCTCAAATTTCTCATAATATTTCTTATTCATCTAATTCCTATAACATACCCGTTCATTAGTCCCTAATCCCATCTTAATTACTCATCCAAATTCCTAGGATATTTGCACTCTAATTTAAAAATACGAATCAAATCCATAGGCCTACCCAAAATCCCCACCTAAATCCCCTTATTTAATCCATCTTGTCTCCTCACCCACTTTCCCTCCAAATTTGGATGATTTAAAATACAATTAAAAGCCCCAAGTCAAAAGAGATTAAATTACCATGTTTAATGGATTGGTCCTTCTTAGCCTCCATGTCACATTTTTGGCAATTTTAAATTCTATGGGTAGCTCCCAAGGGACACTTATCCCCATCCACATCTCATCACTCCCTAGGCTAATTTATGGTGCTTTGGTGGGTGAGGATTCACTCCATCCAATGCTATTAAATGAAGAGGGTGAACATTCCTCTATGTTTCCTCCCTATATTTGCATTGGATGTACCACCATCTACTTAGCTCCAAATCTGCTCCACCTCATTACCATGTCATTTCCTTGCCACCTCCAATGTCCCCCACTAAATTCTTATAAATCCCCCTTTATTTCCCTCATTTGTAGGAACATGAATGAAGCTACTGTTATGCTGCCAAAATTCCACCATACTAACTTTAAGACCTTGGGGATCCCAACTTCTTCTACCATCCATATTGAGGGGCTTAGCCATTGCAACCATGGAGTCCACTTTAGGGAGTCAAACAAGATTTGACCTACAACTGCACCTAGACCAGTTAATATTTTGTCATCAAACTTGCACCAGAGAAAACCAGTTGGTAGTAAGAGCACTTGGTCCCATATTCCATACCAACCCAACTAACATTGGTAGTTAAACAGTCTCAACTACCACCTACGATAACTCAGAATCAACCCTCATTGGTGGTTACTCATATAAGAACTGATAGAATATTCTAGATAATAATTAGGTAAGTGGAAGTATAAAACATTACCTTTTAGGTCTTATGATATTTTAGTAAGGTTTTGTAATGTTTTTCATGAGTTTTGTAAAAAATTGGTTTATTCACTTTGACTAGGGCCTCATCTAAGGAATATATACAAGATATTGTAAACTCTATCTTGTGAGCATGTGTGTAGGTATTATGCAATCAATAGAACACTAGGGTGATCTAAAAAGTGTAAGGAAAACCAACCCACAACTTGATTGTGGCATGAAAAAGGATATTGCACCAAAATTCATTGATTTAAAAGGGATCATCCCCTTTTATTCTTGAACCATAACATTTTTAAAAACACCCTCTAAAGGGTCACATTGTATTCAAAATTGTTCATTGCCAATACATATCATCTTTGCTTGTTTCTATTGCATGATGCATTTTCATGTCTACACCATGTGGTTGTTTGTTCCTTCCTTTTCCCTTTGGTATTTCTTTAGTGATATGAAACTATATTTATATATTTATGTTCTTTTTTAATTTTTATGCCCTTGAGCATGTATTCATAATCCCACATGTATAGACTTACATAGAGTTTTAGATTCAAATTTAAAATTAAAAAATATAAATGATCTACAGAGTGATTTACCTATAAAATAAAGCAATTCACTTGTAAAATTAGATGTTTTTCTTATATTTTTAGGTGAATTGTTAGCAATATTTGCACTTGATAAATTATGAAAAGTATGGGATCCAAGCAAATTGCTTAAAGTAAATTGCTTCACAACTTGATTGAATCATTCTCTAGGAAGGAGTTAAGAATAAACTTGTCTTTCCTAGAGAACCGCTTTGTAGATTCTAAGAAAACCACTATTTAGATTTTTATTGAAGATAAATCACTACTTTGGAGTGAATCAAACACTGAATTAAGTGAATTATTTGCTACTTTGATTTTTCATGACAATGTCTCAAAATTTCCCCCAAAAGCTTCTTGCCAATGGAAAATATATATTTGGGATTAAATATTTGATCTAATGTAATTTTGATATTGTTTATAATTATTGCTTTGCAAATTTTTTAAGATTCTAAATTTTATATTACAATCACCATTCATAAAGCACCTACAAAAATTAGACACAAATAATGAAAATGATATGAACTTTAAGGTCAATTTGAGGCTAAGATTGATAATTCAAGTCCTTGGCCTAGATGAATTAGATTAGAGTTGATTTGTTAAATTTTTGTAGATTTGGAGTGAATCACTTATAAGTTAACCAAATCACTCCCTAAAATGGACTTAAAAAATGTATTTGGTAATTGGCTAAAATAGAGCAAATAAATCTATATTTGAAGCAAATCACTACCTATGTAAAAAGTTGGTAAAATTTCCTTCAATATTGAACCAATTGCTTCTTCCATGATGAATATAATTTTGGTATGAAATAAATGAATTAAAATTGGGGCAAAAATGATGAATAATGAATGTTGGTTCTACCGGGTGTGTCAATAACTATTAAAATAGGAAATTGTCCTAAATTTTAATTTAATGATGAACCCCCAGTTGTAGTTTTAACAAATTTAGAAGGAAGGGCCAATGGCTCCTTCCAACCTTCAAATTAATGTTGAATCCCTACTATCCCCACTGAGTACTCCTATGCTAACCCACACTAATTGCATGAAATATAAAGTGTAAAAACTGTAAGTGCATAAAATATTGAGGATGTAGGGGATTCAAATAAAATACAACTATAACCATAACAAGGAAGTGTGTGATCAATAAACATAAAAATTTGAATAACATCAATGTTTCCCATTCATTATGTATAAAATTGCTAAGTGAATGACAAGGTGGGGAAAATGGATGTCTCAAACCACTACAAACTTAGCAAACTAAAATGGTAGTGCCACTAATGGAGTGAAAAAGGACTTGCTAATTTATCAACATTATATTAAAATATGAAGCATAATATGGTTTTCGTAGAGAGTAAAATTGAGTTGTCATAGCCAAAATATGTTTACAAGCAAATGACCTCTATCTATAGTTAGAGCTTACCAATAAGTTACCTCGGGTGAGAAATTGTTCCTCCTAGTAAAATTAAAAATTTGGGGGAATTTCAAATAAAATTATGCACCTCCAAATGTTGCATACCTCTAAATATACCTCTAATAGGTTTATAAGGCTTCCAAAATGATTTAGCGCATTACTACATCCGAAAATATCTCTCATAAGATTATGCTTAGAATCCATGCCTTTATTTTTACCCCTCTAGTGGATGGTGAGCAATTTAGTTCAAGAAGTTAGTGAATCACTTGACTTTTCTAGCATATCGTTAGCTAACACTAAGTGCTTCACTACTTTGAACCAATTAGGTCCTTTTGCTAGTGTCTTGCTTCCAAAGCAATAAAAATTAAGCTAGACTTATTCAAATTTTGAGGGATTTTGAAAGGCATCAGATGCTTGATTTCACTATTTTGTACCCTTCCAAACCTACACTCCAAGCCACTATAGTATCAAGCCACTATAGTATCTATCCACATAGGTATCTTCTAAAAGTACTAATTTATATAGTTCTATAGTAAAATATTGTTATATTGTAAAAGAAATTATCTATATTTTAGAAATTAGAATTATCGATCACAAGGATTCTTGCAAGGAATATTATTATCAAAATTATAAATTAATATTTAGTATTAGTAGCTAAGGTATTTTATTTTTTTAAAATTTGGTTATATATGATTGAAATGGACCCACCCATATTACATCATGAATATATAGTGGTATTATAACATCATTTTTAGATAATATTATATGTATTGGTTGGAAATTTTCAAATTTATAACTCTTGCTTGAATAGAATACAAGGTTTATAAAATCTAAGAAGCTAAAATAGACCATGGGCCAAGGACTTTAGAAAGAACTATAGTTAAGAACTATGCAAATCTAGTCCATTTATTTTTCTTAATGAAATGATGATTTTTTGCTATTGATGTTGAATTCTCCTACTTTCTATATATTCTCATTTTTAAATAAATCCTACATTGAGTCAATTTATAGAGTATTAACATAACTAGCTTGGATATCGCTATATAGCTGGTATTTCAAAATAAAATGCTTCTCTATTTACACTACCCATGATATCCAAAAGGTACATATTTTCTCCTCGCATTCATATTTTGGTCTCTTCCATTTGCTTGTTTGACATGTATATGTAGTCATCAATTGAACCATGAAAATCGTTTCACTCCAATTTATGATTGCTACTATATAGGTCTTTTGACAGTGATTGTATATAGAGTTATATTTAGCAAAACAATGTTCCCTCTTTCTTCCTAACTTTTTTCTCCATTAAATGCTTTGAAATTTTCTTGAACAACTGAAATATTTAATACACATGCTAGTTTGGATTATTTAAATATATATCAAGTGCCATAGAAAAATAGTATTTCTTGGATTTATAAATCTAATGGTATTAAATATACAAATGTTTAATGCATATTGTAAAAATAATTTTTAATAAAATAATATAATATTACTTAACCTGATTTAACCAACTATGTTGACGATTGGAAATGAACTATATATTCAACTTTATTCATTTTAAATCTCCTATACATAATATACTTAAGAAAATCATACATTAATAACTAAAATATTTTAATTTTTAATTTAATATATTACAAAAATTATCTAAAACATGTAAATAGTATGAGCACATTACAAGTTGTAATTATTACTTTAAACATATAAATCTTAAATTCCCCCTAAGAATTAATTTTTAATTTAATATATTAAAAAAATTATCTAAAACATGTAAATAGTATGAGCACATTACAAGGTGTAATTATTACTCTAAACATATAAATCTTAAATTCCCCCTAAGAATTAATAAAACTAGATATTTAAACAATTAAAAATAAAATTACTAGTTTCATGATAATTTAACCTTTAGAGGAAAAGCAAAAAAAAACAATAAAACATTTTTATTATTTATACAAATATAAAACAAAATCTAGTTAATTAGACATAACATTAGCTATTAAATCCCCCCAAAAAAAAAAAAACATTAACTATTAAAAATAAATTTCATTACATCCGAGGGGATAGCACAACAGTTTGGGCTTTGGTTCTTCTTCAGGAGGTCCAAAGTTCAATCATTGTGTGGGTGAGTGTTCGAAGGGGTGAGTGTGTATGGTTGTGTGTTTGGTCCCTATTGATTAAATTAGCTTTCACCCTTACGAGAGGTCGTTGTGGGATGGGGATGGGGATGTCCAGCCCTAAGCGTTGGTCACATAGGTTTCTCACACTAACCAAATCTAAAAAAAATTAAAATTCATTACAATATTAGGCGACCAATGGGAATTTAAACCCCTTGAATTGTGAAAGGGGGTTTTGTGGACGTTAAGTGGAAGACTAGAGGGGTTTAACTAGTGGATAAGCAAGATTATGAAGAACTTGAGGAATATTAGGGAGAAATGATGGATTAAGTGGGATTTAGAGGGAAATTGGAGGATTAGGGAGGCTAAGAGGGGATTAGCAAGGGTTTTAATGAGTTGGTAAGGATTTGAAGAGTATTTTAAGGATTGGTTGTGCAAATGACTAAAATTTGGCATCTACAAAAGTTAATGGCAATAGGAAGACAAGTTTAAAAAAATCTAATGGTATATGGTAGGAATCCATTTTTTCAAATATTTTGGACTTCCACATAAAAATGAAAAGCCTAATTATGAATATGATAAATATTGGGAATAATAGATTATGTAATTAAAGATACACAATTGTTTTTAAAAATTGAATTGTATTTGCATTTTTGTTAGTCATTGATAATTTTAGTATGGTTTTGATAAGAATTAAGCAAGAAGAGTAGAATAGATTTTAATAAAATGATAGAAATCAACGTTCATATAGGTTTAAAAGTAATTATTTAGATAGACTTATTATAACACATTGTTATGAAATTTTAAAAGATTGAGATAAATTATTTAAATTTAAGGTTTTTTTAATTAAAAAATTATAAAAATTTGAGATTAAGTTAATATTAAAATTTAATGTTAAAACTTAAAATACTTATAAATATTTTAAAATTAATTTATAATATTAAAATGATCTACCCATAAATATTTATAGATTTTTAGGACTTAAACTAACAAATAAAATTAAATTTGAGAAATTGGAAATAGTGATAATAAGGATTCTTGGAACCAATGTTATTATTAAAATTTAAAGTTTAACATAATTAAGGTGATTTTTTTACACTAACTAAATTTAAATAAATAAATAATATGTAAGGTGATTTTAACCTTTTGGGGTGCCACGATCACTGGCCTATGAAGCAGAATGTGTGGTCCCCCAAGTAGGATTGCAGGCTTGGCAATGATGGCGTGGCGTAGGCATTGTTTATGTTGGTAATCTATGGCTATGGTGGCTGTTCAGGTGGGGAAGGAGATAGTATCTGCACCTGTGATGGTGTTGGGATTTGGGATGGGGACAAGATCGATGTCGAAGTCTGTTAGGACTATAATTTCATCGATTGGTATCCAGATTGCAATACCTCCTATGCCAACTACTGCTATATGTATGGATGGAGACATTGGAGAAACATCCATGGTGATGTTATTTCACCTCAAATTATTGTACCCCTCTCTCCTCCTATACCAGATTATTTTTTCTCTCATGAATATTTAGGGCAATCTGGCAATTCCTTTATGTTTTGCTCTTTATTTATTTATTTTCTTGGAAATGAGATTGATATGGCAAAAAAATTATAGAAATTTGTTTCTCATTTTATCAATTATTTGTAAGTGATATTCCTGCATAATATGATGGATGGGATGGGTGGCACATCAACCTTGAAAACCACATTTTTTTTATATGTTGGTAAAAAATTATTGAATCAATAAAACCATACAATAAATAGAGAATACCAAAACAATAACTCTTATAAGACCTAGAAGAAAGAGACCTCCAAAACCACCGAGCACCCGACCAAAAGACACCCAATAAACAAAAACCTCAACCAAGCATATCCGCAACAAGCAAATTAGCAAGATGATGAGAACAATCCAATGGGAGCTGATCCCATTCCCTAACATTCCAGTATTCCTAAAACTCAGAAGCCCATTTTGCCAAGCAATCAGCCACACTATTTCATTTCCTAGGAATATGAACAAAGGAAATAAAATCCAAATATCGATAAATTTGAATGATCTACCGAGCCACTAACACCAACTACCAATGAACATTAGAAATATTATTAGTTTTCAACAAATTAATAATAATATGAGAGCACGACTCATAGATTATCTTCCACCATCGCAGAGCATAACATTTTTTCAAAGAAAAATGAATAGCAAGGTCCTCCATATAATTATTAGTTTGCTTCCCCTTATAACATAATAAAATGAAAAGAGCTACACCATTACTATCTCTCCCAACACCACCAATATCTACATACCCAGGATTCCCTCTAGAAGAGCCATTCGTATTAATCTTGAACACCCCCTAAGGCATAGGAAGTCATATATCATCTCTTTGCACTTTTTGATTGAGGCCTCTCCTTTTGACTGATAAAGAAGGATGAGGGTCATTATCCACTTTTACCCAGGTCTTGCATCATCAAAATCTTAGAATGCTCCAAAGGAAGACTAATATGACATTTAGAAGAAATAATTTCTTGAATCATACCAATAATCCTCTACCAAATATGATAAACAAATAACTTTCTACCCTAAAAAATTCTTCAATTTCTTTTAAGCCAAATCTGCCATATAACACATGAGGGCCCAATACTCCATGCAACTTGAAGAAAGAAAGCCTTAGCAGGAGGTCTTCCTAAAATCCTTTAGAACTCAACAAGAGAAGAGGCATGAGAAGAATATTGTTTCCACACCCTCAACCAAATATGTCAAATTTCCCACGCAAACGAACACTATAAGAGCAAATACCCTAAATATTCGTCACTATTATCACAAAGGAAACAAAATGAAGGGCCCTATAAATATATTTTTTAGATATTATCCTAGGTAAGACATCTATTCCTAGTATCCAACCACAAATGGAAATTGCATTTGGGCTAGGAAAATTTATTCCAAACATATTTCCACCAAGGAACCTCCTCATCCCTAAAATGCTACCCATCTACAACATAGTAACCAGAAGCCACCTAGAAAACCCCTCTAGGATCTAGACCCAAAGCCAAAACATCATCATCCTGTAAAGAAGAGCACTCCATAGTAGCCAAAATATGAGCCAACTCTTCTCTATCCTAAAAAAACCACCTGTTGGCCAATCTCTAGGATATTTCCACTAAACTACCTCCACCTACCCAAATCTTTTGGCAACTTTATAATCCATCACCATGTACCAACCAACAACCAAGAAATAATTACATAGCTCTTGAAGATGAGGAAACATAGATAAAATTATAGGGAAACCATCCCAAGAATCATACCAGAAAAGAGCCTTCGAGCCTTTAAGATAAATCTAGAACAATCCTTGCTTAAAAATAGTAGCCCCCTTCTTAAGGATGTTCCAGATCAAAAAGCCTTTACTAGATAAACTGTATCTATGTATATCAAATCCCTCAACACCATTAAGGTACTTAAAGGAAATAATTTTAGCCCAAGCATTGTCTTGATAAATGCACCATCTCTAATAAATCTTGGCCACCAATGCCTAACCAGAAAGAGAAGTCAAATGAAGACCCAAACCACCTTCCTATTTTGGTCTACAAATAGTCTCCCACTTAACCAGACTCCATTTTAAAGACTCCAAATTTCCAACCCATAAAAATCTTCTTGATAGAGATTCAAGCTCATGAATAAAACTAGTAGGAGTGACCTAAATCATGCATCGATAAATACATGAAGCTTGAACCACCAACTTAAGAAGCAACATTCTGCCAGCAAAATAAAACCACTTAACAGTCCAATGAGAGACTTTAGACAAAAATTTATCCAAAATATTATTCTAGATGCCTCGAGGCAGAGGACCCACAGAAAGAGGAATTACCAAATAAGTTAAAGGAAGAGCTCCAATATGAAATCAAAGAATTTGAGCAATTCTATCCTGTATAAGAGGATTAGTATTGATAAATAATATGGATGATTTCCCATCATTTATCTTCCACCCCAAAGCAGCCAAATAAATATCCAAAGATCTTCTAAAATTTTTTGCTTCCCTAATAGAGGCAAAACCCATCAGAGCAGTATCATCCACAAATTGAAGACGATAATACGTAGGTAAACTATTATCCCACCTCCAACCATGAATCAACCCCTGATTGACATGCAACTTGATAAGCCCACCCAAACCCTTAGCCATAATAATAAACAAATAAAGAGACAAAGGATCCCCTTGATGGAGACATCTCAAAACCTGAAATAAAGTAGAAGGCTTGCCATTGATAAGGACATAATAGGATGGATACGTACCACAAATCATCACCCAACTAACCCAGTTGTAGTAAAAACTAAAATCAAGGAGAATTTTACTTAAGAAAGACCATTTAACCTTATCATAAGCTTTAGCCATATTCAATTTGATAAACATAGTTTTTACTTTAGAAATTTCCATAGAATGAATGGCCTTAGCACCAATAGCCACACCATAAAGGATTTGTCTACTCGCCAAATAACATCCTTTTTCATAAAAAATAACCTTACTGAGCCAAGGCTTAAGTCTCTTAGCAATCAACTTGGAGATATTTTTTTACACCACATTACATAGTGTAATAGTTCTGAAATAATCCGAAGAATTGGCTCCTTCCTGCTTAGGAATAAGCACCAAGAAGGTAGAATTCATAGCTCTCAAAATATGTTTAGCTCTAAAAGACTCTTTCACAATATACAAAAGATCCAGTTTGATAATCTCCTATAATTCTTGGAAAATTCCACAGGAAAGCCATCAGGACATAGGGCTTTCCCTTTCCTCACCTAGAAAATAATACCCTCCAACTCTTCGATTGAAATAGGTCTCATGAGCAACTCATTCATCTCAGTAGTGAAAACTGAAGGAATTCAATCCAAAAAACTATATTTTTTAGCTTTCGCCAAGGGAGAATCCTCAGAATACAAAGAGGAAAAAAACCTTACAACCTCCCTTGAAATATCCTCAGCAACAAATCAACTGGACCCCAAGAGAATAAATAAAAGAAGAAATCGCATTACCATACTTTCTATATTTAACCGAATTGAAAAATAAAGTAGTATTTTTGTCTCCTTCTTGCAACCAATCAATCCGAGCCTTATGTTTCCAATAAATTTCCTCCCTCAATTCCCACTCAACTAACTCCTTAAGAGCATCAGATTCCTCTTTAAGAGTCCTTTTTGTGAAGCCATAATTCTTAATCTATCTTGTAATAGCATCTAACTTCTCTTGAGCAACCAAATTAGCCCCCAAAAGATTACCAAAACTCTGCTTGTTCCACTTATTAAGTTGATATTTCACATAATGAAGACTCTTAACAAAAGAGAACATAGTATTTCCATGAGCAGACCTACCTTGTAACCACCAAACTCTCATTAAACCATACAAAGAAGGCTCTCAAAGACACATTAACTCAAATTTAAATCAAGTTTTCCTATAAACTCCCTAGCGAATGGTATTTAGATTTATAGGCAAAATATCAGAACCTCTCCAATCTAAAATTTTTGAGTTGATTTACCAATTATTACTGATCTAGAAAGGAGAAACCAAAAAAATGATCCAATCTCTCAAAAATAGCCTCAGTACCACATCTCCTGTTGCTCCAAGTAAACATACCATTACCAGGTTTAATATCCACAAGGTTTAAGAAAAGGATATTATCATTAAGGGCTAAGGATGCCTATCCAAGAGAAACCACACCATCTCTTTTCTCATCCAAACTGGTGATAGCATTAAATTATCGAGCAAAAACCCAAGGATAGTGAGGAACCATTAACCGCACCACCTGAATATGATTCCAAAGACAAATTTTCCCAACAATATCAGAGGGAGCATAAACATTAGTTAATAAGACCACTTCACCAAAATCCTTACAAGAAGCAACCATAGAGAGATCAAATTTATTAGAAACCCACCATATAGGAGAGAGCTTCTAAGGATTCCAAAAGCTAACAATACCTCCAGCATTGCCCTGGGCACCAATACACAATCATTGACCAAAATGCCACAATTTGGAAGCAATACTAAACAAACAATCAACTGATAATTTTGACTCTTGTAGAAAAATAATATTCGACTTATGTAACTTAATCAACTCGCGAATAGCTTTTTGCTAAGGGATGCTATTCAATCCCCTAACATTCCAAGATAAAAAAATCATTATAAAGGGTGGAAAAGTGAGGATTAGGGGGCCTAACCAACCCTGATTCAACCAAGGACTCCCCCTCAAGTTTAATTTTCTCCACATATTTCTTCCTGCCCACCTTAGTAGCCCCAACATAGAAATTACCTTAGAACTTTTTCCATGACTAAAACCCACCAAATCAGCCAGTAGCAGATCATCTGCCACCACACCATCCTCCTAAACAACCATATTTTTATCAGAAGGAATGGAAATCTAGTTCCCGTCAACAGTTTGTGCCGCATAATTCACAAAAAATGGAACAATCGCATTACCCAAAGACTGATCAATGTCCATCTAAGCAACAAATAGATACCTTTGTAGATTAACCCCAAAAAGTTGGTCCAATTCATCCAAAGCATCAAATCTATTATGTAACCCATCAAATTGTCTCTCATTAATGGATCTATTCAAACAACTTCCTTTATTGCAAGACTTAACTGGAATGAAACCCTCCTTATCAATCCCACTATCCTGCATTGGAGCTTTCCCCTCAACAGACCCATTATCCTTCTTAGGAGCTTTCCCTTTATCTATCCCACTATCGTGCTTAGGAGGCCGAGGCTTAGATGACAAATTTCTAAGTAATTTTGGGTATTTTCTCTAAAGGTGTCCATATGCATGACACAAATGACATCGAAACGGAAGGGTTTCATAGTCCAACTGTTGAATCCAAGAAGAGGATCCAACACAAATTTCCATAGAATCTGGTTGTTTTTTAAGAGTTCATCCAAGAAAAGGATCCTTGAAAACCACATTAAGAGTTAATAGTGGTTGCCTTTTTTTATAGCGAATAGTTATAAGGGAAAACTAACTTATAAGAGAAGTTAAGTTTTTTTTTTTTTTTTTTAAATTAAGATATAGTGTTTAATATATATATATTTAAAAAATAAATATAAAGAATTTAGATTTTTTTTATAAAACTGTAGGTAAGTTGGTATATATTTATAACAATTAAAATAAAAAATGAATTTATTTGTAAACTTTTAAGATTTAAAGAAGAGAGATGTAATTGGTTAAGGATGGGTTATTCAAGTATAACTTTTTTTTTTTTTAAATTAGGATAGTTTCATATGGGATTAAAATGGTTCCATTTACTTTACATCATGGATACATAATTGTTATTGTTGACCTCACATGAAGAGGACCAATGATCACTCAATTAGAAGATTGAAATTTTACAAACACTTATTAGTCCATCAAGGACCAATATTTACTAAATATTAATACAACATTATTACTATTATTTATAATTTAATAGTAATTATAATATTTACAAATATTTTCTTATTTTTATAATTTTCTAATATAAAATAAAACATTATAACATTAATTTTAAATTATGATTCAAAATAAACTATATCATTAATATTATTGATTCTAAAATTTTATTATATATAATATAATTTTAAAATATCACATATTAATCAATAGATAATATTTTGAAGGTTTTATTAATTGTATAAAAATATATACACTACAATAGAATAAATTATTAAGTAAATATAAGAAACACATTCTTTATCTTTTATAAAATAAAACATCTTATCTAGTTGTTATTCAGGGAATATAAATAATAGGAGCGGAGGCAGGAATGGAGCAAAGCGGGAGCAGAGGCAGGTGCAATTTTTGCAAACATGTTTTTCATTCTGTTGGAGGTGGGAAACAGGGTTTCCAAACCCCCGGAAGCCGTGGAGGCTCAAGGAGGGAACAAGCAAGGTTCTGAAGCAACCGAGGAAGAGCAGTGGACAAAGTGACAAGGACACCGAGGGTTTTAAAAAATTAGAGGGACACGAACCCCCCGATATTATTTTTGATAAGAAGGCCCACATCAAGAATTCTAAGGGCAATAAGTCTTTTGCACATGCCCTTAAAGGTGGCAATAGGGTTTCCTTACATTCTTTACCACCTCTCACTCCCAATGGGCGTAAGGTATCCGTGCCTGAAAGCGTAATGGCAGACTTTATATCGATGGAAAATTTTTCTCTGGTAGGCAAATTCATAGGGGGCAGGCCGGATATTGAAACGATTCGACGATGGGCATCCTTGAAGTGGAAGACTTCTGGACACATGGAGATTATTGCATTATCAAGGGGGTTTTTTGCGGTACGCCTTAACAATAGTGAAGATGCTAGTCGTATTCTAACAGGAGGACCTTGGTTCTTGGGCCGAAGAAGTCTTTTTCTTAGGAGATGGGCCGAGGATTTTGACCCGTAAAAGCAGAGCATAAACTTTGCCCCCATTTGGGTCCGTCTCCCAAATCTCCCGTTTCATTGGTGGCATGAGTATTTTCTTCAGGGTATTGCCAAGACCATAGGGGAATTGGTGGCCATTGATAATCCAACCCTTGCACGCACCATAATGACGCATGCTAGGATTTGTGTAAATGCAAACCTAGAATCTGAGCTTCCTACTCATGTGGAGTTAGAATATGGAAATATAACAAGATTATAGGTCATCGAATATGAAAATAGACCAGCATTTTGCTCTGATTGTAATATTCAAGGCCATCTCAAAGGACAATGCTCTTTTTTGAGAAGCCAAGAAACCCTTCCTAGGAATAATGATTCCAAGCGGCAGTCTTTCATAAATAATGGCAAATACACAGGAATGTACAGGGTTAAAGATCCAAATGTTGAAAAGGCAAAGGCCTCTCGGTTTGGGACAAATGGAGAATGAGGCCGAGCTTCACATGGACAATGGTAAGGACAAGCAAATTGCTACATCACAAACTGACCAACAAAAGGTATGCTCTCCTTTCGAGAATCTAAATAAATTTAACATTTTGGCTGAAAACCAAATAATTACAGAGGAAAATCGGAATGAAGGATCTAATGTTGAGGATATAATTCTTGGTCTCCCTGCTTACCTTGACTCCCCAACCAAATCTGGACCTTCCAATCCTCCTCCTGTTGGCCATAAAGAATGCCCTAATGATGAGTCTTTTTCTGTCCGAGAAAGAGATAAAGTGTTTTCATAGTTAATCAGCCCTTCCAATCGATATTTTTTGCCTTTCTCTTTGTCCCAATCCGGAGAAGGGGTTTCCAAAGATCGTTATCCAACAGTCACCCAAACCAAATTTAGCCCGAAACAGACTAGAAGCTCAATGAAATCCCCCATGATTGACTCGTGGAGGTGAGAAAAAAAGGGAAGAAAGTCAAATGCCCAAAGAATGGAAAGAAGAGGTCCAAGATGAGATAGCTAATGGAATTCGGACTACTCTGCTTCCACCAACCGGAAATCTTCCCTTTGAAGAAAACAAAATTCTTAAGCCCCCTCAAGTCCAAGGCAGGGGAAGAGGAAAAAAACTTTAAAAGTTCCAAATGAAGATCATATCCTCGGAATGTAAGGGGGCTCAATGGCCTTCCTAAACAACGGTTAGTCAAATATTTAAGAAGAGATTTTGATCCCACTATTCTTATTTTGCAAGAAACTAAAGTCGATGAAGTTTTGTCTAGAAAAATTGCCCTCAATATCTGGAAAAATGGAGAAGCAATTTTTTGCAAAGCCAATGGAACCTCGTGTGGTCTTCTTTGTATCTGGAATCCAGGGAAGGTGGAAGGCAAGGTTATTCAATTGGGGGAAAGGGTAATGAGCATTATTTTTAAGGATAAGGTTAACGACCTTTCTTGGATATTAACAAATGTGTACGCCCCTAATTCTATATCTCGGAGAGCCGATATATGGAATTTACTCGACTCATTTCAAGGAAGCTTTTCAGATATCCCATGGATAGTGGCGGGGGACTTTAATACCCCTCTTTACCCCTCTCGATAAAAAAGGGGGAGTAGGAATTCAAGCAAGAAGTATGGAGGACTTTCAAGATTTCATCAACAACAACAATTTATTGGATGTCAAATTAAAAAATGCTAAATTTACTTGGAGCAATAGGAGGTTTGGAAATCAACTTATAATGGAAAAGCTTGATAGGTTTTTTTTGTCACAGGAAGCAATACAATCTTTTGGGGATGCAAATCTGTTGTCCTTGCCTCGCATTGGGTCTGACCACAACCCGATTTTACTTGAAATTGAAGAGACTCCAAAATTCAAAAGGCCTTTTAGGTTTGAATCTATGTGGATGCACCACCCTGATCTCGTAGACAGAATTTCTCGTGGTGGCAAGATTCTTGTCGTAGGTGCCTTCATTCGTATTAGCACGTAAACTTAAAGTGGTGAAAGAAAATCTAAGGATCTCGGAATAAGGAAATTTTTGGAAATATTTTTGAAAACAAGAAAGCCATCTCTGAAAGGTTATCAACCATTGAGAAAAACTTGAAGAGGGATTGCTGCACTCTTCCCTACAAGCAGATGAAAAGAAATCCCTTGCCGAGTACCATAATGTTCTAGCTCGCGAGGAGACTTTTTGGCGGCAAAAGTCTAGAGCTACCTCGGCTAAAAGAAGGTGATGCCAATACAAGATTTTTTCATGCATCTACCTTAAGGAACAGAAGCCACAATAGAATTAAAGAACTTGTTAGAGATGATGGATCACTCCTTTCTAGTCCTAATGAAATCATAAATGAAGCAGCTTCCTATTTTCGTAATCTTTTAGGAGAAGAACATTTCAGCTTCCGCCTTAGCTTCTAATCAATGCTTTACCATATTCCTCATTTAATTTTTGATGACTTGAATGGGAAGTTAATTAAGCCTTTCACGGATGAAGAAATCAAAGAGGCCCTCTTCTCAATGAACCCCGATAAATCTCCGTGTCCGGACGGGTTTTCACCTCGCTTTTTTCAGTGCTTTTTGGGATATTGTAGGTTTTGATGTATGTGCTACTATCAAGGAATTTCAGTCCACAAAGCATATTCCAAGAAGTTTTAACTCCACTTTTATTGCTTTAATCCCAAAGATTCCTACTCCTAGATCTATGATGGATTTTAGACCTATTAGCCTTTGTAATGTTGTTTATAAAATTTTGACCAAGGCAATTGCAAATAGAATGAGGAAGATCCTTCCTATGTTTATTGATGTTTGTCAAGGCAGTTCAGTCCTCGGAAGGTCCATCCTTGATGGGGTCATAACAGCCTCATGAAGCCCTCCATTCGGTAGTCCAGACTAAAAAACCCGCTTTTGCTCTCAAGCCGGATATGAACAAGGCTTATGACCGCATAAACCGGAGTTTTGTCTCTCGCCATTCTTCAGAAATTTGGTTTTCATCATGAATGGATCAAGCTTTTGGAAGGATGTTTTATGAAACCTTGGTTTTCACTCCTTGTTAATGGTGCTCCCGCTGGATACTTTCAAAGTAAAAGGGGCCTAAGGCAAGGTGACCCTATCTCTCCCATGTTGTTTATCATTGTGGTCGAAGCCCTTGGGAGGACAATCAAAGTCGCCTCGTAATATTGGTCTTATTTCAGAATTAAAGCATCATCACAAACACAGCAGCTACACATGAACAGCTTTGTGGATGATACTTTGTTGTTAACTCTTGCATCGCTTTTTGAGGCTAAGGTCATAAAACATATTCTAGAGCTATATGAGGATGTCATGAGGCAAAAGGTAAATTTTTCAAAGAGTAAAATTTATTTCTTTAACACTCCCATTCGTAGGCGGATTAAGATTGCTAGGATTCTTGGATGCTAAGTGTCTACTCTTCCATCCACATACCTAGGCCTTCCTTTATTTACAGGCAGAGCTACCGATTCCATGTGGACTAATGTAATTGAAAGAATTCAGAGGAAGTCTGGTCGGATGGAAAGGGAATTTGTTATCTCAAGTCGGCAAGGCGCTCTCACCAAGTTTTCCATTCAAAGCATCCCCCGTCTACTTTCTCTCTATTTTTAAAGCTCCTACAAGTGTCTACACTAAAATTGAACAGATCCGTAAGAGGTTCCTATGGACCGGTTCTCGAATCTAAGCAGCGCTTTCACTTGGTGTCCTGGGATAGGGTTTGCAAACCAAGGGAGTTTGGAGGTATTGGGCTAAGGAGAATACAACATTTAAACATGGCCCTCCCGGCCAAACAAGCATGGCGTCTTTTGACAAATGCAAATGCGTAATGGATTACTATAATCGAAGAAAGTATTTGCAAGAAATTGAATTCTTAAGTTATTCCTTTCCTCCCAGGGGATCAATTTTTTGGAAATCAATCCTTCAAACTAAAAACTTGCTAAGCAAAGGGCTACGTTGGAAACCGGGAAATGGAAGAAACATTGATTTTTGGGACCACAAATGGTTAAAGGATTATCCCCTCTCTGCAGCACTCCCATCATTTCAACCCTTAGAGCTTGGACAATTGAAGTTTTTGGTACCAAAGTTGCAGATTTTATTACTTTGTCAAACAATAGAAGGGTATGGAAGCCAATAATGAATAATGATCTACCAGGGGCATCAATAATACTGGAGAATGAATTAAAACAGACTTTACTCCCTTCTCGGCATTCTTGAGGACCACCTTATCCGGGAAGCTTCGTACAATGGGGAATTTTCTCGTCAAGACCGCTTATCTCGATGCTTATTGATAATGATGAACCTACTTTCCCTCACTTGGAAGTTTGGCCCAAAAGCATTGTTCCGAAGGTTGGGTTTTTTGCATGGCCGGCCATCCAAAATAAGATCCTCACCATGGATAACTTAATAAAAAGAGGTGTGATTGTTGTTAATAGGTGTTATCTTTGTATGTCTGAGTGGGAGTCTATTGATCATTTGTTTCTCGTATTGTAATTTTTCTCGTCTCAATCTTGTTAGGTCTCGTTACAAGTGTTTCATATTTATTGGGTCCATCCTCAGTCCATTTTTGACTTATTTGTCCAAAGGGCCTTCCCCATTTTTGAATAGGCGTCTTAGGTATATGTGGAAGATCCGCCTTCATCACTACTTGTGGCGGATATGGTTGGAAAGGAATCGTCGGGCCTTCTTGGATAAGGTTTCTCACTCATCCTCTCGTCCCGTCAAAAATTTTAGCATATGCTAATGAGAATACTTGTTTAGTGCCTCGCAGATCTAGACCTCCAAATCCTTTTGAAGCTTCATTAGGCCACTCATTAAACTTACCTCTCACTGATGGCCTCAATCATCCTCAAGTCTGTCCTAGAACCATGATCACATGGACCCCACCCCCCCTAGGGTGGATTAAGTTAAATTTTGATGGGGCATCTAGGGGCAACCCATGTGAAGCTGGGGCTGGTGGCTTACTTAGAGACCACAAGGGTGAGGTGCTTGTAGCTTTTGCAGAACATCTTGGAGCTCAAACTAACAATGTGGCCGAAGCAAGGGCAGCTTTGGAGGAGCCTCAAGGTGGCAGTAGAATTATCCAGGGAAACCGTTGGTGGAAGGTGATTCTCTTATTATTATAAATCTTCTAAAGAACACTAAGAGAGCTCCTTGGAGATTTGATGACTACATCCATGAAGCAAGGGCTCTAATTCATGACCGACTCCGAGGCCATAATTTTGCATACCTTCCGGAAGCAAACATGGCAGCTCGATAGGTCGGCAAATGAAGGCATTGTAGCAGGAAATTTGATCACGTGGACCGAAAATCTTCCTCATGCAGACTCAATGGTGATAGATAATGAAAAACTTTAGATTGGAAGGCTCAAAGTGGATCAATGACAGAAAATGGGGGCATTTTTAAAAAAAAAAAATTTGAACCTTATAATGGATTTTGTCATATTTGTTTTTTTTGTTCATGTGACTAGTGTTTTTTGCAGCTGGTGGGGCACTGATATAGGTTTTTTATCTACAAATTCATGCATGGGAAAAATCTGCTTTGGCCTCAAGTATTTCCCAAGGTGTGTTTGGATTCGATGTCGCAAAAAGGCCCTAGCAAGAAATAACAAAGTGTTGGAGATCCCTGACAATGAGGCACCAGACCCCACCATAATAGTCTTGGAGAAGATGACAATTTCATCAGCCTCCAACAAGATCAACCAGCTTGAAGAGTCCGTCTCGGCCTCATCGGTGCAGCTCGTTGATTTGTGTGATTCCTTAAATCTTCTCGTTTTATAGCCAGCAGCCCAGGGGCACAAGGAGTCAAAGGCAAAATCTAAATATGATGGCAAGAACGATGATAAGAAGTTAGATGAGGACTACAAGGAAGACCGCTTGGCCTCTTGGCCGTCCATTCTATGGGATGTTTTTTTTTTTTTTTTTGACCATATTCTATTATTTTTATATGGGCACAAGCTACTCTGCATGGTGCTTGCATGATTAGTTTTTGTCTTTGTTAGTTCTTTTTTGCGTCTTTCTTTTCTGATGGCCATAATATTAGGCTTCCATAGTTTAGTTTGGTCGTATTCTAATGGAAGAGTAGGTCTTGGCCATTTTTGTTGTCAGCTTAAACTTTTAGGGCTTGGCCTTTGTCCAGTTGGTCAGTGGACCCTATTTTGTAAAATGGTTTTGGGTCAACCAGTTAAAACCCGGTGTTAATTATAATATTCTCTTACTTACCAAAAAAAAAAATAATTTTTAAAATATTATAATAATAAATATGTGTTTAATCATACAGATAAAATTTAAAAGTTTTGGTTTAATAATGATATTGTAAGAAGTTGTTGTGTGGAGAGAGTAAGAGGAGTAAACCTCATTCAAAGTATCAGAAAGGGTTGTCCGCTGAGGGGCATAAGGGCGGTCACGAAAACCGCAGCAGCAATTTTATGAGAGAACATCTCCATCGCCAAAGTTAAATTGTTGAAGCCTCCAGCGCTGTGACCAACCATTATCACCTATCACATAACAATAGTAATTCTTCCAGTTAAAACCATGATTACAATATTTTTAATTTGAAGAGTATGCAATAGAATGAGAATGAGCACCTTATCGTCGGAAGGAAGAGCTCTCAAAAAGTCGACGAGAGGCTGGTTGTAGTCTTCTAACGTCGAAATGCGGTCGGCATCGCGAGGGTCGATTCCTCCACCGCCCATGTCCAGGGAATAGACACGCACTCTGTGACCAGATTTAACGAGGAGATGATTTGTAAGTTTGTACCAGCACCACCCCCAAATCCAGCTCCATGAACCAACACAAAATGCCTTCTAAGACTACTTCTTGCTTTGCCTTCCACTTTCATCTGGGAATGAAACATAAGGGAATCAATAACACATTTTTTAATACTTGATTGAGCTTAGATGTTGTCACTATAACTCTAGTCCATTAGATAAAATGAAGTCAACAGGACCCCAACCCTTATATTGGGATAGCCAGCCGACAAACACTCACCCACTACCATCCATCCTATCCCCTTTTGGGTATGTCATGGTTTAAACCATGGACCTGCCTAAAGAGAAGCCAAAACCCTAACCACTATGTTGTTCTGGTTTTTATGAAAAAAAATTAAGGTAAATTGTTCTGCGTTTGGTTAATAGGTGCTATTCTTTTCATTCCGTTCTGCTCTTTAATTGTAGTGTATTTAGGGAAATCTTAATCTATATTTTCGGGTGTCTAGGGGTAGTTTAGGTTTTTCTAGATTCGATGATTGATTCCATTCTTAAATGGGATTTTTTTTTTGGTCTCCTCGACTCAAATGTTTTTGGCACTTTTTGCTCCCTCATGCTATGTGGGGAGTTTGGAAGGTGAGGAATGCTAAGGTTTTTAGAGATAAATATTTTTCTACCCAGATCTTGAGTAATCGCATAGTGGGCAAGATTGTGGAGAATGTGGAGACCGCATGTGCGTTTCTGGATCTTCCTGAGGCTTCCTCTCCCAGTGAAATTTTGATTGAAAGGGGTTTGGGGTTTGGCCACATGGACCGCCCTCCTCCAGCTCCCAATCTCATAAGTTTGATTAGATGGAAACCTCTGCCCATGGGTTGGGTCCAATTAAATTTTGACGGGGCATCTAAAAGTAATCTAGGATTGGCTGGTTTGGGAGGGGTCATTCATGATCACGAAGGGAATTTGTTGCTTGCCTATGTGGAACCAATAGGATTGGGCTCTGCTCAGGTGGCAGAAGCGAGAACAAGAGCGACATTTATAGGAATTTATTTGTTAAAAGAGTTTAATTTTAAAAGAGTCATTATTGAAGGTGATTCTCAAAATGTTGTCAGACTATGAAATAGTGCTTGTCATGTTAGTTGAAAGGTGGCCAACGTTATAGATGAGGGAATTGCTATGTGTTGCAACCTAGAGGAATTTCAAATTATGCACACTTTCAGAGAAGGAAACGACGCGACATACTTTATGGCGAACGTGAGAGTTTATCTTCATAGATACACCGTCTAGCAAAGGGATTTACCTCTGGATCTTATCAACCGTACCCAGTTTGATGTTCATTAATTGGAGATGAATAGTGGGGGATTGTGTGGTGGGCCTGTTAGGTGTCGAGTGTTATGGTTTTAGCATGAGGGTGGTTCCCTTTTTCCACTTAGTATGACCAAGCCTCCTTTTCAAAATTTCCCCTTTCTTTTCATTCTGGCCTGGTGCTTGTAGTGTCAGAGAATTTCCCGAAGATCATGTGTGATCCGTTGGAGGTTGATGGTTGCCCATTGTCTTTTTTTGGTTGTACTTTTTCTAACCAGACTTGGAGTTTCTTACGGGCCTTGAAAAGCCCTCAAAGTGCTTTTTCCAAGGCTCTTTATTATCCTTGGATTGGCGCATCTAATCGTGTTTGCGTTGAGGTGGCTTCCTTCCAGCTTTGATTTTCGAATGGACCCATGGTTCGAAACATTAATGTATGTTAATTATATGTATTCTCAGGGCAATTCCGCTGTTAAAAAGAGTGTCATTCTTCATAGTATCCGTTTGTTGGATATTAAACAACGCGCCGTGTGGAGTTCTATGAAGATGATGTTGGATTATTCTGAGGAGGCGGCTCAGTTGTCTGGTGGAATTTTTACTGAGATCGACTCTGTGTTGTAGAACCATCTCGTTTCATTCACTGGTCATTTTGGGTTATTTGGCTCTGTTTGGTCTCTTTTTCTGTATGTTGGTTCCGTTTGTGTTTGTGGTTTGTTTTGTTGTACAAAATTTAGGAACCCCTTTCAAAACCTTATTTTTTAATATTACCAAGAAAAAAAATATATGCAAAAGATTATTCAAAACAAGGTTGGGGATGTAAATTAAAATATATGTAAAAGCTTATCCAAAACAAGGTAAGGGTGTTAGGCAAACTGGGAAGATGATTACCATATTTTAATTTTGTATGTTGTGATATTGATTTATTTAAAAGAAATTATTAAATGTTATTTATTTTTTGTAATGTTTATTTAAGTAGGGATAGTAATTATAATAATAGTTTTTTAAATATAATATAAAATTAAAAAAAATATTAAAGTTTTTCTTCTTCAATATCTTAATACATTTAAAACATCGCAACAAGTTAAAAACTGCCATATAATATTTGTAATACTTTTAATTAACGATTTCTATATATGTAAAACTTCCATTCTTTCATTCTTTTCATTCCTAGATAATGGCCTACACAAAGCCATTCCCGGGTTTGTTGCTAAGAGGTCAATATTCAACTCCATCAGAGGGAGTTCGACGTAGAAACTGTCATATTTTTGTCGGACACCTTTCTTTTGCATTATTTTAAAAACAGGGTCAAAGTGATACAGTTTTTTAATGGACTTTGGCCCGAAGAACTTGATAATCATGGAGACAAAAAGGCTGGCAAGTTATAGTCAATTTTGAACTATTATTGTTGGGTTCCTACTCTTTAATTTTGTCATAGTTTGACCATACAAAATCCTTGTAATGGATTGGTTTGTAGGTGTTTGTACACTGTTTAATAGTTAATTGAGTTCCTATTATCATTACATACATAATGGTATTCGCACTAGTGCTTGAGTGAATATTGGTGGCAATATTGGTATATATAAAAGTAAATATTAGTGGTAATATTGATTTATTAAGGACACCATTTGTTGGCAATATTGGTTTTTATAAAAGTGATTGATGTGTGACATTAATGGTTAGAAAGATGATCATTTTGTGTAAATTTTTGGTGGCTAGAAAAGTTGCATGCCTTATATGCCTTTCTCATATGATTTGTAGGGTTAGAAAATATGATTATTTATTTAAAATTTAATGGATGGAAAATATGATTATCATGTTTTAACTTAGTTGGTTGCAAAATTGATTTGTGTCTTGTAAACTTAGCATGTGTCTTGTTCCAACATTACAAAGAAATATTTTATTAGAAAGATCAAAAGTTGAATAATACTACAAGATTTGCTTGAGCAAATTACATGCATATTTAGTGGTTGAAAGCGAATATAATAAATTATAATATTAATTGAAATTGAATGTATAAATGAAAGTCTACGTTATTTAGTTAAAATTTGATTTTTTATTAGATTTCATCCTCACATGTATGATGGAAGAAATGCATTAGTAATATGCATGTAAAGAAATAAGATGCTTAAATGAAAAACACCGTATTGATTGAAATAATGAAATATAGAATTGATGAGAGAATTATTTGTAAACAAACTAGTGCGTCATGAATGGATATAATATATTGATTGCATGGAAAATGTAAGTCTATTATATATTCATAGTAGTTACATCACTATAGTGCAAGTTGGTTGCTACACTTAATATTAGATCTAATATGAGTATATATTCATTAATAGTCATGGAAGTATGCACAAATGTATTGCACATATTGATATATTTAGCTACATTAACTCTGCGTATTTTTAACCTTGTAAAAGATCAAAAATTTGTAATGTAAATTTGACATAAGGACATTTAGTATAATTTAATGCACTTAGATATGCCTTCTCTCTCCTAGGCAATGACTCATGATACTGAACAAGAATATAATTAAGTTAAATATTGAATTTGATTGATTGAGATGGAAGATAAAAATATTTTTATATTTGATGTGAAAGTTATAATGTAATTGTTGTTAAAGTGTCATCTCAAGATTGTAAATTATATTCCTCTTTCTATGATATCTAATTTATTCAAATATTTTTATACAAATTAATTCTATCTCAATATAAAATCTAATAATAGACACTCCTATTGCATAATGAATTTATTAGTTAAGTTGTTAAGTTTATTTTTTTTTTAGTATTCACACCAAGAATTTTATGGAATGAAATATAGTTTGGAACACCAATTAGTTGATACTTGCTGTTATGATTGTGCTTTTCAAATTAAACTAATAACTTGGTTAATGTACTTATGCTTGTACCTTTTTTGTATTAAAAGTAAAAACTTGTTTAAGAGAGCATCCTTACAACTAGAAACATATAAGATTGTAACAAAAAAAGAGTAGAATTAAGCTATTTCTAAATTTCAGTGTTTATGTTCCAATAAACTATACTTCTTTACATATAAAATCGGCTTATCAATCTCTGTATTGCCCATAATTGTGTCTGGATTAAATACACTGTACCAAAAATTGCCTTCTTATTTTGGATTTCAGTCCAGAATAACATCCTCACCATTGATAATCTTATTTTGAGAGGCTAAATTCTTCCTAACCATTACCTTTTGTGTAATTTTGAGTGGGAATTTGTTGCCCATATCTTCTTGGATTGCTCGTTTTCTTATGTTGTTCTTGATTCCCTCCTTAATTTTATCAATATTGCGTGGGTCCAACCAAGAACTTTATCTAAGATTTATCTTCAATGGACCAATCCCTTCCAAAATCCTAAAGTTAAAGCTTTCTGGTCCTTTTGTTTGCCACACTTCCTTTGGAAAGTATGGCTAGAGAGAAATAATCGAGTCTTTGGAGGTACTACCAGTATTCCTAAGTTAGTGTCCTTACATGACATCTCCTATGCCGTTGAAAATACCAGGTTAATCCAATCTCCTAATATTTTAAGGTGCCAATTTGAAGCATCCTTATTTGATTCCTTAAACCTCCATTATGAAATTCCTTCCCCTATTTTTTTTTAAAGTTTACATATATTTGATTAAGTGGATATCCCCTCCTTATTGTTGGTATAAACTTAATTTTGATGGTGCTGCTAAAGGAAATCCAGGTAGAGCAGGTGGAAGTGGTCTAATATGAAGTAGTCAAGGGAGGATTATATTTTATTTCATCAAAAACACGGACATACAATTCAAAAATATCACTGAAGCTTGAGCTCTTTATCTCAGTATTTTGCTAAGTGAACGACTTAATTTAGAAAATCTTGTCATTGAAGTATATTCCATGAATATAATAAAATTCATCCAAAAAAAACAAATTTCTATTTAGAATATGTGTAACATTATTCAAGAGTGCCTGAATTTCATTAGTAAGACCAAATATGTCATTTTCCAGCATGTGTACCATGAAGGAAATAGGGCTACTAATATATTATCTAATCAAGGGT
This sequence comes from Wollemia nobilis, assembly GCA_028583015.1. Taxonomy (NCBI): domain Eukaryota; kingdom Viridiplantae; phylum Streptophyta; class Pinopsida; order Araucariales; family Araucariaceae; genus Wollemia; species Wollemia nobilis. Next base: position 11,469,228 of record JAQPPZ010002907.1, on the reverse strand, counting down.
GGAGGAGGAGTCTCTTCAATCATGGCTTGAGAATATCCCTCCAAACCTATTACCTCATGTTAAAAATGATGGAAATTTACTACTTTGAGAAGGTTTTGAGGTGCAATACTTTTGGACTTAGTCTCAATTTGTTAATCATGAATCATGTGATACACTTTGCTTGGTGTTGGCATAAGCAAGTCCAATGGGTTAGTGGTGCAAACACTAGAAACATATGCAATTTACTACTGATGTATCACATTTTTACCCAGAACAAGAGGTCCAAGACTGGTTTTTGCTTTCCCAAGACCGTTGAGCCTCAAGCTAATTAGAGTGTCTCTAGTAAGGATGATCTTGATAGCTATAGAATGTGTTGTGACTTTGTAGATGTTTGTACCAGGGGAACTTTGAAATGGGATAATTCTACCATAATTTTTGGTGCTCCCCTTCAACCTCAGCTTTATAGTGTTTAGAAGAAGATCATTTTCTATAGGTACCGGAACCTGAGGAAAAAATCTCCTTGTGTCACTCTTAGCACATTTTTAGTCATTCTCAAAGTGTTGAAATCTTCCAGTGGCAACTTCAAACTCCAATGTTAGAGTGTTGAGATTAAACTTAGTTATTGAAGTTATGTATGAAATCAAACAATAATACATAGTAGAATAAATACTCTATTTGTTGGAGGAGTTACCTTGTGTTGAGTAGATCGTTATATAGACAAGGGTGAATATAAGATAACTTGAAAACTTACTTGGGGAACCATAAATGGTTGCAAAGTATGTAGGATAGTCATCTAGTCCTGAAAAGAGGGAAAATATATTAGATGGATGATAGAATGAATTCCATCATCATTTTATAATTTTGAATTGTATGGTTTTATGATAATTACACAATATGAAATAATTAAATCAATGAAACTAATTGGGATGATTTGATGTTTTAAATAACAAAAAAAGTAGAGTTATTTATTAAAGTTGGTATAGGGATATTGTTATAATATAAGGCTTCTATTTACCATCTTACCATATCATAAACATAATCACATGAAGACCACAAATCATCAATATAATTATATCAATGACATGCATATTTGAAGATCACATAACAATACATAAACATAGGAAGCATATAGGGCATTACATCCAAGTTACCACCATCTTCGTACTAGGCTCGACATATATGAATCACATCCATATTTAAAGAATTAAGACTTACTTTGAGAATATCCAAATTAAGGATTGTGTCCCTCTTCATAAAGGTCATACTTTCTCTAACATAAATTATAGAAAAAACATTGAGTAGGAGATTCACATACATTTGAGCTCTAAATACCCACACTAGGTCAAGGTGGAACACACACAAATATATATATATATAACCATATTTGAATAATTACTTTGATATAAATCCCTCATCCATACTCAGTGAAATCACACTTGCTCTAGAATTCATTTACAATACGCTCCTCACTCCTCTCCTACATATAATATGGAGAAGTTATCACTCAAATTTATACCTACATATAATAACCCTAGGATACCATTCAAGTTGACTCCATGTTTTAAATTAATGCATATATTATAGAATGGTATTTTTGAATGAAAATTTGTCCTCACTTCTATTAAAATGATGTACCCTAATTCTGGATTCAACAAGTTTAGGAGGGAGTGCAATAGATTCTCCTAGAATCTATTAAAGTTAGAGTATATTATTTCATTTGGGTCATGCAAATGTACCACCTTAGGTACATATATAGAGTAGGAGATTACTTTAGAAGGAATTTGTCTAGTTATTTCAAGCAATGTAATAAATGCACAAGTGGAAATGTGCAAGTTGTAATGCATAAGGTGTTCCCTTGTATAACTAGGTAGAGTGTTGGCCAAGGAATCCATATTCCTAAATAAAGGGTCTCATAGATCAAGTATCAAGTCAAGTTCTTATCTAGTGTAGTGTAGTAGATAGTGGTGCTATTGTATGGAGAACAATGTAGATCTTTAGCTCATAGTAATGGCATAACCATTTCCTCCATACTACATTGTAATTTCATCATTTCTATTTATAGTATATTTTAGTCATATTGCAGGCTCACTTTAATTTATATTTATTGCATCTTATTAGGATGTGTTAGATATATTCTATTGCATATATCCTCAAAAGCTAATAGTGGTATCAGAGCCATGGTGAATCGAGATAGAAGGGCCTACATCCATCATAAGAGAAGTCCAATAGGTCAAGAGAAATAAGAAGAGAATATCAAATGAGGACTAAAATAAATCTTAGTTGTAGAAATTCTAAGATTATATTTCACTAGAGTCTTTCTAAAAAGTTGTAGAAAAACTTGTGAAGACTAGGACTCAATATTCATACCACTAGATTGAAAAATCAACTAGTGAATATTATTATCTTTAGATTTATAAGTTCTTATGTTCTAGTTTCTAATAGCTTATTTCAGGGAAAGGAGATTTAGAAAAGGGTTGGGAAGCTTCCTACAAGAGACTTAGGAAGAATATCTTCTTAGAATCATTCCAACACTTGCAACAATAATAAAACTGAAGATTTCAAAGACCTCGAGAAAGATCTTATTACAAGAGTTGTAATCTTGAAATTTACATAAGTAAAGAAAAGACCACAATAGTCTTAAATAAGACTCAAGGAAGAAGAGACTCCAGAAGATGAGTCAAGGAGGAGATAGGATATTGGTGATATCCATTCATGATTAATACCTGTAGAGTGCAGAAGAAGAAAAGGCCAAAAAATCCTAGAATAAGAATAGGTCAGAAAAGCCTAGAATAAGAATAGTCTAGAGAAGCCTAGAAGAATGATACTCCAAAGAAGAGTTCTTAAAGATTTCCTGTTTTAGAAGATAAATTCCTGATACATAATAATACTCCAAATAAGAGTTCTTGAAGATTACTTCAAAGAATATTTCCTGATTCAAAAGAAAACTCTAGAAAGGAGTTCCTAAACAAGACTCTAGAGAAGAGTCCAACAAATAGGAGATTGGTGATATCCTTTAGTGATTAAATATTTCCTTCAATAAGCAGTTGAAGAGATCAAAAGAATATCTCATTGAATAACTTACATTCCTTAAAGAAAGAGAAGAACTAGGAGAGTCCTGTTCAAATTTAGAAGTAGCAGAATCAGAGATCCTAGAAGAAGATCTCATCACCAACAATTCCAGAAGTAGAAGGTTGAATAAAAGGTCTCAGTTAGAATACCAGAGAAGCTGTAATATAGAAGACCTTGGAGAGGTCTCAAGGAAGAAAAAGAAGGATTTGAGAGCCTTGTTGTAGAGCTTGTACAAGCATTATTAAAAGAGTTACTATAAGAACTCATTGGATAAATACACTACCAAGGAGAAAGCTCCTGATAGTGAAGGACTTGGAATAATTATCGTCATCCGAAAACAAGCCCAAGAGAAGAAGAATTTGGTAAGGAGTTACAAATACCAAAAGAATAATTTGGCAAGGAGTGCCAAATCCAGAAGAAGAATCTAGTGAAGACCTCAAGAAATTCAAAATATTGATAAGAAGAAGATCATGTTTGAAGTTAAAATTCAACAAGAATATTTATGGAGGATTAAAACAGAAGAAGCCTACCAATACTAGGATATTTGGAGATTACCTATCACAACAAGGAGAGAAAACATTTCTATGAATCTATAGCAAAAAAACAAAGATCACTAGAAGGATCAAGCCACCAAATTCAAGGCTCAAGATAGAAAGTTCAAAGCTATAGTTTGGTGAAGCAGGAAGTTTTTCTGGACAACCAACAAGAAGCTGCGAATTCAACCATTGCAGAGCAAAAACTTGGTTAATCAAAAACACCAAGATCTACATCTACTTCAGAATCCATAAAAAAGGTATGCAACTAGGGTGTAATTAGTTGAACTTCAAATTAGATTTCATTATCAAATTCTATTAAGTACCATATTTGGATTAAAAGTTGTAGAAAGATAGATTGGATTATAGTCTTCAAGTGCAAAAAGGGAAAATTCATTTTAAGGATTATTTGAACATTAAATAGGAGTTGGATATTTTTTAAAGAAAGAAAGTTATAATCTACATATTTGTTGTCTAGAAAGCAAGAAGACTATATCCTACAATATTGATTGTAGTGAAAACTTGTTGAATATTCATTAAGGGTAAATTACATATTACTCTTAAAAGTTGCAGATATTATTAATTGCATTTAAAAATATTTTGAGAGTTCATTTACTAGAGCAATAAGGTGAGATTATTGTTACCATTAAAATTGCATTATCACTATACTAGGTGATCTATAATTAGTTACTCTCAAAAGGGTTAGTTTGTGTTTGTTGATTAAATATCAAGGACACAAAACCATCAGATTATCAAAGTGTCTAGAGACACTATTTGGTACACAGAACCTACAAAATTTTGTGGCCCAAAGAAGCCACAAAAATCAGATCAGATTCCTCCAAGGCATGGAGAAGAAATCCACCATTAAATAAGTAAAGGAACTAAAAATGGAGACTTGGAGAGTCTCATATTTAAAGTGCACTTAGGGTTTCATTAAAAGAATAAGTGCAAAATTTTCTACTTTGAAATGGTGGATATTATGTACAGATTATAACTTGGTTTTATTCTTACTAAATTATCCAAGAAAAAGGAATTACTAAAGGCAAGGAGTTGCCTCATCAAAAGGAAAAGGAGCATTTTAGAAAGAGACATTCAAAACATCATAATGATGCAAAATATATCTAATACAAACACCATTCTTGTCCATTCAAGAAGGACAAAAGGTATTATAATACAAGAAAGAGAATAGTTATCATCCGAGCAGGTATAAGGGAAGGTTTCAAGAAAGAAAAGAAAGCTGCCAAGGAAAACACATTGCTCAATATTTAAGGTGTCAAAATATACCATTGTTCCACATCAAAGTATCTAGAAGCAATCATTCACTTGCAATATCAAAACCCATATAATGCCATTATCAATCTACATCTACATGGACCAAAAGGATAGCATAAAGGTCCATATTAAAGGGTTCTCATCTACATAATAAGGTGTCAAAATCTAATTCTATCAACATGGAATGAATAATATTAAAATAAATCTATTACAAAGGACTATCTACACTATAAATGAGCACACAAATCAACATGTTGAAAGCATAGAAAATAAGGGAAAAAGGTGCTACATATGAGGTCTAAAATTTGGAGAAGAACATCCACCAAAATAAGTACCAAGATTAGTTACAAAATCACATTTTGGAGCTCCATAGAACCAAGGAGCATCACATAGTGCCATCCAAGGTCCTCATCAAAACACCTGCAAAAGAAAAAAGTTTTTTTTTGTCCAAGAAATGAAGTAAGCCAAGGAATAAGCATAAGAAAGGGTAAGAGGAGTTATAACATTATTTCTGGAGCATTATAGTAAAGGTCTACATGCAAATAACTTGAGTACCACTTGGCACAAACATTCTAAGGTGTTATACCAACTCTTAACACTCAAGAAATTTCAAGCACCTAATCAAGAGGAGTTACAAGGAATGTTGAGGAGGTTATGTAAGTTATCTTTGCATAAGTGTTGAAATAATTCTAATTTGTAACTTCCATTCACCACTTGTCCAAAGGGAGGAAGATTCCATTATATTTATAAGTGCCCTTCTTGAAGAAAGTATCAAAACAAATTCAAAGCAAAGTCAAGCATTGAAGTCCAAGTTTGTAGCATCATCTGAAGCCAAGTTCATGGTAGAATTACATAGTATCATCGATGTCATAGTAGCAGTAGGAAGAGAGCATTGAATGATCCTAGTCAAAGTGGTTAGATTTTAAGCATCCATTATCCAAGCAGTGCCATCAAATAAACCAATTGTCATCCGAGTTAAACAGAAGCTAAAACCTACGCCCATACATTGGAGATAATGGTCAAAAAATCATTAAAAACTGTTGTCATCTACATATAAGAATCAACACTAGATACATAGAGGTTTGGGGCATCACAAAGGTAATACTATATCTTATTCCAACTGGCTTTCATTAATAGGGAGATATAAGATATAATATAAGGTTTAAACATTAAGAGAAATCAACAATATTTGAAAGCAATATTAATATATATATAACCCTATTGGGCTATAATTTGAAGTGATTTAACTCAATTTCAAAGAGAGTTCTTTGCAAGAATTCACCATGAAGTGCTATCAATATTCACTATCCTCTTTTTCCCTCGTATTTACCCTTGGCATCTTCATCAATTGAAGGCATTTCTAAGGCATCCCCAAATATGCACATTGGTTCCAAAAACCATCCATTTCTATGAATAAAATCACCAAATTTGATGAAAACACCCCTAAGAGTATTCTAGACCAAATCCCAAAAGAATTTGTGGTAAAAACTACCATGTTTGGTGGTCATCCCCACTTGGGATGGTTAATAGTCCCAATTGGAACACCCAAGGATGGCCATGAATTGTCATATAATTTTAAATCAATTTTAGTGTAGATATTTTTTAGGGTATTTTTTATGCATCATACTTGAATTTGGTAAATTATGGAGTAGTTTTGGACCTTCGATTAGGGTTTTTGTGATGATAGTCCTAATTGTCCCACCCAGGTATGGCCACTAATATTTCTCATAATATCACTATAATATCTACATGGATCATTCCAAAAGTAGATATTATACATCATGCTAAGTTTTGGTATCATTTGGAGTAGTTTTGCATTCTCTATTGCACTTTTGGTATCCATTATTGCATGCATTTCATTGATTTTATCCTAATCCACACATGTTATTAACCCATTTCAATTTATTGTGTGTAGGTACAAGTATTCCAGTGCATGAGGAAGGAGCTAAAGATTTTAATATGGATAGATCAATCTAATGGTAGCAAAAAACCACTCTTCAATCGTGAGTGTGAGGAAGACACTAAAAACGTGCCATAAGTTTATGAAAGGATTGGATCCTTCAACATTGTAATTGGATTGTATCAATTGAGAGCCCTCAAGGGGATGTTTTGTAACCATGTATTTGATAAATTAATCAATATAAAGAGAACCCCTCATTTCTTTCAAATATTTATCACTTATTGCTTACTTTATTGTCTCTTTTGAATGCTTGAATAGAACAATAGATGCATTTCATTTCCCTTTGCTAGGTGCACCATTTTTTCTCCTCTATAGTGGTGATCATGGTGGGACCCTTGTCCCTTTTCATTTTTACAACTTTTGACCTTGTTTTTGCACTCTGAATGTTGCATGTTCTGGCTATTCTAGACTGAAATGGCCCCTAAATTCCTAATTGGAACACCCAGGGATGGCCACAACAATTATACCACCCAGGGTCAGCCTCTAAATTTTTAGCCTTCCCACCCTGGGACGGCCACATAAAAGGGGGTTTTCAGCCCAAATTTATAGAAAAAACAACTTCTTAGACTTTCAGGGTAAGTGCCTAAACCTTCAATTTGCATTAATGCTATTAAAAAAAAAACCTAAAATTTAGCTTTTCATGTATTTTCCTTGTTGATCGTAAGGTTAATTTTTGCTTTTCCTAAAATTTAAAATAACAAACAGAATAAAAATAGTGAAAAGAATAATTTAAGTATACATTTGAATGGTTTGACTACTTGTGACCTACCTAATGGTTAGGTTGTCATATAGGATAAGTATTTTGTAGGTTCCTTATTCATGCATATCTTTCTGAAAGTGAAACATTCTTTGTGCATTTAGTGAACTAGCATTGAGTTCTCTCTTGTTTTAATTTTTTTAAAGGATAAAAGGAACCACACACATAACGTCCCATTTTAACATTAGTGAGTTGGAATTTCATCCCCAACCACTAATAAAGACCAATGACTATGGGTTTCATCTCCACCCATTGGCTCCAATAACCATATTAGCTATGGAAAATAACACACACTCCTCTTCAGAGGGTGTATCACTACCCACGATCAATATGGGTGAGGACTGGTAGAACTTGTTCTCCTTGAACGGGTATGGGATTCCTCTCCATAATTTGGTTGGTTCACATGACCGAACTTTCATTGTTGGTTGTCAAGTTGTGAGTATATAGGTGAAATCCCTTAAAAAAATTGAGAATTATATCAAAAATATTAAAACACGTGAAAATATATATCTTTGCAAAACAAAAAATCAAAACACACCAAACAATTTTAGGGAACACAAATATTTAAAAGAGATAAACACTTGTATTATAGTGTGTTTCTATTTTTGTGTGTTGCATCAGTAAATTTGTAAAGGAGATAATCACGTAGGGTTTAGAATGAGGTAGTTATGGTATGCACTCATAGCCAATCCCACTCAAGGGCTGACACTACAGGTAGAAGGTAAGGAGACATAGACCGTCTCCAATTTGACCCTAAGGATTTCGTTATACCTTATTGGCAGCCTCCTACTCACCCAAGTCCTAGAATATCAAATCAGAAACCTAGACTACAAGGGACCCCTACGTGGGACACCCCTATAGGTTGTGGTCCCAATCAAGGAAATTACTTCCCAAGTATGAACACTTCACATGTCTTCTTTCAATAATGGCAACCACGCATTGAGGTGCCTACACATATAGCAATAAAATGCATTCGTGTGCCTGCTCGGTATACCTTGCACATCTATGTGTAGGATCAAGACTATTCACCATGGGCAGGGCTAAATGATCATAATATACGTCTAAATCACCCTGATAGGTCTCATAAGTATAAGTACCAAGATGAGTATGATACTCATCACCCTAGGTAAGCCAGTTCTACCCTTCCCTTCCTCATTGATTAAGGAAGACATGAGGAGAGTCTTGACTATCCTCAACTTAATTACTCCATGTAAGCATGATGTGCTTCTACGCTAGTGGAGTACAAATAACGTTAGTTTAGGAGTGAGTCTCAAGTGAATGCGACCTCTCTCAATCGATGGAAGATCGTAGTTGACCTTTCAGATCCTCCTGAAAAGGATAGGTATCATGGTAATAATGGTAGAACTCATAGGCCTCGTATAGCTGAGCATATAAATCAACTTGTCAAAAGGTATGTTGATCACCAAGCCCAATTTAATCAACTTTAGCTAGATAAAAAATGCTTGGATCGCTTGGATCGCTGAAATCAATTAGAAATACAAAGGATTGAACAACAGATTCAAGAGACCTTGCACAATGGGGTTCCTACCCCAAGTATGCATAGATAGGAGGCTCATCAGAGGCAACCCACTTTCAATTAAAATATGCATCCTAGGCCTAATCAAATGTTGTCTCCTTGACCTCCTAGGCCAAACATAGATCAACTTTAGTAGGCATTAGTTACTCCTTGTAGGCCAATCTAGGATACACGATAAGGGGCCTATGATGATTTAGAACCAGAAGAGGAGTACCTAGAAGCACCTTATGGATACATGGTTGATGACAATCAACCACCATGCCATATTCTTAATATTCCTCACTCTCCCCCACGGGGCCAAAGTCAAGAAGAGGAGATTAAATACTCTAATGCGTATAGAGCATTGCTTGAGCACATAGAAACCATAAAGAGCAAGATAAATGGGTTTGGTATTCAAAATCCCACTTTGCACCAACTATTGCATCCATCTATACTTTCCCCTCCATACCTAGAGCATTTAAAAATGTCCAAATTAGATAGATTTAAAGGAGAGGAAGATGCACAGGAGCACGTCACTAGGCTCATGAACCAGTTCTTCAGTATCAAGGAAAATGATACCTTACTCCTGAGAATATTTTTTATTACCCTCTCTAGTACAACTATAGAGTGGTATAATGAACATCTAAGACACAACGTCCATACCTTTGAACAATTTGCAGATGCATTCTTGGAATGTTTCACCTTTAATACTAAGATAAAGGTGACCTTAATAGACCTCACGATGTTTAAGCAATATGAAAATGAGTCAATCATAGACTATGGTAACAGGTGGTAAACGCTTCTAGCTAAGCTACCATACCTATTGCTAGTGTTTGAGTCGACTTGGATATTTTCTATGAGTTGTTTAAAACTAATTAGGGTTATGCATAAGGGGTTGGCCCCAAAATGTATTTATAAAAAAATGGTGAATTAGTTTTGAAATCCGAGCGAATAGTTTCCAAAAACATGTAGAAGGTTCACTATTATTAGGGGTAATTTTGGAAATTTAAACTTAAAATGATCAAATTATTATAAAATTGGGGCAAATATACCCAAAAAAAATTCACCTAGAAAATTTTGGCTAATGGTCCCTGGTCAAGGGTCCTAAATATTAGCCAATTTCAAAATTTTAAAATCCTAATTTTAGCAAATTTTGTAATAAATAGCTGTTATGTATAACCCTAAAACCAATATCATTATTACTACAACTCCAATAGTATCAAAATCTTGAATATGCTCTAGCTCAGGCTAGAACAATAGAAGAAACTAAAATTCAAGAGGGGGAAATCATAAAACCCCTAAAAAAGGAGTGGACTAAGAACCCAAAGGGTAACCCGACACAATCAAAGTTAGTGGTAGTTAACCAAGTTGCCATCAATATACCAGGGCCTATGCAAACAACGTCACCTCAGAAGGAAAATTATTAGGCCCAACCTCCTCCTGCAAGTTACAACAACACCCAAGGGAATCAAGGGCAAAATCAGCAACGTCACCCTAGGCAACAATTTATGCCTTTCAATAAGTCGATGGACTCCCTATTCGATCGTATATTGATGACCAAAGTGATCACTCTACCATAAATCCAGTCTATAGATCCAAGTATGGGTAAACAAAAGCCTATGGGATGTCGAGAAGACCTATATTGTAGATACCATAGGCAGATTGGACATGACTTGCCAATGTGCTATGGTTTCAAAAACCTAGTACAAGATATGATCAAGAGGAACGACCTTCAAGTGGATAACCCTCTCATGACAAATAATCAACAAATGGGTATTTTTAAAGACCCATTACCCACTCATGAGGTGCAGGCAAATTTTGAAAAATAAGTAAATGAGTTCCATGCAAAACCCCCTCAACAAGGGGTCATCGGGATGGTTAGTATTGTGACAAGGAATAGATGCTACCCAATTCATGTTGCACTACCTGTAGCTTCAAGCAATATTCCCTCAATGTCATAGCCTCCACCACCTCCAGTGTAAGGCCTTACACCTCGTTGAGTGGTTGCAATAAAAAGTAAGCTTGCTCAAAGATTACAAACAACATCGGCTAGACATTCCATATATGATCTTATTCAATAGTCTCCTCCTCATCGAGAAGCTCTTATGGATATTCTTAAGTCAATTTATTTGTATCCCCAAGAGTCTAACTTCTTTATCAATTTTATAGGGCACATTCAGTAGCGTAAAGATCCAGTGATTATGTTTCATGAACACAAACTCAAACTGATAGCAAGTGATGTGGTTGATCCTCCTCTACACATCATTGCATGTGTAAATAGAACACCCTATAAGAGAGTTTTAATTGAAACTGGTTCATTACGTAACATAATCACCACCAATGCTCTCAAATATCTAGGACTTTTAGCATCCCATATTGTTGCGTCCACCTATACCCTCTAAGCATTCAATGATATGATATGCTCAATAGTCAACACTATAGTCCTACCTATTCTGGTGGGACATAATACTATACCAACATGGTGTCACATTTTAGAGGGTGCAATGGCCTACAATATATTGTTGGGAAGACCTTAGATTAGGGATATGAAGTGCGTCCCCTCCATCGCTCATCAATGTTTGAAGTGTACTTATGAAGGGAAAGTACACATTATCTCTATAGACCTTGAGCCCTTCAAATACTACAATTTGGTGTAGTATATCCCCGAGTCAACCTTACCATCGACTCATGTGGACTTCCAACCGAATACATCCATTCAGGGTCCACTTCCATCGCCATCACCTTCCATTAATCCATTACCATATTCTTCCATACCATCATCATTATTGGCACCCTCAAAAACACCTTCATCATTTTCAGATCCTTCGTCGAGGAACATGTTTAAGAGGCCAATTGATGAGATTCATCCCATAATATCCACCATTTCCACGAAATAGATTCCTAGTGTAGTGGATGAGGAACCATCTCATGAGGTAAGTGTTGAGTTATCTCAAACCTCACTTCTATCTCCTCCATCTTCACCATCCTAGGTCACAGTCCATTTGGCTAATACAAGTTTAGGAGAATACCTAGTGAGGAACATCACAACAGTTCTAGCCATTGAGATAGTGCAAAATATGGGATGACCTTGTCTTCCCATAGGTACCATTGTACCTCTAGGTATACCTCCCAATAAAATAAATTTTATAAATGGGGGTATTGAATATGGAAAATTACCATCTCCTCAGCAAGAAGAGGATGAAGAACCCTTCTCTGAGGACATTAATTATATATCCAATCTTGACTACGCCTTGCGATATCTCCATCTCTGCCATTATCATGGATATGGTCTAGGGTTGTAAGAATAAGGTACTTATGTTTCTTGCTAACCACAATATCAATTGTCATATGATAAATATGGTTTAGGACACAACAAGCCTGTGCCTCTCGATGTCCTCATAGAGAGTTTAGAATACCTAGGTTTGAACTATAGGGATGAGCTTGTACGCAATCCCTATGCTAATCCTAATCATGTCCACTCTTTGGGGGATTATTTTCCTATAAATATTATAGATCAAGGGATATCATGCGATTTCACCCAATCTCATAAGGAGGATGAGGGTTCGCATCAGGGTTATGCATAAGTGCAAAATATCGTAAATTGGCTCTATTTAGGATTTTCAAGATTTTAAATTGGCTAATTTTGGATCCTTTCACTAGGGCCCATTCACCCGCAATTTACGGGGTGGAAGTTTTTTTGGGGTAAATTCACCCACCGTTGATAATCATGAACCTAATTTTATTTTAATTCGCCGACTTCAAATTACAAATGATTTTGATTTTCCCACCCAATTCGCCTTCAAATTATAAATGATTTTATATTTCCCACCCAAATCACCTTCAAATTATAAATGATTTTATTTTTCCCACCCAAATCGCCTCATATACTACCCGTATATATATTGTATTAGGTACCGATAAACATACATCAAAAATACTCTAACTCAAAAATAGCTCTAAAACAATGAAAAACTTGACAAGGTTGCAGAGGAGTGTCTATCAAAATAAGCCGATCGATTGCAGAGCCCTGTCTATTGGCATAAGATGATTGGTTGCAGAGGTGTCGATCGGCATTCATCAATCGGTTAATATATCGGTTGTAGAGGTGTTGATCGATTGTAGAGGTGTCAATCGACATCAGCCTATCGATTGTAGGACTATCGATCGACATTGGTCTATCGGTTGTAGAGGTGTCGATCATCATAAGTCAGTCAGTTGTAGGACCATGTCAATCAACATTAGTTGATCAATTACAGAGGTGTCGATCGATATTCGTCTATCGGTTGCATGGACTGTCGATCGATATTTACCTATCGGTTGTAGGGACTGTTGATCGGTATTTGTCTATCGATTGTAGAGGCATCGATCGATATTAGTCTATCGATTGTAGGATCGTGTCGATCGGTATTAGTCGATCGGTTGTAGAGGTGTAGACCAACATTCGTTGATCGATTGTAGAGTTATCTATCGGCATAAGTCGATCGGGTGTAGGTACTATCGATCAACATTTATCTATCGGTTGTAGAGGTGTCAATCGATATTAGTCTATCGGTTGTAGGGATGTGTCGATCAATATTTGTCTATCGGTTGTAGGGACGTGTTGATCAGCATTTATCTATCGGTTGTAGAGGTGTTGGACATAAGCCTATCGGTTGTAGAGGAGTGTTTGTCGGCACAAGGTTGTAGAGACGCATTAATCGGCCTAAGCCGATCGGTTGTAGAGGATTCATGACTAAAAATTGGTAGAGTATTCTTCTTCCATTGTTCTTTTGTCCAAATCTCTTTTTCTTCAGTTTCATAGGCACTGTAGGTGAACTATACGCAACTATGGTAGACAACTATCAATGTCATCTGGTTGTGTGTCAGGAGCATTTCTCTTGTCAGAGACTGCTTCTTGTCTCTTAGAGTATGTTTCATAGCTAGTGTAGAAGCACTATCTACAACTGTGGTTGATAAGTATCCATGTCATGTTGTGTGTTAGAAGCATTTTCTTGTCAGACTACTTCTTGTCTTCCAAAAGTCACTCTACAGGGAAGCATAGGTTCGTCTTGAGGGATGTCTTCTATTTTCCTTCAATTTCATAAGCCTATCGATTGCAGGGATTGTCGGCATAAGCCTATCGGTTGTAGAGGAGTCTATCGGCACAAGGTTGTAGAGACGCATTAATTGGCCTAAGTCGATCGGTTGTAAGGATTCATGACTGAAAAATCGGTAGAGTATTCTTCTTCCATTGTTCTTTTGTCCAAATATCTTTTTCTTCAGTTTCATAGGCACTGTAGGTGAACTATACGTAACTGTGGTAGACAACTATCAATGTCATCTGGTTGTGTGTCAGGAGCATTTCTCTTGTCAAATATTGCTTCTTGTCTCTTAGAGTATGTTTCATAGCCAGTGTAGAAGCACTATCTGCAACTGTGGTCGATAAGTATCCATGTCATGTTGTGTGTTAGGAGCATTTTCTTGTCAGACTGCTTCTTGTCTTTCAGAAGTCATTCTACAGGGCAGCATAGGTTCATCTTGAGGGATGTCTGCTATTTTCCTTCAATTTCATATACATTTCCTAACATATAAAGGTTTTTATTTACAGATACAATGTCACCTACTGAAGATGGAAAGAAGGGAGGCCAATATTCTTGTAAAAAGACAATTCTAAAATATTTTACACAAATATCAAAATGCAATGAGGCATCAATCTCTATAGATTCTACACAACTTGCAGGTACAAACACCTTTTACCATCAAATTTTTAATATTTCTGTTCTTCTTAAATATAAAACCTTTCTCTATTAATAGATAAATGGTTTTCTGCTTATCTACCTCTTTTTAAATGCTTTGTAAAATTATATTCTGTTAATTCTTTAAAATAGTGCCTTTTTTACTTCAAAAAATGATAGAGAACACCAAACATTGAATGCAGTAAACATTGTCGACCCTGATGTGCGTTCACTCGAGGATATTCTAGCAGATGAGATGGGACCACATGATAATTTTCCTAATAATGACATTCAACAACCACTTCAGGAGATTTTAAATTTAGACACATCAACCGAAAAAGAAAATGATAGTACAATTAAAATTCAGACCTCTGGGGAATCTTGTAGTCAAAAATCTAAATGTCAAAAGATAAGTGAATGGACTATTGGAAGGGATTTTAAAAATGAATGGGTAAGGTTATACCCCTTTATTGAGCGAGATGAGAAATTGAATGTGTGTAAATGCATTATTTGTACATGGAAGCTAGGAAAGGATCATTTATTGCAAAATAAGAAAGACACAATAGAAAAACATTGTGGGAAAGTTTACATCAAAGAAATACGAAGTGATGGAACAATTAACAGATTTCATAGGTGGAAGGATGCAATAGAATGTGTGCATGTGAGATATGCACTTGAATATGAAAAAGCAATGAAACAAAAACAAACTCTCATTGAGAAGGGTGGAACAATCGAGGCACAATTTCAAAAAATTAATAAGACTGTATTAGCCTCAAAGAAATTGCAGTTTGCTATTGTATACAATATTCTAAAAAAAGGTTGACCCATGTCTGATTTTGCTTGATTTTAAGGAAATACTTCAACTAGCCAATGTACAAAACCTTACCAGTTCACATTGGTCAGATCAAAGTGGTTGGGAAATGGTAAAATGTCTATCATTGGTTGAGAAGGAAGACCTAAGAGAGAATGTGAAACAAGCCAAATTTATTTCACTTTCCATTGATGAGGTAACAACTATTGACAACACATATTGGATTTGCATACATGTTTACACATTCAAAAATCATTTGAGACAACCTCATTTACTAGCACTACATAAGATGATTGAAAATTGTAATGCGAAAAACATTTATAATGTTGTTGTAACTAGTTTAAAGGATATTGTCGGAATGGATGAAAAGGAAATTGCCACAAAGTTAATTTGTGTTGGAGTTGATGGTGCGACTACAATGCAAGGACAAAGGAATGGTCTTTGTGTTAGGCTTCAGACTTCCATTGCCCCATATGTGATTCCTATTCATTGCATGGCTCATCGAATGAATCTTGCATACAAAATTGTGAGCAATTTTGATAATGTAGCCAAAGTGGAAGAACTCGTCCATGAAATACACTCATACTTTTCATGCAGTCCAAAAAGGTTTGCAGAGTTTCAATAGTTTTCTCTAGGTGTAACTGAAGGCAAAAAAATGTTAAAAGATGTGGAAACCAGGTGGATTTCACTGTTTCTTCCTACAAAAAGGGTATTTTCAGAATATCAATCCTTGGTTGGGTTTATGTATGCACATCGTAGGGATGTTGACAAGGCAAAATATTTGCTTTTTCGTATGACCGACTTGGAAACTCTTCTCACATTATGTGGTATTCTACCAATGTTACAAGAAATGAATTCTATGATTAAACTTGCACAGGAAAGGGCAATTTATATTGTCGATTTCATGAGGATGAGGAAACAAATATGTATGATTATTGACAGGATTTATTTATCCGGAAAACATTTTGAGGATCCCAAGTTTGATAGTTGGAATACGTTAATTAATGTCAATGAACCGAACAAGATTTTTAAAGTTCAACATCAACTATAATATTTGTATTGCTATCCATGGAAAGTTGATTCTTGTATATCATTTTGAAAAGTGATTAGATACATTGACAGATGATGTTGAACAAGTGCCCATTACACATTCCAGATTCGATGAGGTTTTGGATAGCACTAAGAATAAATTGAAAAGAATTGCAAATGCATTAACAAGTGAAATAAGAGATCGTTTTAAGAGAGATGAGACACTTGAGGCCATGGTTGTTGTTAATCCTAATTTTTGGAATCCTTGTGGTGACCATAGTAGTAGAAGTGAGTTGTTTGTAAAATATATGGGTAATCTTATGACACATTTCTCTAAAAGTGTGGAAATAAATGGCATTGAAATCAATGGTATTCTAAACAAAGATCTTTTGAGACATCAATCAACCAATTTTGGAATAACAATGGATAATCAAATTGCACAATTCAAAAATCCACATGAGATTGGTTCAATCATGCGTTTCTGGCAAAAATTGTATCGAAGTAGTGTCTTACAAGATACTATGAGTGAATACTTTATTTTATATGAATTATGTCAGACAATGATTTTGGGATCTATTGAAGATGAAAGGGTTTTCAGTGCATTAACTTTTGTTAAATCAAAAGTTCATAACAGGTTGGATAGAAATTTGGAAAATTGTTTGAGAATGTATGTGTCATCGTACGAGGTGGGTAAGTTTCCCTATGATAGAGCGTTGACATATTGGAAGTCCCTAGCAAAAATAAGAGGTCTCTCTAATACTATTGATAATGATGAAAATGATTCATCTAGGAGTGATGATGAGATTATGGAAACGCAGAATTCACAAATGATTCTCGGTTCTTTTGGAGAAGTCGATAAAGCTTTGTATCAGCTTCTAGAAATGTAAAAATTGCAATGATTATATGACAAATTCATATAATCTAAGATTTTTCGGATTTGAAATCATTTTGTAAAATTTTAGTGATTTGAATAAATTCATATTATCAGTGATTTTCCATATTTGATATCATTTATAAATGTCAATGATTTGAAAAATTTCATATTATCAAAGATTTTTCGTATTTGATTTGTTGTAAAATTTCAGTGATTTGAAAAAATCATATAATCATTCAATTTTCAATTATTATGCATGTTTGCTTTTTAATGATATGGATTGTCTATGTTTTCAAAATTTATGATTTAAGCTATAGCTTTGAGTAAGTTGAAAATTTGAAAACCATGTATACGTAATGATGCTATGTTATTGAACTAATTGTATATGTTGACAAAACATAGTTATTTTTCCTTTGACTTTAAATGTATGTTTGTATGTATCATTAGTATCATAAGTTGTATGATGTGACAAAATATAGTGATTTTTTATGGTTTATGCTTTGTCATTGAGTAAACCTTGTATACATACATAACTAGTAAAAATTTCTCTACATATGTATGAAAAATGCATGTAGTATATTACTCTAGATATGGAAAATGAAAATTTAAACCCATTCATAGATATATCCATTGTAAACTCACTTTGAAATATAAAAACAATATAGCATAATACAAATTACCATATTCATTTTTATACAACTATAATGACTAACTATGAATGCACTAAAAATTGAAACCCATGCATAGATATATCCTTCGTAAACTCACTTTGAAATATAAAAACAATATAGCATAATACAAATGACCATACACATTTTTATACAACAACTAGAATGACTATGAATGCACTAAAAATTGAAACCCATGCATAGATATATCCTTTGTAAACTCACTTGAAATATAAAAACAATATAGCATAATAGAAATGAAAATACTCACTTTTATACTACAACAAGAATGAATATGAATAAACTGAAATTTAAACACATGCATAGATATATCATTCGTAAACTCATTTGAAAATTGAAATATAAAAACAACATAGCATAATATATGGAAATTGAAATTTAACCCTTTCATTAATATCTCCATCGTAAACTAACATTGAATATGAAAACAATATAGCATAATAAAAAAGACAAAACACTTTTCTATACAACAACAAGAATGACTTTGAATAAACTAAAAATTTAAACCCATGCATAGATATATCCTTTGTAAACTCATTTGAAAATTGAAATATAAAAACAACATAGCAGAATCCACAAGACAATACTCATTTTTATATCACAACATGAATAACTTTGAATAACATGTAAATCTATACCTATGCATACATATATTCTACGTAAACTCAAGCATATTTGAAACACCATAATACTTAAGAGATGAAAATAACACACAATTATAAATGTAAATAGTGTAATAGTAAAATATTAAAACCAAGTATCATGTTTTCAAATGAAAACATATGAAATGTCTTAAAATTGTCTTTCGAAATATCAAGTTTTAAAATTCAATTTCTCACTTCAGAATCTTTTCCCCCTTCCACCACTCCTTTTGCCTTCTCAATGACTTCCACAGTCTCCATAGCAATGACTCCTCCCTCATCTTTCCCATGTTCAGCTCCTTGTTCCTCATCCACTACTTCCACGATTCCACATTCTACATTCCAACGACTCTTTTCTCGGGATGGGTAATAGTACTATCAATTGCTCCAGAATTGACAAGGATCTTCTCAACATTTTACAATCCATAGAGAAGGGTGTTTTCTTCTTTGCCAACATCTTCAGATGTTGGTCCTTGAACTTCTTTACCCTTATCCTTTAGTAGAACATCAGGATCCAATCTGTTGTGGATAATGATTTTTTGCAAAATGTTGTTTTGTCGAACTGATTCCTGTGCTCTTTTTTTCATTGCCATGGAAGCGTTTAAGAACTCCTTTGCCATCCTGAGATAGTCATGCAGGTTTTGAACCTACTTCTTGAGATTTTCATACTTTACCTACAAAAAAGAAAAATAGTTAATCAACATGAAAAGATAATTACATTTTAAAAAAGAGAACAACAAATTTTTGAACACAAAAGTGATTAAGTCAAACCTCAACAACATTCTTTGTAGCTACAACAACAACCTTTTTCTTATCACTTGCCCATTCATTGTAATAAGCTTGGGCCTCACCGTTTATGTTCTCCAATCTGTTCATCATAAACTTTAAAATTTCATCTGTGTATGATGTATTCACCTTCACAATGCCAGATTTTACTTGCTGTAGCAAAGCCTCCATATTTTCAGGTTCATTTTCAACAACAAAAAATTGTTTTCTCCTTTCGAAAAATTATTGTATCGGGCATTAATTTCCTTTATCAACACCTTGGCCCGATACTCCCATTTTTTTAATTTTGTTATATCTGGAAGTAGTAAATCTTGAATTGTAGATTCAACGTTATCAGAAACCAAATATTTTTTTGAAATATTTAAACTTTCATCCTCTGGTCGAGGAGGAGCCTGATGGGTGTTTGTTTCCTTGGGAGGAGATTTTCTTGAACATTCTGCACCTTCATTTCCTTTATCTCGAAGTATTTATGATACTTGAAAAATAGTTTGTGTGTTCTCTTGCAAAAATAAATCTTTATCAAGTGGAACCTCATCCAACCCAGCACTAGAAGCTTCCGGTATATCCTTAAAATTAAAATTAGCAAGAGAAATACGGTCGAATCCTAAAAAAGTCTTTGATGCTTCTTTCTTTGAAAATTGTTGTGTTGCTTCTCTCGACGATATTTGTTTATTTTGTTGACGAAATTGTTGTAAGGGAACTTAAAACATAAAAATAAAAATTAGTTATAAAATTTGTGAAGGTAGAAAATAAAAACTAGTTATAAAATTAAATTATGAAAATTGGTTGCAAACTTTGTTATAACACTTATCGATAGAAGAAAAAACATCTTGCATAGCTACTGCTACAAATGGAATGTGGGCATGCTGTACATCTGAAAAAAAAAATTGATTAAAAATAGTAAAATTTTTGTAAAAACATTGTTTCGACAGTAATTAAAACTTACTCCCAAAATATGAAACCTCTTGCACAACTACGCCCATTGGCAGTGGACGTGCAGATGTAGGTGGAGGTTGTCGATGATCAGGAGAACTAGATCTTCTATGTTTCCTTGTTGATCTTCTCCTTAGTGGTGGTGTTGTTTCCTCCGTAGGTGTTTCAAAGTCTCCTGATTCCTCTAGATTATAACCTCTGACAACAACATCCCACTTTGAAGAGGAAGAGGATGCCCTTTTCTATGTTTGGTATAAAATGTCAAAATTACAAAAAGATAAACAATGGAAAAATAAAAAAATTTACTTAAATATTAACAAAAAAATTACCTGAACCTGTTGTTTTGTCATGGCTATATTGACTAGGGTTGAGTGCCAAGATGTTGGTACTAGAGTGTTATGCAAATTATAAAAAGATTCATAAAAAAAACCAATAATATAATTGCATGTGCTAACTATCAATGAGGGTGAAGCGTGGGTTTTCATGTTCTATATTTCCAATCTGATCCGATGTGAGACATAGGTGGACCAGTCAAATTTTTGGTGTGCAATACAATGGACCAAATACGCTAAGGCCCACATCAGAATTTTTGTTGGCCTTCCTTGTATAACGAGTCTAGCAAGGAAGAATTCGCAACATGCCCGAAGAAATTTATTTTCAATCGTCGATATGGTCAAACCCCTTTTGGACTTGGTGGACGTAACTACAAAAAAAACAAAATCAGTAATTGTACACTAGTGACAAGAATTTAAATTCAATTAAATAAAAAAATAGTTATACCTTGAAAATATTTCGATTGCACTTTGAAGTTGGTCTCCAAGTAAAGTTTTCCGTCATCATTTAATTGGTATTTGGAAGTGACAGGCTCAACACTAGCATGGGGCAATGTTGTCAATTTGGTGATATTTGTGGCTGTGAAAGAAAGAACGATATTTTTGTTGTCGACGACAAGATTTACCTTACCCGAATCCATATTATAAGTTGCAATGATCCTCTCCACTAGTTTAATGTTCGTGTTGAAATTTGGCATTGAAACTAGACCCCGAAGACTAGAGTCTATGACCCATGACATGTCGTAACCCGATGTTGATAAAATTTCATAAATCAGGGGGTAAACCATGTTTTTATAATTAACTTTAAACACTCCAAGGGTTACAGGGGACGCCATAGGGTGTACGAGTATGGATCAAAAGATACAAAGGATGGTACGTGACACTTAAAGGGTTAAAATTGGCTTAAAATTTAAGTAAGAGGGTTAAGAATGCGTTAAAATGAGAGGAAAAGGGGTAAGAATATGTTAAAATGGGAGGAAAATGGTTAAAACTACGATAGAAAAGGTGAAAAAATTATTGTTAATCCCTTTATATAGACTTTTTTGCATGCAATCAACTTTTGGATGGGTGACACGTGGCCTCTGCATGCAATCATTTCATGGATGGTTGACATGTGGTACAAATGCACCGCTACTATCGATAGGGTACTTGACACTATTGTAGCCCATCGATACACTTGGAACCGATCAATATTTCTATAATTGATCATCATTACTACATTCGATCATCATGCCTACATCTGATTGTCATTCCTGTAACCAATCATCATATATGCAATCGATCAGGATACATGCAATTGATCGTCATTCCTACAACCATCATCATGCATGCAATTGATCGGTATTCCTACAACCAATCATCATACATACAACCGATCAGCATTCTTGCAATCGATCGTCATACAATCACCCGATCGATATACCTACAATTGATCGACATACCTCCAACCTAACATCATGCATTTCAATGATCAACATACCTGCAATCGATCAACATACCTCCAACCTAACATCATGCATTTCAACAGTTGTCATGTCTGCAACCAATCGACATACCTCCAACCTAACATCATGCATTTCAATGATCGTCATATATGCAACTGATCATCATTTCTACAGCTGATCATTATATCTGCAATCAATCCTCATGTTTGCAACCGATCATTATGTCTACAGTCGATCATCACTCCTACAGATGATCATCATGTTTTCAACCGATCTTCATGTCTGTAGCCGATCGTAACTTCTGCAAATGATCGTCATGCTAGAAATTGATCATCATACCTACAACTAAATGTCATGCCCACAACCGATCATCATGGTTGTAGTTGATTGTCATGCCTGCAACCAATCGTCATGCCAAAAATTGATCGGTATTCCTTCAGTTGATCGTCATGCATGCCATCGATCATCATGTTGGCCTAAAGTCTTTCATGTTAGCCTAAAGCTTTTAAGTTTACCATACATTTTTAGATTTTGCAAACCGATATTCATAGCCCCCAACACAGAAAAATTCACCACGGTTTGAAATTTTTTGGAGACAAATTAATGCAATTCACCACGGTTTGAAAATTTTTGGAGATAAATAAATGTAATTCACCATGTATACTTCTACAAATTTTTTCAGGATTCCAAGACAATTCGCCTTTATTTTATAAATAGATTTTGGGGCCGACCCCTTATGCATAACCCTGGTTCACATAACCTTCCATTTGATAATGAGGAAGAGGATCAAGGTCCCCCTAAGGAATGGACAATAGATGATGAATTGGATTATAGTGTAGCACCCATCAACTAACCTAGTTCAGACAAGGAATACAAGTAAGTCATCCCATTGGATGATGGAGAAGAGTTCTATCTACGTATGTTCCCAATGCAACATCCCATTTGGTTATAACTTTTGCCACTCAAAGAGTAATCTCATCACGTTCCACATAGACCACCGTTGGTCATTCCACCTCCACCGTAACCACCTTCGCAAGTCTTGTGATAACCTATAGACATAGGGTCCATATATAGGGAGTCCATCAAAGGTTTCTATAAACCCTTTGATCACCCAAAAATCTCTAGAGGTATCTATAAGACCTTTGGTCACCCAAAAATTCTCCAAAGGCACCTACAAATCCTTTGGTCACCCAAAAATGCTCCAAAGGCACCTATAAACCCTTTGGTCATCCAAAAATGCTCTAAAGGCACCTACAAATCCTTTGGTTATCCAAAAAGTTCCAAAGGTATCTACAAATCCTTTGGTCACCCAAAAATGCTCCAAAGGCACCTATAAACCCTTTGGTCACCCAAAAATACTCCAAAGGTACCTATAAACCCTTTGGTCACCCAAAATGCTCCCAAAGACACCTAAAAATCCTTTGGTCACCCAAAACATCCCAAAGGTATCTATAAACCTTTTGGTCATCAAGAAATTCTCCAAAGGCACCTACAAACTGTTTTGTCACCCAAAAAGTTCCAAAGGTATCTATAAACCCTTTGGAAACCCAAAAATGATCCAAAGGCACCTACAAATCCAAGCTCCAAAAGTATCTATAAACCCTTTGGTCACCATAAAACACTCCAAAGACATCTATAAACCCTTTGGTCACCCCAAAAGACTCCAAAGGTATCTATAATCCCTTTGGTCACACAAAAAGCTCTAAAGTCTCCTATAAATCCTTTGTTCACCCAAAAAGCTCCAAAGATATCTATAAATCCTTTGGTCATCCTAAAATTCTCTAAAGGTATTTATAAATCCTTTGGTCACCCCAAAATACTCCAAAGGTATCTATAATCCCTTTGGTCACCCAAAGCTCCAAAGGCACCTAAAAATCCTTTGGTCACCCAAAAGTCTCCAAAGGCATCTATAAACCCTTTGGTCACCTTAAAACACTCCAAAGGCATCTACAAATCCTTTGGTCACCCCAAAAAGCCCTAAAGGTATCTACTAACCCTTTGGTCATCCCAAAATGCCCCAAAAGTATCTACAAAACCTTTGGTCATCCAAAAATACCCAAAGGTATCTATATATACTTTGGTCACCCAAAAAGTCCCAAAGGTATCCATAAACCCTTTGGTCTCCCAAAATGCCCCAAAGGTAACCATAAACCCTTTTGTCACCCAAAATACCCCAATGGCATCCACTAAGCCCATTGGTAAAATGTATATATATATATATATATATATATATGGGAAAAAATGATACATTACACTCTAAAAAATACCTATAGGCTACAACCAAGTGGCTACTCAGACCTCACACTACCAAAAAGCCAAGATAAACCATAGAGTCTCAAAAGCCATGGTCACATAGGACTGACACCACGACTCTCACCCCCACCATCAGTCAACACTCATCGAGAGATCATAGATCTACTCTCCCTGGTCCTATATACTCTCTTCTTATATCTATGTTTTCCCATCCTAGATGATGACTACCCTATACCACTCCTCCTACTCAGTTGGTACCCACTAGCAGAAGAGTGAGCTGGTAAGTGTCCTCTAAGGCATACTATCTCATCCTCCAAATCCTGTGTATAGGTGGTTTCATCTCAATGAGAATATTGGTACTTGCTCAGTAATTTCTAGAATTATGTCACATCATCCTATAGCCTGGCCATCTCACCACTACCAAATACCCCATGGATCATACTCCCTACTCTACCTATGATCGAAGAACATATAACTCTGATGCCTACCTATCAATATTTTGCATGTGCAATCAAAAATTGTATATTTAGGAGAGCCCTCTCCTCTGCATACTCCCCCCACTCATGTCTACCTTTTAGCAACTCGCCCTATAGCTCAGCAGTGGTAGCATCCCGCATTGCCTAAAAACCATCAAAAATAGGTCAAAATTTATAAAATTTATGAAGGATAAATATTGAACCCAAATTGTTCATGGATGCATTGAAAAGTATCTACTTCACTCTCTAATAAGGCCATTGCAGCTAGACCTCTACACAATAATGAGATATTCAGTTCTTTTCTTCCATGAAATATCAACAAAACCATAAAAATCCTCACAATATTGATAAATCTTACAATGGGTAAATTTGAGGGAATCCCAATCAAGTCATATTGATCAAGCGACTCATTTATTTCAACATTGGTCATGCCATCATTGACTCTTTTCTTGAAGGGGTAGTCATAATAATGAATTCATAATCAAAATCAACACTCAAACACTCAAAAGTTCAACATGCATACATTCAAAAGAATCATTGCTAAAGATAAATTTCAAGCCCACACTGGGACAAATAATTTAGCACAAATTCAACAAAACCAAGTCTTAGTATACTTGAAGCCTCAATACACATATCCCAAATATGCAAAATAAGAAACCATGACCAAGTATACCCTAAGCCCCAAATCTATCATTACAAGGTGGCTGAAAGGTATACCGGAATCAAATCCTTCAATTATGTCAAAAGTAATAATTCCAATAATGTATGCTCTTTCCATGATGGAGGAATCTAAATTTGGTTAGGTTATTGAATAACCTTAATTATTTGATGACTTAGCCATCTATTTTTCCTTCGCGCTTTGTTTCACACAATGTATCTCAAAAAGGGGCATCTATAGACACTAAAATCATGTAAATTAGATAATATTGTGATCATGCCACTCTTATTGACACCATATGGTCCCATTAGGCAATCCTCAGGGGTTAATTAGGTGTCCTAACCACTTTTGGGAAGGTTTACCCCAATTTTGGGAAGTTTTGGGCCATGTAGCCATGGTCATCCCACCCCAGGACGACCACAGTTCTTGGTCATCCTACCCAGGGATGGCTACCAGCAACCATCCTTGAGTGGGATGACCATTGACTAGACCCCTCAAAAATTCAATGGTAGGATAAATAGTAATTAAATTTTACAATTTATCCCACCCAATAACTTATGACAGATTGGGAGATTGTCTAGGCCATCACAAACTGTAAATTGGAGGTCTCTTCCACCCAATGCATGGCAAGGGTTTTGACAAGTGGTGACACCTACCTTGCATGCCCCATATTTCCCCTTTGTTTCTATGGCCCAGAGTTATTCTACTCAATTTATGAGAGAGGTCTTTGCAAGAATTCATCCCAAAGTGTTATCGAGATTCTCTCTCCCTTTTTGCCCTCGTATTTGCCCTTCGAATCTTCATCAATCGAAGGAGTTTCTAAGGAATACCCAAATACACACATAAATTCCAAAACCCATCCATTTCTATGAATCAAATCACCAAATTTTATGACAACACCTCTAGGACTATTCTATACCATATCCTAGAAGAATTGGTGGCAAAAACTACCCTGTTTGGTGGCTGTCCCCACCTAGGATGGTTAACAGTCCTAATTGGAACACCCAGATATGGACAATAATTGGCATACAAATTTGAATCAATTTTAGTATAGATCATTTTTAGAGTAGTTTGTATGCATCATACTTTAATTTGGTAAAGTTTAGAGTAGTTTTGGACCTTCAATTAGGGTTTTTGTGATAACAGTCCTAATTTTCCACCCAGGAATGACCACAAATTTTGCTCATAATTCACTATGATTTCTACATATATAATTCTAAAAGTAGATAATATACATTGTGCTAAGTTTTGGTATCATTTGGAGTAGTTTTGCATTATGCATTGCACTTTTAGTATCCATTGTTTCATGCATTTCATTGATTTTATCCTAATCCGTACATGCTATTAACCCATTTTAATTTCATGTGTGTAGATACAGGTATTCCAGTGCATGAGGAAGTAGATAAATATTTGAATATAGATATGTCAATGCAATGGTAGCAAAAACCTACTCTTCAATCGTCAATGTGAGGAAGACACTGAAAGCGCACCATAAGTTTATGAAAGAATTGGATCCTTCAACATTGTAATTGGATTGTATCAATTGAGAGCCCTCAAGGGGACATTTTGTAACCATGTATTTGAAAAATTAATCAATATAAATATAACCCTTATTTATTTCAAATATTTATCACTTATTGCTTACTTTATTATATCTTTTGAATTCTTGAATTAAACAATAGATGCATTCAATTTTCCTTTGCTAGGTGTACCGTTTTTTTTGCTCTACACTTCCATACATTAAGAACAAAATTGATAAATGAATAACAAGATAGGAAAAAATGTAATGCTTCAATCACTACACACTTCAAAAACTAGGAGATTAGTACCATTTATAGAATGCATAAGGACTTGCCAATTTATCAACAATCTCATAAGGTCGAAGCACAAAATGTATTTAATAAATTATATCTCTAAATTCTCATGGTTCGAAGGTGTATACAATGGATCCCATGGCTTCTATTCATATTTGGACTTTATCCTTGAGTTATCTAGGGTAATAAATTCTTACTTCATGTAAAAGTAAATATTTGTGGTTAATGATAACAAAATGATGCACCTTCGAATGTGACATCCCTCTAAATATACCTCTAATAGGATTAGAAGATTCCCAAAATGAGTTAGTGATACCACTACATGTCAAAATATTTCTTTCCAAAGAGTATCCTTGGTATCAATGTCTTTACTTCTACCCTTTGTTGGTTATCAAGTAGTTTCCTCTAGTTAGCAAGTGAATCACTCACTTTTTCTAGTGAATTACTAGCTAATCCTAAGTGGTATGCTCCTGTAATCCAATTGGGTCACTTTTGTAATGGATCACTCTTGATCAAATTGAGTCTCTTTGCTAATGAATTTCTTCTAATTCAATCAGGTAACTTTGGTAGTGAAGTGTTTCTAATCCAATTGAACCATTTTGCTAACAAACTAGCACTTACAAAAATTGGCCTATCTTGAAGACTTAGGCAAATTTTATCAAAATTGCAATGTTTTTCTTGGATTTGCAAAATCTAAATTTCTATGGCTAATTAAATATAATTAAAATTTATTATCCTAGCTACTACACTTACAAGGACTTATTGAGGTGTCAATTTTGAGTGGTGAGAGATCCTAGATTCTACCTTTATCCTCGGGCATGGAGTCTTTAAAATTAGAATCTCTAGTACAAAATTGTAAAATCATGGTGATATTTATTTAGCTCTAAGGTAAAAGTTTCAAAATTGCCTACCAAATTGTAATCAAATGTACATCTTGATCATCTATATTTCAATATTTAACTCCTCATATTGATTTTTCAAGAGGCTCTTCCCCTGATCTTATTTAACCCCTGACTTACCCAATTGGATTTTTGGTTCAATGATTTCCTTTGAAGTACAAGGTAACATTACCTATGGACACATCTACTTTGGATTTCTATTCATCCATTTAATTAACAATATCTATGAAGTTATTATTTATAGGAGGGTACCTTAGGCAATACTTTATTTAGCAGTTCTTGCATCTCCTTTCTCAATAATTCCATTACCATTATAAGGGTATCATAGGAAACTTACATCATTAGAGTCTCTCTTGTTTGTAGGATATATCCTTTGACTGTGTGTTTAGCATCTTCAATTTTAACCTGTCCATCTACTTTATCTATCATCAAATGAGGATATCTTTGGTGTACTTTGCCTTGGATGTGAGATCCTCTTTTACTTGCTTGATTTCCTTTGAATATCATAGTCTTGAACTTATTGATGAATGTGGGGTGCATCTTAGTAAAAAGGACTTATGGAAATTATGGATGTGGTGCTCTATCATAGTATGGATTAGCTACAATAGTTCTGACATTATTGGAGAGGATAATATATTTGTAACTATGGTAACCAATGCACAAATTAAGACAAGCACGCCAGTTTGACACAATAACATGGATAATTATGTAGGTTATGTGGTGATTAATGATGAGAAGGATTATTATTGTGAAACATGGTATGACAAAATTATGCCTAGATGTGGGGGACCAAGTTATGGATGTATGGGGATTGTAAGTGATGATGGCATGAATGATGATAGGAAAAATAGATTAAATATGTTATGTATATGATCCTTCATTATGATTAGGAAAACCTCTAGTGAACCTAATACTAGGGATGCACTTATTTGAGGTTGGACGAGCATAAGAAAATAAGTTAGGGGGATTAAATAAGCAAGAGCAAAAAAAACTAAAAGAAAAAATAAAAAAGAGATGGAATAGAAGAAACAAGGGGTGAAATTAAAATGAACATGATAGTGGAAAATATGGTGAAGGGAATTTATATGCCTAGATTAGTGAATACCATTATTTCTATTCTTTTTATCTTGAATATGGTGAACTAAATTGAGTGTAGATAATTGACTAAGGGGATAAAGTGATGTCTTATTACTTCTTTTGTCAAAATAAGACAATTATTTCATAGTGTCAGGAGGAATAAAGGAATAAGCTCCTAGATTCAATGATCCTTGATAGGTAAAATTAGGAAATTGGTCTTGAGGTATAGCTGGGGGTGCTATATTATTTTCTAAAGGATGAGGTTGACCAAATTGTTGTTGTTGTGGTAGGTAAATATATATTACATATCCATGAGGTGGATAATGAGGATAACAAAGATATTTGTATGAAGGATAGTAAGGTGGAGTATAATGTGGATTTGGCATATGGGAAAGAGGATATGGTGAGTTTTAATAAGGCCTTTATTGAGGTTGCATTTTTAGAAATGGAGGTAGATATTTCAAACCATATTGTGGAATCTATTGATTTGAAGGAGGTGGACCTTGTTGTGTGTTTTGCTATGTTCGGATAGTTGGTGGTTGGGTTTGTAACTATGTATTTCCTTAGGTCTTGACATTTATGAATTTTTAGCAAGGCCCTAACTTTGACATAGAATGATCTATCCTAAATATATTGCGAATTGACAAAGAGGAAGGTTGTATTTGTTGGAGAAACGGGATCCATGTAGACTTTGAGCCAAAATAATACTAGTATATACCATATTTTGAGCACAAGATGTAGGAGGTGGATTTATGTTAATGTCATGGTGATAGCTCCCAAAATTATATATTTTGTATGGTCTTATTCATGTCAAAGGTCATCCCATATAGAGGGTTTATATGGGTTAGTGTAGAACTAATATTTGACCAAGATTGATTAGCTAAGGTCGACAAATAACTTATATAATGGACTGAAAAAACAAATTATTTAGTTGGAGGGTTTTGAATGATTATATTGGTCATCGAATTTTTGGATTTTTATGAAATGGTCTTAGACACTGGAATTTTCTCAATTTCATCATCTTGATGTACCCATGTGGTTGTTTGTTCCTTTCATTTCACATTGGTATTTCTTCAATGATATGCAACTATCTTTGTAGACTGATGTTATTTTTTTATCTTTATGCCCTTTAGCATGTATTCATAATCTCACATGCTTAGTCCTACATGTATTCATTTTTTTTAATTGACCTATAGAGTGATTCATCTATAAAATAGAGTAATTTACTTGAAAAATCAAATTATTTTCTTACAATTTTAGGAGATTTTTGAGCAAAATTTTAACTTGATCAATTTTGAAAAGCAAGGGATCCAAGAAAATTTCTCAAAGTGAATTGCATCAAAACTTGAGTGAATCCATCTCTAGGAAGGATTTAAGAATAAACTTGTCTTTCCTAGTGAACCTCTTTGCAAATGCTAATCAAATTATTGTTTAATTTTTCTTGAAGAGAACCCGCTATGTTGGAGTGAATCACTTGCTAAATTAACTGAATCATTTGCTAGTTTGACCTTTTATGACAATGTCCCCAAACTAGACCCAAATGCTTTTTGTTAATGGAAAATATAAATGTGATCTAATGCAATTCTAATGTTGTTCATATTACTTGATTTGAAAAAGTTTTAAGATTCTAAATTTTATCTCAAAGACACAATTTGTAAAGCACCTACAAAAATCAAACATAAGTAGTGAAAATGATGTGAAATTTAAGGTCAATTTTAGGATGGTCTTGATTAATCAAGTATTTGGATATGAAAAATTACTTTGGATTTGGTCTGTTTAAATGTGATAGATTCAAAATGAATCACTTACAAAATGAATCAAATCACTCCCTAAAATAGACAACAAATGTTTTAGACGATTGACTCAAATAGAGTAAATCACTCTATATTTAAAATGAATCGCCACCTATGTAATAACATGGCAAGAGTCCCTTTAATATTGAACCAATTTCTTCATCAATACTAATATAAATCTGACATGAAAATTTAGCCAAATTTAGAAAAAAATTATGAATAATGAGGGTTGGTCCTACCAAGTGTGTTAAAAGATATTAAACCAAATAATTATCTTGAATTTTAATTTAATTATGTACCCCAATTGTAGTTTCAACAAATTTTGAAGGAAGGGTTAATTGACTCCTCTCAACCTTCATATTAAAGTTGAATCCCTACTATACTCACCAAGTACTCATATGCTAACCCACACTAATTTCATGAAACATAAACTATAGAAAATAGAAGTGCATAAAATATTGATAACATGAGGGATTCAAATAAAACACAACTATAACCATAACAAGTGTGTGATCAATCAACACAATAATTTGAATAACATCAATGTTTCCCATTCATTAAGTATAAAATTGCTAAGCGAATGATAATATGGGAAAAAGGGCTATGTCTAAAACAACTACACACTTAGTAAACCAAAATGGTAGTGTCAATAATGGAGTGAAGAAGGATTTACTGATTTCTCAACAATATCATCAAATAAAAAGCATAACATGGATTTCATATAGAGTAACACTACATTCTCATAATCAAAAAATGTTTACAAGCCCATGTCCCCTATTTTTAATTAGATTTTACCATTGAGTTGCCTAAGGTGAGAAATCGTTACTCCTAATAAAAGTAAAAATTTGGGGTATTTCAAATAAAATTATGCACCTCCAAATGTTACATGCCTCTAATAGGTTTAGAATTCTTTCAAAATGAGTTAGTGCATCATTACATGCCAAAATATCTCTCTTAAAATATTATCTTTGGGATCCATACCTTCATTTTTACTCGTATTGTGGATGTTTGAAGTATTACATTATTTTCCCCCCTTGTAAATATTAGTTTGGTAGTTGATTTATATTTTATATAACATATGTGTCAATATGAGAGAAAGTGCAAGGTGTCAAGAGAGAGAATGAAGAGTCACATTGATATGTGGTAAGATGAGAGTTTTGTCTCAATATGAGGAATATGAAAGGATGCATCTCCTAGCTATTAGAGGAGAGAAAAAATTAGAGTATTAAAAAGTCGTAAAATTATATATTGGAGACATCTCTCCAAGCAATGTAATCAATTTGAATCATTCTTATAATATTTTGATATTGTATATTTTTGAGTTATATTTATGTGATATTATTTTTATTCTAATATTGAGTTTCATAGTTATTTTGGTTAGTGGAATATATATTTTATATTGGATAAAGCCTTTTGTAAGTTAATCTATCTGAAAAGATGTCAGTGGCATCAAGGCCACCTTAGTGAAAGTCATTTTGATTCAGATATAAGCTTGTTAGAGCCAGGGAGGATATTGTGATAAAAGAAATTGTTGGATTTCTGAGGAAGAAATAATATTGGTGAGAAGGGAAGATTGAAGAAGAAAAGTGGAGGAATTTAAAGAAGAGTGAATACGTATTTGGAGGAGAAATAGAGTTTTGTGGAGGAAAGTGTACGAAATTGAGTGCAACAAGTCTATCATACTTCATGGAAGAGACATTTAAGTTTTTTTTGGAATTGAAGTGATCAAAGGTTGTACTAGTTATTTATCTTTAGAAAAGTAGTCCTATAATTTTATCCTAATCGATATATTAATTCCAACAAGTGAAGGCATATATATAAGCCTAGGCAAAGTTGGCTTTCTAGATTAATCAATTTTTATATTCTACCCAAAAAGAAGGGAATTGATATACAAAGATACCAATGTTTGAAATATAAGGCAGTCCAATGGATCCAAACATAATTAAGAAAAAAATCAACTTAGAAGATATAGATGTTATGACAAGCAACATGGAATAAAAATTGTCTATATGGTAGATGTAAGAATGGGATGTGGATAGAGAAGATAGATAAAGAGGGGTGGCAAGTTGCATGGGGTGAAACAAATGATGAAAAATAAAAATAAAAAAAAGAATGGTCAAGCAGAAGTGAAAGAGTGGAGAATTGTAGAAGAGACAATGCCAGGATAGAGTGTTGTAAGAGAAATATGGATATAGGTCAATAAAAAGAGCTATAACCTATTAAAGAGTGCCAATAGCTACTTTAGGTTAATGCAGTCAAGAACACAAGTGTTTATCTAAAATTTATTATGAAAAAATTACTATCATAATGTGTGTCATCAAGGATGAGAAAGGAATATGCCATCTAAGACATGACCACTAAGTCATTGTTGACAAGATCTAGCCAATTGAGACTTGTCTAGGATTTGGTCATCTAGAGTTAAGAATACGTCCACTCAAACATTGCCAAAAAAACTAACCATCTCAGTGTTGTTGATCGGAGTTTTTGTAGACTATCATTTGAGCATGCCATTGAAGTATCACTACCATTATCAAATTTTGCAAACATGGAATGCACCACCATATTCCTAGATGCTATCATAGAATGAATGATAAGATTGTCATCCAAAATTTTTCTGACTAAGAATGTTGTATTATGTTGTAGTCCAAAAATTAATCCATCGATGAAGGAAAAAAACCATCACTGGAAGTGTTTATCATCCATGTTACTATTTTGAAAGGAGCCCATCACCTACTGCCACATCAATATTACTAGATGCTAAATTCACATTCAAATTTTATGATTTTTATTTGGCTAAGTCTTATGGAAGGGAAGATTATCATATGTCCATCACTACCATGAGAGGTATGCTAGGATAAATTACATCAAAGCTCTGGTCTAGAAATTTTTGGCCTATAACAACAAAAAAATATCACTAAAGCACTCAGGGTGAGAAAAGAATCATTTTGAAGAAGCATATACAGAGGAGACACTAAGGGCAGAAAGAATCCATTGAAGGAGCCAAGGAGATTTGAGGCAATCAAAGCCATAACACCTATTGCCAAAATTTAGAGCACATAATGTATATTAGAAGCCTTAAATTTTCAAGTTGGCACATGGTGTGGTGGAAAATCATGTAACGGTCTAATTTATTAAAGTTTTTCAAAGGGGCATATTTTGGATGCCTAACTTTATTGATTTGGTTTGAATTTATAAGGGTTGAAAAGTAAATTTGGAATTTGATTTTTTTAATTTTTTGAAATAAAACGAGTGACTAAAGAATGAATTGATAGGAGTTATTTGCAAAACAAAACATTTAATTTTTTGAATTAAAGTTAGATTTAATAGAAGTATGGTTAAAATGGAGTTATAAGTTTACTTGTTTTGAAGAGTAATAAACTTTTAGAAGTTATAAATTTTATTTGATTTATTAAGTTTTATTGGAGTGATAAGTAGATAGTGATTTAATTTATTGGAGATTTAAAGTTTTTTTAAGAGTTATTTGATTTTTTAGATAAACTTCTAAATTTCAAGTTTATTTAATTTGGTTTTATATTTTTTTAAAATTAGTGCAAATTAATCAATTCTAGGAGACAAAAGGATTTCAACATCAAACTTAGGAAATTAAAATTTTGCAAAATTCATTTTTAGAACTAGGGAGACAAGGATTTCTACTCCATATGATTTATATTAGAATATTTGATTTATTTAAACCCAAGGAGTTATAAGGTTGTCAACTTCAAAGGAAATGGAAAATACAAGAATTTTCTATTTTGAATCTTAATTATTAAATGGGTCTAATTTTATCCCATGAAAAAATGAGATGTGTTCAATAATTATTGTTGAAAAGCTCTAGGATGTGGTGGATGGACAAAGAAACATTCCTGAACAAGAATTAAAAAATTCAAAGATGATGATGTTAAAGATTTGATGTTAATTTTTTTGGCATATCAGATGAAATCCAAGCACACATTAGTGAAGCATAAACTTCAAAAACAACATAGGAAAATTATGTATGATATTTGAAGAAAAGAATAAGGAACCCATTCTACACCTACAATCACAAATTGTATGCAGTAAAAGGTCATGATGGAGAAAAAATAGAATATTTTCTTTGAATGATATCAAAATTACAATCAAAATTTCATACCTTAGTAGAAAAGGTTGAAGATTAACTCCTAATTTTAGTTGTACTTAGAGCACTTCCTGAATCATTCAAAGTGTTGGTCACATATCTTCTAGTATCAAACAAAAAGGTGTCATTTGAGGAGTTAATAAATATTCTTCAACAATATGAACTTGAAAATCAATTGAGAAATGAGTCATCTAATAAGGCTCTTGTAGAAAGTCCGAGGTGTAGAACAATTGGTTCATCCAAACCCTATAAGGGGGGCGAAGGTCCAAGGTTCAAATCTCGGGCCTCATTGGACTGAACGCTTGTCCCTTTCCTGGTGCTTTCAATGGCATAAAATGTTTTAAATGATTGTGGCATGGCGGTTATAGGGGCGTACTGCGTGAAGATCTATGTGGTGGATTCCATGGCGGACAACATAGAATACTGTGGTGGCCATAAAAGGTGGACAACCTACCCAGATTCGTGGCGACTACCGATTCCACCATGTAAAAATAAAATAAAATAAGGCTCTTGTAGTATAAAAGGGATATTGCACTTCATCACAAAATAGAAAACAAAAGAAGTATTATCATATTTGTGAGAAAAATATATAAAAAAAATATTGTAAGTACAATGTATTGACTAGGAAGGATCAAGATCAAGAATCTTCTCAAGGGAATCAAAGATATCATAGCAATCAGCTAGGGTAAGTTGCACAATTAGAATTTGTACATAGGAATATTATGACAAATCATATATATCTATTATCAAGTAATTAAAAATCCAATAAGGACTTGGAACCTATTATAGTAAATGTAAGTTGTGACACAAAAAGAGAAGATATAGAATGTAGCTCAGCTTATTTGAGTATAGTTCATGATTGGTTAGAAAAAGCTTATGCTATTGGAATTGATGATGAAAAATATTCAAATGATGATAGGGATAGTGATGCTTAGAGTTCTGTTGATGTTGATAGGGATTAGTCCAATGATATTTTTGGTTATTTTGAAAGGTATACTAAAGGAATTGGTTCATATTTTTTAAATAAAATGAGATATAAAGACACAAATTTGGGTAAACATGAATAAGGAATGAAAGAACCAATTGTACAAAAAATATACCAAAATGTGAAGTTATTGGATATACATGATAGACTAGTAGTAATGAACAAGGGATTAAGTTTGTGATAGGAAATAGTGACATCAAATCAGTGAAAGAGACTGGTAGAATTAGTAGCAATGGACATAATGTCAAAAAGAATTTTGTAATAGGGAACATATGTAATAATTGTGGTATATATGGGCACAAGTTAGAGAAATGTTGTAATATCCATTGTTGTGATATTTGTGGAGGATATAATCATTCTAAAAAATATTGTCTACATAAAGAGAGTATAAGACCTCTTTTTACTTTTTCCTTTATACTTAAAAATAGTAAAGCAATATATCCAAAGAAATATCAAAGCAATGCACAAAACCATCCACAAAGTGACACAACAATTTACATGGTTCATCCACAAAACTTTTCTCTAAAAGTTATCTCAAAGTTCTTTGGGAAACCTTTCCAATTACAATGTTTATGAGCCTCGGCTCAAAGGAGAAACCTTCCCCCAATCTGAATTTATGAGCCTCTGCTCAAAGGAGATACCTTACCCTATTTTTTCTCTGGCTAGTGATCCTCTAAAAGACCTCTGCCTCCGTTGCCCTTAGCAAATGGAACTCTATCCATAAAAGACACATGTCTTCCCTGCTCTGGCTGGAGACCTCTGTCCTCAACTCTATCACCTCAAAGCTGGTCCTTGAATTTGCACTAAAAACAGTCCTTCGGTCTAGCACAAATGTCCTCGTCCTCTGTCTTTGATTAGCACCAAACACAGTCCTTTGGTCTGGCACAAATCTGTCCTCAGGTTCTTCTTATAGAACCAATGCACCTCTGTCCTCAAGTTCTCTGATAGAACTATCAACCTCAGATTCACAAGTCCTCTGCTAAGACCTGTCCAAATCTGCTCACAAGTCCCCATAGGAACCTGTCAAAAACCTGCTCACAAATCCCCAATGGAACCTGTCCAAAACCTGCTCACAAGTTCCCAATGGAACCTGTCCAAAACCTGCTCACAAGTTCATCAAGAAAAACTTGCTTGGCGTGAACCCACAAAGAGAATTGTTAGAGACCCAATGTGATTCATCAACCTCATAGAAGCATAAAGATAATTTTTAGAGACTCAATATGTTCTATACTTAACTCCCAATCTCAATCTCAACTCAATCTCAATCTCAATAGAATAAGATAGATGTAGTATGCTATTCTCAAGAACATGAAACACAACCCAACAATTGCCAACCATGCAATATCTCATATAACAATGATACTCATGTTCTTTCCAACAACCAATATCTTTTCTTAACCAATTTGTGCTTCAACAACAATGCTCATAGAGAAGGTTTAACCAACATCATTCAACTCAACATTAACCTTGAAGCATTCTACCAATCATCACTAGAAAAGGAAACAAGTAGAAATCCTTTTCCCTCCAAAGATATTTGAACAAAACAGCCACCCACACAATATCACCAATCACACTCATAAGAAGAATGTGCCCATACCTTATTGAAGTGAAGGAAACCCCTTTGGAAATCTACCACCATCACAAAATTATTTTTCCAATCTTCACAAGGGTTAGTAGATCACAACATAATCAACATTACTCCACTTTTCATTAATCATCACCAAGGTATTTAATTGCACAACTTCCTTATCTCTCCTAAAACCACTTGTACCATAAAATAAAATAAATCACAATATTGCATAACCTTATAAATCCCTAATTGAATGTGCACGTCATAACATAAATTAATTAATTGAAACACCTTATGACTCCCTACACGAGTGCATACCACACATCAAAAATTATTTTACTTAAAACCTTATGACTCCCTCATACGACAAGACATAGACCACAATAACCAAGCATTTTATGACATACCTAAAAAGTGCAGTCGCATAATTCAAACACGAGTGCTCTCATTTCCTAGCACCTTAGTTCTGTCTTGGGAACCACTTGGGCTACACACCCTCTTGGATTTTACACCGCTCACACTTTTATTTGTCACTTCCTAGAACCACAAACAACATTCGGCATGCGCACATGAGTTTTGACCCATCAACCTCTAGTATCTCAAATCTGTCCATGACCACCTGGGTTGGATCTCTTTGTTCTCAATGCTTACATAGCAACCATCAACCGATTCCCCTATGTTTTCGTCTTTATCCTCTTCGAAATCCGTGCCACTTCTATTCGACGTTGTATCGTCGAAAAATCAAATCACATGCGCTTTGTTTTATTTTGTCGCATGATTGAGAAACAAATTACGTGCACCCTCTCTTCTTCCAAGGTGTGGCTATCGCATCATTTTTATATCCTTACACCTTCGACCACGCAAGCGAAAGTCTTCCTCCTTCGTTGGCGCAGGAGCTTAATGCCGAAATCGAAAACATATCAAGTATTAAATATCGAACTCCATCCCACATTTTATATGCACTAAGATGCATTGATTAATACGTCGGCACTTTAATTTATTTTAATATTTTAATTTAAATTTTAAATAAATAAAATTTAAACTAAATATTTAAAATTAAATATCTTCATCACCGGGGCACATTTTTCAACAAAACGAAAAGTCAGCTTGGGTTTTAAGAAAAACCCACTTCAAATCTGTTGTCCATGGTTTTAAATAAAACCTTTTATTTTGACTGCCTTGGTTTTCACAAAAACCCTTCCGCTTCTTGACATCAATGACAACATCAAAACTTGAGCAAAGGCAATGTACCCAATGTACCCAAAATTGCCAACAGAATAAGTATGAACGAATGGAATAATATGAAAGGAATGTTGTATGGTTCCTACAAAAGGAAAATAAGTGTGATGAAAGATAAAAGTTTATTGAATGTTGTTGATCATACCATGAAGAAATGTGAAATGTATGATTATGACCCAAGCATACCTTTGGAGGTGACCTACAATGAAATTACATGTAGTTATGATCATACATATATGATAGCCTTATGAATGTTCTAGTGGATGATCCAAAGACAATGATAATCTAGAGGTGACCCAAAGATAAAGTTGTAGAGATAGTGACCCAGAAGTAGTGATCCAGTGGGAGTGACCTAGAGGCAATGATCCAGAGGCAAAGACCTAGAGGTAGTGACCTAAATTTAAATCAAGTGGTAATGACCTAGATCCAATGACCCAAATACAGATACCTAGATGCAACTTAGCTATATTGATCCAGAGGAAGATACAAATAAGTTATAAATGAATACCTAATGAAGGTTACATATATCCAACCATGCCAAAGTCTGAGTTGAAGAATGAAGAGAAAAAAAAATTATAGAATTAAGGAAAAAAATCCTTCCTACCAATTAATGTAATATAGGGGGTGTTTGAAGTATTACATTATTTGGATCCCTTGTAAATATTAGTTTGGTATTTTATTTATAATTTATATAATATATATGTCAATATAAGAGAAAGTACAAGGTGTCAAGAGAGAGTGAAGAGTCACATTGATATGTGGCATGATGAGAGTTTTGTCTCAATATGGTGAATATAAAATAATGCATCTCCTAGCTGGTAGAGGAGCAACAATTATATTACTAAAAATTCATGTAAAATTATATATTGGAGACATCTCTCCAAACAATGTAATAAATCTGAATCATTCTTGTAATCTTTTGATATTGTAAATGTTTGAGTTATATTTATGAGATATTTTTGTTATTCCAATATTGAGTTTAATAGTTTTTTTGTTAGTGGCATATATTTGATCCTAGATAAAGCTTTCAGTAAGTTAATCTATCTAAAAATCTATCAGTGGATTGTGAGCAATTTACTTCAAGAAGTGACTAAATCACTTGAATTTGCTAGTATATCATTAACTAACCTTGATTTCTTCTATTATTTGATACAATTATATCCATCTATAAGTTTATCACTCCTAAACCAATAAATACCTAAGTTGGACGGAAGAATAGGACATTGAAAGACTCATTTTTTTCGTAGGACTGCCCAAACTACCAAACTCGTTTTGGCCATATCTCACTCATCTGAACTCAAATTGAGCTAAAATTTTGAGGGTAGATGTCTAAAAAACCCTAGAACGTCTCCACAAATTTTCATATCATTTTGAATAACACAAATCCTAGTGCATCCCTATGTGTGAAAGAGATATTTGGCAAGCGGTTATGCGAGGGTTTCATCTGGGTTGAGTTCAAGCAGCTCCAAAGGTTGGTTTTTAGGGCCTTCGAGCCCTAGCAGAAAATATTTTTGTGGTTTATGCTCAATATTTTAGCAATAAATGTTGCAGGGGATCCAATATGGGTTAGAAATTTGTCTTTCAACAAATCATATTGTGAACTTGAGTGACAACAACTTCCAATTTGCTGCACAAAAGAAAAGTGAAAACCATACCTTTCCACGACATCTAGGGCAAGGATTAAATAGATCACAAAAAAAATTTCAAGCAGTTGATCAAAAAATAGCTCATATCTCAAGTTAATCTGGTGCTAAGGTGCACCCACAAAATAATTCTACTATGAAAACCCCTATCAAGGTAAGAATTTCGAAGACTCGGTCCCAAAAATGCATTTTAGAGATGCCCTTCATGGTGGACAGCCTCAAACCATTGCTAAGATCAATCTTAGGGCTTCCCATAAACCTCTAAGAATGCCTAATATTGATCCTAGGAAAACAAAGTCAGGATGTCTTAAAGCAGCTGATGGAACTCCTATTGTTAAGCTTGATATGGGTAACATTCAAACTGGCATTGAAGATTTGGAAAAAAGAGGACTAATTTGTCGGTTCATGGGTTTTCGTCCAAGTCTATTTGCTTTCAAAGTCTAGGCTGCAAAAATCTAGAAAAATAAAGGTGAGTTACAAATCTCTATTTATCCAAATGGTTATTTTCTTGTTTTATTTTCTAATAATGAAGATAGAGAGAAAACTTTTCAAGGGGGTCCTTGGTTTTTTGGAAGGGTAGGGCTTTTCATGAAGCCCTGGCATACTAAATTTAAAGTCGAAGAAGAGATGCCTTCTATAGCTCACGTGTGGGTTAGACTCTTTGGCCTCCCTATTGAATTTTGGAATCCTACTATTTTTTATTCAATTGGAAACTCTTTAGGAAATTTTATGATGATTGCTGATTGTACTCAAAATTTTGAACATATTATTTATGCTCGAATTTGTGTTTTAATGGATTTTGACAAACCCTACCTAAAAATATCACATTACAATTTGGGGAAGACACTTGGGAGCAAGTAGTGGACTATGAGAACATTCCTTTTCGTTGTAGAATTTGCCATGAATATGGTCATTTGGCCAGTGCTTGCCCAAATAAAATTCTTGATCAAAAGAAAAAATATATAAAGTCAACAAGTTTCCAAATACCTAAGAAGAAGAACACTCAGAAAAAACTAGTTATGAAGGATCAATAAAAGTCATATACTAATATGTTTGAAATGCTTTCCACAAATGATATCCCAAGTGAGGAAGAGGAAATAATAGAAACTAAAATCCTAGAAACACAATTTAAATATGAAGGGAAGAACTCAGAGACAAACCAACAAATCAAAGGTTTTCAATAGAAAAAAAGGAGAACATTTACACAAGAAAAACAATATTTCAAATGTCAAAACTTCAAATAATGCAGGTCCCAATATAGACTCCGTTGAACCATCTAGTAAAATTTTGGCTGTGTACAAGCATTATTCAAAATTTGAAGCCATCTCAGATTCAATTGGAATAAGTCAAGAAACAGGGAAAAAAAAATTGAATATGGATTCTAATCAAAAAGTAGGTCGCAAGACCAATCAATATCATATGGTAAAAGAAGGTGAAAAGCTTGTAGAGTAAGGTAAGATTAATGCACTTCCAAACTTTTTTAGCCCTGGTATTAATGAATATCATCACTTGGAATATTAGAGGACTTAAAGGGAGTCTTTCAAAAAAAAATGAAACTAGAAGAATGATTCAGATAAATCATCCACATCTTGTTTTCCTTCAAGAAACAAAGATGTCAATGGAGGATATGGACTCAATTTCCAGTAAAATTTGGCCAACTGGAAAAGTGGTTTCCCTCAGTTCCCAAGGGACTTCGGGTGGCATTTCTTGTCTTTGGGACCCAAAAGAGATAGTTATTCACCATATGGTTGGTAGTTGGGGTTTGTTGGCTATAGCTATTCAAAGTAGACATTCCAACCAGATTATGCTCTGCATTACTGTTTATGCTCCGACTTCTTTGGAGGAAAAAAGAAGACAGTGGAAGGATATTACTCATATTATCTCTCATTTTCCTAAATCTTGGATCTTGATCGGAGGAGATTTCAATACCATCCTCTCTCTGGATGAGAAAATGGGGGTAAATAGAAATTTAGACAAAAGCACTGACCTCATGAGTGAATATATTGTAAACCTCCATCTTGTGGATATCCAACCAGATAATGGCCTTAAGACTTGGTCTAACAGAAGTCAAGGCTTATATTGTATAATGGAGATATTGGATAGGTTTTTGCTCTCTGAAAATTTCTTAATCCATGGTCACATTCCTAAAGTGAAGACTCTTAATAATGCTAGTTTGGATCATTGGCCAGTCATGGTGGAAATATGGAAAACCAATGTGAGTTTCTCTCCTTTTCATTTTCAATTAATGTGGCTTAGAGATATTTCCTTTAGACCTCGTGTGCAAAAATGGTGGAAGGAAGGTAAACCTAGGCATGGGACTAAGATGTTTTGTTTTGTCAAAATATTGCAATACATTAAATCAAAAATCAAGACTTGGAACTCGAAAGAGTTTGGGGATGTTCATAAAAAAACATGAAGTTATTGCTCATCTTGAAAATTTGAATAATAAAATCCATTTAGATGGCCTCAAAGAGAAGAGAAGTGCAAATGAAATTAAACTCACAACTTAGTTAGAGTAATGGGAATAAAGAGAAGAAATATTATGGAAGCAAAAATCTAGAATTCAATGGCTCAAAGAAGGAGATCGAAACACAGATTTCTTCCATAAATATCTTCTAGATTGAAGATCTCACAACTTTATTTCTTCCTTAAAATCAGATTCTAGAGATGTTGTTTATACTTGGGGTGGCATGAACTCTATTGTTGTTGATTACTTTTCCAATATTTTTGTTGCTACTCCTCTTGACTCAACTTCACAAAAAAAATTTCTTCACGCAATCCCTTATCTTATCACTTCTGAGGAGAACTCTATTTTGAATGCTCCTTTTACTATCAATGAGCTACAACAAGTAGTTTTTAAAATGCAAAAAGGAAAAACCCCAGGTCCTGATGATTTTCCCATTGAATTCTACCAAGAGTTTTGGGATATCCTTCATGTTGATTTATTAGAGGTGGTGGAAGAAGCC
This sequence comes from Wollemia nobilis, assembly GCA_028583015.1. Taxonomy (NCBI): domain Eukaryota; kingdom Viridiplantae; phylum Streptophyta; class Pinopsida; order Araucariales; family Araucariaceae; genus Wollemia; species Wollemia nobilis. Next base: position 11,425,401 of record JAQPPZ010002907.1, on the reverse strand, counting down.
AGGAAAGCCAAAGAAATTTTGAATGTTATCAATAAAACTTATATTACTCTTATTCCAAAAGCTCAAGAGGTTGATCATATCTCAGCTTTTAGACCTATTGCTTTATGTAATGTTCTTCTCAAAATCATTACTAAAATCATGGCAGAAAGGTTGAAGCCTCTTTTGCATAAAATTATTTCCCCAGAGCAAGGGGGTTATGTGGAAGGATGTCAAATAGTAGATGAGATAGTTCTTTCTCAGGAAGCCATCCATTCCATGGATATGCAAAATTCTCCTTCCATGTTCATTTAGTTAGACTTATCCAAAGCTTATGACAGAGTGGATTGGCACTTCCTTATCAAATTTTTGAGGCAATTTGGTTTCTATAAGGATTGGATGGATTGGATTATGGGATGTATCTCTTAAGTTTTCTACTTATTTTTTATCAATGGTAGGCCTTCTCAGTCATTCCCAGCTTCTAGAGGTATTAGGCAAGGTGACCCTCTATCCCCTTATTTATTCATCATTCTTGTTGAATGCTTGGGTAGGACTATAACCAAAAAGAGGGAAAACAAAACCCTTGAGGGAGTTACCATTGCTCATGGAGCTAGACCTATCTCTCATCTTCAATTTTTGGATGAATCTACTCTTTTAGGTAAAGGCAAAAAAATAAATATTGGAATTGGTTGTTGGACAAAGTCAAGAAGAAAATTGGAAAGTGGACCAATAAGTGGTTTTATTCTGGGGGTAGAATCACCTTGGTAAAATCAGTCCTTAAAGCTGTTCCTATTTATGTTTCTTTCATTTTTAATATCCCAAAGGTTGTTCTTTGAGAATTGGATCAAATAAGTCATTGTTTCCTTTGGAGTGGTACTAAGGAGAAAATAAAATGGGCCTTGGTGAAATGAGATACTTTATGTCTTCCTAAGAGTGAAGGGGGGTTAGGTTTTTGGTATTCTATTAATAACAACAAAGCTTTAGCTGCTAAATTATATTGGAGAATGTTGCATAACCCCAATGCTCTTTGGGCCAATAATATCCATGCTAAATATGCTGAGAACAAAAGTCTTGAAGACCTTGTTCGCTATCAACTTCCTACCAAAGGTTCTCCAATTTTAGCAGTTCTTAAGACTGGTGAGGATTTGATAAAGAAAAAATTATTTTGGATCATTCATAATGGTCAACAAGCAAATTTTTGGATAGATTCTTGGGATGGTCACAAGCATTTGATAACTCAGTTTCTCGATTGGAGGCCTTGGATGGAGGAGCTTCATCGAGCTAATTGGATAAAGGTGGCTAATTACTATCGGTACCATACTGGTAATTCAAAGGTTGGTAGATATTGGATCCCTATTGAGGACTAGCCTATTCAAATCCCAGAAAGGCAAATACAAGATATCCAAGGCATCCTTCATATGAGATCCTTCTCTTGGTCCCATGAAAAAGATTATTTTGGATGGAACAACACTACTAAGGGTGAGTATTCAGTTGCTCAAGGTTATTTTACCTTATGCCATAATAATCCCAACCATTATTCTGACATATTTTCTCGATTGTGGGCTCAAAAGCTCTAGCCTAAGGTGAGGTTCTTTAATTGGCTTTTATTGCATTGTAGGGTGCTTACTGGTGAGCAACTTATGAAGCATGGTTTTCATGGCCCTTTTAGATGTGAAATGTGTGAAGAGAATGTAGAAAATCTCAACCATATTTTTATTTAGTGTAATTTAGCCTCTAAGCTATGGAGGAGAATGGCCACTTTACTTGGCTTACAATGGTCCAATTTTTTTTACTTTTGAACAGATTTGGAGGGATTGGCCTAATCAAGAGGGTGTTGATCATTTTATTAGGCAATTAGTTTGGATGGGTTCTACCATTCTTCTTTGGAATATTTGGAATGAAAGGAACAACCTAATTTTTAATCAATATAGGAAGGATATTCACTATATTTGGCAAAAGACCATAGCCAACATAGTTGAATTAGTCCATCAACTCCTTAATCACCCCCAAAACTCCCACTAAATATGGGATCAAGTGATGCAAATATTGAAGATTAAATCTTCTAAGGGAAACCATCTTAAAGGGAATGTGAGTATTAGTAAGATGTATAGGACTAGAAATTGGCAACCTCCTCATAAGAATTTTGGAAAAGTCAACAATGATGGAGCCTTTAGAGGGAACCTTGGAAAAGCCAGTGTGGGAGGAATTGGTAGACTTTCAGATGGCTCCCTGGTTTTTAATTTTGCTGAGAATTTGGGTATTCTTTCCAATAACCTTGCTGAGGGGTATGGTATCCTCAGAGGCCTTCAGAAGGCTACTAAGTTTGGATGGGAAAAGGTGTTAGTTGAGTCTAACTCTCAACTTATGATTAATCTCTTGAAGACTCCTTCTAAGAATCATAAGGTGGATTGTAGAATAAAAAGAATTATTGAGAATATTCAATTAAACCATATGGGATTTTTGAAAGTTGATTACAATCATGTGGTCAGAGATCAAAACAAGAGTGCTGATGCTTTAGCTAATTGGGCTTTGGACAAAGGTGGTCTTACTTGTTATGGCCACCCTCCTATATGGTGGGCTTCTCAAATGAGGGAAGCTCTTCTTTCTATCATTTCTTTGGATGGCTCCAGTTCTGAAGGTACCTAGTTTCTTCTTGCCTTTTTTTTTTTTGCTTCTCTTTGGTTCATTTAATTTTTTTTAGTTCCCTAGATCATTCTATTCTTTATTTTGTTTCCTATGTTGATTCTTGCCTTAATAGTCTTCTGGTCTAGATAGGTCATTGTTATGTTCATTTTTTTTTTCTTTTTTATTTTTTCTTTTTTTTGTTTAGTTTTGTAAGGTGGGTGGGTTCTTTTGTTTTGTTTTGTTTTGTTTCTATGTTCTTTGTGTTGTTTTTTTGTTCATGTGTTTTTGTTGTTTTGTTTTTTTTTTTATGTTGTTTGTTATTATTCTTGTGTTTTTTTCTTTCTTGTTCTTGGGTTTCTCTTTGTTTGTGTTATTTTGTGTTTTTATGTGTGAGTGTTTTCTATGTTTTTTGTTTTTGTTTATTGTCTGTTGTTGGTTGTTTTTTATTTTTATTTTTATTTTATTTTTTAGGTTTTGGTTGTGTTTATTTTTCATGTTTTTTTTGGGTTATGTATTTGTAGTGTTATGTTGTTTTTGTCTTGTTTGTGTTTTTCTATGTGGTTTGTGTTGTGGTTTCTTTTATCTTATTGTGCGTGTTTGGTTGTGCTTTTATTTTTGACACACTCAAGGAGCATATTTTTTATTTTATTTTATTATTTTTGTTGTTATTTACTTATTTTTAAATTGGTTTTGTGTGTTTGTTTGCTCCTTGAGTATGTCAAAGGTGGTAGGCCAGGTCCGAGTCCTAGCCGTTTTTGGTGGAATGGATACCCCTGCCTCCTTGGGTCTTATCTAAAAGTGGCATCCCTTTTGGGATGTTTTCCACAAATAAAAAAAAATACCTAAGTTGGACTTAGTCAAACATTGAGAGGTTTGGGAAAGCATCGAATGCTTGATTTCACTATTTTGTACCCTTCCAAACTGATACTCAAGGTAGTATCAAGGCACTATAGTATCCATCCACATAGGTATCTTGTAAAAGTATGAATTTATATAGGTCTATAGTGAAATATTGATATATTATGAAAGAAATTATCCATACTTGAGAAATTAGAATTCTTGAATGCAAGGATTCTTGCAAGGAATATTATTATCAAAATTTATAAATCAATGTTTAATATTAATAACTAAGGTCTTTTCAAAAAATTTAACTGGTTATATAGGATTGAAATGGGCCCACCCATATTGCATCATGAACATATAGTGGTATTATAACTACATTTTTAGACAAGTATGTATGTATCTATTAGAAATATTAAAAAATAGATATCTTCCTTGAATAGAAATCAAGGTTTATAACATCCATGAATCCAAACTAGACTATGGGAGAAGGACTTTAGAAAGAACCATAGTTACTAACCACACAAATATGACCCAATTATTTTTATTTATGTAATGCTAATATTTTGCTATTGATATGTATGATAAATTCTCCTTCTTTCTCCACATTATCCTTTTAAAATATGTCATACATTGATTTCATTTCTAGGATATTAGCATAACTAGCTTGGATATCATTATATGTTTGGTATTCTAAAATAATGTGCTTCTCTATCTCAACTACCCATGATGTTGAAAATGTACATATATTCTCCTTACATTTCTCTTTTGGTCTCTTCTATTTGCCTATTTGACATTTATGTCTAGTCCTCAATTGGACCATGAGTATTTTTCCTCTCAAATTGATGGTTGCTCCTATATAGGTCTTTTGAAGGTGATTACATGCATGGTTAAATTTTGCAAGATAGTTTTCCCTCATTTAATGCACAACATAAATATTTAATGCACATGTTGGTTTGGATTATTTATATATACATCAAGCGCCAATACAACAACATTATTTCTTGGATTTATACACCTAATAGTAATTATAATATTTACAAATATCTAATCCATTAAAAAAAAATCAATAAAATAAAATATAATGTTATTTAACCTCAATTTCTTATTATAATTTGACCAACAACAATTTTTTTTATATTAAACATCGTTTACAAATATTTACAAATATCAGCGCTCATTCAAGCAAACACAAGAGGAATCGACCTCACAACCACATGGATGATAATAACTAGACAATGGATGATAATAACTAGACAACTGCCATTACACCAAATGCCATTCGGTAACCAACAATATTTATTTTTAATCTTCTATACATAATATACTTAAGAAAATCATACACATGTAAATAAAACATTTTAAATTTTTTATTAAATAAGTTATAAAACATGTAAATCATACTAGCACACTAAAATAATTTACTTTAGACATATAAAGATTAAATTCCTTCCTGAGAATAATAAAACTAGATATTTAAACAAGTTAAAAATAATATTACCATTTTTTAATTTAATATTTAGATGAAAATCTAGAAAAACAAACAATACAACTTCTTTGTTATTTATACAAATATAAAATATAATGTAACTACTTACACATAACATAAGCTATTAAAAAATAAATTTTATTACCATCAATTTTATTAACAACTTTGGAAAACCTTATAAATCTAAACAAATTTTAGAAATATATTACATTTAAGGAATAAACTAAACAACACACAAATGCCCCTCTTTTCTTTCTATTTTTAATTAAACATTTCTCAAAACTAATGAAAATTGGGGTAATTGGTTTGTTCAGTTTTTTATTCTCTAATTTCTAAAATACATCTCTTCCATAGATACCTATCTATATACTATAGTTATCACAAGAATATTAATCATTTGTCGTAAATATTTTAAGGTCTATTGTTTTATTTAGCTTTTTTTTTTTTTTTTTGTGATTAAAGAAAAAGGTTTTGAAAGGGACCCTCACCCTTTTACAATAAAATACTGATCTTGTAAAAAAAAATCAACTATGCTTTCAACCTTTGGCTCTCATTTCCTAGCTAAAAACAAGTCTTCTAGTTGGGCACAAGAGACCTATATTACCCAATGTCTAGTGATAGGATACATGTTGGTGGATCTATTGTTGAACAACTCCAAGGAGGGCCAAAATAGAGTTAGACTTTGTTGGACATTAAATATTATTCTACTTGAGGATATTTAAATGAGTGTTGGATGGCTTCCCTAAGCTTGAGATGCTCCTCTATCCTCACTAGGAGCTGATTGAATACAACTATCATATTCCTAAATTTATCTTTAATTATTTCTTTCAATCCATATGTATTTCGTGTTAGACTTTTAACAAATATTAAACTAGAATTTTAACTTTATGGTTTATCCGCAATTGTTTCCAACATATTTTAATACCAAATAAAGATTCATATTTAAAAGATTCTAACTATTTATGTTCTCTACCAATAACGAAGTAATTTTAAAATCTAAGTAAATAATTAGTCTTCATTTTTATTTACATGTGAGCTATGTTTTGTATATCCCGAGTCATTTTTATTTACATGTGAGCTATGTTTTGTATAGCCCGAGTGGTCCTAATGGTGGAGACTTTAAAACTCTAAATAGAGGTCCAAGGTTTAAGTCCTATGGGCTATAGGGTTGTACACTAGCAAACACATTATGGTTGGATAGTCATATATAGGGTAAAAAAAATCCTTTATAAGGGTCATCTAATAAGACCCATGTCCTTGTAGACATTAAAATCTACTTTTTCCTTTACCCTTTACTTCATGTTCTATACGATTTCTAACAAACATTTCATGGTCAAATTATTTCACCCTTAAATGTAGGATTCAAAGTTAATCCAAAATGATAAAGTGTAGGATAACTTTCATAGTCAAATTCCCCTTGTAGGTATTATCATGTAATATATACCACTTGTTGAAATATGAACAAACAATGATTTTTCAAAACATGAAAAAACAATACAAAGCATATTTAACTAGGGACCAATACAATGGTTTTTTAAATCTAGGGCCCAATACACAAGGGCGTCAAAATTTATATCATTCATTATTGTCCCATGTAATTGATATTTCCTCTGTAGATAGCTTGTAATAAATTATACCAATAGATTTCTTTAGATGAGACTTCTATCAATTGTAAATTAGTGATGAAAATCAAAATATAGAAAATTCAACAAGTAACGAAAGAACAATGAATCCACTAATTCACCTTTCTTCATTTTAAAGTTTCATAGGATAATAGAGGAAAAAGTAGAGGTGCTTCATGAAGAATTCAATGGCAATGGAAAGACAACCTCAAAAAAATCCAATAGCATCTAAGAGGAAACCATTTTTTCAAACATTTTACATTTCACATAAACAAGAAAACCATAGATATGATTACAAATATTTTAGACTTTCACATAGACAAGAAAATTCTAGATGTAACTAAAGATACACAATTATTTTGTTAGAACTCTAAATTTAGATTGTATTTGCATTTCACTCGCCATGTGTAATTCTCCATTTGAATTTGATAAGAACTAAGCAAGCAAGGTAGTGTAGATTTTAATAGAATGATAGGATTCAATATTGTATATTTAAGTATCCATCCATATAGACCTATTGTAAAAGTAAAAATTGGTATAGGCTTATCATAACAATAATTATCAAATATTTAGGGTAAATTATTTAAACTTGAGATTCTTTTTGTCATAAGGAATTTTGTAAGGAATTTAGGTTATATTATTATTAAAATTTAAAACCAAGTTTAATATCAATAACTTGAGATGGATATTTTTTAATAAATTTGTGGGATTAAAATAACCCCACCCATAGATATTAATAGAGTAGTAGCACTTAAACAAATAAAAATAATATTGAGGGAAGTCCATCAACATAGGCCTATTGTCAAATTACACATCTATATAGGTCTATTTTAAGATGTTAGATTGTGAAATATTTGGAGCAGATTATTTAAATTTGAGAAATTAGAATTCTTGATTATAAGCAAATTGTAATTTCAAAATTTAAAAAAAATCAAAATTTAATATTAACAGCTAAGATGGTTTCAACATTTTTTATTTGGTTATATGGGATTGAAAAGGGTCCACCCACATTACAACATGAACACATAGTAATAGTATTTCAACACTCTTTTTTTTTGGCAATCATACATGTCTTACTTGGGAAGAATCAAACCTGGGTCTTCTATTCAATAGAATGTTTTTACATGAGGTCAAAATTAGCCTATTAGACAATGATTTTACAAGTAATGATAGTTACTAACCATAAAATTTGATCTAATTATTATTTTTTGCAATGTTGATCTCTTGTTACATATATTGATATTGATGTTGAATTCTCCTACTTTCTCTACTTTGTCCTTTTCAAAAAAATCCTATAGTAATTTAATTGCTAGAGTATCAACATAGGTAGCTTATATATCACTATATGTCCAACATTCCAAAAAAAAGTGATTCTCTATCTTAATTGTCATTGGTGTGTAAAAGGTATATATCCTCGTTTCCCATTCCTCTTTTAGTTTATTTCATTTGCCTCTTTTATATTTATTTTAGTGTGACCTAGTTCTTAATTGGATCATAATTATCTTTGCTCTCTAGTTGATGTATAGATTATTTAAATATGTAATAAGCATTAATACAACATTATTGTTTTTTAGACTTACAAGTTTAACAGTAATTATAATATTTGTAAACAAGGTTATGCATAGTGGTGAATATTCGCCAATTGGATGAATATTAGGATTTTTAAAATTGAAAATTGGTGAATATGAGGACCCTCGACGTCGGCCCATTCGCCTAAAATTTTCAGGACCAATTTTTTCTTAGGGTCAATTCGCCACAATATATATCCAAACATAGGCATATTTGTACTCGTTGGAAAGCTCTTTTCGAGCCTGATCTAATGGTGGTATTTTTATGAAGTTATAAGGTGATTTAATAGGTCAAAAGTTATCCCAAATATGACCTTAATTTTTAGGGCTTCAAATACCCCAAATTTTGGTGTGAAGATGATTGATTTGATTTGCTTTGGATTCACCATGATTCGCCTTGATTTTGATTAGGATTCGCCATTTTTTTACAAGTACATTTTGAGTCCAACCCCTTATGCATAACCCTGTTTGTAAATATTTAATGTATTTTCTTAATTTTTTTATAAATTTTTAAATTAAAACAAAATAATATTTGACCTTAATTTAAATTATAATTTAAGATAACCTACATTATTAACATTATTGTTAAGCTAAGTAGGGAAGGCAATCCTTGTGCAAAGCACTTTACAGAGCATCCCAATATATTTTATGTCACTTTTTAGTCTTCCCAGAAATATCATTGCCAAATTTGAAAGTAGTTTCAAATCTTTCCTTTGGGTTGACCCGGAGCTGAAAGGAAAATTTCATTTAGCATCCTGGGAATAGGTTTATTTTCAGAGGAAAAGAGGAGGGTTGGGTCCCAAAAGGGCGAAATAGATGAATAAAGCTTTAGTTACCAAGTAGGTATGGAAGGTAGCAACAAATAATCTGATGGAATGGGTTAAAATTCTTAAAGCTAAATATCATTTTAACAACTTCCTCTCGAATCCTCTTTTGTTCTACAGTTCTCCCGTTTGGTAAAGCTTACTAAATTCTATACCTTTGTTGCGAAGGGGAAGTATATGGATAATTGGTAATGGTAGAAGTGTGGAATTTTGGAATGACCCATGGTTAGTGGAGAGACCCCTTTGTTCTGATCTGAGGTTGCAATATATTGAGCCTCTAACTCGTTCCTTGGGTAAATTTAAAATGGCAGATTACATTCTTCAAGGAAATGAGCGGAATTCCTGGTTCTAACTACCCACAACTTTGGATGGAAGGGAAGCTCAGCAGGTGTGGGCAATTATTTTCAAAGAATTACAATTCCAAGTGTTGGTATCTGAGAATGTGGAAAACAAGATTATCTAGAAGGGAGAAAATGAGGGTGGTTTCTTCATTAGATCAGTGTATTAGCTGCTAGAACCTGATGTCCATTTCCATCTACCAAATGGGAGAATTTGGGTTAAGAATTTAACTCCCAAAATCAATTTTATTTTTTGGTTAGTCATCCAGAACAAGATCCTATCCATTGAAAACTTGAAGAAGAGAGGTATGTTGATCACTAAAAGGTTATTTGTGTGAAACTGATTGGGAATCTACGAATCATCTATTTATCTATTGTCCTTTCTTCCATGAAGTTTTTTATTACATTTTGGATAAGTTGGGGATATGTTGGGTGATTTGGGATGCTATAGAGAACATTGTTAATCAGTGGGTGTTCCTATTCATCGCTCCTAGACTCAAATGCTTTTGGAGGTTCCTTTTACCTCATATTTTTTACAGTTTATAAAAAAAGAGGAACACTGGAGCCTTCAAGAATAGTAAAAGGATCCCATGAGCATCACCTACAAAATTATTTGTAGTATGACTAAGAATATTTTCCACATGTTCCTAGATCTGGGTAAGAATTACCAAAGGAGTTCTCTTGTGGAAGTGGTTCTAAAAAGGAGTGCTAGATTTTCCTCAAAATTTTCCTAGCTCTTCTACTCCGAATCCAAGGTGCTATGTATATTAGTGTCCCACTTCCATTGGGTGGTTTAATTTGAATTTTGACAGTGCCTCAAAAGGAAATACGAGCACTTTTGGGGTAAGAGGTGTCATTAGAAACAATAGGAGTGAAATTGTTGTGGTCTTTGCAAAGTAATTATTACTGCAAATCCTCTCACTTTGCGAAAGCTAGAGTAGCCTTCCAAGGAATTTAAATTTGGTAAGAAGTAGGGGCAAGGAATGTCGTGATAAAAGGAGATTCCTTGAATGTGATTTATATTCTAAACTCTTCCTTAGCTTCAAGCTAGAATATCTTCAATATGATGGTTGAATCGAGAAGGCATCTTCAAAGTATGGATCAAGTTTCGGTGGCACACATTTTGAGAGAAGGTAATGGACTAGTTGATTGCTTGGCAAACTTAGGTACCACCCACACTGGTCTCATAGTCTGGAGAGATAACTTTTCAATGGAACTACCAAATCTCTTCAATGTAGAGATCTCTTAATGATTGCCAGAAATTCGATCGAAGACTGATAAGAATGTTCCATACTCAAAAAAAAAAAAAATTTCCATAGTCTTAATGTTGGATAGATGACCAAACTCTTAGTAATTGCTCTATTTTGAATTTAAATTTTTATTATGGTGTCTTATCCGAGCGTAAAACCCACTTGCATGTGGGTTATCTATAGCCTTTAGGTTGTGGTAATGCTTAGGTGGCTATCCACGGAGGTGTGTGGTCCACAAGCTGGAAGGTGAAAATTATGACTGTAACATCCATAGTGGGGGAAGCACTCTTAGTGGGAGAGATTTTGGAGGAGGCGGTGACTGATAAGTCTATACCCTTACAGGACTAGCCCCGTTTGTTGTTGGTATTTTTTGAGCCCATCAATATCCTTTTGTACGGGCGGATTGTGTCACCATCATCCAAGTGTTGGTGTTGTTAGGTGTTTCAGATATTGTACGAAAAATGTAAGTTGAGGCCCCCAATTTTAGGTTTTTCTAGTTGTAAATGGCCATGTGAAGCTTTTTTTGTTAGTGTGGTTTATTCAAGGTGAAATTGATGTAAAAGGTTAAAGGACTTCTTTCAAAACCCTCCTTTCTTAATTTAACCCAAGAAAACATTATTGATTCTAAAATTTATTATATGTGATATATTTTAAAAGTTTTTTTTTTCAATGAGTTTATACATATTTTTATTAGTCACTTCAAGTTTGATTTGAACCTTAAAGCTCTCAAAAAAAAATATTTTAAATTTTTTATTAAATATATAAAAATATACTTATCATAAATATAATAATTTTTTTTTTTATTTTTATAAAATAAAATAGTTTATTACCCAGGTGTTGTAGGTGAGTTGGAGAGGAGAGGGAAATCCTCCAAGAGAGGTCCCAGGTTCAAATCTCCACCCTACCAAAACGCTGAATTGGGTATCCAAAATCCAATTGATAATGTTGGTACGGGTAGGGTCGGGTGCGACTCCGGGTGACTTTGACGGTGTAGAACCCCTTGTTTGTGGTCTCTCAGACCAAGGCGGCCCTGCAAGGGGTTTTTCACTTAAAAAAAAAAAAAAAAAATAGTTTATTTGGTTGCTATATTAAAGTAAGGAAAAACAATTTCAAAACATTGTAACTTAAAAAACATAAGAAATTTAAATGAAGTCTCATCGTAAAATTAACAAAAACGATGAGAGGGGTCATCATAGAATAGAATAAAGGGGTGATTTAAAAATAAATAATAATATTGTTATTTTTGTGATTTAAAATAAATAATAATATTGTTATTTTTTTATTATTTAAAAACCTTTAGACAAAATAAAAAAACCAAAACCCACATCTAGAAGAACCTTTCTCACCATGGACTTCATAAGAACTTTCAAAGCTACACATTCCGAGGTCCTTAAAACAGGGATTGCAGAAAAATACAAGCGAGGTCAATTGCATATATATTTATTCGCAATTTGCAGCAGGATCTCAGCAAGACGCTCAGATTTGGAGAAGAATGCACAGTGATCGGATCCTTCTATCTCATATACCATTTGGGGAGGATTGGCCGCGATGAATTTCCTCTGCAACTCTTCTGAAAAATGCTTATCATCCTTCGCCACAACGTACACACGGGGAACCCTTCCATAGCTTTCATTGTTATACGTAATTGCTTCCCCCCAAAACGGAATTTTCTTCACAAGCGAATCCGTCAAGGTTATGTCCTAAAAGCAAATGCAATAAAACACCGTTAGATTAATGATTCAAGTCAATTTCACGATTTTGAAGTTTTGCTGTTTGGTCGACTAAGAAATTTACCTGAAGCGGACTGTTCTGTAGCAACATTTCTCTTCGAAACCGTTCGCCCCACTTGACAGACGTCAATGCATTTTCGTCTCCTCTGGCATAATAAAATTTGCTGTCCCCAAGGCTTCCAATTCTGGACAAAACCTGTCAATTCATATGTAAAATTTGAACTGTAGTTGGGTTCTGTAACAAAAGAGGGAGAGAGAGTAAAAAGGGTAAACCTCATTCAAAATATCAAAGAGGGTTGTCCCGCTGAGGGGCATAATGGCGGTCACGAAAACCGCAGCAGCAATTTTATGCGGAAACCTCTCCATCGCCAAAGTTAAATTGAAGCCTCCAGCGCTGTGACCAACTAATATCACCTATCACATAATAATAGTAATTCTTCCGGTTAAAATCATGGCTACAATATTTTAATTTGAAGAGAGTGCAATGGAATGAGAATGAGTACCTTATCGTCGGAAGGAAGAGCCATCAAAAAGTCTGAGAGAGGGTGGTTGTATTCATCTAACGTTGAGATGTGGTCGGCATCGCGAGGGTCGATTCCTCCACCGGCCATGTCGAGGGAAGACACACGCACTCTGTGACCAGATTTAACGAGGAGATGATTTGTAAGTTTGTACCAGCACCAACCCCCAAATCCTGCTCCATGAACCAACACTAAATGCCTTCTAAAACTACTTCTTGCATTTCCCTCCACCTCCACTTCCGTGTGGGAATGAGAATCCATGATTTCTTCACTTAGAGTGATACGAAGCAGAGGCTCTCGAGATGAAGGAAGAACATGGAGGACGCCCATATTTGTAGGGTTGTGCTTAACAATCACTTTTCATAGATCAAATTTAAATACATGTAAAACCTTATGCAAAAAACCGTAAGCCACGAACTTTACTATTTAGGAATCTATAATTATCTTTCTTTTTTTAATACATATAAGAATTTGTATCTATCTTTTTGTTTTTAATACATAAAAGAAGCTGTAACTCCTTTAGCTTTTTAACAACTGGTCATAGGGTCAAGTCACATAAGATGACTACCTTTCTTTTTCAACAACTGGTCATAGATCAAATTTAAGTGAAACTATATATATATATATATATACTTGCAGAGCCGCTTTGGTTCGAGAGACCACGAACAAGGGGTTCTACACCATCAAAGTCACCCGGGGGTCGCACCCAACCCTACCCACATCAACATTATAAATTGGAATTTAGATACCGAATTCAACTTTTTGGTAGGGTGGAGATTTGAACCTGAGACCTCTCTTGGAGGATTGCCCTCTCCTCTCCAACTCACCTACAACATAAGTGATACTAAATTAAAAAATATATAAAAACTTATGCAAAACACTGTAAATTAGTGATGACCTCTACTATATTTTTTTGATACATAAAGAAATAAGTAACTACCTTTCCTTTTTAACAACTAGTTATAGATTAAATTTAAGTCAAACTAAATTAAAACATATGTAAAAGCTTATGCAAAACACAATAAATTAGTGACCTCTACTATCTTTTTTTTTTAATTTATGCATAGAGGAGTGAGGAGTCGATAACTACCTTTCCTTTTTAAGGACTGGTTACAAGGTCAAGTCGCATTGTAACTTGGATTGCAACTTGCCTTCGATTGTAGCATCAAATCATGGTGTTACCACTGTAACCCTTGTCTTACTTCGATAAACATGACTCGAAGTGAGGGAGACCCAAGACTAGTCACATGGTCAAGTCGCATTGCAACTTGTCTTCGATTGTAGCGTCAAACCATGGTGTTACCACTATAATCCATGTCTTACCTCGATAAACACAACTTGAAGTGAGGGAGACCCTAGTGTTTTGGGGTTGGTATTGTCGTCATCAAACAGACACACACTCAATCATGTCTTACCTCGATAAACACGACCTGAAGTGAGAGACCCTAGTGGTTTGGGGTTGGTACCGTCGTCATCAAACTGACACACACTCAACGAACTCAGGTCACACCGTTACCTTTGCCTAGATTGGACATGCCCTTGAGGTTTGAACCTGGGTCTCCTCTTGGTAAGTACCCAACATATTACCAATCCACCTAACCCTCGCAAGATGACCTTGTCTTAATATTATAGATTTTATAACTTAAAAAATATTATTTTTTTTCCTTTATAATCGGTTAACATAATTAATTAAGGGTGAGTGGGTAGCCGAGTTGGTGTGAGGCTACCAGTTGAGGTCTGCGATCCATACCATGAGTCCATTCAACTCTGGTTCAAATCATACTGGTTACCATAAGCCCTTTTGTCTCCAAGGGCTAGGTGGATTGACAAAGGTTTGATTGGCCAAGTACTTGCCAATAAGAGACCTAGGTTCAAATATTGGGGGTATGCTGCCAACTTTACCAAAGGTAGTAGTCCGTGCTAAATCCTCTGAGTGCGCACCAGACTGATGACGATGATACAAACCTTGAACGACCGGTGGTCTCCATCTCACATTGGGTCAACAACAATGAAACAAATACACTGTTAAGAACAATCCCTATAATTTGAACGCTACACTTACCAATTACTAAAAATAATAACTGTGACCAATTTCCTTATATAATCCAAACAAACAAACAAAATATATATATATATATAATCCTCTTAAACTCAAAATCATACTTACATACAACCTTTTTACTATTTCTAACGATACATTTTTGAATGGACTCTCACCCGTAGAACGTAATAATCATGGCTGGCAAGTTACAAAAATTTAAAAGCATTCTAAAACAATTGAAAAATGAAAGACTAGTAATAAACACGTGGAGTTCTTTTATAGGAACAAAGGAAGTAAGGAGAGCAACGTGGGACACGACCCCATATAGATAAGAATAAGGTGGACCAGCAAGGAAGTTAAAAAGTAATTTGAAATCAGCATATTAATTTATTAAAAAAATTATCTTTGGTAAAGGTAATAGATCAACTAGCTTTTAGTAAAAGATTATAATGAATTTAATGTCGACGATATTGACCATATCATTTTTTTAGCTGAAGATATAACAAACTCAGCACAAATAAATACATATTGTTAATTTCTTTAAAATTATTTTTCGTTTGAGCGTAAAATCAAAATGTCCTCTTTTATATATATATAATTTTTTATAAATAATATTGATTTTGGATAAAAGATTAAAATAATAATAATTTTACTATTAATTGAAATTGTTTTTGTTAATTTTTATATAATTATATTAATGAAATATTTTTCCTTTAAACAAATTATACATTTGTATTATTATTTTATTAATAAATTTATTAATAAGAAATTAAAAATATATAAATTATTATTTTTATTAGTAAGAGGGGTTTTGAAAGGATCCCGTAAATTTCATAAAAATATGAAGGTTGGGAGAAGAGTTCCCAACTAAAAAACGACAAAGAAATAGACCCTCAGAGGTTTATTGGAGAAAAATAGCTAAAACATAAAAAGAGAAGCTCACAAAGAGCAAGAGAAGAAGCCACACGGACAAAAAAGCGAAGCCCTCATAAAGGCAACAAAGAAAACCTCACAATTACACATAAATTTGAAAAGTGTTTTTTTGCTCAGGAGAAAACCTCACAATTACACACAAAAATGAGAAGGGTTTTCCCACACAGGAGAAAACCTCACAGATTTAGAAGGCCCAAAAAAAGAGTGAAGCAATATAGTGCAAGGCCATCCATAAACGAAATAGGACCAACCACAAATGAATCAGGATCATCCACAATGGAAATGAGACCATCCGAAAACCAACATAGGTCCATCTGCAAACCAGCCCAGGACCATATGCAAAACAACACCATTCGCAAAAACCTCCCTGAGAAAAAAAAGTTTTCTTACCTAGGGAAAAAAACACATAGTTTTAGAAGACCCAAAACATAGAAAACTCCACAAGTCTAATGCTAGAACACTAGCACCAAGCAGATCTACAAATATAGTCCACACAGGGTCATCCATAGGCCTAGAAATGGAACAGTTGAAGGAGATCACAACAGGCCATGCGATCTCCCAACAAAAAAGGTGAAGCACAGAAAAAAGCAAACCCTAGCAAAGAAGACACACCTAAAACAAGAAGAAGATCAAGCACAACTCAATGTTAAGAAGTTCTCTATTGTAGCAAAAAAATAGCCCCCCAACCAAACCAAAAAGAGCTATAGGTAGGACTATCCATAAAGTACCCACAGATCTGCAAGAAACCCTAGCCCTACCACCAAAGGAAAACCCATGAAATGTTTCTACAACATAAATTAGCACATGGTCCCCTCCAAGACCAAAAAAGGAAGTGGAGGAATCCATCAGAAACCCCTAGACACGAGCCTTGAACTGCTAGACACGTGAATCACTTGATTATGAACAATAAAATTGGGGCCTCCCCAAGGCTAGAAAAAATAATGAATGAACATCCCAGTAAGCATATCGGTTGAAAATAATTTTCTAGAAACCTCGAATCACCAACCAAAAACCACAAAAACACTCAACTAGGAACAATCAGGACCTCCCCCAAGCTCAAAAATACTAGTGAGTGGCCATCATGGTAAGCATAACAAACAAAAAAAATATGCCAAAAACCCTAAACCACCAATCATGAACCACATGCCACAAACCATGGGAATCACTCAGCTGAGAACAATCAGGGCCTCCCCCAAACCAAGAACAACCAGTGAATGACCATCCAGGTAAGCAAAATGAATGAACTGAAGCCCACTCTGAAGCAATGACACGATCCGAAGAGGAACAAAGAGTTTTCCCTACAGGAAGTAAAGTACATGGCCCCATCCCATGGACAAAGGAAAAAAATGCATGGAAGAGCTCCACTAGCCCCCCAAATCGAGCAAGAACGAAAGCCCTCCAAATTGTGTCGAAAAACCAAGTTTGACTGACCATGCAACACAACCCAAGAAGACTTCCTAAAACACCTCACGAAGACACAGAAAGGTCCTGGAGGCCCTCCATGTACCAAGCAAGACATGAAAGGCTAGAAGGCCCAAGAAAAATAGGAGATCTGCCTGAAAATCCAAAGGATATGTAACAACCCAGCTGTGGTACTATTTATTTTTTCTATTTTCTCTTTAAAGGTGAGATACTGCTAAGGATTTATGTGGTTGCAGGTACAGGTATTCACTTGGACTGGGGCAAGACCTGAGTAAAAAAATGATTCGATAAGTTGGTAGCCGGTGGGAGGTAAGTCAAGGGAAATGATGAGCGGCGGGGTAGTTGCTTAGTGATAGGAATCATAGAATTCCTACTGGCAATGCATCCGCCAACGGCACATGTAGTTGCATTTCATATAGCCGCATTTTTAGGAATTTTGTATTAAAATATTGGTGTTAAATAAAACAATTTTAAAGAAATATAATAACAATAATAATAATGATAAATATATAAATTCTTAATAAATGTATATATAAAACACTAATATTAAATAAAGTAAAGTAATTGAAAGAAATATAATAATAATAATATAAAATAATAAAATATAATAATAAAAATAAAGATAAAATTAAATATATTAATAAATATAAATATAACAATTTTACTAGGCTATATGGTGGAATTAAACTTCATATGGAAAGTAAAATAAAAAGAAAAAGAAAATATATTAAACAAATTATAAAGCGAATCATGAAAGTATTAAAAGAATGGTGTGACATGTGGAGGTAAGAAAACCTAAGATAGCTAACAGGTGTTGTAATTAAAAGTGGTCCACCTCTCTATTAAAAGATAGAAGTATGAGAATTCTGGCATAGATGGAAGGGGAAAAAAGAAGGGGATACCACGAGAAGGAGTGACTTAGAGAGTGAGGAGAATTTGAAGAAATCGTCTGCGAGTCGAAATAAGGAGGAGAGGTCGGTTTCTCTTGCTTAAAAATCTTAATCCGGTTCCTAGAGATGCTTCTTTGCTATATATTTTTTTTAATCTGATTTTTAGATGTGCAAAAAATTTTCTTTCTATTTTCTAGAATATAAGAAATGAGAAAAAAAAGAGTAATGGACATACTGAAAAGTTAAAATCTGAATCGAGAAGAAATAGAGAATTTATTGAAAACAAAACATTAACTTTGCTTTACAATTCGATAAAAATGAATTTGAATTGCATTCTAGAAATTAGATGCATTAAATAGCAATAGAGTAGAGGTCGTTCTAACCCATGCTATCCACCGACTACGTCTCAAAAAAAAGGGTACAGAGGAACCGAGCGGCTGTTGTGCTATACCTAATTGGAATTGATTTTTCATTGGAGAGACCAATTGCAGCGTTTGCAATTTGATAAGCTATAAAGTACACAATGAGATTTACTTTGTGATTAAACTTTGGAGTAGATGTTTATTTTAAGTCCCTGACGTTATTTCTTATAAGATATACAAAATCTATATTTGCAAATGGTAAATATTCTGACAAATAAAAAAAAATTGTTAAATCCTTGACTCAAAGTGATGTCTTCGCAATTTCAGATTAATATTTGAATAGTGAAGTCTTGTTTCAGATTTCTGGTATTATTTTTGGTAGTATGTGAAACTATGTTATTTAATTCAATGAAGTGCTTAATTTAAATGGTGATGTGTGGAACATAATTTAAAATAAATTGGAAATGACAGGGTGATCAAAGTTCATGTAAATATAGGGAAAAATATTTGATAAACGAAAAATAGTAGCACCAAACACAGGTTTCCATATAAATTGAGCTAAAACATCCTTGAGTTTTGTTCTTTTTGAACCAAGTAGACGTCTCGAAATATCCCCTGCAGTCCTCATATTAAAAGAAATGGAACAGTCAAATTTGATATCGCAAAGCTTGCTCATGTATATGGAAAAATAGGAGTAGATGCCTTTGATGTAGTAAATATTTCATGCCTTTTGGAAATGATTCTATGGAAAAATCTAGCAAAAGATATATCGGGACATCGGGTATGGCAGAAAACCCTAAATCAAGCTACGAAACATTGGTCATTAATTAAATATTAAACAAATTTAGGAAATATCAAGTGCACGGTTTAATGAGACTTAGGAAATGTTGTCCAAACCTATAAGGATTTATAGGTAAACCATTTGAAAATGTAGCTCTTCGTTGTATACTGTGTATTTGATTTTTAAGAGGTAGAACCCTAATTTTAAGTTTAGAAAAAAGGAAAAAATTAGGGCAAGTTATCATATACTTTAATATTTTAAAGTGTTGAAAATAGGGTATTTTAGGAATTATTAAAAAGATAATATTTTACTTTCTATTTAGATAGTTGTTAAAAATACTTGACTTGCTTATTTTTACTTTCTCTTTAGATAGTTGATAAAAATACTTTAGTTGTTTAGGAAAAGGGAAAGTTAATATTAAATTATGGTTTAGTTCGAGATGTTACTTCCTTTATTTTCGTTACATGATTTAGAAAGAAAATCTTTGGTTATTTCTCAGGTAGAGTTAGATAGGCTAAACGATTAGTTAAGCAAAACATTACTCTACCCCTATGCTAAAAGAAAAGTGTAATAAATCAAGGAATCATAATCTACGCTCTATTGTTATTTCATTTTGTGAAAAATTAAGTGGATGAAGTATGGATAGTTTAATTTTAGAATAGTATTTGATATTAATAAAATGCTTTAACTTATAGTTTATTAAAAGCTTTAATTATACAAAATTAAGTGGATGAGTAGTATGGATAGTTTAATTATAGAATAGTATAAAATGCTTAAAATTATAGTTTATTAAATGCTTTAACTTATAATTGCTTAAGAATCCTAACCTTGTTATTAATTCCATTTAAAAAATAAAAATAAAATAAATAAAAATAAATAAATAAAACTTATGGAAGCCAATGACTAGCACTATCGGGTATAAGGTTGTGGGTTGACAACCTAATATCGGGTATAATATTGTGGGTTGACAACCTAATATCGGGTATAAGGTTGTGGGTTGACAACCTAATATTTTATGGTTGTAGGAAGACAACCTAAGTTTAATGATTGTGGGAAGACATTCATTAATCCAACTTCCAAGAGCAAGGGGATAAATGCCTATGTCCTGAATAGGTTTCACCAGACTCTGAGTAAAGGAGTGGATAGGAATTGTGATATGGGCACAATTCTTAGGTGAAACTGTACCTAGTACAAGAGCAGGAAGTTCTTATGGAAACTTGTATGATGAAATGAGCATTATACAGATAAGACTTTCAAGGAGGGCTACTCTATTGGTAGTAGACTCATGACAATATTCAGGGTAGTGAATCTTTGTCATCTCAGCAAGCATACGCTATCATTATAGGAGAGATTAAGTGTTCATTTTCTAGGTGAAATGGGCCCTGGAATAGAAAACCCCTTCCAATACTTGGAAAATCGGGTTAGGAGTGGAAGTATAAGGCAATAATTTTGAGAAATGGCCAATCTCGATCACACAAAAATTTTGGCTACAACGAAATGGCTTTCGTGATGTTATTAGCATGCTTGTACTATTTTTTTTAAAAAGTTGGATAAAAAATTTCTTTTGACCTGGGTTGTTACAGTTGGTATCAGAGCAACATGAATTCTTAGATAATAAAATCATTGGCAAACAAATCATTGGCAAACAAACCTTTGAATAAAACTAACTTGTATAACCAAAATTAAACCCAAAAGTTTAAAGTTGAATTAAACCAAAAGTTAACAAAGCTCTTTTCTACAGATAGGCAATGGCATCCGGATTATGAGCTAGTTCCTCAAAAATATCGGTGACAACGACTCAGCGAGAAGGGCTGATCGAGAACCCAAAATGAGTCATTAGGAGGGTCATAAGGACAAGTGCTACTGAGGAAATAGTTGAAACCCCTCGGGTAATAAGGAGGGAGAAGGAACCTATAGCCAAGGAAGATAATATGACTCAAATGATCCAATTTATGCAAGAGCAAATGAGTCACTAGAGAGAGCAGATGGAACAACAAAAATCCCAGATGCTGGAGCATATGGCTCAAAAAAAGGCTCAGATGGAACACATGGAACAACAAAAGTTCCAGTTAACCCAGCAACAGGATATGATTACTCAACAACAAAAGATAATTGAAAATTTTTCTAAGGGAAAAGAAACAATGGTTGTTGGGGAGGAATCATCTATAGACCCTAGAAGGAGACAAGTGGGGTCAAAACTTGATAAGGATATGCGTAAAATTGATATAGCTAAGTTTTATGGCAAAGGAAATGGTGAAGAAGTTGAAAGGTGGTTGAATAGTCTGGAAGCCTACTTTGTTGTCAGAACTTTGTCCTCCAAGTCTAAAACTTCCTATGCAGTCTTTCGTTTGATAGGAGCTGCAGCAGACTGGTGGGACACTTACAGGAAAACACATAATGTTGAAGTTGTTGATGTGCCTTGGGAGGATTTTGTGACTGTATTTAAAGAAAGATATTTATCCCCTCAATTTTATCTTGAGAGAACCATAGATTTTGCTAGACTGACTCAAGGTAACATGACAGTCATTGAGTATTACCAATGGTTTGTCCAGTTGCTAAAATACATGCCAGAATATGAGCAGAGAACCAAAGTCAAAGTCCAAAATTTTTTGTTAGGACTCCACCCGAAATATAGTGATCTATTACTTATGCTAAATCCAGCCTCGTTGACAGCTTCCTGGTACCTGGCAAAGCAATATGAAGAGAATTATAAGGCCAAAAAGGCCTATTATCAGAAATCCTCTGACAAGGAGGAACTATCAAGGAGGAAGAATGATGGTTCAGCCAAAGGGTAAAAGAATAAGGGAAGCAAGGGACGGTATGAAAACATAAATAGATATGACAAAGGCAAGAATAAATTCTAGGGGAATAGGAATCAGGGCAACCGGGGAGGTCAGTTCAAAGGAAATTCCAACAGATTTGAGCAGAGGGCTAGGGATGAAACATAGGGTGGTAACAATGGAGAAAAGAGGTACAAAGCACCCCAAACTGGATGTTGTATTTATCAGCAGCCACACTACACTGACAAATGCCCGATGAGAGCTGATAGGAGACAAGAGCCAGCCGAGCCAACACATAAAATTTACGTTGCAATAGGTAACTCTAAACTTGATGGGCAAGCTACTCCTTTTTTGTTAGAAGGCATAATTTACAATAAGGATATAAGGATTCTAATAGATTTAGGAGCCACCGGTAGTTTTATTTCACCAAATATATTGAGAGACATACCAAAAAGACCTGGGTTTATGGCTAAAGGGTGGAAGGTTGAGTATGACTCTAGGTAAACCTATATAGTAGAACAATGTCTGTTTGACCCTCAAATAACTTTACCTCAGGGAAAAACTAGATGGCAACTTTATGTAGCACCTTTACATGCCTTTGATGTAATCTTAGGAATCGACTGGCTCAAAGAACATAAGGCATTATTAAATTTTGAAGAAAGGTGGATGGATTTCACTAA
This sequence comes from Wollemia nobilis, assembly GCA_028583015.1. Taxonomy (NCBI): domain Eukaryota; kingdom Viridiplantae; phylum Streptophyta; class Pinopsida; order Araucariales; family Araucariaceae; genus Wollemia; species Wollemia nobilis. The sequence continues at coordinate 11,402,729 of JAQPPZ010002907.1, read as the reverse complement.
CAACTCCAAATAGAGAGTTCAAATTTATTGTGGACGTAAGTCAGTGGAACCCCACCTTCTATCAGCAATGCAAGTCAAAAGGGAAATCAAGAAGAGAAGTAGGGTGTTTGTAGTAAAACTTAATAAGAAAGAAGAAGTGGAGTCAGAAACAAGTCTTTTCCAGACCTATCCAGTGTTAAATGATTTTTGAGATGTTTTTCCTGAGGATTTACCTGGACTACCACCTAAACGGGAGTTTGACTTCTCAATAGAACTACTTCCTAGAGCTACACCCATAGCTCGAGCATCGTACATAATGACTACTATTGAATTACAAGAGCTTAAAACTCAGCTTCAGGATCTACTAGAAAAGGGACATATTAAGCCAAGTGTTTCACCATGGGGTGCACCGGTCTTGTTTGTGAAAAAGAAAGATGGGACCCTAAGACTTTGCATTGACTATAGGATGCTGAATAAGATGACTATCAAAAATAAATACTCTTTACCCAGAATAGATGATTTATTTGATCAGTTAAAAGGAGCTACCATATTTTCAAAAATTGATTTAAGATCTGGCTATCATCAGTTGAGAATACGAGAAGAAGATACCCATAAAACAACTTTTTGCACCAGATATGGGCACTATGAATTCACAGTCCTACCCTTCGGGTTAACTAATACCCCAACAACATTCATGAATCTTATGAATAGTGTATTTTGGGAACAACTGGATCGATTTGTATTAATTTTCTTGGATGATATATTGATCTACTCTAAAAACAAAGAAGAGCACGATCAACATATGAGGGTTGTTCTTGAAGTACTAAGGAAAAATCAGTTGTATGGGAAATTATCCAAGTGTGAGTTTTATACTCCTCAAGTACAATACTTAGGGCATGTGATTTCTACTGAAGGGGTGTCTATAGATCCAAAGAAAATAGAGGCTATCATTGGTTGGCCTGCCCCAACAAATGTCTCTAAAGTGTGAAGTTTTATGGGAATGGCAGGATACTACCGATGTTTTGTCAAGAATTTCTCCAAAATAGCTTATCCCATAACCAATTTGCAAAAAAAGGAAAAGGCTTTCAAGTGGACAGAATGGTGTGAGGAGGCTTTTAAAACACTCAAAGAAAAGTTAACCACTGCACCAATTCTCAGAATACCAGATCCAAACCTTCCATTCACTGTTTGCATCGATGCTTCTATTGAGGGATTGGGGGGAATACTCATGTAGGAAGAAGGAGTAATAGCCTATGAGTCCTGAAAACTTAAGAAGCATGAACTAAACTATGCCACACATGACCTGGAATTAGCAGTAGTGGTGCATGCTCTTAATATGTGGCATCACTATTTGTTGGGTAAACCTTTTGAGTTACAAACTGATCATCAAAGCCTGAGATACATCTTTACTCAACCAATTCTCAATGCCAGGAAAAGGCAATGGATGGAATTTTTGGTAGAATATGACTTTGGTATTGAGTATATTAAAGGAAAATAAAATAAACTAGTCGATGCACTGAGTAGGAGAAAGCATATTACTGCTATGTCACAATGTCAGTTTGATATAGTTGAACAAATAAGGTATCTACAACAACAAGATGAATTCTCTCAAAAATGTTGTAAGTGGGTACAGGAAGGGTCTAAAAAATCCAAGGAATTTAGAATAAGGAAGACACCTTATTTTTTTGAAATTGGATGGTGGTTTCTAATGATCAAGACCATAAAGGTAAAATACTACAGGAGGCACATTATGCTCCATATTCATCTCACCCAGGCTATGTTAAAATGCATGAGAATCAAATAAAGGATTACTGTTGGCCAGGGATGAAAAGGAAAGTTGCAAAATATATGGTTAAGTATCTAGAATGTCATAAAGTAAAGGCACAACATTTGCATCCTATAGGGCATTTGTAGTCCCATACGATTTTGGAGTATAAATGGCAAGTAGTGACTATGGATTTCATTGTTGGGCTACCTAAAAATCGTTTTCAAAATGATGCTATCCTAGCAGTAGTTGACAAGTTAACTAAGGTAGCACACTTTATACCTAGGAATGTCAAAGATGGAGCACCTGTTGTAGCTCAAAAATTTTCCAGGGAAGTGGTACGGCTACATGGTTTTCCTAAAACCATTATATCAGACAGGGATTCCTGATTTACATCCGAGTTTTGGAGAGCATTGCATCAAGCATGGGGAACAAAACTTAACATCAGTACTGCATATCATCCCGAGACTGATGGAAAAACTAAAAGGGTTAACCAAGTTTTGGAGGACATGTTGCGGATGTATTGCATGGATCACCAAACCAAGTGGGAAGATTACCTGTATCTGGTAGAATTTACATATAACAACAGATATCATGCTTTACTTAAAATGGCACCTTTTGAAGCTCTATACGACAGAAGGTGTAGGACACCTTTGTCTTGGAGCAATCCGAAATATCGTGTGATGATCAGACCAGAAATGTTAAAGGAAATGGAAGAGCAGTTAAATGAAATTCGATCTAGGCTCAAGGAGGCCTCTGATCGACAGAAGAGCTATGAGAAATAACTCAAGGAAGAAAGCTTAAATTCAATCTAGCAAGGAGGCCTCTGATCGACAGAAGAGCTATGCTGATCTGAAACGAACTCCAAGGGAATTCATTGTGGGAGACAGAGTATTCCTGAGAGTTAAACCTTCAAAAAGCTCCATTAAATCCACCAAGCTTAGCCCAATATTTGTAGGACCATTTGCCATTACTGATAAAATTAGCCCAGTAGCCTACAAACTGGCCTTACCCCCTAATCTATCCAAAATCCATGATACTTTCCATGTGTCTCTCCTTAAGAAATACATACCAGATCCTTCTCACATTTTGAATTTTGATCAATTACAGATGACAGATCCCCTACGCATTGAGGTGCGCCCAGTCAGGATACTTGGTTACAAAACAAAGCAACTATGGAAAAATAAATATTAATCAATGTAGGGTCCATTGGGACCAATACTCTAAAAACAATTCCACATGGGAAGATGTGGACATTATGAAAAGACAGTTTCCATTTTTATTTGAACTATGATAAAAATATATATGTATTTTCTTTTGTGCATAAAAATTGTTTGATAATTTATCATGCAAATTAATGGAAAACTATGTTTGTATTTATCACTACGATTATATGGATTAATGAAAGATTATAACAATTTTTGTTGCTATATATATTGTAAACACAGGGACTGTGTTTAATCTAAGGGGGTGAGTATGTAACAACCCAACTGTGGTACTATTTATTTTATCTATTTTCTCTTTAAAGGCGAGATACTGCTAAGGATTTTTGTGGTTGCAAGTACAGGTATTCACTTGGACTGGGGCAAGACCTGAGTAAAAGAATGATTCGACAAGTTGGTAGCCGGTGGGAGGTAAGTCAAGGGAAATGATGAGTGGCGGGGTAGTTGCTTAATGATAGGAATCATAGAATTCCTACTGTTAATGCATCCGCCAACGACACATGTAGCTGCATTTCATATAGCCGCATTTTTAGGAATTTTGTATTAAAATATTGGTGTTAAATAAAACAATTTTAAAGAAATATAATAACAATAATAATAATGATAAATATATAAATTCTTAATAAATGTATATATAAAACACTAATAGTAAATAAAGTAAAGTAATTGAAAGAAATATAATAATAATATTATTATAAAATAATAAAATATAATAATAAAAATAAAGATAAAATTAAATATATTAATAAATATAAATATAACAATTTTACTAGGCTATATGGTGGAATTAAACTTCATATGGAAAGTAAAATAAAAAGAAAAATAAAATATATTAAACAAATTATAAAGCGAAACATGAAAGTGTTAAAAGGATGGTGTGACATGTGGAGGTAAGAAAACCTAAGATAGCTAACAGGTGTTGTAATTAAAAGTGGTCCATCTCTCTATTAAAATATAGAAGTATGAGAATTCCGAAATGGATGGAAGGGGAAAATGAAAGGGATACCACGAGAAGGAGCGACTTAGAGAGTGAGGAGAATCTGAAGAAATCATCTGCAAGCTGAGATAAGGAGGAGAGTTCGGTTTCTCTTGATTAAAAATATTAATCCGGTTCCTAGAGATGCTTCTTTGCTATATTTTATTTTTAATCTGATGTTTAGATGTGCAAAAATTTTTCTTTCTATTTTCTAGAATATAAGAAATGAGAAAAGAAATGAGTAATGGACATACTGAAAAATTTAAAATGTGAATCAAGAAGAAATAGAGAATTTATTGAAAACAAAACATTAACTTTGCTTTGCAATTCGATAAAAATGAATTTGAACTGCATTCTAGAAATTAGATGCATTGCATAGCAATAGAGTAGAGGTCGTTCTGACCCATGCTATCCACCGGCTACGTCTAAAAAAAAAGGGTACAGAGGAACCGAGCGGCTGCTGTGCTATACCTAATTGGAATTGGATTTTCATTGGAGAGACCAATTGCAGCGTTTGCAGTTTGATAAGCTATAAAGTACACAATGAGATTTACGTTGTGATTAAACTTTGGAGTAGATGTTTATTTTAAGTCCCTGACGTTATTTCTTATAATATATACAACAAAATTTGTATTTGCAAATGGTAAATATTCTGACAAATAATAAAAAAAAAATTGTTAAATCCTTGACTCAAAGTGATGTCTTCGCAATTTCGGTTTAATATTTGAATAGTGAAGTCTTGTTTAAGATTTCTGGTATTATTTTTGGTAGTATGTGAAACTATGCTATTTAATTCAATGAAGTGCTTAATTTAAATGGTGATGTGTGGAACAAAATTTAAAATAAATTGGAAACGATAGGGTGATTAAAGTTCATGTAAATATAGGGAAAAATATTTGTTAAACGAAAAATAGTGGCACCAAACACAGGTTTCCATATAAATTGAGCTAAAACATCTATGAGTTTTTTTCTTTTTCAACCAATAGCAGACGTCTCAGAATATCCCCTGTAGTCCTCGTATTAAAAGAAATGGAACAGCCAGATTTGATATCGCAACGCTTGCTCATGTATATGACAAAATAGGAGTAGATGCCTTTGATGTAGTAAATCTTTCATGGCTTGTGGAAATGATTCTATGGCAAAATCTAGCAAAAGCTATACCGGGACATCGGGTATGGTGGAAAACCCTAAATCAATCTACGAAACATTAATTAAATATTAAACAAATTTAGGAAATATCGAGTGCAAGTTTTAATGAGACTTAGGAAATGTTGTCCAAACCTATAAGGATTTATAGGTAAACCATTTGAAAATGTAGCTCTTCATTGTATACTGTGTATTTGATTTTTAAGAGGTAGAACCCTAATTTTAAGTTTAGGGAAAAGGAAAAAATTAGGGCAAGTTATCATATATGTTAATAATTTAAAGTGTTGAAAAGACGGTATTTTAGGAATTATTAAAAAATTAATATTTTACTTTCGGTTTAGATAGTTGTTAAAAATACTTTAGTTGCTTATTTTTACTTTCTATTTAGATAGTTGATAAAAATACTTTAGTTGTTTAGGAAAAGGGAAAGTTAATATTAAATTATGTTTTTGTTCGAGATGTTACTTCATTTATTTTTGTTACATGATTTTTTTTTTTTGAAAAAAATTGAAAATCTTGTATTAAAACAAAGAGCAAGTACAAGAGGGAGCAAGAACATCCCAACCAAGAACCCAGAGACACAAGACCTCAGCAGAGAGCGAGAGGGCAGCACAAACCAACACTAAGCACTAGAGACAAACAAGGCGCTCGCGACATGTCGCGAAATCGCGACATGTCGCGATATCGCGACAGACAAGCCGGTTGAGGTGACAACCGTACAACCGGCCGTGAAATCGCGACATGTCGCGAATTCGCGACAGCCAGAGCCAACAGCCCCCGACCGCAAAAAATGTCGCGAAATCGCGACCGAACCAACACAAAGCAGATTTTTGTTACATGATTTAGAAAGAAAATATTTGGTTATTTCTCAGGTAGAATTAGATAGGCTAACGATTAGTTAAGCAAAACATTACTCTGCCCCTATTCTAAAATAAAAGTGTAATAAATCAAGGAATCATGATCTACGCTCTATTGTTATTTCATTTTGTGAAAAATTAAGTGGATGAAGTATGGATAGTTTAATTTTAGAATAGTATTTGATATTAATAAAATGCTTTAACTTATAGTTTATTAAAAGCTTTAATTATACAAAATTAAGTGGATGAGTAGTATGGATAGTTTAATTATAGAATAGTATAAGTAGTATGGATAGTTTAATTATAGAATAGTATAAAATTCTATAAATTATAGTTTATTAAATGCTTTAACTTATAATTGCTTAAGAATACTAATCTTGTTATTAATTCTATTTAAAAAAAATAAATAAAATAAAATAAAAAAAAATAAATAAAACTTATGGAAGCCAATGATTAGCACTATCGGGTATAAGGTTGTGGGTTGACAACCTAATATCGGGTATAAGGTTGTGGGTTGACAACCTAATATTTTATGGTTGTAGGTAGACAACCTAAGTTTAATGATTGTGGGTAGAAATTCATTAATCCAACTTCCAGGAGCAAGGGGATAAATGCCTGCGTCCTTAATAGGTTTCACCAGACTCTGAGTAAAGGAGTGGATAGGAATTGTGATATGGGCACAATTATTAGGTGGAACTGTACCTAGTACAAGAGCAAGAAGTTCTTATAGAAACATGTATGATGAAATGGGCATTATACAAATAATACTTTCAAGGAGGTCTACTCTATTGGTAGTAGACTCATGACAATATTCAGGGTAGTGAATCTCAGCATGCATACGTTATCATTATAGGGGAGATTAAGTGTTCATTTTCTAGGTGAAATGGGCCCTGGAATAGAAAACCCCTTCCAATACTTGGAAAATCGGGTTAGGAGTGGAAGTATAAGGCAATAATTTTGAGAAATGGCCAATCTCGATCACACGAAAGTTTTGGCTGTAGCAAAATGGCTTTCGTGATGTTATTAGCATGCTTGTACTATTTTTTTGAAAAGTTGGATAAAAAATTTCTTTTGACCTGGGTTGTTACAGGAAAGTAGGAGATCTGTCTGAAAACCCCTAGGAAGAGCCAAGGAGGAAGCAAGAATTTGAAAAGTGACCTCCCACCCAGAGCAGGAGGTCTCTTGCTCGTATCATAATATATATATATATATATATATATATATATATATATATATATATATATATATATATATATATATATATATAATTTCTTTTGTTAAAGAATCATAACATTAAAGTAAAAATCTTCAAAATGACGTTGAGGATGGGTAAAAGTTTTGTATCTCTAGCTAAGATAAATAGAAAATATTAATTTATGTCTAAATCATAGAATGATAAATAAAAAATATTAATTTATGTCTAAATCATAGAATGTCCAATATGGAAATTGAAAAAAAAAAGAGTGGGCCAATGCCTTTTCATGGCCAAGCTAAAACTTTCTTACTTTACAATAGAGCTAAATACTTTTGTGGCTCCCTTATGATCCTATGATGTTATCGTAAGTATTGATTGGCTCTAGCATCATAGGGTAAAGGTCAACTATTATCATAAAATTATAGAAAGCTTAGATTATGAGGGTTATAATACCATCATTCAAGGAAAAAGTAGACATGTGAGTTTTAGGCAGATCTTAGTGATGCAACCTAAAAAGGATCAATAGAAAGTATGTCTTTTGTATGCTATGTAGACAGAAAATGAAGGAGGAGAAAGCTCTCACCTATAAGGACTATCCTTTTCTAAATGAATATTGAGATGTTTTCTCAAAGAACTTATTGGATTAACTCCCCATAGAAAGTTTGATTTTTTCATTGATATTATGTCAATGATTGAACCATGGTCTAAAGCATCACACAAGATAATTACAATTGAGATTTATGACTTAAAAGCTCAATTGAGTGAGTTTTTAACAAAATATTTGATCCAACCTAGTGTATCACCATGTGGTGCTTCGATCAGCTTTGTGAGGAAGAATAATGGCTGCTTTTGGATTTGCATTGAATATCAAATGCTCAACAAATCCATAGTGAATAATATATACCCTTTCCCTCAAATCAATAATTTGTTTGACCAAATGAAAGAGGCAACTATATTTTCAAAATGAGATCTTAGATTAAAGTATCATTAATTAAGAATTTAGGAGGAGGGCATTCATAATATTACCTTTATAACTATGTACCAAAACTATAAATTTGTAGCGGTGCCTTTTTCTTTTATGAATAAACCCACAAATTTCTTGAACTTGATGAATAACATGTTTTAGGACTTTTTGAATAAGTTTGTAATTATATTTTATATGACACTTTGAACTACTCTTGGAATAAAAATGGGAATTTTGAGCACATTTGAATAGCGATGAACACATTAAAGGAACATTGAATTTATGGGAAGTTGCGCAAATGCACCTTTTCTACATAATAAGATATACTATCTATGCCACATAATATTTGTCAACATAATAATGGTAGACCCAACTAAGATCAAATCCATTCTAGGTTAGTAGGATGTTAAAGGCAATAACGATAAGGAAAAAGGTTTGAATGATCAAAATGGTGTGAAAATAAATTTCAACTTTTTAAGAAAAAATTGACAACTCCACTATTAAAGATGCCTAATCCTAATGGTGAATTTATAGTCACCATGGATGTATTAGATAAGGGGTTTGTGAAGGTCCTCATGTAGGAGGTGCAAGTAATAACATATAATTCACTCAAGTTCAATACTAATGAGAAGAATTATGTTCCACATGATTTGGAATTAGAAGCAATAGTTCACATTGGAATTAGAGGAACTACTTTATGGGTAAACCTTTTGAGATAAAAAAAATCATTAGGGTTGTAGTATATATTTTCTATACCCTATTTGAATACAAGAAACAAAATATGGTTGCAATTTCTTTTATGAGTATGATTTCAATAACAATGAAATGGGAAAGAAAACAAACGAGCAAATACTTTGAGAAAAAAAATATATATTTCATAACTTATAACTATGAGGACCACCTTCAAGGATCAAGTATAAATTAGTCAAAAATGACTCAGTATAAATTGGTAAAACTTGCTTTAGGGGCTAATGCAAAGGATTTGAATAATATCAGTTTGATTTATATGGGTTCCTTAGGTTCAAAGGTCATATGTATGTACCCAATGAAGGAGAACTAAGGGACATAGTACTAAAAGAAGCATAATATACCCCATATTTAGGGCATCCAAGAGTGACAATATTCATGGTTAGTTTGAAATATATTTTTGGCCATGATTAAAGAAGGATGTAGTAGATTTTGTAGCTAAATATTTAGAGTCTCAATGAGATAAGGATGAATACATACATCTAATTGGGATGATTTATCCTCATGATATTTTCAAATGGAAAGGATAAACTATCAATATGGATATTATACAAGGATTGCCTTTGTCTAAGAACCAACATGATGTCATCTTGGTTATTGTTCACAAATTGACAAAGGTCACACATTTTATATTAGAGAACCTCAAGAATGATTCTCCCACAATGAAAAAATAAAATTTTCAATATATTTTTAGGTTACATAGAGTACTAAACTTAATCATGTTAGATAGAGATACCAAAATCACATCTAAGTTTAATAAGACTTTTAATAAACCATTAGGAACCAAAATCAACATCATCTCATCATATCATCTAGGGACAAATGGGAAAATAGAGTGAATAAATAAAATATTTATAATATTTTAATCATGTTAGATAGAGATACCAAAATCACATCTAAGTTTAATAAGACTTTTAATAAACCATTAGGAACCAAAATCAACATCATCTCATCATATCATCTAGGGACAAATGGGAAAATAGAGTGAATAAATAAAATATTTATAATATTTACATAAAATATACTACATGGATTAACAATATTGATGGGAAGAATATCTACCTTTAGTAGAATTTGCTTACAATAAATCCTACCACTTTGGAATAGGGGTGAATCCATTTGAAGCATTATGTAAAAAACCTCTCAATTGGGATCAAGTGGTTGTGGAATCAGACATGTTAAAATAAATGGAGCAAGTTAAATAGATAAAATAGACCTTAAAGGATGCATTGGATGGACATACAAATTATGCTAGTAAAAACATAACCTAAATGTAGTTTATGACAGGAAATAAGATCTTCCTCAAAGTTAAACCTATAAAAAACTCCATTATATTTAGAAAATTAGATAAACTAGGACCAATTTTTGCAGGACCATTTGAGATACTAGAAGTAGTAAACCCAATGGCATATTAGCTTGCTCTACCTCTTGATCTCTCTCAAATTTATGATTTTTTCATGTATATTTATTAAAAATTATATCATACCAATGTTTTACACATTATAGATTAGAAATCACTATAGCTTTGGGACCCCAAATACTTTTGGTTGAACCAATTAGAGTACTACAAAGGCACCTTTGCAATTAAGGATCAAATAGGTATCATAATGCAAAGTCCAATGATACCAAAATTATGAGGATAATGTCACATGGGATAACAATAAATACATCTAAAAATTTTATTCCCATTTATTTTATTTATGAGCACTATGATTCAGACCAATTTGGTGTGGATCAACAAGATTATTCTTAAACTAACCCACTTTGCATGGGTTGTTATTCAAGAAAAAATTCTAACCATAGACAATATGTTAATAAAAGGAATTATTGTACCTAATTGGTGTTATTTGTGCAAGGCTAGCTGGGAATCAATTCACCGTATTTTTCTAGAATACCCTTGGTCTACTACCATTCTTAATGGATTGTTCCAAGCCTTTAATATATATTGGGCAAAGCCAACCATGGTTTATAAGGTTTTATAGCATTGGCCTAATTCTTTTGTCAGCCTATATCTTAGGTTCCTTTGGAAGATTTACGTTCATCACTTCCTCTGGAAAATATGGTTAGAAAGGAACCATAGAGCATTCAATGAGTCCAAACATGACCCGATGTCAGTTATTAATGAAATTTTGGCCTTTGCTAAAGAAAACCTTAGTATTTATCCTTCGAGGCCTCAAAAAATCCCATCTAGGGAGAAACACCTTGCCCAATCCCTAAATATTACCTTGGATGAAATCTTGGGCGTTAGCAAGCCAAATCCTAGATTGGAGGCTAAGTGGAACCCCCTAGTGGATTGGTTAAGTGGATTGGTTCAAACTAAAATTTGATGGGGTAGCTAAGGGCAATTCTAGAAGAGCAAGGGTTGGAGGAGTGGTCAGAGACAATCAAGGGTAGATAGTCTTGGCCTTATCAGAATACCTTGTAACCAAGACAAATAATGAAGCCGAAGCCAAGGAAATCTAGAGAGGATTGTAGTTGATGCAAGAGATCCAAGGTAAATGCATAGTGGAAGGGGATTCATTAAACATCATCAACCTCCTTAAAAATGAAAGGAAACCTCCATGGAGGATCAAGGCCCACATCAACGAAGCAAGGATCCTCTTTGATGCAAGGGAAGAAAAAGTAGCCCAACATGCTTTTTGCGAAGCCAACAAGGCAGCTGACATGTTAGCTAACATTGGCGTAGAGGCTGAAGGGCTTGTTATGTGGACTCAAAGGGTCCCGCATGACATGGAGGAAATAATCCAATTTGAAAAACTATGACTGAGTTCACGTGGTTCAAGCGACTTTCGAACATGTTCCCCATTGGGAGTTCCACTAGGTATCAGAAACAAACCCAAAACATAAATACTATTCCATTATTTGTGCTTCGGTTGGAAAATGCCAAGATCCTGATTAGAGCCAATTGGTAAAATTAAAAAAATCGAATTCAGAACTATGATGTAGAGGGCATTTTCTCAAAAAAGACATTCATGTGAAGAGATGGTCCTGAGGGAGGCAGTGGAAGTTTCCAAATATTGGTTGGAGCATCCATGCTTTTCTTGAGGGGCATTTTTTTTTGCCAGGCACACTTTGTCAAATTTCCCCATCATTACCAAGATAACACATCCTACAAGTTGCAATGTGGGATATCGTGACACGATTTTTTTGTTGAAGTGGCAGGCTATTCAAGGCAATGGAGGATGGCAGCATGCTCCCACACTTGGCACCATATTCAAGGATGTAATAATGGACTACAAGGGAAACCAAAGGAGCTAGCACCTTCATATTTATCACAATTGTAGAAGAACGTGGAGAATAATGAGTGTTGAGCAACTGAGAAGCCAAGCAAGGATTTTGAAAAAGAGCAATGAAAACATGATTTACATCGATCCAAGCATGGTTGTCATGGAGCTAGTAGTCCAAGCTATCCTCATCGATAGACGATTTACCCAATTCTTTGACTTATTTTTTGGTGTGGAGGAAGACATCACTTTGGTGATAATGGAGTCGTTTGAGGATGGTAAGGTGGAAATTAGAGGACATGAAATCCTCATCGATGTCACTCTGCTTGCTTCTATAACTGGGTAGATGGTCAAAGAGAGGTCTATTCACATGCAGAAGCACCACTGGGAGTTGGATCTTAAAGAATTCGAAGATAATCCAAATATTTTTAAGGAAGCAAAGAATGGGCTAACGACGATGGACCTCCCGACCCCATTGTTAGAGTAATATTCCATTATTTGGGATACTTACCATTTACTCCACTAGGTAAAAGAATATTTACATTCATATTTTACCATTTACCATGAAGAATTTCACTGTTGGAAATATCTTATGGTAAACTAGGTTAGCAGGTTATCTATCCTACCTAGGTTGTTAAACTATGCACAAATATTTCATAGCGCGTTTGTTAGAGTTTATTAGGGAGATACTATTTCTTGTAACCTATATAAACCTACCTGTTTAATTTATTTCCTAATGATTTTAGTTAGACTATTATTTTCCTAACTCTTATCTTACCTTGCATCATTGGTATCATCGTAGCCGGGTGGCCTAATAGGAGCTTCGTTCGTTCCACCTGACCAGGACCTGGCACAATCTTCGAGGGGCATGCTGGCCCTCAGGACCTGCATGGATCCTGAGGTGGCTTTCAGGTAGCAGGGCCCGTAGGCCCATATCATCGGGCGACCATGGGAGAGGGCCCGCAGGCCCACATCACCGGGCGACCATGGGAGCAGGCCCGCAGACCCCGACAGATCTGACAACATTCTACTGTCTGACCTGTCGGGCCTGACAGGTGGCCAAAGCCCACAACACAGGGCCCGAATCTTGAGGGTAGGAGGCCCTTCGATTACCGATAGCCGCTAGTGCTGCCCCTGTGGGTCTAGCACATAGTTGGGAGGGTAGGCACACCCTCCCAAGCAGAGACCAAACCCAAACCCGAGGGCAGGAGTGCCCTCAGGTCTGACCAACTCTGACAGGGTACATCCCTATCAGATCTTCGACGATCAAGATCTGAGAGGCCAGGTGTGCCCTTCGATCCTCGATGACCGGTGGCATAGATCTGACGATCGATATCTGAGAGGGCAGGCATGCCCTCCGATATTCGGTGACCGGATCATAAACCCTACACTAGCGAACACAATCTCGGGCACAAATCTTGAGGAAAATCATAGTTGGGACCCACGCATGCTCGGGCATAGATCTCGAGGCACTGGACCGAACACGTGGGACAACCACTAGACAGGACCGGACACGTGGCATAGCCACTGGACTGGACATGTGGCAAGCACCACCTGGACAAGACACATGGCACAGCCACTGGATAGGACACCTGGACGCGATCAGACATGTGGCAGACAGCCACTAGACGAAGACGAACATGACACGTGGCAGACAAGCCACATGTCACCGGACCTGACACGTGGCGGACTGGCCACGTGCCACCTGACCCAACTAGCCGCGACATGGCGGTGGACAAAATGTCAACGAAGGACTCTGATTACCCATAGGCAATCGAGTCCTTATTGGGGCTAAGTCGTTTATAAACGACTTACATGCACCTTCACGACGCATGTGGGACTAAAGTCCCAAAAGCTTTTTTAAAAAGCTTTAGAGCGCGCGAAGTCGCGCGCTCCAAGCCCTAGGGAGGGGAGGCTTCAAGATGAAGTCTCCTCCCCCATATCTCCGTCGGGCTAGCTAGCCCGACTGGAGGTTTAGCCCTCGCCAAGGCATGGCCCAACAGGGAGGTCGGGAGTTCGACTCCCGTCGGGGCCGAAATTTTTTTTTAACGCGGGCGGTGGAATGGACCAAGTCCAAGGTATAAATTTTTTTATTTTTTTTGTAAATTTTTTTATTTTTAATCATTTTTTTTAATAATTTAATATCTTTTGTCTAAAATCAATTTTTTTTTTAATATTACATTGATTTTTTACAAAATTAAATTTTATTATTAATTAAATAATGATTAGATTTATTAAAATTTTGCATTAAAATAGAGGATTAAGGATTTTTTTTTGCAAACAAATCAAGAAGAGCTTTTGTTTTCTCCACAAGGGGATATAAGACATAGAAGAGCATTTTTTTTGCAAATAAGAAAACCCTAAACTCTTCTCAACCTTGTTAATTTAGCATACAATAAAGGTTCAAACATAAATTCTTTTTTGCCAAATTGTAACACAAGGAGCCCAAATTTTTTTGTAAAATTCAAAGGCAAAGTGTGCATTTTTTTTCTCCAAAGGGGGATATAAGACATAAAATTGCACATTATTTTTTGCAAAAATTTGAGAAGTAATTGTAACCTTTGGTCCATCAAAAACTAAGTCGTGTGTCGACTAGTTATGGAAGCCTTCCAAATGTGGGTCGTGTGTCGACTTGTCTTGGAAGGAGTGCTCAAAATTGTTAATTTTACAAAATTCAGGGGAGAAGACAAAATTGTACTTCTTTTGCAAAATTGAAAAACAAAGTAGGAGACATAAAAATATCAATTTTTTTTTGCACAACACAAAACACACATTTTGTTGCAAAAATTAAAAAGGTGCATTTTTTATTTTACTCGACACCTTTATTGGCAAATTAGGTGCATTTTCGGTAGCATCCGACACCTAGGTGATAAGAATTTTGAGGGCATTTCTTGTTTGATTGTTGCATCATTCTTTTTGCAACTATAAGTCATAGAATCAAGAACACACTAAACCCCAAAATTTCACAAATTTGTGTAAATCCTTGCACAGATTTAAAGCCAAAATTACTTGATATTCTCTCCTAAATCAACAAAACCCCTAATTCACTCTTATTTGTTTGGCTTAATTTCCTCAAAATTTTCATCCTTCTTGAAGGGAGTTAAGGCAGGTGCCATTAAATATCTATTTGAGTGAATTATATTTTGGTACTCTTTTAGGGTAATCAAAAGAAAGAACAAGTTTTTTTTTGAAAATAAGGAACCTTAAAAGTTGCAATCCTTTGCACTAAGGGGGGATAATTCCTTTCTTCCTTCAAACATCGATTTTGATAAGAGGGAAATAAAACTTGTACATGCAATCAGAAAGGTCCAAGTCATCAACATTAAAACTTTTCTTTTAGACTTCATAATAGCAATCATGCTTGAAGTACTTACAATAAGAAAGGACAAATTGGTGAAATTTTTTGATCAAATTGCCTAGAAAACATAGTTTTGCAAAACTTGTAAAATGAAAACCAAGACACCATTCAGTGTTGGTTTCAAAACAAGCAAAACTAAAATGGCAAAGGCACAACACAGAAGCCATATTTCTTGTGAAGTGTCTCATTCTGATTCTGTTTCTGGTTCAAAGATAGCACAAGGAGTGCTAAATTGCTAAAACAGTTTTGTAGAGGGAAAACACATGTGTCCCTTGGGCAAAAGCACCATTTTCTCTCACTCTTATTTTAGGCTTCATAAATAGCATAAGTATTTTTTTTGAAGACCTTGCAATAAGGGGTGCTTGTACCTCTTTTAGGCTTCATAAATAGCAAATTCTACGTGTTTGAAGTACTTGTAACAAGAGGAGCAATTTTTTATGGTGTACAATTGTCTAGGAGGCAATATTTGTAAAATCCTTCACAACATTCTTGCGTTGCACACTTTTTGCAATTGAGGGGGGATATCCATTTCTTTTCTTCATTGATTTTTGTAAATAGGGAAGATGACTTATAAGGGTGCATTTTTGGCTTAGACCGACACCTTAGTCACACTTCCTTCAGAAATTAATTACACTATGTTTTGCAATGAGAAGGGGGGAACTTATAAGGGTGCATTTTCGGTAGCGACCGACACCTTAGCTACCTTATCTTTTGCAAATTCATATTGTAAATGAATGAACCTTGTATGAAGTGATCTATTCTACTACACCTAGCGATTGCAACGACTGGTTACCCATGCAAATCGGTTGGATGATGTGATTACCATAAGGAAATTCGTTGGCATGAAGACCAAGTGAGAAATGACCCACTTTTTGCTTAGGAGCAGCCAGAGCACTGTGACAGAGCAAAGAACCAGCAGATCAACATCTTCTTCACTGTATTGGGACAACTATATATTTTACCCAAATATTGTTTTCTATAGGGATATGTATGTATTACCCAAATAATGTAATAAGGGGGGATGTTAGAGTAATATTCCATTACTTGGGATACTTACCATTTAATCCACTAGGTAAAAGAATATTTACATTCATATTTTACTAGTTGTTGTACTTGCTTCCCACCCCCACCCTCATTTTGGGAAGCAAGTACAGCACAGTTGCTGTACTTGCTTCCCACCCCCACCCTCATATTTCACTATTGGAAATATCTTATGGTAAACTAGGTTAGCAGGTTATCTATCCTACCTAGGTTGTTAAACTATGCGCGAATATTTCATAGCGTGTTTGTTAGAGTTTATTAGGGAGATACTATTTCTTGTAACCTATATAAACCTACCTGTTTAATTTATTTCCTAATGATTTTAGTTAGACTATTATTTTCCTAACTCTTATCTTACCTTGCATAACCTTTGGAATGCGGTAATGAAGAACGTAATGGAATCTATTACGACAGAGGACCCTGGTAAAGTTATTCTGAGTTTCCACTATGCCTTCATTAACTTCTTCTGTGATGTGAACCCAATTAGCATTCCTCAGTTCCTGATGAATTCCCTGAACTACACCATAAATTCATGTCGCAGTAAGAAAGGCTATGCTATGCCCCTGCATCATGGCCTTCTCAAGGTTATTTATAAATATGTGGTTATCACCTCTCCCCAAGACGAACCCCCTGCCTCACCCTACGATGATTCCCTTTCTATGCATGGTGAAAGCTCTAGGGGGGAGGATAGTCCTGGTTTTCCCAAAACCTCCTCGAAAAATAAGAGAGAGGGTGATACGAGTGTTAAGGGAGGTCCTATGAGGAATAAAATGAGACTTGAGGAGCCGACCACATGGTATTCCCTAAGATTGAAGAATAAGCAAGTACAAGAAAATGGAAAAACCCTTGAGATCACTTCTGAGGATGAAGGTCCCGATCCTTCAATCACGGTGCTTAAGTGGTTCGTCCTGAAGGCGTCAACCAACATAACTCACCATATGCAGGAACTTGAGGAAGTGACCAAGGTTTTCTTTAATGAGGGTTACCAGAGCAATAAACTTGTGGAGATCAATCTGGATATGGACGATAATGAGGACGACAAATACAAGGACCTGGAGAAGGATGAAGAAGAGGAGGACTAGGATCTTTCATGTTTCGACTCTGCTCAAAATTTTTGTTTTGTAAAAATGGTTCATGTATATCTTAGCCAGTGTTATGTTACGTTCTATGTAGAGCATCTATTATTTTTTGTTGGGGGTTTTTGTCTTGGCTAACTTCAGGAAGTGTGAAGGAAGTCTTTGGTTTTTGGTACCTAGTAAGGGTTGTGGTGTGTTTTTGTCATCTATGTCTTGTCTAGGTTGGGATGATCAGTGTGGTGGTTCCAAGTTAACGAATATTAGTAAGGCTAGACGACAGAGGATCCTCAGTATGTTTAAGTCTCGGTTCCTTAGCTTAAGGCTGAATTTTGTAAAAATGTTTTGGGTCAACCTGTAAAACCTGGTATAAATGAAATAATTAAATTACCAAAAAAAAATCCATTTTAGTTATGGATATGTATAAGGCTCATTTTGTGTTGCAATTTTGATATAATTCCAATTATGTTTCTATTTTTGAAATTTTATATGAATGGTACTTTTTTAATAAGTGATTTTTCAAAGTCATTAGGATGATGATTATTTTAGTGGGGAATATTGTATACACTAAAGTTTCCAAATTTTATGAATTTATGAATTTTATAATTAATAATTAGAAATTAATTAGTTTTTAAGTGTCAATAATTATGGATTTTATTTATATGAAAGGACTAACTTGAAAATTTATGCAAGTGTTGAAATGTCACCTTCTATATAGAGGAATAATTAAGAGGTGGTATATTGGGGATAAGCAATCAACCAAAGACAGTGCACACACCAGAATTGCATATGTATAAAGTTTTTAAATATCATTAAGTTGCATTAATGTTTTCTTCTTAATATTGCTTGCAAAGTCAATAAAAGCATATAAAGTTATATATTTGTCAAGAAATTAAGATTAACCTCTATTGAGTGCATTTCATAAACATTGACTTCCCAACATTGTTTTATGAATGAAAATTTTGTGAGTGACATTACTCTTAAAAGACTTTAATAAATCAAATATCTTAGAAAGTGACATTGTTTTCTTCTATAAAAGTATTGTCTTTAAAATAATGGATAAAGTATATTTTTGGGTCTTGATTAATTGAAGGGATGTCCATGTGTTCTACCATGGAAGAAAGACCTCCTTTCATGCCTTACAATTTTAATTAGATCGCTATTATTTAAAAAGTGAGAAATATAAAAAGTTTTTTATTTTTGGAAGTGCCAAGGGAAAAATTTCTCATATTCCACTATAGGTTGAAGTCCTCAATCAAAAACTTGGGTTTTAGATTAACTTAGAGATTTTATGGGAAAATAAAATTGTTACATCTTTCTTTCTTTGTTGGATTAGTGGGCAACAATTTCTTTAGGGCTAACTAGTTTCTTGTCCCGCAAAGGCATTAATCATCATTACATGCTAAAATGAGGGTATTTAATTATAAAAATGGTTTGTAAAAGAGGAGCATGGAGACAAATTAAAAATGAAATAGGATTGTTTTAGAAATTGGATGAGTTTGAAGAATGAAAAGTATTATTTTTGCAGGTCAGGTCATTTTTTTTTATTGAATTTTGGAAACACACACATGTATTTATGTATGTATATATGTATGTTCCATTTTATGCCATCTCTACAATTTAGGATAATGTTATGTTTTAAAAGTATGTAAGGAAAATAATGTGTTTTTATTTGTAGTTGTTATTGCAATACGAGTCTTCTTCCATTTTTAGATACATGTAGAAACAAATGATATTTTCCCTACTAAAACTCAAATTTGTGAAATATTTATGGAATAACACCTATATTGGAGTCCAAATATATAGTGTTAAGTTCACACGTATTTTTCATTCATATGAGGGAAATTTATTTTGTTTAAATTATGTTTTATTGTTGGTCAATACTTGTTCTATTTTGTAAAATAAAAAGTATCTATTAGTATGTTGTCTTACTGCTAGAAATATTATGGGATAAGGAACATACCCTATTTGGTTGATAAAGTTATTTAATATCTATTTTAAAAGGTAAAGTTAAATATGAATTAAAATTTTACCTTACTTTAGGAGGTGCCAAAGTATATCATATTGTTATTCACCCATGTATGTCTTGGTAATAGATAGGAACTTATGTTTTATGTTCAATAGTTTTATGACTACATTTTGACTTGTTTTATATGAATAGTTGCGAAGTATTACCTATACTAACTCTTCAAACTAGTTTGCTTACATTTTATCCTTTGGTAACAACAAGAAGATCATTTTTTGGAGATTCTTAAAAGATTTTTTTTCATAAAGAGGAAAAATGTTATTACTTGACTAGTATAGTTGATTGATCCATTATATAAAAGTTATGGTCAACTTTGAAATACTATTTTTGGGTGCCTATATTTTAATTCTATCAAATTTTGACTATATAAAATCCTTGTTATGGGTTTATTTTTAGGTGTTTGTATAATACATGTGTTATTGTTTAATGGTTGATTGAGTTCCTACTATCGTTACATACATAATGTTGTTCAAGCTATAGTGCTCGAGTGAATATTGATGGATATAAAAGTGACTATTATGTGACTTTGATGGATATAAATATGATAATTTTGTGTAAATTTTTATGGCTACGAAATTTGGATGTCTTATATGTAGAATATGACTATCTCATATGCATTTGACGGCTAGAAAATTTAACTATTTGTTTGAACATTAATGGATGGAAAAGAAATAATGAAATATATTTTCATCTCATCCACTTTATCCCAAGTGGTATTTTTCCCTTAGTACTGGTCCCATTAGACTTTGCAATTTTCTAGAGTTCGTTTCCTCATCACTTTGGAACAAAAATATAGAATCTTTATTGACATTACTTCAATGATCCACAGATCTATCACCTTTATTTTTAAAATATCCCACACATGATTAGGATCAACAATGTATTTCCTAAGTAGTGATACATGGAAAGAGTCAT
The DNA here is from genome assembly GCA_028583015.1 of Wollemia nobilis. Classification (NCBI taxonomy): domain Eukaryota; kingdom Viridiplantae; phylum Streptophyta; class Pinopsida; order Araucariales; family Araucariaceae; genus Wollemia; species Wollemia nobilis. Next base: position 11,382,240 of record JAQPPZ010002907.1, on the reverse strand, counting down.
GGATATTTGAAAATTTGGGTGGTAAGGCAAGTTTGTAAGCCACCAAAATGATCTTTTTAGTGATATCAAAAGGCCTAACAAAATGAAGATCCAAATTAGAATACTTAATGGCACTCTTCATGGGTTTAATTCTTAGGAAAACTCTGTCCCCTAAAAAGAATTGTCAAGGTGAATGCTTCAATTCAACGTATATATTTTGATGATTGGTGGATTCCTTAAGCCTTTTCTTGATCATCCTTAGCTCCTCCTCCCATATCTCTAACCACATCTAGCCCAATGACACCTTGATACTCTGGGTTATCCCAATATAGGGGATTTTTGCATCTCTTACCATACAAGGCTTCAACCAAGATCATTTTCAAGGAAGCATGGTATCCATTGTTATAATCAAACTCAACTAGATGCAAAAAGTCTTCCCATAAAGACTTTTATGTCACAACCCGCCCCTGTAGGATCCTTTATGAGGAAATAATGTAATTAGATTTGTTTTAATGACTAGCTTTGTTGGTGCTATGGTTATGCACGAATATGATGCAACATTTGGTTGTGATTTATATCTATGACACTAATATGTCTATGGTTTTGTAAGGCTAACCATGCATGTAGGTGAACAAGGTTGAGCTATCCATATAATAATAACATTTATGATGCCTTTAAATTCATTAGCAAAAGAAGCGTTTAATTTTTTCTCTTGCATATTATGGTTCGATTAAAATGACTAACCATTCCATCACTAAGATCATGATTTAATATTTGTCTTGGCATTAAATAAATTAGCTATGGAACAACTTAGTATTTCTTAAATGTGTATAATAGTTTTAATTAAAATGACTAACCATTGAAATTTTAATCTAGCAATATAATTTTTACTTGATCATGCTTTTAATTTGTTTAGCTAAAAATTTGATTATAATTATTTTTATAGCCCATGATGTCTGCATTTAGTATGTCCTAGAGCATGAATTTATACAATGGATATTATATCTACAAAGGATCCCTTTGTCTTCCCATTTGTGGAAAGATTTTCAAAATAATTAAAAATGATGGCTTTTTTTCGATGAAAGAAATTATGAACCCCTGTCAGCTGGAACTGAGCAAGGGGGTTGGATTAATAAAAAAAATTCCCCTCCCACCTTGTAAAAAGGTGTATGATCTTGGGGACTAGGGTGGATTTGGGAAGCCATCATTCTTGGGGGAAGGCACATTAAAAAAATTAGGTGGAGGATGGAGGAAAACTAGGGGAGGTAGCCCTAGAAGTGGGAGAAGGAATGGAAGAGGCATAAATGGAAGAGGAGAGTAGCCAACAAGGTAAGACCTATTTCTCATTCTTTACTCTTTGATCGAGCTTATTTTGAATGCCTATAAAATCAAAAAAGGGGTGGTTAACTGTTCTATGTTTAACTTTTTACACTTTGTATAATGGCTCTAGTAATTGCTAATTTATGATGTACCTTCAAATATATCTTTGTATTCTTTTGATGTAGCTTCGATATTACTTATTTCATCTTAAAATCCTTATGCCCTGCTATCTATTTTTCTTATGTAATTTTCTCATAACTTTGTTGTTGTCGCACTACCAAGAAGTTTGGAAGAGACTCTTGCAGGCATTTTAAGTGACCTTAGGTATTATTAGTTGATCTATCAATGGATTTGAGATCATCATCTACGAAAAAATTCCATTTAGACTACTCGTCTATGCCTATCTGCATGGTATTTTTAACTCTTGCCTATCGCCTATTTTGGCACTCTTAGAGAGAGACCTCTACCTGATGATGAATTCTAAATTATAAGCTTGAAGCCTTAGTTTTTTTAATACTTTGTAAATACAAAAATGAATCTCCTATTTTATCTATCGTGGAGGCTTATTGTGGTCCATGTCTCGACCTGAGTTGTTGGTATTCAGTACTATTATCATGCTACTTTTTGCTTCATGTAAAACATTGGGTTGATCATACACTTAATAAGTTATAGTGGTGGTCACATTTTATTTAGATTTTCTTTCTTCTATTGATGATAATAGCTATTTTTTTAGTGAGACTATGGTTTTACACTCCTCCACTACATTTCTCCCTTAGCCTACCATTGACGTAGAAATGGATTGGTTTCTAATACCGCTAGCGGTGTAAGGCGAGGAGCATCATTTTTCTTGTTACAAACTATAGTGTAATATCCTAGTCCTACCTATTTGTACTCTACATCCTTGATCGAAGATGATGGCTAAAACCCCCCAAAAAAAATCACCTTCTCCTTGGATCACCACTGCTAGTAAGGTGTGCCCTAAGGTTTAAGCATAGGGTTGTGCTTTAATTTTTTTAACTACCACCCCAATGTCACCATCATGCAGTGGAACCACGCATGTGGGTGGATTTTAGTGGGAAGGTTGAGTCTAGCCTTTCCAAAATTTAGTCCTACATGTTGTGTGCATGGGGATTAAAGTCCCTTAAGAGAGCCTTAGGTCCCATTGGAAGAAAACCATGTGCTTGGTTGGGTACTTGGCAAATGCATATTTTGATGCTAGTTGGAGGCAGACGTGGCCTTTGAAATTTTGATCAAACCCTGTCAATGTGGTAAATTACCCCCTAGCGTTCTTGTGGCTTGACACCTGACAAGTTTGTGCTTGCTTAACCTGCATGCTTGTTTAACCTTGGATTTTGGCAAGAAAATGCAATTTGTAATCTATTTATAGAATTATCATGTCATTGGTGGCAATACAAAATCACCTTTTTATTGTTTGAATGTGGTTTTATCCCACACGCCTGAAGAACACAAGCTTATACTGAGAGGGGGGTTGAACAATATAAGACCACTTTTTACTTTTCTTTCTCAATCAATATTATGCAATATATGAATGGAAATATCAACAAAAGTAATCAAATCAATGCATAAATCACCATACACAATTGAGACACAAATTTAACATGGTTCACCCAATGTGGGCTACTCCACAGAGAAAATATTTCACTAAAATATTCTCAAAAAATATCTTGGGAAACCTTTCCCTATTACAATGTTTATGGACCTCTATCCAAAGGAGATACCAATCCCCTAATCAAGTTCATGGATCTTTATCCATAGGAGAACTCCTTATCTAATCTGGCTAGTGATCTTCTAGAAGAATTGTTGCCTCCACTACACTGGCTTATGGATCTCTATACACTGAAGATTCTTGCCCTCGCTCGAAAGAATTGTCTTCACTGCCCTAGCTAATGGACCTCTATCCACTAGATACTATTTTCCTTTATACTTTGTCACCTCTAAATATTACTCTCAGCTCTGTCTCAAATATGCACTAAACATAGTCCTTCGATCTAGTTTAAATTTGCTCTATCTCTATATTTTATCTACACTAAACACAGTCCTTTGATCTAACACAAATTTGCTCAATTTCTATCCTCAAATATGCAATAAACATAGTCATTCCTTCTAGCACAAATTTACTCTATCTCTGTCTCTCATCTGGACTAAACATAGTCCTTCGGTCTATCACAAATCTGCTCAATATTTGTTCTCAAGCCTTAACACAAAGCTTGAATCAATCACAAATCAACTCTATTAGATCTAACCCAAACCTTAACCCAAGGTTTGAACAAATCAATCAATCAACTCTACTCTCAATTCTTATCAAAGACTTGTCTCAAATCTGTATTGTAAGCTTCCACAAAATCTCACACTAATCTATCCACAATTCCTTTCAAGAACTTGTCCAATCTGCTCAATAAATATTCACCAAGACTTATCTCAATTTTGATCAACAAGTCCTCACTAGAACTTGTCCAATATGCTCAACAAGTCTTCACCAAGACTTATCTCAATTCTACTCAACAAGTCCTCACTATAACCTGTCCAATCTGCTCAAGTCTTCACCAAAACTTGTCTCTAATCTGCATTGTAAGCTTCCATAAAAGCTTACTCAACTCAGTCATTAAGTCCACTCTAGGACTTACTCAAATCTTTCCACTAGCTTTCATAAAAACTTACTTAACTCAACTAAATCTTAACATAGAAAAATTCTTCAATCACTTATACAAGCTTCACACAGAATATTGTTTAATCTCACAAAAAAATATAGAGAATGGTTAGAGACTCAATATGTTTTACACTCACAACAATGCTTAATAACTTTCAATCTCTTTTTCAAATCAATTCAGAATATACAACAATTTGTTTCACAAAACTTGAACTATCACTCCACTACTTCCAATCAACTAGGATCAATAAACTCCACTCAACCAATAAATCAATGAAACACAACTTGATTACAAAACCTAGTCCAAGCATGTGAACATTCACTCAATTATTTCCAACAATGCTTATCAAACAATCTCACATAAAAATGATACTCATGATCTTGCACAAATTCTAGTTCAAGATAGTTCTCAACTTCACATAACAATGATACTCATGATCTTGCACAAACCCTAGTTCAAGATAGTTCTCAACTTCACATAACAATGATACTCATTATATTTCACAAACCCTAATCATGCATATGAAGGTTCATTCAATGTTTCCAACAATGCTTATCAAACAAGGTTTTTATCAACAACTCTCACTCTAGAAAAACCTTTAACAATCAAACTCAACAATGCTTATAAAATTCGTCGGACTGAATGCTTGTCCCTTTCCTAGTGCTTTCAGCGGCGTAAAAGGTTTAAAATTATTGTGGCATGGTGGTTATAGGGGTGGACTACGCGAAGATCTATGTGGCGGCTTCTAGGGCAGACATCGCAGAATACTGTGGCGGCCATAAAAGCTGGACAGCCTGCTCGGATTCGTGGCGGCTATCGATTCCACCATGTAAATTCAAAAAAAAAAAAAAAAAACAATGCTTATAAAACAACCCTTTTCACTCCAACTTAGCATTCACAACATTCAAAAATCACTCACAAGGAATATGTGCCTATACCTTTTGTTTGATTAAGAATTGACCTCAAATCCTGTCTCAATCACAATTACTCTCTTTACCAATTTCAAAGGTTATATGACAAAATATCACTCTAACACTCCCTCAAAATATTTCTCAATTACAAAAATAATTAAACTCAAACACACCATGTTACTCCTTGAAATAAGCATTCACCAAAAACATATAAAATTAAACCTCTTATTACACATTATAACTCCACTCTAAATAGCTCAATCCACCAAACAATAAAATAAAAATAATTATTTAATTGCATCAACCTTATATCTCCCTAAGATCAAAAATACACCATACAACCTTAGGAGAAAAAATTAATTTATAATAAAAATTTTAGTACCTCTCAAAGTTCTCCCAGTAGGATTCGATCCCAAGTCTAAGTGCCTCCAGTTCTTTAGCCGTGACTGCCAAGCCGTCTGAGCTAAGAACTCACGTAGGAGGCAAAAGTGCTCACGGTGCTTTGTCTCATTTCTTGGCACCAAAAGCCAAAAGGCTTTGGTGTCTTCGGTGCAAAACCTTATGCTCGACGTAAAACCTCATGACGTCCCTGTTGCGATTCGAATGCAACACCTTGCATTTCCAAAGTGGTGCCAACTGCCACTAGCCCACCTAGCTAGGTGGTGACAAGGCTTTTGAGCCTTGTCCCTTTTGACCCTTCGCACACTGCTAAACAAAGTCAACAAAGGACTTTGTCCTTCTTCCTCTCACCAAAAATTGTGCACACTTATTGCTTGCGGGTTTTTCTTTATTCGATCATGGATAATTGAAAGCCATTTAGGCATGTGGTATTTATACTTATACCTCCAAATTTGTTGACGTTGACAGATTTATTTTTTGTCCTTATAACCCTAACCTCAGGGTTAATTAAATTAGATTATAATTTAATTAATAATAAAATTATTATAGTTAACTTATAATTAATTTAATAACTATAAGAATAACTATAAGGTTAATTAAATTAAATTATAAATTAATTTATGATGAAATTATTATAATTAATTTATAATTAACTTAATTACTTTAGGTCTTATCATTAGACCTTTTAATATTATAATAAAATATTATAATATTATTTTTCTTGGGTCTTATTATCTCTTGTGCTGACCTTATCTGACCATGTTGAATATTGTAATAAGAGATATTATAACATTATTTACCTTAGATATAGGATCAAATTTTCTCTTGCACTGATTACCAAAATTGATTCTTGACATCCTTCCTCTTGCACTACTCACTGAAGCTGACTCTTGACATCAATCCTTTTGTGTTGCTTACTGAAACTACTCTTGACATCAATGACAACAAAACCTGCTTATATTTCCAACAATCTCCCCCTTTGTCATTTATGGCAACCCATTTTCCTTTTATCATTTCCTTTACCTTTTTCTATTTTTCTCCCCGTAATAAACTAATCCCCCTGACGGAATGCTCTCCCCCTAACTCAAATCTATTCTCCTTTGTCATCAATGGAAAATGATCACCTTTGGGTATTGGGACTAAGAATGAGACTCTTAGCTTAGCCCCTCCCCCACCTCTCTTGAGGTGGTTAATTTTGGGGTGGGAGTATTTATACTCCTAGGAAAAACTGATCTTTACCTTTGTCCACTTTCTTCCTTAACTGGTCCTTCTGATTCCTTTGACTATTCATGTTCCTTCTTGTTTTTGGAATTTTTGCTCTACACCACTTTGTTGTATGTCCATAATTATTGCACTTATAACACTTAATATTGTTATTCCTTAAAGGTGCAAATATCTTGGGGTTTCTCCTGGTGAAGCCATATCCAGTCCTATCATGAACCCTACAATTTATTACCTTGTACCCAAACTATTACAAGAGTAGCTATACCCTTGAAAAAACTATCTTTTTCTAAAACTTCCATTTTCCTTTTTTCCATGTGTCCTGCACTGTGTAGCTTTGTTCCCAAACCTGTGATATGAGAAGCATCGTCTATTGAAATTGCCTTGCCTTGAACTCATTGGTCTCTTAGTCTCTTCTACCATGTGTTGCTTCCTATTCCATTTGTTCCTCATTTGTGTATTGTTCCTTTCCTTTTTGAACTTTCTATTGTACAACTCATCCTTAGAAGTCTCACTCTCTCTCACACTCTCTCCTTCTAAAGTTTCTTCTTATTCGAAGCTTGATATTGACTCCTCTCCTTGTTTTCTTTGTACTTGCTCAAAACCAAGACATATATTTCTTGATATAGGTTTTTATGTCTTGATAATCTTACCCAATTTGTTTGAGCTTCTCCCAAACCTGTGTAACTTGTCCTTAGACTCTTTTAATTCCTTCCTTAGTGAGGCTACCTCATGATCTAAAACATTATAAAACATTTGCTTCTAACTTCTCTTTGAATCTCCTTGTATTATCTATTGAGTTGCTTAGATACTCTATAAGCTTTTCTTTCTCTTCATCACATTATTGAAATTTAAGCTTGAGTTTTAAGTTTTGCTTTCTTACCTCCCTTAATGCATCAGGGGTATGAATAAGTTCACCCTCAAGGTCAACTTCTCCTTTCTCTGATTCTTCCTCTATTTGTTTGCCTTTGGGATCATATTTATTCCTTTATGACTTATCTTCTATAGGATCACCTCCTTCTTCCTCTAATTCCAAGAGTAGATTCTCTTCTGGTCCTTCAAGTGTGTCTTCAAATTCATCATCACTAAAACTGAATTCATTCCTTATACAACTATATTCAATATGACCAAAGTTACCACATCTAAAACACTTGAAAATCATTGGTGCCATTTTTTTAACATCATTATTTTATTTCACTAGAAATAGTATTTCATGTTTATCATCATCTAAGGAACTTTCATCACTATCACTTGAGTTCTTACGTGTCTTTTCTGCATAGGAACTCTTCTTATGCCTTTGGAAAAACTTCTTTCCTTGCTTGCCTTGTCCATCCCTGCTTTTATTTTGGTATTTGTGTTTTCCTATTTCCCTATTCGTATGATCTTGTTTTTCTTCATCATTGCTATTTCCAGCCTCAGGACAATCAAATGCATAGTGACCATATTTTCCACAAATGAATCATCTAACTAATTTCATACCTTTATATTTTCTTAAGTCCTTGTTCCTTCTACCATAATTTGCTTATTCATAACTGGATGACTCATTTCTTGAATCTGACTTCTTACCCTTTGTCTTCTTAGTAACTTTGAAGGTTGTTTCCTTTCGGGGAATAGCTTCCTATTTTATTATCATCTCAAAAGCTATGAGAATGCTATGTAATTCATCCCTTTTCAAAATTTCAATATATTTTACCTCTTTTATAGCTGAAATATTTTTACTAAACCTTTTTGGGAGTGACCTTAGAATCTTATCACACACATCAGGTTATTTAACTTCAATTCCAAGTCCTTGCATGAAGTTAACAACCTCATCCACATGAAGTAGATATGTCGTAAGGTTTTCATCATCCTTCATTTTTAGGTCTTCAAATGCTCTCTTGAAATTTTGCAACTTTGCTATTCTAACCTTTTTATCTCCTTCATATATGCCTTGCAATTTATCCCAAATTTCCTTTTCTTATTTGCAATGCATAATCTTTATAAAATTTGTTTCATGCAAGCCCTTTTGAATTGCATTCATTTCTTTTGAATTTTAATGATGTATAAGCTTACCATATTTATCTGTAGGTGGAGTTTCTAGTGGTGTGTATCCATTTTCAACTGCTTCTCATATTTCATATCCAAGTGCCATTAGATGAAACTTCATCCTTGTGCTCCATAGTGTATAATTGTTCCCATCGAACAATGATGTTGAATTCCTTGAGGATCCATTCTGAGAATCCATATGTGTTCTTGTATGCTTTTCCTTCAAGCTATTACTTTTATGAAGAAACCTGCTCTGATACCAATTGAAGAACACAAGTGTATACTGAGAGGGAGGATGAACAGTATAACACCACTTTTTAATTTTCTTTATAAATCAATATTATACAATATGTCAATGGAAATATCAACAATAATAATCAAAGAAATGTATAAATCACCACACACAATTGAGACACTTATTTAATGCAGTTCATCCAATGTGGGCTACTCCATGGAGAAAACATTTCATTAAAATTTTCTCAACAAATATCTTGGGAAACATTTCCCTATTACAATGTTTATGGACCTCTATCCAAAGGAGACACCAATACCCTAATCAAGTTCATGGATCTCTATCCATAGGATAACTCCTTCTCCTCTGCTCTAGATGGTGATCTTCTAGAATAACTATTGCCTCCACTACACTAGCTTATGGATCTCTATCCACTGAGTCCACTGAAGACTTCTACCCTCACTCAGAAGACCTGTCTTCACTTCCCTAGATAATGGACCTGTGTCCACTAGAGACTATTATCCTCTATACTCTATCACCTCCAAATACTACTCTCAACTCTATCTCAAATCTACATTAAGCACAGTCCTTCGGTCTAGCATAAATCTGATTTATCTCTGTATCTGATCTGCACTAAACATAGTCCTTTGGTCTAACACAAATTTTCTCAATTTATATCCTCAAATATACACTAAACATAGTCCTTTGGTCTAGCACAAATTTTCTCTATCTCTATCTCTGATCTTCACTAAACACAGTCCTTCAATCTAGCACAAATATGCTCAATACTTATCCTCAAGCCTTAATACAAATATTGACTCAATCATAAATCAACTCTTCTATATCTGCCCCAAACCTTAACCCAAGTTTTGAACAAATCAATCAATCAACTCTGCTCTCAATTTTTCTCAAATACTTGTCTCAAATCTGCATTGTAAGCTTCCACAAAAGCTCACACTAATATATCCACAAGTCCTCTCAAGAACTTGTCCAATCTGCTCAACAAGTCTTCACCAAGACTTGTCTCAATTCTGCTCAACAAGTCCTCACTAGAACTTATCCAATATTCTCAACAAGTCTTCACCAATACTTGTCTCAATTATGCTCAACAAGTCCTCACTAGAACTTGTCCAATATTCTCAATAAGTCTTCACCAAGACTTGTCTCTAATATACATTGTAAGCTTCCACAAAAGCTTACTCAAGTTTGTACTTAAGTCCACTCTAGGACTTACTCAAATCTATCCACTAGCTTTCACAAAAACTTACTTAACTCAACTCAATCTTAACACAAAAAAATTCTTCAATCACTTAGACAAGCTTCACACAAAATCTTGGTTAATCTCACAGAAATATATAGATAATGGTTAGAGACTCAATATGTTTTACACTCATAACAATACTAAATCACTTTCAATATATTTTTTCTTACTATAGAAACATATAGAGAATGGTTAGAGACTCAATATTTTTTACACTCACAACAATGCTTAATCACTTTCAATCTCTTTCTCAAATCAATTCAGAATATAGAACAATTTGTTTCACAGAAATTGAACTATCACTCCAATACTTCCAATCAACTAGGCTCAATCAACTCCACTCAACCAATCACTCAATGAAACACAACTTGCTTACAAACCCTAGTCCAAGCATGTGAATATTCACTCAATTATTTCCAACAATGCTTATCAAATAATCTCACATAACAATGATACTCATGATCTTGCACAAATTCTAGTTCAATATAGTTCTCAACTGCACATAACAATGATACTCATGATCTTGTACAAACCCTAGGTCAAGATAGTTTTCAACTTCACATAACAATGATACTCATTATATTTCACAAAACCTAATCATGCATATGAAGGTTCATTCAATGTTTCCAACAATGCTTATCAAACAAGGTTTTTATCAACAAATCTCACTCAGAAAAACCTTTAACAATAAAAATCAACAATGCTTATCAAACAACCCTTTTCACTCCAACTTAGAATTCACAACATTCAAAAATCACTCACAAGGAATATGTGCCCATACCTTTTGTTTGATGAAGAATTGACCTCAAATCCTATCTCAATCACAATTACTCTCTTTGCCAATTTCAAAGGTTAGATGACAAAATATCACTCTAACACTCCCTCAAAATATTTCTCAATTACAAAAATAATTAAACTCAAACACACCTTATTACTCCTTCTTGAAATTAGCATTCACCAAAAAACATATGAAAATAAGTCTCTTATTACACCTTATAACTCCACTCTAAATAGCTCAATCCATCAAACAATAAAATAAAAATAATTATTTAATTTCATCAACCTTATATCTCCATAAGCTCAAAAACACACCATACAACCTTAGGAGTAAAAATCAATTTATAATAAATTGGTACCTCTCAAAGTGCTCCCAGCTAGATTCTATCCCAAGTCGAAGTGCCTCCAACGATTAAGCTGCAACTGCCAAGCCACATGATCTAAGCGCTCACATGGGAGACAAAAGCGCCCATGGTGCTTTGTCTCCTTCCTTGGCACCAAAATACAAAAGGCTTCGATGTATTCGGTGCAAAACCTCATGACCTCCCCACTACAATTTGAATGCAGCATCTTCCATTACCAAAGCACTACCAACTACCGCTAGCCCACCTAGCTAGGGGGTGACAAGGCTTTTGAGCCTTGTCCCTTTTGATCCTTCACACGCTGCCAAATGAAGTCTACGAAGAACTTTGTCCTTCTTCCTCTCATAGAAAATTTTGCACACTTATTGCTTGGGGGTTTTTCTTTATTCGATCGTGGATAATTGAAAGCCATTTAGGCATGTGGTATTTATACTCATACCTCCAAATTCGTTGATGTTAGTGGATTTAATTTTTGTCCTTATAACCCTAAACATAGGGTTAATTAAATTAGATTATAATTTAATAGTTAATAAAATTATTATAATTAACTTATAATTAATTTAGTAACTATAATATTAATTAAATTAAATTATAAATTAATTTATAATGAAATTATTATAATTCATTTATAATTAATTTAATTACTTTAGGTCTTATCATTAGATATTTTAATATTATAATAAAATATTATAACATTATTTTTCTTGGGGCTTCTTGTATCTGTTGTAGACCTTATCTGACCACCTTGAATATTATAATGGGAGATATTATAATATTATTTCCCTTAGATCTAGGAGAAATTTTTCTATTGCACTGATTATCGAAACTGATTCTTGACAACCTTCCTCTTGCACTGCTAATTAAAACTGGCTCTTGACATCAATCCTTTTGTCTTGCTTACTGAAACTGACTCTTGACATCAAGGATAACAAAACTTGCTCATATTTCAAAAAATGCCCATGTGGGGGGCGGTTAATATAGGAGGGTCATCCTATATTAGCTTGACCACCAGGTGGTGGTCTGGGTAGCCACTTCCTGGCAGAGGGCTACAACGTCAGGTGGTCAATACCGGGGTGGTTTGACTTTGTTGACTTGCTTGGTATCCTTTAAAAGATGCATGTGGCTAACCCCATAGATCTATGCTAACCCAGTTGAATTTTGACCACTTTTAACTAGTGTTGCTTCTTATGGTTCTATAATTATACCTGCATGTCTACCACATGCCTGCATCACTATTAGGATCCTCCATCCTAACATTATCAGTTAGTATTATTTAGTATTATTAATCATTTAATTATTATATTATTAATTCATAAAGTGAACCATCACATCTCTTCATAATGTGAACCATCAAGTCTCTTCACAAATGTAGCTTTAGGGTAGATATATATATTAGGTTGGCCATTCACACAAATGATCCAATAAGAAGAATAAGAAGCTTAGATTCTAAAGAGGGATCCCCCTATAAGTGGCAAGGAGGGATCACACTATAGCAGCAAAGCAATTACAAGGGAGCCCTCTCTAAGTGGCCTGTGATTAAATTTTATATTAAAATATTTATCAAATTTACACAAGAACATCACGATTCTTGCATTTGGTATCAGAGCCATGTGGGACTCAATCATGTGGGAATTGCTGAAAGATCTTCGTCAAATAACTTTCGTGCATGAGTATCAAACTCGATTTAAGTATATCACCAAACACAACACAATTTTGGATGAATCAATTCTCATCAATAGCTTCATTAGTGGATTGAAAGAGGAAATTAGAATGGAGGTGACAAGGTTCAATCCCTATACCATGATGTAAACCTATGGATTGGCTAAATTAGTCGAAGATAAATTCAATACTCAATGTTGATTAGGAAAAATACCTATTGAAAAAGCACAAACCACTTACGATGCCCCAAAATCTAACCGACCCTTGTAGGTTGAGTACCTCAGCCCGAAGGAAGTGAAGGAATGACGAGCGAAAGACCTCTACGATAATTGTGATGAGCAATTTGGATCCCATCAAAAATGCATTACACTAACATTGTATTTATTGAAGGAAGTTGATCCTTGTCAATCCCTAAAAGGCGAAGATGAGGTAGTTGTATCCGAAGTGCCTGGTGCACCTACTCACAACAATAAATACAATGAGGTTGATATGCCAGAAGTGATCGATGCATCAAGTAAGGATGAGGTAGACATTCTTGAAGTGACTCATTATGGCCAAACATGCACTCTACAAGAACTACACTCAATTTCCTCTCCAATAGTGAGTTATCGCCATAGGGTCAAACCTATTCAAAAACAAGGCAGAAAGGTGACTGCACACTCCTCCATTGCCTCTCCTAGGGAACAACAGGAGAATGTAGAAGTTTTACCACCTCTTTTTATGCATCATTTTAAGGAGTTTGAAGAACCCCAAGGGTTACCCTTCCCTTATCATCACACATTTACTAATTCTTATGGCAAATCCCCGCTAATGCTTCATCCTTCTTGATATCCATGCCTACAGAAGGATGACATTAAAATAGTCCAAGAACTTACACAAATTCTTTTTGGAAAACAAAGGACAAAGCTCCACACTTTGAGATTTGAGGACAAATCTCTTTTTAAGGATGGTGGCATTTTAGGATCCTTCATCCTAACATTATTAGTTAGTATTAGTTAGTATTATTAATCGTTTAATTATTATATTATTAACTCATAAAGTGAACCATCACATCTCTTCATAACGTGAATCATCACATCTCTTCACAAACATAGCTTTAGGGTATATATATATATATATATTAGGTTGGCCATTCACACAAATGATCCAAGAAGAAGAATAAGAAGCTTATATTCTAAAGAGGTAGCCCCCTATAAGTGGGAAGCAGGGAGCCCCTTATAGCGGCAAAGCGATTACAAGGGAGCCCCATTTAAGTGACCTATGATTACATTTTATATTAAATTATTTATCAAATTTACACAATAACATCAAGGTTCTTGAAATCACCTATTGGTGTTTAGCCTAGTTGATTGGAGGTGTATAGAAATCCAAACCCTTTTTGGGGCTTAATATTAAGGAAGTCTAGATCCTAAATTAAATTAACCTTAGAGCTAAATTTTAGCTATCGTGGGTCTAAGGTTTTAATTAATCCCTTATCAATGAAAATAGCCTAGGGCCCAATGGTGGATGCTCTAGTTGATCTAGATAAAGAACTCCCTCTTGGAAAATTAATATTTTCCTTTTGGGTGGAATTGGGTGATTGCACCTTGTTTTAAAGGAAGGTTTATTGATTTATCAAAGGAATATATTTAAAAAAAAAATCCTTTTAGAACAAAAGGGTGGAATAAAGACCTTGATCCAAAGGAAGACTTTTGTTTGAACAAATGAAATAATAATTTTATATTATTTTAGAATAAATAAAAGGCTATCTTTTCGAAGGAATGGTTTGTGGTATTTTTGATAAAAGAAAAGCCTTAATTTATTTAAACAAAAGAAAGACTTTCCAATTGTATATATGGAGGAATATGGGTTAGACCTTTGAATTACCCTATTAAGGAGGGCTTATGTTAATTAATAAAACCTTTTTAAGGATTAAGAAGAGAGTTAATGTTTATTTGACAAAACCCCTTTGAAGTATTAAGAGGAGGGTTTATCTGATTAAGTGAAAGGGTTTTCCTTATTTAAGAACAAACCTTGAATGATGAATATAGGTCATTTTTGTGGATGATAGAATGCTTGTTTCTTGACCCACCCTTGGCAAAATTTTCATTTTGAAAATTTCATGTTTTGATATGTTTTTGTGGATGAAATGATTGAATATTTTTTATTTGTCATGCATAATGCATAGTTCTTAGGTAAAATATGATATGTGAATCTTATTATGGGATGTCAGATAATTCCATGCTTGATTCCATGAGATATATATGTTATGTTATAATATGATGTTGTTAATGGAAGTGCACTTTTGTAGGAATAGGTTCCTTTATGGTGGTATAAAGAACTAACCATTGAGAAAAGGATACCTTGGGGAAATTATGTGATAGATAATTTTTCAAAATATTTGGGGAGGCAACATGGATGAATACATTTTCATGGATATCCATATCATAATTTGCATAAGAAAAGATACATCAAGTTTTAGTTGAATTCCTTCCTGCATCATATTTATTTTCCTTATGGAGTTTAATTTGATAATGTCATTATTGAAAAAGAAATGAGTGCTAATCTCTTTAAGTAGTTTCACTTTTGTAATAGCTTATAAATAATTTATTATAGTTGATAAAATTTCAATGAATGTCAAAGAAATAAGTTTAAGAGTTATTAGAGATAGAAGTAATGGAATTCCCTTTATTATTATTATTATGTAGAAAATAACATAATGTACTTTGCATAATTTAAAACTACATTGTAAAATAAATTTAAAGAACTGAAGTGTTGAGTTGTAATATAAAGCTATGGTTGTGAACTTTATAACTAGAAGAAAATTAGAGTATAATTTCAAATTATTCTTGGAAGTGAATTTTGTTTGATCGTGATCTTACGGTTGACTGGATGTTTTCATTAATGGTAAAAATGAGTGGAGAGTAAATTGGGTTGGCTAAAAAATGAAACGAAATCTAGAGAACTCATTGGTTAATTGAGATAATGGAAAGAATAGACAAAATAAGATAAAACATTCTAAAAGGGGGGATCTTTTAGAAGAAAGAGGAAAAAATCAAGGAATAAAAGTTGAGGAGCATTGGAGGAGAGCTTGGAAAGCTATGAAAAAGAAACTAGGTTATGATGGAAACCTCTTTGCTTGCCTTTGTTGCTTTGAATATGTTGTTTTCTAAGTTGCTCCGATAAAGAAAAATAAAATAATTTATTTTCAAATTATCACATAATAGATTAGTTGTGTATTACTGTAACTATTGCCTTGATTAGTGAAATAATGGCTTAGTTAGGAAAAAAACTTGGGTTAAATTTTTTTTAGTGTGAGGTGAGGTTTAGAAGCTAAAACGAAAGCTAGGAGGTCAAATAACGTTTTGCATTGATGTTTTGGTGAAAATGATGATTTTATTTGTTTTAGTTGCTCATTGTATTTATACTGCATTAGTGAAGGATTATGTTTGTGAAATTTCTCTTTAAGCTTGTAGAAAGAAAATAATTGAAAAAACTTTATTATGAGTGCTATGGAATGTTTGATTGTTCAGAAATAGAGATACATGATCAGGTGTGTGGCTATATAGTTACTAAATTAAAACAATGGAACTTGATGATCCCAAGTATAGATAGGAATGTGTTTTAGTGGTTAAAAAAACAAACCTATGCATGGTTTTTGTATTTATATTGTGATTGCTACATGGTAGATATGCTCTTATGACATAAATGTCGGAAATTTTTAGTAATAATATTGTCATTAATGTCAATTGTTTTGTTCAAGGCAAGCTCATTTTTGTACAAGCAAAGTGGTAAAAGGATTGGTTATAATATCTTATGTTATAAGATAAAAGGGTTGGCTAACAGGGTTGAGGACAAAGGGTTACACCTATGGTTCTAGAGAGAAAAATAGATATTATAATATTTTAATATTATAATAATTAAGCCAGGAGGTCTTAATAAAAAGATATTATAATTATTATTAAACCAGGAGGGTTTAATAAAAGGACGAAAAATATTTGGTGAAAATCCCATGCAAAAGTATTATTTAATACTAGATTAAATAATATAATATTTAACCTAAGGTTAAAATATTATATTAATTAATTAATTAAATTTTGAATTTGGCTAAGGCGCAAAAAAATCAAAATTACATTGGAGGCATATTTTTTCGTCAACGTTTTAAATACCACCTTGGAGCATATAAAAGGAGGTAACAAAATCACATTTTATTAATTCGAATGCTTGGTGATAAAGTTGATGCAAACGAATTTCGAAGGAAGTGCATGCGAATGAAGTCAAACGGAGGAGAGAGGAGAAACATGGATGTTTCTCATTTTTCATTGAGCACAAGGAATAAAGTGAAGGCGATAGAAAATTCCAAGCACCAAGGGATGGTAGCCCAAGCAGCAAGTAGGTCTTACGCTAAGTTGTTGGCACAAGGGAGGTATGGAGATCGATTTCCCCCAATGCTGGTTTGAGTGTTTTATTTTTATTTTGTGGAGGTGGCAGGTATTTAGAGTGGGATGCTAACTCTTAGCCTCAACCACTTGGCTAGCACAAGTGGTTGAATCATTGCTCTTTGTGTGCAGTGGTCGGAGGATTGATTTCCGTCCACGATGAAGGTAATTAATTTTTTATAAGGTATCCACATGGTTGGTTTGTGATATATGCACTTCATTATTAACTACTGACTATGGTATATATTGGTGGATGATTAATTTTGCATATGGTTTGAAAACTAAGGAGATGTAAGGTGAAATATTTTTCTATATTTTTTAGGATTTAAATATCATTTATTTAAATATGTTAAGTTTGGAGTGATAAGTTTGTGAAAGGTTTTATGATTGTAATGTTTTGTTTTTTATATGAAAATGGACTGAAAAACTACTTTGAAAGTGCGGAGATAAAAGGTGTAAAAGAGATTTTATTTTATTGTAAATTATCCTTTATGAGAGGGAAATTATTGAGAGAATTTTGAGAGCTTTAATGTAATGTCTTTGAGAACTAAGGAAGAGCCCTAGAGTATTATTTTTAGAGATCATTGAAGAAACTTATGAGGATATTTTGAAATAGAAATTTGCTATCTAACTTGTGAAGTGGCACATAGAAAAGTGGTTGATTATAAGACAGGTTTTGAAGATATATCTCCATCAAAGCAAAAAGGTATGGGCACATCATCCTTTGTTTGAAGTATTTGTTGGATTGAATGTTGTGAAACATAAGGTGGAGTGAAAAGGATTGTTTGATAAGTATTTTTGGAAATATTTGAGTGAGTTCTATATGCTTCATGGTTGAATGTTTAGAGAACATTTGAGATAGATATTGAGAATTATTTGAGTTAGGGTTTGAGACCCATATTGTTTTTTTGTTGGAAGTAGTGTGAAACACTTGGTTAGGGTTTGTAAGCAAGTTGTGCTTCATTGGTTGAATGACTAAGTGAAATTCTTGAGCATTTGTTTTGAGTGATATTGAAAGGGAATGTGCAAAAATTAGAAATTAGATTTGTGAAAGAGAAAGACTTAATGATTGAGTAGAAAATATTGATTTTTTGATAGAGTACATCATTCTATATATGTTCCAAAGGTTGAACAAATTATGGATAGAATATTTCTAAACTACTTCAAGTTAAAGGAATTACTTTGAAGATTAGACAAAATATTTGAGAAGGTTTTTGAGTGGATATGAGGTAAGTCTTGGTGAAGACTTCAGAGCAGATTGAGCAAGTTCTTGAGATAACTTGAAGGAAAATTTGAGCCAAGTCTTGGTTAATACTTGAGAGCAGGGTGAGCAAGTTCTTGAAAAGGACTTGAAGGTATATTTGAACAAGTCTTGGTGAATACTTGAAGACATATTTGAGCAAGTCTTGGTGAAGACTTAAAGGCATATTTGAGCAAGTCTTGTGAAAGACTTGAGACATCATTAAGAGTTGATTAGTGATTTATTCAAGAAAAAGCAAGTTTGTTAATTAACAAGATTATCTCTTTCACTGGGATGAATTATGGATTATAAACTTAATGAATTGTTGTCATATATGTGCTTACCTATGAATGCGAAAGAATTAATATGCCATGTTTGTAGAAATAAATTGAATGATTAATTTTGTATTAAAAGCATTGTTGGTTTCTCCTGTAGTGAAGTAGTTCATTGATGATGTGATTGAATACAAAGTATGGATAGAAGAAATTATATATTTAAGGAAAATATTTTCAATGGCTATGATTTTTATTGGAAATGGATTGATGAAATGTCATATTGCATTCATGTGGAAATACTTTATCTGGGAATGAAAACATCTTATATGGTAGTTGAAAATATACTATCGATAAAATTATTTTCTTGAAATAAAATGAAAGGGGGTTGCCTCTGATCCCCATGAAAAGGTAATCCTTCTCAGTGGTTAGCGATGATGTGTATAGAAGGAAAGGACATAATTTGACTTGCTGGGTTTATGGAGAGTTTTCTAGAAGAATATTTGTGTTTGTACAGTCATTGAGAATTTGAAGCATGTCTTGTGTTTACTATTTGATATTCATTGAGATGATTTATATGTGTTAGATGTGGAATAACACCTTTAAAATAAATAAACAAAAATAAGTTCATTTCTAGAAATGACCATGATATAAACCTGGGTATTGAACACCTCTTGAAGCAACAACTAGCTCAGATTGATATGTCAATATTGTAATGAATAATGTCAAGTATTTTGATCCTTATAGAAATCTATTTGTATCTATTGGATTTATTTACACTTGTGGTGATGATGTGTAGCCAGTTGTTGTTTACTTAAAGTGTAATAAATTTAAAAGATTTTTTAGCATGAGCTTGTATGATGCAATTCTTGTACCTTGGAAAAGATAAATGAAATGGTATTTAAAGGGTATATCAAAGTAGTTTTAATAGAATTCAATCTGGAACTCTTATGTCTATCCATATAGAACCTATTTTAACTATTGGTAAAGTGGTAAACTTCTAGTTTATGAATCTATGGTGGGACCAACTTATGTACATTGGAATGTATTAAGGAAGTTATGTGTGGTGTTTTATTCATGAATGAACTTTTAAAATGTATTTAAATGTTAGAAAAATCTATTGTTAATCTATAATTATGGTTCGCCTTAAGAAAGTGGTGTCATCCTACCATAGTATTATAATAGATCTAAACATATTATGAATAATTAATAGATCTTAAACGTAGAAATAATTAAAATGCATGGGTTTCACTAGAGGAATGTTAATAGAATTTATTTACAAGATAGATATGTATTATGAGTTAAAAATAAACTCAAGGATGGAAAGATAAACACTCAAATAGATGAGATTTTTATTAAATCACCCATCACGCTAAGTGCACTCACACAGGAGGACTTGCATGAGAAGCAGAGATTAATTCACTTCTTTTTGACTGACTGAAAAGAGAATTAAGCTGGCTTAAGAGGGTGTGAAACCTAGTACTCTTGCATAAAAGGAATTATGTAAGTAGTAGAGATTAGTGTAATGAATATCGAGTCTTCTAGTTTTGT
Organism: Wollemia nobilis; assembly: GCA_028583015.1. NCBI lineage: Eukaryota > Viridiplantae > Streptophyta > Pinopsida > Araucariales > Araucariaceae > Wollemia > Wollemia nobilis. The sequence continues at coordinate 11,361,944 of JAQPPZ010002907.1, read as the reverse complement.
GATGCTTTTTTCTTAAATGAAGTGTAGTTTTTAGGATATATATAAAGGGGGTTTGGAATATACGAAATTGTGATATGATATTTGGTATCAAAGCAATGGTTCATAGGGGAATTGGCTCATTATGCAAACTAGATGGTTTTTTGTAATAGAAAACATATCGATGAGAGGGTTAATTAAAATAAAGATACTGAAAGTAAGCCCATTTGTTATTTAAGGTAACTAGAAATACAATTTTAGGTAGAAGAAACAACCCAAAGATGTAATGGGGAACTAAATCCTCCTATCTCTTATGTGTGTGTCTAGGGACAATGTCACCAAAGAGAACAAGAGGAAGTAGATACGATAGACTAATGTAGAGGATATGAACATAGATGTAGGTTCAAAGAACCCTAGAAATGAAAGAGAGAAACCTATTAATGAGAGATAATCTCATTGCCATAGTATCACTACTTCAAGAGTAGGTAGAAACACATAAGTAGTTTTTGGATGTCATGTTTAATTGGAAAGCATAGGCTATAAAATCTATAATGGGATAGACAAATGAACCCCTTACTAAGGCACAATAGGCTAGGGTTCAACTTGAGACCGATTTGGGCAAGGAAATGAAACATTTAAAGTCTTCCAAATTTAATGGAGAGGAAGATGATGATAAAGCTGAAGCTTAGTTGAAAGTGATAGAAACCTACTATAATATAAAGATTTTTTCCCCTGGCAATTGAACATCCTATGCCACCTACATCTGCAAGGTGATGGCTTGGATTGGTGGAAAACATATAGTGAGGATCAAAAACTTGCGGTAATAGTCGACCTAAAATGGGAAGAATTTATAGTAGCTTTCAAAGAGATATTCCTAATGGAGCACTTTTATTCCCAAAATTTCAAGGAGTTCACTAAACTTTGACAGGGAACTAGGGTAGTGGAAAAATATTATCAAATATTTGGTAAGCTGCTAAATATATGTCTGCATACAATGAGAAAATGAAGATCCATAAGTTTATACTAGGAGAAGATCCTAGAATAGGGTAAGAGGTAGATATGCAGGAACCTACTACTTTGCAGAAGACCTATTATTTTTCTAGAAAAACTTAAACATATATCAAACCCTATTTCAATTATGAAGTTTTAGCTGAGTAGGGTAGAGAAGCTCTAAGGAAAAGAAATAACACAAGTTTTTTAAAGTGGAAAAAAGAACAGACAAATAAAAGTAACCAAGGAAAGGAATGAAAGGAAGCAAGGAAAGTTCATGAAAATATTCCAAGGAAAGAATCGTAATCGTAATAATGGTAACAATAGATCACCATAGGGATAAGCTAATTCTTCACTTACAACAAAAGTAGAAGGGTAGAAATAGAAAGTACACTCAAGGACCAAAGAAGGATGCTTTATTTGTAGAGGACCACATTATACTAGTAACTATTCACACAAAGCAGGAAAAAGTTTAGAGGGAAAGGAACTAATGTACATAGAACCTGCATCTAAGGATCCCACACACAAGATTTATGTTGCAACATGGAATCAGAATATGGAAGGTCAAGCCACACCACTAATGATAAAGAGTAAGAGTTTTGGTAGAAATGTTAAAGTATTAATTGATAGTTGTGTTATGGATAGCTTTATTTCCACTAGTTTAGCCAAAGATATTTCAAAAAGGCTAGGAATCTTGGCACATGGGTGGAAGGTGGAGTATTTTTTAGGATAAACCTACTCCATTAATTAATATTACCCTGTGGTATAAATTACCTTACCTAGTGGAATGACAATGGGATACCTATATGTGGCACCACTGCATGCCTTTGATGTAATCCTAGGAATGGATTGGTTGCAAGTGCACAAGGTAATACTCAATTTTCAAGATAGATGGATTGAGTACACAAAATATGGTGGGAATGTTTGAAGGGTTTATAGTTTACAAGGGGTTTTTCAACCCCAAATGCTTTTGGTAATGCAACTCAAGAAATCCATAAAAAAAGGAGGAATCATTTATGTTTTTAAGATAAATAAAATTGAGGAAGAAAATAAGGAAGAGGTGTTCAGGAAACACCCAATTATTTAAGATTTTAGGGATGTATTTCCAGAGGATTTACCTAGATTACCACCCAAATGTGAATTTGACTTCACAATTGAGCTTCAACCTATAACCAAGCCTATACATAGATATCCTTACAATATGAATCCCATAGAAATGCAAGAGCTGAAAGTGCATCTACAAGGGTTTCTAAAAAGAATTAATCAAACCAAGTGTGTCACCATGGGGTGCACCTGTGCTATTCATAAATAAAAAGGATGGTTCCTTGATATTATGTATAGATTATAGAATGTTAAACAAGGCAACTATCAAGAACAAATATCCTTTACCTAGGATTAAAGATCTCTTTGATCAGCTTAAATATGATACTATATTTTTGAAGATTAATCTAAAGTTTGGATATCATCAGTTGTAAATATATGAAAAGGATATGAATAATATAAAATTTAAAACTCATTACAACCATTATGATTTTATTATCTTACCTTTTGGTCTAACGAATTCTCCAACAACATTTATGAACTTAATAAATAAACATTTTGATAGTTTTGTTCTAGTATTATTGGATGACATTTTGATATATTCTTAGAATAAGGCGGAGCATGAAATACATCTTAGGATCATGCTAGAGTTATTAAGGAAGAATCAATTGTATGAGAATTTATCCAGGTACAAATTTTATGTGCTAGAAGTGCAGTTTTAGGGCACATTGTGTTAGCAGAAGGGATCATGGTAGATCATAAGAAAATTAAGACTATCTTAAATTGGTCACCACCAACAAATGTAATAGAAGTTCAAATTTTCATGGGTTTGATTGGTTACTATAGGTGATAAGTGAAGGATTATGCCAATATAACCTCTCCAATAACTAACCTTCAAAGGAAAGGAAAATAATTTAGGTGGACAAATAAATGTGAAGAAACTTTTAATTTTCTTAAGCAAAAGCTTACTACACCTCCTATACTAAAGATACCTGATCCTCAAGGTAGTTTTTCTATTTGTACAGATGCATCAATGGAAGGTTTGGGAGGAGTTCTCTCACAGGAAGGAGCAATGGTAGCCTATGGATCAAGGAAGCTGAAATGACATGAGGTCAACTATGCAACCCATGATCTAGAATTAGTTGTGGTAGTATTTTATCTTAAGTATTGGTGACATTATTTGGTAGGGAGACCCTTTGAGTTGAGGATGGATCATTAGAGTCTATAATATATATTTATTCAAGATTTTATCAATGCTAGGTAGATAAGGTGGATGGAATTTATCACTAAATATGGTTTTGGAATTGAGTATATAAAATAAAAGGAGAATAAATTCATTTATGAACTAAGTAGGAGGAGACACAGTTTTTTTGTCTCACATCCACGTTGACTTGATGGAACAAGTCAAGAAAATGCAACATTAAGACACATATTGCAATTAAATTTGGGAAAGGATGGAAAGGAAACCAGATGAAAACAAGGATTTTAGCATCAAGGATGGTTTCTTATATTTTAAGGATAGGGTAGTGATTATTGAGATCAAAAATATAAGAAAAGTGATCATGAATAAAGCTTATATATCTCTGTATTTTGCTCACCCAAGAAGAGAAAAAATGAGAAAAATATGAAGAAAATTATCTATTGACCAAGAATGAAGAAATATATAACTAAATTTGTCACTCAATTCCTGGAATGTCAAAATGTAAAAGCAAAACACATACATCTTATTGGGTTTTTGTATCCACATAATGTACCCATACAAAAATAACATGTGATATCAATGGATTTCAATGTACGGCTACCTAAAAACAGGTTTCAACATGATGCAATATTAGTAGTGGTTGACAGATTGACCAAGGTTACACACTTCATACCTAGGAATACCAAGGATGATGTCATCATTGTGGCTAACAAATTTTCCAAAGAAATATTTTGGCTTCATGGTTTTCTAGAAGTGATTATATTAGATAGAGAGTCGAGGTTTACATCTGAGTTTTGGCAAGTCTTGCATTGTGACATTGGTACTAGACTAAACATCAATTTTTCTTATCACCCAAAAATTGATGAGTAAACATAAATAATGAACTAGGTGTTAGAATGCATGCTTCACATGTACTGTATGGATTAGAAGACCCTATGGGAGGATTACTTGCATTTGGTATAATTTTATTATAATAATGGTCACCTTTTGACCCTAGGCATGGCTCCATTCGAATTTTTATATGGCAAAAGGAGCAGGATACACCTATCATGGGGTAATATAGAGAATTGGATTATGCTAGGACTAGACATGGTCAAAGACATGAATCAACAGTTAAATATAATCAAGTAAATACTTAAAGAAGTTATATATCATCATAAGAGTTATGCCGATCTTAAAAGATCACCAAGAGAATTTTAAGTTGGTGACAAAGTGTTTCTAAGGGTAAGACCAAAGAAGAGTGCTATTATATCCATAAAATGTGATCTAGATTTTGTGGAACCTTTTGAAATTATAGAGAATATTAGTCTTGTGGCATATCAACTTGCCTTACCACCCAGTTTGTCCAATATTCACGATACCTTTTATATTTCTTTGCTTAATAAGTACATTGATAATCTTGAGCATGTGTGGGACTTTTCTAACTTGCATATGGCAAATCCAAAGGCTATAGAGTCTTGACAAGTAATAATCCTTGAGTTTTTATCCAAATCAATGAAAAAAAAATCTTTGGAGTAGTGCAAAGTTTAGTGGGACCGCTATTCTAAAAGAAATGCTACTTGGGATAAAGTGGTAGATATGTGGAAACATTTCCCTTTCTTGTTTGAAAATACTTTGTAACTATTGTTTTATGTTCAATTTTGATGTTACACAGAGGATTGTGTTAAGCATAAGAGGGGAGGATGTCATGACCCACCCTTGGTAGACTTTTCATTTTGAAAGTTTCATGTTTTGATATGTTGTTTTGTGGATGAAATGATTGACTATTTTTTATTTGTTATGCAAAAAAATTGTTTATTAGGAAAAATTTGATATGTGAATATCATTATGGGATGTAGCATAATTCCATGCTTGATTCCATGAGATGTGTATTTTATGTGAGAATATGATGTTGCTAATGGAAGTGCACTTTTGTAGGAATAGGTTCCTTTATGGTGGAAGAAAGAACTAACCACCAAGAAAATGATACCTTGGGAAATGATGTGATGGGTTATTTGTTATATGAATGCCTTTTCATTGAGATGCATATCATAATTTGTATAAGAAAAGATACACCAAGTTTTAGTTGAATTCCTTCCTACATCATATTTTTCTCCTTATGAAGGAGTTTTATTTGATAATGGAATTATTGCAAAAGAAATGAGTGCTAATATCTTTAAGTAGTTATTATTGAAATAGCTTATAAAAAATTCATTCTAGTTGATTAAATTGCAATGAATGTTAAAGAAAGGAGTTTATGACTCATTAGAGATAGAATAAATTAATTTCCCTTTATTATTATTATTATGTAGAAAAGAACATAATGTAATTTTCATAATTTAAAACTATATTCTAAAAGGAATTCGAAGAACTAATGTGTTGAGTTGTACTATAGAGCTATGGTTGTGAAATTTATAACTGGAAGAAAACTAGTGTTTATAATTTCAAATTATGCTTGGAAGTGAATTTTTTTTTATCGTGATCTTATAGTTGGTTGGATATTTTCATTAATGGTAAAAACGAGTGGAGAATAAATTGGGTTGGTTAAAAAATAATATAAGTTAAAGAACTTGCCGGTTAAGTGGGATAATGGAAAGGATAGCCAAAAGCAGAGAAAACATTCAAAAAGAGGGATATTTTGGAAGAAAGAGGAAAAAAACAAGGAATGAAAGCCGAGTGTGGGAGGAGAGCTTGGAAGGTTGCGGAAAAGAAACCAAGTTATTGTGGAAACCTCTTTGCTTGCCTTTGTTGCTTTGGATATGTTGTTTGCTAAGTTTCTCTGGTAAATAAAAATAAAATAGTTTATTTTTAGATTATCATAGATTAGATCAGCTGTGTATTACTATAACTACTGCCTTGATTAGTGAAAGAATGGCTTAGTTAGGAACAAAATAGCTTGGGTTGAAAACATTTTAGTGTGAGGTGAGGTTTAGAAGCTAAAAAAAAACATGGGAGGCTAGATAATGTTTTGTGTTGACTTTCTAGTGAAAATAATGATTTTGTTATGTTTCGATTTCTCAATGTATTTATACTACATTAGTGAAGGATTATATTTGTAAAAATTCTCTTTAAGCTTGTAGAAAGAAAATAATTGGAAAAGCTTTGTTGTGAGTATTATAGAATGCTTGAGTGTTCAGAATTAGAGATACATGATCATACTAAATTAAAACAGTGGAACTTAGTGATCCCAAGGATAGATAGGAATGTGTTTCAATAGGAAAATAAATAAGACTATGCATGGTTGTTGTATTCAGATAGTGATTGTTGCATGGTAGATATTCTCTAATGATAGAAAAATCAAGTTTTTTAATTAGCAAAATTATATTTTTCACTCGGATGAATTCAATATTGTAAACTTAATAAATTGCTATCATATATGTGCTTGCCTATGAATGTGAAAGAATTAATAAGCCATGGTTGTAGAAAGAAATTGAATGATTGATTTTGTGTTAGAAGCATTGTTGGTTTCTATTCTAACGAAGAAGTTCATTGATGTTGTGATTGAATATGAATTATGGATAGAAATTATATCTTTAATTTTTTTTTTTTTCAATGGCTATGTTGTTTATTGGAAATGGATTGATGAATTACATATTGCATTTATGTGAAAAGACTTTATCTGGGAATAGAAACATATTATATAGTATTTGAAAATATATTACCAGCAAAAATATTTGTTTTAAACAAAATGAAAGGGAGCCGTCTCTAATACCCATGAAAAGGTTTTCCTTATCGATGGTTAGTGATGATGCATGGAGAAGGAAAAATACATATTTCGACTTGGTAGGTTGATGGAGAGTTTTCTAGAAGAAGATTTATATTCGTGCAATCATTGAGAACGTGAAATACATATCATTTTACCTAATTTAGATTCATTGATCTGATTTATGTGTTAGATGTGGAATAACACATTTAAAATAAAGAAATAGAAATAAGTTCATTGCTACAAATGGTCATGATGTAAACCTGGGTAATGAACACCTCTCGAAGCATTGTACTGGCTTAGATTGATATGTCAATATTATTATTATTATTTTTTGAATTTACATGGTGGAATCGATAGCCGCCACGAATCTGGGCAAGCTATCCAGCTTTTTATGGCCACCACAGTATTCTGCGTTGTCCGCCCCAGAAGCCGCCACACATATCTTAGCAAATTCCGCCCCTATAACCACCATGCCACAATCATTTTAAACCTTTTACATCGCTAAAAGCACCAGGAAAGGGACAAGCGTTCAGTCCGACGAGGCCCAAGATTTGAACCTTGGACCTTTGCCCCCTTATGGGGTTTGGATGAACCAATTAGTCTACACCTCGGACATGATATGTCAATATTGTAATGAATGATGTCAATTATTATGATCCTTATGAAAATCTATATTGTATCTATTGGAATTAGTTACACTTGTGGTGACGATGTGTAGCCAGTTGTTTACTTAAAGTGTAATTAATTTAAAAGAAATTTTAGAATGAGCTTTTATGGTGCAATTCTTGTGCCTTGGAAAATATAAATGGACTGGTATTTTGGGGTATATCAAAGTATTTTTAATAGAATTCAATATAGAAATATTTACGTTTGTTCGGAGAGAACCTAGTTTAACTATTTGTAAAGTGGTAAACTTATGGTTTATGAAACTATGGTGGGACCAACGTATGTACCTTGGAATGTATTAAGGAAACCATGCATGTTGTTTTATTCATGAATGAACTTTTGAAATGTATTTAAATGTTAGAAATATATGTTGTTAATCTAGAATTATGGTTCACCTTAAGAAAGATGCATCATCCTACTGAAGAACACAAGCTTATATTGAGAGGAGGGGTGAACATTATAAGATAAAATTTTAATTTTCTTTCCCAAACAATATTATCCAATGTTATCAATTGTAATATCTTTCCAAAGTAGTGTTAACCAATATCATCAATAGCAGCAACAAATCAATGCACATATCATCACACACAATGAGAGACACATATTTAATGTGGTTCACCCAATGTGGGCTATGTCCACGGAGAAAATATTTCTTCTAAATTTTCTCAACAAATCTCTTGGTAACCAGTTCCTTATTACAATTTTTATGGTCATTTGTCCAAAGGAGATCTCAATCCCCTATGCTCAATTTTGTGGACCTCTATCCATAGGAGAACTCCATCCCCTTAACTTTGGTTCGTGGAACTCTATCCACAAGAGACTCCTCTTCTTTTATCTAGTTATGGAAGTCTATTCATAGGAGAAATTTGTCCCCTTACTGGTCTGATTCATGGAAATATATCCATAGGAGAATCCTCTCCTTTGATCTATTTCATGTACCTCTATCCATAGGATAACTCTATTCTTGCTCTTCTAGTTCATGGAACTCTATCCACAGGAGAAATCTATACCCTTGATCATATGGTTTGTGGAAATATATCCATAGGATAACTCTATCCCCTTATTGGTTTGGTTCACTCCTCTCCTTTGCTCTAGTTCATGGAACTCTATCCATAGGAGAAATCTATGCCCTCTGCTCTATTCACCTACAAATTTGGTACACAAATCTACTAAATTTAGAACTCTTTCCACAAGATACTCCTCTCCTTTGCTCATAATTCTGCTCTCAACTCTATCCCAAATCTGTACACATTACATGCATAAATATGTCTCAACTATGTCCTAAATCTACACACATTACATGCACAAGTTTGTCTCAACTTTGTTCCAAATTTTCACACATTACATGCACACATCTGTATCAACTCAGTCCCAAATATGCTTCAAGTATTGTCACAATATTTGCTCAAATCTGCCTCAAACTTGCTTCAAGTATTATCACAAGACTTTCTCAAATCTGCCTCAAACCTGCTTTAGGTCTTCTCACCAGACTTGCTCAAATTGGTCACTATATTTGCTTAAATTTGCTCTAACACATGCTCAAACTGGTCATAATATTCCCAATTCTTTCATACAAACAATTTCATATATCTTTACCAAAAGTGCTTTCCTTGACTAAAGTAGTTTAGACATATTCTACCCAAAATTTATTTAACCTCTTGAACATATAGAGAATGATATGTACTATCAAATACCCAATATGTTCTTCACATTCATTCCTTTTATCTCCACCTTAAAATTACTTTCTCAAAGCACAATCACCTAAATAAAGATTTCAACCACCATACCTCAAAATGCTTGATGAAGATATGCCCTCAAAAACTTGTCTCAAAAAGAACTTATCTTTCCTGTGACAATTCAAGGGTTAGATAGCAAACAATTCCTCAATTCATCCTTATGAAAAATCTCCTCAAACGATGTGCATAATAAGGCTGAAAATAATTCTCTATTATTTTATTTTATCTTCACAAAAAGCAACTTGTGGAATCCTTAAACCTTTTTCTTATGGTATGCAAAAATTACAAAGTATAATGAACTTAAATACACCATTTTCTCTCCTTTCTAGAAAGCAATATTTCAACTCTCAACCATTACCAAAATCTCCTAGATGTCACTTTTAATTCATGCAAATATTACACAAATAAGATAACCTATATACATCTTATGACTCCCTCTAAGATAATTACCACATGTGATAATCCTTTCACATCCTTATTGCTCCTATGCATACATAGCAATATACTCAATAACACACTAAAAAAAAATATTGTTCTCAACCACATTTGCAACTTACAAAAATTAATTAATTAAAATTTATGCCTCTAATTTTTATGCTCAACAAAAAAATACCTCTCATGTGCTATCGTGATTCAAACTCTTCCAACGCACAGGATGACACTCTCCAAAGCACTCAAAGATTGACTATGCTAACATGACTTGGTGACTCAAAAGGTAGCCCATGTTTTTTAACCAACTCTACTTTGAAATAGCAAAAGGCTCTTTTTTCCTAGCACTTAACACACGATCAGTGACCCACTACGCTACACTAGCAGGTGTGAAGTCATTCAATGCTTTGACGAATATCTTCCAAACTCTGCACCTAAAAATATTTGTTGTCCCTACCATTTTTTTGCTCACTTCTTGAATGGGAATCGATACGTAATACTCGATGGTGATTTCCTAAGGTAAAACCTTTGGTATATATACACTTGCCTTCATTACTTGGATGACATCGACGCTCCAATAATCATGGTGTGTCCTCCTTTGCCTTGGTCTACATCGATGCTTAAATTTAAACTTATTTTTGGTGCCATCCTCCTTTTAAAAACTTGGCATTTTAATATTAAAAACATTATAATGTTTATTATTTTTAAGCCTTGTTCTATTGAAATTAAGCTCCTTTCTCCTCTTGTCCTTTTAGACCATAGTACATTGCTTTTAAATAATTTTCCTCATATTTTAAGCCTTTTTCCATGTCCTTTTTAAATATTTTTATAATATTTAAATATAATATTTAAATATTATACTCCTTAACTTTTTAACATCAACCCACATGAACCTTTCCTTTGCCAAGCTTGTATCATGTTCTTTTTATCATCAAACCTTAAGAACTTGTCTTTTTGTCAACCTTGTACCACGATATTTTTATCATAAAACTTCATGAACCTTTGCTTTGCTTCCTCTTACAAACCTTTGTCCCTTGTGTATAATATTTAGAAATAAGTATTATAACCTTATCTTTTTTCCAATTTCCTTGCCTTGAGATGAACCTTACCTTGCATAATTATCCAACCATAGGAGAATATTTTTGCCATGCTAAGTTCTCTTTGACATCAACCTATGACATCAATCCTTTGACATCAAACCTTTGACATCAATGAAAATACAACACTTTAATATTTCTTGAAGAACACAAGCTTATACTGAGAGGGGGGGTGAACAGTATAAGACCTCTTTTTACTTTTTCCTTTATACTTCAAAATAGTAAAGCAATATACCCAAAGCAATATCAAAACAATGCACAAAATCATCCACAAAGTGACACCAATTTTAACGTGGTTCACCCAGAATGCACGGGCTACGTCCACAAAACTTTTCTCTAAAAGTTATCTCAAAGTTCTTTGGGAAACCTTCCCAATTACAATGTTTATGAGCCTCGGCCCAAAGGAGACACCTTCCCCCAATCTGAATTTATGAGCCTCTGCTCAAAGGAGATACCTTCCCCTCTGCTCTGGAAATGATCCCTCAGAAGATCAACTGCCTCTACCTCTTGCCAGCACGTGGAACTCCTTTCCACCGAAGACCTCCTGTCCTCAATGCTTAGCCTAAGAGACCTCTACCTTCTATGATCACGTCCACAGTAGCTCAGCTACCTGTACCAAACACAGTCAGTCGGTCTAGTACAAGTCTTCCTCTGTCTGTCAGATCTGTCCAACTCTATGAACAAATCAATCCTCTGCACACAAGCCTTCTCAAAGACTTGCCAAATCTGTCCTCAGGTTCTTCTCAAAGAACCAATGCACCTCTGTCCTCAAGTTCTCTGATAGAACTCTCTAAAACTCAGCTCACAAGTCCTCTGCTAGGACCTGTCCAAATCTGCTCACAAGTCCCCATCGAAACCTGTCCAAAACCTGCTCACAAGTCCCCACTCGGAACTGTCCAAAACCTGCTCACAAGTCCCCACCGAAACCTGTCCAAAAACTGCTCACAAGTCCCCACCGAAACCTGTCTAAAACCTGTCCAAAACCTCAGCAAGCTCACCAAGAAAAACTTGCTTAGCATGAACTCACAAAGAGAATTGTTAGAGACCCAATGTGATTCATAAACCTCATAGAAGCATAAAGAGAATTGTTAGAGACTCAATATGTTCTATACTTAACTCCCAATCTCAAGTTCAAATCTCATAGAAACATAAAGAGAATTGTTAGAGACCCAATATGTTCTATACTTAACTCCCAATCTCAATCTCAAATCTCATAGAAAGAGAATTATTAATCCAATCTCAACTCAAACTCAATCTCAAAAGAATAAGATAGATGTAGTATGCTTTTCTCAATAATATGAAACACAACCCAACAATTGCCAACTATGCAATATCTCATATAACAATGATGCTTATATTCTTTTTACCAACAACTAGGGTTTCATCATCTCAATGCAAGTATCAAGACTTACTAACATAAACCCTATTGCAAAAATGCTTCTTCTTCCTCAACCAGAATTATGCATTCACCCAAAAATTCAACAATAACTTTAATGCATAAGCAATCTTCAATATCCAGAAAATAAGATTTACACCAAAAATACCTAGTAGACAACCTTTTCACTCCAAACTCAATTTCAGAAAATATACCATAAACAACATACATGGAAGAAGTTGCCCATACCTTTACTTTGATGAAGAAGGAGAACTTAAAATCTGTCACAACACTAACTCTCAATTTGCCACCAATTAGAGTTAGCAACTATACAATAATACACAATAATAAAGATCCAAATATAACACCTTATTTCTCCAACTTAGTAAAAACCACCAAAGTACAATAATATACAAAGTAAAACCTCTTTACACCTTATTACTCCACATAAACATTAAACATTAAACATCAATGTCAAAACAAAAAATGATACCTTAACCTTATACCTCCCGCGCATTCACGGCCACCATTCTTTGCACACCGCGACCAAAAGGAATTTCCCAATGAAGAGAATCGAACTCAGCACCTATGCCATCTAGCATTTTCGCTTAAACGCCACCGCCATTGGGTCACAAGTGCCCAACAAAAAATAAACCGCTGCCCTCTCTTTTATCTTCCTGTGACGCCAAGAATCTGGAAAACGTAAACGTCTTCCACAAACCGCATGCAAACAATCCACTGCCGTCAAGCCAAAGGGTAAGGATGCAGCCCAATCTCAAATCCGAGTTTGCCAAGCACAGTCTCCAAGACACAGAACAAGCGCGATATCAAAGACGTCAAACGGAGATCGAAAACACAGAGCAAGCTCAACTCGAAGTCACCAAGCGCTGTTCGAAGGAAATAGAGCAATTGCAAATCGCGGACGCCAAGCGCAAAACAAATGAAACAGTGCAAATGCAAATCACGGACACCGAGCGCAAATCGAACGAAACGGTGTAAATGCAAATCGTAGAAACCGAGCGCAAATCGAAACATACAGAGAACCACAAATCGCAGATATCAAATAATAATCGGAGGTGCTCACTTTTGAAAACCATGCCAACTTATATAGCAATTTTTCCTTCACTATTTGACGTCGGCGCTCCTCCAACGATGGCAACAAATCGGCGACGCTTAAGGGTTGAAAGACCCTTTAATAATAATTAAAATAATAATTATTATTATTTTATTAATAATAAATTAAACTTGGACCTTTGACAAAGGTTTGAGTTAATTTAATTATTAATAATACACATGGACCTTTGCATTAAGTTAAGCTTGGTTTTAATAAAAACCCTTAATGAGTCCAAATGGTTTTAAGAAAAACCTTTAGCCTTGTCACCATGGTTTTAATAAAAACCCTTTAACATAATGAAGCTTCTCAAGATATTCTTGACATCACACTCTTTTGAAATCAACACAAAAATGCCTTTTGACATCAATGACAACTTATACATTTGAGCAAAGGCAATGTACCCAAAGTACCCAAAATTGCCAACAATCTCCCCCTTTGTCATTGATGGCAAACCTTTACTCGACAACACTTCTCAAGAGCCAAAATAGAAACCAATCGAAACCAACTGTGCTAACAACCGAGAATCTTCCTTTGAAGTTTTGCTCCCCCGACTTGAAGCTTTCCTCTTCACTATGAAGCTCTCCCCCTTACTCATATCTCTCCCCCTTTGTCATCAATTGCAAAGGGCCCCCTTTGGGGCTCGGGACTAAGAATTAACCTCTTAGCTTAGTCCCTCCCCCACCTCCCCGATGAGGTGATTAATTTTGGGGTGGGAGTAAAACTCCCATTAGGCACTGATCATCATCAGCGTCTATAACTTCCTTGTCGGGCCTTCTCTTGAACTCTTTGTCCATATCCCTGTTCCTGTCACTGTTCTTGTTCTTGTTCTCATCCCTATTTTTATCCATGCCTTGATCCTTGGACCTGATCATGCCACTGTTCCTGTTCTTGTATTCTAGAATTTCAGCTCTACATTGTCTGACTGTGTGACCTTCATTGTTGCACTTATAACAAGTAACAATGTTATTTCTTTTAGGCATACCTGTTCTTTGAATCCACCAGTTCTGACCAAACCTGTTCTGACCAAACCTGTTCTGACCAAACCTGTTCTGACCAAACCTATTTTGACCAAACCTGTTCTGACCAAACCTGTTTTGACCAAACCTGTTCTGATCAAACCTGTTCTTGATATTTGCCTTGCAATAAACTGCCTTGTGCCCAAACTGTTGACAAGAGTAGCAATACCCTTGAAAGAAATTACCACCTCTGAAACTGTCATTTACCTTCTTTACTTGAGCCATGCAATGTGAAGCTATGTGACCAAACCTGTGACAAGCAAAACATCTACCTTGAAACTTTCCTTTATTTGACCTCTTAGGTTCTGAAAACTTCTTCTTCTCATTCTGAATTCTGGTTTCTATTTCTATGCATCTATCATTCAAGGACTCATGATCTGAAATACTTTCCTCATCAGAACTCTCTTCCTTTTGGAGTCTCTTACTAGACTCTCCAACTTGTTCCTTGTGAGGCTTAACAAAACCAAGGCCTGTTTTATCTGTTGTCTTTCTTTGACCTTTGATGAGAGACTTAACCTTTTTGGAGCTATCTTGAAACCTGTGAAGCTTATCCTTGTACCCTTTGGTTTCCTCTTTCAAAGAAGCCATTTTCTTTTCTAACTCACTATACTCAAGAACCTTAGACTCTAACTCATCCTTAAGTTCTTGTGTCTTAGCTATAGAGAAGTCAAGACTTTCTATAAGATCATCTCTCTCCATACAACATTCATCCAACTTATCCTTGAGTCTAGCATTCTTCTTTCTTTCCTTTTTCAAAGCACTAAGAGCACTAATAAGTTCACCTTTAAGATCTACTTCACCTTCCTCTATATGTTTGCTATTAGAATCATCAAAGCCTTTTTCGGATTTCTTATCACTAGAGGTGCTACCCTTTTCAAAAACCATACATGCATCTTCCTTATAGTTTTCTGAAGCATCCTCATACATACTAGAAATCAAATCATTATTTGTGCAATCATCCTCAAGGTGACCAAAATTTCCACATCTAAGACATTTCATGATAATGAATCTATGTTTTGGTTCTTCCTCTTTTTCTGATATGAACAACATCTCATTTTCATTATCACTTGAAGAACTTTCACTATCACTACTAGAACACTTACTTGCTTTGTCTAGGTAGAAACTCTTCTTGTGTTTGTGAGAATACCTCTTTCCTTGATTGTTGTGCTCATCTTTGTTTTTCCTATGATGCTTGTGCTTTTCAGAATCCTTGCTCTTACGAGTCTTGTTTATCTTCATCACTTTCATCCTTGGCAACAATACAATCAGTAGCATAATGACCAAACTTTCCACAATTGAAACATCTTACATTTTTCATATTTTTGTGCTTTCTAGAGAACTTGCCTTTTTTGCTATAATATGCCTCTTCATCACTAGAAGACTCATCACTCTCTTGAAGCTGTTTACCTTTGGATTTCTTGGTAGCCTTGAAAGCTGCCTCCTTCTTGACATCAACCTTCACTTGAGTTCTTAACTCAAATGCTGCAAGTATACTATGGAGCTCATCCTTTTTCAATTTATCCAAATCTTTAGCTTCCTCAATAGCAGAAATATTTTCACTAAATCTATTAGGAAGAGATCTTAAAATCTTATCACAGACATCATTTTCAGCAAGCTCAAGACCTAAGTCTTTCATGGAGTTAACAACCTCATCCATACGAAGCATGTAGTCACTAATATTTTCATCATCATTCATCTTGAGTTGTTCAAACATACCTTTGAAGTGTCTCAACTTGGCCTTTCCGACATTTGTATCACCTGTATGAACCACCTTCAACTGATTCCACATTTCACTAGTTGTCTTGCGGTGAATCACTTTGGTGAGATCTCGCTTCTGTAAGCCTTTCGAAATTGCATTCATTGCTTTTGAATTGCTGTGATGTAGGAGCCTTTCTTCTTTAGTATTGAGACCATGTTCAGGAATAGTGTACTCATCTTCAATCACTTCCCAAACCTCATTCCCAAGTGCCATTAGATGAACCTTCATCCTTGCACTCCAAAGACCAAAATCTGACCCATCAAGAATAGGTTCTGCATTGCCACTTGAATGATCCATTGTGTTCTTTACTAGCTTTTCCTTCAAGCTGTTAAACTTTTCGAAGGCACCCGCTCTGATACCAATTGAAGAACACAAGCTTATACTGAGAGGGGGGTGAACAGTATAAGACCTCTTTTTACTTTTTCCTTTATACTTCAAAATAGTAAAGCAATATACCCAAAGCAATATCAAAACAATGCACAAAATCATCCACAAAGTGACACCAATTTTAACGTGGTTCACCCAGAATGCCTGGGCTACGTCCACAAAAATTTTCTCTAAAAGTTATCTCAAAGTTCTTTGGGAAACCTTCCCAATTACAATGTTTATGAGCCTCGGCCCAAAGGAGACACCTTCCCCCAATCTGAATTTATGAGCCTCTGCTCAAAGGAGATACCTTCCCCTCTGCTCTCGGAAATGATCCCTCGGAAGATCAACCGCCTCTACCTCTTGCAAGCACGTGGAACTCCTTTCCATCGAAGACCTCCTGTCCTCAATGCTTAGCCTAAGAGACCTCTGCCTTCTATGATCACGTCCACAATAGCTCAGCTACCTGTACCAAACACAGTCAGTCGGTCTAGTACAAGTCTTCCTCTATCTGTCAGATCTGTCCAACTCTATGAACAAATCAATCCTCTACACACAAGCCTTCTCAAAGACTTGCCAAATCTATCCTCAGGTTCTTCTCAAAGAACCAATGCACCTCTATCCTCAAGTTCTCTGATAGAACTCTCTAAAACTCAGCTCACAAGTCCTCTGCTAGGACCTGTCCAAATCTGCTCACAAGTCCCCATCGAAACCTGTCCAAAACCTGCTCACAAGTCCCCACTGGAACCTGTCCAAAAACTGCTCACAAGTCCCCATGGAACCTGTCCAAAAACTGCTCACAAGTCCCCACCGAAACCTGTCTAAAACCTGTCCAAAACCTCAGCAAGCTCACCAAGAAAAACTTGCTTAGCATGAACTCACAAAGAGAATTGTTAGAGACCCAATGTGATTCATAAACCTCATAGAAGCATAAAGAGAATTGTTAGAGACTCAATATGTTCTATACTTAACTCCCAATCTCAAGTTCAAATCTCATAGAAACATAAAGAGAATTGTTAGAGACCCAATATGTTCTATACTTAACTCCCAATCTCAATCTCAAATGACTAAAAAGAGGGAATTGTTCTATACTTATCTCAATCTCAAATCTCAACTCAAACTCAATCTCAAAAGAATAAGATAGATGTAGTATGCTTTTCTCAATAATATGAAACACAACCCAACAATTGCCAACTATGCAATATCTCATATAACAATGATGCTTATATTCTTTTTACCAACAACTAGGGTTTCATCATCTCAATGCAAGTATCAAGACTTACTAACATAAACCCTATTGCAAAAATGCTTCTTCTTCCTCAACCAGAATTATGCATTCACCCAAAAATTCAACAATAACTTTAATGCATAAGCAATCTTCAATATCCAGAAAATAAGATTTACACCAACAATACCTAGTAGACAACCTTTTCACTCCAAACTCAATTTCAGAAAATATACCATAAACAACATACATGGAAGAAGTTGCCCATACCTTTACTTTGATGAAGAAGGAGAACTTAAAATCTGTCACAACACTTAACTCTCAATTTGCCACCAAATTAGAGTTAGCAACTATACAATAATACACAATAATAAAGATCCAAATATAACACCTTATTTCTCCAACTTAGTAAAAACCACCAAAGTACAATAATATACAAAGTAAAACCTCTTTACACCTTATTACTCCACATAAACATTAAACATTAAACATCAATGTCAAAACAAAAAATGATACCTTAACCTTATACCTCCCGCGCATTCACGGCCACCATTCTTTGCACACCGCGACCAAAAGGAATTTCCCAACGAAGAGAATCGAACTCAGCACCTCTGCCATCTAGCATTTTTGCTTAAACGCCACCGTCGTTGGGTCACAAGTGCCCAACGAAAAAATAAACCACTGCCCTCTCTTTTATCTTCCTGTGACGCCAAGAATCTGGAAAACGTAAACGTCTTCCACAAACCGCATGCAAACAATCCACTGCCGTCAAGCCAAAGGGTAAGGATGCAGCCCAATCTCAAATCCGAGTTTGCCAAGCACAGTCTCCAAGACACAGAACAAGCACGATATCAAAGACGTCAAACGGAGATCGAAAACACAGAGCAAGCTCAACTCGAAGTCACCAAGCACTGTTCGAAGGAAATAGAGCAATTGCAAATCATGGACGCCAAGCGCAAAACAAATGAAACAGTGCAAATGCAAATCACGGACGCCAAGCGCAAATCGAATGAAACAGTGTAAATGCAAATCGTAGAAACCGAGCGCAAATCAAAACATACAGAGAACCACAAATCGCAGATATCAAAATAATAATCGGAGGTGCTCACTTTTGAAAACCATGCCAACTTATATAGCAATTTTTCCTTCACTATTTGACGTCGGCGCTCCTCCAACGATGGCAACAAATCGGCGACGCTTAAGGGTTGAAAGACCCTTTAATAATAATTAAAATAATAATAATTATTATTTTATTAATAATAAATTAAACTTGGACCTTTGACAAAGGTTTGAGTTAATTTAATTATTAATAATACACATGGACCTTTGCATTAAGTTAAGCTTGGTTTTAATAAAAACCCTTAATGAGTCCAAATGGTTTTAAGAAAAACCTTTAGCCTTGTCACCATGGTTTTAATAAAAACCCTTTAACATAATGAAGCTTCTCAAGATATTCTTGACATCACACTCTTTTGAAATCAACACAAAAATGCCTTTTGACATCAATGACAACTTATACATTTGAGCAAAGGCAATGTACCCAAAGTACCCAAAATTGCCAACATTTCCAACAATATCCCCCTTTATCATTGATGACAACCCTTTCACAAAACAATTATTTTACTACCAATGGATTCTAAATCGACTCCTCATGAGAAGCTGCTCCCCCTTACTGATTTATCTCCCCTTACTAAAATTCTCCCCCTTTGACATAAATGGCAAGGGTTCATTTGGGGCTAAATATAAGACTCTTAGCTCAGCCCCCTCACCACCTCATCTCCTTGAGGTGATCAATTTTGGGGTGGGAGTAAATCTACTCCCAACTTACAATGCTCTTCTTTTTTTACAACCTTATTTTTCAACACCTTTGTAGTCATACCCTTTTGATCCTTTTGAGTGTCCTTATTCTTGCTGATCTTTGGAAGTTTTGGAAACTTTGTTCTACACCACTTAGCCTTGTGCCAAAAATTATTGCAATTGTAACACCTGATGTTGTAGTTATTGGAAGGTGCAAATGACTTGAAGTTCCTCTTGATGAAGCCATACATGAACCTTGTAGTGTATAGCTTTATGACCAAAGCAATTACATGAGTAGCAATAACCTTGAAAGAAATATCCATATTTGAATAAGTTGAAGTTCCTCTTAGTGAATCCATAATCCTTCTTTTCATAAACCCTACAATGCATAGCTTTGTGACTAAAAAGATTACATGAAAAACAATATCCTTTGAAGAAATATTTATCTTGTCTTGAAAAAACTGGTCTCTTGGTCCTTTCTTTGCCTTCTCTGTGATGATCCATGTTTCTTGTATGTGCATTCTTTTCTTTCTCAATGAAGCTTCCCCTATTCAAATTATCAAAATATGTCTTAGATTCTTCTCCAATATCTTCCTTTGAAACTTCATTTTCTTTTGAGCTTGACTCCTATTTTTGTACCTCTTGACCTTCTTCAAAACCAAGTCTTGTTTTGATAAATGAATATCTTTGTGCATTGATAATGTTATCCAAATATTTTGGACTTTTCCCAAACTTGTGAAGCTTATCCTTAGAATATTTCACTTCCATCCTTAGAGAAACCACTTCATGTTCTAATATTTCATGTTCTAACTCTTTTGCCTCTAACTTTTCAATCATACCATATTTAAATCTCCTTGCCTTACCTTTTAAATTTTTGAGATCTTGTAGAAGCCTTTCCTTTATTTCCTCATCTTCTTGAACTTGAGCCTTCAGTCTTGATTTCTTCTTTCTAACTCTTTTCAACTCTCTGAGAGCAACAATAAGCTCCTCTTCTATATCAACTATGGCCTCTTCTTATTTTCCTAAATCTTCCTCTAGGTCTTCAATTATAGGAGCATCTTCTTCTGCTTGATCTTCAATAGGAGTGTCATTTTCCTCTTCTATTGCAAAAAATAAAATATCTTCTTTTTCACTATTCGAGGATCTTTCATCACTGTCACGTGAAGCACTGCTTGCTCTTTCAACATAGAAACTCTTCTTATGCCTTTGAAAGAACTTCTTTTCATGCTTGCACTGACCATACATTTTTTTCTTTTCATGCTTGTATTTTCTTTCTTCCTTTTTATTATAATATTGTTTCTCTTCACTGCTACTACTTTCGGCTTGTGGAAAATTATATGCATAGTGACCAAAATTACCACAATTAAAATATTTCACAGTCTTCATATCTTTGTGTTTTCTTGATTCTTTCTTATTTCTTCTCACATAGTTAGCTTCTTCATTACTACTTGACTCATTACTTGATTCTGGTTCCTTATATTTTGTCTTCTTTGAAACTTTTAATGATACCTCTCTCTTGGAAGTTTGATATTTTTCTATCCTCATCTCGTAAGTTGTGAGAATTCCATGTAACTCATCCAGTGTCAACTTATATAGATTTTTTATCTCTTCTATTTTTGAAACCTTTGCATCTGACCTCATAGGGAGTGATCTTAATACTTCTTAAGAGACACTAGAGTCCTCAATATCCATTCCAAGTCCATACATGGTATTAACAACCTCATCAACATGGAGTAAGTATTTAGCAATGTCTTCCTCATATTTCATATTCAACTCTTCAAACCTCCTTCTATGAGTTTGAAGTTTTCCAACTTAACCTTATTATCTCCTTCATATGTTTACTTCAATTTGTCCCATATTTCTTTTGTTGATTTGCATTGCATAACTTTTAGAAAATTTGATTCACATAATCCACTTAATATTCCATTCATAGCCTTGGCATTATTTAAATATAATTGCTTGCCATCCTTATCTATGGGAGGAGTAGTTGTAGGTGTGAACCCATCCTCAACATATTGCCATGTTTCATATCCTTGTGCCATCAAATAAGTCTTCATCCTCATACTCCAGAAAGCATAATTATTCCCATCAAATATTGGAGCCTTATTTGTTGAAGATCCATTATGAGAAGCCATATGTGTTCTTGTAATATCTTCCTTCAAGTTGTTAGACTTTTTCAAAGGAACCCGCTCTGATACCAATTGAATAACACAAGCTTATACTGAGAGGGGGGGCGAATAGTATAAGATAAACTTTTACTTTTTTTCCCAAACAATATTATCCAATGTTATCGATTGCAATACCTTTCCAAAGTAGTATTAACCAATATCATCAATAGCAACAACAAAGCAATGTGCATATCATTACACATTATTAGAGACACAAATTTAATATTGTTCACCCAATGTGGGCTATGTCCATGGAGACAATGTTTCTTCTAAATTTTCTCAATAAATATCTTCAGAATCAATTCCCTATTACAATGTTTATGGACATCTATCCAAAGGAGATATCAATCTCCTATGCTCAATTTCATGGACCTCTATCATAGGATAAATCTATGCCCTTAACTTTGGTTCGTGGAACTCTATCTATAGGAGACTCCTCTCCTTTGCTCTAGTTTGTGGAACTCTATCCACATGAGAACTTTATCCCCTTAACTCTAGTTCATGTAACTTTATCCATAGGAGAACTCTATCCCCTTGTTGTTCTGGTTTGTGGAACTCTATCCATAAGATACTCCTCTTCTTTGCTCTGGTTCATGGAAATCTATCCATAGGATAACTCTATCCCCTTGCTGGTCTGGTACATGGAACTCTATCCATAGGAGAACTCTATCCCCTTGATGGTATGGTTCATGGAAATATATCCATAGGAGACTCCTCTCCTTTGAATGGTTTGTGGAACTCTATCCACAAGAGAACACTATACCCTCTACTTTTGTCACCTCAAAAACTGGTACACAACTCTACTAATTTTTTCTTCAAGACTAATCACAAGGCTTACTCAGGTCTACTCATAATTCTGCTCTCAAGTCTATTCCAAATATGCACACATTACATGCACAAATATGTCTCAAATTAGTCCCAAATATACACACATTACATGCACAAATCTATCTTGACTTTATCCCAAATATACACATATTACATGTACAAATCTATATCAACTCAGTCCCAAATCTACTTCAAGTCTTCTCACAAGACTTGCTTAAATCTTCCTCAAACCTAATTCAAGTCTTCTCATAAGAATTGCTCAAATATGCCTCAAAAATACTTCAAGTATTTTCACAAGACTTGCTCAAATATTTCTCAAACCTACTTCAATTCTTCTCACAATACTTGCTCAAATATGTCTTAAACCTGCTTCAAATCTTCTCACAAGACTTGCTCAAATCTACTTTAAACCTGCTTCAAGTCTTCTCACAAGACTTTCTCAAATATACTTCAAACCTTATTTAAGTCTTCTCACAAGAATTTCTCAAATATTATCACTATCTCTGCTTAAATTTGCTCTAACACATGCTCAAAACTTCTCATAACATTCCCAATTCTTGCATACAAACAATTTCATATATCTTTCCCAAAAGTGCTTTCCTTGACTAAAGTAGTTTAGACATATTCTACCCCAAAAAAAATTAACCTCTTGAACATATGGAGAATGATATGTATTATCAAATACGTAATATGTTATTCACATTCACATATCTCACATTCATCAAATCATATCTCTTCTTCTTGCAAATTCCTTTCAAATCAAATCAAGCTAGTGTATAACTTTACTTCACAAAACTGGTTTATGTTCCTTGCAAATTTGCTCTCAAATATCAAACACAATAATGCACAAATTGCTTCACAAAACTGGTCTTTAACCCTTTCCCATACACATTCAATGTCACTCACATCAATACCCAAATGCTTCACAAATTCTTTCAACAAGAATGCATAATTTATTCTCAAAAACCCTAGCACAAGTGTTTCCAATTTTACTAATCAATGATGCATAATTTATTCTCAAACCCTAGCTCAAATATTTCCAACAATACACACTAATCAATCCTTTTATCTCAGCCTTAAAATTACTTCCTCAAACCACAACCACATAGAGAAAGAGTTAAACCACCATACCTCAAAACGCTTTATGAAGATGTGCCCTCAAAAACCTATCTAAAAAACAACTTATCTTTCTTGTGCCAATTCAAGGGTTAGATAGCAAAAAATTCCTCAATTCATCCTCATGAAAAATCTCCTCAAAATATGTGATTAGTATGGCTTAAAATAATACTCTATTATTTTCTTTTATCTTAAAAAAAAACTTGTGGAATCCTTAAATATTTTTCTTATGATATGCAAAAATTACAAAGTATAATGAACTCAAATACACCCTTTTATCTCCTTTCTAGAAAGAAATTTTTCAACTCTCAACCAGTACCAAAAACACCTAGATGTCACTTTTAATTCATGCAAATATTACACAAATAAGATAACCTATATACACTTTATGACTCCCTCTAAGATAATTAACACATGTGTTAATCCTTATTGCTCCTATGTATACACAACAATATATTCAATAACACGCTCAAAAGAAATACTGTTCTCAACCACCTTTGCACCTTACAAAAATTAATTAATAAAACTTTATGCCTCTAATTTTTGTGCTCAACAAAAAAATACCTCATGTGTTGTCGTGATTTGAACTCTTCCAATGCACAAGACATTGCTCTCCATAGGGCTCAACGACCAGCTATGCTAACACATCTTGATGACTCAAAAGGTGGCTTGCATATTTTAACCAAATCTTCTTTGAAGCAACAAAAAGCTCTTTCTGCCCAAAACCGTCGTTGAGAGGACTCGACCCCAAGACCTCTCTCTACCCAACACTTAACACACGATCATCGAAAAACTATGTTACACCAGTAGACATGAAGTCATTAAAATATGTGATGAATATCTTTCAAACTCTACACCTAAAAATACTTGTTTTCCCTGTAGTTCGTTCACTCACTTATCGAATGGGAATCGATACACAATACTCGATGGTGATTTCCTAAGGTAAAACCTTGGGTATATATACACTTGCCTTCATTACTTGGATGACGTCGACACTCCAATAATCATGGTGTGCCCTCCTTTACCTTGGTCTATGTCGGTGCTCAAATTCAAACTTATTTTTGGTGCCATCCTCATTTTAAAAACTTGGCATTATAATATTAAAAATATTATAATGTTTATTATTTTTAAGCCTTGGTCTATTGAAATTAAACTCATTTCTCCTCTTGTCCTTTTATACCATAGTCCATTGATTTTAAATATTTTTCCTCTTATCTTTTAAGCCTTGGTCCATGTCCTTTTTAAAACCTTTTTATAAAATTTAAATATTATACTCCTTAAATTTTTAACATCAACCCATGTGAACCTTTCCTTTGCCAAGCTTGTATCATGTTCATTTTATCATCAAACCTTAAGAACTTATATTTTTACCAACCTTGTACCATGCTATTTTTATCATCAAACTTCATGAACCTTTGCTTTGCTTCCTCTTACAAATCTTTGTCCCTTGTGTATAATATTTAGAAATAGATATTATAACCTTATATTTTTACCAATTTCCTTACCTTGAGATGAACCTTACCTTGTATAATTATCCAACCATAGGAGAGTATTTCTACCATGTTAAACTTTTTTTGACATCAACCTATGGCATCAATCCTTTGACATCAATGACAACACACCACTTTAATATTTTCAACACCTACCATAGTCTTATAATATCTTAAACCTCTTGTGAATAATTAACAGATCTTAAGGGTAGAAATAATTAAGATGCATGGGTTTCACTAGAGGAATGTTACAAGAAGTTGTTTACAAGATATATATTTATTATGAGTTAAAAATAAGTTCAAATATGGAAATATTAGCACTCTATAAGTGCAGTCATGCAAGAGGACTTGCATGAGGAGCAGAGATTAGTTTACTTCTTTTCGGTTGACTAAAAAGAGAATTAAGCTAGCTCATGTGGCCAATGATATCAATAACTTAAGAGAGTGTGACACTTAGTACTCTTGCATAGAAGAAATTATGTAAGTAGTAGAGATTGTGTAATGAATATCGAGTCTTCTAGTTTTTTTATCCTTTTTCCTTAAATGAAGTGTAGTTTTAAGGATTTATAAAGAAAAAAAAGGGGGTTTGAAATCTAGACAATTGGGATATGATAGCTTGACTAGGTCTTTTTGTAAAAACATTGGATGCTAGTCATGGGAAAATTTGTGGAAATATTGTATGTCAATTTATTGGAGAAATTGGGGATTTGTTGGGTAAATTTCATGGAGAAATTGAGTATTTAAATTGGGATCATTTTTGTGGAGAGATTGAATGTTTGTTGGAATAAATTTGTGGAGAAACTTAATAAGAAATTAGGGTTATAGTTTTGATTTAACGAAAGGATATTTATTGTTTTAAACCTTTGTTAAATGAAAGGTCTATTAAAATTAATTGAAAGAATATTTATTAACTTTAAACCTTGGAATAAATGAAGGTTATATTTGGAATGAATGAGTTGAAATATGTTAGTGGATAACATAATTCATGAGGTAGGCATGTACATTTATGGATAATGTACTTCATTTTATTTGATGATTTGAAATATAATAGTGGATACTATATTTCATAGGTTAGAAAATATGTTAGTAGATAATGTATTTCACATGATTGGATGAAGGATAGATTAGATAATTTATCTACATTTTGGAAAGGATAGATTAAATGATCTATCGATGATATGGAAAGGTTAAATGAAATGATTTATCCATGATTTGAAAAGGATATATTAAATGATTTATCTATGATTTGGAAAGGATAGATTAAATGATTTATCTCTTATTTAAAAAGGATAGATTAAATTATTTATCTATGATTGGAAAGATAGATTAAATGATATATATATGAATTTTGCTATATGTAAACTTGGAAATTAAAGATAAGAATGGAAGAGGAGTTTCATTCTTGAAGGGATCATGGGGTCTCTTCTTGTTAGATGTAGAATAATTGTGAAGGAATGATACATGTTTAGTGAAAGAATTTTTGTTATTTTAGGAGGTTTGTAATATATTGGCAAATGTGAGATATGAATTGAAGAATAGGAATTATGGGGTTCTATTGGTTCGACTTTTATACACACCCTATGAAGAATGAGCATGAAATCCCGATAACACTTATAAGGGATAAATCCCACTCACTTTAGGATCTTGTTGGATATCCAAGGTGTGAGTTACAGAGTTGGGTCAAATGTCTATTCACTCTTTTCCGCTTTTGGAATAGTTTCAAGTGGACTGTCTGTTACCTTACAATGGGTTCTGGACTTGTTTAGTAATGTTTTTGGAATTGGTTATCTTTGTGGACAATCGGATTTACAATCGGTTCTTTGATCTAGCTCTTTATGTTTTAGCAGATTTAAATAAAAGACAAATTTAAAAGGAAAATAAAAATGGATCATTCAATCGGTGGAACAGAGAGAGTAGGGTAGGGCAGAAAGAGAAGTTTATCTAACTTAGCTGCAAAACCAAAACTACCAATTTTAGTTATACCGGTTAGCTTCACAATAGAACAAATCAAAGAGGAAAGTGTCCAACTTTCTAAGATCACCTTCCACTAAGAGCATAAGACAAAGACAAAACAGATCTGAAAGAAAATCACAAACAAAAGGGAAGTCAGTTAAAATTGGTATCTCTCACTGCAAGAACTTAGCTCGCACAGTGAGGACAGAGCAATTAGAACAGGCCTGAACCTTAAATCTATAATTTTCCCTAACATACAATAAAGAAAATGAAGCCTAGTAGCATATCCAATCCTTGATAACACAGATCTACAACATAAATTAAATAAACCTTAATGAAATGAAAACAAAAGAAGATGAACTTATCGCAATCTAAAAGAGATTAGGCTCCTAGCCATGCTATCACGAAAAACGAAACTACACCAACTCTAGGTCCAGAACAAAGCATTCAAACAAGATTTGCAAGAAATTGCTCCAATAGCTTTTATTTCTAAGTTTTCGCCTCTCGAATTTACATTCAGAAGAAGTATTTATAGACTCAGGACAGACCCTGATCTTTTTAGAAATATCTTCTTCTCAAACCCTAAATCTTATCCTCTAAACCTTACTACCTAGGTTTTACAATATAAGGCCCTTTAAAAATAGAGTTTTGATAAACCCTAACCATTCTACAAATCTTAGTGCAGTTACTTGCCATAAATGGAGAAGGCATGATCTGATATTATTCTCATCCATCTATAACTGCAAGTAAATATCTTCGTTTTCTAGCTAGTTGTCGATATATTCCATAAATGGGCACTCGTGTGAAGGTATCTTCATCTTTTGGTGCATCTGCTCGGGAGCGTCTCATTAATTCCTCAGAGAAATTCGGATGAGTCACCGGTTTCTCCGACATTTTATCTTCGCAGAGCCGCTTCTGAGTTGAAATTCTCTGCACGCCATTACTTTCACCATAAATTCTCTCGTTAAATGCGTCCATCGGCAAATTTCGGTAATCGTGTGTAGATATTTTCATTTTTCGGTCAATTGCCGACATATTCCATTAAATGAGGCAGTTGCTTAGTCACCGTAAAGTCTCTTTGCGGCCAGATCTATAAAATATGGATGGACCAGAAATTCTCAGCATCTCACATTTCTATCTGACGGCCTTCGCTTGATCCACGCTTATTTTGTCTTTTTCGCCATTACTTCCACTAGTATGCAATCGCTAGCTGGCTTTCTGCAAAAGACAAACAAGGATTAGTATTTTAATATTATTAAATTAAAACCTTAATGTTCATTATATGTCGGCTTTATTTATTTTGACACGTGTCACGAAATCGTGATGTTTCATCACTTTGTTCTTCCAAGCTCTTCTGCTACAAAATCGTGACATGTCACGATTTCTTGACATGTCACGAAATCGTGACGTTCCCTTACTTTGCGTCTCTTTCTCTTTCTCCGTAAATCGTGACATGTCACGATTTCGTGACGTCATGATCGCGACGTTTCATCCTTGGCCTTCTTGAAATGCGTCGCGATTTCGTGACGTCACGATTTCACGATGCTTCGAGGCTTGGCGCTCTTTTCACTAAATGCATCATGATTTCGCGACATTGTGATTTCATGACGCTTTGAGGCTTGGTGCTTTTTTCACTAAACGCATCACGATATCGCGACGTTTCCAAAAATGGAAAATGTCGCGATATCGCGACGTTTTCAAAAACAAAAATTGTCGCAAAATCATGACATTCCCAAGTGACTTCCACTTAGCAAATTTTCCAAAAATTGTAGGTTGACTCTAATGAATTTATTCATCTATATTCTGCATTTTTACATATTTAGTGAAAGATCTTCTTTACTCATAAATGATTCTAACATTTGAAAAATGAATTCTAAATTGAAATCAAAGCCATATGCAAGCCTACTTGGATACTTTGATATATGCAAAACTTGAAGAAGAAGGAGGCAAGCAAAATTTGGAATTAAAACCTAGAAAACATCAAGAGGGTCCCTATTGCAAAATGAAAGCTAAATATTTTCAAAGGATGGAATTTCATTTTTTTAGTGGGGGTGTGTTGCTTCTCAACAAATGGCGATATCTCATGGGTAAAATAGTAGCACTATTTTAGAATCCAGGACTCTAGTTTCAAAACAATATAGACCATGTACCATGCTTTGCCACAAATATTCTTCAAAATAATTTAACTACTACCTGATAGTTGTTAAAATTTCCCAAGGACATACTAGGTTGAATCACTTAAGGAAGATTTCTGATGTGCAATTATAAGCGTATAAAACTTTCTTCAAGAATGACTGGGCCTTCGAATGTTGTACTCTGGATTGATCAGCTTTTCTAGATTGTGAAAGGGGAAACCGAGTAGGGCTCTATTTACTAGTTTAGCCTTTTACAACCTTGATAGAGTTACTCTTTAGATTTTCACGACCTTGATCCACAACTGTGAGGTGGTATCTACAACTTGGTAAAAGAAAACATCTTCTGGAGCCTTGGCTATCTCTTTCATTACATAACTTCTTCTCTCCTCTTTTTTTTTTTTTTTGTGGGAAATAAAAGAGTGCCAGTTTTATGTTGTCTTGCTCAACTTTCACCTTCTCTCTCTCTCTTTTGAAATATACCGAAATCTGGAAAGCCTTGCTAAAAAAACAATTTTTTTTTAATATTTCATCGATCTGGAACTGCTTCAGCCTGGGTACTGATAGCCTCTATGGATACTCAAATAATTTCATGAATCAGAGTCCCCTCTTACGATCAACTTTTCTTGGATTCCCTGGGAGTTTCTCCACCAAATAGTATAGCAGTTTCTTTATAATTAAAATAATTGTGGCAAGCAAGACACAAAATCCAATTATCTTTCTATCGTTGTTCTGAATAACAAAATAGTTCCACTGTTCAGTTTAAGCAGACTATCTCTTAATTAGAATAAAACAAAATGAACACAGGATTTTGAACTCAGAATAAAAACAATTTTTAAAGGCTGACTCTTTCTTTGCTGCCCAGGCAAAACTTAAAAAAAATAAAATTTTAAAAGCTAAAAGAAATTTGTACAGACCCCAAAGGATAAAACACAGAACTTTAAAATCAAACAAAATAAAATAAAAACAAACTACTTTGTACAGACCCCAAAGGATAAACAAAATAAAATAAAATAAAACTACTTTGTACAGATCCCACAGAACTTTAAAATCAAACAAAATAAAATAAAAACAAACTACTTCAAAGCTTATTTACAATATATACACATGTTACAACGTCTTTGTGATTTATTCAAATGATGTATTGGATGGGACAGCTGAGAAATAATGCTTTAGGTATTGACCATTAACAGGAAGGTTCAAAAAATTACCCTCAAGGTCCTGTAGATGGAATGCATTATTACCTAGGATCTCGAGCAATCGGTATGGCCCTATCCATAGCGGCTGCAACTTTGTATGTTTACCTTTCTTTTCATGGGCTTTGTCCCATAGAAGCACCAGGTCTGCGAGTCTGAAGGCCTTCACTCTGGCTCTTTTGTCAAACCAGCGCTTGACTGTTTCTTGGTGCCGACTGAAATGTTCCAGGGCTTGAAGTCGTTCATCCTGCAAATTAGTTAAATCCAAAATACGAGCCTCTGCATCTGCTTGATCCTCAAAATAGTCTAAAACAAATTGATAAGTAGGCAATTTCAAAGAAATAGGAACAATGGGCTGAATACCATACAACAAAGCAAATGGGGAAGTCTTAAGAGCTACTTTATGTCTTATCCTGTCAGCCCAAAGTGCATATTTCAATAATGTGTGCCATTGTCTGGGTTTGTCTGCAGCAGACTTCTTAATGGCATTCATCAAATTCTTATTTGTGGACTCAGCTAGTCCATTACCCTGGGGGTAATAGTTGGATGCAAATCTGATGACTATCCCCATCCGGTATGCCCACTCTGCAAACTCTAATGATTGAAAGGCTGGCCCGTTATCGCACACCAAATTCAAAGGAACTCCAAACCTGGTTATGATATTTGACTCTAGAAATTCGATCACCTCATGGGTTGTACTCCTCATGGTGGCTGCTGCTTCAACCCATCTTGTGCAATAATCGGTGGCTGTTAGAACATACTTATGCCCTGCTGATGAATTTGGGTTTATCACACCCACAAAGTCAAGTCCCCATTGCATAAAAGGTTTGTTTATTACAACAGGCTGCAATGGTAGAGCTCGATTAGCCTCTTTGGATGCAAAAGTCTGACACTGATGGCAAGTTCTCACATGCTGATGTGCATCTTTAAACAATGTAGGCCAGTAATAGCCTGCTCTCAATATCTTGTGTGCAATAGCGGAACCTGAGGAATGCCCGGCCCCTAACTTCTCATGAAAATTGGACATCACCTCATTGACTTCATTCTGAGAAATGCATCTTAAGAATATGCCAGCATAATTTTCTCTATACAAGTTACCTCCTTTGAGCAAAAAATGAGCAGATTTCAACTTTAGTGCTCTTCTCTGGGTTCTATTCAGGTGAGATGGGCAAATTCCAAATTGCAACAAATGAATGATATCTCCATACCAATCATCGAATCCAGAATCCAGCTGATTAATTTCTCCTTGTATAGGTACTTCAGCAATATGTCGAGACAACCCAAGTCCTCTGATTAATTTTGCAGGCCAAATTTCTAAGTCGTATTCCTGCAGTCTTGTAACCCAATTACCTCTCAGTTCACCCAATTCGTCCCGGCTTAATAAGTACTTGACAGCTGGATCAGGAACTATAGCATGGACTTTGCTTCTTAGTATGTAGTGCCTGAATTTCTTAACCGCTCTTACTAAGGCATAGGCTTGCTTATCCAAGCGAGAGTATTTGAGCTCAGCCCCCTTTAAGTTGGTACTCTTGAAGGCAATCGGATGCTCCCCTGTTTCTCTTCGTTGGGTCAAAACCGCAGCAAGTGTGTGTTCGAAGAAAAAGAGTACAAATAAAAATCTGTACTGAAGTCCGGGCTCACCAAAGACTGGAGCTTGTTGGATGGCAGATTTGATCTCCTGGAACGCTGTTTTGGCTTCTGTTGTCCAAACGATCTTAGCAGTTTCCTTCAGCATGTCATTCAGTGGCTTGACTATTTCTGCGAAGCCGGAGATGAACTTCCTGACAAAATTAATTTTCCCAAAAAAGGATCTTAACTCTTTCTTAGAGTTGGGAAAGGGTATCCCGGATATGGCTTCAACTCTGTCAGGATCCATGGAAATGCCATCTTTGGTGATCAAGTGTCCAAGGAGCTTTCCTTCAGTTACACCAAAAACACACTTCTTCGGGTTCAAAGAAATGTCGAACTCCCTGCATTTGTTGAAAATAGACTCCAAGTGTTTTACGTGGTCAAACCGAGATTTAGAGAAAACTGTTAAGTCATCCATGTAAACAACAATGCACTTACCCATAAGGCCTTTGAAAGCATGATCCATTGCACGTTGAAAAGTAGCTCCGGCATTAATCAATCCGAATGACATTCTTTTGTAGGCGAAAGTTCCCCACTTGGTTGTGAAGGCGCTTTTCATCCTGTCTTCCTTCTCAACTAGTATCTGATTATACCCTGAGAATCCGTCTAAGAAAGACATCATTTCCGAACCATTCACAATTTGTAGCACCTCATCCATGGAAGGCAGAGGATAATTATCTTTCTCAGATGCCTTGTTCAAGTTTCTAAAATCCACACACAAGCGGATCTCTCCATTTTTCTTTCTGACCGGCACCAAATTGGCCACCCAAGTAGAATGCCTAACGGGAAAAATAATGGCGGCACTCAATAATTTTTCTACCTCCTTCTTGATGAGGGGCTCTAGCAAAGCGTTGACATGCCTCTATTTTTTCCGGAAAGGTTTGCAAAACTCTTTTAAAGGTATAACATGAGTGTAAACTTTCGGATCAAAAACCTTTAAGTCTTTGTAAGACCAGGCCATAACATCCTTGGACCTGTGAAGAAATTCAATCATATTTCTTTTTATTTTAGGGTCACAAGTTTTTGCCAACTTAAGGTGCCTGGGATCTTCTTCGATCCCCACATTCAGGTTCTCGGTCTCACTGTTTGTTACACCAATAGAATCCCCGAAACTCACCTTTTGCTTAATTTGGTCAACATCAAAGAGCCGCTCCAGTTCCACCATCCCTTTTGGAATTCTGTTATCTTTCAACCTTATTATTCCCCTTTCATCGTCTAACTGCTCCAACAGAGTATCCCTTTGTCCATCATCGATTATAGCATTTTCAAATGCTTTGGTACTCTGTAAAAAATTTATAATCTACTGGTCATCAGAGAAAACCTAAAAATTATCCACATTATTTGGGACCGAAGGACAAGGGACTAACTCGATCGAAAACTTGTTCCATTTGAATTCTTCCAGTGGCTTCAGACTTGCGGTTGATGAAGCTAAGACATCTGCACGTGAATTCTGCTCTCTAGGTATGTGCGTTAAATTAAAAGCATCAAAATCTTCCACGAGATCCCATGCTCGGTGTTTGTATCCTTTTAAGTAGGATGCTTTGCACTGGAATTTACCTTTAACTTGATTAGCCACCAACTCTGAATCTGTAAAAACTTGGATATTTCTTACACCTCTGTCCAAAGCAAATTTCAATCCTAGCACCAGTGCTTCGTACTCTGCTAAATTATTTGTGCAAGGGAACTGTAGGCGATAAGACATAAAATATGTCTGACTCTCAGGCCCTTTAAGGATTGCCCCTGTACCATAACCCTGTTTAGATTTAGCCCCATCCACATGAAGCGTCCAAACTTCATTACTATGAACAAGATGAGCTTTACTAAACTTCTCATTTTGTCCCGTTGTTAAATTATAAACCCCAATATCTACAT
The DNA here is from genome assembly GCA_028583015.1 of Wollemia nobilis. Lineage (NCBI taxonomy): Eukaryota > Viridiplantae > Streptophyta > Pinopsida > Araucariales > Araucariaceae > Wollemia > Wollemia nobilis. The sequence goes on along the minus strand of JAQPPZ010002907.1, from coordinate 11,328,087 downwards.
CAGCAATATTTACAGTCTCATTTTCTGCATTATATTCAGTGATCGTATGTTTGTATCTAGGTTCTCTTTCAACCCTTAATTGGTTTGCAACTCCTTTCCACGGCAACCACATATGTGAAAAATCAGTTGCCAAGTATCCATTCAAAGATTTCGACCAATCCCTGCTCGAAGCATCCCGTACCCCACAGGAATATCTACCACCTGAATTTCAATCCTGTGTTGTGCCCTTGGCTCAGATGCTAACTGGATATGAATATTCTGAAGTTCACCTACTACTTTAACCTCTGATTTATCCAATTGGACAACTCTTCTTTCAGACTTCATTGGGGTTAAACCCAACTGTTGACAAATGGCCAAAGGCATAACATTAGCTGAAGCACCCGAATCTACCAGACAGTTGTGTAAGTTTTTCCCAAATATACGAATAGTCAGTAGAAAAGGTGAAACTTCAGTCTTCTCTTTATACATGGCCACATTTGCATTTGCCATCTTCTTTCCCTTGTCCAAAGATTTGGTAGTAGGCCCAGAGTATGTTTTAATCAAGTTATCCCTCTGTTCTAAAATTTGGGCCAACTCATGAAGAGTGATGTTGGCTTTGATCTTCTTCATGTCCTCCACTATATTATATCCCTTATTGAGTGGAGGGACAAATGCATCTGGTCCTCTCGGATTTCCTCCCTTGGGTGGAGATGGGTTATTGCTTGAAGATGGATCTGGAGGAACATTGTGGGAGTTGTCCGGAGGGGTAGATGTAGTGTTGGGCTCCGAATTTCTATTTCTGAGGTTGTAGTTGTCCCTCCTGTATTGTTGAAAAGCCTGCACCTCATCCATAGGCATCTCAACTACATTCTCGGACTCACCCAGAAAAGTGAAAGAATCTAAGACCATAGCTGCACTATGGCTCGGATGAACTTGGGCCATCCGCATTTATTTGATGTTCAGGAGAAATCAACTCCCCGAATAAAGCTTCAAAGGCGTTATAGAATTCCAAACAATCCAATTCCCCGTGCTTGAGAAGTAGCATGTATCCTGCACCAGTTAGGCAAAGCCAAATCACAAATATTTACATCATGACCTTTACCTTTATAATCCTTATTGGGTTCGTATGGGGGCCGAGTGAATCTATTCTGCTGATAGGAATACCTGTTTGAGTTCTCCCCAGTAGAAACCTGCCTTTTAAAACTTAAAAAGTCATTGGCCAACTTTTGGACTATTTTTGACACTTCCTCAACTCTTGTGTTATCAGCTTCTTTACCTGGATTCTGTACATTTTCAGCAGGTGTTACAGCCAATGGATTTCTTGATGGTGGAGTTTGATGTGTTGGCAACATCATCTGATGTGGTATGGGATTGAAGATAGGGGTACCTTGTGTGACCAAAGGAATTTGATGAGCATTTAAAGGTTGAGGCCCCAATTGCCTTTCCAGAACCAAAGCTTCTTTGTAAGCCTCTGTTAGATTGGTAATAGAGGCATCTCTTTTCAAGAAAATAGAAGTCATTGGATCTAGAGAATTCCTAAAAATATCTAATGCCAGGTCTGCATTTGGCACATAATAACCAATCAGTCTACCATAAGCCTTCTAAAATCTGACATTGTAAGATCTGACAGATTCATTTATTTCTCTTTTAATACCAGAAAATTGCTGATATAATACACTGGGATCTATCACTTCACCAAACTCGCGATACAAAAACCTTTTCCAAGTCATTCCAACTGGTAATAGAATCATTAGTGAGATTTAGAAACCAGTCGTAAGCTCCCTCCTGGAGAGTGAACGGGAACAATCTGCAAGCCACATCTTCATGCTGTACATTTAACAATTTTAGAGCATTCTTGAATGCTACTAGGTGTTCCTCTGTTGTCCTAGTTCCATCATGCTTGTATCTGGGAAGATATCTCTCAGGATTTTTGGGTAGGTCATGGGCTGCACCCGAGATATTTAAGGCAGTGGAACCCAACCAGTTGGCCATTACTACTTGATTGACGATGATACTTTCAGTTGTAGTTGGAGTAACTACAAGTGGTGACAAAACTATTCCGGACAAGGACTTGGCCCTTCCGAGGTTGCTTCTTCTTGGAGTTTCTAACTCAGGCACAAGGAGCTCTCCAGCTCTGGAATGGGACCTTGTTACTCTATAAGTGGAATCCAGCTTTTCACAAGCAACTTATAATCTTACAATCCTTAACAAACTACTAAACTTCAGGCCCTCCTTCTAGCGCCAATTTTAAATGTTGGTGTTGAGTTTCGCTGTTTAGGCAAAAACTCAAACAAACAAGTTTTAAAAGGCTAAGGAGGAGGGAAAAGGCTACCAGACTGGATAAAACATAGTATTTGTTAAATACCACATACAATCATATTTCTCAACTCAAGCGCACTAAGAACGTAAGTTCGGCCCTCCTTCTAGCGCCAATTTTAAATGTTGGTTCGACTTTTATACACACCCTATGAAGAATGAGCATGAAATCCCGATAACACTTATAAGGGATAAATCCCACTCACTTTAGGATCTTGCTGGATATCCAAGGTGTGAGTTACAGAGTTGGGTCAAATGTCTATTCACTCTTTTCCGCTTCTGGAATAGTTTCAAGTGGACTGTCTGTTACCTTACAACGGGTTCTGGACTTTGTTCAGTAATGTTTTTGGAATTGGTTATCTTTGTGGACACTCAGATTTACAATCAGTTCTTTGATCTAGCTCTTTATGTGTTAGCAGATTTAAATAAAAGACAAATTCTAAAAAAAGATAAAAATGGATCATTCAATCGATGGAACAGAGAGAGTAGGGTAGGGCAAAAAGAGAAGTTTATCTAACTTAGCTGCAAAACCAAAACTACCAATTTTAGTTATACCGGTTAGCTTCACAATAGAACAAATCAAAGAGGAAAGTGTCCAGCTTTCTAAGATCACCTTCCACTAAGAGCATAAGACAGAGACAACAACAGATCTGAAAGAAAATCACAAACAGAAGGGAAGTCGGTTAAAATTGGTATCTCTCACCAGCAGCCTAGCTCGCACAGTGAGGACAGAGCAATTAGAACAGGCTTGAACCTCAAATCTGTAATTTTCCCTAACATACAATAAAGAAAATGAAGCCTAGCAGCATATCCAATCTTGGTAACACAGATCTACAACATAAATTAAATAAACCTTAATGAAACGAAAACAAAAGAAGATGAACTTATCGCAGTCTGAAAGAGATTAGGCTCCTGGCCATGCTATCACAAAAAATGAAACTACACCAACTCTAGGTCCAGAACAAAGCATTCAAACAAGATTTGCAAGAAATTGCTCCAATAGCTTTTATTTCTAAGTTTTCGCCTCCTGAATTTACATTCAGAAGAAGTATTTATAGACTCAGGACAGACCCTGATCTTTTCAGAAATATCTTCTTCTCAAACCCTAAATCTTATCCTCTAAACCTTACTACCCAGGTTTTACAATATAAGGCCCTTTAAAAATAGAGTTTCGATAAACCCTAACCATTCTGCAAATCTTAGTGCGGTTACTTGCCATAAATGGAGAAGGCATGATCTGATATTATTCTCATCCATCTGTAACCGCAAGTAAATATCTTCGTTTTCTAGTCGGTCGCCGATATATTCCATAAATGGGCATCGTGTGAAGGTATCTTCATCTTTCTGGTGCATCTGCTTGGAGCGTCTCATTAATTCCTTAGAGAAATTCGGATGAGTCACTGGTTTCTCTGACATTTTATCTTCGCAGAGCCGCCTCTGAGTTGAAATTCTCTACACGCCATTACTTTCACCATAAATTCTCTCGTTAAATGCGTCCATCGGCAAATTTCGATAATCGTGTGTAGATATTTTCATTTTTCGATCAATTGCCGACATATTCCATTAAATGAGGCAGCTTCTTAGTCACCGTAAAGTCTCTTTGCGGCCAGATCTATAAAATCTGGATGGACCAAAAATTCTCGGCATCTCACATTTCCATCTGACGGCCTTCGCTTGATCCGTGCTTATTTTGTCTTTTTCGCCATTACTTCCGCTAGTATGCAACTGCCAGATGGCTTTTTGCAAAAGACAAACAAGGATTAGTATTTTAATATTATTAAATTAAAACCTTAATGTTCATTATATGTCGGCTTTATTTATTTTGACACGTGTCACGAAATCGTGACGCTTTCCTCACTTTGCTCTTCCAAGCTCTTCTGCCGCGAAACCGCGACATGTCGCGAAATCGCGACGTTCCCTTTTACTTTGCATCTCTTTCTCTTTCTCCGTCGCGAAACCGCGACATGTCGTGATTTCGTGACATGTCGCAAAATCGCGACGGTCTACGCCTTGGCCTCTCTTGAAACGCGTCACGATTTCGCGACGTCGCGATTTCTCGACGCTTCGAGGCTTGGCCCTGTTTTCACTAAATGCGTCACGATTTCGTGACGTTGCGATTTCGTGACGTCACGATTTCACGACGTCACGATTTCACGACGCTTTGAGGCTTGGTGCTTTTTTCACTAAACACGTCGCGATGTTTCCAAAATGGAAAATGTCACGATATCGCGACGTTTCCAAAAATGGAAATTGTCGCAAAATCGCGACATTCCCAAGTGACTTCCACTTTGCCAATTCTCCAGAAAAATGTAGGTTGACTCTAATGATTTTGTTCATCTGTATTCTGCATTTTTTACATATTAGTGAAAGATCTTTTTTACTCAGAATGATTTTAACATTAAAGAAATGAATTCTAAAATGAAATCAAAGCCACATGCAAGCCTACTTAGATACTTTGATATATGCAAAACTTGAAGAAGAAGGAGGCAAGCAAAATTTGGAATAAAAACCTGGAAAACATCAAGAGGGTCCCTATGGCAAAATGAAAGCTAAATATTTTCAAAGGATGGAATTTCATTTTTTCAGTGGGGGTGTGTTGCTTCTCAACAGGTTCATATGCATGCGTGTTAGTAAAGAAGAATTATGGGATTCTTCTAAGACATAATAAATATAGGGCTTTGGTAAGAGGAAATTATGTGGTTCCCTCATAGCTTGGTAACATGAATTAAAGTATCTATTCATGTATTGGGAACATAGGGACCATGGGGGTATTATGTACTTACATTGATGGATGTATAAAAAAGGAATTATGGCATTCCATTATATAATTGTACTGGAGACCTTTTGAATGAAATGAAAAGGAACATTTTGAGGCTAGGTTTTTCCCTTAGGGATTTTTCTAGGATACATGATGTATCATATGTGTGTGATTATTATTATCTCATGAACTTGTTTCTTATTGGTTCTAAATATGAACTTGTTAGAGAATTATGCTTATTTATGAAGGATGATCATGGTTAAGAATCTATTAAGAAAAACTTGTGAATGAAATTTATATCCCTTGTTAATCATAATAGTTATGCTTATGGTTTATTGGATTAGAAGGAATTAAAGGGATAGAGAGAAAGACGAATAGCCTGACTCACTAAACCCTAACAAGTATATATATATATATATATATATATATATATAATTCTCTCTCGTGAGTGGGTTGGATTTTAGTGGGTTGTTACATTTTTATCCATGAAATACATGCAGAGCATGTCTTCAAATATTTGGTTTACCCTTTCTATTTGACCATCTATTTTTATATGATATGTAGAGCTAATACTCATCTTCATGCCAACTGCATGATGAAGGGCCTGCAAAAAATTTGCTGTAAATATGGAGTCTCAATCTGATATGAACATCATAGAAAAATCATGCAGCCTAAAAATATCCAATCTATTAGCCACTATCAAGTCATTGTCCTATTGTGGCTGCTCCACAACTAGCCCCAAAAAATTGGCGACCCCCCCTTTTGTTTGTGTTTTTGAGAGTTTCAGTATCCTTGGAGAGATAATTTGGATAGGTTCCATCCTTGATAGACGCTTTTCTGTTTCCAAGGTTCTTTTGTGTATATTGTCTCGTGTTTTATTTTGTCTTCTTTTGGAATGTTCGTAAGCTTGTGTCCTTTGTTTTCTTTCGAGGTGTTTCATTTTTTATTAGGTAGGCAAGGTTACCTTCTTAGTTTTAATTTGGAAGGTGTGCTTATATTTGATTCATTTCAACTTGTTGAATTATTTCAAATTAAATAAAATTATTTCTAAAAAAAAAAAACATTTCTCTCAAAACATAAAAATACAATTATTTTTATATATAATATACTTTAATATATTATATATAAATAAAAATTAAAAAAAAGGAATATAATAAAAAAAGGAATATACTCCTTCACACAATATGCAAAATGCAATTTTGAATTAATCCCAATACACCTTATAACTCCCTAACACACAATGCAAACCTCATATCTCTCTAAAATAAAATTGCATGGTAAAATCAATTTAAAACCGTATGTCTCCTTAAAAATTCCTGATCAAAAGAAAGAAGATATAAACTTAGCAGGTTTTCAAATACCTAAGAAGAATAAAAGAATATTATGTATACAATAATAATGATAAAAGAATAAAATAAAATAAAAATATTTATATGTATATATATAAATATAACTTGTATATTTATATACTTGTATTTAAAATAATAATAAAAAAAAATAAGTTTTTATATATAATCTATATTTATATCCTAAAATAAAAGCTTATATCTATGAAAGGAATCAAGTCGAGCTAAAAAGGCATATTTCATTCGATTAAGTCTCCTATATTTTAAACCTAACTTTACGTTTTGGTTGCAGGTTACGATGAGAGCTAGTGAGGAATGACTCACGAATTACGGTGAGAATCCACAGTGATAAGGACCCATGGACATGTGGAAGCATGGGCCGAGAATGTCGAATCTACCTGATGAAATGACACAATGGATAGCAACGATAGCATCAATAACATCCAGTTTTTGCAAGCGAGTTCATGTAGCGGTTGATGGAAGCACAGGCGGATGTGAGAGGCCATGTGAAGAGGTTACTCAGTTGGCGTAGTGACGATAGTAAGCTAGGTGGACTCGATCGATAAGGACCCCACGACGGATCAGAGGTGGTCTTGAAACGAGAGGAAAGTTTGTCGAAGATAACATACAACATATAAGAAGACTCAGCATGACAAACTTTTAATAAAATAGCAACAACACATCACCCACAATGTAAAAATTCATACGTGGATGCATAGAAAATAATGTCGCACGAGGAAATCTCATATGGATAAAAGCCTTATGAAGAGAACGAAGTGGGAGATGCAACAAATTTGGAACTATGTATCAATGGCAACAACATGGAGTGTGATTTTTGGGTGATGAAACTATTATGGAAGTCGTAGTTCAGCACCACGGTAGACATAAGTGTGGGTACCAGAGCCAAAAATGTGGATGGTGATGACGTGGACCCTCATGGCACAGGTGAAGACTACAAACACGTAACATAAATCGGTGATGGTGCAGTGAATTCTGACCACCGTGGCATCACTAACAGTGGCAAAAAATGGTGAAGGGTAAAGGAAATCTCATTTAAATGTATCAAAAACTTTGGAAATTGCAAGTGTTGTCTGCACGATATGTTTAAAGTTCAGGGCCTTGTATTTTGAATCAGGGACAACACCATGTAGTTCGAAGTTGAAACTAGCTATGACAACTCAGATTTGGCAAGTGTCATATAAAGTGATGAGAAAATCAAACTTACACCTGGGCATGGGAGGCATTCTTTATGTCAATGGTTGCATGGGTTGTTTTCGACAGTGGTTTCATGAATAGAGTAGAATCGAAGTCACCGTGGAATTTTACCAAGGGTGCCGAGGAAAAGGTATTGTATTGTGATGATAATGTCGAATGGAAGGGAAATTTTAGAATTCAATGCTATAGGAGGAGTTCGTATCATTCGAGAATGCCAAAGGCTTTGCTGGACACCCACATCCATGCAACTAAAAATGACAGCATAGTGAAAGTGGTCTACGAGGTGTGTGATAGTTGGCAGGACTAGGAAAATTGCTGGAGAAGCACCGTTGGTGACAAGAGATAGCCGAGCATAGATCACAATGTCATGTCAAAATGGGAAAGTGAATTTTTAAAGGAGGTCAATGTGGTACAATCCACAACGGGTTCATGGGGACCATCTATGGTTTAATGGAAGGTCTTTAAGGCATATGCATAGATTTTTAACACAAATGTAAATAGCAGCACGATCGCAAGAATATGTAGATGTTTTCGAGAGCTCCATGATGGGATAAAGGTCCACATTCCATCATGATTTTTCCACACCTATGCGAACGAAGACCTTTGATAGAGGCGAGTTGATTTTGTAGTCCTGACGGTGGTAAAATTAGAAATGTGTGGAAGTGATTCGATGCATTTGATTGGTAACCAGACAATGATGTGGAAACACAATGAAATTAGTGGATGGGTGATGTAGAGTGATAGCAGATCACGACAACATAGAATTCGATGGATGGCCATTTTGTCAGCAATCTAACAATGTCGACGAAGGACCTAGATGTCTGATAAAACCCATTGGATGTAGCAAACGTAATTACTGAGCGCAGGGAAGGAAGACGCGTCAGCTAGATACCATCTAACGTAGAGGTTAATAGTGCATAATTTACAAGGGTGATCCTTGGCTGTTTTCACCGATAGTGTAAATTGGATGGATGGGCATTTTTGTTTACGACTAATACTGGCAGGTGAGGTGTTACTAAGGACTACAATGAAATGTAGCAATAATGGTAGCTCTCCATTCGTTGTTTGGCATGATCAAAGGAGCCTTGCAAATCACACTCATCCCAGTTATCGAGGTGGTCGTCGATCATTACGAGTTTTGCTCCATGCATACCCTTGTTGAATCACCCGTGTACACTTATGCTGGTAGATGGAGTATACAATATGACTAGCTCACTACAGAATATGTATCCAAGGAAACATTCTTAAATAAAAGCATAAAAGGGCAATATGGGTATAGGGATACTTTGAATATAAAAAAATAATATAATATAAAACCCTTACCTTTATGAGAATAGTATGAGCCACGTGCATATCGAGGGGTGACTAAGCCATAATAAAAAAATATAAAATAAATGTGGAGACCATTATGGCTTGGCTCTTTACATTAGGGAAAGGAAATCAAGGTTACATTCACATCCAAAGGAAGGTGAAAAGAAACGCAATGAAACGAAAAACCAGAAAGTTTTGGAAGGAGAAATGAAAGGGCAGAATGCAAATTTTAAAAACAACATTCGAAAAAAGAGAAGAGGTTCTTCTTGCAAGACCAAAAAATATTGTCGGATTATCACTGTAAAATAATGGAAACATTACATTAATGCAAGGGTTTTATTCAGAAATTTAGAATTTATTTGCAAAATAGGAGAAATGTTCGCATGCATGGATTTAATGTTCTATTTTTTTCCCGTTTCATATTTTAGGTTTATAAATGATGTTACTGCATTTTGGTTACATTATTGAATATTTGAAGTTTGAAACTTATTTTTACATCCTTTGGAGCTAGCACCTCATTTATTTGGATTGTGCAAATGTAGATTGAAATAGGCTAGGTTGCATGCAAGAGTTTCTCACATCTTCGGTTTTGTAGAATAGGGTGCCATAAAACTGAAAATATTTTGCATATGTTTGTTTTTAGCATTCAAGATTATTTTCAGATTTTATTTTCTGTTTTCAAACCCTTCATTTTGCATTATTTTTTAAATTTCAAGCATTAAAATAAAAATCGAAAAAAAATAAAATAATAAAAATAATTACATGAGTGTGAAGAATGAGATTCAATATTTCATATGCAATAGATTAGGACTCATTGCAAGGCCATTTTGATTTTATAAATATTTTTGAAAACTGTTGTTTTTAATGGTTTTTATAATCTTGGAAATTCTTCCTTCTAAAGTTCCCCAAAGGTAACATCCCTGCCCCTGAGTCTGAGGAGGAAAATTCTTCCTCATCGCTCAGTACCAAAAACTTCAAACCTAAGAGGAAGGATAAGAATGATAAACCCCATCCTAAATTCAACATAAAAAAAAAGGTCAAAGTTGAAAGCATGCCTGTTAGATGTTCCTAGAGACTTAAGCATAAAGAATTGGTTGAAACCCCTCCTTCCACTTTTGTCAAACCCACTAAGGATCATTCTAATTCACCTGACCTGGTTGAAAAGTACCTTCATAAACTGGCCATCCATGTCACCTCTGCTACAATTGATCACCTAGAAACAACTCACATGGCCATTGGTAAAGCTATCACGAAGCTTAAGGAATAGTGCTATGATCTGAGCCTTCTGTTCTTTTGTGATACTTTTGATGACACCCCTGGTTTCTTCGCTGTTGAGGTTCCTTATGATGCCAAGGGTGTAGCTAAATATGAGGATGTGGTTAGAATTGCCAAAGGAGCCTACTTCGATGTTCTAAAGGAAAAGTTGAAGGATGTTTTGAAGGATGAAGCGAAGGATATTGCGCTGGACACTGCTATAGCTTCACCCATACAAACTGATGCTCCTCTCTAAGCATGTTGGTGGACATTCCTGTTGCTATATTTTTCCTTCTATTTTCTTGGTCCTTCGGTCTGAAGGTCTTGTTCTGGTTTGGTTCTACTAGCTTTTAGTTCCTCTTTTTGTTCCTTTTTGTCAAAGGATATCTTCCTTTTGTTGTTCTAGGAATTAAGCCTCTTTGTTGTGTTCCTCTCAAAGTTCTTCCAATGTTTCAGTGTTCCTTTTCTATTTCACTATTTTACAAGGCGTTGGGGTGCCTTTCAAATGCCCTATTTTGAATAAAATTAACTTACCAAAAAAAAAAATTGGAAATTCATTTTTTTTAAATTTTCAAGACAAATCAAATTTTTTGGTTTTATATTATTATTTGCAAGCATAAATGAGCTTTCCTTTATGAAAATTTCAATTTCATAAAGGGGGGTTAAATTTTAATGGCATTTCATAAGCCATCATTTTTGGAGCAATAAATGCACATTTCTTTATGAAAATTCAGATTTCATCAAAGAGAGGTAATTTATCATTACATCAAAGGTCTTGGTTTTAAAGCATGAAATTATTTCTTCTTAATGAAAATTAATTTCATTAAAGAGGGATAATTCATAGTGACATTTTGAGGCCATTATTTTAAAGCAATAAATTAGTGTCTCTTTATGAAAATTAATTTCATCAAAGAGGGATAATTTATTAATTATATCAAAGGCTTTCTTTATCTTCATGATAGAAGCTACATTTAATGAATTCTTTCATAATTTGAAATTCATATTTAGAGATAGGTTTTAATATTCTATTTCATGCTTAAAGTAGGATTTAATGCAAGATAATAACTTGTTTAAAATCTACTTAATCCAAAGGAAGATAAAATCAATCCTAAAAAATCCAAGATAAAATAAATTAAGGCTTACATCGTGGTCATATGAGGGCCAATTCACATTTGTTTTACATTTATATTTCATGAACAATCATTAATTTAGCATGGTAAAATGAACCAACACATACCCCTTGTTAATAGTTACTTGCAATCACTAAGGGGTTCCAAGCATTTAATTGACATATATTTATTGAGTTTACAAATACACATGTAAAAATGCTAATATAGTGGAGACCTTGGAGAAGTTGTTTTGTTTTAACTTCTTTGCAAGAGAGGGTTTTGTGATCCAAAATCCTAGGGAGAGTGTGATTTTGCAATTGGGTAAAATTACCACTCAACATTTTGGCACTAGAAGGAGGGCATGAATTGGTATTCATTGATCTAATGCTTTTGGATTGTTCATATAGGAAAGAATGTGATTTGGTATAATCATAAGGTTGTGAATTGCTAAATATTTCAAGTTCAATTGAATAACATCTTTGGCTGCTTTTAGCACCCAACACTTTGGGATCTAGGAGATCTTGAATTGCTTTGTTTCATTACTATTTATATGCTAAATTGTTCATGTTACTTGAAATATTTATTCAAAGACATTGGTATTGACTAACGAGATTATGTTTCCATATGATTATGTTCATTGATTCTAACATTCTCTATTTGATGATGTGTTAATACTAACCTTTTGAAAATTTGAGAATGTTATTTCATGTCATGGTTTAATTGATGCATATCTTTTGGATGATACTAACATGATGATCTTTGTGGTTTACTCATTTGAAAATTGTTAGTCATTTTATGCTTCTTTGCAAGATATTTTTATTTGACTAAAAAATTTGGTTCTAAAGTTATTCTTTGAGTTTTAGTAATGGCAACATTTGATGCACAAATGATATCGTTAAGAGAAAGCATGGTATCGATGTTAGGGAAGTATTATGAGTGTTTTCCTATGTTTGGAATACCCTATCAAATTCCTGAAATGGTATTGGAGTTTCTATGATAGTTTAATCAAGATGAGACATTAGGATACATATAGAAATTGCATATCTACAAGAGCATATTATTTCAATGAAAAAATTACTGTGAGGATGTTGCTTGTATATTATTCTCATATATTTTGAATGGAAGATAATTCTTTTGGTATGGTAAATTACCCATGGAGGTTAGGACTTCTTGGGTCCAAATATAAGCAACATATATTTATTATTTTGGTAATCAGGTTGACTAAGACATGTTGCAAAATCAGTTTACCTCTATTCGCAAAGAGCCTAATGAATCTATGAGTCAATTCAATGGGAGATTATTTGAGTTGCACTCTCAAATGTGGGAGAGTTTTGACATGCAATAATAGGAAGCTATTAAAGTATACATGGGAGCCATACCCTCTGTACTTGCTACACTGTTAAAGAAAAATATTTATGATCCATCTTTGCATAGAATCTATGAGGTCGCAATTATGGTAGAACAAGGGCAAGTGGATGCACAACATGTTCCCATGAGAGATTGTCCTTCTATAGTTATTGATGCCAACCTGCACCAACCATAAAATATAGCACCCTCCACTCCAATGATACCTAAGATTAATGATCAAGGGGATGAATTGGAATGTCCAAATGTTATAACCACCTTAGATATAGTCCAAGAAGAGGTGCAAGTTTCCAAGCCAATATCCACTAATGAGGATTGTGTAGAGATGGGTTCATTTCTAGATGTGCATGAGTATTCAGATAATGGAGGTGTCCTAAATATAATCAATTTTGAGATATGTTATAGGATAGAAACTACCATGGAATTGAATAAAGTGGTTGAAAGTGAAATTGAAATATAATCAATAAATGAATTTGAAGACAATAGAATTTCACCACTGGTTCTCGGGAGACACTTTGGATGAGATGATTGAAATAGATGATCAAGAAATTCCTCACCCTCCAAATTATAATGAAATTGAATCATGGGTTACAAATGTGGATTGTGATAGTCTTGCGAACTTGAATACAAAGGGTAACCCACTTTTGGAAATCATTGAACTATCTAAGGAAGGTGAAGGCAAATTTGATAATAAAAACATTGATGAATTGGAATATTTTGAAGAAGTAGTTGAGTTTCACCACTTGATTTTGGAAGATGGTTATTATTATTATTGGAAGAAGTAGGAAGAATACACTCACTCCAAACCTTCTAAGAAAATTTTTGTTCCAATTGATATGAAGGATAATACAATTGCTTTCTCATTTGAGGATATTACAAGTCATGTACAATTCGAGAATGTTTTGGAAGAAGGATGGGAATATCATCAAATTTTGGAGAATGATAATGATTCTACTACTGAGGACAAAGAAGAAAAGGAATTGATAGATGAATTGAAAGATCATGTCACAAATGCAATAGAGTTTCATCCCACAAATTTAGATGATAATTTTTACAATGGTTGGGGAAGATATGAAGAATCATCTACTTTGCACAACCCCATTGATGAGATTTCTATTGACATGCAGGATGCTAAAATCACCATTCCACATGAGGATATTGTATTTGCAAGAATCGAGAAAGTTCCCAAATTAGATCATGGTGAATATGAATTTATTGAAGATCTTGTTGAAATAGAAAGGGAAGAAATGGTAAATGTTTTGTATGACTCATCTATTTTGTATGAGGAAGAGGTAAAACCTTCTCTTTCATTTTGGGATTCTAAAAATTTGGATACACATTCACATGATTTTTTTGAAGATTCAAATGAAGAGATATCATTGGTGGTTAACAAGAAATTGGAACCAAATGACAAAGAGGTTGATCTATGTGAAGCAACTCAAGTGATTGATCATGGTGATGTGTTATTTGACATGCACCTTGACCAACAAGATGTAATGTTTGAAAAGGATGGGCATACTTTTGATTGGGTGCCTAACTTTGGTATTTTTGAATAGGTGTTCGATGATGAAGATAGAGACCATGAGGTAAAAGAAGAAATCACAATGACTCACCAAGCTTCGATAAATGAAAATATGCAAAAGGTAGAATCTAACCTTTTGTGTCCAAGCATCCAAGCTTCAGGTGAAGAGTTGTATAATCACTCATTGGATTCAAATGTTATTTATGATGAAATGCCATTAAAGGTGAATGAATAGCAAGGATTGATTTCTACCCACACCTTTAATAAGATTGTTTTGAAGAATGATATATAAGTTGATGTGTTTCAATTACTAAATCAAATTCATCGGCAATTAATAATGGAATATAGGATAAAAACTCATAATGATTCTCATTTAGTAGATATCCTAGATGCTTGTAAATTTTTGAATAAGTTTGATTGGCCTAAAAAAATGAATAATGAATTGGCTTCGAAATTTCTATAAATAGGCTTTTTCTTGCAAAATCCCATGTTTGAAAAAGAAATCCTAATTCTAAATCATGAATTGAGGTGTGAAATTGAAATATAAAGTAACAGACAAGAAAAAATTGAAAATCAAAAGTTATTTAATCAATTAAATGATTTGAATCTCACCCATGGGATCATTAATGGAACTAAATCAAATTGGTGGGGTGAGAGAGGCAAGTTGAAGATTGTTGTATTTTTTGATCTAATTTTATCTTCGTTGGATTTCTGTAAAACTTGGTTTGCATATCATGTTATAGGTTATTTTAAATGTGCTAATCATGTTTGGGATCCAGGGAAGTGATATTTCAAGATTTGCATCATCATGTACCATATTGTACATTTGTATATAGTTTTGGTTTGTGCTTCAAGTTTTGTGTTTTGGGGTTGTTCCCTTGTTACGAGGTGATGTTTTATTGTCACTAACTTATGGTCTCTTGCTCTTTTTTTTATGTTCCTTGTGAATTAGGTTGGATTACCTAATCTAAAAGAAGGTGAACCTGAGAAAAGGGGGATGAGTTATTTTGCAATCATGCTCATATTTTAGGACTAAAATGGTGGAGAGTAGAACAATGAAATATTTTTCTAAAGCTCCACATGTAACTCACATATTAAAGGGTATTTATAGAAAGTGTGAAGGATGAAGTTGTTTTGATTTGCAGATTAAGGCAAAAATTCAACACACTCTATCTTTATGCTTCCTAACCCTAGTGATGCTTGAGGCTTTGTAAAAGTTCTATAAATACAAGCTATGCAAATATTGATTGAATATGTCATCTGGTCCAACAAAAATCCATCGAGGCTATAGATGCCTGACTGGCAGTGGGGCCTTGGCTAGAAAAAGATTGATTTATAATTAAAGAGAGAAAAAAAAAATATTAAAAAAATAATAAAAAATAAGAAAGAAAATGAGCACTGAAAAGCTTGATAAAATTAGTCACAATATCTAGATAAACCCTACCGGAGCTATGGATGTTTGATGGGTAGTAGAACTATGTCTAAATGCAGCTTGGGTAAAAAAAGGAAGGACTTTGCAAAGGGTTAAGTGAACACGTGGGTGAGTTAGATAAACCCTATCGGGTTTATAGACGCTTGAATGGTAGTAGGGCTCTATCTGTAAAATATTTCTTCTATGAGTCGTGCTTCATAGCGTAAATGTGAATCAAATGATGGAATCTGAAAGGTTTTTAGAGATGCAAAAATGAATCACTTTTCACACACTGAGCAAAGGCAGATGGATTAGTTATTTTTATTCGAAACTGTTTAACCCCACCTTCTCGAGACATCACTTAATAATTTTATTTTGCTAATCTTGTTGTGTTCTCATTTCATATTTGGGTTCTTCACCCGAAATTCCTAGGAGCATTTCCCAGCAGAGTCACCATTTGTTGTGGCTGCTCAACAACCAACCCTAAAAATTTGAGGACGCCCCCTTTTGTTTATGTTTTTGAGAGTTTCGGTATCCTTGGAGAGATAATTTGGATAGGTTCCATCCTTGATATATGCTTTCCTATTTCCAAGGTTCTTTGGTGTATATTATTTTGTGTTATCTTTTTTCTTCTTTTGGAATGTTCGTAAGCTTGTGTCCTTTGTTTTCTTTCGAGGTGTTTCATTTTTTAATAGGTAGGAAAGGTTGCCTTATTAGTTTTAATTTGGAAGGTGTGCTTATATTTGATTCATTTCAACTTGTTGAACAATTTCAAATTAAATCAAACTATTTCTAAAAAGAAAAAAACATTTCTTTCAAAACATAAAAATACAATTATTTATATATATAATATACTTTAATATATTATATATAAATAAAAATAAAAATAAATTTAAAAAAGAATATAAAAACATATATATTATTATTATATATTTTACATATAATAATAATATATCCGGTGATGTGGGGGAGTTGGAGGAAGTGGGTTGTGTAAAACTCCTAGGAAAAGGGAGGTCCCAGGTTCAAATCCCTCCCCCTCACATGCATGCGGATATGTAACTCTGGGGTGTGTTAATCCCACCCACCCAGTCATCATATAGTAATAATATGTATTAAAATAAAAAATAAATAATAATTTATTATTATTATTATTATACATATATTATGATACAATAATAATGATAAAAGAATAAAACAAAATAAAAAATATTTATATGTATATATAAATATAACATGTATATTTATATACATGTATTTAAAATAATAATAATAATAAAATTATGTTTTTATTTATAATCTATATTTATATCCTAAAATAAAAGCTTATATCTATGAAAAGAATCAAGCTGAGATATTAAGGCATATTTCATTCGGTTAAGTCTCTTTTATTTTAAACCTTACTTTACGTTTTGGTTGCAGATTACAATGAGAGCCAGTGAGGAATAACTCATGAATGGCGGTGAGAATCCATAGTGATGGGGACCCATGGACATGTGGAAGCATGGGCCAAAAACGATGAATCTACTCAATGGATAGCAATGATAGCATCAACAATATCTAGTATTTTTAGGCAATTTCATGTATCAGTTGAAGGAAGCACAGGCAAATGTGAGAGGCCATGTAAAGAGGTTACCTAGTTGGCATGGAAGTAGTCATAAGATAGGTGGACTCAGTTGATAAGGACCCCACGAAAGACGAGAGGTGGTATTGAAATGAGAGGAAAGCCTGTCGAAGATAGCATACAACATATAAGAAGACTTAGCACGGAAAAATTCTAAAAAAACAACATCACATCACCCAAAATGCAAAGATGCATATGTGGATGCATCAGAAATAATATCGCACAAGGAAAGCTTGTATGGGTAAAAGAACTATGAAGAGAACGAAGTGGAAGATGCAATAGATTTGGAAGTGCATATCAATGGCAACAACATGGAGCATGATTTCTAGGTGACGAAGCTATTGTGGGAGTCATAGTTCAACACTACAATAGACGTAAGTGTGGGTACCAGAGCCAACAACATGGATGGTGATGAGGTGGACCCTCATGGCATAGGTGAAGACTACAAACATGTAACAGAAATTGGTGATGACACAGTGAATTTCGACCACCATGGCATCACTAACAGTAGTGAAACATGATTATGGGTGAAGGAAATCTCATTTAAATGTACCAAACACTTTGGAAATTGCAATTGCTATCTATGCTATATATTTAAAGTTTAGGGTCTTGTATTTTGAATCAGGGACAACACCATGTAGTTCGAAGATGAAACTAGCTATGACAACTTAGATTTGGCAAGTGACGTAGCGGACGATGAGCAAATAAAACTTACACCCGAGTATGGGAGGCATTCTCGATGTCAATGGCTGCATGGGTTGTTTTTGACAATGGTTTCATGGATAGAGTGGAATTGAAGTCGCCATGGCAGTTTACCAAGGGTTCCAAGGAAAAGGTATTGTATTGTGATGATAATACCGAATGGAAGGGAAATTTTAGAAGTCAATGCTATAGGAGGAGCTCGTATCATTCAAGAATACTGAAGGCTTTTCCAGAAACCCACATCCATGCAATCAGAAATGATGATGTAGTGGCAGTGGTCTACGGGGTATGTGATCGTTGGCAAGACTAGGATGACAACTGGAGAAGCACCACTAGTGACAAGAGGTAGCCGAGCGTAGATCACGATGCCATGTCGACATGTGAAAGTGAGTTTCTAAAGGAGGTTGATGTGGTACAATCCGTAGCAGGTTCATGGGGACCATCTATGATTTAATGGAATGTCTTCAAGGCATATGCATAGATGTTTAACACAAACGTAAATAGCAGCACAATCACAAGAATACGTAGATGTTTTCGAGAGCTCCAGGATGGGATAAAGGCCCACATTCCACAAGATTTTTCCACACCTACGTGGACGAAGACCTTCGATAGAGGTGAGTTGATTTCATACCCTCGATGGTGGTAAAATAAAAAATGTGGGGAAGTGATTCGATTTACTCGATTGGTAACCAAACAATTATGTGGAAACACAATGAAATCAGTGGATGGGCGATGAAAAGTGATAGCAGATCACAACAACATGGAATCCAATGGATGGGTATTTTGTTAGCAATATGATAGTGTCGACGAAGGACCCAGATGTCTGAAAACACCCATTGGATGTAGAGAATGTGATTACTGGGTGTAGGGAAGGAAGAGGCATTAGCTAGATACCATATAACGCAGAGGTTGATAGTGCAAAATTTACAAGGGTAATTCCTATATGTTTTCACTGACAGTGTAAATTGGATGGATGGGCATTTTTATTTATGGCTAATACTGTAAAGTGAGGCATTACTAAGGACTACAATTAAATGTAGCAATCACGATAGCTCTCCATTCGTTGTCTGACGTGATCAAAGGAGCCTCGCAAATCACACTTATCCTAGTTATCAAGGAGGATGTTGGTCGTTATGAGTTCTACTCCATGCAGACCCTTGTTGAATTACCCGTGTACACTTGCACTGGTAGATGGAGTATACAAGATGGCTAGCTCGCTACAGAGTATGTATCCAAGGAAGCATTCTTAAATAAAAGCATAAAAGGGCAATATGGGTATAGGGATACTTTGAATATTAAAAATATATATATATATATAATAAAAAACCCTTACCTTTATGAGAATAGTATGAGCCACATGCATATTAGGGGGTGACTAAGCCATAATAAAAAATTATAAAAGAAATTTGGAGACCATTGTGGCTTGGCTCTTTACATTAGGGAAAAGAAATCAAGGTTACATGCACAACCAAAGGAAGGTGAAAAGAAACGCAGTGAAACGAAAAGATAGAAAGTTTTGGAAGGAGAAACGAAAGGGCAGAATGAAAATTTTTAAAAACAACATTCAAAAATAGAGAAGAGGTTCTTCTTGGAAGAACAAAAAAATGTTGTCATATTATCACTCTGAAATAATGGAAACATTACATTAATGCAAGGGTTTTATTTAGAAATTTAAAATTTATTTGCAAAATAGGAGGAGAAATGTTCGCATGCATGGATTTAATGTTTTATTTTTTTCCCATTTCATATTTTGGGTTTATAAATGATGTTTTGGTTACATTATTGAATATTTGAAGTCTGAAACTTATTTTTACGTCCTTTGGAGCTAGCACCTCGTTTATTTGGATTATGCAAATGTAGATTGAAATAGGCTAGGTTGCATGCAAGAGTTTCTCACATATTCGGTTTTGCATAATAGGGTTCCATCAAACTGAAAACACTTTGCATATGTTTATTTTCAGAATTCAAGATTATTTTCAGATTTTATTTTCTGTTTTCTAACCCTTCATTTTGCATTTTTTTAAATTTTTAGGCATTAAAATTAAAAAAAAAAAAAAAAAAATGATAAAAATAATTACATGGGTGTGAAGAATGAGATTCAATATTTCATACGCAACATATTAGGACTTATTGTGAGGCCATTTTGATTTTATAAATATTTTTGAAAACTATTGTTTTTAAGGGTTTTTATAATTTCAGAAATTCATTTTTTTTTACATTTTCAAGGCAAATCAGATTTTTTGGTTTTATATTATTATTTGCAAGCATAAATGAGTTTTCTTTTATAAAAATTTCAATATCATAAAGGAGGGTTAAATTTTAATGGCATTTCATAATCCATCATTTTTGGAGCAATAAATGCACCTTTATTTATGAAAATTTAGATTTCATAAAAGAGAGGTAATTTATCATTACATCAAAGGTCTTGGTTTTAAAGCATGAAATTATTTCTTCTTAATGAAATGTAATTTCATTATAGAGGGATAATTCATAGTGACATTTTGAGGCCATTATTTTAAAGCAATAAATTAGTGCCTCTTTATGAAAATTAATTTCATCAAAGAGGGATAATTATTAATTATATCAAAGGCTTTCTTTATCTTCATGATAGAAGCTACATTTAATGAATTCTTTCATCATTTGAAATTCATATTTAGATATAGGTTTTAATCTTCTATTTCATGCTTAAAGTAGGATTTAATGCAAGATAAAAACTTGTTTAAAATCTACTTAATCCAAAGGAAGATAAAATCAATCCTAAAACATCCAAGATAAAAGGAATTAAGGCTTACATCATGGTCATATGAGGGCCAATTCACATTTATTTTACATTTATGTTTCATGAACAATCATTAATTTAGCATGGTAAAATAAACCAACACATACCCCTTGTTAACAGTTACTTGCAATCACTAAGGTGTTCCAAGCATTTAATTAATATATATTTATTGTGATTACTAATACACATGTACAAATGCTAATATAGCAAAGAACTTGGATAAGTTGTTTTGTTTTAACTTATTTGCAAGAGAGGATTTTGGAATCCAATATCATAGGGAGAGTGTGATTTTGCAATTGGGTAAAATTACCACTCAACATGTCCTTGGTGTTTCCTAGAATAAAATGAGCAACCTTGGTTAATCTATTGACCACTACAAGGATTACATCATGTTGGGACCTAGTCTTAGGTAAACCAACTATAAAGTCCATAGATATCACCTACAATTTTTGTATTGATATATCATAGGGGTACAATTGCCCTATTGGATGTATATGCTCTACTTTCACCTTCTGGTATTCGAGACATCGAGCAAAAACATTAGTGTATATTTATTCATTCTCAATCAATAGAAGGTCTTCTTCATATTCTCCCTCATATTTGTTCCTCCTGGGTGAGTGGAGTAAGGAGATATGTGCACCTCTTGCATGATCAATTTCCTTAAATCACCAGTTTTAAGGATCACCATCTTATTCTTAAAACATAAAAGTTCATATTTTATGCTAAAATTCTTATTCTCTTTAGTATTCCCTTCCATCTTGGTCTGAATTTCACTAAAATACTGGTCCTATGCTTGTATTTCTTTTATTTGGTCCATTAAGTCCACATGACATTGGGTCAAAGTGACTATATGCATTCTTCTACTCAAGGCATCATCAACCATATTTTACTTACCCTTGATATATTCTACATAAAAATCATATTCTGCTAAGAACTCGATCCAACTTCTCAGACTTGCATTGAGCATTGGTTAGGTAAAGATATACCTTAAGCTCTAATGGTTGGTATTTAACTCAAATGCTTCTCCAACAAATATTGCTACCAAATCTTAAGGGTATGCAATACAACTACTAGTTCCAAATCATGTGTAGCATAGTTGACCTCATACTTATTGAGTTCCCTTGACTCATATGGTACAACTAAATCATATTGGGATAGAAATCCTCCCAAATATTCCAAAGAAGCATCAGTGCAAACTAAAAAAAATCCTTTGTGGATTAGGAATATTGATAATAGGTGCAGTAGTAAGCTTCTATTTAAACATTTTAAAATTGGCTTTGTACTTATCTGTCCATTTATATTCCTTTCCATTTCTTTGAAGGTTAGTTATGGAGTAGGTTATCTTGGAAAATTCATTTACAAACCATCTATAATACCCTATCAAGCCCATGAAGCTCCACCCTTCAAGCACATTAGTAGGTGTTGGCTAGCTCAAAATGGTCTCTATATTCTTAGGATCAACTGCTATCAGTTTTGTAGATATAATATGTCTTATATACTACACCTTTGAAACATAAAAATCACATTTTGATAGATTTCTATAGAGTTGGTTCCTTCTCAACAACCCAAGCATGATCCTTAAATGCTTATTGTGCTCTTATTCTAGGAATATATTAGAATATCATAAAAAAATACTAAGAAAATTTGATCTAGATGCTCCCTGAACACACTCTTCATCATATTCATGAATGTTGCCAAGGCATTGGTCAGTCCAAAAGGTAAGACAATAAACTCATAATGCCCATACCTAGTATTGAAAGCACTCTTGTGAGTATCCTTCTCATGAATTCTTAGCTGATGGTATCTTGATTTCAACTCAATATTTGAGAATATGGTGGCACCATTGATTTGATCAAACAAATCCTCAATCTTGGGTAAAGGGTACCTATTCTTATCAATTACTTTGTTCAACAATTTTTAATCCATGCACAACCTTAGAAAACCATCCTTATTTTGATAAAAAAATAACTAGTGCACCCCATGGGAATACACCAAGTTTAATCAGCCCTTTTTTCTAGCAAGGAGAGTACCCCAATAGGTCCAGGTCACTAAATAATATTTTTCATGGAGAAATAGGTCTCTAGCTCATTCATCCAAGATTTTTCTAAGTCACCCCCATCCTTTTTTTTTGAATTTAGAGGTCTTAACATTCTTCAAATATTTGGATAATTTAACCTCTATAAGAGCCATAACCTTTAACTCATCTAAAGGAGGATTTCCTTCTTGTCTAACCCTCAATATATTTTATTCTGATACACTATGGTTTAGAGCATCTATCTTTATTGATCCATTTTTTCTCTTTGTTTCTCTATTTACTCTTTCAAAAGTGAGACAACATTAGTGAGGTTCTCCACCTCTCTACTAGAATTTTCCAAACTTTGGCTAGCCTTGGCACTATCCTACCTAGCTTTTCTTAGTGGTATCGAAAATCTACTTCTTCCTCTCCTTAAGTTTTACTCCATAGTACTGGCCACTAAAAAATTCCTAGGTTAGGTTGCAGTTCTCCTTCTCATACCTCCTACCTACTAGTTAGTCTCATCCTCCCAATGTACTAACAACTAAATACTATCATCCATTGATAGTATTGATGGACATTCTAACTCCACTTAGAATACCATCTCCTAAGAGAAGGTCTTTTCTACCCATAAGTCATCCATTAAGTCAAATAATCTCTAAGTCCTTTCCAGGAAAGCTTCTAGTCATACAACCTAGAGCTCTAATATGAATTGTAACAACTCCAAAAGCTAACCAACCTGAGATTTTTTTTTTGAAACTTAACAACGTTCACATAAATATCTATGGAATACATATATTGGCTATACTTAGCTACATTTCAAGTCTAATATATCATAAACATCACTCGAGTGGATAGGAGAGGCCAAGCTCTCATAAGTAACTAGGGTTTACCTTGTATACCTTCGCAGTATAGAAGATGCTTTTAAAAGTTCTCCCTATATTTTTGGCATTATCTAAAAATTCATACTTATTGACCTTAGCATTAGGATTATCCCTTATCATCATTTTCGAGAGGGGGACACCAATTCCTTCTTCCAAATCTAAGTCAGCCTATGCTAGATTCATCAGGTGTAATGCCTTAGTCTAGTTTAAATGCAAATCTATGATGAAACATTAAAATTCATGCTTGTCTTCCCCATCTTTGCAATGGGTCTCTAAGAAAAAATCACTCAATGTGATTGTATTCTCATGGATATAGGAACTAAGTGTTCTTACCCCACAACAATCTAGTTAAAAGGGAGAGTTTTAGACAAGGTTACCTTTAGAGCCCTTCCCAAAGAAACCCTCATAATCCCAAGGACAACTCTCTCTCCCTCTCTCATTATACAAGCATTAAAACAATAGAAAATGCATAATGGAAGAAAAATAACATCTTATCTAAAGCTTACAATAAATATAATAAAACATTTAGATCAAATCATTAAATCCAACATCGTGGATAAAACCATAAAATCAATAATCAATGGCATAATGAAAATCAAAGGTCTAGATTTACAAAAATGAATAGTCTTTGTTTCTATTACAATAAACCCTCTTTCACCAAGGGTGTTTTCCAATTAAATCCTTCCTTATATTCCAAGCATGATCTAACATATTCGTCCTTTGGCCTCCATGGTAGTTTTCTAGGAATGTGGGGATCTAAACAACCCATTTTCAAATATGAATGCATTTCTATATGATTTATTTCATAACATCCACAAGTGAAATAAGTCCATCTTTCCTCAAAAATATTTTTCACAAATATTTTAAGTCCTAAGCCTTGCATTCATATGCAAATCAATTCAATATAGCAACACTCAAGCAAAATAAGCTCATACTTCTTTCCAAAATGTTTTCCACAAATATTTTTCAATTTATTTCTCCAACAAAGCCATGATTTTCTATATGATTCAATTCAATAGCACACACAAGCTAAATAAGCCATACTTCATTCCAAAATATTTTCCACAAATATTTTTCAATTTATTTCTCCAAAAAAATTATGCTTTTCTATATGATTCAATTCAATAGAAAACACAAGAAAAATAAGCCCATACTTCTTTCCAAAAATATTTTTCAATTTCTTTCTCCAACAAAACCATGCTTTTCTATATTATTCAATTCAAAAGTAAACACAAGAAAAATAAGCCTATACTTCTTTCCAAAATATTTTCCACAAATATTTTTCAATTTATTTCTCCAACAAAACCATTCATTTCTATATGATTCAATTCAATAACATACACAAACAAAAGAAGTCCACACTTCTTTCTAAAATATTTTCCACAAATATTTTTCAATTTCTTTCTCCAACAAAACCATGTTGTTCTATATGATTCAATTCAATAGCAAATACAAGCAAACGAAGCCCATACTTCTTTCCAAAATATTTTCCATAATTATTTTTCACTTTCTCCAACAAAACCATGATTTTCTATGAGATCCAATTCAATAGAAAATACAAGCAAAGGAAGCCCATACTTCTTTCCATTATTTTTTCCAAAATTATTTTTCAATTTCTTTCTCCAACAAAACCATGATTTTCTATGAGATTCAATTCAATAGCAAACACAAACAAAAGAAGCCCATACTTCTTTCCAAAATATTTTCCACAAGTATTTTTCAATTTATTTCTCCAAAAAAACCATGCTTTTCTATATGATTCAATTCAATAGAAAACACAAGAAAAATAAGCCCATACTTATTTCCAAAATATTTTCCACAAATAGTTTTCAATTTCTTTCTCCAAAAAAACCATGCTTTTCTATATGATTCAATTCAATAGGAAACACAAGCAAAAGAAGTCCATACTTCCTTCCATAAATATTCAAATCAAAAGCCAAATATTTCTAAACACATCAATTTCATAAGCAAAGAAGCCCATACTTCTTTCCAAAATATTTTCAACAAATATTAAGTCCAAAGTCATACATCAATACCATATGTAATTTATCAATCCTTCATTTGCAAGACTATAGATTAATCTATCATTTGATTAAATACCAATCTAATCTATCCTTTGATTATTTGCCAGTATAAAAATTGAAATAAATTAATGTATCTTTTGATTAATTTCCAAACTAATCTATCATATGATTAAATACAATCTAAAGATTAAAATAAATCTATCATTAAATTAATTTCCAAATAATCTATCATTTGATTAATTGCAATCTAAATAATTTTTTTTTTTTGAATTTACATGGTGGAATCGGTAGTCGCCACGAATTCGAGCAGGCTGTCCAACTTTTATGGCCGCCACAGTATTCTGCGTTGTCCACCCTAGAAGCCGCCACATAGATCTTTGCATAGTCTACCCCTATAACCACCATGCCACAATCATTTTAAACCTTTTATGCCGCTGAAAGCACCAGGAAAGGGACAAGCATTCAGTCCGACGATTTCCAATCTAAATATTAAAAGAATTAATCTATCATTAAATTAACTACCAACTAAATTATCATTTTATTAAATGTAAAATAAAACTGAATATTAATTTGTATAAATCCACTAATAGCAAAACCATTGCTATAATCTATCATTATATTGATTATAAAACTAAGTATTAATTAGCATTAATATTTAATTGGATTAACAACAAAGCACATCTAAATTTTAGAAGCAATAATCCATCCTTGATTATTTTCAAGACTAAGATTAATCAAACACTAACATTAGTTTATTGGTAATCCAAATTAACCAATCAATTGATTAAATTACCAAACTAATATAACATTAGTTTGTTTACAATATAAATTAATCAAACATTAGATTACTTTCCAAACTGTTCTAACATTAGTTTAAAACCATGATTGCATCAAGATAAGCTGACATAATATAAGCAGTGAATCCTCAAAGTAGCTAAACCAATGTCCAAGGTTAACCTTCCTAAAACATCAAAGCACAGAGGAAAACCTAATATGATCTCAATGCCACCCATCAAAAAGCTTATCAGAAGGCTAGAAAACCCAACAAAAAATTTAACAAAGAGGCTAACCCTAAATATTACATGCAAGTGCAACCCCACCATGAAAGTGCATAGTGGCATCAACACAAACAAGGAAAAGTCTTGAAAGGTATGCCATTCACACAAACAGGAAACAAGGCAAAACCAAGACTACTCAGGTTAACAAGGTTATGAAAGCTCTCAAGAATGGACACATCGAAGACTAAACAATATAGGAAAGCAAAGCTAAGCTTAAGACAAACACTCACTAACCTAGCACTACATTCTTTCCTATCGTGCATGGAGAACTTGTTTCGAGAGAGCATAAATATCACATGCAAACCCAAGATAACTATCCAACTACAACAAGATTTAGAGGGGTAAACATGAGTGAAACTAAGCAATCAACACAGTAGCACATGAACAAAAGAACAAAATGAAGGAAAACATAAACATGACATCGAGATCTTTGATCCTTCCCTAGACCAAAATTTTCTCAAAGCTAAGACTGACCTCATTTACCCTTTTCATTTCTCAACTCAGATACCACTATGTATGCTCTACCCTTCCT
The DNA here is from genome assembly GCA_028583015.1 of Wollemia nobilis. Taxonomy (NCBI): domain Eukaryota; kingdom Viridiplantae; phylum Streptophyta; class Pinopsida; order Araucariales; family Araucariaceae; genus Wollemia; species Wollemia nobilis. The sequence continues at coordinate 11,300,887 of JAQPPZ010002907.1, read as the reverse complement.
CCTTGCATCCACTTACCTCAACTTAAATAATGTGCTCCTCCTTCTAGCAAGGAAAAACCAAGTTCCACCCATGGAGAGTTCTCATAATGCTCAAGTCGTTTCTCTCTTAGCATCCATTGATATATGGTGTTATCCCCTTTACACACTCAAACAAATAAGAGTGGTATACGTAAATGCACCCTCTATAGTTTGGTACCATCACTCCAAAGCAAGGAGTATTTAGCCCACAAATTCAGAGTTTAAAGACACCCAACAAAATGCCACAACCAAGCAAAAAGTAATGCTCACAAATTAAAGCTCAAATATTCTTTTAAAGGGTTATTTATCAACCTTAGGAAAATAAGGATTATTATCAACCAAGTAATTCTTACAAGAACACACAAGGAGATAATCAAAATTGTCATGCCATATGCAAGAACAAAAGTATTATCTCAAAGTTTCATACCATTATTGTATCCCAAAATGAGTGGCTCCTTATTTAATATAGACATAAGATATCGCCAACCCATGTTAATGAGACTCATTGCAGGCAATTTTCCTAGTCTAATGGTACAAACATGAGCATAAGAAAACCACAATGCATATACATGAAAGGGTATTAATTCATGTTACCCTAAGCTATTTGATGAATGAATGATCGTCATCATTTATTCTTCAATATGGTCTCGCATTCCTTGTAGCTAATTCTCTTGTCCACCCATGAGAGTACCTGATCCTACAACCAATAAGAGCATCATCAGTACCATATTCTTATACAAAATGGACACAATATTAGAATCTTATATCCATAAAAATAATAAAGCTCAGCATTAAAAATTATTTTCTAATACATAGTCTAACTTGAATAGCTAATACTACCAAGGAGATTCATGACATAATACCCCCCTTGCACTAAACACAGTCTATTGTGTTTTTATATAAAACATTACATTTTATCATTATTCATACAAATAAGGAAAATGTCTTTTCATCTCATCCACTTTCTCCCAAGTAGCATTTTTCTCTTAATACCAGTCCCATTGGATCCTACAATGTTCTAGAGTTTGTTTCCTGATAGATTTAGAACAAAAATCTAGAATATTTATTGTCCTTACTTCAATGATCGATAAATCTATCACTCGCACTTTTGAAATATCCCACACATGATTAGAATCACCAATATTTTTCCTAATTAGGGATATGTATAAAGAATCAAGGATCTTTGATAGGTTGGGTGGTAAGGCAAGTTTGTAATCCACCAGACTGTTATTTTTAGTGGTCTCAAAAGGATCAATAAAATGAGGATCCAACTTAGAATACTTGATGACACTCTTCATGGGTTTAACTATTAGGAAAAGTCTACCCTAAAAAATAATTCTCTATATAACACTTCAAATCAGTGTAAGTCTTTTTATGATCAGTGGTTTTCTTAACCCTTTACCTGATCATTCTTAGTTGCTCCATCTCTCTGATCACATCTAGAATGATAACAACCTGATGCTTTGGATCAACCCAATACAGGGGAGTTCTACATATCCTACCATACAAGGCTTCAAATAGGGTAATTTTAAAGGATGTATGGTATCCATTGTTATAAGAAAACTCAACTAGATGCAAAAATTCTTCCCATCAAGACTTTTGATCCATGCAATACATGCAAAGGATGTCTTACAATATTTGCTTTACCATTTCTATTTGACCATCTATTTTTAGATGATATGTATATTTAATACTCAGCTTCATGTCAACTACACGATGAAAGGCCTACCAAAAATCTGATGTAAATCTAAAGTTCTAATATTATATGATCATCGTAGGAAAACCATGCAACCTAAAAATCTCCTTACCAAATCTATTAGCCACTATCAAGGCATTGTCCTTGGTGTTTCTTGGAATAAAATGATCATCCTTGGTCAATTTATCAACCACTATGAGAATTGTGTCATGCTTGTACCTAGTCTTAGGTAAACCAATGATGAAGTCCATAGATATCACTTGCCACTTTTATACTGGTATATCATGTGGGTATAACTGCCCTACTAGATGTCTATGCTCAACTTTCACCCTCTGGCATTACAAACATCTTGCCACAACATTGGTGATATATTTCTTTATTATTGACCAATAGAAGGTCCTACTCATGTTCTCCTTCATTTTTACCCCTCTTGGGTGAGAGGAGTAAGGAGATCTATGCACCTCTTTCGTGATCCATTTCCTTAAATCACCAATTTTAGGGATCACCACCCTATCCTTAAAACATAAAAGTCCATCCTTTATGCAAAAATCCTAATTCTCTTTAGGATTTACTTCCACCTTGTTCTAAATTTCACTACAATACTAGTCCTATGCTTGCATATACTTGATTTGACCCATTAAGTCCACATGACAACGGGTAAAAGTGACTATATGTATTCTTCTACTCAAGGCATCAAAAACCTTATTTTCCTTGCCCTTGATATATTCTATACAAAAATCATATTCTGTTAAGAAATCAATCTACCTTCTTTACCTCACATTGAGAATTAGTTGGGTAAAGATATACCTTAAGCTCTAATGGTTGGTCCTTAACTCAAAAGGCTTCCCCAAAAAATAATGCTACCAAATATTAAGGGTATTCACTATAGTTGCTAGTTCCAAATCATGCATAGCATAGTTGACCTCATGCTTATTGATTTTCCTAATTCATGCTACGAATGAATAATCCTGGGAAAGAAATCCTCCCAAACCTTCCAAAGAAGCACAATACAGACTAAAAATTCCCTTGTGGATTTGGAATCTTGAGAATGGGTGTAGTAATAATATTCTATTTAAGAAACTCAAAAGTGGATTTGTAGTTGTTCATCTATTTATATTCATTTTCTTTTCTTTGAAGGTTAGTTATGGAGTAGGTTATATTAAAAAATTCCTTTACAAACCATCTATAATACCCTATCAAGTTGATGAAGCTCCACACTTCAAGCACATTAGTAGGATGTGACTAGCTTCAAAATGACCTATATATTCTTAGGATCAATTGCTATCACTTCTATAGATATACTGTCCTAGAAACTATACCTTTGGAACATAAAAATTACATTTTGATATATTTCGATAGAGTTTGTTCCTTCTCAACAACCTGAGTACAATACTTAAATGCCTATCATGATCTTCCTTATTTTGGGAATATATCATAATATCATACAATAATACTAAGATAAACTGATCTAGATGCTCTCTAAACACACTGTTCATCATATTCATGAATATTTCCAAGAAATTGGTCAGTCCAAAAGGTAAGACAATCAACTCATTATGCCCATACCTAGTCTTAAAAATAGTCTTGTGAGTATCCTCATGGATTCTTAGCTGATGGTATCCTGATTTCAAGTCAATATTTGAGAATATGGTGGCACCCTTGAGTTGATAAAATAAATTCTCAATCTTAGGAAAGGGTATCTATTCTTAACAATTGCTTTATTCAACATTTTGTAATCTATGCACAACCTTAGTAAACCATCCTTATTTTTGATAAAAATAACTTGTGCACCCCATGGTGATACACCAATTTTGATCAACCATTTTTTTAGCAAGGAGAGTGTCCTAATAGGTCCATGTCACTGAAGAATAGTTTTCATGGAGAAATAAGTCTCTAGCTCATTCATCCAAGCTTCAGTTGAATCACCCCATCCTTTTTGGTGAATTTAAAGGTCTTGTACCTATAATATCCTTAACATCTTGCTCATATGAATAAGGGTTTCCTTATTATCTAACAATCAAGATTTTTTATTCTAACTCACTATGGTTTAGAGCATATATATTTATTGATCCATTTGTTCTCTTTGTTTCTCTATTTTCTCTTGCAAAAGTGATACAATAGTAATGAAGTTCTCCACCTCTCTACTAGAATTCCCTAAATGTTTCCTAGGGGGGCTAGCCTTGGCACTATACTTCCTAGCCTATCTTTGTGGTATGAAAGATCTACATCTTCCTATCCTTAAGTTTGGTTCCATAGTCCTAGCCACACCAAAATTCCTAGGTTAGATTGTAGTTCTCCTTCTCGTACCTCCTACCTACTAGTTAGTCACATCCTCCCAATGTACTAACAATTAAATACTATCATTCATTGATAGTATTGATGGACATTCTAACTCCACTTAGAATACCATTTCCTAAGATAAGGTCTTTTCTACCCAAAAGTCATTCATTAAGTCAAAAGATCTCTATGTCATTTCAAGGGAAGGTTCTAGTCCTATGATCTAGAGCTCTAATACCAATTGTAACAACCCCAAAAGCTAACCAACCCAAGAGATTTTTTGGAACTTAACAAAGTTCACATAAGTATCCATGGAATGCATATATTTACTAGACATCACTTGAGTGGATAGGAGAGGCTAAGCTCCTATAAGTAATTGGGGTTTACCTCATATACCTCCATGGTATAGAGGATGCTTTTAAAATATCTCCTCATATTTTTGGCATTCTCCATGAATGTAAAGTTATTGACCTTAGAATTAGGATTATCCCTTCTCAGCATCTTAGAGAAGGGGACACCAATTCCTTATTCCAAATCTAAGTCAATCTATAGTCTAGTTTAAATGCACCTCTTAGGTGATACCTTAAATTTCATGCTTGTCTTCCCCATCTTTGCAATGGGTCTCTAAGAAACAATCACTCCACATGATTATCTTCTCATGAACATAGGAACTAGGTTTTGCTACCCTACAACAATCCAATTAAAATGGAGAGTTTTAGATAAGGTTACCTTTAGAGCCCTTCCCAAAGAAAACCCCCTAAGACCAAGGATAACTCTCTCTCAGTCTCTCATTATGCAAGCATTAAAACAAGAGAAACTCTAGAATGGAACCAAAATATCATCTTATCTCAAGATTTCAATAAATATAATGAAACCTTTAGATCAAAGCATTAAATCCAACATCATGGATAAAACCATAAAATCAATAATCAATGGCATCATGAAAATCAAATATCTAGATTTACAAAATGAATACTCTTTATTTCTATTACAATAAAACCTCTTTCACCAAGAGTGGTTTTCCATTAAATCCTTACTCATATTCCAAGCATGATCTAACATGTTCTTCCTTTGGCCTCCATGGTAGTTTTATAGGAATTTTGGGATCAAAAAAACTCATTTGTAGGTATGAATGCATTTCTATATGATTTATTTCATAACATCCACAAGTGAAAGGAGCCCATATTTTCAAAAAAATTGATTTTCACAAATATTTTAAATTCCAAGCCTTGCATTCCTATGCAAATCAATTCAATATAGAAACACTCAAGCAAAAGAATATTATACTTCTTTCCAAAATATTTTCCACAAATATTTTTCAATTCTTTCTCCAACAAAACCATGCATTTATATATGATTTCTGTTGGGAGTATAATGAAAGATATGAGATAATATTGATACATGAATGATTACAATATATAGGCATAAGCCTATATGCAAGACATGACAAGTGTCAATAAAACTTACAAGTGTCAAACTAAAGAGGCATAGTGCACTTTAATTCTAACATCGCCCCTTAAAGTGCACTATCCTAACTAAAAATAAGTCAACATTAGGTAACATTTCCCCTTAATGTTGAATTCTCTAGAAGAAAACTATCGTCCTCCTTTATTTCTGATTTGGTCTAGGCTCTTGATATTTGTGCTTGGCTCTCCACTGTAAATAATGCTAGATCAATGGTGTATACATATCGGTATGTTGCCACAGGGTCAGCCACATCCACGGGTCTGTTGCCGTTGGGTCAACCATCTAAGTGCCTCAGGGTCAGTCACTTCCATGGTTATGTTGCCTCTGTAGGTCACTGACTAGATTCACCATGAATATCAAATCCCTCCTGATGGTGAAATCAATCTAGAATGTGTTGGTCTCTACCAAAAATGCACCTTAATACAAAAATAAATACAAGCCATGAAATACAATAAAATGAGCCATAGAATCCAAATGTGGAGGAGAAGAAAGAAGAAATAAGAATAGAAGAGAATCTTCTGAAGTGTCTTCATCTGTAGTCTTCAGAAGTTGATATGAAAAAGTCCTTGGATAGATTCTAGGGTGTCTATGTCTATAGTCCCTAGAGTAAGTGTCCTTATTGTGACCTCCTCATCCCATCGTAATACATGGGTAACCAACCACTACATCCACTAGGTGTTGTAGGGAAGGTGACTGGATACTAGGATCACTTATTTTGCCTTAGGAGTGTCAGGTACAACCAAGAGTGCACTACAAGGTACAACAACTTTGAGGCTAAAAATATAGAATAAATAGCCTCAAAATGAAAATAGGACACCGCCAATGTGTCCATCTCAAAAAAACCTTTCTGATGACTATAAATACCCCTATGCTCCGCTATCAATGGGACCTTCATTTACTTGAAAAATAACATGCCTCTTAATTTCCCTCTCATAAAAAATATTCCAAAATCTTATTTGGAATTATTACATTAGCCTTGATAAAAAAATACCATAAAGTGGAACATAAAAAATGAATACAGGAATTACTTACGTTTTTATCCCTTTGAGGAGGGCAACCCATCTTGACATGGTACATATAATATAGTCATATCGAATCAAATTAATACTGCCAACCATACATTGACCATCTCCGTGAGGTCAAACAAAACATGGGACCTGTGCCCACTAAAGGTATTTAATAAAATGCAATACCATGTCTATAAATTAAAAGGATACCCCCACTAATAAAATGAGCCCCTATGATATCATCATTTAAAAAAAATATTTAAATAAGAGTGAATACTGTAGACACCTAAATCACGTAAATAGGATAAGACTATCAGTGCATCACATATGCCTTCTTATAGATAACATATGACCCTATTGGGCACCCCTCTATGCTGACAAAAGGCTTCCAAAATCCTCCAAAACTTAGTTTAGAGGGTTCCTAGCAGTCTAGGGTATTTTTTGGGCTCCTACTGGTGGCCGTCCCACCTAGGGACGACCATAGTTGGTGACCGTACCACCCAGGGAGGACCATCAGCAACCATCCGTGGGTGGGATGACCCCTAACTAGACCCTTGAAAAAGTCAAAGGATGCGCTAAATGGTAATCCAAGACTGCCAATAGTGCATCCAATCACCCCAGATTGATTGGGGACCTGCTAATGGACTGCATGATAGTAGATTGAGATCCCCAAAGGGGCAAATTTCCACTTTCTAATAAAATGACATGATTAGGACATGTGGAATCACCTGCCTCGCATGGCAGAATATGCAATTTTTCCCTATATGCCCTTTTGGGCTATAAAAGGAGGCCCAAACCTCCATTTCAAAAAGGAGAGAAGGAGAATTTGAGCAATGAAGTGCTTCCCAATTCTATCCCTACTTGTCTCCAACATTTTGCAAACCTAAATCCACCTTTGCCTTAGCCTTGAAACCCTCTTAATATGAAGGCAATTTCAAGGGGAAATAGGCTCAAACCACCAAACCAAAACCATCCAAATTGGAGTATACTTTTCTCCATATGTCTACAACACCCTCACCCTATTTTAGACCAATTACCAAGGCCATAGGTGATAAAACTAAGGTAATTTTATAACCGTCCCACCTGGGGATGGCTAGCAGTTAGCCCATGGCACTCATAGGCATTGCCATAAAATAAGTAGGAATTTTAGATAAATTCATCCATAGTACCATTAAGAATGTCCTAAGGAACCTATGGTCCAAATTGTAAGTGATTTGGAGGAGTTTTGATGCAGGTTTGGTGATTCCCAATGATGCAGGTCTATCTGGCTCACCTCGGGATGAAAAATAGTTAGGCATAGTTTCACCCTTGATATTTCCCCTAAAGTTGCTTATTTGTATTCAAATCATCTTTATATATTCATATTTTCTTGTCTTCTCTATGCATATAAAGGTTAGATATTCTCTTTCCAAAATTGTGCATTAATTAGATCAGAAGAAATAAATAAAAGAACAGTAGACTTTCTACTTTTTATATGGTTTGATTGCTTGCCACTTGCCCAAAAAGGGTTAAGTTCATATAGGCTTTTAAGTTTTGTGCTTTCCTTTTATGCTACTAATCAATTCTAAAAGTAAAACACACATTCATGCATTTAGTCAAAAATCATTGAGTGTTGTATTGTTTTCATTCAAATATTATTAAAAGGAACCCCAAAAATAAAGTTTTATCTTAACATCAATGGATTTGGGCTCTCATATCCAACTTGTTGATCGAGACCAATAGTGGATGTAATTACCACTCGATTGGCTCATGAGAAAGAGTACTATCGGGACCCGTATGTGGCCATGACCAACACAAGATATGTCCTAACTATGAAAAATAGCATTCATTCCTCTTTAGAGGGGTGTATCATTGCATACGGGGTGCTGGGTGAGGGTTGGTAGTACCTATGCTACCTCGTTGGATATGGATTTCATCCCCATATTTGACTTATGCGAGTATATAGGTGGAATCCTTTAAACATTTGAGAATATCATCCAACGCAATATCAAACACGAGAAAAGGATTTTCTTTATAAAGCAACACATCTTGAAACACATAAAACAATTTTAGGGATTCACATTTAAATATTTAAAGGAGATAATCATTTGTTTTCTTGTGTGTTTCTATTGATTGTGTATTTGAATCTATAAAACTAAAAAGAAATAATAATGTTGCCTACTTTAGGTATTTCTTTATTGTTTGGGTAGTCAACCCAAGATCCTTGATCTGGGGGTCAAACCCTAATAATAAGTAAAAATCTACTTTTGATTCTGCATCCAATGGATCAAGAATCGTGCAAAACGGAGCTATAACAAAAAAAATATTTTGGTTTTATTTTTACTCTATTTTTGACCCTCCCAAAAAAAAAACCTACACTCAAATAGCCATAAAATGGTCTAGACAACTCCAAAATTTTCCAAATTTGTTTTGGTGTCTTATCTAGATCCTTCTGCATCTCTCCTAGAAATTTTGAGTCCTAACTCTTTATGGTTCAAAAATTCCCAAAAAAATCCCAAAGGTGAGCATTTCTCCACAGGCCCTGGTTGGCCAAATATTCCAAAAATACAAAATTTTGACCCAAAAATTAGTTTTTGGAGACCTAGTCCATTGTGATCAGCTCATCATACTGATTTTTTTGATATATAACACTTATAAAATTTTTTGGAAGTTAAAATTTTCTTTAGTGTAGGGTTCCCTTCAAGGTTTGCCTAGTCAATGCATCATGACAACTATGCATAGCCGAGCTCAATCATGAGCCTATGAAGTTGAAAACTATAGGAGAGGTCATGAGCATCATAGTTATAAGTATGAGGATCTCCCCCCACATAGGGAACATGACTATATACCTAGGGTAGGGTTAAATGATCATCTTAAGCTTCCAAAGAACCCTTCCTTTGGGTACCAAAACCTAGACGAGTATGATACTCGTCATAGTAGGCAAGTTAATTCTTCCCAACCATTCCTCACTCATAAAATAAGACCTGAGGAATATCCTAATTACCATTTATCACATTATTCTATGCAACCATGAGGTACCTCTACCAAGAGAACACCAATGGGTTATTCATGTGATCAGGTGGACTCTTCGATTATCCAACACCGATTCCAAGCCCAAACCAAAGATAATAAACCTAGAAAAAGGCCTATTAGGGAAGTCTACACTCCCTCTACACCACCTAGAACTCCCATCCAAAAAGTGATAGCAATCCAAAAGAGGCCTATGTGAAGTTTGCATACATCATCAACCAACATGACCATGGGAGAGTTAATACAAGGATTCTCAAAGTATCAAGAAAATTTCATGAAGGTTTTAAATTCTATCGAATTACAACATCATGATTCTAATTCTTTCACCAAATTTGTGGGATACATAAAAATGCACAAAGATCCTATTATATCCTTTCGAAATCAGGATATCAAACCTAGGTCTACCAATTTACCAGACTCTCCTTTACACATCATCATGTGCATCAATAGGATCCCCTCTAAGTGAGTTTTGATTGATATAGGTTCCACAATAAATATTATTACCACAAGTGCACTAAAGCACCTCAAAATCCCATCTTCGCACATTGCAAGATCCAATTTCACCTTGAAAGCATTTAATGATGCTTTGTCCTCCACTATAGGCACCATAATCCTACCAGTTCAAGTGGGGCAAAAGACTATACCTACATTATTCTATATCTTGGAAGGTGAAAGAATATATAACATATTGTTAGGATTACCTTGGATAAGAGACATGAGTGCATCCCCTCTCTTGTACATCAATGTCTTAAATACATTCATGAAGGTCAGGTCCATGTGGTTGATGCTGACCCAGACCCCTTCAAGTATTACAATAAGGATGATCATCCAAAAGAGTCTACTCATCCATCCACAACTTTGGATACTAAACTCAATGATATTATCCAAATTCTAGATTCAACCCCATAGTTAGTTGTGAAGTTACCTTCACCACCATCGCCAGTACCATCCTCTGTTTCTTCAAACGAGGGAGAGTCAAAAAGGCTAACCAAAAAAGCTCTCTTAGACATTTTTGACACATTAGAATATGACCTTCCTACTCCTATCAACAAGGAGGAACCAATGGTGGATATAGAAGAATTAGATCATATCATACCATCTTCATCCACCAAACTTGAGGACACAAGTCACTTGACCAATCCTGAACTTGATGAATGCATAGAACATGATGTTAAACTCATGCATATCATTGAATTTATCAAGGATCTAGGATTTCCTCCTATCGAGTTGCCACCCATTGATAGCATTTATGATGCACCCCCTGAGCATGGGGGTAAATTAGTTCACCTTGGACAAGTCTATGATGAACCTATAACTGGTCCAAGTGCCAATGCATCTTCCCATGAGTTTGTGGGAATGATCAATGTGATGAAGAAGAACCAAAGTCCTCTTAATTTATCTAGACCACTTGTGACTCCATCCAACATTCCATCCATAACACGAGATATCATTGATGTATTTAGGCACATTTACTCCATATCATTCAACATATTAACAAAAGCAAGAACAAGTGTACCCACTACAACAAAGTGGAGATAATATAGCTACCACAATTGAACACTATGAGGTAGAACAAGAGCATGAGTTAAATCAAGAACAAGAGCATGTGGATATACTCACTACCCACAATCATCATGAACCATCTGTATTTACTCAGATGATTTTGGATAGGCTAGTCAATGTTGAGTTACAAGTGAGTTACCAATATAATGACTCACAACAGATCTTGAATCGAATCGTAAGCATTGAGTTACAATTGAGTCATTCAAAATCTCAACCCCTTGATTGTCAGGATCAACCTCCTCCTATGCAATCCAATTTTAAGTCTCAATAGAAGCAGGGACAAAGGAAACAACACCATCAACCTCACACGTATACACCATTACCTAAATATTTGGTGTCACTATTTAATTGATTATGTGAGGCTAAGGTTATCACATTGCCAGATATCCACCCTTTGGATACTAATAGATACAAACCAATGTGGTATAAAGAGAGCCAACAGTATCCTTATCATCAAGTGAATGGTCATAACATTAAGTCATGTATCACCTTCAAGAATAAGGTACAGGATATGCTTGACAAGAATGATATTCAAATAAACAATCAACAAATTAACATAGTTCAAAATCTATTACCTATAAATAAGAGTCAAGAAGAGCAACCTAAACAGGTGACTAAGATGCATACAACCTCGTCACCTCATAAAATGTGGTGACCATATTCACCTCGTTTAAAGCATCAACATCACACTTGGACTCCATTAGCTGAGTCCATGTCAACCATATTTCACAACTTGCAAGAAGCAAAGGCAATCATCTTGCCAGATATACCCCTAATCAATCCAAATAGGTCTAGACTAGACGATATAGGGAGGATAAATCTGGCATCTATCACCGAATAAGAGGGCATGACATTAGCAATTGTCATAATTTTAGACATGTGGTCCAAGATATTATTGATAGGGAAGTTGTATCCACAAGCGGGTCACTCATGTTACCCCATCAAGATAGTGGTATTACCCATAAACCTTTGCCACAACAGGGGGAGTTATTCTATATCACTTCTCCTAGCCAAGCCAATAATAATGCATCAAACATAGTATATACTGGGGGTATCCAAGGTGTCACACCTTCCCCACTATCTACATCACAAAAAATGAAGCAAATTGAGGATCCCAAAGGTATTGCACCTTCCTCGCTTCCTTTGATCACCACAAATGCTGGGGGGACACAAGGTATTGCACCTTCCTCCTAGAATCACAAAGTAATCAAAGTTACAAAAGGCTCCAAAGGCATCCATAAGCCCTTTGGTCATCTCCAAATTCCTCTAGGCAGTCGTAGACACTTTCTAAGTGTCGTTGCCCGCTTAGGTCACCCTAAAGGCTCCTAGCAATCTTTGACCATCTAGGTCACATAAAAAATCTCCTAGACTATCTATGATTGTCTAGGTCAACCTTAAATGCTCCAAAGGCATCCATAAGCCCTTTGGTCACAACCAAATTCCCCTAGGCAGTCATAGACACTTTCCAAGTGTCGTTACCCACCTAGATCACCCTAAAGGCTCCTAGCGGTTTTTTACCATCTAGGTCACATAAAAAATCCCCTAGACTATCTACGATCATATAGGTCAACCCTAAAATCTCCAAAGGCATATATAAGACCTTTGGTAACCTTCAAATATTCCTAGATGGTCCATGATCATCTAGGTCCACCCAAAATACCCCTACGTGGTCTATGACCATTTAGGTCAAGCTAAAGCGTTCCTAGGCAGTCTACAACTATCTAGGTCAAACCTAAATACTCCAAAGGCATCTATAAGCCCTTTGGTCACCCAAAAATCCCCAATGGCATTCATTAAGCCCATTTTTCAACCTATACATATATATACATATCTCAAAAATAACAAAAAAAAATCATTAAAACCATCAAAATACAAAAATATTGCATTATATTGCATTTCTCATCACTTGCATTATAATCATAGTTGCATTAGGCATACTCATCATTGCATTATGTATCATTCCAAATTGATCATATATGTCTAGCACCAGGTCTGTACATTAGGCATCTGGTAAAAATTCAGTGTATCATATGACAAGTCATACCACCTGTTTACATTACATATACCATTTACATTATATGTCTATTTTCTATCACTTAGCCATTGTTAATAAACATAGTTAAAGTTTTTGGTCACTCAACCATATCTAGTTGTCTTCTCAAATTTTGTAGAAAGCTAGCATGATTTTTAGAAGGTAGAATCCTACTTAGATAATGCTTGGTATACATCAAAATCCCAACACAATTTTCACATTAATAAATCCAAGTCTAGCGCAAGGAAAGATGAAAACTATGAAGTGGTCTAGGTTGCTTTAAGCGAAAAGGTTTTCCTGATCATCCCCCTGTGTGAATGGTTCAAATATGCTGAGAATTGAAAAAATGACAAGTTCCTCCTTACCCAAAATCCCTTACCCTACACTGGGGTAAGTATCCTAAAGAAAGAAAATCAGTAATGATTATTATCCCCCCAGTATTGAAAACATACATTGCCCTACACTGGGGCAAGTATCTCAAAGAAATATTCCACAAAAAATAGTGATTATTATCAATCCTAAATATACATAAAGAAATAGTGATTATCATCACTAGGAAAAGCAAAAAGAAACAGTGGTTCTCACCACTATTAAAATCCCTTGCTCTCCAAATCAAAACGAGCAAAATTCCCTTGAGAAATTCAAAGAAGGAAAGGGAGTCTTGAACTTGAATCCCTGGAATTCTCAGCATTAGAGAACCATAAGGTTATCCTCATTATAGGTTTGGTGGATAGCCTTATTTTCAATGGCGGTAACCTCCCGCATGACGATATGTCTATCACTTAAGCAACTTGCTTAGGTATAGACCAATGTTTGAATGTGGATGAGCTAGTTTTTTGTAACCTAGATTACCTAGTGGTCTAATCCAACTAAGTACAAAACTCAGGATAATGAGACTTGTAGAATGATCTCTAATGCCTATGGGCTAAGTGAATCCCATTTGCACTAGGGTAATATTATGTGTTATCATGGTAATGAACTCATGTGCACACACAAGGATATTGATTATCTTGGTTATATTAGTAGGTGCATACTTTGTTAAAAGATATTGTATAGTTATTATATGACTTTTAATTAGGTAACTAGAGTGTTTGAGTCTCTTCAAAACTATAAAATAATATCATATCACATTACATTATCCATTCTATTTTACATCATGTTGTCACATGTTTGTCAAAATTACAATGTCCATCAAATAAAGTGTTATAATAACATGAAAATAATCAAGATACATTTTATATAGTCTATGGTGCTAGCATATAATGCGTAAAATAGTCATTTTAAATCCATCATACAAAAATTAAATCTACTCAATAATTAATTTCAATCATACACATTTAAAACTTTTGTTTATTAAGTGATATTCATGATCTATGATAGATACCGGTTAAATATTAGCAATAATATTTAGACATCCACTGACTATTTTATGCATATATCTTAATTTACAAAAGAATATAGAGAACACATAAACATCTACATATCATCAGCTCAAATCATATGATCAATACATGCATCCATGTTAGACATCCATCATAGCATCATAAAATATAAGCATTGCATACATCTTATAAAGCAATAAGGAAACATGATGATAATAAAAAAACTCATATATACATCCATATGTATGAGACCAAAAGATATATCATAATCCAAAAACTGCCTATGGGCTATAATAAAGTGGGTCCTCAGACCTCACACTCCAAAAATCAAAAATCAAAAACATCAAAAAAACAAAAAAAAAAATGGGCCAACAACCCACCAAAAACAAGACAGAATGGTCAATAAAATAGAAGGGGTCAATACTGAACCCATAGTATTTTTGGATGCATCAAAAGAATCTAGTTTAGTCCCCAAGAAGGCCTCCATGGATGGACCACTCCACAAAAATGAGATATTTGGCCTTTTGACTCCAAAACTATTCATCAAAACAGTCAAAAATCACCTCCGAACAGGTATTTAGTACCATGGGCAAAATAAAGAGTTGCCCCAAGTTAGTCATATGTGTCAAGTGACTCATCGCTTTAGGATTTTTTATGCCCTCATTGACTCGTCACTTGAGGACGTAGTCATAATAACAAACTCAAAAATCAAATCAACATTAAAACACTCAAAAGTGTAAATTCCATGCATTCAAAAGAATCTTGGATAAAATAAATTTTCAAGCCCATGCTGGGGCAAAGAATCAGCATAAGAAACAAGAAAATAGACTTGATCTCATTGAAACCTCAGGAATTGACCCATGTAAAGGTTTACAAGAACACAAGGTACCAAGACCTAGTATGCCCTAAGCCCCATAAGACTGTTACTATAGCACGTCTGAAAGGTATACCCAAAATCGATCCTTTGACTATGTCAATAGAAAGGATTCCAAGAATGTATGCTTTTCCACAATGGAGAAATCCAAAGTTTATCAGGTTAATGAACAATCTTAATCATTTGATGATTTAGTGATCTATTTTGCTCAGCTTTATTGCACATAGTGCATCCCAAAATGGGGCATCTGTAGACACCTAAATCGTTTAAATTGGATAAGACTATCAATGCATCACATATGGTCTCTTATCAAAAACATATGGCCCTATTGGGCACCCCTCTAGGCTAGAAAAAGGCTTTCAAAATCCTCCAAAAATTAGTTTGGAGGGTTCCTAGCAATCTAGGGCAGTTTTTGGGCTCCTACTGGTGGTCGTACCACCTAGGGACAACCATAGTTGGTGACCGTCCCACCTAGGGATGGCCATCAAAAATTGTCCCTGGGTGGGACGACCCCTAACCTAACCCTTGAAAAAGTCAAAGGACATGCTAAATGGTAATAAAATACTACCATTAGCGTGTCCAATCACCCAAAATTGATTGGGGACCTGCTATTGGATAGTGAGGCAGTTGATTGGGAGCCCCAAAGAGGTAACCTTCTCTCACCCACCAAATGACATGATGAGGACATGTGGAATCACCTGCATTGCATGGCAGAAGATGCCATTTTGCCCTAGATGCTCTTTTGGGCTATAAAAGGATGCCCAAAACTCCATTTAAAAAAAATAGAGAAGGAGAATTTGAGCAACAAAGTGTTTCCCAATTCTATCCCTACTTTTGTCCAAATTTTGCAAACCTAAATCCGCCTTTGCCTTGGCCTTGAAACCCTCTTCATCCAAAGGTGATTTCAGGGGCAAATAGGCTCAAACCATCAAACCAAAACCAACAAAATTGGAGTATACTTTTTCCCAATCTATCGACAACACCCTCACCCTATTTTGGACCAATTCCCAAGGCCATAGGTGACAAAACTAAGGTAGTTTTGTAACTGTCCCACCTAGGGATGGCTAGCAGTCAGCCCATGGAACTCATAGGGATGACCACAAAATAAGTAGGAATTTTAGAGAAATTCCTCCATAGTCCCCTTAATAATATACTAAGGAACCTATGGTCCAAATTTTAAGCGATTTGGAGGAGTTTTGATGCAGGTTTGGTGATCCCCAATGTTGCAGGTCTATCTGGCTCACCCCGGGATGGCCAACAGTTAAGCATAGTTTCACCCTTGATCTTGCCCCCAAAGTTGCTTATTTGTATTCAAATCATATTTATATATTCATGATTATTGTAGATCAATTTTTACATATGTAGATCACTTTGTTTGGTTGTAGCATATGTCTCTTTTGCTATATTTTCAAGGTTTTCTTCATTATATGAAACAGGTGCTATTAACCCCATTTTAAGCCCTTGTGTGTAGGTGCAGGTATTCTACGTAGGAGGAAGGAGCTAAGAATACCAGAAGAACAGGTTGAAGGATAGCTCTCAATCATGGGATGCGAGTTTTACAAAGACCAACCATAGTTTACACCATTTTGAGACCTCTTTCAAGGGACTAGATCCCTTGAACATTGTAATGGAATTTGTATCAATTTGTAAAATCCCTCAAGGGGATATTTGTAATCTTATATTTGAAGTTATACATTGATTAAATAGAAGGAGAAATCCACCATTTGGTCATACATTTGCTTCACTTTCATAGATTACAAGTTTATGTGTTATTTCCCTTTGAATGCTTCTATATTGTTATACATTGCAATGAATGCCCTTAAGGTGATGTAGTAAATTTTGTATCTACAAATACAACTCAGATCTGCAACTCCATGCAGCTACAACAAGCACTCCACCTATTCAGTTTCTTCCCACCACTAGTCTACTTGATGTCACCATTCTCCATCACGCGATCAACAAATAACATCTCATCAGGGATCGCTTTCATCTTGTCAAATTTTCAAACTGTGCATAGAAATCAATAAATCTATGTTATATGGCCAACACAATTCATGAGTGGGCACTCCACACTCCACGGCTCATTCCTGGATGCCAAAAGTCCTCCATACACTTCACCAACTATGAGCTTTAGATTCTAAACTGCCCAAATCTTTGGGGTGCACTATGAATGCCCAATTGTCATCCATTAACTATGCCTCCCACATCGATTTAATATTATCCATCATAGGCACGATATCTTCATGAGGGTAAAACTTGTTCTTTATCTAGATCTGACATCAACCGCACCATAATGGAGTTGTTGCATTCTCAGCAAATTTATCGAGAAATATTGTAGTCATCACTATCAGTCTTCTTAAAAGAACCACCTTGGTAGAAATCACGTTGTTGTGCAAGGGAAACAATGATGAAGCCACACTATTTTTATTCAATCTTGGTAAACTGTATACGTGAAACAAACAGAGTCGACTGATTTTGCCTCACATGTATGGTAAACTAGTGCAATGCATTTAATAACCATACTTTTAAACTACATAGGAGATAAAAGCGCATCATGCACACACTGTGACATGCTACCACCAACGTGCCATGCTACCACCAGCAGATCTCAACTTCATAAAAAAATGGGCACGAACAAATAGCAATGCCCTCCACTGTAGACTCCCAACCGCTTTACAGTTCACATCACTATTTTGCTCATACAACTGTCATTAATTTACGCATACTATCCCGCTCACCATGATCATTTCTTGAAAAAACACATATCTGCATCCACCATGATGAAAAAATAGTAGAGAAAAATATATCCATGCACAATATATTTTGTGGGATAGAAACCGCAACTCAAATGCATATGAAATAATATGATAGGGTTCATCTATCTTCATCATTGGTAATAAAATCAACATCGTTACCCATCTTGCAGACTGCTCAACTCAAATGCATGATCGCAACTCATGTTCAAGATCCTTATAAAGAGACCACCAGCATGTTTTATCTGTCAGATCATCGCTCCAGGCTAGAAGAATTCATAAACGTTGCCTTCCAATGCAGAAGAAGAGTGAGTCTACACGGTGATCTCCTCACAAAAATAATTAGCAAAAATTTAATCATTGGTTTCTCCCATGCACAATGTACATAGGTAGTGGTGGTGAATACATCCACTAATATTCAACAAAAATGTAGTATAGACCAAGCTATTCGACTCCACCAAATTGCAAGGTGAATCACACCATCAAGGTGAACCACACCAGCAAGGCGAACCGCATAAGCATGAAATAGACTCTCCCCTTAATGTATTGATGTGGAGATAAACAACAACATAAAAAACTATTCTTAATGAAAACTCTTTGCCTCAACAAAATATTTTAAATTTTTCTACATAGTATAACATGGCCAATGCCAAAATTCCAAGGAGAGTAGTTCTTAAATGATAATACAGAATGACATATATTATTAAACTGTCGCATGCATGAATGAGGACATCTTTGGCAACATTCTTGTTCCATCACAACTAGAGTGATTATTTCTCCATCTACCAAACGGGCACTTTTACAACAACTATTTCAAGCATCTACGCCTTCATGGAGGATATCATGCATGCGAATATCTGCCAATCTGCATGGAGCTTGAAGTTTCCATTTTCCACCTTGCACCACCATCAATACCGCTGCAGCAGTCGTTTCCTTCTCTGCCTACTATCTTCATTGTTGTCCATATTCAGTTCATTAACCACATCATCCACGCAGATCACGGGTAAATCATATTATTTTGAATAATCATCATCCCATAATGCTCATTAATACAACATTATCGTCACATGTCGCCTTCATCCCACGTTGTTGTTGCACGTTCGCACGCGAAAAAAAAAAACACTGCTAGCTTCTAGTGTAATCCAGTGTTTCCATACACTAGAAATAATTTCTAGGCATTACTTTTGTGTCCACAAGCCATCATAATACCGTCTACAACAATTGTCAAGATTTTACAATATCCAAATGCTTCGGACACATAGAGCACAACTTGTTCTACTGCATCGGGGGAACCAATTGCCAAGGCCATAAATGAATTCCATGGTCATGAAAGTCATATTGATAAAAAAAATTATAATTTTCTTGGATCCCAATCATGCTAAACACAAGCGAGACCAAATTGGATTCACCGTCGCTCACTAGCTCATGGCGATAACATTCGCTACCTGCGCACATGTGGTGGCATGGCTATTGTATTGCCTGCATGTAAGGAATATTTATTTTTCTTCTAACTCCCACTGGAGTAAACATATTACATGTTAGCATAAAAACTCAAACTAATAAAAAAACTTCATAAATAACTCCCAATCACGATGAAACCCTATAGCTCACCTAGTATCCCGTTTTTTGTTTCTCTATGGAGAAACTACTTCTTCGGATGGATACATAGGGAAAAAATAACAGGAATTAATTTTCTAAGCTTCTGGTTTCTGATCCATCCATCAAGGTATGGATAGCATACTCCCTAGCTTGAATAAAAAAATGGGATAAAATGAAGGGAAAAAAAATGGGGGGGGGGGAAGAATTAGGGGGGATTTCCATGAGGAAAATCCCCCCTCAATATCACAAGCTCAGGAGAGTGCCTAAATATTTGATACCAAATTTTGGGACTATAATGAAAGAGATGAGATAATATTAATACATGAATGATTACAATATATGGGCATAAGCCTATATGCAATACATGACAAGTGTCAATAAAAATGACTAGTGTCAACTAAGGAGGCATAGTGCACTTTAATTCTAACAATTTCATTCAATAGCAAACACAAACAAAAGAAGCCCATACTTCTTTCCAAAATGTTTTCCATAAATATTTTTTAATTTATTTCTCCAAAATAACCATGCTTTTCTATATGATTTAGTTCAATAGAAAACACAATCAAAAGAAGCCTATACTTCTTTCCAAAATATTTTCCACAAATATTTGTCATTTTCTTTCTCCAACAAAACCATGCTTTTTTATATGATTCAATTCAATAGCAAACACAAGAAAAATAAGCCCATACTTATTTCCAAAATATTTTCCATAAATATTTTTCAATTTATTTCTCCAACAAAACCATGCTTTTCTATATGATTCAATTAAATAACAAACACAAACAAAATAAGACCATACTTCTTTCCAAAATATTTTCCATAAATATTTTTCAATTTATTTCTCCAACAAAACCATGCTTTTCTATATGATTCAATGTTGGAAATATTGAGTTGTCATTGATGTCAAAAGGTGCATGGTATTCAAGGCAGAAATATTCTTCAAGGGTGTGAAGTTTACAAGGTTGGACAATATATCGATTGTGTCAAGAATAAAGAGAATATTATAAGAGGGACAAAGGTTTAAAAGTTTCTTGGACAAAAATAAGGATAAAGGTTTAAAAAGTTGCTTGGGACAAAAAGGTTTATATATCACAAGAGAGAGACAATGTTTTAAAAATATAAATAGTTATAATATTTAAATTCTAAATTTAAATATTATAAAACAAAAGAGTTTGAAAAATAAAAAGACACAAAAAATTGAAAATAAATTAAGCCAACCTTTCAGAATGAAATCAAAGGAAATTGAAAGCATATATATACATGGCATTATTAAACATTGGAGTGGAATGAAAAATTGCAATTGAAAATCCATCATCGTGCATGCGAATGGTAGGAAGAAAATGTAGAGGAGAAGACAGTGAAAATTGAGGCAAAGACAAACATAGAGAAATAACAAAGTGTGTACATGAGGTTTCATTTGCTAGGATAGGCTAGTTGGTAGTGTGGCTTTGCATGGAGTGTTGTTGGATAGGAGGTCACAGGGTTGAATCTAGTCACCGTCGTTTTTTGTTAAGTTTTGCTGAATGAGGAAGACTTGGATAAATATCACTATGATAACCTTTGGTTTCAACTACTAAGGTAACCCGTATGGTTGTTGGCTTTGTGTGGAGCACTGTTGGGCAAGAGGTCATGGGATCGAATTAGGTCGATGCCATTTTTTATGAGGTTTTTCTATCGATAAAAGCACAAGGACACAAATATATATCGGGTGCCTCCTTATTGGTCTTAGCTGTCGTGCTAGCATAAATAGTCATAAAGTGCTTGGGAAAGCACTACATTTTGTGAGGTCAGGGTTTCGTTTCTTAGCTATGCAAAGGTATTAATTTTTTTATTAAATTTAATTTTGAAGGAAAAATAAAGGTCAATGTGTTACCATAAGAAATTATGATTTTTGTAAATTAGAAACGAGAGTTATAAGGTGTATGATGGTCAAGTTTATTTGTATTTTTGCATGTTATAAAAAGGAGAAATAATGTGTAATTGTAATTAATGTTATATTGTATTTGGAATATTATAAAAAGGGGATATAAGTTTTTTTGTTATTAATAAAGCTTTATTTTGAGAGTTTCAAAAAGGAAGCTATAAGGTATTATTCTTTTTAAGTTTTATTATGCACATTTTTGGTAGGGGTTTTTAATGTGAATGATTTGATATCTATTCAAGAAAGAGAGATTTTCTAACCAATTTTGAAGTGGCAAAATTAAAGAAAATTATTTTTGTCAAGGCACATGCAAAAGAAGACTATCATCATTGAGGTAGATTTAGAGGTATGGTGATTTAATTCCTTTCTCAAGGGTGGTTTTTTTTAAGGAAAATATTTTTGGTGTCATATGGTTGGAGGTATAAGGATTGATTTGATGTGCATTAGTGTTGATTGAAATTGGAAATAAATGTGCAAAGATTATAGGTCAAATTTGTGAGTAAACTTGTGCATTGGTCTTGATTGAAATTGGGAGTAAATGTACAAAGGTTATGTGTCAGATTTGTGAGTAAACTTGTGTATTAGTTTTGATTGATATTGAGAGTAAATATGCAAGGGTTATAGAACATATTTGAAAGTAAAAGTTGTGCATTGTGTATGATTGAATTTGGGAGTAGATGAGCATGGCAAATTTGTGGATTGTTATATTTGGTTTTGGGTATAGATGAGCATTGTTTGTATGCAAGATTTTGAATCAAATTTGAGCAATTTTTTTGAGCATATTTGAGAAGATTTGTGAGCAGGATTGAGAAAAATTATGAGCAGGATTGAGTAGGCTTTGTGAGCAAAGTTGAGCAGAGTTGTGAGCAGATTTGAGCAAGTTTTGTGAGTAGATATGAGCAGAATTGTGAGTAGGTTTTAGAGTAGATTAGAGAAAATAAGATTGGTGTCTCCTGTGGATTTATTTCCATGAACCAGAGTAGAGGAGATTAGTTTCTCCTATGTATTGGGGTCCACAAACATTGTAATAGAGAATTGGTTTGGTTCCCATAAAATTTTGTTGAGAAAATTCATAAGAAATATTTCTCTATGGATGTGGCCCACATTAGGCAAACCACATTGAATCTATGTATCTTATGTGTGTGGTGATTTGTGCATTGTTTCATTATTGCAATTGATAATATTGGATGATATTGCTTTGGAAAGAAAAGTAGAAGTTTTATCTTATACGGTTCACCCTCCCTCTTAGTATAAGTTTGTGTTCTTCATTCAATTCAATAGCAAACACAATCAAAATAAGCCCATACTTATTTCCAAATTATTTTCCACTAATATTCAAAATAAAATCCAAATATTTCTAAACACATAAATTCCATAAGCAAATAAGCCCATACTTCTTTCCAAAATATTTTTCACAAATATTAAGTCCAAATCCATACATCAATACCATATCTAATTAATCAATCCATCATTAGCAAGTCTTGTCTTTCATTTGCAAGACTACAGATTAATCTATCATTTGATTAAATACCAATCTAATCTATCCTTTGATTAATTATCAATCTAAAAATTGAGATAAATTAATCTATCATTTGATTAATTGCTAAACTAATCTATCATTTAATTAATTGCAATCTAAATATTAAAATAATTAATCTATCATTAAATTAATTGCCAACTAATATAACATTTGATTAATTTAAAAACCAAAGTTACATTAATCTATCATTTGATTACATGTAAAATAAAACTAAAGATTAATTGTATAAATACATTAATAGCAAAACCATTTCTATAATCTATCATTAGATTGATTATAAAACTAAATATTAAATAGTATTAGTATTTCATTGGATTAACAACAAAGCACATCTAAATTTTAGAAGCAATAATCCATCCTTTGATTATTTGTAAAACTAATATTAATCAAACACTAACATTAGTTTATTGGTAATCAAAACTAATCAATCAATTTATTAAATTATCAAACTAATCTAACATTTGTTTGTTTGCAATATAAATTAATTGAATATCCTATTACTTTCCAAACTATTTAAACATTAGTTTTAAACTTTTCTAAGATATTTTTAATTGATATTAGTTTTAAGAAATGCTATGAAGGATTTGATATTGTAGCTAGTTCAGGTCAATTATTGATGGTGAATCATGATAATTATTACTTTGGAAGCATCTAATTTACCTATCCAATAGGCCTTTTTTATTGTATTTCTACTTGGACGAGGTCTCCTTTGTTTTGTAGCGATCCTCTCTAGGGATATTTTTGGGGGGTTGATCCTTTTGCTCCCTAATGGTTTCTATTCTCAGGAAATATGCTTGGTTATTGCCCTCACCCTTGCTCTTTGGGATTGGGGTTTTATTATTTGCATTTTTCCCTTCCAGTATTACGAAAAAGTGGAGCAAGATCTTTTGTGCCTCTAAAAGAAAATTTAAATAAAAATTATCCTTTATGTCGTATAGGGTGGTGCGCTAGTCTATGTTGTATCAAGGTGTTATCTTTCTCTTTTGTTCTCCTGGGTGGCTGTTGGTTTTAGTTTTTATTATTTTTACCTTGGATGATGGCATGTGCTTAATTGAACTTCTCTTTCTATGCCTGATCTAATGTAAAATATTTTGGGACCTTTCAAAACCCTACTTTTTCACCATTAATATAAAAAAATCATTATAATATTAAACCATCACTTTTATTAACAAGTTTTAAAATACTTATAAATCCAACCCACTTTTAAAAAGAGGATTTTTTTAAAGGAATAAAATAAGCAACCCATCAAATATCTCTCTTTTCTTTCTATTTTTAATTAATTTTTTTCCAAAACCAATAAAACTTGGTGTATATGGCTTGTTGTTTAGTTTATTTTATTCTCTAATTTCTTAAAGATATCTCTTCCATATACCTCTTTATATATACTATGGCTATCACAAGGATAATAATCATTTGTCATAAATATTTCAAGTTCTAGTGTCTTATTTAACTAATTTTGCTATCTATTATGTGTTAGACTATTAACAAATTTTAAACTACACTTTTTTTTTTCTAGAGAAAAAAGGGTTATACTTGGGTCCCCCACACTTGAAAAATCATAACTCTCTCCTTTATATATTTAGATTTTACAAACATATTCAACTCTTATCTCAATTGAGTTGCCATAGCTAGATACCTACATCATTATTCATGAGAAGTTTAAATTCTTGACTCTCATTTTTTGGAACTTCAATTTTGTGTGAATACAAATATTCCAAAAGTTAGCATATTTCTTGAATTTTTTATACAATTGCCTTCACAATAGCAATAATTTACCTCTATTATATATGCATTGCATATTAGTAGAGTAATATTTCTAAAAATTTATGCTATCATAGTTTGCTTTACCAGGCCTAGATTGCTAGTTTCCTTCCTAAAGCATAAGTGCAACTACAAGAATTGTAATAAATAGTTTATATGAAAACACATTAATGTTATATAATAAACTATATATTACCAATGGAAAAAATTAATGTAAATCTTAATAATTACTTGATTTAGAGAGTCAACATTTTCTTGTTAGCTTCAACTAAACTTACTGCTTTTCCTAACCATGAATAAAAGGAATTTAACTTCATGATCCTAAATGAAAATCCATTTATTAGATATTCTATTTATCCATTTATTTCCTTCCATTGACATATGTGTAAACTTTATTTCTTCAAACTTTGTGAGAAGGTCTTGTATTTACACAATTATGTCTTGTATGTTCCATGGAGCCTTTGCTTTCCTGAAAATTATATTTATTACTAATAGTGAATCACCTTCCATCCATACTCTATTCCATTTTTATTTTCTACATATTTTTAACCCTCAAGAACCCCCTAATCTTTGGCTTCATTATTTGTCTTAAATCCACTATTGAAGCATAATTAGAAAAAAAATATCATCCCTATTATTTCTAATCATTCTTCCTCCTAGTCTTGGATTTCATTTAGATGATCCATAGAAATTTAATTTAACCAACCCCACTTCTAGTGGTTTCCACTTTATTCTGTACCTTCTTTTTATTTCTCCTATACACAACATCATAATTTTATTTGATGAATTGACTACATCTATCTCTTCAATATTAGAGATCTGGTGAGTTGGGAGGGTTTTTTTAGATTCCTCTATGGCTAAAAAAATATTCCTTTTCATTGCTTCTAAATTGCTTTAAATTCCTTTAGATATAATTTTATTCCTTTTCGACCATACAATTTAAATTATTGTATCTTTTGTTATATCCTAGACTATCTATATAGAATCACTTTTAAAAGTTCCCTTTCATTACTTTAATCATTCTTTGATCCTTCCATTCATCATCAAACATTTATCAAACATATTAAGAATTCATTACCATAGTTTCCATACTACTGAGCAGTGTCCCAAGAGATGTTCTATACTCTCCTTTATACATAGAATACATTTTGAGGGGCCATCAAAATCCATTTTCATAAGGTTATACCAAGACTAAATTCTTCTATAATCTACTAGACCAACAAACATTTGACTTTAGGAATGCTCAGGCTATCCCAAATATCTCTCCACATTCATGCAATATTCCTATTTTATTGGTGCATTACATTATATCTAATTCTTATTATGTATTCTCTTGAGCTATTCAACTTCCAAATTAGCTTATCCTCAACTCCCCTTAAAATAATCACTATTGTTATCTTTCTGCACAAGTACTTCTTAGCATCAATGTCTTGTATAAACCCTTCTTTCGATTTGCATCTTCCTTCCTAATCCTTATACATAATTCTTGAAAGTATGTCACCATATTTATCTTGAAGTAATATCTTCCATGACTTCAAAATAGTATCTAAGTTAAGTGGTATTTTATCGCACCAAGTATACATCCAAATATATATATATTTTCTCTAGTTCCCACCTACCCATATTGGATATCTAATCACTAGATCAATTGATTTTTAAAATGTTTCATAGTACAAAACCATTTGGTAGTGAGAATGCAATACATATTAAGCTTTAAGTCATTGGTCTCAACGTACTTAGAAGAATTCTTGTCCATTGTATTTGACTCTTTTTATACCATATCTAAATTACTTTTCCTATAAGAATTAATTTTGCATTCTTAAACTTTAAATTTAACTTTTTAGTTAGTTTGTAATATTCTTTAACAATATTTCAATATTAAATAAAATTTACATTCCATTTAAAAAACCCACACAGGAGTAAACCATGAGTAAACCATAGTAAGATACAAAATGATAGACAAATAAAAGCAAATGACCTCCACAACTGAGAACCTACCACTCAGTTCCAATAAGGCATTTGAATCCGGGCCATTACCTACAAGGCTCTCCCTAACTAGGATCTTGAACTCCTAAAGGATTTCAAACAATTCCTTGTACTCTTCAAGGAGGGAATCTACTTGATTCAGGACAAAGGAGATGGTCTTGGCCACCCGACCGAGAGTCTTGAGGAGGTCCTGAATCTCTTGAATGTGTCCACGATCAAAGAGATTAGGAAATTTTGTTACACGAGAGGCTAGGAGGGGAGCCTACATAGAGGTCCCTTCATTTTGGATCAATTTTCTTATCAGTTTGTCCTTCCTAGCCTAAAACAAGAGGGAGTCATTCAAGACGTTGTCAAGGATGAGTGGACCTTCTGCTTGCTACTACCTACCTTGGTGTAAATGAGATATCGATGGGGTTCAGATCTTTGAGACCCCCGAGTCTCTTTTGCCCTAGTTGTAGGTGTTGGAGTGTAGTTAGGAGGAGGGAAATCAGGACATCACCCCTAGTTTCATCTCTAGCATTGGCTGGTTTTTTGATAATGAGGGTAGGTCCAATAGGCATCATCGCTCATCGATTCTACTCCGCCACTTAGAACCTGAATAGCACATGATGAAGGCCTTGGTGGATGGGGGAGGAGGAGACACCTCTCTTAACATTGAGCACAAACCTCTCCATTGAACAAAACGTATATTCTATAATATTTATTGATTTATTCCCTTTGATGTGGTTCAAGAACGCGATATGAAAGCTTCGCAGAATCACATTCATATTATCGAGTGTAAAGTACTGTAACACCATTATCATCACCATGTCCCATAATTTTGGTAGTGACTCCCTGACTATACCTCCTTTTCTTTTCTGAGGAACTCTCCTTTGTCCCTGAACAGGGCTAATTCACATTAAAGGGAGTGTTTCTCTTGATTGATGATTTCCCCATCGTTGGGGAGCCCAATTACTTCTACCAAGAGGTTCGTCGTAACTGTGAATACCATATCACAAACAACATGTCCCCCATTCTACAAACAGAAAAAATCCATGGAAAGGTCTAGCTTAGTCCCATTGAACAATTGCAAGAAACTAAGGAAGCCATTATCCCTGAAAATATCTTCAACCAAAGGAGTTAGTTGAAGAGATACAGGCTCGATTTCGGCCATGATGAGGGTGCAATGACAACGAGAGAGACAAAGAATAGGGAGGTGGTAAAAATGATAACGATGAGGGTGATGAAGGTGAAAATAAATCCAAGGAATCTCTCTAGAAGAGTCCCCTGCCCAAAATGACTCATGCTCCAAATCATCCAAACTAGGTAAAAATCAAGGGACACAGGGAAAAATGCACATCAACCAACAAGGAGGTCCAGGTGGAGGGGAGCACTAGTGACAGAATTACTAGTGAGGAGGGTAGATGGGAATGAATCATAAGGATTGGGATTATTATCCATAGTGGATAGGCAAACAGAGTGGATAACCACAAAGCAGGTGACAATGCCCACCACCACGGGGACAACAAGCCAAAACCACCCTCCCAATTTGAAGCTGATAGCGCACCTTGCAAAAAAACCATCGTAGAGGTCGTGATGAGTTAATAAGAAATAGTTGATAACAAAGGAGTGGACGAAACACCAATAGGACATAGATATCATTGCGCTGAACCGATCAAGGATGCTGGAATGGGGAGGTAAATATTCCCAATGGATATGCATCCTTTTTTATGCCAAAAAGGAAGGTGGTGTAGTTTTCAAGGTAAACTATGCTGATGCTAAACTTCTCCAGATTCCATGTGAACCCAATATTGTGGAAAATCTCCCAACCTTGGCCTGATAAGTGGCTAAAAATGTGAAGGGAAAGATTAGGAAGATTTTCTTAATGAAGGCTAATGCGATGAAGATTCGCATGTGAGGTACAATTGGAGTCAAAGCTAAAAGTGCCATGGTGGAAATGCACCACGTTAGTTCTGGACTGAATAATTGATTTGCTTAGGTGGATGTGAGATTGACACCTAAGGTTTCTTACCTTGGTCCACATCACCTTATTGATTGGTGAAGTCAGTATTACTAGCATTGATGATTTCTTGGGGGAAGAAGTCCCTCCAAACCCTAAGGCTAGACTCTAAAATCCTAATATTGGCTAACTGGTCAGCCACTCAGTTCCCCTCCCTATAGGTGTGGGTCACCCTTGAGCATGAGAAGGAGTGCAAGAGATGAGTGGCCTTAGTGATCATACTCAAGGTGTTCCACGAGGTGGTGGAGGATCCAAAAGAGAGACTGGTGATTACATTCCTAGAGTCACCTTCCACCACAATGTTGGGAGCCTACAAACTATGGATGAGGATAACTCCTTGATAGAGAGCTCTAGCCTTAGAAAAGTGGCTAAATTTGAATCCTAGATTCTCTGCATAGGCCAAAAGTATATTACCCTTGTGATCACAGATGATACCTCCTGCTCTTACTACATCTCGGTTTCCTTTGGCTGCCCCATAAAATTTTAGATTGAGGAATATAGAAGGGTGAGGAGACCATATGACCAAGGAGCAATCGACCTTAGTGGGAGCCTACTTACATATGCCTTCCAGGATGCTGAGACTAGAAACTACGAGGAATTCAACGTGAGGCTTAGGGTCTCCTTTCTCCTGGGTGATCATCACACTTTTGGTAGCCACAGAATGGATCCTGTTGAGAACATGGTTCTCCTTGTGGGATGAATCCTTGAACGCATGGGCATTATGCTCTTGCCAGATCTCCCATAGGAATTGGGGGAGGCAAAAGGACCAAAATGTCCTTAGACAATGTACTCTAAAAAAAATTGACCACTAGGCACAAAGATCACTAAGCCAAAATGGAGGGTCCTAGGAGAGGCTGACAGAGGAGAACAGGGAGGAGAGGATAGATTGGAAAAAATGACAGGATGTGAAAATATGCTAGGTAGACTCACCATCCGAGAGGCATAGGTAACAGTGGTTGGGGAGAGACAGACCACAATGATGGAGGTTAGGGATAGTTAGGATCTTATCCTGAACAGACAACCACTAAAAAAAGTTGACTTTAGGGATCATATGGGGATTTCATATAAGCTTAGAAGGGAACCAAGGAGGGTCAGGATTCTCAGATAGGGCATAGGATGACTTGACTAAAAAGAGGCTAGAGGAGGATGGAACCCATAGGATGGAATCATCAATTGGATATGAGGGGATGACACAAAGGTAGAGAAGATCAAAGAGGGTAAGAGAGGATAGCTTCTGCTCTGTTGAGAGGCCAATAGACAATAAAGGCTTTTAATAAATGCTCTCTAGGAGGATGAAATTACTAACCTTATGCCCAAAAAAATAGTCTATCATTGACTTCAAGCACACCAAATCCTCCCTATCCTGAAGTGGGAAGCTGCCCAGCCAAGGGTCGCTCCAGAAGCTAATCCTCACACCATTTTCTAGCTTCCATTTGATACCCTTTTGAAGGATATGCTTAGTCTTGAGAATAGATTTCCAAGTCGCAGATCCTCAAATGGGACTGGGATCATCCAAAAATTTATGGTTGTACCATAAATATTTTTCCTTAATGATGGATATCCACAGGGAGTTTTCGTTGGTGAGGATTCACCAACCTTGTTTGGCGATGAGTGCCAGGTTCATATTACAAAATTTTTGGAGTCCAATGCCACCATACTCCTTCCTAGAGCAAATTTGGTTCTAAGCCACCAGATGAATCTACTACTTGTTTTTTGATCCTGACTAGAGAAATTTCCTTTGGAGATGCTCGATGCAATTGCAAAATTCGATGGGGATCAGGAAAATAGATAGGAAGAATATGAGAATGCTTTGAAGGGTGGCTTTGACCAGGGTGGCTTTGACCAGGGTGGCTTTGCCTACTTGACTGAGGAGGATACCCTTCTAGCTAGACAACTTCTTATGGATGCACTCAATGGTGGGATTCCAAAGGGATTTCCTGGATTGGGCTCCAAAGAGGGGGAATTAGAGGTATGAGGTAGGGAGGGTGCCTATTGATCATCCAATGGTGGCAGAAATTTGAATTTGGCATCTAGACGAAGTGTTGAAAAAGTAGATCTTGCTTTTATCAAAGTTTACCTTTTGACCTATCATAGTCTCAAAGGCCAGGAGGATGGATTTGATGCGCTACGCTTAGGGGACCGAGGTTCGAGTGTAGCCAGGATAGTATCATTGACGAACTGTTGGTGGGATATCACCTAGAGGGAGAAAGAAGCTTTAATGCCAAATATGGATCTTGTTAGAATATACATTATATCCTAAGTTGTTACTAGGATAAATTTATGTGGCTGAGATTAACTCAGGTTGTTATGATCCGATGGATCAGATTGTACACCTTTGCTATTTAAGCAAGGTCTTTGTCATTGAATAATATCAAGTATTCTACTTTTTCTAACATGGTATCAAAGTGGGCTTTCCCTACCCTATGAGCCTGAGGAGCTTTTCCTCATAGGGGATTTCCCTCATGGAAATCTCCCCCTTTTTTTCCATTTTTTTTTGAAGGAGTATTCTATCCACCTTTTTGATGGATCAGAAACCAAATGGTTAAAAATTAGGAGGTAATATTTTTTATTGTTTTTAGGGTTTGCATTATCGACCAATATCGGGCTCTATATAGCAGCATAATGTATTATGTTGTTCTACAACCTCATATCATAGATGAGGTAGCCATAGCAATAGCAGAGCCTCGATAACAACAAATATGTAAATCCAGTTTCCCTCTACCTGTTGTTGCATTTTCTTGGAGGGTTTTTATTCCTTCTCATCTTCATCGTCGGAGGGTTCATTGAAGCGAGAACAAATTATAAAGATCTTGTGATCGATAGAGGAGATCAGTTTGTTGATCATGGTGTCTATTGTTAATTTGAGATTGGCTATAGTATCTCTAATCCGGTGGGTGATAGCTAAAAAATGATCTTTCAATGCAACAGCGTTAACCTCGCATCTGTTCTCGAAAGACCAATCATCGACTACAGCACATGTTTTTGACATACCACAACTTCTAGCTAGATCTAATGATCTAAAGTTTAAAGCCACTCTCCCTCTACATGATGTGTGAAGGCTAGTTTTGGATCTGAATAAATGCTCAAGAAGCGCCATTACTAAATTAATTGAATATCATATTACTTTCCAAACTATTTAAACATTAGTTTTAAACTTTTCTAAGATATTTTTAATTGATATTATTTTTAAGAAATGTTATGAAGGTTTTGATATTGTAGCTAGTTCAGGTCAATTATTGATGGTGAATCATGATAATTATTGCTTTGGAAGCATCTAATTTACATATCCAATAGGCATTTTTTATTGTCTTTCTACTTGGACGAGGTCTCCTTTGTTTTGTAATGATCCTCTCTCTAGGGATATTTTTGGGGGGTTGATCCTTTTGCTCCCTAATGGTTTCCATTCTCAGGAAATATGCTTGGTGTATTGCCCTCACCCTTGCTCTTTGGTATTGGGGTTTTATTATTTGCATTTTTCCCTTCCAGTATTACGAAAAAGTGGAGCAAGATCTTTTGTGCCTCTGAAAGAAAAATCAAACAAAAATTCTCCTTTATGTCGTATAGGGTGGTGCGCTGGTCTATGTTGTATCAAGGTGTTATATTTCTCTTTTGTTCTCTTGGGTGGGTGTTGGTTTTAGTTTTTATTATTTTTTCCTTGGAGGATGGCATGTGCTTAATTGAACTTCTCTTTCTATGCCTGCTCTAATGTAAAATATTTTGGGACCTTTCAAAACCCTACTTTTTCACCATTAATATAAAAAAATCATTATAATATTAACCATCACTTTTATTAACAAGTTTTAAAATACTTATAAATCCAACCCACTTTTAAAAAGAGGATTTTTTTAAAGGAATAAAATAAGCAACCCATCAAATATCTCTCTTTTATTTCTATTTTTAATTAATTTTTTTCCAAAACCAATAAAACTTGGTGTAAATGGCTTGTTGTTTAGTTTATTTTATTCTCTAATTTCTTAAAGATATCTCTTCCATATACCTCTTTATATATACTATGGCTATCACAAGGATAATAATCATTTGTCATAAATATTTCAAGTTCTAGTGTCTTATTTAACAAATTTTGCTATCTATTATGTGTTAGACTATTAACAAATTTTAAACTACACTTTTTTTTTTCTAGAGAACAAAGGGTTATACTTGGGTCCCCCACGCTTGAAAAATCATAACTCTCTCCTTTATATCTTTAGAGTTTACAAATATATTCAAATATTATCTCAATTGAGTTGCCATAGCTAGATACCTACATCATTATTCATGAGAAGTTTAAATTCTTGACTTCCATTTTTTGGAACTTCAATTTTGTGTGAATACAAATATTCCAAAAGTTAACATCTTTCTTGAAATTTTTATACAATAGCCTTCACAATAGCAATACTTTACCTCTATTATATATGCATTGCATATTAGTAGAGTAATATTTCTAAAACTTTATGCTATCATAGTTTGCTTTACCAGGTCTAGATTGCTAGTTTCCTTCCTAAAGCATAAGTGCAACTACAAGAATTATAATAAATAGTTTATATGAAAACACATTAATGTTATATAAAAAACTATATATTACCAATGGAAAACATTAATGTAAATCTTAATAATTACTTGATTTAGAGAGTCAAAATTTTCTTGTTAGCTTCAGCTAAACTTACTGCTTTTCCTAACCATGAATAAAAGGAATTTTAACTTCATGATCCTCAATTAAAATCCCTTTATTGGATATTCTATTTATCCATTTATTTCCTTCCCTTGACATATGTGTAAACTTTATTTCTTCAAACTTTGTGAGAAGGTCTTGTATTTACACAATTATGTCTTGTATGTTCCATGGAGCCTTTGCTTTCCTGAAAATTATATTTATTACTAATAGTGAATCACCTTACATCCATACTCTATTCCATTTTGTTTTTCTACATATTTTTAACCCTCAAGAACCCCCTAAGCTTTGGCTTCATTATTTGTCTTAAATACACTATTGAAGCATAATTAGAAAAAAAATATCATCCCTATTATTTCTAATTATTCTTCCTCCTAGTCTTGGATTTCCTTTAGATGATCCATAAAAATTTAATTTAACCAACCCCACTTCTAGTGGTTTCCACTTTATTCTCTATCTTATTTTTATTTCTCCTATACACATCATAATTTTATTTGATGAATTGACTACATCTATCAAGGTTAGTTGCTTCAAGATTTAGAGATTTGGTGAGTTGAGAGGGTTTTTTTAGATTCCTCTATGGCTAAAAAAATATTCCTTTTCATTGCTTCTAAATTGCTTTAATTTCCTTTAGATATGATTTTATTCCTTTTCGACCATACAATTTAAAGTATTGTATATTTTGTTATATCCTAGACCATCTATATAGAATCACTTTTAAAAGTTCTCTTTCATTACTTTAATCATTCTTTGATTCTTCCATTCATCATCAAACATTTATCAAACATATTAAGAATTCATTACCATAGTTTCCATACTACTGAGTAGTGTCCCAAGAGATGGTCTATACTCTCCTTTATACATAGAATACATTCTGAGGGACCATCAAAATCCATTTTCATAAGGTTATCCCAAGACTAAATTCTTCTATAATCTACTAGCCCAACAAACATTTGACTTTAGGAATGCTCAGGCTATCCCAAATATCTCTCCACATTCATGCAATATTCCTATTTTATTGGTGCATTACATTATATCTAATTCTTATTATGTATTCTCTTGAGCTATTCAACTTCCAAATTAGCTTATCCTCAACTCCCCTTAAAATAATCACTATTGTTATCTTTCTGCACAAGTACTTCTTAGCATCAATGTTTTGTATAAACCCTTCTTTCGATTTGCATCTTCCTTCCTAATCCTTATACATAATTCTTGAAAGTATGTCACCATATTTATCTTGAAGTAATATCTTCCATGACTTCAAAATAGTATCTAAGTTAAGTGGTTTTTTATCACATGAAGTATCCATCCAAATATATATATTTTTTCTCTAGTTCCCACCTACCCATATTGGATATTTAATCACTAGATTAATTGATTTTTAAAATTTTTCATAGTACAAAACCATTTGGTAGTGAGAATGCAATACATATTAATCTTTAAGTCATTGGTATCAACGTACTTAGAAGAATTCTTGTCCATTGTATTTGACTCTTTTTATACCATATCTAAATTACTTTTCCTCTAACAATTAATTTTGCATTCTTAAACTTTAAATTTAACTTTTTAGTTAGTTTGTAATATTTTTCAACAATATTTCAATATTAAATAAAATTTACATTCCATTTTAAAAACCCATATAAAACTCATATTTTTTTGTACAATAGAGATACCATAAAGACAAAAAGTCATTGGGCTCTCCTAACGGAGACCCAAGTTCAATTCATAGGGAGGGTGGCCCCATGTGCCTCCACCTTTTCAACCTATTCAAAAAAAATTACCTCTAAATACCTTTATTTATGCTTTTTATAAATAAAAGAGTAATTTTTAAATTTAAGTAAATAATCACTACCTTAATTTTTTTTTTATTGGTGAAAAAGGGTTTTGAAAGGGTCTCGTAACCTTTTACAATGTTCAAAAAAATAACAAAAGCTTCGAAGAGACTATCCGCCAATAGGCCAACATCCCTATCACTAACCTAGAGAACCTACTGATGTAGGAACAAAATGCCCACACAGAGGCAACCATAAACTACCAAAATAGCCCTCACTGGGGTATGGTTTGGAAACAAAAACTTCCCATGTAGGGGTAAACCATAGTAAAAGATAAAATGATAGAAAAAGAAAATAAAATGACCCCCACAACTGAGAACCCACCACTCAGTTCCAATCATGCATTCGGATCCAGGCCATTACCTGTAGGGTTCTCCCTAACTAGGATCTTTAACTCCTTGAGGATTTCAAATTGTTCCTTGTACTCTTCAAGGAGGGAATATGCTTGATTCAGGATGAAGGAGATGGTCTTGGCCACCCGACCGAGAGTCTTGAGGAGGTCTTGAATCTCTTGAATGTGCCCACGATCAAAGATATTAGGGAAGTTTATCACACGATAGGTTAGGAGGGGATCCTACATAGAGCTCCCTTCATTTTGGATCAATTTTCTTGTCGGTTTGTCCTTCCTAGCCTAAAATAAAAGGGACTCACTCAAGACGTCGTCAATGATGAGTGGACCTTCTGCTTGCTACTACCTGCCTTGGTGTAAATGAGATATCGATGGGGTTCAGATATTTGAGACCCTAGAGTCTCTTTTGCCCTAGTTGTAGGTGTTGGCGTGTAGTTGGGAGGGGGGAAATTAGGACATCACCCCCAGTTTCATCTCTAGCATTGGTTGGTTTTTTGATAATGAGGTCAGGTCCAATAGGCATCATCGCTCACTGATTCTAATCTACCACTACGAACTTGAATATCACATGATGAAGGCCTTGGTGGAGGGGGGAGGAGGAGACACCTCTCTTAAAATTGAGCACAGACCTCTCCATCGAACAAAACATATATTCTAGAATATTGATTGATTTATTCCTTTTGAGGTGGTTCAAGAACATGATATGAAAGCTTCATAGAATCACATTCAGATTATCGAGTGTAAAGTACTATAACACCATTATCATCACCATGTCCCATAATTTTGGTAGCGTCTCCCTGACTATACCTCATTTTCTTTGTCGAGGAACTCTCCTTTGTTCCTGAACAGGGCTAATTCGCCTTAAAGGGAGTTTTTCTCTCGATTGATGATTTCCCCATTGTTGGGGAGGCCAATTACTTCTACCAAGAGGTCAATCGTAACTGTGAATCCCATATCACAAACAACAACATGTCCCCCATTCTAAAAATGGAAAAAATCCATGGAAAGGTCTAGCTTAGTCCCATTGAACAATTACAAGAAACTATGGAGGCCATTATCCCTGAAAATATCTTCAACCAAAGGAGTTAGTTGAAGAGATATAGGCTCTATTTAGGCCATGACGAGGGTTCAACGACAATGAGATAGACAAAGAACATGGAGGTGACAAAAATGATAACAATGAGGGTGATGAAGGTGAAAATAAATCCAAGGAAGCTCTCTAGAAGAGTCCCCTTCCAAAGATAACTCATGCTCCAAATCATCCAGACTAGGTAAAAATCAAGGGATACAAGGGAAAAGGCATGCCAACCAACAAGGAGGTCCAGGTGGAGGGGAGCATTGGTGACAGAATTACCGATGAGGAGGGCAGATGGGAACGGATCATGATGATTGGTATTATTATCCATGATGGATAGGCAAACAGAGTGGATACCCATGAAGCAGGTGACAACGCCCACCACCACGAGGACAACAATCCAAAACCACCCTCCCAATCTGAAGCTGATAGTGCACCTTGCCAAAAAACCATCGTAGAGGTCGCGATGAGTCAATAAGAAATAGTTGATAACAAGGGAGTGGACGAAACACCAATAGGACATAGATATCATTGCGCTGAATTTATTGAGGATGCTGGAATGGGGAGATAAATATTCCCAATGGATATGCATCCTTTTTTATGCCAAAAAGGAAGGTGGTGTAGTTTTCAAGGTAAACTATGTTGATGCTGAACTTCTCCAGATTCCATGTGAACCCAATATTGTGGAAAATCTCCCAACCTTGGCCTGATAAGTGGCTAAAACTGTGAAGGCAAAGATTAGGAATATTTTCTTGATGAAGGCTAATGCGATGAAGATTCGCATGTGAGGTGCAATTGGAGTAAAAGATAAAAGTGCCATGGTGGAAATACGCCACGTTGGCTCTGAACTAAATATTCGATCTGCTTAGGTGGATGTGAGATTGACACCTAAGGTTTCTTACCTTGGTCCACATCACCTTACTGATTGGTGAAGTCAGTATTACTAGCATTGATGATTGCTTAGGGGAAGAAGTCCCTCCAAAACCTAAGGCTAGACTCTAAAATCCTAATATTGGCTAACTGGTCAGCCACTCGGTTCCCCACCCTATAGGTGTGGGTCACCCTTGAGCATGATAATGAGTGCAAGAGATGAGTGGCCTCAGTGATCATACTCAAGGTGTTCCATGAGGTGGTGGAGGATCCAAAAGAGAGACTGGTGATTGCATTCCTAGAGTCACCTTCCACCATAATGTTGGGATCCTGTAAACTATGGATGAGGATAACTCCTTGATAGAGAGCTCTAGCCTTAGCAAAGTGGCTAAATTTGAATCTCATATTCTCTACATAGGCCAGAAAGATATTACCCTTGTGATCCTGGATGATGCTTCCTGATATTGCTACATCTAGGTTTCTTTTGGCTGCCCCATAAAATTTTAGATTGAGGAATCCAGAAGGGGGAAGAGACCATATGACCAAGGAGTAATCGAAATTAGTGGTAGCCTACTTATAGATGCCTTCTAGGATGCTGAGACTGGAAACTAGGAGGAATTCAGCGTGAGGCTCAGGGTCTCCTTTCCCCTGGGTGATTGTCACACTTTTGGTAGCCACAAAATGGATCCTGTTGAGAACATGGTTCTCCTTGTGGGATGAATCCTTGAAGGCATGGGCATTGCACTCTCACAAGATCTCCCATAGGAAGTGGGGGAGACCAAAGGATCAAAATGTCCTTAGACAGTGTACTCTAAAAGAAATTGACCACTACGCACAAAGATCACTGAACCAAAAGGGAGGGGACCAGGAGAGGCTGACGGAGGAGAACATGGAGGAGATGATGGATTGGAAAAAGGGACAAGAAGTGAAAATACGCTAGGTAGACTCACCATCCGAGAGGCACAGGTAATAGTGGTTGGGGAGAGACAGACCACAATGATGGAGGTTAGGGATATTTAGGATCTTATCCTGAATTGACAACCACTAAAAAAGTTGACTTTATGGATCATATGGGGATTTCATATAAGCTTAGAATGGAACCAAGGAGGGTCAGGGTTCTCAGATAGGGCATAGGATGACTTGACCAAAAATAGGTCAGAGGAGGATGGAACCCACTAGATGGAATCATCAATCGAATATGAGGGGATGACACAAAGGTAGAGAAAATCAAAGAGGGTGAGAGAGGATAGCTTCTGCTCTGTTGAGAGGTCAATAGACAATAAAGGGTTTAAATAGAGGCTCTCTGGGAGGATGAAATTACTAACCTTATGCCCAAAAAAGGAGTCTATCACTGACTTCAAGCACACCAAATCCTCCATATTCTGAAGTGTGAAGTTGCCCAGCCAAGGGTCACTCCAGAAGCCAATCATCACACCATTTCCTAGCTTCCATTTGATACCCTTTTTAAGGATATGCTTAGTCTTGAGAATAGAGTTCCAAGTCGTAGATCCTCAAATGGGACTGGGATCATCCAAAAAGTTATGGTTGTACCATAAATATTTTTCCTTAATGATAGAAATCCACATGGAGTTTTTGTTGGTGAGGATTCACAAACCTTGTTTGGTGATGAGTGTCAGGTTCATATTATGGAATTTTCAGTCTAATGCCACCATACTCCTTCCTAGAGCAAATTTGGTTCTAAGCCACCAGATGAATCTATTGCTTGTTTTCTGATCCTGACCAGAGAAAGTTCCTTTGGAGATGCTCGATGTGATTGCAAATTTCGATGGGGATCAAGAAAATAGATAGGAAGAATATGGGAATGCTTTGAATGGTGGCTTTGACTAGGGTGGCTTTGCTTGCTTGACTGAGGAGGATAACCTTCTAGCTAGCCAACTTCTTATGGATGCGCTCAATGATGGGATTCCAAAGGGATTTCCTGGATTGGGCTCCAAAGAGGGGGAATTAGAGGTATGAGGTAGGGAGGGTGCCTATTGAGCATCCAATGGTGGCAAAAATGTGAATTTGGCATCTAGACGGAGTGTTGAAAAAATAGATCTTGCTTTTATCAAAGTTTACCTTCTGACCTATCACAGTCTCGAAGGCTAGGAGGATGGATTTGATGCGCTAGGCTTGGAGGACCGAGGTCTGAGTGTAGCCAGGATAGTATCATCGATGAACTACTGGTGGGATATCACCTGGAGGGAGGAAGTAACTTTAATGCCAAATATGGATCTGTTAGAATATACATTATATCCTAAGTTGTTACTAGGATAAATTTATGTGGCTGAGATTAACTCGGGTTGTTATGATCCGAAGGATCAGATTGTATACCTTTGTTATTTAAGTAAGGTCTTTGTCATTGAATAGTATCAAGTATTCTGCTTTTTCTAACATGGTATCAAAGAGGGCTTTCCCTACCCTATGGGCCTGAGGATATTTTCCTCATGGGGGGTTTCCCTCATGGAAATCTCCCCCTCTTTTTTTTTCCAATTATTTTTTCGAGGGAGTATTCTCTCCACCTTTTTGATGGATCAGAAACCAGATGGTTAAAAATTAGGAGGTAATTTTTTTTTTTGTTTTTAGGGTTTGCATTATCGGCCAATATCGGGCTCCGTATAGCAGCATAATGTATTATGTTGTTCTACAGCCTCATATCATAGATGAGGTAGCCATAGCAATAGCAGAGCCCCGATAACAACAAATATGTAAATCCAGTTTCCCTCTACCTTTTGTTGCCTTTTTTTGGAGGGCTTTTATTCCTCCTCATCTTCATCGTCGGAGGGTTCGTTGGAGCGAGAAAAAATTATAAAGATCTTGTGATCGATAGAGGAGATCTGTTTGTTGCTCATGGTGTCTATTGTTAATTTGAGATTGGCTATAGTATCTCTAATCTGGTGGGTGATAGCTAAAAAATAATCTTTCAACGCAGAAGCGTTAACCTCGCATCTGTTCTCGGAACACCAATCGTCAACTACAGCACATGTTTTTGACATACCACAACTTCCAGCTAAATCTAATGATCTAAAGTTTAAAGCCACTCTCCCTCTGCACGACGTGTGAAGGCTGGTTTTGGATCTGAATAAATGCTCAAGGAGCACAATTACATGTTGGAAAAATGGAGATTTTTTTCAAACGATATCTGTACATGTTGAATGAGAATGGCAGATCTGCTAGCAATTTGCAGCTCATTCTCGACCATCGCGAATAAAGAAAATTCAAGATCCAGATTGTTAACAGTGCACTGGTCTTGGGTGGTGGTGATTTTTCCCACAAACACATTAAATGTAGCAAATTATTTTTTGTGAAGAAGGCCGACAGTGATGAAGGCTATGTGGGAAGAATACCACGCACTGATAATGTTGCCAGCACTTCTGCACGGTGGCCACTTCCATGGCCTTTGCCTCCAGATCTGCTCCCTTGAGCGAAGATCACATCCACTGTTCAATATGTATTTTTACGGTCGCAGAAGTGAGCTGTGTTTATTTTATCATGTGGTCATTTTGTGGCCGTCTAATAATTCCTTGAGGCGGCTGATATGGGATCGTTGGAGACAGCGGGATCGTAGGACCAACCAATAGTTTTTTATTTAGCTAGAGTTGAAGGCCGCCAATTTTTTGGAGATACATGCAGACGAGAAGTCAATACTACAACTGCATTTTTTTGTAGTAGATGAGCATGACACCAGATCAGTGCAAGAAAAATAAATTTTGCAATGACGCCATCCGTAAAACTGCTCTATTTGAAATCTGAAACTGCTACATGGAGGTCACCGTAATGGAGGTCGTGCTATCATAAGTTGATGGCCTCAACCAAATGCAAAACTATGCACATAGTGAAATCAACACGTATCTACCATTGCACAGTCTTTTGATGATTGCTCTGAATTAGAGACTTCTGTTTTTCCTCGTCGCCTATAAATGGCCCCCAACGACTTGCTCGAGAAGGCGCTCAACGTGTTCTTTGATTTTTTTTTTTACATGTGCACAAACAACCCTTTCGAAGCTTAAGACATGTGATCCAGAGGTGAAGAAGGGGCCTTTGACTTTTTAAATTTTTAACATTTGCAAGTTAAGGTCTTCTTGTTCTAGTTGAGGTCTTCGGCATTGGTTTTGATTTTCGAGACTAGCGACTACTATTTTTCCTACTGCTTTTAGACTCCACGGGTCACCAAATATAAATACATGAAATGCATGCGGAATCAGTTTTTAGTGACCAGTGGTGAAGCAGCTCGGATGTACTATGGTGCAATTCGCAACTTCAGTTGAGGGGTGCACTCGGATGTGAAATTTGCTCGTGAAGTCTGTAGCAACGACGACCAATTAAGGTGGATTGTACCTAGAGTTAACGAGTAGTGCTCCTATCGTGTCATTCAAACCTGTGATGATTTACCTTTTGTTAGTTAGCGCAGTTATGAAGATCTCCATATGGGCTACTGTGATAAAGACCAAGTGACTAAAGAAATTATTTCAAATTTCTTTTGCCAACCTCGGGCGAAGTCGGGTTGCATGGGCGAAGTCGGGTTGCGTGGGCAAAGTCGGGTTGCGCACGGATCTCGAGCGAAGTCGAGTTGCGCCCGGGCGAAGTTGGGAAGACAGCTCCAGACTTAGCCAAATTTTGGCCTTGCAAAATTTTCCTGTCCGGAGGCTTGCGCGGCTGCGGCTTTGGTTCCCTGGCTTGGGAAGAACCATATGGGAAGAGAGAAATGAAGGATCTGAAAGCAATGTTTCAGATCTGAGCTCTAACTTATAGAACCCAAACGAAATTGCTCTGAGGTGATTTGTACAGAGAACAACAAACTTTAGCACATAAAAATAACTGCAAACCCTAAAGATGCCTAAAACAACAACAAACTTTATTCATATGAAACGAGGGTTACAGAAGTCCTCAACTAAGGAAATAACATCTGCAGACTAAGCTGCAGGATAAACTAAAAGGCAAAATGTCAAGTCGGTTGCTCGGACATTAATTAGATGAGCCACACTGCTCAC
Source organism: Wollemia nobilis (assembly GCA_028583015.1). Lineage (NCBI taxonomy): Eukaryota > Viridiplantae > Streptophyta > Pinopsida > Araucariales > Araucariaceae > Wollemia > Wollemia nobilis. Next base: position 11,258,217 of record JAQPPZ010002907.1, on the reverse strand, counting down.
TGAAACACTCTCCTTTCTCTACTCTATTCTCCGTACTTTCTCTCCTCTTCTTCCACACACTTTCTCCACATAGTGTTTGAAGACCCGAACTGCTTTATATAGCCGTGGGGAGAGGAAGTTAGGGTTTGTCCTCTAACAGGCCCTCAACTAGGGTTTCTGACCAATCGTTGAACTGGCATTAACTTCTCTGACCAATCGTCAAACTGGCATTAACTTCTATGGTGATCGGATCTGTCAGATTTCACATCTGTCAGAGGGTAGGTGCAATGTCATGTCAGACCTTTTTTCTAGGATCCCCAACTGTGCGAGCACAGTCTGGCTTCGCCCAAGTTTGGAGCGCAGTCTGGCGAAGACGTGAAATCTGGGTTAATATTTCTAACACCCTCCTTTAAGCCTGATTTCATGAGTGCTTTGACTCCAAGCTGCTCTCACAACCTGCTGAAGTCTTCCTCCTTCAAGGGTTTTGTAAAGATGTCAGCTAGCTGCTCCTTGGACCTACAAAACTACAACTGTACTTCATCGAATTTCACCAGCTCTCTGATGAAATGATACCGGATGTCTATGTGCCTTTTTTTGCCATGGAAGACTGGGTCCTTCGAGAGCACGATAAGAGAGTTATTGTCACAAAATATTGTTGTTGTTGCTTCGGGCCAATGATGTAGTTCACACAGAACTCTTCTCAGCCAGACTGTCTGGCAGGCGGCTGAGGTGGCAGCAACGTACTCTGCTTCTGCTATAGATAAAGCAATGATTGGCTGCTTCTTTGAAGACCAAGAGACAACTTTGGATCCAAAATGGAAGGCATATCCTGAAGTGTTCTTCCAGTCATATACGCTACCAGCCCAATCACTGTCGGTGTAGCCAATCAACTCAATCTGGTCTTGTCTGGCATAGTGAATTTCATGGTTCCTCGTGCCATTAACATAACGTAGGATTCTCTTACCTGATTGCCAGTGAGTGTCTTTCAAAGTCTCCATAAAATGACTGATCAGACTGACTCCGAACATCAGATCTGGACGAGTTGCAGTCAAGTATATCAGGCTTCCAACTAACCTTTTATAGAGAGTTGGATCAACACTTCTGCTGTTGTCATACTTGCTCAACTTCAGACCAGTGGCTACCGAGGTGATGGCAGGTTTGTTGTCCTCCATCTTAAAATGCTTGAGGACATCCTTTGCATACTTGCCCTGAGAAATGAAGATGCCATCTGTTGATTGGACAACTTCAATGCCAAGAAAGTATTTCATCAGACCCATGTCTGTCATTTCAAACTCGATCTTCATGGCTATTCTAAACTGGTCGAACAAGACATTGTTGTTGCCAGTATAAATCAAATCATCCACATACAGGCAGACGATAATGAGCTCACCTGCTTCATTTGTCTTCATGTACAGGGTGTGCTCATATGGGCATTTGACAAACCCATTTTCTTGAAAATAGCTTTCAATCCAGCTATACCAAGCCCGGGGTGCCTGCTTCAAACCGTACAGGGCCTTCTTCAGCTTCAGGATTTTGCCCTCCTGGCCTTCAATTTCGTAACCTAGTGGTTGGTCTATGTAGACCTCCTCCTCCAACACTCCATTGAGGAAGGCTGACTTGACATCCATTTGGTACATATTCCACCCCTGTTGGGCTGCCAATGCCAGGATCATCCTGATTATGTCAAGCTGGGCTACAGGTGCATAAACCTCATGGTAATCGATGCCAAACTTCTACTTGTAATCCTTCGCCACCAGTCTGGCTTTATGCTTGTCAATGTCTCCTTGGGTGTTGAACTTTGTCTTATACACCCACTTGACCCCAATGGTCTTCTTTTCAGCTAGAATATTAGCCAGCTGCCATGTCTCATTCTTTTCAATGGCTGCTATCTCCTCGTCCATCACTTGCACCCAATTCTGAATCTAACTTGCGTCTTCGAACTCTACTGGATCAACTTTAGTAAAGAATGCAAAGTCAGAGTACTCTTCATATATGTGGGTTTGGGTTGCCTCATAGATTTCATGCAAGCTCCTTGTCTTCGTTGGCGTCGCCAGGTTTTGGATTCTACTTGCACATGGAGGCGACCGAGATGGAGTGGCTGTGCTACTACTAGCATCGTTGCTGCTGCTGGAAGTTGCAGGTGGCTACACACTTCCTTCTTCCAAGTCAACAAACTGTACTACTGTTGGCTCTGACTGGCCAGTCTCTGACTTCTAGTTCCAGGCTTTATCTTCAAGAAATTTCACATCACGGTTGATGATGAGCTTCTTCATCACAGGGTTGTACAGCCTATATGCCTTCGCCTGCTCACTGTACCCTATGAAAATGCACTTCTCAGCTCTATCATACAATTTATTTTGCTTTTCTTTTGGAACATGTGCATATGCAATGCACCCGAACACACGCAAGTGAGCCACACTTGGCTTCACACCGCTCCAGGCCTCCTGAGGGATTTTGTCCTTCACGCTTTTGGTGGGACATATGTTCAGTAGGTAGACTACACATGTTACAGCCTCTACCCAAAATTTGTGCGACAATCCCTTCACCTTCATCATGCTTTGTGCCATCTCCATGATGGTTTGGTTCTTCCTCTCAACTACGTCATTCTGCTGTGGCATGTATCTGGAAGTGAACTACCTTCAAATTTTATGCTGCTTGCAGTAGTTATGGAATTTTTTGGAGATATATTCACCTCTGTCATCTGTCTTGAGAGTCTTGATCTGATATCCGCTCTGTTTCTCCACCAGATCCTTGAACTCCTTGAATCTGGCAAATACTTCTGACTTCAACTTGATGGCATAGATCCAAGTCTTCCGACTAAAGTCATCTATGAAAGTTAAGAAGTATTTATTGCCAACAAATGTGCTAGTCTGCATCGGACCACAAATGTCTGAGTGCACCAGCTCCAATGGTTGTGATGCTCTCCAAGACTGACCGAAAGGGAACGAATCCCTATGTTATTTTCTGACTAAGCAGGCCTCACAAACTTGATTTTGCTACTCTATCAGGGGTAAACCCTTCACCATCTACTTCTTGTGCAGTTGATTTAGGCCACTGAAATTTAGGTGACCAAATATGAGATGCCATAACCAAGTAGCATCTTTCACAACTACACTCAAAGACATCAATGATTCATTCTGAATCTACAGCGTAAAATTTTTGTTCTTTGTCATGGACACTATAGCAATCTACCCATGCGACTTGTATCTGATGGTGCAAGCTCCATATTTGAACTGGACCTTATGTCCCTTCTGCACGAGTTGTCCAATGCTCAATAGGTTGTGCTTCAGGCCAAGCACAGTAAATGTCACAGATGTGCTTTCGTTTGCCGTGCCTGGTGCGGATGAGGATTTTTCCTTTCCCCATTATGGGAACCTTGTTGTTGTTCCCCATATTCACTTCAGAATGGACTATTTCATCCAGTTGGGAGAACATCTCCTTGTTTCACGTCATGTGGTTGCTGCACCCACTGTCTAAATACCAGATATTCTTCTGGCATTCCTCGTCAATGTTGACAACACATTTCCTCCTATCGCATTTTTTGTTTCATCCATGTAATGGGCTTGTTACTGGTTCTCCGTGGCCATTCGATTTTTTAACTGTGAGATGTAATGGCCAAAATTCTTGCAAAAATAGCACTAGACCTTTGACATGTCCTTCTAACCAGATCTAGCTTGCTGATTTCTCGAACTGCCTCTTCCACCTTGCTGATGGAAATTATAGTTGGTCTCCCCTTCACTAGGGTTTGACCTTCCTCCTTGCTTTTTGCCTTTCCCACACCTGCCTTTGCCTCTTCCTCCGTGAGAACTAGAGGCGCCATGGTGGGAATCTTGTCTTCCACTATCTCAAAATGAGACCTAAGCCCTGAATGCTTGCTCCAAAGAGGTCTGAGATGAATGGCTCAGCCTCTATTCATGTGTCTGCAATGAACCCATGAGTTCATATGTTGAGAGGGTTGTCATATCCCTTGACTCTTCGATTGCTATCACAAAAAAATCAAACTTGGAAGGCAAACTTCTGAGAATCTTCTCCACGATTCTCTGGCTCTGAACATTTTCTCTATTCAACCACATCTAGTTGATAATGTCCATCGTCCGGGTGAAGAAATCACTCATGGACTCAGACTCACTGATCTGCAGATTTTCCAACTCCCTCCTGAGCATCTGTAGTTTCACCAACTTTACCTTGTTGGTGCCCTGGTACGATCTGGCCAAAATCTCCCAAGCCTGCTTCACCTTGATGGCTGATGTGATCCATGGGAAGATGGTCTCCTCGACCACTTGCATGATGTAGAAGAGGGTCTTCTGGTCCTTCTTCGTGTTTTCTTTCAACAGGTCCTTGTCTACTTGAGAGAGGGCGGCCAGTGCTGCTGCATCTGCCGGTTATGGGTAGCCATTCTCGACTAACTCCCACAGCTCCTAAGATCTAAACAGGATCTTCATCTAGATGCTCTAGTAATCGTAATTTTTTTTATTGAAGTGCGGGATCTGCAACTGTAGGTTATTGCTACTGGAAGCCATTCTGCTTCGGTCTCCATGTCAAGGGATCAGTAGCTCTGATACCAATTTGAAGAAATTATTTCAAATTTCTTTTGCCGAAGTAGGGAGAGTGTAGTGCGAAGTGTGCAGCAGGGAAGGGCGTAGTAGGGTTGCTCGGGCGCAGTCGGGTTGCACAGGTGAAGTCGGGTTGCACCTGGATCTTGGGCAAATTTGAGTTGCACAGGTGAAGTCGGGTTGTTCACGGATCTCGAGCGAAGTCAGGTTGCGCACAGGTGAAGTTGGGAAGACAGCTCCAGACTTAGCCAAATTTTGGCCTTGCAAAATTTTCCTGTCTGGAGGCTTGCGCGGCTGCGGCTTTGGTTTCCCTGGCTTGGGAAGAACCATATGGGAAGAGAGAAACATCAGATCTGAAAGCAATGTTTCAGATCTGAGCTCTAACTTATAGAACCCAAATGAAATCACTTTGAGGTGATTTGTATAGAGAACAACAAACTTTAGCACATAAAAATAATTGCAAACCCTAAAGATGCCTAAAACAACATCAAACTTTATTCATATGAAACGAGGGTTACAGAAGTCCTCAACTGAGGAAATAACAACATCTACAGACTAAGCTATAGGATAAAATGAAAGGCAAAATTTTGAGTCGGCTGCTCGAACATTAATCAGATGAGCCACACTGCTCACTGAAACACTCTCCTTTCTCTGCTCTATTCTCTGCACTTTCTCTCCTCTTCTTCTACACACTTTCTCCACATAGTGTCTAAAGACCCAAACTACTTTATATAGCTGCAGGGAGAGGAAGTTAGGGTTTGTCCTCTAACAGGTTCTGATAAGCCCTCAACTAGGGTTTCTGATCAATCACCGAACTGGCATTAACTTCAGTGATGATCGAATCTGTCAGATGTCACATCTATCAGAGGGTAGGTGCAATTTCATGTTAGACCTTTTTGTCGAGATCCCCAACTACGCGAGCGCAATCCAGCTTCGCCCAAGTTCAGAGCGCAATCTGGTGGAGGCATGAAATCTGGGTTAATATTTCTAACAGTGATGGCACTACATGGTCATTTAGGCATCCATTTTGTTGATTGAAGATTTTGGTTTGATGACTAGCCACGCTCCCCAATGTTGTAGCTCGACGCAGTGAATGGAGTTAAATTTTTTTTCCTCCCTGTCCAAAATGTAGATTTGGAGATTTGTTCCTCTTGACTACTATGCTTCTACTGAGGAAGCTTGCCTATTCCATAATGAAGCTTGACAAACATGCAATTTGTTTGATCAGGTGCTCATGTAGAAGGCTATGGCAGTGTATTTTTAGTGGTAGTTGTGATGTTTTATTGAGAACAGAAGGATCTAGCCACGATTGACTTTTTTTTTGTTTTTTGTTGGCGGGAGGTGAAAATGACAGCGTAAACTACCATCAGTGTAATATTCTTCTAGAAGCAAGAAGGCGCTCGGGTGTCTAGCCAAGTTCGATTACTGTAGCTTCTTCGATGTCGTGCTTTGAGATTAGTGAAGGCTTGTTATTTGACGCACAATAGACGTAGTTGTAGTTCTAACCCAAAATATTTGAAACAAATCTGTTATCCATTTGTTTGTTCCTTCTTCTGCTTCTGACCGCTAGTGTAACTAAAATTTTTCCTCAATCTACTACTTTAAATTGGCAGTCGATTGTTGATTTTTTTTATCCATTCAAAGTGTGCCCAAGTTTAACTGTGACTGATTGCAGGTTTAGGGAAATGTTTCTTACATCCCTATGTCTTCATAATCCTATAAACCATCATGCAAAGAGCTTGTGGAGGAGAGCTCAAGCTTATGATATTCTGGGTTTGGTGAAAGAAAGCTTGTTAGATGTTATATTATTCACTAATGAATGTTCACAGTCTACAAATGTCGAACTCTACTTGAGGCAAAATAAGTGAATCGTGAAAATTATGTGTTGGCATTTCGGATCACCATATCAGCGTACCACTATGACTTGGAAGAAGCAATAATCGCAGTGCCCCTCAGCAAAATTCTATCCATGAGTTTCTCTTCAAAGACTGCGTTGTGACATCATTTATTTTGAAGATGATGCAACAAAAAAAAAAATCACTGCGAAAATAGTTGTCGTTGTCTGTGATGTCGGGAGAGTGTTCATCAAACGAAGGATTTTTCTCACAATGAACACCGTCCTCCTATTTTATCTATTCTCCCTTATCTAGATTCGTCGGAGTAAATGGTGTGAGCCAGAATTAGTCTAAACTGATTTATTCATGATAATTCATTACAATATATAGCTTGGGAATGTAATCGAAGAATCTCCCAAGTTAGTAAAAGACAGAACGAATCTTCCAAGTGGGTAAAGAAAACAAATATATGAGAATCAAATGTTCTCAACATCACACCAAACCACCTAAATATTACCTATTACAACTGGAGATATTCACAGGGAATATTGCCTCATGAAAATAGAAAAACACACTAATAATAGAAATTAATCAAGCTCCAACATACTCCCCCTTGAAGTTGAGGGGACTGACAAGGAAGTTCCTCAACTTCAAAAATTGAGCTTTGACAACTCCCTTGGTGAACAAATCTGCAATGTTGTCTTCAGTGTTGCAATGATGCAATTCAATCACCTTCTTCTCGACCATGTCTCGGATGAAGTGATACTTCATATCAAAATGCTTTGACCTATTGTGATGAACTGGATTATATGCTAGCTGAATAGCACTCATGTTATCACAATACAATGTAGTAGGACCATATTGTTGTTCTCCAATTTCTTCAAGGACTTTCCTCAACCACAATGCTTGAGCACTAGCACTTGTGATTGCAATGTATTTTGCTTCGATGGAAGAGAGAGCAATTGTAGTTTGTTTCTTTGAGCTCCAAGTGATTAAACCAAACCCAAGGCTGAAACAATTACCTGATGTAGACTTCCTGTCATCTATATTACTCCCCCAATCTGAATCACTAAAACCAAACAATTTTACATCTTCATTTTTACAATAATGGATGCCAAAATCCATTGTACCTTTTACATATCTTAGTATTCTTTTTGCAACTTTCATGTGTAATTCAGAAGGGTCACTCATATACCTTGATACAAGTGATACAACACATGCAATATCTGGTCTAGTGTTGGTGAGAAACATCAAACTCCCAACCATACTTCTATATGTGGTCACATCAACTTTTTTAGTTCCATCATCCTTACTCAACAACTCACCATGAGCTATTGGTGTTGCAACAAGTTTACTATTTTCCATCCCAATATTTTTTAACATATCATTGGCATATTTGTTTTGACAAATGAAAATTTCACTATCACTTTGATACACCTCCATACCAAGAAAATAGTGCATCAAGCCTAGATCTTTCATCTCAAATTCATGCATCATGGCATTCTTGAAGTCATCATTCAACTTAGGATTACTACCTAAGTAAATCAAGTCATCCACATATAAACAAACAAGGAGAATATCATTACCTTGTTTCTTATAGTATAAGGTTGGCTCACTCTTGCTTCTCACAAAACCATATTGACGGAAGTACCCATCAATTCTTGAATACCAAGCTCTTGGAGCTTGCTTAAGACCATACAAGGCCTTCTTCAACCTGTACACAAGATTATCCTTACCTTGAACTACAAATCCTTGAGGTTGTTGCACATAAACCTCCTCATCCAAGAATCCATTCAAAAAAGCACTTTTTACATCCAAGTGATGTACATTCCAGCTTTTATGAGCAGCAATAGAAAGAACCATCCTCACTGTTTCTTGTCTTGCAACTGGAGCAAAAGTCTCCTCATAATCAATGCCATACCTTTGTGTGAACCCCTTGGCCACAAGTCTTGCTTTGTGTCTCTCCACACTTCCATCAGAATTATACTTTGTTTTGTAGACCCATTTAGAGCCCACAACTTTCTTGCCTTTTGGAAGCTCAACTAGCTCCCAAGTATCATTCTTCTTGATGGAGTTCATTTCTTCTTTCATTGCCTTAATCCATACATCATTAGTACATGCTTGTTCATAACAAGATGGTTCTAAATCAACAAGAGACATTAAGGCATAATTCACAACATCACCTTTGGGCTTACCATCATTTTCATCACCATACATATGCAAGTTTTCAAGTCTTTTCACCACTTGATCTACCTCTTGTGCTTGACTTCTTGTAACTCTTCTTTGAAAATTTGTATCTAACATTTGAGAGGATGGATGTTTTTGTTGGAGCTTTTTATTTTTCAACACATTACTTGGAGAATCTTCACTCAATAGTGTGAAATCTTCATTTGTTTGAATAGTACTCCTTCGATAAATGTCACTTAAGCTTCTTACCTTCCTTGGTGGACTTGAACTTGCACTTGAAACCGAAGAACTAGATGAGGGGCTGCTTGGTGGAGAACTAGATGAAGGGCTTCTTGTTGGAGAGCTAGATGAGGGGCCGCTTGGTGGATTAGTAGCACTTGGAACTAAAACATTAGTGGGCTGCTCATCATCATCAATAATACCACCAGTCAAAACAGATTTTGACTTCTCAATATGGCCTTTTTGATGACCATAAACTCCCCCTTCATCAAAAATCACATCTCGAGACACGACAACCTTGTGTGTCTTTGGATTAAAGAGCCTATATGCTTTGGTATTTTCACAATACCCAAGGAATATGCATGCTTCACTTTTGGGATCTAACTTCTTCCTTTTTTCATCAGGAACATGTGCATAAGCCAAGCAACCAAAAACTCTGAAATGACTTACAGTTGGTTTCCTTCCATACCATGCCTCATATGGAGTGATGCCATCCAAGCTAGAAGTAGGACTCCTATTCAAAATATAAATGGAAGTTCTTACCGCATCAGCCCAATACATATTAGTTAACCTCTTTGTTTGTAGCATGCTTCTTGCCATATTTACCACTGTTCTATTTTTATGCTCAGCCACACCATTTTGTTGTGGTGTGTAAGCAGCTGTGAGTTGCCTTCTAACACCACAATATTTACAAAATTGAAGAAATTCATTTGAACAAAATTCTCCTCCCCTATCAGTCCTTAAACATTTTACATAGTGCCCACTTTGATTTTCAACATGATTTTTAAAATCTTTAAAACAATCAAATGCCTCATCCTTTGTCTTCAAAAGATAAACCCAACACATTCTTGAAAAATCATCTATGAAGGTGAGAAAGTATGAATTCTTACCAATACTTTGAGTCCGCATTGGCCCACAAATATCGAGAATGCACCAATTGAAGGGGATAAGTGGCTCTCCATGCTTTGCCTTTTGGAAAATTCATCCTTGAGTGCTTGCCCAAAGCACATCCTTCACACACACCTTTTTGATCATCAATTTTAGGTAGCCCATATACCATCTCTTGAGAAACCATTTTCCTCAAACTAGGAAAATTTACATGGCCAAATCTTAAGTGCCATAGCCAACTTTTGCTATCAATGGTTGCACATGCAAAATCATTCTTTTCTTCTCCAAATTTTAGAGGAAACAATCTATTCTTGGTCATGGGAATGGTAGTGACGTGCCTATGCCCATGATTCTTATCAAAAATCTCACACTTATTGTTTTCAAACACAAGCTTAAAATTCTTTTCCATGATTTGCCCAACACTCAACAAATTATGTTTTAAATTTGGAGTGTAGTAAATATCAGTCACTTTCTTCTTACCTTCATTAGTTTGTACCTCCATGGTTCCTTTGCCTTCAACTTGCAATGCTTTATCATCTCCAAGCTTGATCTTGGACTTGTAGGAATTATCAATTGTAGATAGCAACTCCTCCTTGCCGGTCATGTGATTGGAACATCCGGTATCAAGAATCCATGTCTCATTCATATTTTGATTAGATTTACCATATGACAAAAACAAAATTGATGAGTCCTCCTCCTCACCATAGTGTGCATTATTGCTTCTTCCTCCATGTGATGCTTTCAATCTACAATATTTTTCAAAGTGCCCATACTTGTTACAATAGTAACATTGCTTGTTACTTCTTCCTTGATAGCCATTTCTTCCTCTTTCGTGAGAGCCACCTCTTCCTCTTTCTTGGAAGCCACCTCTTCCTCCTCTTGGAGAAAAACTACCTCTACCTTTTGAAGAAGATCTACCTCTTCCTCTCCATTGGCCTCTTCCTTGGCCTCTTCCTCTTGAACTAGATTCACCTTCTTTGGATGAAAATGCTTTTTCTTCCATTCCCCCAACATTTGGAGTTGAAGAAAATCTCTCCTCATGGGACATTAAGGAACCCATGAGCTGATCATATGTGAGAGTAGTCAAGTCCTTACTCTCCTCAATTACAATGGATACTTGGCTCCATTTGGGTAAAAGTGTCCTCAACACTTTCTTTACAATGACTTCATTATTCACTTCTTCACCAAGAGTCTTCATTTTGTCAACACATGCTTTGGCTCTCATGCAATAGTCTCCAACCTTTTCATTTTCCTTCATCCTGAGATTTTCAAACTCCATTTTTAGAGTTTGCAATCTCACTTGCTTGACTTGAGTGTTGCCTTCATAGCTCTCTTTTAGAGCTTTCCATGCATCTTTGGTTGATGCACAACTTGCAATCCTTGGGAAAATGCTCTCATCCAAGGCTGTTTGCAAGTAGAATATTGCAAGACTATTCTTCTTTTGTGCCTCTCTTGTTGCTTGTCTATCGGCAGCTGGAATAGTACTCCAATTGGTTGGCTCTGTGTAGCCATCCTCCACAATCTCCCAAGCACCTTTGCTAATGAGCAAGTGCTTCATCTTGATTGACCAGTAGTCATAGTTGGCTCCTCTAAATTCTGGGACTGGGACATTAATGTTGCCATTTGCCATTTTTACAAATCAATGGTGCAGCTCCTTCCTTACTCGCTGGTGGACTTTCAATCCCAATGATTGTTCTTCAAATGCAACAGACAACGCTAAATTCCAATGATCACAGAAGCACGTGCTAATGTGCACATCAGTTGTTTGTTTTTTTTTAATTTATAAAAATAAATAAATAAATACATAAAAAAATCCAATTAATGTACGTATTGATGTACATAAAAAAACAATATGTTAGGTAAACAATATTTTTTATATGACCTCACAAACTTTAAAAACTACTTGGGTAAAAAAAGATCAATTCCAAGTTTCAAGTGCACCGTATGCTAATTGAAAGTTGTAGTGGGCCAACAATTATGCGCACCGTATCCCATTGAATTAACAGTCCAGTAGAAGGCTATCAGCTTCAGCGACGACGACTTCACCGTCATCGATTTCGTCGGTAATGTCATGTTCAAAGTTGCCCGTAAGGTTTTGAGCCTCCACGACCGCTGGGTTCTGCAGGACATGGCCAAAAATCCGATCTAGCAGAACTTTCTCTTCACCATGCGAAGTCATCGATGCTTCAGCTAAAGATGGCGTTGGACGTTTTCTTGGTAGGCAATATGGAGAAAAAACACAGCCTCGAAATCCTCGTCGAAGATGCCGAAGACGCCTTTGAAAAAAAACATGGAGAAACGATGTCGTTGCTGTCCTGAAACAACACACAAAAAAAATCTTAAACAAAAACAACTAGCAAGGTTTCTCTCAAACCTGAATCTGATACCACATGTGAGCCAGAATTAGTCTGAACTGATTTATTCATGATAATTCATTACAATATATAGCTTGGGAATGTAACTGAAGAATCTCCCAAGTTAGTAAAAGACAGAACGAATCTTCCAAGTGGGTAAAGAAAACAAATATATGAGAATCAAATGTTCTCAACATCACACCAAACCACCTAAATATTACCTATTACAACTGGAAATATTCACAGGGAATATTGCCTCATGAAAATAGAAAAACACACTAATAATAGAAATTAATCAAGCTCCAACAAATGGCTATCGCGTCATACCTTGCTACTGACCTCATGCCGTCCATGTTTCCTCGTACCGATGTGACCGAGAAATATATGTCAAGGATTTTGAAAAATGAGTTGAAGGTGGAAGCCTACAATTGCCGTCTAGCTGTGTGTTTGTTTCTGCCTAATACTTCAGAAGCTGCTCCCATATGATGCGGTTGTTTCTTCAAATATTCAACCCACCCCATATTGAAAATAATAAGTGCCAAAAGATTACTGTGAAGAAGCCACAAGGAGGGCTGATCCAGCATATGCGACGATATTTTTTTGATCTCTCCTCTCAATGGGCCATCAACCACGATTGAACACAATTACAGTCATTGGGCATCAATTTTCCTAATGCCAGATTAGAGTTGCGGTGTTATGAGCGTCAATCACGTGATTAATGACTGGAGTGAAGTGTTTGTATTTTTTTATTTGTTATGCATGAAGTGGCCCTTAATAGGCTATTTATGAGTGCGCTTGCATCGCGCGATCAAATCTCAAACGCCTCATACACCCAATGGTTTTTTGCACGGTCTCTGGCGTGATGACACGGAGTTACGTGGAGACTAAAGAAAGCGGGAATTTAGTGTGTTCTGTTGTTAATTTCTAGTTATGATCGTGTGACCTAAAGCATCCAGTAGAAAGTGATGAGTGTGTTCTGACTTTTGTTCTTTGCCCTCTTTGCGCAGTTTTGCCCAAAACTTTTTTTGAACGACATGGAGAAAAGCAAGAGGATTTCCTGTGTTTTGAAGCCCCCGAGTTGATTGTTGTATGTTGAAATAAGTTGAGAGGCACGCTGGCGAGCGACATGGCGATATCATATAGCGCCACGTAGGAGGTTTGTGGAGGCTATTGACACAAAAAGCAGGATGTTATTGGAGTTCATGCCATTCTAGTTGGCCGAAGTGATGGAGGTCACGAAGCCCGCAATCTCACAGAGCAACCTCGTAGTTTTGGTGACGCTCGTAGGCATGCACAGGCCCTAGAAATTGCGCGTAGTGTGCCACGTGTGCCTTCACATGAGGCCCAGTGCCGTACTCCTCCTCATCTGTGGCATAGCAGCACCTCCAAGTGGCCAAAAAAAAAAAAAAAAGTTTAACGGCCACAATGCATTTTTATATATCATGTGGCTACTGCTGTACTTTTTCAAATCTAATAATTTGGGAAAGATAGATTAAAAATAAATTAAAAAAAAGGAGAGAATCCTTTTAGTTGAGTGGGCCAGCTTTAATTACTTCATTATATGGGTATTTTGGTATTCTCCTGTGAGAAAAAAAAAAGTATTTTCTCGAAAGACATTTTGGGTTTTCCTTGTGAGGAGAAGTTTGATTTTTCTGCAATGAATGACTTTTTTGATACTCAATTATAGGTATGTTTATAGTCGTCGAAAAGGTTTTTCCGAGACAGAAACATTGGTGGTGTCCATTTTCCATTGTGAGGCACTTTAACTTATGTTTTTTGGCCTCAAAAATATTGTATCATGGAGTGCATTCTTGGTTGAACCCGACACTCCCAAAATTGGTGCCCTTATTTTATTGTTTGTCCACTATTTTGGACCTTGTTAATCAACCCATTGTGTTCATATAGGTGGAAACCACATACTCATGCTTGTGGAGTCATTTTTTGGACTACCCCTACGATTTTTTGTGGTTCTTTCTCCATCCTATCTTCACAATCCTTTTTGTGAGACACTTTGGTTTCAAGGGGTTTTCTTTAGTGACCTTTTTTCATGGTTCACAACCTTGATATGTGTCACAACCATCAGTCTGGGAGTATGATTTCATTCATTAAGGAGACGAGTCTCTACTTTTTTAAGACATCTGATGGATCCTTTGCAGGCTTCTTGATGGAAGTTGTCCTAAGGGGGGTTGAAGAGGACATATTCCTTCCTCTCCATCCTCCATGCACATCTTCCTTCTTCTTCTTCTTCTATTCTGGTAGGTGGTTTTCTCCCTTGGGGTTTTTTTCATCATTTCTCTTGTTTTAATGTTTCTCCACAAATTTTGGATATTGTTATCAGCTCATTGTGTTCATATAGGTGGAAACCACATACTCATTCTTATGGAGTCATTTTTTGGACTACCCTTGCGATTTTTGTGGTTCTTTCTCCATCCTATATTCACACTCCTTTTTGTGAGACACTTTGGTTTTAGGGGAGTTTTCTTTAGTGATATTTCTTCTTGATCACATATTGTACATGAGTACCTTATCAGGTCTTGTTGTCGAGACTCATACTTGTGGATATGCCACTTGTTTTAGTTTTGTTGTTTTTCACTACCTCCTAGTATCACTTAAGGGGGGGTGTTAGTATATCCTAGTACCACTTAAGGGGGTGTGTTAGAATATACATTATATCCTAAGTTGTTACTAGGATAAATTTTTGTGGCTAAGATTAACTCAGGTTGTTATGATCCAATGAATCAGATTGTATACCTTCGCTATATAAGCAAGGTCTTTATCATTGAATAATATCAAGTATTATACTTTTTCTAACAGGATCCTTTGAGGCAAGCCTAGGTGAGAGCCCTCCTAAGATCTTCCTCAACAATGATGAAGAGAAAGGGAAAAATGTGATCTCCTTGCCTAAAGCCTTTGAAATTCTTGAAGTAACCTGCTGGAGACCCATTGACCAAGATAGTGAAATTCGCTAAGGAAATGCAAGCTTTGATCAAGTCAATCTACTTCGGGTGGAAGCCAAACCTTTGGAGGACGACCAACAAGAAATACTAGGAGACTATGTCGAAGGCTTTGTTCATGTTGCTCTTCAGGAGGAAGCCCGCTTGGCCACTCGAGGAGATGGAATAGATGATATCATGGATGGTGA
The DNA here is from genome assembly GCA_028583015.1 of Wollemia nobilis. Taxonomy (NCBI): domain Eukaryota; kingdom Viridiplantae; phylum Streptophyta; class Pinopsida; order Araucariales; family Araucariaceae; genus Wollemia; species Wollemia nobilis. The sequence continues at coordinate 11,243,060 of JAQPPZ010002907.1, read as the reverse complement.
TAATGTTGTCAGTTATTTACTTGTCATGGATAGAGCTACCTTGGTTAGTCTAAACTATCTTCATTTTTATTTAAATCTGAACTAGATTTTATATAGTCTAAATGGGCATAACAATAAAAACTTATCTTTAAATAAAGGTTTAAGGTTTGAATCCTACAAATAATAGGATTATACATTGATAAATGAATTATGGTTGGATAACCATATATTAGGAAAAACATTATTAATAAGTATTGTCTCATATAACCTATATCCTCACAAACACTAAAAACTACTCTATAATTTATCCTTTACTTTACATATTTAGGTTTTTTAACAAATAACTTTGAAGATAACTTTGATAGCCAAATTGTCCTGGCACATATTATCATGCAATCAATATTAGGTATACCACATACATGTTGAAATATGAAAAAATAATAATTATTTAAATCATAAAAAAATTATGATGTAAAAAGAGAAAAAAAAAACTTACTTTTTAAATTATTAAAAAATATATATGAAAAAATAAAATACAAGGGATATTGTAAAATAAATCTAAGACTCAACTCAATATATAAGGTCATAAAATTTACATCCGCCCATGTAGAGGAGTTGGAGAGCAAGTGGGTAGTTAAACCTCTCTAGTTGCTGAGAGGCTTAGGTTCAAATCTCTCGCCTCATATGTTGCGGATATGTTATGTAATGGTTTCCTCGTGGTCATAGTCTGTTTACCCCTTGTGGCCACCACCAATAAAAAAAAAAAAAAAGTCATAAAATTTACAGTGTTCATTCTTGTCCATGTGTTTGTTTTTTCCTTTTGCTAGTCTATTAGGTAAAGATAAATCCAATAGGACCTGATCATGTAATATTATTTTTTGTTTTATATTAAATAAAGCCTAGCCCTCTAGGAACCCCAACCATGACAAACATCTATATTGTTCTATTTTATGTAATATTATTTTTTTGTTGCATACTAAATAAAGCCTAGCCCTCTAGGAACCCCAACCAAGGCAAACATCTATATTGTTCTATTTTTTTCATAAATAGATATTAACGTGAAGGAAATTTTAATCATGGAATATGCCACTAGACTTGCATCATCAAATTAACCGGTTAGAAAGAAATAAACCTTAGCTTAAGCAAAGACAAAGTCAATAAGAACTAATCATGTAAATTTTTTGTTGTTGCATAATAAATAAAGCCTAGCCCGCTGAGTAAAGACAAAGTCAACAAAATCCCAATCATGAAAAACACTTAACAACTACCACATGATCTATTCCTTTTTAATATTCTTTTCATATAATTAATAATTCTTTTTGTTGAGCGTGTAATAAATTATTATTATAAATTTTTTAAAATAAAACATCATTTAATTATAAATTAATTATAAATACCAAAATATTATTAATCAATAAATTAATTAAACAAATAATGAATCTACAAATCCTTCTTCACTCAAGTTTCATAGGTTAATAGAGGAAAAACTAGAGATGCTTCGTGATGAAGTCAATGACAAGTGGAAGACGTTTTTTAGAAAAAATCCGATGGTACATGGTACAAAACCATTTTTTCAAGCATTTTGGACTTTCACATAGAAAAGAAAAGCCTAATTAGATTAAAGATATTGGAAATAGTAGAAGATGTAATTAAGCATACGCAAATTGTTTTGTTTGGTGAGATCTATTTGATGTAATTAAGCATAAACAAATTGTTTTGTTTGGCAAGAACTTTAAATTTGAAATGTACTTGCATTTTGTTAGCCATTGATAATTTTAGTTTGGTTTTGATAATTATCAGTTTGGTTTTGATAAGTATTAAGCAAGTAGGATAGAGCCGATTTTAATAGAGTGATAATATACCTAAATTTATTATAATATATTATTATGAGATTGTAAAAGATTTAAAATAAGTTATTGAAATTTAATTTAATTTTTTTTATAAAAGTTTTATAAGAAATTTGAGTTATGTTTTTTTTTTTTTTTTTTGTTACCGGGTTACTATTGAAATCACAGGGGCTGCTTCCAACAAACTTATATGTCTCGTTCTTGTTGACCCAATGTAAGATGGGGATCATAAGTCGTTTGGGGTTTGTACCATCGTTGTCAATCTGGGATGCACTCAAAGAATTCAGAGCAAACTACTACCTTTGCAAAGGGTTGGTTTCCCCCAAGGTTTGAACCTAGGTCTCTTCTTGGTAAGTGTCCAACCATAACTACCTTTTACCAATCCACTAACTCTTAATAAAAAAATTGTATTAAGTTAATATTAAAATTAAAATTTAATGTTAAAACTTAAATTGCTTATAAATATTTTTAAATTAATTTATAGGATCAAAATGATCCACCCATAGATATTTATAGAGTTGTAGGACTTAAAACAAATAAAATTAATATCGAGGGAAGTGCGTTAGCATAGATCTATTGTAAAATTATATGTCTATATAGATTTATATTTATATTTGAGAAATTAGAAATCGTCATTATAGGGATTCTTCAAACCAATGTTACTATTAAAATATTAAAAATTAATTTTTAATATTAAGAACTAAGGTGGTTTCAACCTTCTGGGGCGCCACCGTCGCAGGCGTGTGAAGGCGGAATTTATGGCGCCCCCGGATAGGGTTGCAGGCCCAGCAGTGGCGGCGTGGCGTAGGCGTTGTTTATGCTGGTCATCTGCGCCTGTGACGGTGTTGGGGTTTGAGAGAGGGACAGGATCGATGTCGGGTTCGGTTGGGGTTAAAAGGTGCCGGGTTAGTGTCCCGAGTGCGGTACCTCCGGCGCCGACTATTGCTTTATTGCTGCCGTATGAATGGATGGAGACATTGGAGAAACAGCCAGATTCTTTTGCCTAATAGAATCGCGGGCGATCCCATGTGCCTTCAATTGTATGCTTAGACTTTTATATATATAATATATAAAAGTGGAAGCATACAATTGAAGGCACACGATCTTCTTATCATGTTGGGTCTCCACTAAAAGAACCTAATGCTTTTACCATTGTTATAAAAAATTATACATAATAAATTAAATATTTTAAAATATTTATTAAATATATAAAATATATTTATGAGAATAAATTATTAAGTGCAATAAAAGCATTTCTCATCTTTTATTATATGAAATATTTTATTTGATGATATATTAAATTAAGAAGGGAAACAAACATTTCTCATTTTTTATTAAATGATTTTTTTTTTTTTCGTTTCTTTTGATAGGAGAGTTGGTTACGACTACACTATTTTTAGTAGTTAGTAGTTGAAGTGTAGGGTTCAAACCACAGGAGTTGCATCCATCAAACTTATTTCACCTCGTTGTTTTATAGCCCGACATGAAACGAACCACATGTTGCTTAAGATTTGTATTGTCATTGTTTTATAGTTCGACCTGAAATGGACCACTAGATACTCAAGATTCGTACCGTCATTGTCACTGTGAGGATTCAATTCCTTTGCAACAGACTTCCCTAAATTTTATTAAATAAAATATTTTACTTGTTGCTATATTAAATTAAGAAGGAAAAACAATTTCAAAACATTACACTTAAAAAAAAGTGTATGCTTAGAAATTTATATGAAATCATATTCCTAACAATAGCAAAATCTAAAGTACCGAGGGCTCGTATGTTTTGATGCTTATTAAGAGGAGATCCAGGTTCAAATTTTGGAGGTAGGCCTATTTGAGGGAAAGGTAGTACACTGTCTTGACTCTGCATTGCCCCTAACAAGGTGAAGTAAGGATTATAGAGAGCTCCAAAAATTTGAACCGCCCATCTAATAGTAAAAAATAAAGGGATGTATATATATAAAAAGATATATATAAGTTTAAGGGCGCAGTGCTACGGTTTGGGTTTTGGTTTTTTTTAAGGAGGTTTTAGTTTTTTTAAGGAGGTCCAAGGTTCAAACCGCATCATGGGCAAGTGTGTGAGCGGGTATCATGGGCAAGTGTGTGAGCGGGTAAGTGTATGTGTTAAATTCCTTATTTTTAATATAGCTCTCAACTTAACAGGGAAAGAGACTGCTATAAGTTGATTGTAAAAGTTTCTCAAACTAACCAATAAAAAATAATAAATAAATTATATATATATATATATATATATATATATATATATATATATATAAATTAAAGCAGAAACGAGAGAGATCATCATAGACTAAAACAGTTCGAAAGGCAAAGTGGTCTTGCACTTTAAAAAACAAATAATACTATTATTATTAAATTCGACTTCAATGCCAGATCTACGGCAATCGAAGAACCTTTCCCCTCAGACTACTGACTACGTGAACTTTGTGAGAATTTTCAAAGCTACACATTCCGAGGTCCTTAAAACATGGATTGCAGCAAAATGCAACAGAGGTCAATTGCATATATATTTATTCGCAATTTGCAGCAGGATCTCAGCAAGACGCTCAGATTTGGAAAATAATGCACAGTGATCGGATCTTTCTATCTCATATACAATATCATAAGCATATATATTTATTCGCAATTTGGAGCAGGATCTCAGCAAGACGCTCAGATTTGGAGAAGAGTGCACAGCTTCTATCTCATATACCATTTGGCGAGAGGCTGGCTGTAGTCTTCTAACGTTAAAATGTGATCGGCATCGCGAGGGTCGATTCCTCCACCGCCCATGTCCAGGGATGATACACGAACTTCTGTGACCATATTTAACGAGGAGATGATTTGTAAGATTGTACCAGCACCACCCTCCATATCCTGCTCCACCAACACAAAATGCCTTCTTAAACTACTTCTTGCTTTGCCCTCCACCTTCGTCTGGGAATGAAAATCCATGATTTCTTCACTTAGTGTGATGTGAAGCAGAGGCTCTCGCGATGAAGGAAGAACATGGACGACGCCCAGGGCTTACCTATCACTTTTCGTAAGTCAAATTTTAAGTGCGACGAGATTAAAATATATCTAGAAGGTTATCCAAAACAAGGTTGCGAATGTAGACTAAAATATATGCAAAAGCTTATCCAAAACAAGGTTAGGGATGTAAATTAAAATATATGTAAAAGCTTATACAAAACAAGGTAGTGATGTTAGGCAAAGTGGGTTTTAGAATGATAAAGATTTTTACCATATCTTCTTAAGTTTTTTTTGATGCTGTGATATTGATTTATATGTTTTAAAATTTAAAAAATCTTAAATTTTATATGTTTATTTAGCAGAAATAGTGGTAATATTGATTTATATGTTTTAAAATTTAAAAAAACTTAAATTTTATATGTTTATTTAGCAGAAATAGTGGTAATTTCCAAATAGAGACTTTACTATTTTTTATATATAAAATAAAAATTTTAAAAAATATTAATTACTTTTTCCAATATTTTAATTGAACACCAATTAAAAAACTACCCATAACATTTTTATTCACTTTTAATTAACAATTTCTATATGTACATATATGAAACTTCCTTTCTTTTCATTCCCACATAATGGCCTACACAAAGGCATTACTTTGGCCCGTAGAACTTGATAATCATGGAGAGAAAAAGGCTGGCAAGTTATGGTCAATTTTGAACTATTATTGTTGGGTTCCTATACTTTGACCATACAGAATCCTTGTAATGGATTATTGGTTTGTAGATGTTTGTACACTCTTTAATAGTTAAGTGAGTTCCTATTCTCGTTACATACATAATGGTACTCGCACTATAGTGCTTGAGTGAATATTAGTGGCAATATTGATATTTATAAAAGTGATTGATGTGTGACATTAATGGTTAGAAAGATGATCATTTTGTGTAAATTTTTGGTGGCTAGGAAAGTTGCATGCCTTATACGACTATTTCAAATGACTTTTAAGGTTAGAAAATATGACTATTTATTTAAACTTTAATGGATAGAAAATATGATTATCATGTTTTAATCTAGTAGGATGTAAAATTAATTTGTATTTTGTAAATTTAAATATGTGTCTTGTTCTAACATTATAAAAAAATATTTTATTAGAAATGTCAGAAGTTGAATAATACTATAAGATTTTCTTGATCAAATTACATGCATGAATAGTTATAATATTAATTGAAAATTGAGTGTATAAATGAAAGTCTACATTATTTAGTTAAAATTTGATTTTTTATTTGATTTCATCTTCATATGTATGATGGAATAAATGCATTAGTAATATGCATGTAAAGAAATATGTTTCTTAAATGAAAACATTGTATTGAATGAAACAATAAAATATATAATTGATAGAGAGAATAGAATTGATATAGATACTGATTTGTAAACAAACTAGTGCATGAACGGATATAATATGCTAGATTACATGTAAAATTTAAGGCTATTATATATCCATAGTACTTACATCACTATCGTGCAAGTTGGTTGTTACACAGTATATATTCATCAATAGTCATGGAAGTATGTACACATGTATTGAACATATTTATCTCTCTAGCTACATAACTCTACATATTTTTAACCTTGTAAAAGATCAAAAATTTGTAATGTAAAGTTGACACAAGGACATTTAGTATAATTTACTTGGTTGGGTGGTAATGCACTTCGATTATGCCTTCTCTCCCCTAGGCAATGACTCATGCAAATGAACAAGAATATAATTAAGTTAAATCTTGAATTTGATTGATTGATATGGAATATAGAAACACTTTTATATTTGATGTGAAAATTATAATGTAATTGTTTTTAAAGTGTCATCTCAAGATTGTAAATTATATTCCTCTTTTTATGATATCTCCTTTATTGAAATATTTTTATACAAATTAATTCTATCTCTATAAAAAATATAATAATAGACACTCCTATTGCATAATGAATTTTTTATTTAAGTTGTTAAGTTTATTTTTTTGTAGTATTCATACCAAGAGTTTTATGGAATGAAATATAGTTTTGAACAACAATTAGTTGATAGTTTTTGTTATGATTGTTCTTTTCAAATAAAACTAATCACTTGATTAATGTACTTATTCTTGTATCTTTTTTCTATTAAAAGTAAAAACGTGTTTAAGAGAGCATCCTTACAACTAGAAACATATGAGATTATAACAAAAAAGAAGTAGAATTAAGATCTTTCTAAATTTAAGTGTTTATATTCCAATAAACTATACTTCTTTACAAGTTTGTAATAGTTAATGATTTATATGATTATATGGGAAACAAACAAATTTTAATTATGATAAATGATATAATAAACTTAGTTGTTGAAGTTATGTATGAAATAAAACTAAAATCTATAGTAGAATAAATACCCTATTTGTTGGAGGAGTTACCTTGTGTTGAGTAGATCATTATCTAGACAAGGGTGAATATAAGATAACTTGAAAATTACTATGGGATTCATAAATGGTTGTAAAGTATGGAGGATAATCATATAGTACTAATAAGAGGGAAAATATCTTGGATGGATGATAGGATGAATTTCATCATCATGTTATAATTTATAATTGTATGGTTTTATGGGAATCACACAATATGAAATAATTAAATCAATAAAACTTAATTGGGATGATTTGATGTTTTAAATAACAAAAAAAAAAAAGTAGAGTTATTTATTTAAGTTGGCATAGGGATATTGTTATAGTATAAGGCTATTATTTACTGTATTCCCATATCATAAACACAATCACATTAATACCATAAAGCAATAACATAATCATATCAATGACATACACATTTGAAGATCACATGACAAAACATAAACATAGGAAGCATATAGGGCATTGCGTTCAAGTTAGCATTATCTTCATACTAGGATCGATATATGAATCACATCCATATTTATAGAAGTCATGCTTACTCTGATAATATCAAAATTAGGGATTGCATCCCTCTTCATAAATATCATACTTTATCCAATATAAATTATATAAATAAAATTGAGTAGCATAATCACATAAATTTGAGCTTCAAACACCCACACTCAGTCAGGGTGGAACACACACAAATATCTATCTATCTATTTATCTATCTATCTATATATCTATTTATATACCCATATTTGGAGAATTGCTTTGATATAAATCCCTCATCCATCCTCAAATAAGTTGTACTTGCTATAGCATTCATTTACAAGAGGCTCCTCACTCCCCTCCTACATCTAATATGGAGAAGCTATCACTTGGATTTATGCCTACATATAATAACCGTATGATACCCTTCAAGTTGACCCCATGTTTGAAATTAACGCATTTATTATAGAATGGTATTTTTTGAATGAGAGAGTTGTCCTAACTTCTATTAAAATGATGCACCCCAATTCTAGCTTTAGCAAATTAGCGAGGGAGTTCCATTGGATTCTCCTAGCATCTAGATTGAGGTTGGATTCCCACTCACCTTAGATAAATAGTCCTATGTTAACCTATACCAATTGGATGAAAAGTAAAGTGTAAAAAATAGGTATGCATAAAATATTAAAATACGAGTGATTTAAATACATGTTTAAATCATAAAGAGTGTAAGTTATCAATCAAAATGTAATAATCTGAATAATTTCAATGTTCTTCCATACATTAAGCACAAATTTGATAAATGAATAATAAGATATGAAAAAGGGTAATGCCTTAATCACCACATAGTTCAAAAATTAGGAGGGAAGTACCATTGATAGAATGCATAAGAATTTATCAATTTATCAACAATCTTATAGGGTCAAAGAACAATATGCATTTAATAAAGAATATCTCTAAATTCTCATGGTTATAAGGTGAATATAATGGAGCCCATGACTTCAATTTATAGTTGGAATTTATCCTTGAGCTATCTAGGGTGAGAAATTCTTACTTCATGTAAAAGTAAATATTTAGGGATAATACTAACAAAATGATGCATCTTCGAATGTGGCATCCCTCTAAATATACCTCTAATACGATTAGAATATTTTCAAAATGAGTTAGTGACACCACTACATGCCATTGATTTCCAAATATTATCCTTGGGATCAATGTCTTTACTTTTATCGCTTTGTTGGTTATCAAGTAGTTTCCTCTAGTTAGCAAGTGAATAACTAATTTTTTCTAGTGAATTACTAGCTAATCCTAAGTGGTTTGCTCTCGTAAGCCAATTGGATCACATTTCTAAAGGATCACTCTTGATCCGATTGAATCTCTTTTCTAATGAATTGCTCCTTATCTAATTGGGTCACTTTGGTAGTGAAGAGTTTCTAATCCAATTGAATCAATTTTCTAACAAACTAGAACTTATAAAAATTGGCCTATCTTGGAGACTTAGGCAAATTTTACCAATATTGTAATGTTTTTCTTAAGTTTACAAAATCTATTTTTCTATGGCTAATTACATATAATTAAAAGGTAGTAGCCTAGCTACTACATTTATAGGGACTTCTCAAGGTGCCAAGCTTGGGTGGTGAGAAATCCTAGATCCTACCTTTATCCTTGGGCATGGAGTATTTAAAGTTAGAACCCCTACTAAAAAATTGTAAAAATATGATCATATTTATTTAGATCTAAGGTATCTGTTTAAATATTACCTACCAAATAGTAATGAAAGTTACATCTTGATCATCCATATTTCAAAATTTAACTCCTCATATTTATATTTCAAGAGGCTCCTCCCCTGATCCTCTTTAACCCTTGACTTACCTAATTAGATTTTTGGTTCAAGGATTTCCTTTAAAGCACAAGGTAAAATTATCTATGGATACATCCACTTTGTATTTATCTTCATCCATTTAATTACCAATATCAATGAAGTTATTCTTTATAGGAGGGTACCTTAGAAAATTCTTTATTTAGCCGTTCTTGCATATCCTTTCTCAATTATTCAATTATCATTCTAAGGGCATCATAGGTAACTTACACCATTAGAGTCTCTCTTGTTCGTAGGATATATCATTCGATCATGTGTTTAGCATATTCAATTTTAACCTATCCATCTACTTTATCCATCATCAAATGAGGAGATATTTGGTGTACTTTACCTTGGATGTGAGATACTCTTTTACTTGCTTGATTTCCTTTAAAGATCATAGACTTGCACTTATTGAGGAATCTGAGGTGCATCTTAGCAAAAAGGTACTTACCTCAGAAATATTGGATGTGCCTTAGCACATATAGTCCAAAAGGAACTCGAATTGTCCCACGAATGATATCTTGACCTTCATATTCTATATTAAAATTTCCTTTATGACCAATAGATCGTTAATTATTTTCATCAACTAAAATTAGTGGATCACAAGTGTAGCAAATGTTGAAACTCTTTTTACTAACATTGTCTTTATCAGTTCACTTTATTTCCTTCTATGTAATGCTTGATGTTTTATCTCTATTTTTCCTATTAGGACCTCCTTTTTACCAAGTGATGGAAGGACTTATGGAAATTAGGGATGTGGTTCTATATCCTAGTATGTATTAGCTACAACAGTTTTTATGCTATTGGAGAGGAGAGTATATTTGTAACTATGGTGACCAATGGACAAATGAAGATAAGCATACCAGTTTGACATAATGACATGGATGATTATGTAGGTTATGTGGTGATTAATTATGAGAAGGATTATGATGGTGAAACATGATATGAAACAATTGTTCTTACATGTGGGGGACCAAGTGATGGATGTAGGGGGATGGTAAGTGATGATGACATGGATGGTGATAGGAAAAATAAATTGAATAAGGTATGTAGGATAACCCTTCATTATGAGTAGGAAAACCTATACTGACCCTAATACTATGGATGCACTTATTTGAGGTTGGACGAGCATAAGAAAATAATTTGGGGGGATTAAAGAAGTAAGAGAAGAAAAATTATAAGAAAATATAGAGATGGAGAGGAAGAAACAAGGGGTGGAATTAAAATGAACATGATTGTGAAAAATATGGTTAAGGGTATTTATACATTAGTGGATACCATTCTTTCCATTATTTTCCTCTTAAATATGGTGAATTGAATTGAGTGTATACAATTTACTGAGGGGATTGAGTGATGTATTAATCCTACTTTTGTTAAAAGTAGGAAATTATTTCATAGTGTCAAGAGGAATAGAGGAATAATATCCTAGGTTCAAATATCCTTGATAGGTCAAATTAGAAAATTGGTCTTGAGGTATAGGTGGGGGTTTGTATTATTTTATGAAGGAGGAGTTTGACCAAATTGTTGTTGTGGTGGTAGGTAAGGATATACTGCATAGCCCTAAGGTGTATAATGAGGATAACAAGGATATTTTTATGAAGGATAATAAGGTGGAGGATAATATGTATTTGGTATATTGGAAAGAGGATATGGCGGGTTTTAATAAGGCCATTATTGAGGTTATGTGTTTAGAAATGGAGGCAGATATTGCAAACCATGTTGAGTAATCTATTGATCTAAAGGAGGTGGGCCTTTTTGTGTGTTTTGCTATGTTCGAATAGTTGGTGGTTGTGTTTGTAACTATATATTTCCTTGGGTCTTGAAATTTATGATTTTTTAGCAAAGCCCTATGTTTTACATAGAATGATCTATCCTAAATATATTATGAATTGACATAGAGGAAGGTTGTATTTTTTGGAGAAATTGGATCCATGTAGAATTTAAGCCAAATTAATGCTAGTATATGGCATATTTTGAGCATAATATGCAGGAGATGGATTTATGTTAATTCCATGGTGATAGCTCCCAAAAACATGGATTTTTTATGGGCTTATTCACGTCAAAGGTCATCCCATAAAGAGGGTTTATATGGGTTAGTGTAGAACTAATATTTGACCAAGTTTGATTAGCTAAGGTTGATAAATAAATAATATAATGGCCCAAAAAATAAATTATTTGGTTGGAGGCTTTTGAATAATTTGATTGGCCATTGGACTTTTGTATTTTGATGAAATAAGATTAGACACTGGAATTTCCTCAATTTCATCATCTTGACGTACCCATGTGGTTGTTTGTTCCTTTCATTTCACTTTGGTATTTCTTGAATGATATAAAACTATCTTTGTATACTGATGTTCTTTTTCTATCTTTATGCCCTTTAACATGTATTCATAAGCTCACATGTTTAGACCTACATAAATTTTTGGATTCAAAATTTCATTCTTTTTAAAATTGACCTATAAATTGATTCATTTAAAATAGATTATTTTACTTGAAAAATCAAATTATTTGCTTATAATTTTAGGATATTTTTGAGAAAATTTTTAACTTGATAAATTTTGAAAAGCAATGGATCCAAGAAAATTGCTCAAAGTGAATTGCTTCAAAACTTGAGTGAATCTCTCTCTAGGAAGGAGTTAAGAATAAACTTGTCTTTCCTAGTGAACTACTTTGCAAACGCTAAGCAAATCATTATTTATAATTTTCTTGAAGAGAAACCACTATTTTGGAGTGAATCACTTGCTAAATTAACTGAATCATTTGCTAGTTTGAACTTTCATGACAATGTCCTAAAACTAGCCCAAAATGCTTTTTTTTAATGGAAAATACAAATGTGATCTAATGCAATTTTGATGTTGTTCACATTACTTGCTTTCAAAAAATTAAGATTCTAAATTTTATGTCAGAGTCACTATTTGTAAAGCACCTATAAAATTCAAACATAAATAATGAAAATGATGTGAAATTTAAGGTCAATTTTAGGATGGTCTTGATTAATCAAGTATTTGGTTATGAAAATTTACTTTGGATTTGATCTATTTAAATGTGATAGATTTAAAATCAAATCACTCCCTAAAATGGACATAACAAAATTTTTAGACGATTGAATCAAATAGAGTAAATCACTCTAGATTTGAAATGAATCACTACCTATGTAAGAACATGGTAAAAGTCCCTTTAATATTGAACCAATTGCTTCATCCATAATAATGTAAATTTGGCATGAAAATGTAGCCAAATTTAGGCAAAATTGATGAATAATGAGGGTTGGTCCTGCCAAGTGTGTTAAAAAATATTGAACCAAAGAATTGTCTTGACTTTTAATTTAATTATGCACCCTAATTGTAGTTTCAACAAATTTATAAGGAAGGGTCAATGGCTCTTCCCAAACTTTATATTAAGGTTGACTCCCTACTATCCCCATTGAGTAATCCTATGCTAACCCACACTAATTTCATGAAAGAAAATAGAAGTGCATAAAACATTGAGAACATGAGGAATTCAAATAAAACACAACTATAACCATAACAAGGAAGTGTGTGATCAATCAACACAAGAATTTGAATAACATAAATGCTTCTGATTATTTAAGTATAAAATTTCTAAGCGAATGATAAAATAGTCAAAAGGGCTATGTCTCAAACCTCTACACACTTAGCAAACCAAAAGGGTAGTGCCAATAATGGAGTGAAGAAGGATTTGCTAATTTCCAAATAATATAATCAAATGAAAAGTATAACATGGGTTTCATAGAGAGTAACACTAGATTCTCATAGTCAAAAAATGTTTACAAGCCAATGTCCCCTACTTGTAGTTATATTTTACCATTGATTTACGTAGGTGAGAAATCATTACTCCTAATAAAAGTAAAAATTTGAAGTATTTCAAATAAAATGATGCACCTCCAAATGTTCATGCCTCTAATAGGATTATAAGGCTTCCATAATGAGTTAGTGCATCATTACATACCAAAATATCTCTCTTAAAATATTATCTTTGGGATCCATGCCTTCATTTTTTACTCCTCTAGTGGATGTTGCAGTATTACATTATTTGCCCCCCTTGTAAATATTAGTTTGGTAGATTATTTATATTTTATATAATGTATGTGTTAATATGGGAGAAAGTGAAAGGTGTAAAGAGAGAGAATGAAGAGTCACATTGATATGTGGTAATATGAGAGTTTTGTCTCAATACAAGGAATATGAAAGGATGCATCTCCCAACTATTACAGGAAAGAAACAATTAAAATACTGAAAATTCATGTAAAATTATATATTTGATACATCTCTCCAAGAAATGTAATCAAATTGAATCATTCTTGTAATATTTTGATATTGTACATATTTGCGTTATATTTATGAGATATTATTTTTATTCCAATATTGAGTTTCATAATTATTTTGGTTAGTGGCATATATTTGATCTTGGGTAAAGCTTTTTGTAAGTTAATCTGTCAGAAAAGCTATCAATGGCATCAAAGCCACCTTAGTGAAATCCATCTTGATTCAGATCTAAGCTTGTGAGAGCCAAGGAGGATATTGGGAGAAAAGAGATTGTTGGATGTCTGAGGAAGAAAGAAGATTAGTGAGAAGGGAATATTGAAGAAGAAAAGTGGAGGAATTTAGAGAAGAGTGAATGTGTATTTGGAGGAGCAATAGAGATTTATGGAGGAACATGTAGGAGATTGAGTGCAGTGAGTTTGTCATACATCATGGAAGAGACATTTAATTTTTGGGTAATTGAAGTGATCAAATGTTTTACTAGTTATTTCTCTTCAAATAATTAATCCCATGGTTTTATCATACTCTATATATTTATTACAACAAGTGAAGGTATATACAATTCTAGGCAAAGCTGGCTTTCTAGATTAATAATTTTTTATATTCTATCAAAAAACAAGGGAATTGATATACAAAGATACCAGTGTTTGAAAGATAATACAGTCCAATGGATCCAAACATGATTAAGAAAACAATCAACTCAAAATATATAGATGTTATAGAAAGCAACATCGAATAAAAATTATCTAGATGGTAGATGTTAGAATGGGACGTGGATAGAGAAGATAGACAAAGAGGGGTGGCAAGTTGCATGGGATGAAAAAAAGAAAAAAAAAAGGAATGGTCGAGGAGAAGTGAAAGAGTGGAGAAAGGTAGAAGAGAGAATTCCAAGATATAGTGTTCTAATAGAAAGGGGGATATAGAACAATAACAAGAGCTATAACCTATTAGAGGGTGCCAATAGCTACTGTAGGTTGATGCAGTCAAGAACACAAGTGTTTGTCTAAAAGTTTTCATGAGTAAATTACTACCAAAATGTATGCAATCAAGGATGAGAAAGGAATATGTCATCTAAGACATGACCACTGAGTCATTACAAACAAGATCTAGCTAATTGAGACTTATTTGGGAGTTGGTCATCTAGAGTTAAGAATACTTTCATCCAAACATTACCGATAGAACCTGATCATCTAAGTGTTGCAAATCGAAGGTTTTGTGTAGACTATTATCTGATCATACCATTGAAGTATCGCTATCATCATCAAAGATTGCAAACATAGAGTGCACCATCATATTCCTATATGCTATCATAGAATAAATGAGAAGATTATCATCCAAAAAAAATTCAACTAAGAATGTCATCTTATGTTGCAGTCCAAATATCAATCCATCGATGAAGAAAAAAAGAACCATCATTTGGAAGTTTTTATCATTCATGTTACTATTTTGAAATGAGCCCACTACCTACTGCCACATCAATATTACTAGATGCCAAATTCATATTCAAATTTTATGATTTTTGTTTGGCCAATATTTATGGAAGGGAAGATGATCATGTATCCATAACTACCATGAGAGGGATGCCATAATATGTTACACTAGAGCTATGGTCTAGGAATTTTGGACCTATAATAGACAAAAAAGAGCACTAAAGCTCTCGTAGAGTGGAAAAAATGGTGCACCTAGCAAAGGGAAATGAAATGCATCTATTTATCTAAGCACTAAAAAGAGACATTAATGTAAGCATGATGACAAATAAGTGAAATAAATGGGGGTTCTCTTTATATTAATCCATTTTCCAAATACACGGTTACAAAACATCCCCTTGAGGGCTCTTAATTGATACAATTCATTACAAGGTTCAAAGGATCTAATCCTTTCAAAAACTCAAGGTGCGCTTCAATGTCTTCCTCGCACTCACGAATTGAAGAGCGGGTTTTTGGTACCACTGTGATGATCTATCCATATTCGAACTTGTAGCTCCTTCCTTGCGTATTGAAATACCTGGATCTACACACAAAGAAATCATATTTGTTAATAGCATATGCGGATTGAGATGAAATCAAAGAGATGCATGCAATAGTGAATATGAAAAGTGAAATAGACGGTGCAAAACTACTCCAAAATGCACCAAAACTTAGTATAATGCATATTATCTACTTTAGAAATGATCTATGCTAAAATTAAGATGAAATTATATGTAGAATCCATGGTCATCCTTGGGTGTTCCAATTGGGATTGTTATAATGAAAAACCTAATTGAAGGTCCAAAACTACTCCAAATTGCACCAAATTCTAGTATGATGTATATAAACTACTCTAGAAATGATCTATACTAAAATTGAAATAAAATTGTATGCAGATTCATGGTCATCCTTGGGTGTTCCAATTGTGACTATTAACCATCCCAAGTGGGGATGACCACCAAACCTGGTGGTTTTTACCACCAATTCCTCTAGGATCTAGTTCAAACTACTCCTAGGGGTGTTGTCATAAAATTTGGTGATCTAATTCATAGAAATGGGTGGGTTTTGGAATGGATTTGTGTATTTTTGGATGACTTGGAAACCTCCTTCGATTGATGAATATTTCAAGGGAAAATACATGGTGAAATGGGAGAGTGAATCTCGATAGCACTTCATTGTAAAATATTGCAAAGATCTCTCTTTTTAAATTGGGTGGATTGACTCCATTTTATATCTCAAGAGAGCCACAAGGTCAAATGGGCAAGTTAGGGCATGCAAGGTAGGTGTCACCACTTGTCAAAACCCTTGCCATGCATTGGGTGGGAGAAGCCTCCAATTTGGGCCTCCAATTTGTAGGTTGTGATGGATTTGATAGGCCCTCAATCTATCATAAATCATTGGGTAGGATAAATGGTAGAATTTGATTACCATTTGTCCCACCCTTAACTTTTGAGGGGCCTAGGCCATGGCCATCCCACCTAGGGATGGTTGTTGGTGGCCATCCCTGGGTGGGATGACCATGAACTATGGTCATCCTAGGGTGGGACGACCATGGCTACATGGCCCAAAACTTCCCAAAAGTGGGGTAAACCTTCCCAAAAGTGGTTAGGACCACTATTTAACCCCTGAGGGTTGCCCAAGGGGGCCATATGGTGTTGATAAGAGTGCATCATTGTAGTCTAATCGGATTGACATGATTTTAGTGTCTATAGATGCCCCTTTTTGAGATGCATTGTGTGAAACAGAGCATAGAGCAAAAATAGATGACTAAACTATCAAATGATTAAGGTTATTCAGTAACCTAACCAAATTTAGATGCCTCCATCATGGAAGGAGCATACATTCTTGGAATCCTTGCTTTTGACATATTTGAAGGATTTGATTTTGGTATACCTTTCAACCACACTATAATGATAGGTTTTGGGGCTTAGGGTATACTTGGTCTTGGTTCCTTATTTGGATTATAAGCCTATTCTGGGATACGTGTCCCAAGGCTTCAAGGATATCAAGACTTTGTTTTGTTGAATTGGTGCTGAATTATATGCCCCAACGTGGGCTTGAAATTGTCTTTGGCAATAATTCTTTTGAATGTATGCAAGTTGCACTTTTGAGTGTTTGAGTGTTGATTTTGATTATGAATTCATTAATTATGACTACCCCCTCAAGTGAATGAGTCGATGAGGGCATGACCAATGATGAAAGTGATGAGTCACTTGACCAATATGACTTGATTAGGGTTCCTTCAACTTTACCCATTGTAAAATTTATCAATTTTGTTAGGATTTTGATGGTTTTGTTGATATTTCATGGAAGAAAGGAAATGAATACCTCATTCCCATGGAGTGGTCTAACCACAATGGCCTTCTTGGGGATTTAAGTAGAGACTTTTCAATTCATCAATGAACAATTTTGGTTCAATCTTGATCCTTTGTGAATTTTATCAGTTTTGACATGTTTTTGGTGGTTTTTAGGCCATTTTCTTTGCTTTTTCTTCTGTTTTTTTGGTGTTTTTTGTGGTCATCCTAGGGTGGGATGGTCACCAAATTTTCTGGCCATCCCACCCTAGGATGACCATGCTTATTCTATGTCTTTTTAAGCTCAAAATTGGCAAAATGAGCTCATTTGCACACTTCTGACTTGGTATATTGAGAGGTGAGGAGTAGGAGAGTGATTTTTTGAAGTGGAGCACTATTGAAACCATCCCACAATCACCATGAGCCAGCCTCTAGACTCGATGAGCGGTGGAGCCGATGCAAGATGGGTAAGGGCTGAATTTGCTACTAGACTTTATTAAATTTGGAAATGTAATTATTTTCATATTTTACCAATAAAACACACTAAATATCGGTAAATGAACCTCATTAGTGATAGAATTTAGTATTTTGTGCTTTAATTTTTGTTTTTGTGCAATTTTGTTGCATTTTTTTGTGTTTTTATGAGGTTTTTGCCTATTTTTGGTGGTCTAGAAGGCCATTTTTGAGCATTTTTGGGGGTCATCCCTGGGTGGGATGACCACTGGTGGTCATCCCTGGGTGGGATGGCTACCAATTTGGGGGCCATCCCTGGGTGGGATGACCATGAATTTGGGAGAAAAAGGTCCCTTTTTTTGGTTGTTTTTGTTATTTTTGTGCAATTTTATTGCATTTTTTTGAGCTTGCTTGCCTCTACTAGGTGATCAAGAGTCGGTATCAATTTTTGACTCTCTTTCAGACTACTAGGGACTTACTGATAGAGGATGACTAGAAATGGCTTGATGCCATTGGTCTCAAACAAGTGACATGGTTAGAGCTAGTGATGGGAGATAGAGCCTACTTGATAGCTTTGATAGATCTATGGGACCCTCGCACCAACACCTTCCACTTGTTGACTAGGGAGATGATAGTGATGTTAGAGGATATCTATCAGATTTTATGTATTTTGATAGAGGGGTATCTGATTATGTCTACTCATCGAGATCTTAGAGATATAATTTTGTAGAGATGACTCGAGAGAAGGTAGTATGAGACTTGCCTAGTAGAGGTATCCTAGTGGAGCTATGGTATGAGGTAGAGGTTTTGACTATGAGACATGCCTTGTTGATGATGCTTATCTCCAACATGTTGCTACTAGACTCGTCAGGAGCTAGGTTCCCTTGGAACCTTTTGGAGTTGGCATTTTCACTGGTGGAGTGCACCATAGAGAGGTCGTTAGTGATGGTATGGGGCACTACTTTGTTGGAATAGCTTTATGATGAGTTGTATGAGATCCATTGCCATGGGTAAAAAGGATTGGGATGCAAATTTCTATTGTAGGTGTGGGGATGGTAGCACATTGTTGTGGATCAATCATGGGGACTACCTTGGATGATGTGGGCACAACTTGTAGATGTGGAGATAGGATATGGGATCCTATGGTAGTGAGACTAGGAGAGGGGTTAGAGCCATCCTTATGTAGGTATGATTGATCACTATGCATAGTAATTTGCATGGCTCAGGGTAGAGGAGGTTATTTGGAGACCATACAGGGATTGTCTAGCATGGCTTGAGGTTGAGGTGCAGCTTCTATGGGTATGATGAGGGATATGGTTAGTTGGTCAACATGGGATTGAGTGAGAGTATTTCCCATATGCTCGAGTGATGTGGTAGTTTGGGCTATGCTAGGGGTTTCCTAGCGAGCCAGTGATCTATCGATATTATGGGGATGAGAGGACACTTACTTGGCCTATAGTGGAGGTAGTTGGAGAGGAGGTAGATCTTGTGGAGGGCATATCTAAGCTAGATGATGTAGGGACCATAGTAGAGTATGACTCCTGGTGGGTGATGCACTAGTGGTGAGGGGAGGGATTTCTAGGAGGTGGTACATATGTGGTGATAGAGGAGGCTCATGAGGAGGCTCTAGATGAGGGATATGATGAGGCTCTAGATGAGGAGGAGATAGACTTAGGTGAGTGACATGTGCATCATTGAATATATGATGAGTGGATGGATAGCATGGATATGGAGGGTCAATAAGATGATTATGATGAGGATGATTTTGATGAGTAGGGAGTGTAGGTATAGTTGGTAGCATGGGATGCCACCATTGCTGAGCTATAGGGTGAGTTGATCAGAGGGAGATAGGAGTGGAGGGAGTATATAGAGGAGAGGGCTCTCCTATAGGTATAGGTGTAGACTACATAGGTAGATATTGATAGGTAGGCATTAGTGATTGAGAGGTAGGGTAGAGTTAGCTACTTTTTAGTCATAGGTTAGAGTAGGGAGCTCGAGCCATGGGGTATCTAGTAGTGGTGAGGTAGCTAGGCTATGGGAGGAGGTGACACAACTCTAGACTTTACTAAGTGACTACTAGGCTCATCATCGAGAGGATCTATCATACACATAAGATTTGGAGGATGAGGTAGCATACCTTAGAGGGTGCTTACCAGCTCATCCTTCTGCTAGTGGGTCCTAGTAGAGTAGGAGGAGTGGTATAGGGTAGTCATCTATGAGGATGGGGGCTCCTAGCTCTATGAGGAGATTATATAGGGTCTAGGGGAGCAGATCTGGGAGCTCTCGATGAGCGATGATCGAGGGTGGTGGTGAGAGTCATGGTGTCGATCCTGCGTGACCATGGCTTTTGAGACTCTATGGTTATTTTTGGATTTTGGGAGCGTGAGGTCTGAGGACCCACTTGATTGTAGCCTACGGGAAGTTTTTGGATTATGATGTATCTTTTTACCCCATACATATATATATGAGTTTTTCTATTGTCATCATGTGTTTCCTTACTACTTTATTAGATGTATGCAATGTTTATGTTTACTTTATTGATGCTTTTATGGATGCTTATCATGGATGCATGTATTGTAATATGATGTTGTTTGATGATATGTACATGTGTGTATGCATAATGAAATGGATGATTTGTTAATCTGTATGATGAATTATGAATACTATTTGACACACTAGATGCTAGAACCATAGACTGTACAAAATTCATCGATTCATTTTAACGTTATCATAAGATTATGTAATGGATTATGAAAATGTAAACTAACAAACATGTGATAAAATGGTATGGAATGGAATGAATAGTAAGATGTTATAGAATGTCCTTGAGGTTTTCATGAGACTCAAACACTCTAGTGAACTAGTCAAAAGTTGTATATTAACCATGCAAGACTTTTTGGCAAGGTATAAATCTTCTAGGATGACCAAGATATTCAATATCCCTGTGTGTGCATGTGAGTTCATTGTTATGATAATACATAAAGTTACCCTAGTGCCAAATATGATTTATGCAGCCCATATATACTGAATATCACCCTATGAGTATCATGATCCTAAGTTTTGTACGTAGTTGGATTAGACCATTAGGTAATATAGGCTACCAAAAGCTAGCTCATCCGCAAGAAAACATTGGTCTATACAAAATAAGGTCACTAATGTGATAGACATATCATCATGTGTAAGGATACCACCATTTCTAGGTAGGCTTGATGCCACCCAACCTGTAATGAGGATCACCTTATGGTTGTCAAATGCTGAGAATTCTAGGGATTCAAGTTCAGTACTCCCTTCTTTTCTTTTATTTTTGAATTGCTCCAGGGATTTGCTCATTTTTGTTTTGGTGAGCAAGGGATTTTGGTAGTGGTGAGAACCACTATTTATTTTACTTTTTGCTTTTTTTAGTGGTGAAAACCACTTTTTATTTTGGGGATTTTTGGTTAGTGGTAAAAACCACTTATTGCTTCTTTGGATACTTGCCTATATTTGGCATGGGGTAAGGGATTTTTATTGCTTTGGGTAGGGAGGAGCTTGTCCTTTTGTCAATTCTCAGCATTTTTGAACCATGTGCATAGGGGGATGAGCAAGGTAAACTTTTCACTTAAGGTAACAAGGACCACTTTGTAGGTTTCATCTTTCCTTGTGCAAAACTTGGATTTATTAGTGTGAGAATGTGTTGGGATTATGACGTATACAAGGTATAATCAAAGCAAGACTCTACCTTCTAAAAATTAGGATAGCTTTCTACAAAATCTGAAAAGAAAACTAGATATGGTTGAGTGACCAAAAACCCTAATGATGCCTTATAACAAATGACTAGGTGAAGGGAAATATACACAAATATGAAAGGTGGGGAATGTTGATGGAAATGATAATTGTAATGTAGATGGGTGTTAATAATGACTTTTGACAAAGTTGATTTTGAAGGATGGCTAGTGTATAGACCTGGTGCTAGACATGTATGAGCAACTCTAGAATGTAAAATGCAATGATGGGTATGCTTAATGCAAGTGATTGTATAATGCAACGATATGAAATGTAATGCAATATTTTTGTATTTTTGTTATTTTAATGATGTTTTTATATTTTTATATATATATATATACATTTGACCAATGGGCTTAGTGGATGCCATTGGGGCTTTTTGGGTGACCAAAGGGTTTATGGGTACCTTTGGGGATTTTTGGGTGACCAAAGGGTTTATAGATACCTTTGGGGCTTTTTGGGTGACCAAAGGGTTTATGGATACCTTTGGGGATTTTTGGGTGACCAAAGGGTTTATGGATACCTTTGGGGATTTTTGGGTGACCAAAGGGTTTATGGGTACCTTTGGGGATTTTTGGGTGACCAAAGGGTTTATGGGTACCTTTGGGGATTTTTGGGTGACCAAAGGGTTTATGGATACCTTTGGGGATTTTTGGGGTGACCAAAGGATTTATAGGTACCTTTGGGGCTTTTTGGGTGACCAAAGGATTTATGGGTACCTTTGGGATTTTTGGGTGACCAAAGGGTTTATGGATACCTTTGGGGCTTTTTGGGTGACCAAAGGGTTTATGGATACCTTTGGGGCTTTTTGGGTGACCAAAGGGTTTATGGATACCTTTGGGGCTTTTTGGGTGACCAAAGGGTTTATGGATACCTTTGGATGGATGGATGATCTCCATTGGATGGGTGATTGGGTCTATTGACAAGAGGTTGTCGCAAGACTTGTGGGGGTGGTTGTGGTGGAGGTGGAATGATCAAAGGTGGTCTATGTGGAAGGGGGTGAGCTTGCTCCTCGAGTGGTAAAAGTTATCACCATATGGGATGTTGTAATGGGAACATATATAGATAGAACTCTTCTTCATCATCCAATGGGATGATCTATTTGTATTCTTCATCTGAACTAGGGGAGTTAATAGGTGCTACATTATAATCTGATTCATCATCAGTTGTCCATTCATAAGGGGGACCTTGATCCTCTTCCTCATTTTTGGATGGAAGAGTATGTGAACCTTCACCTTCTTCATAGGATTGGGTGAAATCATGAGATATCCCTTGATCTATCATATTTATAAGAAAATAATCCCCCAAAGAGTGGATATGATTAGGATTAGTGTAAGGATCATGTGCAAGCTCATCCCTATAGTTCAAACCTAGGCGCTCTAAAATTTTTGTGAGGACATCGAGAGGCATAGGCTTGTTGTGTCCTAAGCTAGATTTATCATATGGTAATTGATATTATGGTTGGCAAGGAATATGAGTACCTTGTTCGTACAACCCCAAACCATAGCCATGCCAATGGTAGTGATGGAGATATCACATGGCATAGTCAGGATTGGACATATAATTGATGTCCTCAAAAAAGGGTTCTTCATCCTCTTCTTGTTGAGGAGATGGTTCTATGCCATATTCAATACCCCCATATATGAAGTTCATTTGATTGGGAGGTATACCTAGAGGTATGATGGTACCTATGGGAAGATGAGGTCATCCCATATTTTGTATTGTCTCAATGGCTAGAATTATTGTGATATTCCTTACTAGGTATTCTCCTAAACCCATAGTAGCTAGATGGACTATGACCTATGATGGTGAGGATGGAGGAGATGGAAGTGAGGCTTGAGATGACTCAATGCTTACCTCATGAGGTGGTTCCTCATCTTCTAGACTAGGAATCTCTTCCATGGAAATGGTAGAGATGATTGGAGGGATCTCATCAATAGGCCTCTTCGACATGTTCCTCTATGGAGGATTTGATGATGATGAAGGTGTATCTGAAGGTGCCAATGATGATGGTGGTATAGAAGAAGATGGTAATGGATCAATGGAAGGTGATGATGAAGGAGTCAGACCTTGAATGGATGTATTTGGTTGGAAGTCCACATGAGTTGATGGTAAGGTCGACTCGGGGATATGTTGCACCAAGTTGCAGTATTTGAAGGGCTCAAGGTCTATGGAGACAACATGTACTTGCCCTTCGTGAGTGTACTTCAAACATTGGTGAGCTATGGATGGCACACACTTCATGTCCCTAATCCAAGGTCTACCCAACAAGATATTATAAGCCATTGCACCCTCTAAGATGTGACACAATATTGGTATGGTTTTGCATCCCACCTGAATAGGTAAGACTATAGTGCCAACCATTGAGCATAGAGTATCATTGAATGCTCTAAGGGTATATGTGGATGCAACAATATGGGATGCTAGAAGACCTAGATGTTGGAGAGCATTTATGGTGATGATATTTCTTGAAGAACTAATATCAATTAGAACTCTTTTGTAAGGTGTTCCATTTACACATGTAATGATGTGTAAGGGAGGATCAACCACATCATTTGATATTGGTTTGAGTTCATGTTCATGAAATGTGATTATTAGATCTTTGCACTATTGAACATGCCCCATAAAATTGATAAAGGAGTTAGACTCTTGGGGCTATAGTTCAATCGACTTAAGGATCTCCATAAGAGCTTCTCGATGAGGTGGAGACTATTGGATAAGCTCATAGATAGAGAGTTGGGCCGATGTTGTTCGTAAGCTTTGAGCAAGCTTACTTTTTATGGTGACCACTGGATGAGGTGGAAGGCTTTGCACTGGAGGTGGTAGAGGTTGTGATATGGAGGGAATATCATTTGAAGCTGTAGGTGGTGCAACTTGATTTGGATAATACCTATTCCTTGTCATGATGCTAACCATCCCAATGAACCCTTGTTGAGGGGGTGTCGTATGGACCTCATTTACCTATTTTTCTTGATTTACCTACACCTCATGAGTGGGAAATGGGTCTTTAAAGATACCCATTTGTTGATTATTTATTGCAAGAGGGTTATCAACTTGAAGATCATTCCTCTCAATCATGTCTTGTACTAGGTGTTTGAAATCATAGCACATTTGCACGTCATGCCCATTCTGCCTATGGTACTTATAATATAGGTCTTCATGATATCCCATGGACTTTGGTTTACCCATACTCAGATCTATAGGCTAGATCTTAGGTAGAGTAATTGCTTTGGCCACACATAGATGATCAAATAGGGAATCCATAGACTCAATGAAGGGTATAAATTGTCACTTAGGGTGACGTTGTTGGTTTTGCCCTTGATTCATCTGAGTGTTGTTATTGTAACTTGTAGGAGGAGGTTGGGCCTGATAGTTTACCTTCTGAGGTGGCATTGGTTGCATAGGCCCTGGAATGCTAATGGCAACTTGATTAACTATTGCCAACTTTGGTTGTGTTAGATTGCCCTTTGTGTTCTTATTCCACTCCTTTTTATGGGGTTTTGTAATCTCCCCCTCTTGAATTTTGATTTCTTCGATTGTTCTAGCCTATGCTAGAGCATCTTCAAGAGTTTGGTATTGTTGGAGTTGTAGCAATAATGAAATTGGATTTAAAAAACTCTTGGAAAACATGTGAGTCAACTCAAACATTGGTAGTAGGTATGGTAGCTTAGCGAGAAGCGTTCACCACCTATTACCATAATTCATGATTGACTCATCTTCATACTGCTTCAACCCCGTGAGGTCTATTAAAGTCACCTTTCACTTAGTGTTAAAGGTGAAATATTCTAGGAATGCATCTACAAATTATTCAAATCTATGGATGTTGTGCCTTGGGAGTTGATTGTACCACTCTATGGTTGGGCTAGAGAGGGTAATAAAAAATATTCTTAGAAGTAAGGCATCATTATCTTGGATACTGAAGCATTGATTCATGAACCTAGTAACATGCTCCTATGCATCTTCCTCTCCTTTGAATCTATCCAACTTGGGAATTTTGAAATGCTCTAGGTATGGAGGGGAAGGTATTGATGGGTGAAGTGGTTGATTGTGAAGTTAGTACAAAGTGGGATTTTGAAGCTTGAACCCAGAGGTCTTGTTTTCTATTATTTCCATGTATTCAAGCAATGCTTTATATGCATCAGAGGATTTGATCTCCTCTTATTTTCTTTGGCCTCATGGGGAGGGTGAGGAATGTCAAGCATATGGTATGGTGGTTGATTTTCATCAACCATACCTCCATAAGGTGCTTCTAGATATTCCTCTTCTAGTTCCAGATCATCGTAGGCTCCATAAGGTGTTTCTTGAATTGGCCTACAAGGAGGAACAAATGCCTGTGAAAGGTGATCTATGTTTGGCCTAGGAGGCAAGTCTCGATTAGGCCTAGGAGGTTAAGGAGGCAACATTTGGTTAGGCCTAGGAAGCCTATTTTGATTAAATTTAGGTTACCTCTGATGAACCCCCTATCTATGAGTACTTGGGGTAGGGACCCCATTATGTAAGGTCTCTTGGAATAACTCATGGGTTTGTTGTTCAATTCTTTGTTTTTCTAACTGATGCTGGTGATCCAAGCATTGTTTATCTAGTTAAAGTTGATTGAATTGAGCTTGGTGATCAACATATATTTTAACAAATTGGTTTATCTGATCAGTTATGTGAGGTCTATTAGCCCTAGCACTATTTCCATGATGCCTATCTTTTTTAGGAGGATCTAAAAGGTCGACTATGAGCTTCCCTCGATTGAGAGAGGTCACATTCACTTGAGGCTCACTCCTAAATAAATGTTATTTATACTCAACTAGCGTAGAAGCACATCGTGCTTGCATGGAATAATGAGATCGAGGATAATCAAGATTCTCCTCGTGTCTTCCTTCATAAATGAGGAAAGGAAGGGCTGAATTTTCTCGCCCATGGTGATGAGTATCATACTCATCTTGGTACTTATATTTTTGAGACCTATTAGGGTGATTTAAGGGTGTATTTTGATCATTTGGCCCTACCCATGGTGAATAATCTTGATCTTGCATGTAGGTGTGTAAGGTAGACCGAGAAGGCATATAGATGCATGGTATTGCTCTATTTGTTTGTGCCTCAATGCATGGTTGCCATTCTTGAAAGAAGGTATGTGAAGTGTCTATATCTAGAAAGTATGTTCCCTGATTAGGACCAAGACCTATAGGGGTGTCCCACATAGGGGTCCCTTGTAGGTTAGGTTCCTGATTTGACATTCTAGGACTTGGGTGAGTAGGAGGCCACCAAGGAGGTATAATCATATCCTTAGGGTCAAATCAGATATGGTCTATGTCTCCTTGCCTACTCTCTATAGTATCAACCCTTGAATGGGCTTGGCTGTGGGTGCATACCATAGCTACTTTGTTCCAAACCCTACATGATTATCTCTTTTACAAATTTTAATGATGCAACACACAAGAATGAAAACACACAATAATACAAGTGTTTATCTCTTTTAAATATTTTATATGTGTTCCCTAAAACTGTTTGGTGTGTTTTTGATTTGTTGTTTGCAAAGAGATCTCTTTTCATGTGTTTGAATATTGTTGATGTAATTCTCAATTTGTTTAAAGGATTTCACTTGTATACTCGTAGCTCGACAATCGGTAATGAAGTTCAATCATGTAAACCAACCAAAGTATGGATATGAAGCCCATACCTAATCAGGGAGCACAAGTCCTACCAATCCTCACCCATATTGATCATGGGTAGTGATACACCCTCTAAAGAGGAATGTATGCTATTTTCCATGGCTAAGATGGTTCTTGGAGCTAACTTTGGCCAAAAAATAGGGTTCGTATCATGTGAGCCAATGGGTGGAGATGAAGCCCACCATCGTTGGTCTCTATTAGTGGTTGGGGATGAAGTTCCAACTCACTAATGTTAAAATGTGATGTGGTGTGTGTGGTTCCTTTTATACTTAAAAAAAGTAAAACAAAATAGCACTCAATGAACCTTCACTAAATGCAAAATAATATTTCACTTTCAAAAGTATTTGAATAAATGATGGAACCTACAAAATGCATACCCTATATGTCAACCTAACCATTATGTAGGTCGCAAGCAATCAAACCACACAAATGCATTCCTACTTGGTTATTTTCCTATTTTTTCTTCTTTTTTGTTTTGATATTTAAGAAAAGTGAAATCTACCTTTCAAAAAAACAAGGAAAAGCAATAAAAAGCTAATTTAACTTTCTATAATAAGTTTGAATTGAAAATTTTAGAGATAAAAATAGGGTTAAAACTTGCATAAATGAAATGGGATAGGGGTCCCACCATGATCACCACTGTAGAGTGGAAAAAATGGTGCACCTAGCAAAGGGAAATGAAATGCACCTATTTATTTAAGCATTCAAAAGTGACATTAATGTAAGTATGATGACAAATAAGTGAAAGAAATGGGGTTCTCTTTATATTAATCTATTTTCAAATCCATGGTTACAAAACATCCCCTTGAGGGCTCTTAATTGATACAATTCATTACAATGTTCAAAGGATCTAATCCTTTCAGAAACTCAAGGTGTGCTTCAGTGTCTTCCTCGCACTCATGAATTGAAGAGTAGGTTTTTGGTACCACTACGATGATCTATCCATATTCAAACTTGTAGCTCCTTCCTTGCACGCTGAAATACCTGGATCTACACACAAAGAAATCAGATTTGTTAATAGCATATGTGTATTAACATGAAATCAAATATATGCATGTAATATTGAATATAAAAAGTGAAATAGATGGTGCAAAAATATTAAAATTTTTACCAAAACTTAATAATGCATATAATCTACTTTAGAAATGATCTATGCTAAAATTAAGATGAGAATCCATGGCCATCCCTAGGTGTTCCAATTGGGACTATTAGAATGAAAAACCTAATAGAAGGTCCAAAACTACTCCAAATTGCACCAAATTCTAGTATGATGCATATAAACTACTCTAGAAATGATCTATGCTAAAATTGAACTAAAATTATATGCATATTCATGGCCATCCCTAGGTGTTCCAATTGGGACTGTTAACCATCCCAGGTGGGGACGACCACCAAACCTGGTGGTTTTTACCACCAATTCCTCTAGGATCTGGTTCAAACTACTCCTAGGGGTGTTGTCATCAAATTTGGTGATCTAATTCACAGAAATGGGTGGGTTTTGGAATGGATTTGCATATTTTTGGGTGACTTGGAAACCTCCTTCGATTGATGAAGATTCCAAGGGAAAATACATGGGTGAAAGGGAGAGTGAATCTCGGTAGCACTTCATTGCAAAATATTGCAAAGACCTCTTTCTGAAATTGGGTGGAATGACTCCAATTTATAGCCCAAGAGGGCCATAGGGTCAAATGGGCAAGTTAGGGCATGCAAGGTAGGTGTCACCACTTGTCAAAACCCTGCCATGCATTGGGTGGGAGAAGCCTCCAAATTGGGCCTCCCATTTGTAGGTTGTGATGGATTTGATAGGCCCTCAATCTATCATAAATCATTGGGTGGGATAAATGGTAGAATTTGATTGCCATTTGTCCCACCCTTGACTTTTTGAGGGGCCTAGGCCATGGCCGTCCCACCCAGGGATGGTTGTTGGTGGCCATCCCTGGGTGGGATGACCATGAACTATGGTCATCCTGGGGTGGGACGACCATGGCTACATGGCCCAAAACTTCCCAAAAGTGGGGTAAACCTTCCCAAAAGTGGTTAGGACCACTATTTAACCCCTGAGGGTTGCCCAAGGGGGCCATATGGTGTTGATAAGAGTGCATCATTGCAGTCTAATCGGATTGACATGATTTTAGTGTCTACATTCTGAGGGTAAGCAAAGAATAATTTTGAAGAAGCATATACAGAGGATACACTATGGGCAAAAATAATCCATTAAAGGAGCCAAGGAGATTCGAGGCAATCAAATCCATAACACCTATTGCAAAAATTCAAAGCACATAATGTATATTAGAAGACCTAATTTTTCAAGTTGGCACATGGTGTGGTGGAAAATCACATAATGGGTCTAATTTATTAAATTTTTTCAAAGGGATATATTTTGAGTGCCTAGTTTTATTGATTTGGTTTGAAGTTATAAGGTTTGAAAAGTAAATTTGGAATTTGATTTTTTTTTTTAATTTTGGAGATAAAATGAAAGATGAAAGAATGAA
The DNA here is from genome assembly GCA_028583015.1 of Wollemia nobilis. Classification (NCBI taxonomy): domain Eukaryota; kingdom Viridiplantae; phylum Streptophyta; class Pinopsida; order Araucariales; family Araucariaceae; genus Wollemia; species Wollemia nobilis. Next base: position 11,213,108 of record JAQPPZ010002907.1, on the reverse strand, counting down.
TTGATGGGAGTTATATGGGAAATAAAACATTTAATTTTTTGAATTAAAGTTCAATTTAATCAAAGTATGGTTAAAATGGAGTAATAAGTTTATTTGTTTTGAAGAGTAATAAACTTTTAGAAGTTATAAATTTTATTTGGTTTATTAAGTTTTATTGGAGTGATAAGTAGATAGTGATTTAATTTATTGGATATTTAAAGCTTTTTTAACAGCTATTTGATTTTTTAGTTAAACTTTTAAATTTTAATTTTATTTAATTTGATTTTATAGTTTTTTAAAATTAGTGCAAATTAATCAATATTGGGAGACAAAAGGATTTCAACATCAAACTTAGGAAAATAAAATTTGCAAAATTCATTTCTAAAACTAGGGATATATAAGTATTTGCACTCCATAGGATTTAAATTAGAATATTTGATTTATTTAAACCCAAAGATTTATAAGGTTGTCAACTTCAAAGGAAATAGAAAATACAAGAATTTTATTTTTTGAATATCAATTATTAAATGGGTCTAATTTATTCTCATGAAAAATAAGATGAGGTCAATACTTATTGTTGAAAAGCTCTAGGATGTGGTGGATGGACAAAGAAACACTCTCAAAGATAAAAATTCAAAGATGATGATGCTAAAGTTTTGATGTTAATTTTGTTTGGCATATCTAATGAAATTCAAGTGCACATTACTGAAGAAAAAACTTCAAAAAAAAACATGGGAAAACTTGTGTATGATATTTGAAGGAAAAAATAAGACAACCATTTTACACCTACAATCAGAATTGTATGCACTAAAAGGTCATGATGGAGAAAATATAGAATATTTTCTTTGAAGTATATCAAAATCAAAATCAAAATCGCATACCTTAAGATAAAAGGTTGAAGATGAACTCTTAGTTTTAGTTGTACTTAGAGCACTTACTAAATCATTCAAAGTGTTGGTCACATATATTCTAGTATCAATACAAAAGGTGTCATTTGAGGAGTTAATAAATATTCTTTAGGAATATGAAATTGAAAATCAATTGGGAAATGAATCATCCAATAAGGCTCTTGTAGTATAAAAGGGATATTTCACTTCATCCCAAATAAAAAACAAAAGATGTATTGTCATTTTTGTGAAAAAGAAGGACATAAAACAAAATATTGTTAGTATAATGTATTGACTAGGAAGGATCAAGATCAAGAATATTCTAAATAGAATCCAATCAAGGTGATATTTTTTGTTATTTTTAAATGTAGACTAAAGGAATTGTTTTAAAAAATTTTAGATAAAATGGGATATAAAGACATAGGTTTTTGAAAACATGAATAAGGAATGAAAGAACCAATTATACAAAAAATAAGACCAAAATGTGAAGGTCTTGGATATACAAGATAGACTAGTAGTAATGAACAAGGGATTACGTTTGTGATAGGAAACAATGACATCAAATCAGTGATAGATACTGATAGAATTAGTAATAATGGATAGAATGGTAAAAAGAATTTTATAATAGAGAACAAATGTAATAATTATGGTAGATATGGACACAAGTTAGATAATTATTGAAATATCCATTGTTGTGAAATTCATGGAGGACATAATCATTATCAAAAATATTGTGTACATAAAGTGAAAGAAATTCAAAAATAAAAAATAAACTATGGATGGATAAGTATGAATAAATGGAATAAGATGAAATGAATATTGTATGGTTTCTACAAAAGGAAAATAAGTGTTATGAAAGATAAAAGTTTATTTATTGTTATTTGATCATACGATGAAGAAATATGAAATGTATGATTATGATCCAAACATACCTTTTGAGGTGACCTACAGTGAAAGCACATGTAGTGATGATCCTACATATATGATGCTCTTATGAATGTTCTAGTGGATGATCCAGATATAATGATCATATAGAGGTGACCCAAAGGTATATTTCTAGAGATAGTGACCAAGAAGTACTGATCCAGTGGGAGTAACCCAAAGGCAATAACCTAGAGGCAAAGACCCAGAGGTAGTGACCCAAATGCAAATCAAGTGGTAGTGAACTAGAGGTAGAGAACCAGAGGCAACGTAGATATATTGATCTAGAGGAAGATACAAATAATTTATAAAGGAATACCTAATGAAGGTTGCATATATCTATCCCTACGAAATTCAGAGTTGAAGAATAAAGAGAAAACAAAATTATAGAATTAAGGAAAAATGCATTCCTACCAAATAATGTAATATGGGGGGTTTTGGAAGTATTACATTATTTGATCCCCTTGTAAATATTATTTTGGTAGTTGATTTATATTTTATATAATATATATGTCAATATGAGAGAAATTACAAGGTGCAAGAGATAGAATGAAGAGTCAAAATAATATGTGGCCAGATGAGAGTTTTGTATCAATATGATGAATATGAAAGGATGCATCTCCTAGATGTTAGAGGAGAGCAACAATCAAAGTACTGAAAAGTCGTGTAAAATTATATATTGGAGAAATCTATCCAAGTAATGTAATCAATCTAAACCATTCATGTAATATTTTTATATTGTATATGTTTCATTTATATTTATGAGATATTGTTGTTATTCCAATATTGATTTTCATAATTATTTTTGTTAGTGGCATATATTTGATCCTAGATAAAGCTTTCTGTAATTTAATCTATCCAAAAAGCTATAATTATATTGTGAGCAATTCACTTCAAGAAGTGACTGAATCACTTGACTTTGCTAGTATATCATTAGCTAACCTTTATTTCTTCTCTTCTTTGAAATTTGATGATTTTTCCTATATAGGTCTTTTGATGGTGATTACATGCATGGTTAATTTGGCAAGATAGTGTTCCCTCATTTTTCCTAAACTTTTCCCCATATAAATGCTTTGAATTTTTCTTGAACAACATAAATATTTAATGCACATGTTGGTTTGGATTATTTATATATACATCAAGTGCCAATACAACAATAATATTTATTGGATTTATACATCTAATAGTAATTTTAATATTTACAAATATTTAATCCATTTTTTAAAATATTTTTCAATAAAATAAAATATAATGTTATTTAACCTCAATTTCTTATTATGATTTGACCAACAAAAATGTCGATGATTGAAGATGAATTATATATTCAACAATATTAATTCTTAATATTCTATACATAATATACTTAAGTCATACACATGTAAATAAAAAATTTAAAAATATTTATTAAAAATGATTTATTTAAATAAAACATATAAATTTTTATTTATTAAAACATGTAAATCATACTAGCACACTAAAAGAATTTATTTTAGACATATACATCTTAAATTCCTTCCTAAGAATAATAAAACTAGATATTTAAACAAGTTAAAAATAATATTACTATTTTTTTAAAATTTAATATTTAGATGAAAATCTAGAAAAACAAAAGTTAAAATGTCTTTGTTATTTATACAAATATCAAACATAATGTAATTACTTAAACATTACATTAGCTATTAAAAATAAATTTTATTACCATCAATTTTATCAACAACTTTGAAAAACCTTATAAATCTAAACCAATTTTAGAAATATGCCATATTTTAAGGAATGAACTAAGCAATACACAAATTCCCCTCTTTTCTTTCTATTTTTAATTAAAATTTCTCAAAACTAATGAAAATTGGGGTAATTGGTTTGTTGTTTAATTTATTTTGTTCTCTAATTTCTAAAATACATCTCTTGCATATATACCTCTCTATATACTATGGTTATCACAAGAATATTAATCATTTAACATAATTTTTTTAAGGTTTATTGTTTTATTTAGCCTTTTTTTGTGATTAAATAAAATGACTTTGAAAGGGACCCTGACCCTTTTACAATGAGATCCTGAGCTTGTAAAAAACAAAACCAACTATACATTAAACCTTTGGCTCTCATTTTCCAGTTAAAAACAAGCCTTCTAGCTGGGCACAAGAGACCTATATTACCCAATGCCTAGTGATAGGACACATATTGGTGGATCTATTATTGAACAGCTCCAAGGAGGGCTAAAATAGAGTTAGAATTTGTTGGGAATTAAAGGTTATTCTACTTGAGGGTGTTTAAAGGAGAGTTGGATGGTTACCCTAAGCTTGATAGACTCTCCTATACTCACTAAGAGCTGATTGAAGACAATAGTCATATTCCTAAATTTATGTTTAAAGACTCATATTTCTTTCAATCCATATGCACCATAAAAATGTTGGGATGAAAATGTTCCAAATCTGTTTTTTCTCCTTATCGGGAGGCCTCCATTGAATCCACTAGTCAATAATATCCTTAGGCATCACCCAATAGATATGTATTTTGTGTTAGAATTTTAACAAATCTTAAACTATAATTTGAACTTTTTGGTTTGTCCATAATTTTTTCCAACATAATTTAATAGCAAATAAAGATTCATCTTCAAAAAATTCTAACTATCTATGTTCTCTACCAATAAAGGAGTAATTTCTAAATTTGAGTAAATAATTAGTCTTCATTCTTATTTAAATGTGGGCTATGTTTTGTACAATCTAAGTAGTCCTAATGGTGGAGACTCTAAAACTCTAAATAGAGGTCCAAGTTTTGAGTCCTACCAGCTATAGGTTTTTACACTAGTAAACTCATTATGGTTGGATAGTCATATAAAGGATAAATAAATCCTTTATAAGAGTCATATCATAAGACCCATGTCCTCGCAGACATTAAAATCTACTTTTTTATTTACATTTTACTTCATGTTCTATAGGATTTCTAACAAAAATTTAATGGACAACTTATTGCACCCTTGAATGTAGGATTCAAAGTTAATCCAAAATGACAAAAATGTAGTGTATGTTTGGAGATAACTTTAATAGTCAAATTTCCATTGTAGGTATTGTCATGCAATCTATAACACTTTTCGAAATATGAATAAACAATGCAAAGCATATTTAACTAGGGCCCAATACAATGGTTTTTAAAAGATAGGGCCAAATATACAAGGTCATCAAGATTTATATTGTTCATTCTTGTCCCATGTAATTGATAATTCCTCTGTAGATAACTTGTAATAAATTATACCAATAGATTTCTTTAGATTAAACTTCTATAAATTGTAAATTAGTGACAAAAAATCAAAATATAGAAAATTCAACATTAAAGTAATGAAAGAACAATGAATCCAAAAATTTACTTTTCTTCATTTTAGAGTTTCATAGGTGTTGGCATTTTTGCCACATTGTTTTTGTTGTTACTGTTCATGCAAGAGAAGGCACAAATTGTAGAGGTGCTCACTCCTCTGTTTGTCCCTCCAAGCACTTTGAAAGGGAAAATACAAAAATCTCTACAAGTTTTGTGTTAAATCAAAGTAAGTGTAAGATGTCGCAAAATAGCGACATGTTGCGATATCACGGCCTATTGCAGTTTTGCGGCGTCCGATGAAGAAAAGAGATAAGTATAGAAAATGTCATGTTTTCGCACTAGGAAACATCAGAGGGAGCCGTAATGGCAAAATTGTCACAACATCGCGACATGTTTTATTTTTGCGACTTGTTGCGGTGAGGGAGCAGTAAAGTGAAAGTTGTTGCCATTTCATGACATGTCGCATTTTCGCGACTTGCAGTGGCAACAAAGCAAGTGATAGGAAAATGTCACGATATTGTGACATACAACAACAATGGGAAGTTCCAAGGAAAAATGTCACGATATCACGACAGGAAGACAAGGAAGGAGCAAGATGGTACGGAATGTCGCAATCTCGCAACATGTCACGATCTCGTGACATGTCACGATATTACGGAAGGGCTGAAGATAAACACAAGGTGGGAGAAATATGTCATGATTTCGTGTTTTGGGAAACAAATCCAAGCAAGAGAAACATGTCGCGATATCGCAATAGGGAGCGAAAACGAAGGAGACGACAAAAAATTGTTGCAATTTTGCGACATGTCATGATTTCGTGAGGAGAAAGTGCAAAAGCAGCCAGATAGTATGGAATGTCACGATTTCATGACATGTCAAATTTTTGTGGCCAAAAGCAGCAAAGGACAAGAAGATAGAAACATGTCACGATTTCGTGACTTGTTGAATATGAAAGAACAAAACAGAGAAAATTTTCACGATTTTGCGACCTGTCGAGTTTTCACGGAACGAAAGCTAAAAAGTACAAGGCAGAAGGAAATTGTTGTGATATCATGACATGTCACATTTTCATGGTGAAAAAGTGGGAAGGACAGTGCCAAGTACGGAATGTCACGATTTCGCGACATGTCCCATTTTTGCCACTTGCAAGAAGATGAAAGCCAACAAAGAGGAGGATGTCGCGATTTCGCGACATGGTGTGTTTTCATAGAAATAATGAAGACAGGAGCCAGGTGAGTGAAAATTGTCACCATTTCATGACATGTCATGATTTCATGGATAGAAAGCGGACAAGACAATGTCAAAATAGAAATATGTCATGATTTCATGACATGTTACATTTTCGTGACAAGGAGCAACGAAAAAGTCAAAACAGAGGAGAATGTCATGATTTCGCGACATGTCATGGGGACAAAACAAAATGAAGGCAGATTGTCGCGATTTCGTGACTTGTTGCATTTTCGTGGAAGTGCAAGAAGAGAAAGCTAAACGAAGAGAAAATGTCATGATTTCGTGACATGTCACATTTTTGCGATTGGTGGTAACAGGAGAAGATAGTAAGTTGAAAATGTCACATTTTCGTGACAGAAGCAATAACAAAGGCCCGATAAAGTTCTGTCCGCATTTTCCTTCAAAATTGCATAGGAGAACGTGAGGAGAAGATAAGGATCAAACAAAGTATTGTTTTAAAATCTCTCCAACTAATTTTGAGATCGTGGTCAAGGAGGTTCCAAGATTAAATGTTTTGTTGCTTACCTATGTGCGTAAGATGGGAGATCGTGTTAAATCAGTTTGTTCTCAAAGCCACCAAAATTAAAGATGCCTCCAGTATTAAAAGCTCTTGTTTGTGATCTCCTAACGCTTCAAGCATGCCCCAAGAATGGTCATTTAATGAAGAAATATGGTCCCTTGTTTCCGTTCGATTTTCAGTTTTGATCCATAAAAATAGGGAACGTGTTTTCTCGGCGTTAAGGGGGATTGTTTCTCTTTTCAAGTGCATATTTTGTGGACCTCTTCTTCAAAATATGTTTTATGTTTTAAATGTTGTGATGCGAAAGGGAGATGGAAGGCCTCTATAAATACTAATGTATATCTCAAAGAAAGGGAGGAGGACCTTCTTGCAAAAATTGAAGAATAAATCCTAGGTGCATTTTACTCTGTTCTTAGAGTATTTTGAGTTGGTGATCCAAAACGATATTCATGTGATGCTTTCTTGTGATTCACTTCTATTTTTTGAGTGTTAAAATATAAGTTGAATTATGCTGTTCTGAATTTGGCTATGTTTTCATTTGAATATTTGAAGTATAATTGAAGGCAAACTTATGGTCAATGTTTGATCTGATTTCTGTATATGTATTCTAAGAATTAGTTGTTGCTTATCTTCAGGATCTTGTTGAGGTTATTTGCTATCTAAGGTTGTTCTCCCTATTGACTACCAGCTTTGGCCATATTTCTATCTCTTTATGTTATTTCCCTTTCTTTTCGCATTTTCCATTTCTTTCCCACACCCTTATCTTAAAACAAGTTTAGATTAGTTTGGGAGCTAGCCCTCTCTAGAGATTGGCCCGGGAGACTTCTCTTTCTCTCGGCCTTTCAATGTTGACCGATTTGTGACCAACAATTTTTGGCATGCCCGGTGGGACCCTGAAAGTTTCACTTTCAATAGTATTGAGGTTTAATGTTCGCCTTCATGTTGTATAGTTAGAACATTTGGTGACTCAGAACTACCCAAAAGCCTCCGAACATGGAGACAGTGAGAGTTGTACTTCATGATCACAAGATCGAAGGCCAAAAAATCTAAAAATCCCATTGAGTTTTTTGAACTTGACAACCAAAAATTAAGTGGACACCCTAAGTTGGTCTCCCCACCACTTACGTCCTCTACAACATCCTCACAAATTGTTGGTGTATTTTCTGTTCCTTCAAGTTCATCTAGTACTGCTACTAGTTTTCCACCTCTTTAGCCACATGCACCAGTCCAAATGGCCCAACATCCTCCACCAAGGCAGTTCTCGGCATGGAATAGTTCGGGAGCCTTGAATTTACTGGCACAAAATCTAGTCCCTCAAGCTACTTTGAAAGCTTTTTTGACCTATGATGGTACTGGTAAAACTGCTTATGAGCATATTCAAGATGTAGCCTCTTTGGCGACCATCCATGACATAACAGATGAAGACATGATGATAAAATTGTTGGTGTTGTCATTAAGATGGAAATTGTTGTATTGGTACCAATCATTGCAACCAGGCACTATTGCATCATGGGATCAATTAGGAGAGTTGTTAATAAAAAACTTTCATGAACAAGATGATCCATTTTCCTTTTTGCATCAATTTAATGCAATTCAAAGGCACCCGTAGGAGGAGATAGTGGACTTCAATGTCATATTTACCAGAAGCTGGCAGAGAGTTCTTGAAGGTCTTCGGCCCACTCATGAGCAAGTTGCATTCTATTATCTTAGAGCTTTTAACATAGACATTGGCTTGGCTATCCGACATTCCAACGTGACTACATTCCCAAAGATATTCGAACAAGTGCAAAAGGTGGAAGCTGACTTGATTTCCATAGGTAGGCTTCCCCTAAAGGTAACAATGTCTATCTTACCTGATCTTCCTAAGCATTTGTATTCTAGTTCATTTTCATAGCCTATGCCTTCCATGTATCCCATTCCATCATGGAGCTCAAGTGCACCTCAGATCGCACCCATTCCAGTTCCCTAGCTCCCTGCTCCAACTATTCCACAATTGCCTGCACCACCAACACCTCTACCTATACCAACACCTCCTGCGCCCTCAAATCCTATTCCTTACACAACGCTATTACAAGAGGTACAATCTTCTAATTTAGCTATAAGAGTGATGGGAAATAAAATCACAATTATTGAAATAAAGCAGGAGAGATTTCCGAGCCAAGAGATTTCAACCTCCGTCGATCACTAGAGAACAAGCGGCTTCAACAAGAAAAGTTCCTGAAAAGAACCCGACTGTGTTGATGAATGAGGAAGTTGGCCCTATAGAAAGAACATATTGGTGCTCTACATGTAATGATCCACACGGTGAGGAGACTTGTATGGTTCATTTGAACTATGTACAAACATTGGTCGCAAGCTCTTCTGGAGGACAAGTTAATATGATTACTGAGGTAGATCATAATTTTATGGTTCCATCTAAAGAACAAGTCTCAGTTCTCACGAGAACTAGGAAGAAGCCAGTCATGGTAGATCCAGCAGAGATGGAACCATTAAGGGTACTAGCTGATCCGAAGATGCAAAATGAGAAGAAATAAGTACAAGTGAAAGCTCATGTTTCAATACCAAAGCCAGATTCACCTGTTCTATTAAAATATCTTTTGCCACCATGAGCAAAGGAAATATTGCAAGAAAAAGCCTCAGCTTCACAGGCAAGAGCTAAAACAGAGGAACGAGCCAGAGAAAAGCTCAAGTACCCATATTTGACTAAAATACTGAGGGTAGAAGCCACTCAGCAATATCGGAGCAAATATGAAGACACTATTGAAAAGAGGGAGTCTGGTGCATCTACATACAATATTGTTGAAGAATTGAAGAATATTCCAGCCAAGGTTAGTCTCTATGATGCATTACAATTACCTGGGCAAGTTGATTTGTTACAAGAATCATTGAAGTCTATGAAAGATAATGAGAAGAATCCTACCCAGATGATTTTTGCTCAAACATTAACTACTTCAACCACTGGAAAAAATAGACCACCCCCATTTTATTTGTCACTCAGGATGGAGGGTTGGATAGTGCACAACTGCATGATTGATTCTGGTGTTGCAACAAGCTGTCATGCCAAAGGCAGTTTGTGAAGTCATGGGTATGGAGTATACAAGAAGTAGCCCTGGTGTCTTGCAGTTGGATGGGACTCCCATGAAAATAGTGGGTGTAATCAAGGATATTCCTATTGTTCTACATAGTATGCCTCAAATTATAGTAATTCAGGAGGTAGTTGTGGTTGATTTGGAACCATATTTCAGTATGTGTTTGTCGAGAGAATTCACTGCCAAGCTGGGAGGCTACCTTTCTCTGGATTATTCTCACTTGGAGATTCCTTTCAAAGGAAGAAGAATCTGTATTTACAATGAGAAGCCTTCTACTTTTCATATAGAGAATATGGAAGAAGAAGAAAAGTCCACACATTCTGTCAACATGATAACTGAAGAATTGGAAAATCTTGATTTGATGGATGAAGTCCTGGATGAGCTTCGCTTAGAGGATGAGTTTTCAATGCTCTATTTTAATGCCATGATGGAAACTAAAATTGGTTGTTACTCCATTACAAAGCCTAAAGAGGTTGAAATAAAGATGCCTCCTGATCAAGTTGGTCAAGACTCTATGCCAGATCAGCTCTAGAAGCTCTATTTTGATGGAGCATGATGTAAAAATGGCATTGGAGCTGGGATTGTTCTAGTATTACCTTCTAGGATTCAATGATCCTATTCATATCATTTGACCTGGAGCTGCACAAATAATGCAGCAAAATATGAAGCTTTATGCCTAGGCCTCAAGAAGGCTGAAAAACTTGGAGCATGACAGTTGCAAATCTTTGGTGACTCCAAGTTGATTATCAATCAGGTGACCAATAAGTGTGTGTCCAAGCACCACTATCTCAAGAACTATCGCAACAAGGTCTGGGACCTGTTCGAATCGTTCTTTGCTCTCAGCATGCATTTCGTCCCACGAGAACAAAATAGAAATGCTAACCTACTAGCTTCCTTGGGAGAAAATTTCTCACCAATTGAGCAGGTGGTAAGAAGGCCAAAAATAGTGAGAATGGTGTATAGGCCCTCTGTCCTAGATAAGGACACCTTTTGGCAAGTCTTCGATAGCGATGAGAAAATTGTTAATTTTTTGGTTCAAGAAGCTGCCACCATCAAGGGAAGGACCTTGGAGCATGAAGAAACTGAAGGCCTGATTCAGTTATGGAATAACCACATTCCTAAAGGCCTCATTACTCTAGAAATCTTGTTTGATCATAATGATCGGTCCAAGAAGCATCGGATCAAGGTCGATGAGAAAGAATACATGGAGCTTCAGTTGGAGGATGATAAGGTCATCAAAATTGGGACTGATTCTACTCCTACTGAATTGCAAGAGATCAAAAAATTGTGTCAAGAGTTTTTTGACATCGTGGCCTGGAGCTACGAGGATCTGAGGGGATATGATAAAGAGATCATTCAGCACACTATCGAGCTAGAAGAAGGAGTCAAACCCTTCAGGAAGAAGCAGAGATCGATGAACCCAAATATTGAAGCCCTCATGAAGGTGGAACTTGTGAAAATGTTGTAGGCCCAGATTATATATCCGATCAAGCACTCGACTTGGGTTGCTAATTTGGTTTCGGTCCATAAGAAAAATGGAGATATACGGCTGTGTGTGGATTTTCAAAACTTGAACCGAGCATCCTTGAAGGACCACTACCCATTGCCTCGCATTGATCAGATCCTTCACGTTGTTGCTAGGGCTCAACACTTTTCATTGCTAGATGGATTCTTTGGATACAATCAAATTTGGGTCAGGGATGAGGATCAGCACAAAACTACATTCACAACCAAGTGGGGCACCTTTGCCTATCAACGCATGCCCTTCGGATTGTCCAATGTTGGGGCTACATTTCAAAGGGCCATGGACATCACATTTGGGGAGATTTTAAATAAGATCATTGTCATCTATCTCGATGATATGACTGTCTTTTCGCACAAACGAGAAGAACATTGTTCTCACTTGAGGAAGATATTTGAGAAATGTCGAGATTTTGGCATTTCCATCAACCCAAAGAAGTCCATTTTTGTAGTAAAGGAAGGTAAGCTCTTGGGACATGTCATCTCAGAGAACGGTTTGGCAATTGATCCATCGAGATCTAAAGCTTTGAAGAAGCTATCACTCCCTGCCAATAAGAAAGAGTTGCAATATTTCTTCGGGAAATCAACTTTGTCAAAAAATTTATTTTTGACTTTGCTCGAGTAGTCAAGCCCATGACCGAGCTATTAAAGAAAGATGCGGAGTTCAAGTGGACAACTCAGAGGAAAGATGCGTTTTAGGAGATTAAATATAGAATTGCACAAGCCCCTATATTGATCAATCCAGATTATTCTAAAGACTTCATTCTATACGCAGTTGGAGAGGATGAAAGCTATGCTGCAGTGCTTACATAGAAAGGAGACGATGGGGATGAAAGAACTATTGCTTTCCTTAGCCAGGTTATCTTACCCCATGAGGAGAGATACAATTTCATTGAGAAGCAGGTTTATGCCATTATGAAGTCTCTCAAAAATTTTAGGCACTTCGTATCTCAGAGCAAGACGATCATCTATGTCATCCACCCCAATGTAAGGAACTTCATCATTCAGGGTGAGATGGGTGATAAGCGTGCTTGTTGGATCACCAAAATTCAAGAGTTTGATGTTGAGATCCATCCAACCAAGTTGGTGCGGGGTAAGGCCTTATGCCAGCAATTAGCAAAAACTATGGCCTCTCAGATAGTTGATCATCAAGTGAACAATCTTGCTAAAGAAAGGAATCTAGTGAATGTCTTTGCACAGGGCCAAGATTGGGCAGACGACCTTGTTGACTATTTTTCTATGGGTATATGTCCCTCACAATTAAATGCTTCACAAAGGAGAAGGTTTCGCCTACAAGCTCTTAGGTATGTATTGTTTCCCGAGGGATTGTTCTTCAAAAACATTGATGGAGTTCTCCTAAGGTGTGTTAAGGAACCCAAGAAGGCTAGACTCTTGGAGGAGTTTCATTCTAGCATGTCGGGAGGACATTATGCTGGTAGGCCTATGGCCTTAAAAATTATTCGGGCTGGTTACTATTGGCCAACTTTGTTCGCGGATACTTTCAATATTGCTCAAGCTTACGACAAATGCCAAAGGTATACGGGACGGATCAGAAATGCACCATTCTCCCTACATCCAATTCAAGTAGAAGCACCTTTTTAGAAGTGGGGGCTAGACTTTATTGGGATCATTGATCCAAACTCTTCGAACGGACATAGGTACATCTTGACGGCTACTGATTACTTTACAAGATGGTCTGAGGCCATTCCAACCAAGGCTACAAATCAGGATGTGGTAATCACTTTCATTGAAGGATTGATCACGCATTTTGGCATTCCTGACGCCATTATCATAGACAACGAAACTCCATTCATTGGAGCCAAGCTAGGTGAATTTGCAAACAAGTACAATATTTTTTTGAAGACATCCTCCAATTATTACCCTCAGGGTAATGGCTTGGCAAAGTCCACAAACAAGAACTTGTTGAGGATTTTAAAGAGATCCTTGGGGGATAATAAGAGATCTTGGCACCTTCTGTTGAATCAGGCATTATGGGCAGATAGAATTTCAATCAAGAAGTCTATCAAGACTTCACCATACACCCTAGTATATGGGAAAGAGGCAAGATTGCCTATTCATTTAGAACTGCCTGCCTTGCAACAATTGAAGGAATTCTCGGACGATGAAGAAAATATGGATCCCATGAACATACGATTGGCCCAGTTGTTGCAGCTGGAAGAGCAACGTTCTTTGGCCTATGATGAGTTTGCTAAGCATTCACAGGTGGTATCAAAATGGTTTCACAAAGGTTCTACTGACCGCACATTCAAAGTGGGTGACTTAGTCTTAAAGTGGAATGAAAAGAAGGCCAAGCTAGGGATGCACCAAAAATTTGATGCTCTATGGGAGGGTCCATTCCAGATTGTCAGTGCAAGTTCGACAAATTCATTTTATCTTGAAGACTTGGAAGGTAATCCACTTCCTATCTTAGTGAATGGATTTCATTTGAAAGCCTACATTTCTTGATGGAAAACATGGTGTTACCTTGTACATAGAAAAAAAAAGAAAAAAAAGAAGAAAAAATAAAAAAAAATTTCGTCAACTTCGGCTCCTTTTGCACACGAGCCCGTAGGTATGTTTATTTCTCTTTCTTTTTCTTTTCCTTCCCAGTAGGTAGTGGCTTCCCCTCTACTTCTTTCTTCCACTCCCACTCCTTCCACTGTACATAATCAAGCCACTATTGTTGTTTCTACTCCCCTCTCTGATGTTCCCTTTTCTTCACTTCCCCTTTCTTCTAATCCTTTGTCTTTTGACCATTTCTCCACAGTTCCCACCACTTTCTCCATCCCATCCACTCCCATTTCATTATCTATTTTCATAGAATCCTAGCAACTGGTAGCACAACAGCACCCTCTTCAGTTGTTGTATCTACCGCTTCTACTCCTCCATATTCCACCATTCCATCATTCACCATTCCCGTTCCACGGCCTGCACATCTACTAGTCATCACTCCATTCATTCTTGTTTTTTCAATTCAGGTGCTTCTCACTATTGCCATGGAGATCCTTGCACAACACCTGGTGATTACCCAGATCAACCGAGCTAGGAAAAATGCAGTAGTTCAAGGAATAAGGGAAGTTCTCACTATTCCACAAATTTTTGTTGAAGGTCCTATTTTAAGTGCTGAGTGCCAGAAAGAGCTTGTTGCAACAGCCCGTAGAAACGTCCAGCATCAACCAACACTCACTTCTTCTGCTCCTCTAGCTTCTTGACTCTGTTGCCCAATAGATAAAGGCCTGAGGTTCGTGCATATAGCAGAACTGTATACCCCGAGAGCCGCCAAGAATGTTGGCATTTTTGCCACATTATTTTTGTTGTTACTGTTCATGCAAAAGAAGGCACAAATTGTAGAGATACTCACTCCTCTGTTTGTCCCTCCAAGCACTTTGAAAGGGAAAATACAAAAATCTCTACAAGTTTTGTGTTAAAGCAAAGTAAGTGTAAGATGTCGCAATATCGCGACATGTCGCGATATCGCGACCTGTTGTAGTTTTGCGACGTCCGATGAAGAAAAGAGCTAAGTATGGAAAATGTCACATTTTTGCGCTAGGAAACAGCAGAGGGAGCCGTAACGGCAAAATTGTTGTGACATCGCGACATGTCGTATTTTCGTGACTTGTTGCAGTGAGGGAGCAGTAAAGTGAAAGTTGTCACGATTTCGTGACATGTCGCATTTTCGCGACTTGCAGTGGCAACAAAGCAAAGTGATAGGAAAATGTCACGATATCGCGACATATAGCAGCAAAGAGGAGCGCTAAGGAAAAATGTCACGATATCGCCGGCGGGGGTGGTGTACGATATCGTGACATGTCACGATTTTTGTGGAAGGGTTGAAGGTAAACACAAGGTGAGAGAAAGATGTCATGATTTCATGACATTTTTGGAAACGAATCCAGACAAGAGAAACATGTCGCGATATCACGACAGGGAGCGACAACAAAGGAGACGATAAAAAATTATCATGATTTCGTGACATGTCATGATTTCACGAGGAGAAAGTGCGAAAGCAGCCAGATAGTATGGAATGTCACGATTTCATGACATGTCAAATTTTTGTGGCCAAAAAGCAGCAAAGTACAAGAAGATAGAAACATGTCACGATTTCGCGACTTGTTGAAGACGAAAGAACAAAATAGAGAAAATTGTCATGATTTCGTGACCTCGTGTTCGAAGATGAAAGCTAAAAAGTACAAGGCAGAAGGAAATTGTCGCGATATCGCGACATGTCGCATTTTCATGGTGAAAAAGTGAGAAGGACAGTGCCAAGTACGAAATGTCACGATTTTGTGACATGTCCCATTTTCCCCACTTGCAAGAAGATGAAATCCAACAAAGAGGAGGATGTTGTGATTTCGCGACATGGTGCATTTTCGTGGAAATAATGAAGACAGGAGCCAGGTGAGTGAAAATTGTCTCAATTTCATGACTTATCATGTTTTCGCAAATAGAAAGCAGACAAGACAACACCAATAGAAACATGTAATTTTATGACATGTTACATTTTCGCGACAAGGAGCAGCAAAAAATCCAAAATAGAGGAGAACGTCACGATTTCATGACATGTCATGGGGACAAAACAAAATGAAGGTAGATTGTCATGATTTCGTGACTTGTCGCATTTTCGTGGAAGTGCAAGAAGAGAAATCTGAACGAAGAGAAGATGTCGCGATTTCATGACATGTCACATTTTTGCTACTGGTGGTAACAAGAGAAGGCAGTAAGTTGAACATGTCGCATTTTCGCGACATGTCACATTTTCGCGACAAAAGCAATAACAAAGGCCTGATAAAGTTCTGTCCGCATTTTCCTTCAAAATTGCATAGGAGAACGTGAGGAGAAGATAAGGATCAAATAAAGTAATGTTTTAAAAGCTCTCCAACTGATTTTGAGATCGTGGTCAAGGAGGCTCCAAGATTAAATGTTTTGTTGTTTACCTATGTGCGCAAGATGGGAGAACGTGTTAAATCAATTTGTTCTCGAAGCCACCAAAATTAAAGATGCCTCCAGTATTAAAAGCTCTTGTTTGTGATCTCTTAACGCTTCAAGCATGCTCCAAGAATGGTCATTTAATGAAGAAATCTGGTCCCTTGTTTCCGTTCGATTTTTAGTTTTGATCCATAAAAATAGGGAATGTCATTTCTCCGAGGCAGATTAAGGGGGATTGTTTTTCTTTTCAAGTGCATATTTTGTGGACCTCCTCTTCAAAATCTATTTTATGTTTTAAATGTTGTGATGCGAAAGGGAGAGGGAAGGCCTCTATAAATACTAATGTATATCTCAAAGAAAGGGAGGAGGACCTTTTTGCAAAAATTGAAGCAGAAATCCTAGATGCATTTTGCTCTGTTCTTAGTGTCTTTTGAGTTGGTGATCCAAACTGATGTTTATGTGATGCTTTTTGTGTGATTCACTTCTATTTAGTCCAGTGTTAAAATATAAGTTGAATTTTGTTGTTCTGAATTTGGCTATGTTTTCATTTGAACATTTGAAGTATAATTAAAGGCAAACTTATGGTCAATGTTTGATCTGATATCTGTATATGCATTCTAAGAATTAGTTGCTGCTTATCTTTAGGATCTTGTTGAGGTTATTTTCTATCTGAGGTTGTTCTCCCTATCGACTACCGACTTCGGCCATATTTCTATCTCTTTATGTTATTTTCCTTTCTTTCTGCATTTTCCATTTCTTTCCCGCACCCTTATCTTCAAATAAGTTTAGATTAGTTTGGGAGCTAGCCCTCTCTGGAGATTGGCCCGGGAGACTTCTCTTTCTCTTGGCCTTTCAATGTTGGTCGGGTCTAGGGCACATTTTATATGACTAGGCGGATTCGTGACCAACAATAGGCTAATAGAGGAAAAGGTAGAGGTGCTTCATGAAGAATTCAATAGCATTGAAAAGACAACCTCAAAAAATTCTAATGGCATCTAGGAGGAAACTATTTTTTCAAACATTATGCACTTGCACATAGACAAGAAAATCCTAGATATGATTACGAATATTTTAGACTTTCACATAGACAAGAAAATCCTAGATGTAGCTAAAGATGCATAATTATTTTCTGAGAACTCTAAATCAGGGTTATGCATAGCAGTGAATATTCATGAATTGGGCAAATATTAGGATTTCAAAATTGGAAATTGGCGAATATGAGGACCTTCGACGTTGGCCCATTTGCCTAAAATTTTTAGCATCAATTTTTTCTTAGGTTCAATTCGCTACAATATATATCAAAACAAAGGCATATTTTTACTCGTTGGAAAGCTCTTTTTAATCCTGATCTAATGGTGGTATTTTTGTGAAGTTATAATATGATTTAATAGGTCTAAATTATCTCCAAATATTACATTATATTTTAGGATTTCAAATACCCCAAAGTTTGGTGTGAAGATGCTCAATTTGATTTTCTTAGAATTCTCCATGATTCACCTTGATTTTGATTAGGATTTGTCATTTTTTTACAAGTACATTTTGAGCCCAACCCCTTATGCATAACCCTACTCTAAATTTAGATTGTATTTGCATTTCACTCGCCTGTGTAATTCTCCATTTGGATTTGATAAGAACTAAGCAAGCAAGGCAGAGTAGATTTTAATAGAACGATAGGATTCAATATTGTGTATTTTTTTTTAATTTGTGGAAAACATCCCAAAAGGGATGCCACTTTCGGGTAAGACCCAAGGAAGTAGGAGTATCCATTCCACCAAAAATACCCAGGACTTGGACCTGGCCTACCACCTTTGACATACTCAAGGAGCAAACAAACATGCAAAACCAATTTATAAATAAGTAAATAACAACAAAAATAATAAAATAAAATTAAAAAACATGCTCCTTGAGTGTGTCAAAAACAAAAGCACAATTCAATATTGTGTATTTAAGTATCCATCCATATAGGCATATTGTAAAGTAAACATCTATATAAGCTTATCATAACAATTATTATCAAATATTTAGGGTAAATAAACCAAGTTTTAATATAAATAACTTAATATGGTTATAAATATTTTAATAAATTTGTGGGATTAAAATGACCACTGCCCATAGATATTAATAGAGTAGTAGGACTTAAACAATTAAACTTAATATTGATGGAAGTCCATCAACATAGGCCTATTGTCAAATTACACATCTATCTAGGTCTATATTAAAATGTTGTTATATTGTGAAAGATTTGGAGCAGATTATTTAAATTTTAGAAATTATAATTCTTTATTATAAGCATTCTTGTAATGAATGTTACTGTTAAAGTTTTTAAAAAAATCTAATTTTAATATTAATAACTAATGTTTTCAACATTTTCTTTATTTGGTTATATGGGATTGAAAAGGGTCCACCCACATTACATCACAAACACATAATAGTATTTTAACACTTTTTTCGGCAATCATACATGTATTACTTGGGAAGATTCAAACTTGGGTCTTCTATTCAATAGAAGGTTTTTACCATCCATGAGGTCAAAATTAGCCTATTGGACAATGAATTTACAAATAGTGATAGTTATTTTTGGTTACATAGGAGAGTTGGTCACAAACACACTATTTTTAGTAACTGACAAGCACAAGGTTCAAACCACAGGGGCTTCTTCTACCAAATCTATTATGCTTCGTTATTGTTGACCCAACGTGAAGGGGATCATTGTTCACTTAGGATTCCTACCATCATCGTAGTTCTGGCGTGCACTCAAAGGATTTAGCTTAGACTACTACCTTTGCAAATAGGTTACCCCCAAGGTTTGAACTTAGGTGTCTTCTTGGTAAGTTCCTGGTTAGACAAGCACTTACCAATCCACCTATCCCTCAGGGACCTTTTAAAATGGCTTATGTTAGCCAGTGTGATTTGGACTAGAGTTGAATGGACCCACGGTATGGATTTTAGGCCTCAACTAGTAGCCTCACACCAACTCGGCTACTCACTCACCCTTACAAATAATAATAGTTACTAACCAAAAAAATTGATCTAATTATTTTTCTTTTTACAATGTTGATATTTTGCTAAATATATTGATATTGGTGTTGAGTTCTCCTACTTTCTCTACTTTGTCATTTTTAAACAAATCCTATATTACTTTAATTGCCAGAGTATAAACATAGGTAGCTTATGCTAGCTGATGGGGTTGAATTTTTTCGGGCGGGAAAAATTCGGAGTAGGCGAGAGGCGATGTTCTAGGGTTTCTAGAGCGAAGAAAAATCCAGGGCATCAGGTGGGTTGTCGTAGTGTTTTTCTGGTTACTGTGGATCTGAAGGCAAGTCTGCTGCCCTAGGAGGGTCCAATGGGGACTCCTTCGGATCCTCTCATAGGGAGAAAGAGCTCTTTTGCAGACTTGCTAAAAGATAATTCTCCATCTTCTAATGACGAAGCTCAGAGAAATGCTCTTCATATGCTCTTCAAGAACGCTGGAAAGAGATCAACAGCACAACGAGTCAATGGATGCCTTCCGTAGTCCGAATCAAGGCCCAAGATTGTCATCGAGCCAAATATGGTCGAAGACACAATCTTATACAGAGCCAACCACGATCTGATCTATAAATTCATGGGTATTCGCCCTACCCTGAATTTCTTGCATACCTGGGTTAGGCAAAACTGGGAGCCTCATGGTGAGTACTCCTTATGGTTTATTAGCAATGGGTATTTCATTGTTAGTTTTTCTTCTCTGGCCGATAGAAATAGGGCTTTTGAATCAGAAAAGAGGAACCACGGTCCGGCAGGGTTATTTGTTCAACCCTGGAGAGTGGGTTTCGATCCTCGTATTGAACCCACGGTTGTCCCAGTTTGGATCCGTTTGTATGCTCTTCCAATGGAGTTTTGGGGTGAGCAGGTTTTGGAAATGATCGATAACTCCCTTGGTAGACATTTGGGTGTCTCCAAAGACACCATAGAAGGAAACACAGTTGTTTTTGCAAGAATTTGTGTGGAAATGGATATTAGCCAGCCTCTACTAGCAGAGGTGGAACTTGAACTGGTAGGACTATCTTGGATTCAACAGCTAGATTATGAGGCTCTGCCCTTCAGATGCAGAGTTTGCCACAAACATGGGCATTTGGCCCGGTTTTGTCCAAATATTTTGAACACAAAAATGGAGGCCCCGCTTGGAATGCCAAATCATCCCAGGGAGGGTAAGTCAACTCTAACCAAAGAACCAACCAATACTCCTCAGGGTAAAGATGTTCAGAAAGATGGCTTTGAACAGCCCAAAAGAAGGAGAAAGCAAAAGAAAAATGGTAAGGAGCAATCACAACTCAAGCCAACCAATAGGTATGAAATTTTTAAGACACTAGTGGACCAAGAGGATCAAGTCATGGAAGGAGTGGATGGGAATATTGAAGACAATAACATCCACGCTCATGCTTCTCCTTCATCTCCCATCGTCATAGAACAGGTAATTGAGTACACTGAGTTACCGCAGTCAGAGAATGCAGGGGCATTGATAGTGCACTCCCAAGCGCAGCCAATAATCAAGGATGTCAGCATGGGAATAGCAGAAAAGAACAGAGAAAGGCCAGCCCTAGGGATAACTCAGGTGGAAAAGAGATCAAAAAATAGCAACTCTCAAGGAGTGGGTAGAAAATCAAATAAGGACCTGCTAGCAGTTCAAGGAGACAAACTGATCACTGGAGGATCAGTGAGGACAATTGATTCTTACTTCTCTCAAGGTTTTCAATGATTATACAATCATGGAATATTAGGGTTTTAAACAGTAGAACCCATCAATATGCTATTCAAAGACTCTTAGGAAAATGCAAAACAGATTTTTTGCTTATCCAGGAGACCAAAATGTCGTTAGATCTTATGTGTAAAACAGTTAACATAATTTGGAGGGGCGCTGGTCATATGGATGTGGCTGCCCAAGGTGCCTCGGGGGGATTTTCACTCTTTGGAACTCTCTGGAATGGACTGCAATAGAACATATAGCCTGGAGGAGTGTTCTCACATCTCATTTTAGGAATAATGTCACAATGTTTTAATCACAAATTTTTATGGGGCTCAAAACCTTGATGGCCAGAGGCTTCAATGGAAAGTTGTGCATAACATGAGGACCTCAAGGGAAGATTTAGACTGGATTATTGCTGGGGATTTTAATGCTAAATTATCTTCTAGAGATCAGGAAGGAGGAACCCCAATTTTGGACCCAGGGGATCGACTTTTGATTGCCCAAGTCCAGGCTTTTCACTTAGTGGATATTAAAGGCCCTGGAATCAACTTTACTTGGACTAACAAGAGGAGGGAGCCACATAGCAGGAAGGTAAAGCTAGACCATTTTCTGGTTTCAGAGGAGGCATTTGTAAAATGGAATACAAAATTCCAGATTTTGGAGGGTCCGGTTTCAGATCACTTTCCCATTTTTTTGGAGGGAGGGATTACGACAGGGCAACATCACAAACCTTTTAGATTTGAGAATTTTTGGTTACAAAAAGAGGATCTTCGAAAGAAAATTCCACAGTGGTGGGAAGAAGGTCGTCTACCTTTTGGGACAGCAATGTTTAGATTCCACAAACAACTTCATTATGTCAAAGCTCAACTGAAACAATGGAGGCAAGCTAACAAGACAGACTTCCAGCTCCAAAGAGCTCCTTTGGTGGCTAGATGGGATGAGGTTCAAAAACACTTTAGGGAAGGAACCATCACAGAGCAGCTCAAAGCCGAGGATGATGCCTTGCGTAAAGCGGTTGAGGACATTGATAACCAAGAGGAGACCTACTGGAAATAGAGAGCAAGAACCACTTGGTTATTAGAAGGTGATAGAAATACCAAATTTTTCCATCGGTCAGCCTGTGCTAGGAGACAGATGAATAACATGGAAGCTCTTCAAGATGAGAATGGACACTCCTTTGATACTCTTCCTGGTATGCATTCCCATTCAATGGATTATTTTTCTAAACTTTTTAAGGAAAGTATGGAGCAAGATGTAGAGGCTCAAAACGAAGTTATTGATGTCATACCCTCTGTTATCTCTGAGGAAGAAAATCAGACCCTTCTTAAACCCATTGATAGAGAAGAACTGAAGAATGTGGTCCTTGGAATGAGCACCGAAAAAAATCCAAGACCAGATGGCTTTCCAATTGAGTTTTTTTAGGCCTTTTGGGATACTTTGGAGGAGGATGTTTTGGCTTTCATAGAGGAGTCCAGAGGTAATAAAAGAATGCTTAAGGCATTAAATCATACCTTCATCACTTTAATTCCAAAAGGGGAGGAGGGGGTTCATATTTTTGATTATAGACCTATTGCCTTATGCAATGTGATTTATAAAATAATCACAAAGGTAATGGCTGAAGGACTAAAACCTCTTTTACATAACATTATCTCCTCGAGCAAGGGGGTTTTGTAGAGGGTAGGCAGATCTTGGATGGGGTGGTTCTTGCTCAGGAGGCAATCCATACAATGCAAAAATCTGGTAATAAAGGAATGTTCATTAAATTAGATATGTCAAAGGCTTATGATAGGGTGGAGTGGAGTTTCTTGTCAAAGATGATGGCAGCCTTTGGTTTTTCTCAAGACTGGATAGATTGGGTCATGAGTTGTGTATCTACGTCGTCTTATTCAGTGTTAATCAAGGGTCTTCCCTCGCAACCTTTTGGAGCCACTCGAGGTCTTCGTCAAGGGGATCCTTGCTCCCCCTATATTTTCCTCATTTTGGCTGAAGGATTAGGTAGACTTTTCTTGAGGAGAAGACATCAAGGTTTGCTAACAGGTATCAAGGTGGGTGAGGAATTTTTGACTCACTTACAGTTTGTGGATGATACGGGATTGGTTGGAGTGGCCGGCTTCAGGGAAGCAAGAGTGATCAGAGATACTCTTAATGTCTACCTTAGGGCTTCAAACCAAGTCATCAATGATAAAAAATCCAAAGTGGTCTTTCTTAATCTTGATCAAAGGCTCCGGGACAGAGTTCTAGAGATCTTGGGATTCACAAGGACTTCTCTTCCAGTGGTTTACTTGGGGGTTCCTTTGCATTTCAAAAAACTAAAAATAGACATCTGGAAGGATCTTTTGGATGGTATCAAAGATAGAATGAATCATTGGTCTCACAAATGGTTAAGCTATGGGGGTAGATTAACTTTTTTATAGTCAGTCATTCAGGCCATGCCAATTTATAAATTCTCTATCCCGGCTGCCCCACATACTATATGGAAAGAGCTGGACAATATGGCTAGAAGATTTTTATGGGAAGGAGTAAAAGGAGAGAGGAAATGGGCCTTAGTTGGTTGGGATAAAGTGACCCAACCCAAGGTAAAAGGAGGGTTGGGACTGAGAAGATCCAAGTTCAATAATAAAGCTTTGGCTGGAAAGCTGTACTGGAGGTGGATTTCCCAACCAACCTCCTTATTCAGTAGAATCCTAACTAGTAAATATTTGGGTCATGTTAACCCCAATGAGGTGGGTCGTTTCCCTTTGGATGGCCCTGGATCCCTAGTGTGGCAGGCTCTCAAGATAGGATCTCAGGTAGTTAAAGATCGATTGTTTTGGAAAGTGGGGAGAGGGGAGAAGGCACGTTTCTGGACAGATTCATGGGATCAATACCCATCGATCATTGTTGAATTTCTTGAATTGCAACCAATAAAAACTGCCATAGAAACCAAGGGTTGGGTCCACATTGAAAGTTATTTCATCACTAGTCAGCTGGGGGAGTTTAAGTTTAAGCAGTTTAAGAAGCTGGAGGAGTGGCCAATTTCAATCCCTCCGGAGTTGGCACCCATCATGACTAAAATCTTGTCAGAAATATTTCTCACAGGTAGAGACAAGGAGGATGAATTAGCTTGGGGCTATGGGAGCCTTGGTGTCTATACAGTGAAGGACGGATATGAGAAGATCCTCCCAGAGCCTCCCCCCATTCATTCCCGGTTGAGGATTGGAGAAATATTTGGCACTCCAAGGGTTGGCCGAAAGTAAACTTTTTTGCCTGGCAATTTATGCACAATGGAATTCTCTCTTTTGACAATCTCAGATGTAGAGGAATCATCGGTCCATCTCAATGTGTATTATGCTACAAGAACGAGGAAACAACTGATCACCTGATGTTTGAGTGCCCTTTCATGCGTCAGATTTGGAAGCGATGGCTTTCTTGCTATAAAATTCAAGTTAATGGTGACTTGAATCGGACTAATATCTAGAAAACATGGAAGAGTGGTAGATTTAAATCTAAAGCTCTTCGAATTGGTTGGGAGCTTGGATTAAACTTCATTTGGTGGCAAGTGTGGTTGGAGAGAAATGCTAGAATTTTTAGAGAAATTTTTTTCCTCGTTAGATGGAGTTTGGCAGATCATCTGGAGCAAAGTCACAGAAACTGTAGTTGTCTATGCTATAGAGGAAACTCAGGTTGTTATTGGGCCAATGGAAGAGGGAGTTGAAGAGCAAGAGGGACAAGACAGAGCTAGTTGGAAACCACCTCCAGAAGGCTGGATTAAAATTAACACTGATGGAGCTGCAAAGGGCAATCCGGGTAGTGCCAAAATTGGAGTGGTTTGCCAAAATCATGATGGATCAGTGCTCTATTGGGAACTACAAGGCTTGGGAAGAGCCACAAACAATGAAGCAGAAGCCATAGCTATCAAATCCGCTTCTATTTGGGCAGTGAAACAGGGCCACAGGAGGATCATTCTTGAATCAGATTCTCAAATAATGGTTGGAGCTCTTGATTGCATGAGGAACTTTGCTTTGAAAGCATGGAGGTTGAGGATTCTTGTCACTCAAATTAAGGAATTATGGAAGGAATTAGATGATGTGATTCCAGTTTATGTGAGTCGAGATTTAAACAACGCGGACTTCTTGGCTAAGATGGGTGTTGAGAAGGAGGCAGGGGTTCAGCTTCACAGTGACATGGCTATTGAGGATGAGGTAATCAGGCAAGGTCTGGACAGGTCCTTGAACCAATGATCAAAGAAAAAGCAAAGGGAGGGAAGTTGTCGTGATATCGTGACTTGTTGCACTGTCGCGGTCTCTAGAGGAAAGTTGTCGCGATATCGTGACATGTTGTGTTGTCGTGGTCTCTGGAGGAAAGTTGTCGTGATATCGTGACATGTTGCGTCGTCACGATCGTTGGAGGAAAGTTGTCGCGATATCGCGACATGTTGCACCATAGCAGCCACCTGGAGGAAAGTTGTCACGATATCGTGACATGTTGCGCCGTCACGGTCGCTGGAGGAAAGTTGTCGCGATATCGCGACATGTTGCGCCGTCGTGGTCACTGGAGGAAAGTTGTCGCGATATCGTGACATGTTGCACCATCGCGGTCGCTGGTGGAAAGTTGTCGTGATATCGCGACATGTTGTGCCGTCGCGATCGTTGGAGGAAAGTTGTCGCGATATCGCGACATGTTGCATCATTGGAAAGTTGTTGCGATATCGCGACATGTTGCGTCGTTGGAAAGTTGTCACGATTTCGTGACATGTTGCGCCATCGCGGTCGCTGGTGGAAAGTTGTCGCGATATCGCGACATGTTGCGCCATCGCGGTCGTTGGAGGAAAGTTGTCACGATATCGCGACATGTTGCACCGTCATGGTCGTTGGAGGAAAGTTGTCGATATCGTGACATGTTGCGTCGTCGCGGTCGCTGGAGGAAAGTTGTCACGATATCGCGACATGTTGCACCGTCATAGCTGCTGGAGGAAAGTTGTCGCGATATCGCGACATGTTGTGCCGTCGCGACCGCTGGAGGAAAGTTGTCGCGATATCGCGACATGTTGCGCCGTCACGGTCGTTGGAGGAAAGTTGTCACGATATCGTGACATGTTGCGCCGTCGCGATCGCTGGTGGAAAGTTGTCGCGATATCACGACATGTTGCGCCATCGCGGTCGCTGGAGGAAAGTTGTCGCGATATCGCGACATGTTGCTTTTTTGCGGCCAACGGAGAAAAGGTGTCGCGATATCGCGACATGTTGTTTTTTCACGGCCAAGAGAGACAAGGTGTCGCGATATCGCGACATGTTGCTTTTTCGCGGCCAAAGGAGAAAAGGTGTCGCGATTTCACGACATGTCACGTTTTCGTGACAAGCTGCATCAACTGTCCAAGCCGATCCCCTGCTAGCTAGTTATTGATTCAGGAGATTTGGCTCCTTTGCAAATCTTCTTCTTCTATTGTAAGCTTGTGTTCTCTCTGAATTCGGTTGGGAAGAGTCTCTTCCCATATTGTAATTGATCTTTGTTTTAATACAAGTTTTTTCAAAATTTTCAAAAAAAAACATAGGTAGCTTATATATCACTAGATGCCTCACATTCCAAAATAAATTTATTCTCTATCTTAATTGTCATTGGTGTGTAAAAGGTGTATATCCTCTTTTTCCATTCCTCTTGTAGTTTCTTCCATTTGCCTCTTTTATATTTATGTTAGTGTGACCTAGTCCTTAATTGGGTCATAATTATCTTTGCTCTCTAGTTGATGTATAGATTATTTAAATATATAATAATTGTTAATACAACATTATTGTTTTTAGACTCACAAGTTTAATAGTAATTATAATATTTACAAATATTTAATTTATTTTCTTATTTTTTATACATTTTTAAAGTAAAATAAAATACTATTTAACCTTAATTTTAAATTATAATTGAATATAAACTGTATCATTAACATTATTGTTAAGCTAAGAGTGGAAGGCAATCCTTGTGCAAAGCACTTTGCAAAGCATCCCAATATATTTTATGTCATTTAATTTGAAAGTATTTTCAAAACTTTCCTTTGGGCTGACCTAGAGCTGAAAGAAAATTTTTATTTAACATCCTGGGAACAAGTTTGTTGTCAAAGGAAAATAGGAGGGTTGGGTCAAAAAAGGGTGAAACAGATAAACAAGGCTTTAGTTGCCAAGTAGGGATGGAAGGTAGCGACAAATGATTTGGTGGAATAGGTTAAAATCCTTAAAGCTAAATATCATTTTAACAACTTCCTCTGAGACCCTCTTTCATCCTATAGCTCTCCTGTTTGGAAAAGCTTACTGAAGTCTATACCTTTGTTGTAAAGGGACAACAGATGGATAATTGGTAATGGGAGAAGTGTGGACTTTTGGAATGACCCTTGGTTAGTGGAGAGACCCCTTTCTTCTGATCTGAGGTTGCAATATCTTGAGCCTCTAACCTGTTCCTTGGGAAAATTCCTGGTTCCAATTACCCATAAATTTAGGTGGTAGGGAACCTCAACAGGTGTGGGTAATTATTGCCAAAGAATTACAATTCTAAGTGCTAGTCTCTAAGAAGGTGGAAGATAGGATTATCCGGATGGGAGAAAATGAGGGTAGTTTCTCTGTTAGATTTGTGTATCAGCTGCAATAACCTGATGTCCATTTCCATCTCCTAAATGGGAGAATTTGGGTTAATAATTTAACTCCCAAAATCAATCTAATTCTTTTGTTAGCCATCCAAAACAAGATCTTGTCCATTGAAAACATGTAAAAGAGAGGTATGTTGATCACTAATAAATGTTATTTGTGTGAAGCTGAATGGGAATCTATGAATCATCTATTTATCTATTGTCCTTTCTTCTGTGAAGTCTTTTATTACATTTTGGATAAGTTGGGGGTATGTTGGGTGATTTAAGATGCTATAGAGAACCTTTTCAATCAATAGGTATCCCCCTTCATCGCTCCTAGACTCAAATTCTTTTGGAGGTTCCTTTTACCTCATCCCTTTTGGGGTTTATGGAAAGAAAATAACACTAGAGCCTTCAAGAAGAGTAAAAGGGATAACAGAAGCGTCAACTACATAATTATTTGTAGTGTGGTTGAGATTGTTTCCCACACTTTCCCAGATCTAGGTAAGATTTACCAAAGAAGTTCTCTTGCAGAAGTGGATCTGGAAGCGATGCTAGCTTTTCCTTGAATTTCTCCTATCCCTTCTACTCTAAATCCAAGGTGCTATGTACGTTGGTGTCCTCCTCCCATTGGGTGGTTTAAATTGAATTTTGACGGTGCCTCGAAAGGAAATCTAGGCGTTGCTAGGAAAGAGCTATCATTAGAAACAATAGGGATGAAATTGTTGCGGCCTTTGCAAAGCACTTATTACTCCAAACCTCTCGCTTTGCAAAAACTAGCGTGGCCTTCCAAGGAATTAAAATTTTACAAGAAGTGGGGGTAAGGAATGTCATGATAGAAGAAGATTCCTTGAACATGATTAATATTCAAAACTCCTTAGCTTCAAATTGGAATATCTGTAATATGATGGTTGAGTCAAGAAGGCATCTCCAAAGGTTGGATCAAGTTTGGGTGGCACACATTTTGAGAGAAGGCAATGGGCTAGCTGATTTCTTGTCCAACTTAGGTACCACTCACACTGGTCTCACAGTTTGGAGAGAGAACTTTTCGACGGAACTACAAAATCTCTACAATGCAGAGAACTCTTAATAATTATCAAAAAATTGATTGAATACTGATTAGAATGTTGCATCGTCTTACTATCAGATAGATGACCAAACTCTCTAGCATCCCTATGATAAGTTTTTTTTTTTTTCAATGAGTTTACACATGTTTTTATGAGACATCTTAGTCCCTTCGAGTAAAATTTGAACCTTGAATCTCTCAAAAATATATATTTTAAAAATTTTATTATATATATAAAAATATATTTATCACAATATTAAATATATATAATAAACATTTTTTTTACCTTTTATAAAATAAAATATTTTATTTGGTTGCTATATTAAATTAAGGGAAAACAATTTCAAAACATTTACAGTTAAAAAAACATATGCTTGAATCTCTCAGTCCCTTCGAGTAAAATTTGAACCTTAAATCTCTCAAAAATATATATTTTAAAATTTTTATTATATATATATAAAAATATATTTATCACAATATTAAATAAATATAATAAACATTTTTTTTACCTTTTTTAAAATAAAATATTTTATTTGGTTGCTATATTAAATTAAGGGAAAACAATTTCAAAACATTTACAGTTAAAAAAACATATGCTTAAGAAATTTAAATGAAGTCTCATCTTAAAATTAGCAAAAATGAGAGGGGTCATCATAGACTAGAAGAATAAAGAATAAAGGGGTGATTTAAAAATAATAATAATATTTTGCACCAGGTGTTGTAGGTGAGTTGGAGAGGAGAGGGCAATTCTCCAAGGGAGGTCCTAGGTTCGAATCTCCACCCTACCAAAAAGCTGAATTGGGTACCCAAAATCCAATTGATAATGTTGGTGCGGACAAGGTTGGGTGCGACCCCGGAGCGAATTTGACGGTGTAGAACCTCCTGTTCTTGGTCTCTTAGACCAAGAGAGCAAATTTGCCGGTGTAGAACCTCCTGTTCGTGGTCTCTTAGACCAAGACGGCCCCGCAAGGGTTTTTTCGCTTTTAAATAATAATAATAATATGGTTATTATTTTTTATTATTTAAATACCCACATCTAGAAGAACATTTCTCACCATATTACTACCACGTGGACTTCATAAAAAATTTCAAAGCTACACATTCCGAGGTCCTTACAACAGGGATTGCAGTAAAATAAAACCAAGGTCAATTGCATATATATTTATTCGCAATTTGCAGCAGGATCTCAGCAAGACGCTCAGATTTGGAGAAGAATACACAGTGATCGGATCCTTCTATCTCATATACCATTTGGGGAGGATTGGACGCGATGAATTTCCTCTGCAACTCTTCTGAAAAAAGCTTATCATCCTTCGCCACAACGTACACACGGGGAACCCTTCCATAGCTTTCATTGTTATACGTAATTGCTTCCCCCCAAAACGGAAATTTCTTCAAAAGCGAATCCGTCAACGTTATGTCCTAAAAGCAAATGCAATAAAACATCTTTAGATTAAGCAAATGCAATTCAATTTCACGATTTTGAAGTTTTACTCTGTTTGGTCGACTAAGAAATTTACCTGAAGCGGACTGTTCTGTAGCAACATTTCTCTTCGAAACCGTTCTCCCCACTTGAGAGACGTCACTGCATTTTCATCTCCTCTCGCATAATAAAATTTGCTGTCCCCAGGGCTTCCAATTCTGGACAAAACCTGTCAATTCATATGTAAAATTTGAACTGTAGTTGGGTTCTGTAACAAAAGAGGGAGAGAGAGTAAAAAGGGTAAACCTCATTCAAAATATCAAAGAGGGTTGTCCCGCTAAGGGGCATAATGGCGGTCACGAAAACCGCAGCAGCAATTTTATGCGGGAACCTCTCCATCACCAAAGTTAAATCGAAGCCTCCAGCGCTGTGACCAACTAATATCACCAATCACATAATAATAGTAATTCTTCCGGTTAAAATCATGGCTACAACATTTTAATTTGAAGAGAGTGCAATGGAATGAGAATGAGTACCTTATCGTCGGAAGGAAGAGCCATCAAAAAGTCTGAGAGAGGGCAGTTGTATTCATCTAACCTTTGAGATGTGGTCGGCATCGCGAGTGTCGATTCCTCCACCGGCCATGTCGAGGGAAGACACACGCACTCTCTCACCAGATTTAACGAGGAGATGATTTGTAAGTTTGTACCAGCACCACCCCCCAAATCCTGCTCCATGAACCAACACTAAATGCCTTCTAAAACTGCTTCTCGCATTTCCCTCCACCTCTACCTCCGTGTGGGAATGAGAATCCATGATTTCTTCACCTAGTGTGATGTGAGGCAGAGGCTTTCTAGATGAAGGAAGAACATGGACGACGCCCATATTTGTAGGTTTGTGCTTTCCTATCACTTTTCATGGATCAAATTTAAATATATGTAAAAGCTTATGCAAAAATACGTAAGCCACGAATTCTACTATATATATATATATATATATATATATATATATATATATATATATATATTTTTTTTGATACATAAAAGAATCTCTCACTACCTTTATTTTGTGTATTAACCTTTCCTTTTTAATACATAAAGGAATCTGTAACTACCTTTCCTTTTTAACAACTGGTCACATGGTCAAGTCACACATAACTACCTTTCTTTTTAACTACTGGTCATAGATTAAATTTAAGAGTGAAACTAAATTAAAATATATGTAAAAGCTTATGAAAAACACTGTAAATTAGTGATGATATATATATATATTTTGATACATAGAGAAATCAGTAACTACCTTTATTTTTTAACAAATAGTTATATATATAGATTAAATTTAAGTAAAACTAAATTAAAATATATGTAAAAGCTTTGCAAAACACAGTAAATTAGTGACCTTTAATATCTTTTTTTGATATATAGAGGAACCGATAACTACCTTTCCTTTTTAACAACCGGTCACAAGTTCAAGTTGCATTAACTCTTATTGTAGCGTCAAATCATGGTGTTACCACTATAACCCTTATCTTACCTCGATAAACACGACCCGAAGTGAGGGAGATCCCCAGTGGCTTGGGGTTGGTACCATCGATAAATCATAGTGTTACCACTATAACCCTTATCTTACCTTGATAAACACGACCCAAAGTTTTATCGACCCGAAGTGAGGGATAACTATCTTTCCCTTTTAACAACTAATCATAGGGTCAAGTCATATTACCTCCAATTGTAGTGTCAAATCATGGTGTTACCATTATAACCCCTATATTACCTCAATAAACATGACCCGGAGTGAGGGAGACCCCGGTGGCTTGGGGTTGGTATTGTCATTAAATCATAGTGTTACCATTATAACCCCTATCTTACCTCGATAAACATAGCTCAAAGTTTTATCGACCCAAAGTGAGGGAGACCCCAGTGGCTTGGGGTTGGTACCGTCATCATCAAACTGACACACACTCAACAAACTTAGGTCACACTACTATATTTTCCTAGATTGGGTATGCCCTTGATGTTTGAACCTAGGTCTCCTCTTGGTAAGTTTCCAATGTCTTACCAATCCACCTAACCCTCATGAGATGACCTTGTATTGATGTTATAGATTTTATAACTTAAAAAATATTATTAAATTTTTTCCTTTATAATTATTTAACATAATTAAGGGTGAGTGAGTAGCCAAGTTTGTGTGAGGTTACCAGTTGAGGTCTATGATCCATACTGTAAGTCTATTCAACTCCGGTTCAAATCACATTGGCTACCATAAGCCCTTTTGTCCTCAAGGGCTAGGTGGATTGGCAAAGGGTTGACTGGCCAAGTACTTGCCAAGAAGAGATCTAGGTTCAAACCTTGGGGGCACACTGCTAGATTTAGCAATGGTAGTAGTCTGAATCCTCTGAGTGCACATCAGACTGACAATGACGATACAAACCCTGAGTGACCAGTGGTCTCCATCTCATGTCGGGTCAACAATAATGAGACAAATAAACTATTGGAAGCAGTCCCTGTGGTCTGAACCTAAATTTTACCAGTTACTAAAAATAATTACTGTAACCTACTCCCCTCTGTAACCAAAAAATTATTTAATAGTAACAAATCCTCTCAGAACAAAAATCACACTTACTTATAACCTTTTTACTATTTCTAATGATACATTTTTTAATGTTCTCTAGCCCGTAGAATGTGATAATCATGGCTGGTAAGTTACAAAAATTTAAAAATATTATAAAACAATTGAAAAGGGACCAAACAAACTTTCAAA
Source organism: Wollemia nobilis (assembly GCA_028583015.1). Classification (NCBI taxonomy): domain Eukaryota; kingdom Viridiplantae; phylum Streptophyta; class Pinopsida; order Araucariales; family Araucariaceae; genus Wollemia; species Wollemia nobilis. The sequence goes on along the minus strand of JAQPPZ010002907.1, from coordinate 11,180,165 downwards.
TTTATAAATGAGAGTGAAGATGAAAGACTAGTAATGAATATGAAAGAATGCCCGAAAAAAAAAGTGAAGCAATATAGTGCAAGGCCATCAATAAATGAAACAGGATCAACCACAAGTGAATCAGGATCATCCACAAAGGAAATGAGACCATCCGAAAACCAACACAGGTCCATCTGCAAACCAACCCAAGACCATCCACAAAACAACACTAGACCATCTGCAAAATCCTCCCTAATAATATATATATATATTTTTGAAGTGTTTTCTTGTCCAAGGAAAAAACACACAATTTTGGAAGACCCAAAATATAGAAAACTCCACTGTCCTAATGCTAGAACACCAGCACCGAGCAGATACACAAAGATAGTCCATACAGGGTCATCCACAGACTTGGAAATAAAACAGTTGAAGGAGATCACAACAGGCCATGCGATCTCCCAACGAAAAAATGTGAAGAAAAACAAAAAAAACCCTGGTAAAGAAGATGCCCCAAAAACAAGAAGAATATCAAGCACAACACAATGTTAAGAAGCCCTCTATTATAGAAAGAAATGGTCCCCCAACCAAACCATAAATAGTTGTAGGTAGGACCATCCATAAAGTACCCACAGATCTACAAGAAACCCTAACCCTACCACTAAAGAAAAACCCATGAAACCCTTCTACAACACAAAGTAGCACATAGTACCCTCCAAGACCAAAAAATGAAGAGAAGGAATTTGTCATAAATCCCCAAACACGAGCCTCGAACCACAAACCACGTGAAACACTCAATTGTAAACAATAAAATTAGGGCTTCCTCAAGCCCAGAAAAATTAGTGAATTACCATCATGATAAGCAAATTGGATGGAAATAATCCATCAAAAACCCTAAATCACTAGCCAAAAACCACAAAAACACTCAACTGGGAGCAATCGAGGCCTCCCCCAATCCCAAAAAGACCAGTGAGTGACCATCTCAAAAAATAGAACGAATGAAACAAATCTTCCATAAATCCTAAACCACCAACCATGAACCACAAACCATGGGAATCACTCAACTGATAACAATCAGGGCCTATCCCAAGCCTAGAACAACCAACAAATGACCATCCTGGCAAGCAAAAAGAATGAATTGAAGCCCACTCCTAAGCAATGCTACGATCTGAAGAGGAACAAAAGGTTTCCCCTATAGGTAGTAAAGTACATAGACCCGTCCCATGGCCAAAGGAAAAACTATAGAGAAGAGCTCCAGTAGCCTCTCAAACCAAGCAAGAATAGAAGCCCCCCAAATTGTATCAAAAAACTAGGTTTGATCGACCACACAACACCACCCAATAAGACTTCTTGGAACACCTAAGGAAGATGCAGGAAACATCCTGGAGATCCTCCAGATACCAAGCATAGATAGGAAAGGCTAGAAAGCCCAGGAAAAATATAATAGTTTCTTGGAAATCTAGAGGAAAGTAGGAGATCCGTCTGAAAAACCCTAGGAAGAGCCAAGGAGGAAGAAAGAATTTGAAAAGTGACCTCCCACCTAGAGCGGGAGGTTTCTTTCTCATCTCATGGTATATATATATATTACTTTTGTTAAAGAATCATAACATTAAAATATAAACCTTCAAAATAACTTTTAGGATGGGTAAATGTTTTGTATAACCATATCATCTAGCTAAGATAAATAGAAAATATTAATTTGTGTCTAAATCATAGAATTTCCACTATGGAAATTGGAAAAAAGAGAGTGGACCAATGTCTTTTCATGGCTAAGCTAAAACTTCGTTACTTTACGATAGATCTAAATACTTTTGTGGCTCCCTTTTGATCCTATGATGTTATCATAAGTATTGATTAGCTCTAGCATCATAGGGTAAAGGTAAAATATTATGATAAAATTGTAGAAGTCTTTGATTATGAGGGTTACAATACCATAATTCAAGTAAAAAGTAGACATGTGAGTTTTAGGCATATCTTAGTGATGCAGCCTAAAAAGGATCAATGGAAAGTATGTCTTTTGTATGCTATGTAGATAGAAAATGAATGAGGAGTTTTTGAGGAGAAAACTCCCACCTATAAGGACTATCCTTTTCTAAATTAATATTGAGATGTTTTCTCAAAGAACTTATGGGATTAACTCCCCATAGAAAGTTTAATTTTTCCATTGATATCATGTCAATGATTGAACCATGGTCTAAAGCACCACACAAGATAATTACAATTGAGATTTATAATTTAAAAGCTCAATTGAGTGAGTTTTTATCAAGATATTGGATTCAACCTAATGTATCACCATGTGGTGCTTTAGTCATCTTTGTGAAGAAGAATGATGACGCCTTTTGGATTCTCAACAAATCCATAGTGAAGAATATATATACTCTTTCCCTCAAATAAATAATTTATTTGACCAAATTAAAGAGGCAACTATATTTTCAAAATGAGATCTTAGATTAAAGTATCATTAATTAAGAATTAAGGAGAAGGGAATTCACAATATTACTTTTAGAACTATGTACAAACACTATAAATTTGTAGTGGTACCTTTTGCTTTTATGAGTAAACCCACAACTTTCATGAACTTGATGAATAATGTGTTTTAGGACTTTTTGAATAAGTTTGTAATTGTATTTTTAGATGACACTTTGAACTACTCTTGGAATAAAAGTGGGCATTTTGAGCACATTTGAATATCAATGAACACATTAAGGGAACATTGAATTTATTGGAAGTTTTCCAAATGCACCTTCTCTACATAATAAGATATACTATCTATGCCACACAATATTTGTCAGCAAAATAGTGGTAGACCCAACTAAGATCAAATCCATTCTAGGTTAGTAGGATATTCTAGGCAATAACGATAAGGAAAAAGGTTTGAATGATCAAAATGGTGTGAAAATTGTTTTTAACTTTTTATGGAAAATTTTACAATTACTCCACTATTAAAGATGCCTAATACTAATGGTGAATTTATAGTCACCATAGATGTACGTGAAGGTACTCATATAGGAGGTGCAAGTAATAACATATAATTCACTCAAGTTCAATACTAGTGAGAAGAATTATGTCCCACATGATTTGGAATTAGAAACAATAGTTCACACTTTATATATTTGGAGGAACTACTTGATGGGTAAACTTTTTGAGCTAAAAAATCATTAGGGTTGTAGTATATATTTTATATTCCCTATTTGAATACAAGATACCAAAGATGGTTGTAATTCCTTTCATGAGTATGATTTAATTAACAATTAAATAAAGGGGAAAGAAAAAAAACGAGCAAATAATTTGAGTCAAAATATATATTTCATACCTTATTACTATGAGGACCACCTTCAAGGATCAAGTAATAAATTAGTCAAAAATGACTCACAGTATAAATTGGTAAAACATACTTTAGGGACTAATGCAAAGGATTTGAATAATATTAGTTTGAGTTAGATGGGTTCCTTAGGTTCAAAGGTCGTATGTATGTACCCAATGAAAGATATCTAAGGGACATAGTACTAGAAGAAGCACAATATACCCCATATTTAGGGCATCCAAGAGTGACAATGTTCATGCTTAGTTTGAGAAATATTTTTGGCCATGATTAAAGAAGGATGTAGTAGATTTTGTAGCTAAATATTTAGTGTCAATGAGATAAGGATGAATACATACATCTAATAGGTATGATTTATCCTCATGATATTCTCAAATGGAAATGATAAACTATCAATATGGACATTTTACAAGTTCTACCTTTGTCTAAGAACCAACATGATGTCATCTTGATTATTGTTCACAAATTGACAAAGGTCACAAATTTTATATTAGAGAACCTCAAGAATGATTCTCCCACAATGACGAAATAATTTTTCAAGATATTTTTAGGTTACATAGAGTACTAAACATAATCATGTTATATAGAGATACTAAAATCACATCTAGGTTTAATAAGACTTTTAATACACCATTAGGAACCAAAATGAACATCATGTCATTATATCATTTAGAGACAAATGGGAAAATAGAGTGAATAAATCAATATTTAGATTATTTACGTAGAATATACTACATGGATTAACAATATTGATGGGAAGAATATTTACTTTTAGTGGAATTTTCTTACAATAAATCCTATGAATTTGGAATAGGGGTGGATCCATTTGAAACATTATGTAAAAAACCTCTCAATTAGGATCAAGTGGTTGTGGAATCATACATGTTAAAAGAAATGGAGCAAGTTAAATAGATAAAATAGAAATTTAAGGATGCATTGTATGGACATAAAAATTATGCTACTAAAAACATAACCTAAAGGTACTTTATGGTAGGAAATAAGATATTCCTCAGATTTAAACCTATATAAAACTCAAATTTGTGAAAATTAGATAAACTAGGGCCGATTTTTGTAGGACAATTTGAGATACTAGAAATAGTAAACCCAATGGCATATTAGCTTGCTCTACCTCTTGCCCTCTCTCAAATTTATGATTTTTTTAATGTATATTTATTAAAAATTATATCATACCAATGTTTTACACATTCTAGATTAGAAAACACTATAGCTTTGGGACCCCAAATACTTTTGGTTGAACCAATTAGAGTACTATAGAGGCACCTTTGCAATTAAGGATCAAATAGGTATCATAATGCAAAGTCCAATGATACCAAAATTATGAGGACAATGTCATATGGGATAACAATAAATACATATAAAAATTCTATTTCCATTTATTTTATTGATTAGCTCTACAAAAAAATCCATTTTAGTTATGGATATGTATAAGGCTCAATTTGTGTTGCAATTTTGATATAATGCCAATTATGTTTCTATTTTTGAAATTTTATATGAATGGTATTTTTTTAATAAGTGATTTTTTTCAAATTTGTTAGGATGATGATTATTTTAGTGGGGAATATTTTTTTTTGGTAAGTAGATTAATTTATATACAAAACAGGTTTTTTAAGAGGATCCCAAAACCTTATAACAAGAGAGGTCATAGCCTTTACCATTAGAGAGAGCCCTTTGGGCTAATACATTAGGTACCATATGAAGATTTCCCAAAAAAACAAAAAAACACAGTGATGCCCGTGAGGGCTACATCAACCCCTCCCAACGGAGGTCAAAAAATAGCTGAAAAACCATAAAAAAACACATAACCATCCATTATATAGATCACTTCCATTAGACGACAAAAAGGAAACCATCCCAGGAAACTTCCTTACATGTTCGGATCCTCCTGGGTCTCACGCCCCTTGAAGCGCTTGAGGATCCTCACCATTGCATTTGTAGAGGAGAGGATGTTGGCCGTCATGTCTAACAGAAAATAGGGAGACAACCCCTTGGCTTCACTCTCAGTGTCAGAGTTGATTTGCTGCAGTGGGTTCCCTTTCTCCTTCTTCACATTCTTAAGCCATAGAGATGATCGAGGTGGGGTCGGGGCATCAGTCTGCCCTCTCTTAGCTGGCTTGCTACGGGAAACTCTTTGGAGGGATGTAGGATTGGCCATCTCAGGGGGGGTGTTACAGATAGGGCTAGAAGTCCCATCCTCTTGCACAAAAGTAGGACTACCCAGGGTTTGGGTAGCAATAGGAAGGACCGCCTGGGGTAGAGGACGAATCGCAGCGACATGGCGAAAGATGACATTCATTAACCCCTGGTGGATGGGAGTGTAAGATGATTTCTTGCTCTTTTCTATAGTGAGGCCAAGGGAGTAGACAAGATAGTCAGGAATACAGACCTTCTTAGCATCCCTCAAGTGGTTTACAAAACTGATGTGGAAACTACGGAGAGGCTTGTCAGGATCATCGCAAGTAAAATTGATGCAGGAGCATCCGGTAGCACCAGCAACCGAGGTGTCAAGTGTCGGGAAAAATAGTGCTGAAGAGTCGGCACAGGAAGAAAAAGCGGCAAAGACAGAAAACCGTCGCGATTTCGTGACGTGTCGTGAAATCGCGACAGAAATTGGCGAGGAAGTGCAACAGAAGGGGCCACGATTTCGCGACGTGTCACAAAATCGCGACCCGCGAGAGGGACGAAGGCGCAGAAGGGGGCACGATTTTGTGACATGTCGTGAAATCGCGACCCGCGATTTTGCTACATGTCACAAAATCGCGACAGGTTTCAGAGCAGAGGAGAGAGCGACAAAACGGTCGCGATATCGCGACATCGCGAAATCACGACGCAAATTGGACAAGCGGGTGAGGAGGAAAAATGGTCGTGATATCGCGACATGTCACGATATCGCGACCAAAATGAGAAGCAAGTGCAGAGAGCCAGAAACGTCGCGATATCACGACGTCGCGAAATCGCGACGAGTTTCTCAGCGGAGGGGCAGGAGGCAAAATGGTCGCGATATCGCGACATGTCACGATATCGCGACCAAAATGAGAAGCAAGTGCAGAGAGCCAGAAACGTCGCGATATCGCGACATGTCGCAATATCGCGATGGAGAGAGAAAATGGCACGGGAAGAGAAAAATATGGTGAAAACGGTTATTTCGAGGACTGTTCAAATTTGACACGTGGCAGAAGCTGAAGATAAAGCGGGGAATTCTAGGAGCGTGAAATACGAGAAGTAAGGGGCGCACAGGGTTTACTGACCAAGTCAGCAGTGGCAGGGACCGTGCAGAGTGTGGAAGTGAGACGACCAAGCCGAGTGCTGGTCATTTGTAAGCCTGCGGGCCGTTTGTAATGTGATTTTCCAGATTAATGCAAAGAGAAAAATTTGGAAATCGGGAGTGTGAGTCTGTGTCTGTTTTTCGGTGCCCCGTCAGTGGTATCAGAGCCAGTGGTTCCTGAGTGTGCAGCAGATCTGCCGAAGGTGAGGCAGTTGCACCAGGACCTGCGGGAGAGTTCTGAGAGAGAGTGAGTTCGGTCTTTAAGTGCGTAAGCAGATTCGCCGAGCGGGAGGCAGTTTACGCCAAGACCCGATAAAAAAGAAGAAGAGAGAAGAATGCATTCCCGAAGAAGACGGGACAACATGGAGGATATGGTTTCGGAGGAAGAAGTAAAAACATTGCAACGAAAATTAAAGGCCTTGCAAAAGGAATGGTTCGTAATGAAATTACGAGAGAAGGAAGAGCGACAAAGAAGACGGGAAGAAAGAAAGAGGAAGAAAGAAGAAAAATTAAAGAAAATCGCATGTGAGGAAGAGTACAGCGGTACCGGGACCTGCCCGAAAGAAGGCACAAATTTTTTTGTGCAAAAGGAGGAAATACAGCAGGCTGCAGAAGAAGTTTGCAGCAGTGGAGAAATCTGTCCGATGGAAGATAGAAGTGTGGACCCGGAGTCGGGGTTAGAGCAGACTGTAAATGCAGAGATGAGTCCGGAATTGTTGCGGGAGGTAGCAACCGGACCCAGCAGAAGTGAAGATCACTTCTTCACTTACCCCGGGTGTCTGATGCAGGAGCATCCGGCGGCACCAGCAACCGAGGTGTCAAGTGTCAGGAAAAATAGTGCTGAAGAGTCGGCACAGGAAGAAAAAGCGGAAAAGATAGAAAACCGTCACGATTTCGTGATGTGTCATGAAATCACGATAGAAATTGGCAAGGAGGAAGTGCAGCAGAAGGGGCCGCGATTTCACGACGTGTCACGAAATCGTGACCCGCAATTTCGTGACATGTCACGAAATCACAACAGTTTGTCGGAGAGGGACGAAGGCGCAGAAGGGGGCACGATTTCGTGACATGTCATGAAATCACGACCCACGATTTTGCTACATGTCACGAAATCATGACAGGTTTCGGAGCAGAGGAGAGAGCGACAAAACGGTCGTGATATCACGACGTTGCGATATCGCGACGTCGTAAAATCATGACGTAAATTGGACAAGCGGGTGCGGAGGAAAAATGGTCGCAATATCGTGACATGTCGCGATATCATGACCAAAATGAGAAGCAAGTGTAGAGAGCCAGAAACGTCGCGATATCGCGACGTCGTGAAATCGTGACGAGTTTCTCAGCGGAGGGGCAGGAGGCAAAATGGTCGCGATATCGCGACATGTCGTGTGTCGCGATATCGCGACATGTCGTGTGTCGCGATATCGCGACATGTCGCGATATCGCGACCAAAATGAGAAGCAAGTGCAGAGAGCCAGAAATGTCGTGATATCACGACATGTCGCGATATCGCAATGGAGAGAGAAAATGGCGTAGGAAGAGAAAAAGATGGCGGGAACGGTTATTTCGAGGACTGTTCAAATTTGACACGTGGCAGAAGCTGAAGATAAAGCGAGGAATTCCAGGAGCATGAAAGACGAGAAGCAAGGGGCGCGCAGGGTTTACTGACCAAGTCAGCAGTGGCAGGGACCGTGCGGAGTGCGGAAATTTAATCGGGTTGGTGTCCCGATTTACGTGAAGAATGTATTGGAGGGAAATTTAATTTGGGTTGGTGAACCCATTTTCGAAAGTCGTTTGAGAGGGTCGGGGCCTCTATAAAAACCCATTTTTATTGTATTTGTCGCACGGTGGATCGGGAAATAGATGCAGAGTGTGGAAGTGAGACGACCAAGCCGAGCGCTGGTCATTTGTAAGCCTGCGGGCCGTTTGTAATGTGATTTTCCAGATTAATGCAAAGAGAAAAATTTGGAAATCGGGAGTGTGAGTCTGTGTCTATTTTTCGGTGCCCCGTCAAAAATATTCAATGATGGGGATGATGGCAATATTCCAAGGTTTAGGGAGGGTCGAGCGAAGGAGGGCTGACTTATCCCACCCAAGGTTTCATCCTTTGTCAGGGAATTGCTCTAATTCCTCTTCCCAATTGTGATGATCATGTCGAATGTTACAACCTACCACTGGAAACCTAGTGATCTCACTCATAAGCTCAATGGATATTTTAAAATTTAGCCCCCTCACCACAACCTCACCCTAGTTCTAGGAGTCCACAAAGGCACGAGTGACATCATCTTCGGGTCCTTGGAATTTCTGGAGGAAAGGGAGCATACCCTTGGCCTTCATAAACATCATGGCTTCGTCACACAGGGAAAGTTCAACCGGATCGACATAAGGAGAATCCATGTATTCAATACAAAAACACACGCCAGGGGACACCTTACACCAAAATACAAGGCTTGCCCAAACACCACTAGATTAAATATATTTTCTTTGGATATGAGCCTCGCATGCATGCATAGAGAGCCATCATTACCAAAGATAGCGTTAGATCCAGGATGGTGGCAAATATTGATGCTGAGGTGGACACACAACCTTCGAAGGTGCCACATGTTGCCGAAGGTAGTGGCACCTTTGGTAGTTATGTCTAGAGAGGTGGGTCGGAGCATCCTCTCGATGTGCCCAGGAGAGGGCCAATGGTGATCTTTGCTTGGGCATGCCAGGCCCATCCAAATCTTAGCAGGGGAGATGAACAAAACATCCACCTATCTTCGACCTTTGCCAGGAACGAGGGACAAGACCGGAGATCTGCTGGACCACCTTCCGAGGGACTTTGGGAAAATATCGTTCTCGTCATACCTACCATGAACCATCATGATGGGTGTGCCAATTGGGTCTAGTGGCACAGGTGTCATGGCTCTCCTTAAGCCTGACCACCTAGGCCCGGTCCTTACATCACGCTTATGTGGAGATATTAATAATATCCTGGCTGGCAATCTTCTCAATGTTCGCTGGGAAACTCTAATGCCACACCAAATACATGTGAACTTTAGACCTTTTTTTGCTAAGTGGTCAGCTAGACCATTGCCCTCCTTGTAGGTATGCTTGAACTGAACCTGGTTCCTCCAATTAAGGATGCTTCTGGCTTGAGTGATGATATTGTAAACCTTCCATGCAAGAACCTTGGAAGTTTTCATGTAGTTGATGATGTTCAAAGAGTCCCCTTCAACAACCAAGGGACGGGGATCCTCCGTCATGAGCTCGAGTCCTCTCAGCAATCCTCTAGCCTCTGCGACATGATTGGTTTGACACCCTAAGTTTTCATAGAAAGCTATTACAAGCTTTCCATTGTGATATCGGACTGACCCACCTGCAGCGGCCGCTCCTGGGTTGCTGCGAGATGCCCCATCAAAATTTAGCTTCAACCACCCGTGAGGAGGCCTGACCCACCTAACGTCCTTCTTGGAAACCCACGGATCCTCCCGCTCCTTACTCTCCCTGGATAACTTAAAGGATTTGAACAAACCTTCTTCGAAAACATGTTTGGGCCAAGGGCTAGGGATAAGCTTGGCATTCTCAATGGCAAAGGTGATGGCCCTATGAGCGACTGAGGGAGGATCCCTAGGGGGGTGACCGAAGATCCGACCATTGCGTTCTAACCATACTTGCCACAAAAAATGGTGGAGGCAAGCATTCCACAGGAAACGGAGCTTGGGGTTTTTAAAATGATTGCCCCATTGGAAGAAAGCCTCCTTAATTGTCTTGGGGGAGTTTTTGGGGAATATTGTATACACCAAAGTTTACAAATTTTATGAAATTATGAATTTTATAATTAATAATTAGAAATTAGTTAGTTTTTTAAGTGTCAATAATTATGGATTTTATTTATATGAAAGGACTAACTTGAAAATTTATGCAAGTGTTGAAATGTCACCCTTTATATAGAGGAAGAATTAATAGGTGGTAGATTGGGGATAAGCAATCAACCAAAGACATTGCACATACCAGAATTGCATATGTATAAAATTGTTAAATATCATTAAGTTGCATTAATATTTGTTTTTTAATATTGCTTGCAAAGTCAAGAAAAGCATATAAAGTTATATATTTGTCAAGAAATTATGAGTAACCTCTATTGAATGCATTTCATAAACATTGTCTTCCCAACATTGTTTTATGAATGAAAATTTTGTGAGTGACATTACTCTTAAAATACTTTAATAAATCAAATATCTTAGCGACATTGTTTTCTTGTATAAAAGTATTGTATTTAAAATAATGGATCAAGTATATTTTTGGGTCTTTATTAATTGAAGGGATGTCCATGTGTTCTACCATGGAAGAAAGACCTTATTTCATGTCTTAAAATTTTAATTAGATCGCTATTAATTAAAAAGTGAGAAAAATAAAAAGATTTTTATTTTTGGAAGTGCTAAGGGAAAAATTGCTCATATTCCACTACATCTTGAAGTGCTCAATAAAAAACTTGGTTTTTATATTAACTTAGAGATTTTATGGGGAAAATAAAATTGTTGAATCTTTCTTGATTTGTTGAATTAGTGGTCTACAATTTCTTTAGGGCTAACTAGTTTCTTATCCCACAAAGGCATTAATCATCTTTGCATGCTAAAAGGAGGGTATTTAATATAGAAAAAGGACATTTAAAAGAGGAGAATGGATACAAATTAAAAAAGAAAGAGGATTGGTTTATAACTTGGATGAGTTTGAAGAATGAAAAGTATTCTTTTTATAGGTCAAGTCATTTTCTTTGATTGAATTTTGGAAACACACACACATGCATTTATGTATGTTCCATTTCATGTCATCTCTACAATTTAGGATAATGTTATGTTTTAAAAATATGTAAGGAAAATATTGTGTTTTCTTTGTAGTTGCTATTGCAATAGGATTCTTCTTCCATTTTCAAATACATGTTGATATAGATGATATTTTTCCTGCTAAAACTTAAATTTGTGAAATATTTGTGGAATAACACCTAGATTGGAGTCCAACTCTATAGGGTTAATTTCATACGTATCTGCCATTCATATGAGGAAACTTGGTTTTGTTTAAATTAGATTTTATTGTTGGTCAAGACTTGTTCTATTTTGTAAAATAAAAAGTATCTATTAGTACCTTGTCTTACTACTAGAAATATTATGGGACAAGGAAGATACCCTATTTGGTTGATAAAGTTATTTAATATTTGTTTAAAAGGTAAAATTCAATATGAATTAAAATTTACCTTACTTTAGGAGGTGCCAAAGGATATCAAATTGTTATTCACCCATGTATGGCTTGGTAATAGAGAGGAATTGAGGTTTCATGTTCAATAGTTTGATGACTAGATTTTGACTTGTTTTATATGAATAGTTGTGAAGTATTACCTATAATATCTCTTCAAACTAGTTTGTTTACACTTTATCCTCTTGGAACAACAAGAAGATCATTTGTTGGAGATTATTAAAATATTGTTTTCATAAAGTGGAAAAACGTTATTACTTGACTAGTATATTGATTGATCTATTATATAAAAGTTATGGTAAACTTTGAAATACTATTGTTGGGTGCCTATATTTTAATTCTATCAAAGTTTGACTATATTAAATCCTTGTTATAGGTTGATTTTTAGGTGTTTGTATACTACATATGTTATTGTTTAAAGGTTTATTGATTTCCTACTATCATTACATACATAATTGTTTTCAAGATATAGTGCTCGAGTGAATATTGGTGGCTATAAAAGTTACTATTGTGTGACTTTTATGGATAGAAAAATGATCATTTTGTGTATATTTTGATAGCTACAAAATTTGGATGTCTTATGTGTAGAAGATGAATATCTCATATGCCTTTGACGGCTAGAGAATTTAACTATTTGTCTAAAAATTAATGAATGGAAAAAAATAATTAAAATTTCTTTTCATCTCATCCACTTTCTCCCAAGTGGCATTTTTCTCTTAGTATTGGTCCCATTACACTTTGCAATGTTCTAGAGTTTATTTCCTCATCACTTTGGAATAAAACTCTAGAATATTTATTGGCCTTACTTCAGTGACCCATAAATTTGTCACCTTCATTTTTAAAATATCCCACACATGATTAGGATCAACAATATATTTCCTAAGCATGGATACATGGAAAGATTCATGGATATTTTATAGGTTGGGTGATAAGGCAAATCTGTAAACCACCAAATTGATATTTTCAATGATATCAAAAGGCCTAAAAAAATTATAATTCAACTTAGAAGACCTTATGGCACTCTTCATGCGTTTAAATCTTAGGAAAACTTTATCCCCTACAAAGAATTTTTAAGGTGAATGCTTCAAATGAGCGTAGCTCTTTTGATAATCGGTGGATTCCTTAAGCCTTTTATTAATCATCCTTAGTTGCTCCTCCATCTCTCTAACCACATCTAGCCCAATGATAACTTGATCCTCTGGGTTATCCCAATATAGGAGAGTTATACATCTCTTGCCATACAAGGCTTCAAACGAGACCATTTTCAAGGAAGCATGGTATCCATTGTTATAAGAAAACTCAACTAGATGTAAAAAGTCTTCCCATAAAGCCTTTTATGTCACAACCCATCCCTGTAGGACCCTTTATGAGGAGATAATGTAATTAGACTTTTCATTTCAATGACTAGATTTGCTGGTGCTATGGCTATGCACGAATATGATGCAACATTTGGTTGTGATTTATATCTATGAAACTACTATGTCTATGGTTTTGTAGGGCTAACCATGCATGTATGTGAAAAAGTTGAGCAATCGATCTAAAAAAATAATTGATGACATCTTTAAATTGATTGGCAAAAAAAGCATTTAATAATATCTCGTGCATATTATGGTTCGATTAAAATGACTAACCATTCCATCCTTAAGATCATGATTTAATATTTATCTTGGCATTTAATCGATTAGCTATGGAATAGTTTAGTATTACTTAAATGCGTATAATGGTTTTAATTAAAATGACTAACCATTGCAATTTTAAGCTAGCAATTTAATATTTGACTTGATCATGCTTTTAATTTTTTTAGCTAAACAATTGATTATAATTGTTTGTATAGCCCATGATGGGTGCATTTAGTATGTCCTAGAGCATAAATTTATTTAATGGATATTATACTTGCAAAGGACTCCTTTGTCTCCCCATTTGTGGAAACCTTTTCAAAATCATTAAAAATTATGGCTCTTTTTTTATTAAAGAAATTATGAACCCCTGTCAACTGAAACTGAGCAAGGGGGATACATTAATAAAATTGTGTCCCCTACCATCTTGGAAAAAGGTGTATGATCTTGGGGACTAAGATGGCTTTGGGAAGCCATCATTCTTGGGGGAAGGCGCATTTAAAAAAATAGGTGGAGGATGGAGGAAAACTATGGGAGGTATCCCTAGAAGTGGGAGAAGGAATGGAGGAGGCATCGATGGAAGAGGAGGATGGCCAACAAGGTAAGACCTAGTTATCATTCTTTACTCTTGTATCGAACTTATTTTTAATGCATATGAAGTCAAAAAAGGGGTTGGTTAACTGTTTTATGTTTGAATTTTCCCACTCTATATAATGTATCTAATAATTGCTAATTTATGATGTACCTTCAAAAATATCTTGGTATGCTTTTGATGTGGCTTCGAGATTACTTATTTCATCTTAAACTCCTTATGCCCTGCTATCTATTTTTATGTAGTTTTCTCATAAATTTGTTGTTGTCGTGCTACCATGAAGTTTGAAAGAGACTCTTTTAGCCCTTTTGATTGGCCTTAAGGATTTTTAGTCGATCTATTAGTGGCATTGAGATAATCATCTACAAACGACTTCCACTTAGACTACTTGTCTATGTCTATATGTATGGTATTTTTAACTCTTGCCTATCACCTATTCTGACACACTTAGAGAGAGACCTCTACCTGATGATGAATTCTAAATTATAAGCTTGAAGCCTTAGTTTATTTAATACTTTGTAAATAAAAATGACTCTCCTATTTTCTCTACCATGGAGGCTTATTGTAACCCACATATCGACCTGAGTTGTTGGTATTCGATACTATTATTGTGCTACATTTTACTATGTGTACAACATTGTGTTGATCATACACTCAACAAGTTATAGTGGTGGTCATATTTTATTTAGATTTTCTTTCTTCTATTGATCATCGTAGCTATTGTTTTAGCGATACTATGGTTTTACACTCCTCCCCTGCATTGCTTCCTCAACCTCCCATTGACGTAGGAATGGGTTGTTTTCCTATGCCACTAGCGGGGTAATCCGAGGAGCACCATTTTTTTTGTTAGGAACTATAGTGTAATATCCTAGTCCTATGTATTTTTCCTCTATATCCTTTCTTGAAGACAATGGCTAAAATCCCCCAAAAAAACTCATCTTCTTCTCGAGTCACCACTCCTAGTAAGGTGTGCCCTAAGAATTAAGCATAAGGTTGTGCTTTAAGTTTTGAAACTGCCACCCCAGTGTCACCATCATGTAGTGGCACCGTGCATGCGGGTGGGTTTTTTTGGGAAGGTCGAGTCTAGCCTTCCCAAACTTTAGTCCCACATGCAAGTGCACATGGGGACTAAAGTCCCTTAATAGGGCCTTGGATCCCATTAGAAGGTAGGCAAGTGCCTAGATAGGTGCTTGGTCGATGCTTGTTTTGATGCTAGTTGGTGGCGAACGTGGCCTTTGAAACTTTGATCGAACCCTGTTAATGTGGTAAATTACCCCTAGAATTCTTGTGGCTTGACACCTAACAAATTTATGCTTTCTTAACCCGTGTGCCTGTTTTACGTTGGTTTTTGGTAGGAACACACACTTTTAACACTATTTATAGAATTATCACTGCATCGGGGGTAATGCAAAATCACATTTTTATTGTTTGAATGTGGGTTTATCCCACATGCCCCCTATGGGATCATGTGGGGGGGTTAATATAAGAGGGTCATCCTATATTAGCCTGACCAGCAGGTGGTGTTTTGGATAGCCATTTCCTAGTAGAGGGCTATTATGTCAAGTGTCTAGTACTAGGATGGTTTGACTTTTTTGACTCACTTGATGGACTTTAAAAGATGCACATGGCTAACCCCACGATCTATACTGACCCAGTTGATTGTTGACCACTTTTTATTGGTGTTGCATCCTATGGTTATATCATTCTCCTTGCATGTCTACAACATGTCTACATCACCTATTAGTTGTTTAGTCCAATTGATTAGGGGTGTACATAATTCCAAACCCTTTTTGGGGGTTAATCTTAAGGAAGGCTAGATCCTAAATTAAATTAACCTTGGAGCTAAATTTTAGCTATCGTGGGTCGAAGGGTTGAATTAAGCTCTTATCAATGAAAATAGCCTAGGGCCCAATGGTGGGTGCTCTAAAGGTTGATATAAATAATCCCCTCTTGGAAAATTAATATTTCCTTTTTGAATGAAATTAGGTTATTGCACCTTGTTTTAAAGGAAGGTTTATTGATTTATCAAACGAATATAATTTAAAAAAAAAGATCCTTTTAGCATAAAAGGGTGGAATAAAGACCTTGATCCAAAGGAAGACTTTTTTTTGAAGAAATGAAAGAATAATTTTATATTATTTTAGAATAAATGAAAGGCTATATTTTCGAAGGAATGGTTTGTGGTATTTTTTATAAAAGAAAAACTTTAATTTATTTATAGGAAAGAAATAATATCCAATTGTATATCTGGAGGAAGATGGTTTAGACCTTTGAATTACCCTATTAAGGATGGCTAATGATTATGAATACAAATTTTTGAGGGATTAAGATGAGGGTTAATTTTTATTTGAAAAAATCCCTTTGAAGGATTAAGAGGAGGGTATATCTAATTAAGAAAGGATTTTCCTTATTTAAGCAAAAACCTTGAATGATTAATATAGGTCATTTTTGTGGATGATAGAATGTTTTTTCATGACCCACCCTTAGAAAACTTTTCATTTTGAAAATGTCATGTTTTGATATGTTTTTTGTGGATGAAATGATTGAATATTTTTTAGTTGTCATGCAAAACACTTATTTCTTAGGGAAAATATGTTATGTGAATCTTATTATGGGATGTAGGATAATTCCATGCTTGATTCCGTGAGATATGTATTTTATGTGAGAATATGATGTTGCTAATGGAAGTGCACTTTTACAAGAACATGTTTCTTTATGGTGGCAGAAATAACTAACCATCGAGAAAAGGATACCCTGGGGAAATGATGTGATAGGTCATTTGTCATAATATTTGGGGAGGCGACATGGATGAATATGTTTTCATGGATATCCAATTCATAATTTGCATAAGAAAAGATACATCAAGTTATAGTTGAATTCCTTCCTACATCATATTTTTTTCCTTATGAATGAGTTTTATTTGATAATGCCATTATTGCAAAAGAAATGAGTGCTAATCTCTTTAAGTAGTTTCATTTTTGAAATAGCGTATAAAAAAATTATTCTAGTTGATAAAATTGCAATGAATGTCAAGGAAAGGAGTTTATGACTTATTAAAGATAGAAGAAATGGATTTCCCTTTATTATTGAAGAGACAAAAACACAATACCAAAATAATGCTAAATAAATTGAACACAAAGAACCTAGAATTGCACAATAGATGATCTTATATTAATGGGGGAGCCTAAAAAATCCATTATTACAATGTGGATATTTGAATCCTTTTTTATACATATTTACAATGGCTAGGGTTCTTCAACCCTAGAAAACAAGGTTGGTGGTGTCTTTAGGCACGTCCTTACTCCCAATAGAAGTGAGTAGGCTTTTATTTATTCAATTTCGAGCCACTCTAGCTTAAACAACTATACAATATTGATGTCACACCTTCATATTTGCACATAATAACACAACAAATATATTAGTAGCACCTGTGAGGGCTCCACAACGTGAGGCCATCTATAAGTAATAATAAACCCTACCTATCTTCTATAAATAAAATGGATAGAAATAAAAGTGTATATAATACAATATTAATCAATGGATTTACCTTACATATTTTTTTTTCTCTGATATGATGTATCTTGTTGTAGTGGATCAATGCGGCGATGCCCTAGCATCACTTGCAGGCTAGGGAGACTTCAGAATCTCTGGCGTAAAACACTCACAAGTGCTTGGTGGCTACAGGAAACACCTATGGGTTATTGGTGATGGCAGAAGGTACCTAGAGGCACTTGGTGATGGTGGAGGAGGAATACAAAGGTTATCAAGAGTGACAAGAAGTGCCCAAAGGCATTCAGTGGCTAAGGGGAGATTTTACAAAAGCATATCTGGTTAAACGAGGGAGGCAGTGGCAGATGCAGGGGCTATGGTGAGCACGGATGGAAGGGAAGAGCACTTGGATACTCTAGGGAACTTTGGTGATAACTTCTTTAGATTCAATATGCCAATTACTTAGGACACTTAGGAAACTTCAAGAATTCGATACTTAAACATTGAGCCATCAAAATGGCTTATACTTATAATCCAACCTAGGGCATACTTTAGGGTTTCAACGACACTAATCATGTGGATGAGATAAAAGCATATCGAAGGGTGGAAATTAAATCTAGGGTGTGGCATGGATTGATGTGGATGGACAAACAAATTTAAGTGAAATCGGATGGCTAGGATTAATTCACTTCTATAAATATATATTTATATATATATTATAATATATAAAATATTATTATTTAAATATATATAATAAATATATATAAATATATGTGAAAAATGAGTAAAAATGGTGGGAAAGTTATTATGGATGATAAATTGCAAGTTTTTGGTGTCTATAGATACCCTTTTTTGTACTGCATTGCATGAAATACAATGCGGTGCAAAAACACAAGACACTGTTTGGGTGAGCAGCAGAAGCAGCTTTCTCTTGGGATACAACACACAAGATTGAAGACAAAAGTATGAAAGAATTTGAATTTTATGTATCTTACCCCCTAAATTGGTGAGTGAGTTTGCGGATGAATCTCACAAGCCAGTTGAAAATCTGTGCAAATGAATGATGGAAGTGTGATATTGATACCATTTTTGCCCTAATGGTGGGAAGAGGAGTGGTGAAAAATGTGATATGATACGTCTATTTTTGATCCAAAATATGAAGAGATTTGTGAGAAATGTGTGTCTATTTTTTCCCCAATAGATGAAGGGATTATGAAACATGTAATGAGATATGTGTCTGTTTTTACCCCAACGGATGAAGGGGTTTTGCCATGCGTAGATGCCATAATCACGTGAAATGTATCCCATTTTTGGAAATTCAAAAACTAAATGTGGTTGCCCTAAATTTTGGGTGATTCGATGCTATTGGAGAATATGCCTTTTGGTATCACTGATATGCAATGATGAATATGCAAAGAAAAATAAAGGAGTTAACCTCAGAGGTCCAACTAGTGACTGTCAGATAATTCCTATGATCAAAACCAATCATCCTAGTTAATGCCAATAACCATGATGACTATCAAGGAAATATGAAATGATGAAATTTGATTTTCGTCCATGTTTTAATCCCCACAAACTAGGCCATCAATGACAACATTTGTGCAAATTTTTCTTAGTAAAGTTTCACGTAAAATGTGAAGTACCAAATATGATTATTATTTCGAAAAAGGAGATATGTGATGATGAAAATGACCAAGTGTCCTTATGGTAGATTTTTCATTTTACCAAATTGCATGGAGGTAAATCGTTGCAATCACCAAGTATATAGAAAAACCCACTAGATACAAGCTTCACCTGAATGTTGGTTTGCAGTTGCCAAATGTGCAAATGATGATGTGAAATTATATTGGTTTGTTGATGTAGTCCTAAAATTTTTGCACTCCTTTCCTTCAGGCTAATGGATCCGTGCCTCGAAGGGGAATGGGAAAATGATGGGTCTACACCTCAAAGGAGAGGCACTTGATGTCGTGCCCTCTTTGGTGATTGTCGATGAATTGGGTGGGTTCACCAGGAAACATTTGTATGGTAGTTTCCATGCCTAGGTTGGGAGTTGTTTGATGGATTCATTTTAATTCACTCACATTCACCTAGTTTGGCCAAATGCAACTAAACCTATACTATATGCAATTTTGATTTAAATGAATACAACACACAATAGAATACAAAAGATAAAATAGATGCAATGCTTAGTATTAAAGAAATTTCAAAGCTTACTCAATTGGATGGCTGATTTGAAGTCTTTTTGCTTGATGCAGGTGATATCGAACGTTGCAGGGTGATATCGGACATCCGATATGATATCAGATGATCCGATATAGTCAGAAACCTACAATTTCACAGATTGACACCAAAATACAGATTTGCAACATAATATGAATTTGATTAAGCATGGATTAGACTATATAAAACTCATTATTTGCAATACTTGAATGAAAACAATATGAATCTATATTTTGATTGCAATTAATGATGTAAATAATATGTTAGATTGATAGAAGTGTGATATAACTACAAAAGCTATGTTTAAATGAAATTATAAGTAGCAGATATAATATTATAAGTGCAAAATGAAGGGATAAAAATGCAAATAACAGTATGAAGGTACCCCCAAGTAGCCTGTAGATGATATCAAATGTTGTAGGGTGATATCGGACATTGCAGAGCGATATCGGATGTCCGATATCGTATCGTACCAGTCGATGCGCAACTCCGGACCTACAAACCTGCAACAAACATAGAGATAACAAAAATGCAATGGGAAACGAGGGGTGAGAAATGCTTAAGGATCCAGGGGGAATCCAGGGAGAGTGCCTGGATTAAATAGGCAAAGGTAAGTTAGGGGGTTGGGCTAAAAAACAAGGGGAGTTATGATTTCTCCCATTCTGGATGATATCAATTGATCCGATACCGTAACGTCCATGTCATTGGCTAGGTATGGACAAGGGGTGTTAGAATATATTTTGTCCTTTTGCTATTCTAGGTACTTTTTATTTTGGATGAAATCGGACATCCGATTTCATACAATAAAGTTTGATATCGTATCGGATGATCGATATCATTCAAATAGAGTCGATATCGTTAGGAGGTTAGAAATAAACTTGATACGGGTGCAAAAATCGAGGTAGGAGGTTAGAAAGTAGTTTTAATTAATTTTTTGAATGTTTTTGACTTAGGGTAAATTGACATGGGTCAATTTTAGCCTATTACATTTTGCCCCCTCTTTAGTGCATTTTTGAAAAAAATGTGTTAAAGAAAAAGGTGACATATTTTATGAGAAAATAAAAATTTATTGCAAAATTTGTTGAAGTTTCAAGTTTTACTGTAAATTGCATTAGGTGTGATACCCCCTTCGAGTTTTTATGCCAAATTCTATATTTGGTGGAAAACTCAAAATTTTTAAATTTAGGGTAAAAGTGAATAAAATAGAAAGAATTAGGGTAAAACCTAACTCATTTTATTTTACTA
This sequence comes from Wollemia nobilis, assembly GCA_028583015.1. Lineage (NCBI taxonomy): Eukaryota > Viridiplantae > Streptophyta > Pinopsida > Araucariales > Araucariaceae > Wollemia > Wollemia nobilis. The sequence continues at coordinate 11,159,187 of JAQPPZ010002907.1, read as the reverse complement.
TTGCTAAAATTTTGCTCTGGAGAGAAAAATGGTTGAGGTCACACATCGAGTTGATGAGGTGCGAACGAGGGCATGGAGCATAAGGGTAAGGATCGTAAACCTCTTTAGCTTAGAAATTTTTATGTTTTAGTATTTAATTTTTGTTAATTTTAGATTTTTAGGGCACGACTATCGTCTTGCAACTGTGTCAATGATATCGGGCATTTTAGTAATATCGGCTCGATTTTGATGATATCAGATTTTTTGATATCATCAAAATAGGTCTGATTTTGATAATATCGACTTGATTTTGGTGATATCGAGTAAGTGATATCATCAAAATAGGTTCGATATTAATCAAAATTGTTAGATATTGTAATTTTAGGTTCGATTATAGCTATCGATTGCTAATTTTGATTTTTTTTGTTTGTTTGTTGATAGAAACCAATTTTGAAGAATAGAGAGTGGAGATATGATGGTCTCCAGGCAGATTTGAGTGCCCTTATAGATGTAGAGAGGGACACTCTAGAGGCTACGAGGTTGAGACATGTGGTAGAGATGCCACAAATCTTGATAGATTTGAGGTTGTTGATGGTATTGGTTGAGCGATGGTATCCAGGGTCTTCATGTTTTTGGCTACCAATGGGGGATATGGCCCCAACATTGGAGGATGTATGGAGGATATTGAGGGTGCCTATCAGGGGTATGTTTATAGCTATATCTAGAAATAAGGGCTAGGTGATGCAGTGGTTGTCTAGAGATCCGAGCTTCTTGATCGAGAAGGGTAGAGTTAGCATTGAGAGACTTAGCCAGATAGTTGGGGTCTCTTGACTGATAGTGGTTCTTAGTGGTATGGTGGTAGGGTTACTATTGTGCCATCTCAGTGGTCACCACCTACCATGGACTCTAGTAGAGGTTATTGCTGATATGAGGGATCAGGGTCTATGGTTTGCATGGGGTCCATACATTTTGTGTCAGTTGTACATGACTCTCTTTAGGGTTGTTTATAGAGGAGGTAAAGCATTGGTGCTTACCTCTTTCCTATAGGTATGGTGTTGGGAGCACATAGTAGTGAGGAGACCTGTAGGGCTACCATTGATAGGAGTGGTAGTAGAGAGGCCTAGAGTGTTCTATTGGTACTTGCATAGAGGACATCTGAGGTGGGTTAGCCTTGATATAGCTAGGAGGTTGGTGGATGAGTTGATTATGGGTGACATCCGATGGAGGCCTTGGAGAGAGCTTCTAGGGTGGGGAGAGGATGGATTTGAGTTGGCTCATGAGGTGAGTTATCTGGATCTGGATGGAGTGAGGTGAGGTGGAGCTACACCATGTAGACCAGGTTCTATGGTAGTTTGGGTTGTAGTAGGACATCCTTATGACTAGGGATGTCATATTTTTGAGGGTGACATGAGACACCATGATAGTGAGTGGTGCTCTAGACATGGCTTGCTTTATGGATCCTCTTCTAGATGATGATGTGGTGGCCATGATAGAGGGTGATGATGTTGGAGTGACTATGAGATATTCATAGTGGTATGCTAGCATTCATCCTACATGGATTACTATGTCGAGGGGTGTAATTCATCAGGTAGTTGAGTAGGTTATTCGATAGTGATGCTCTACTAGCTAGTAGTAGTAGAGGACATAGGTACCCCCTAGGAGAGAGGGGCCTCACACTAGGGGAGGGAATCTGAGCTAGAGGATGACTAGATTAGAGAGGGTCTCCGAGATAGAGGAGAGGTCTAGGAGGGTGGAGGAGGAGAGGAGAGCATCTCCTCAGTAGGAGGTGAGACCAGATTCACTCAGGAAGGGCATGGTTATAGAGGAGGGAGAGAGTAGTGAGATGGTAGCTCTATGAGTAGAGAATGTGAGTCTAAGGGAGGATGTTGTGACTCATAAGACTTAGATCTAGACTTTAGAGGTAGAGCTCATATAGGCATGGGCTCAGGTGGCTCAGGGAGCTAGGGTTTCTATTTTGACATCTTCCTAGTTGACTCGGTTAGGGAGGAGTGGTTTAGGGAGTGAGGGATCTCAGGCTCTTTAGTGGGTAGCTTTTTATTAGGGATTGTACTTTGTGGTAGTGCCTATGGATCAGAGATAACCATTTCTTGAGGAGTTTGTGGCTCCAAGCTACTCGAGATCAGTGTCTCGCTCTACATCTAGGATAGCAGTTTCGACCACCGTGACCCCCTGGTGGGGATGATGAGGTTGAGAGCTCTAGGGGCTCGAGGAGAGCATAGGGGTGATATATTGAGATAGTTTTTGTGGTATATCCCTTAGTGATTGAGTATACCGATTTTGGAGATTGTGGCATACCAGTTGACTTCATTTTGTACTTATATTTTGAGATATATATATATATATATATATATTGATCCTTTTGTTTATACAACATTGTATGATTTGATTGGATGATTTATTGCATTTTCTTATGATGTTTGTGTTATATAATTTCTTGTAATCATGCTTTGATTTTTGAATATTTTTTATCATGCTTAACTTGAAAGGAAATGATTTTGCAAAGTGTTTTTGGAAGACAAAAGATGTTTTTGTGAAGTGATAAAATTGATGGATTAGCAATGAACCTCAAAAGGATGTTGTGTTGTTATATGACCATTCGTGGAGATCAATGCTCGCTAGGTCATGAAGTGTATCCTGTTGTGAGGAAGTTTTGTATTGCTAATAATAGAAAATATTTTTGGGCTCAAGAGTAACCTTGAGACTTGTGATGATGAAAGAGGGATGGCGATTCCTTTAAGAGGAATTGATTTTGAGAAAATAGGTTGATAAAGATTGTATTTGTGAGAAATATAGAGTGATTTAAGCATGAAAATTTGGGAAGGATGACTTGCGCTAGGCATAGAATTCCTAGTATGAATTTTGAAGTGAGAGTTATTACTAGGAATTATACCATCATCGCGAAGTCAAAAATGCAATGCATGATAAAATAATTATGTGTGATTTGAAATGCAATGTTTATTTGAAATAAATCATTATGTTGCATGTTGAAAATTTTGAAGATAATATATATACTATAATTGCTAAAATGAAGTGATTTGTAGGGATTAATGCAAATGGTTACAAACTGATGTTTTCTAGCAAAATTCAAAGAAATATTTTAAATTATTTCAAGGATAAAGTCAAATTTATCGAGAACCAGTGTGTGATGTGTGAGTTCATTATCCATCTTGATTTACATAATGATACAAAATCTCTCAAGGATCAAATGTGTGTGCTTTGTGAAGTTGATTTACCAATTTTGAGTGAGGTAATGATACAAGCCAACTTTTATGAACCAATGTGTGTGCAAGTGAAAGATTCATTAACCATGATTTTATGCATGCAATTGTACTGAACTACTATGTAATTCAAGTCACCAAAAGCTAGCTAATCCACAAGCTTACATTGGTCTGTACAAAATAAGGTCTCTAATGTGATAGACATGTCACCATGCGTAAGGATACCACCATTGCCAAGTCGGCTTGATGCCACCTAACCTGTAATGAGGATCACCCCATGGTGTTCGAATAATTGAGGAATTCTAGGGATTCAAGCTCATTACCCCCTTCTTTTCTTTTGATTTATTTTGAGTAGGGATTCTTGTTCATTTTTTTTGTGAACAAGGGGATTTTATTGCTTTTGTAGTAAAACTACTTTTCTCTTTCTTTTTTCCTTTTTCTTTTTTGGGATACTTGCTCATATTAGACAAGGAGCAAGGGATTTTATTTGGGTAGGGGGGAGCTTGTCCTTTTTCCAATTCTCAGTATTCTAGACCATGCATATAATAGGATAGCAAGGGAAACTTTTCGCTTAAGGAACTAAGACTACTATGTAGTATCATCTTTTGAATTTGCAAAAATCATTTTAAGATGTGAAAATGTGTTCTTGGTTCAAAAAGGTAGCAAGACCAGTTCCCAAAACTCAAAATTTTATTTAGTGAAGTAATAGTGATTTTGGTTCAAGAGAGATTTATAATCAAAATGACAAAATCAAGATTTATTAAAAATGTGAATTAGGTGAATGGTTCAAGATAACTTTTGAGTTTATCCAAAAGAAAATAAAATATAACTTGAATTTTGGAAAACAACAAACAATGATGCAGAATGATGACTTAACAATAATTTGACATATTTTTGAAAATTTTTCATATTTTTTATTTTTTTGTTGTTTTGTGATTTGATGAATATATGAATGATAAAATATATGAAGAAGCTATTTACAATTATATACAATGATGGAAACTTTTGCTTTTATGCATAATATCTCTTTAGATGCATGATGTTCATTGGTTCTTTGAGATCTTTTCCATCCAAAGTAGCCAAGCGATATGCACCAGATCCAAATTTTGTAGTGATGATGAATGGTCCAAGCCAATTAGGTTGAAATTTACCTTTAAGGTCTTTTCTAGCATTAGTATTTTTCTGATTTTCTTTAAGAACTAGATCTCCGATCTCAAAATATCGATGATGAAATTTCTTTGAATATGATCTTTTGAGTTTATCTTGATAAGCATGGAGATGTTCTAAAGCATGAATGCACTTTTCATCTAGAAGTTCCAACTAACTTAGTCTTCCAACATGATATTCATCTCCTACTTCGACATCTTGAAGTAGAAGAGCTAAAGAAGGAACTTCTAACTCAAATGGGAAGACGACTTCAACACCATAAACCAAGACAAAAGGGGAAGCGCCTGTAGGAGTGTGAACGCTAGTTCGATAAGCCCACAAGGTGGGATATAATTGAGTATGCCAATCATGACCTGATTTATTAACCAATATTTTTAAAATCTTGATCAAAGTTTTATTGGATGCTTCAGCTTGACCATTTCCTTGTGGATAATATGGAGTGGACCATCGATGCTGAATTTTATATTTTTGACAAAGTTTCTTAATGTCTTTGTTCTTGAAACATGTTCCATTATCAAAAATAAGTGTTGATGGAATCCCAAATCTACAAATAATTTGATTAAAAATGAATTTAGATACTTGGACTCCTATGCAAGAAGCTAGTGGCATAGCTTCTACCCATTTTGTAAAATATTCTGTTGTTGTTATGATGAATTTGTGGCCATCTGAAGAGATGGGATTGACTTTGCCAATGATATCTAGGCCCCATTTGGAAAAGGGCCAAGGAGAGGATATGGCTTGAAGTTCTTGAGCAGGAGCATGAACAAGGTCTGCATGTCATTGACACTTGTCACAATGGCGCACATAATCATTGGCATCCTTTTCCATGGAAGGCCAAAAGTACCCCATTCGTAGGAGTTTTTTAGCAATAGCACTTCCACTAAAGTGGCCTCCACAAGATCCATCATGGACTTCACTTAACGCCTTCTTAGACTCATCTAAATTGAGGCATCTTAAAATAATACCTTCAAAATATATTTTATATAAAGTATTTCCAATAATCACAAAGTGAACAACTCACTTACGTAACAACCTACATTGGTTTCTATCTAATCCTTCTGGAAAAGTCCCTTTTTGAAGAAAGTTAAAAATATCTGTATACCATGGTTCTGGAGTTATCTCATTGATTAAAAACACATCTAGAGGTTCCAAACAAGATTTATATGAGGTTGGCTCTTGAAGTTGATGAATGATGATCATAGCATATTCATCATCCAATTCTAAAGGTAATAGAGAAGCGACAACTACCATGGCATCTGCAGCGCGGTTGCTAGTACGAGGGATAGCCTCAAGAGTTACTTTCTCAAATAAAGAGATAAGTTTTAAAACATAATCTTTGTAGGGATGAAGTTTCTCATCTCGTGTTTGATATACATTATTAATTTGATTTATCATAAGTTGGGAATCTCCAAAGACTAATAAGATTTTGATTTTTAGAGCTAAAGTTGCTCGTAACCCAAGGATTAGGGCTTCATACTCTATAATATTATTTGTGCAAGCAAATTGAAGTTTGAATGATAAGGGAATAAGTTGCTTTTGTGGAGATATTAATATGATGCCTGCACCTACACCACTCATACATCTAGCTCCATCAAAATATAAGGACCAAGATTCAGAATGATCTTCTTCTAAATTAAGACATTCATCAAGAAATTCGATGTTTAAAGGATGAGTAGACTCAAGAGGAGCAACAACAAGTTGATCGGCTATGACTTGGCCTTTGATAGATTTTTGACCAATAAATGTGAGTTCAAACTCACTTAGAGCAAGAACCCATTTAGCTGTGCATCCTGATAAGTAAGGTCTACTCATCAGATATCTTAATGGATCAGATTTAGCAATGACAAATGTCTTTTGGCTAAGCATATAATGGCATAGCTTTTGTGTAGAAAACACGACCACCAAGCAAAGCTTCTCTATGGGTGTGTAATGAGTTTCATAACTTATTAATGTTCTACTTATGTAATAAGTGGCTCGTTCTTTCTTATCATCATCAAGTTGAGCCAACATTACTCCTAATGCAAGCTCAGAAGCAGAAATATATAAGATAAAAGGGCATTCTGGTCTAGGTGGAATGAGTACTGGAGGGGTAAGGAGATATTTCTTAAGAGCTTCAAATGCTTCTTGGAATTCATTGTCCCATTGAAATGGGATGTTTTTCTTAAGTAGCTTAAGAAAGGGTTGAGTTTTGTCTACCAATTTATCGATGAAGCGATGGATAGATTGAAGTTTACCTTGTAAACTCCTTAATTTTGATATATTTTTAGGTGGTGGCATATCAATGATAGCCTTAATTTTAATAGGATCTATCTCTATGCCATGCATAGAAATGATAAATCCTAATAATTTTCCAGATTTTACTCCAAATACACATTTGTTTGGATTTAGGTAAATTTTATATTCTCTAAGTCTATCAAATACTCATCTTAGATTAGTGATATGATCTTCCTCTTTAATTGAGTGAGCTATGATATCATCCACATAGTCATGTAGAATGTCGTACATCATGTCATGAAAGATATACGTCATAGCTCATTGATAAGTTGCACCTACATTCTTTAAACCGAAGGGCATTACTTTCCAATAGAAAGTTCCCTAGGGTGTAATGAAAGTAGTTTTAGGTTGGTCTTCAGGAGCTATTCGAATTTGGTTATATCCTAAAAATCCATCCATAAGGGATAACATTCCACTTCCAACTATAAAATCAATAATTTGATCCATATTAGGAAGAGGAAAATCATCTTTAGGACATGCAACATTGATATCTCTAAAATCAGTGCATACTCTAATTTTAGTAGCTTCTTTCTTGGTTACTGGAATGACATTAGATATCCAATCGACATAATCGATAGCCTGAATAAATTCAACATCCAAAAGTTTTTGTAATTCATATTTAACTAACAATGCTACTTTAGGATGCATTTTTCTAAGTTTTTGTTTTACAGGTTTTGCATCTGGGTGCACCACTAAGTGATGCATGACTACAGAAGAGTCTAAGTCGGGCATATCTGCATATGTCCAAGTGAAGACATCAACATATTCTATGAGGAATGCCACATGTTGATTTTGTCTTTCTTCACTTAATTCAACTCCAATTTTAACTAAGCGAGGGTTGGTTTCGGTCCCAATATTGACTTTTAGAATATCTTCTATTACAATATTCAAATCTCTTTCAAAATTAGGAGTGGGTGAGACACCCATTTCTTGGAGTTCCTCCAAAGTTAACTTAGCTAATTCATCTTGTGGGGTAGTTGTTTGAATGTGGGCTATACATGGTATAGACCCATCAAAGAAGAATCCATTCCTCAAAATTTCTTCAAGAGAAATATTGTGAAAAACATCTCCTTCTAAACATTCATCTGGAGAAGCAATCATTTCAGGATATGCTATTGACAACATGTTACAAAAATGTATTTTCTTATTTGTTTTTAAATATTCTTGATGTGCCAAGTATTCTTGATATGTCACTAGATGGTCATCATCATCAAAAGGGAAGGGTTGAGTTTTTGTAGGGATATAGCCAATACCACATCGGGCAGGCCATTCCTCTATTTCTAAAGGTTCATATATGCCATTTTCAAGAGGACCTAGACCTTTACCTTTATAACCCATGTTACACATTATTTATTTTGACTTCACATATCCATGAGAAAAATAACATCGAGCAAACCCATCTTGATCAAGTGTAAAGCTCATTTGAATATTAATTTTTCTAGGATCATACCCTGCATAGATAAAGGTGCAACTCCCTATATGATAGATGCTTCCTTGCCTTTGTGGCAAGCCTATCATTCGAGGAGATGGTGGTAATTGGGACAAGATAATAGAGTCTTGTACAACTAAATTAGTATGCTCTGTGGTTGTTAATATTGTAGATAAATCTGGTAAAATTTCATCTAAAAGGGGATATGAAGTAGAAGGATCATTTATTTTAGTTGTGGTACAAGGTGATGTGGGTTTAGTTTGTGAGGGAGGATCTTTAGGAGGGGTAGGATTTGTTGAAGATAAAGCAGGATAGAATGGGACACCGATTGGTTCTACCATTGCACACATATCAAAGGGTCTAGGGTCACCATGGATAGTGACCAATTGATTTTTAAATTCAAATTTGACACATTGATGTAAAGTAGAAGGAACTGCTCTCATTGCGTTAATCCAAGGTCGACCTAGGAGAATGTTATATGATGTAGGGCAAGATACAACAAACACGGTCATGTCTAAGATTCTTGGACCAACTTGCAATGGGATTGATAACACTCCACAAGTTTCTTGGGTTTCATCATTAAATGCTTTGATGATCATTTTAGTTTTCCTTAAATCTTCAGCTCTAAATCCAAATATTTGAAAGAAATCATATGTGCATATATTTAGTGATGAACCATTATCAATCAGGACTCTTTTGACACCCACATCCCCAATTAGGGTTGTAATATATAAAGGATTATCTCTATACATGCTTTGAGGAGGAATGTCTTTATCGTGAAACTCTACATAATTTGTACCATGGGAAACTACAACATTGACCACAACAGTAGGTTCTATGTCTTGAGGTACCATCATTTTGCTTAAGGTACCCATTAATTCTTCTCTATGTATAGATGAAGTTCTTAAGAGATCTAGGAGAGAAATTCTGGCTGTAGTATTAGCTAATTGTTCATTAATATCATAGGGAGGTTTTTGTTGTGGTTTTGATAAATTGTTTCCTTTGGTGGGTGCTTTTAACACAAATGGAGGTTTTTCTTTATCAGTTGTTTGAGTTTGTGATTGGGAATTTTGATTCTGAACTTGTTGCCTAGTGATGACTCCAATAGTACCCACAATGTTGTTGGTTTGTGAGTGACCAAAGTGAGATCTAGCAGTTGTTGCCTGTTCAATTGGAAGTATTTGTTGAGAAGAAGGATGTGTAGTCATTCTTCTAGGAAATGGCTCTTCTAGAACTAATAAGTCTATGATAGGAAGGATTGGTTCTGACTCATTTTTAAAACTATTTGAATTATTAGAAATAATATCTATTTCACTTTCCATTTCACTTTTTGAATTACTTCTTGTATCTTCTGAAGATGAAAATTGAAAATATTGAATTGGCCTAATTGTGATTGCAGATTGAGTAGGCACATAAGAAGTTTATGGATTTTGATATGGTAAGAAATTGCTGATGGTTCCCACGTATCGAGTTGGGGGAGGGACATTGTGGTGTTCTAATTGATTCACAACTTCTTTACCATGATTGGGTAAAGGATGTTGGAAGATGTCTAAATTTTGATTAGCATTTTGTGTTTGTTGCTTTTGAGCATTTTTTGGAGGGAATTTTTCTACTTCCATTGCACCTTTATCAATTAGATCTTGTATCACATGTTTTAATATTTTGCAAGATTTGGTTGAATGTCCATCCACTCGATGAAAATTGCAATGTAAATCAGCTCTATATCCAGGTAAAGTGGTGTCTGGTTGTCGTATTTCTAGCAATCATATCAAACCTTCTTCTAATAATTGGGGTAGAATCAAGGTTAAAGGTTGGTTCAATCTTGTGAATTCTCATGGAGGTTTATCAGGAACCTTCAATACAAATTTCTTTATGGCTTCGATAGTATTGATATTTGGAGTGTTTCTACTATCAGTAACTCCATCACCAACCACTTGTTTGTTTTTATATTGGTTTTTGGAAGATTTATCTTCATCCTTCTTCTTGAATTATCCTCTTCTAATAAGGGCTTCTTCTACCCTTCTTGCTAGGTCTATAGCTTGATCAAAAGAAGTTACTGTAGTAGTGGTGAGTTCATAAGATAACTGCTCTTGTAAGTTACCGATGAAGATTTCTAACATTTCTCTGTGAGGTAAAGCAAAGTGTAATTTCCCTAGAAGTTGTCTCCATTTAGCTAGGAATTCTACAAAACTTTCATCTTTTCCTTGTTTTAAATTATATAAGTCTTTAATGGTAACATGCCTTTCTATGTAAGCACCAAATTGATGAACAAACATTTCTGTAGTTTCTTCAAAATTTCTCAAGGAATTGGTTGGTAATTGATAATACCATTCTAAAGCCATGCCTCCGAGGCTTTTAGGAAACATATTTAGTAACAACAAATCATCATATGAAATATCATGACAAGTTGTCCTAAACATACGAATATGTTCAATAGGATCTTCGGTCCCTTTATATATCGGAAGAACTGGCATGGGGAAATGTTTAGGATAAGGTTGGGCAACAACAATGGGATCCAATGGTTGACTACACATCTCCCTATAACTATATGTGGGATGATAAGGATCTATTTGATCTAAGTGTGAAGCTAATTGTTTGACTATAGCTTCAAGTCCTTGTGGTTGCCCACTAAATTGGTTTTGTGTTATCATATTGTTGTGCATTTGATGATATGGTTGTGTCGCTATATGAGGATTTCTAGTAGAAACACTATTATGTAGAGTATTTGTAGGAAGAGTATTGTGAAGTTTATATGGAATTGCATTTTGCTGAATTTTCTATTGATTTTGTATTTTTTTAGCCTTTTGTGATGTGGATGCTTGTTGATTAAGAGCTTGAGAGAAAAGGGAAGAAAAGAGTTGTTTTTTTTTGGTGTGCATAATAGTAGATTGTGTTGCCATGTTTTGATTGATGTTTTGAGATGGATCATCTTGATCGACATCTTGCTCTATTCTACTCATGTATGTCAATGGATTTGTATGCATTTGGAAAGCAGATTCTATAGCTACCTCCATTGAATAATCTCCTTTTGGGAGTAAATATTCTATCTTTAACACTTGATTGATATCATCTATATTACTTTTTAGAAATTCAGTAAAGTGTTGGATGGATTTGAAACTAACATTGCCTTGAGGGTCTATTGTAGGCTTCATAGGATCTTCTTCTTCCACTTCTTTATTGTCATCCTCATCTTGTTCCGTGAGCTTATCATCTTCAATATGTATCTTATCATCAAGATTTTCTTGATCTGGCTCTTCTGCTGAGCCAGATTCTATTTGTTTACCATTTCTTAGGATTCTAGGCATTTTGCCTTTGGGTGTTTTGTTTTTCAGTGGTATATATATATGTATATATATGTTTTGAAATTTTGGGTATATATGTTATATATACCTATATAAAATATTGTAGATATGTATATATATATTATATATTGTTTTTGTTTTTGTTTTGAAAATAAAGTAAAAATAAGAATTATAATATTCTAGATAATAAGCTTAGTCTTCCTGAAATAGTTTATAAATGTCATTGATAGGTTCAAGTTCTTCAAGAGTCATATAATGCTCTTCTTCAAATTGAAAGTTTGCTTTTAGGAATTTGACAAAGTGAGCTATAGTAATGCTATCAATTTTAGAATCTTGAGAATAAAACTATATTTCATGACAATATTCATGAAAATGGACTGCTCTAGGAGTTCTTTGATATCTTCTCTTGTTTTCCAAAACTATCTCTTGATCTTCTATGTGTGCTAGAAATCGGTGTACAGTTATGGAATTTTCAAGATAATCCTCAAAAGTGTAGATAGATGAAGAGATGCTTGCTCTCTTATCATCTAACCACCTCTCACATGATCTTTGGATATCAAAGTAGTGAGAAGAGTGATCGGGTCCCAGAATTCTAGCTATGTTGAATCTCTTGATTTGACTAAGTCTTTGTGTGTTGGCTTTAATGATGTCAAGTCTTTTCCAAAGTTCAGCCCACTATTCTTGAGATGGGATACTAGAGCGTTCAACTACTAGAGATATTTCTTGTGTAGATAATAGTGTTCTAATGTCTATAATTGTAGATTTTCCTATATTGGTATCTACCATTTAAGAGATGAATCTAAAACATGCAAGTTTAAATGATGATATATATTTTTTATGTTTTATGAATCAGAATGATGCTTATGTAGTTCACGTCGGGTTCACCAAAGAATGTAGTCCTAAAATTTTTGCACTCCTTTCCTTCAGGCTAATGGATCCATGCCTCAAAGGGGAATGGGAAAATGATGGGTCTACACCTCAAAGGAGAGGCACTTGATGTCATGCCTTCTTTAGTGATTATTGATGAATTGGGTGGGTTCACTAGGAAATATTTGTATGGTAGTTTCCATGCCTAGGTTGGGAGTTGTTTGATGGATTCATTTTAATTCACTCACATTCACCTAGTTTGGCCAAATGCAACTAATTAACACTATATGCAATTTTTATTTAAATGAATACAACACACAATAGAATATAGAAGATAAAATAGATGCAATGCTTAGTATTAAAGAAATTTCAAAGCTTACTCAATTTGGATGGCTGATTTGAAGTCTTTTTGCTTGATGTAGGTGATATCGGATATTGTAGGGTGATATCGGACATCCGATATGGTATCGGCTGATCCGATATAGTTAAAAATATACAATTTCATAGATTGACACTAAAATACAGATTTGTAGCATAATATGCATTCAATTAAACATGAATTGAACTAAATGAAATACATTATTTGTAACACTTGAATGAAATCAATATGAATCTATATTATAATTGTAATTAATGATGTAAATAAGATGTTAAATTGATAGAAGTGTGATATAACTATAAAAGCTATGTTTAAATGAAATGATAAGTAGTAGATATGATATTATAAGTGCAAAATGGAGGGATAGAAATGCAAACAATAGTTTGAAGGTACCCCCAAGTAACCTATAGATGATATCAAATATTGTAGGGTGATATCGGATGTTGTAGAGTGATATCGAATGTTCGATATCATATCGTACCAGCTCTAAACCCTGCAAACCTACAACAAATATAGAGATAATAAAAATGCAATGGGAAATAGGGGGTGAGAAATGCTTAAGGATCTAGGGGGAATCTAGGGAGAGTGCCTGGATTAAATAGGTAAAGGTAAGTTAGGGGGGTTGGGCTAAAAAATAAGGGGAGTTATGATTTCTCCCATTTTGGATGATATCGGTTGATCCGATACCGTAACGTCCACGTCGTTGGCTAGGTACGAACAAGGGGTGTTAGAACAAATTTTTTCCTTTTGCTGTTCTGGGCACTTTTTAGTTTTGGATGAAATCGAACATCCGATTTCGTACAATAAAGTTTGATATCGTATCGGATGACCGATATCGTTCAAATAGAGCCGATATCATCAGGAGGTTAGAAATAAACTTGATACGGGCATGAAAATCGAGGCAAGAGGTTAGAAAGTAGTTTTAATTAATTTTTTGAATGTTTTGAACTTAGGGTAAATTGACATGGGTCAATTTTAGCCTATAGTGATTTGGTAGGGAGAAGCCACTATTTTGTGAAAATTTGGTCTTTTGTGCAATTTAACACCAAATGCACGTTAGCGCTTTTGTCCTGTAGAAACACCCGTCGATGTTTAGGTATTTTGTAAATGCCCATGGGTGCTTCAGTGCACTAGGAAACACCCATGGGCATCTCAAGGTGCCTAAAGCAGTTATAAATAGTTGCAAAGACAAGAAAACAAGCTCATTTGTGCATTTGGGAGATTAAGAAGCTGTGTTTGGAGGAGTGGAGTGAAGTGAGGAAAAGTGACTTAGGAACAAAAGCTATCGTAGTGGAGGGATTGGGTGCGGAGGTCGAGGCTTATGCTAGAGTGCAGGATGTTGAGGTAATTCTCTTATTGTGTATTGTGCTAAATTTTTATGATTTTTTTTTGACAAAAATATTGACAAATGTTTTGTGTTACGCTACAACTTAGGATTTTGGAGGCTTGACATCGGTTCTCGCCTTTCATCCCTGGGATGAGAAAGACAATATTGGATGAGGAGTGGTATTTTATAGAGGATGTGGGGCTAAATGAGGTATCCCACATTGATGTGGTGAGGGTGGATGAGGGGTACCTTTCTACCTTGTAGAAGAGGTGGGATGCAGATAGGGGGACTTTTCAGCTCCCCACAAGAGAGGTGATCGTGACCTTGGAGGATGTATATCACATCCTCAAGGTTCTAGTGGAGGAGATCCGAGTTGAGGTCGATCTCAACCGAGAAGATGAAGATGTTTGGATATGCATGGTAGGGTGTGAGGATGGAGAGTGGAGGTATACCTTACTTTTCCATGTACATGGACAAGGATTTGGACACCCTTTGTACCTTGGTAATGTTCATGTTGACCAACATCATGGCCTGAACAACACTAGGTATAGGTTCCCTTGGAACTTGATAGGGGTAGTGAGCGATATGCTCACTAGGTAGTAGGTGTATGTGTGGTCTCCTGCCTTGTTGTTGTAGGTGTATCAGGAGCAATATGAGGTGACAAGGTAGGAGAGGAAGGGATTGGCATGCAGCTTGCTACTATAGTGTTGGGGATGGGAGCACTCTAGCGTAGCTCAATAGAAGGGCTTATTGGTAGTAGGCTTGGGTAAGGAGAAACCCTATGCTAGGATATGGGTAATGGTCAAGGAGGTATAGTCAAGTCGGCCAGTGCAGATGAGCCAATGGTACCAGGATCCTGTGGGTTGTATTTATGTCCACTCAAGTGATATGGAGGCCATGGTGGTCTTACAAATGGACTAGGTATGGAGAAAAATTACGATGAGTATGGTAGGCTAGGTGGGTGGTTGGGCGATATTGGAGTGATACTAAATATATTCAGTTCTATTGAGTACTTTGATAGTTTGAGCTAAGGCAGGATGTCCCAAATGAGTCAGTGTGCTATAGGAGATATCGGGAGGATATAGGGTTATCATGCATGTAGCCATAGAGGGTGGCATGTGAGGATGATGAGGATATAGATATCCTAGATGTAGGGGATGTAGGGACTACCATGGAGTATGATGTGTGGTTTTTTGCACAACCACCATGGACATCACCTCGAGTAGCAGCTGATGGGGATGGTGAGGAGGCTAGGTATGAGGGGATCTAGGAGGCCCCCAAGAGATAGTGATGCATTTGATCAGATAGTCAAAGGAGGAGCGCTAAGGGTGTGGTGATACAGGCTCCTGAGAGTGGGGGAGATGGTGGAGATGGAGATGACATGGAGGAGGTTTTATATAGGCCTCCAAATCGATGCAAGGAATATTGGATGCGATTGGAGCAGTAGATAGAAGAGTGGGACACAAGGATCATGAGGCTCTAGGTAGAGCTATTAGAGAGGGAGCACCGATATAATGTTGACATAGCACATATTCGTTCTTGGCATAGGTATATCAAGATATTGAGGATAAGTTCATAGATCATCATATTCCACTTCTTGATCCTCCAACCTCATCTATCTCTAAGGGTGCTAGGCATAGCGAGTCTAGGCATAGCTCTAGGTCTAGGTCTCCACTTTTTAGTTCTTAGATGCACTTTTTGTATATGAGCCTTGGTGCTCCATTGTATGTAGCCTTTTGGCACTCATTGTATATGTGATATATATATATATATATATATATATATATATATATATATATATATATATATATATATATATATATATATATATATATATATATATATATATATGTGGCTTTTACCTTTTGTGTTATATGTGTTTGTGTGAATGCTTTTTATGGAATGCTTTGGTGAAATGCATGTTTATATGGATGATGAATACATATGATATGTTATGGATGATTAATGCAAGGTGTCATGTATGGATGAAAAATGCAAGGTATGGAATGTAAATGTGCTAATGATTCTTTATAGTTTATATCTTGCTTGACCATGCTTTCAAGGGGCACCAAAATTGGTGGCATCAAAATCAGGGGCACCAAAATTGGTGGCATATGGGATGAATGGTTCATGAAATGACATGGATGTTGATATGGAAGAAGATATGGATGTTGATATGGAAGAAGATATGGATGTTGATATGGAAGAATATATGGATGTTGATATGGGAGAAGATATGGATTTTGATATGGAAAATTGATTGTTTTGCAGAGAATCTAGACATACTAGTGACATCAAACAAACTCACTAAAACAACCTAATTCTTCTAGGACCAAATGTGTGTGTAGTGGATTCATTTATTGAATCAAGAGCATGGTAATGACTCGAGGTAATCAAGAAGCAATATTTTTGCAAGTGAGTTCATTAACTCATATTGAGTAAATTTGGTAAACCTATTATGGATGAAACCAAGAATCTAGCTTGTACTTATGTGCGGTCAGAGGTCTTTGAAATAGATGTTTCATCATGCATGAGTGTACTCTAGGGTTATGCATAAGGGGTCAGCCCCAAAATGTGTTTATAAAAATTTGATCAATCATTTTAAAATTTCAGGCGAATAGAATCCAAATGCATGTAGAAGATTCACTATTATTAGGGGCAATGTTGGAAATTTAAACTTAAAATGATCAAATTATTATAAAATTGGGGCGAATCGACCAAAAAAAAAATTACATCTAGAATTTTTTGGCTAATGGGCCCTGGTCAAGGGTACCAAATATTAGCCAATTTTAAATTTTGAAAATCCTAATTTTAGCCAATTTGGTGATAAATAGCCGCTATGCATAACCTTGTTGTACTCCACTGCCAATCAAGCATCTATAGCTCTGGTGGAGGCTAACTCCATAGTCCACAATTTGTTTTTGATATCTTAAGTTTTGGGGATGACTACCTAACTATATTTCTAGAAATGTAGCATGATCCTTACAACCCAATGATCAATGGTGTGTGATGTAAAATATTTAGAACTTTTGTTAGGGATTTTTTCCTACTATTTCTTTTATTTTTTTGAATTGTGATAGTGGTAATAACCACTGTTTTTATGGACTATGTTGCATTATGAGACTATCAAGGATGACACTTTTCACTTCGAGGTTCATCCCAAGTATGGTATTATCCCTCTTTGACACAAGATGCTTTTTAGATGTGAAATTATGTTTGGTTCAAGAATGTTTTGGATTAAATTCTCAAAACTTAATATTTTCTTAGTGTATATGTGCAATGGTCCTAAAAATAACTAAAAATGTATTTTGGAGGTTGCTTAAAACACTAGGAGTGGCTGAGTGACCGAAAACACCTAGGATGTTGTGAATGTATGGAGGCAAGTGATAATTTGACCTGATGGAATGAAATGGGTGAATTTTGTGGATGATATTGTGAGGATGCCCCTAATTAAGGCAACATGATTTTATTTTGGACCAATTCAAAACCTTGAACTTAATAAATGATCCCTAATATGACATGGATGTGAATGCAATGTATGACATGCAATTTTGTGAAATTTGAAATGCAATATGAAATGTGTGTTAATGCATTGTTTTTGGAATGTAGATGCAAGTGAAATGTAATATTATGAATGAAATGTGTGCAAATGCTTTTGTGTTTAGCCATGTATATATATACATATATATATCAAATCATGCACAAAATTCTCTCAAGTGTATAATATTAAGTGGTTCAGGTTCTTCCTCTGCTTCTAAATTGGCAAGCCTATAAGTACCATTACCCACTCTCTGTGTAACAATATATGGACCCAACCAATTAGTCACGAATTTATCATGAAGATGCAATAATGCATTGGTGTTTTGTTGGTTCTCTTTAAGGATAAGATCTCCTACTTGGAATTCATGTAGATGAACTTTGGCAATGTAAGAATGTTTTAGGCGGTCTTGATAAACTCATAAATGCTCTAAAGCATTGACTTACCTCTCATCAAGGTGTGTGAGTTGTTCGAGACGTGCTTGTATAGCAGTATCATCATCTATGAATTCTTGCAAAAATATTTATGAGGGGATCTTGAGCTCAAGAGGTATGATTGCTTTGGCTCCATAGACCAATGAAAATGGTGTTGCCTCTATAGGCATGCAAATGCTTGTTCTATAAGCCCATAATGCCAAGGTTATTTGTGTATGCCAATCTCTATGATTTTCTTTGACAAGTTTCTTGAGAATAGCAATTAAGGTCTTGTTGGAAGCTTCATCTTATCCATTTTCTTGTGGGTAATAAAGAGTCAAGAAACTATGTTGGATGTTATATTTCTTGCAAAGTGCTTGAATGTTTTTTTTTTTTTTAATATTTACCATTATTTGAAATTATTTTTGAGGGAATACCAAAACAATAAATTATGTGATGAAGTATAAACTCCATAATTCTAGGTCTAGTTGTACTAGTTAGAAAAATTACCTCAACCTACTTTGTCAAGTATTCAGTGGCTGTGATGATGAATGTATGTTGTCCCGAGGAAGGAGGTGAAATTTTGCCAATTAGATCTAGACCCCATTGTGAGAAGGGCCAAATTTTTTGAATAGGATGTAAGGCTTGTGATGGTACATGAGTTAAATTAGCACGTTCTTGATACTTTTTGCAATATTTAACATAAGTGCAACAATCATGTTCCATTGTGGGTCAATAATAACCCATGTGTAAAATATGCTTTGCAATGGCCATTCCACTAAAATGACCACCACAAGTACCATCATGAGATTTAGCTATGGCTCTTTGTGCCTCACTAGACATAAGACAATTAAGGAGGACTCCATCATAACCATGTTTATACAACACGTCCTCCAAGAGAATGAAATGATCTACCTTTTTATTGAATGTGTGTTTGGTAGTTCAAGACATGTCAAAAGGGAGTGTTCCAAACTTGAAAAAGGCTACTATTTGGCTTGACCAAGGCTCATATGGACCCGAATGGATAAAGCAAACATACTTTTTATCTTTAGATTTAGCACAAACAATTACAGATTTAGAGACTGTTAAAATTATAAGGGTTTGTACCTCTCTAGATGAGTCTTTTAAAATTAATGATCCAAGGGAGGCCATCGCATCTGCAAATCTATTAGTCAAACATGGAAAACTATTGACTTCATACTAAAAAAACTTAGAGAGAAATTTCATTGCTACTTCATGATAAAGCTTAATGGTTGGCTCTTTGTATTGGTATTCTCCATTGATTTGCTTAACAACAAGTTGAGAATCACCAAATATCCCGATACGCTTAATGCTCATAGCTATAGTTAATTGAAGAACTAAAATTTAAAGGCTTCATACTCTACAGTGTTTTTTTTACATTGGAAGTCAAGTTTAAATGATAAGGAGATAGGTACCCCTGGGGTGTACGAAACATGACTCCAGCACCTTGACCTTTCATGCACTTAGAGCCATTAAATAATAGTGTGATATTGAGGTCTTCCTCCGTAATGACATCTTCTTATTCAGTGACGGTAAATACAAAATCATATGGGAGCTCACTAATCAAAGGATGATCACTAGGTAGTGGAGATTCTACAAGTTGATCGATTATTACCTAACCTTTAATGGATTTTTGGGTTATGAATTCCAAGTCAAATTCAGTAAGGAGAATTATCCATTTAGTGATGTGGGTGTTATTGTAAGTGCGAGACATCATATACCATAGAGGATTTTCTCTGGCTATGACATAGGTTGTGTGGCTAAGCATGTAATGTCAAATTTTCTTAGTGGCAAAAACCACTGCTAAGCACAGTTTTTCTACATAAGCATATCTAGTTTCATAGCTTACCAATATTTGACTAATGTAGTAGAAATATTGCTCTCGATTTTGTTCATTCTTTTGTACAATAATTTTCCCTAATGCAAAGTCCATTGCTAAGATATAAAGATAAAATGGAACCCCCAAAAGAGGAGGAGCTAAGACTGGTAGAGAAGCTATATATTGCATAATGTCATTGAAGGCTTTTTGAAATTCATCTATCCAAGAGAATGGCACCCATTTTGTAGTAGGTGATTGAATGACCTACACTTTTCAAAAATTTGCACAATGAAATGATGGATCGATTGGATATTTCCTTGTAAAATATGCAATTCCTTTAAGTTAGTTGGGGGAGGCATATCCATCATGACCTTGAACTTTTTAGGGTCTACCTCAATGCCTCTTTTAGAGATAATGAATCTTAGAAGTTTTATTGAGTTAACACCAAAGACACATTTCTTGGGATTCAACCTTACATTATGTTCCAAGAGTCAGTAAAAAACTTTCTCCAATACACCAATATGTTCTTGTTGAGTTTTATATTTAGCCAAGAGATCATCCATATAAGATAATATTATTCATATAATCATGGAAGATGTATGTCATGGCATGTTGATAAGTGGCACCTAAATTTTTGAGGCCAAAGGATATCACCTTGTAACAAAATTTTCCCAAGGTGTAGTGAATGTTGTTTTGTGTTGGTCATCAGGATTTATTTGAATTTGGTTGTATCCTGAAAAATCATCCATGAGTGAAAGTATTTCATGGCTAGTGTAGGTGTCAACAAGAGTATCAATGTTTGGGAGAGAAAAATCATCCTTAGGACATGGTTTTTGAAGATCTTGAAATTTAGTGCAGACATGTATTGCCCCGTTATATTTTTGAATGGGTACCATGTTTGAGAGCCACTCAGGGTAGTCGATAGGAACAATGAAGTTCATGTCTAAGAGTTTTTGAATCTCTATTTTTACCAAGAGGGCCACGGTAGGATGCATTCTCTTAATTTTTTGTTTAACCAGGTTAGCATTAGGCTGGAAGGTGAGATTATGGACAACCAAAATAGGATCAAGACCAGACATATCCTTATAGTACAATGCAAATATTCCGTTCTTTCTCTTGAGGAGATAAATTAATTGATCTTGTTTGTTGGGTGATAAAATTTTTCCAAGATTGACAATTTGAGGATTATTTTTGTCTAAACTAAGGTCCACATCGATAATATCTTTAGTAGACATGTGGGAACCTTCCTTAAGCTGATGGGGTGTAGAGATCAAATGAATGTCATCTAAGATGTCATAAAAATATTTTAGATTATCTTTATTTATTTCTGCCTAGAAAACCTTGGGATATGATGGTGAAGGTGAAGGAAAAGGTGAAAAGAATAGAGAAATGTACTTGGCATAAACCCTTAACAATTCCTCAAAAAAGACAAATTTATAAAAGTACGGAGGCATGGAAATTTGATCCATATCAATGAGACTTATGTCAATTGAAACTGGATTAGTCGGATCATATGGATTACGGAGTGGGGTGAATAAATCAACAGGATTCATGTTGACTTATGAGCAAGGTGGATAAGATTGGATGAAATGGATGGAACCTAAGAACATATTCTAGGATCTTGGTTAACCTGAAAAACAACAAGCAACACAAATATTTGCATTTAACTAAATGATATATAAATGCAATTAAAAAAAAATGTTTTTGCTGATTTTTTATTTTTATTTTTTGCAGTGTTGAAAACCACTATTTTTTTTTAAGTACATATGTTACAAGTTGGATTATGAAATGTCTTAATGGAATGGAGGTGGTGGCTCACCGGTAGGAGCAACTCACTCTTATGGAAGAAGCAAGAGAAATATGGGCTCATGTATGGGGAACATGTTGAGATAAAACTCATCTTGTTTAGTATGGGGAATTATGGGCTTCGATTCTTCTTTAGATTCATCTAAAATTATTGACATAAGTTCAAATTCTTCATATATTTAATCATCAAAATTATCGGGATGGAGGGCTTCTTCTATTGAATTGAGATTAAGTCGTTGGAATACTAGTTCAAGAGAAGATATGGTGGAAAGTGGGTGGAAACCTAGACCTCAATGGTTATGCACTTCTTGATATAGGACCTCAATAAGTTGATGCATGCCCTGTTCATGCAATCCTAGGCCATGACCTTGCCAATAGACTATATGGAAATAGCAGGATGGAAATCCTGACATGTTTGGAATATTAGCAAGTATTGGTTCTTTGGGTTCATCTAGGAGAGCTAGAGTTGATGAAGAATCAATTCCTCCATAGATATTGGAGCTGAACCCATGTTATATACTGGTCCTATGGCCAAAGGTGGATCACGTGGGTGACCAAAATATTAAGCATTAGGAATGGTTAGGGGCGTGACGGTGATGTCTTGGACCACATATTCACCAATACCAAGATTAGTGAGGTGGAATTTGACTAGGTAGGATATGGGAGGACCATGGTTGGATGATGGTTCAAGAAATGATGAAGATGGAGATGTCTCATAATCCATCAATTTGACTTGTGAAATATTAGGTGATGGTGATGGATTGGATTGGGAAGATTTTTGAATGGATGATGATGATGTGGATGGCAAGGATGTTGATGATGTGGACTAAATGTGACCACATGTGCATGTATTCAATGATGATGATGATGGGGTTGTGGAAGCATGATGAGGATTTGTGATAGGGAGCTCCTCAAGCATGGGAGTATTTGATGGATAAATTGATGACATGGTTGATGGATTGACTGATGGTGATAGGAAAAGGTGAGTGGAAGGAAGCATGGACTCATAAGAATTTGAAATAAAATTATAATACTTGTACAACTCGACATCTACTAGTATGCAATGTACTTGTCCCTCATGAATATATTTCAAACATTGATGTAAAATGGAAGGAACACATCTCATTTCCCTCATACAATGTCTTACAAGGAGTACGTTGTATGTCATGGATCCTTCCAAGATGTGAAACATGGTGTGCAGAATTTTAACGCCTACTTAAATGGGTAAAACAATAGTGCCAATTATGGAATACAAAACATCGTTAAATGCTTTTAAGGTGAACGATGACTTGGTGATGTGAGATTGAGGAAGGTTCAAATTATGAAGAGTGGATATGGTGATGATATTTATAGAGGAATTGATGTCAATTAAAACTCTTTTAAAGGGATTCTTGTGAATTAGATCCATAATATGCAATGGAGGGTCTATTGAGTCTGATGAGATTGGTTTGATCTCAAAGTTATAGAATACGATGGAAGGCTCCATGCATGTTTGGATGCTCCCTAAAAAATTGTTTAAGGTATTAGGATCTTGATATTGTAATTGAATGGATTTCAAAATATCCATTAATGCCTCATGATGGGAGATTGTTGAATTAACTCATAAATTGACAATTTGGTAGAAGCCATCTTTAGACTTGTAGTTAACCAGATACTCAATGAGATGATTAGGCATGGTGGATTATTAATGGGTGGATTTGGAGGATTTTATTGGCTAGGGATATGCATGGGTGATGAAGAATTGGAGGAAAATTGAATGGGTGGTGATGTAGGAGGTTGTGACACACTTGTTTGAGGTGGTTGATTTACATTTTGTTGGTTTTCTTTGACCTATAGTGACCACATGGATGGCCTCTAAAAAAACTTGGTAGTTTTGGACGTGATTGACTTGATTAGGATAAGTTTTGGTGTTAGACCCTTCTACATTTGGTTGCACCTCCTCATGATGAGGAGGTGGTGTTTGAAAGATACCAAGTTTTTTATTTTGTTGAGCGAGGGAATTATCAAGCTTGATTGCACCCAAGTGAATAAGGTCTTGCACTATGTATTTAAATAAATGGCAATTGTTAATGTCATGTCCCTTTTGCCTATGATAAGGACAAAATAGATATTTCCAATAGTTTTTACTACATTTGGTAGGGTCATCAGGTCTTATTTCGGATAAAGAAAGTTTGTTTGTGTCATATAAACTTCAAAAAATGGAAGCATATGACTTGGCTAAGGGGGTGAATTGGTGATTTTATCAGATAGACTATCACTGAGGATGGCTTTCCAAATTTGGCATTGTGTTCTGCATAGCTTGAGTTTTTGAGGGTACCGCATGATAAGAAATTTACTACGATGTTTGTTGCACATATTGTTGTTGATTCATTACCAACTGGATCATGACCACTTGATTGACATGATTGGGCTGATTGGTTGGGGTAGCCTATGTTGATTTTGGTTGGATAGGATAGTTACATTTATATTGGCCCTTATTTTTCCATTCATTCAATTTAGGCTTAAGTATGCCTTCTTGGATTTTGATTTCCTCGATGACACTAGCCTAAGATAAAGCTTCTTCAAATGAATGATAAGTTTGTAGTTGAAGCATCCAACAGATATGTTTTAAATAACTCTTGTTGAATATCTTTATTACCTCATCCATTGGCAAGTTGAATAGCAACTTAGTTATGACAACCCTCAAATGGTTTCTAAAATCGTAGATGGATTCATCATTATGTTTTCTTAAAGCATAGACATCAGACAATGAGATCTTATTTTTAACATTTAATATAAAACACTAAAATAATTGGGTAATCAATTTCTCAAAAGTATAAATATTATGGTTGGATAATTGATTATACAATTCTATGGCATCTCCTCCAAATGTTTGAGAAAAAGTTTGGAACATGAGAACATTATCATTTTGAATTCTAAAACAGGTGTGTATGAATGTGCTCACATGTTCTTTGGGATCCTCAGTTCCCTTGAAATTTTCAATCTTGGGCACCATATAATCTTCCAGATATCATGGTGATGGTACCAAAGGATGAATGGGTTGATTGATAAATTGGCATAAGGTTGGTTTCTGATTTGTTAAACTAGGAGTATGTTGTATTAATTGATCTATCTATTTTTGCATGGCCTTAATTTGAGGGTCTTCTTCAGGAATGTGGAAGCCCTATATTACTTGATGATTTTGAGGTGGAGTGGAGAAATACTGGGGAGTGACTAAGTGATGATGAGATTGGTAATGATGGCTAGGTGCTTTTGATGGAAATTTATGAAGGGGATATTGATGATGAAAATATGGAGAATTTTAGATTGAGGTTGATTTATGAGGGTTATGGCTAGGTTTGCCAATGGTAATAGGATGGGTTATGGCTTGGTGGAGGAATAGGGATAGAAACCACAATATATTGTGGTTCCCATGATGGATCCTAGTTAACAAGGATAGCTTGAGTAGAGTTTGGTAAAGGCTTAGGGTTCACCTGTACTTGTTGTTGAGCATTTTGATGTTGTCTAAGAAATTTATTTAGGTGTTCCCATACCTCATTAATATATCTATCATAATTTGAGGGTATGGAAGAATATGGTATGGAATATGTGGCTTGGGGACAAGTTACACTAGGTATGGCAACTTGTGAGGCTAAAATTTTTGAAGTAACATTTACACATACTTCATACAAGGGGTTGGTGTATATGGATGTGTATGAAGTGCTATGAGCACATGAGGGTTGGGGAATGGACATATGGGAGGAAGGTGCAACTGATGCCTCAAAAAAAGGGTTGGTATACACCTAGGTAAAGCTAGACGGTGGCTAGGAATAAATAGGCTCTTTCTATAAAGTAAGATCCTGCCTAGGTGAATTGAGGACTGACTCTAAGATATAGCTAGAAGACTTTATGAGAGATTCTACTCTTGCCATGTCTATATGGGTAATGTGATGGTTTATTTTTGGGGAGGTTGACTCCTCCTGGGGCATAGCCAATTGAAAGGTCGTGGATGGTAAGGAATGTGAGGGACCTGCAAAAAAATCTACTTGTGTCACATTTAGGGAATCTACCACAAAAGTGGTGGGAAAGGTGGATGAAGGTTCCATTTGATTATCCTGATTTAATGTTTTCTTTTGTTTTCTTGTTAAGACCATAAAGCAAATAAATCAAATTATAGATTATCCAATAAATTGAAACACCCAAATTAAATTTCACAATAAAAATAAACAACCAATGCTAAGTTTATTTAACACGTGTGTCTTACCTTGTTCATTGGTTATCTCCTTTTAATGTGATTTTATTTCTTTAGGTTCCAATATTGTGTGTTTAAAATGTGCTAATCTAAATTAATCAAAGAAAGGTAAAAACTATGGCTAAGCTAGGGAAACGAGAATCTTGCTGGTGATGAAATTCAGCAAGTTTGCTCTTGGGTGACCTAGGGTTTCTAAGGGCAGATATTGGTGGATGGAGATGAAAGCCACCATTACCAAATCTCAAGCAATAGCTGGTGATGAAATGTACCCACTACTGTTAAATGTGAATCGTGCAGTGTGTGGTTATTGTTAAAATTTATGATTTTCTATTGTGTTAATACAATGTTAGAAAGATAACCACTTTTGATGGTCTAAATCAGAAGCCACTATTCACAATACCAAATTTTCCCAAGGATATAGAGTACACCACTTAAAACCCGCTCTAAAAAACTAAGGGGTTCATTTATTCCTTCATATGGAATCACCCAAGTACGAGGAAACTATTGGTATATGAACAATTTTCCTACTTAGATCTACAAAAATAAGAATCCCTAACCCCATAATGTAAACTAATTTTGTAATTTCAGTTTACATGAAATCATAATGCAATATTTTTTTTCACACAATAGAAAATTTAAAAACTTCAAATAAAATATGTGGATGGATGCAAATGATTAATCTAAAACCTAATATGCAATCTAATATGAATGTTCTTTTCCAGATTAATTAATGAAGATCTTTTTATCTCAAAAACCTGAAAAAGACATAAAACTTCCAAAATACGTAAACAAATAAGTTAGGGTTTGAACAGTAGACTTACAAACAACCTACGTATCTCCTCCAAATTTTTGGATAGCCCTTGAGCACCACCAGACGTTCACACACCTTCTACAACCTTCTACAAACTTCCAGAAACCCTAGATCTAGCGAAAACTATGAAATCTATGCTTCTGAAAACCTTGCAAGATGACTAAAAATAATAAATAAATTAGTAATACAAATCATAAACATAAACCTTTAGGGGGTCTTACCATGATCGCCATTTGAAGAGAAAAAATACAACACCAAAATAATTCTAAATAAATTGAACACAAAGAACCCAAAATTGTACAATAGATGATCTTATATTAATGGGGGGAGCCTAAAAACTCCATTGTTATAATGTGGGTCTCTGAATCCTTTTTTATACAAATTTACAATGGCTAGGGTTCTTCGAAATCCTAGGAAACAAATTTGGTGGTGTCTTCAGGCACATCCTTACTCCCAACAAAAGTGAGTGGGATTTTATTTATTTGATGTCAGGCCACTGTAGCTTAAGTATCTATCCAATCCTGATGTCACACCTTCATATCTACACATAATTACATAATAAAAAAATTACTAGCACCTATGAGGGCTCCATAATGTGAGGCCCTCTATAAGCAATAATAAACCCTAACTATCTGCTGTAAATGAAATGGAAAAAAATGAAAGTGCATGTAATAAAATATTAATCAATGGATTTACCTTACGTATTTGTTGTTCTCTAATTTGATGTAGCTTGTTGCAATGGATCAATGCGATGATGCCCTAGCATCACTCGAAGACTAGGGGGACTTTATAATATCTAGTGTAAAATACCCATGGGTGCTTGGAAACTACAGGAAACACCCGTGGGTGCTTGGTGATGGTAGAAGGTGCGTAGAGGTGCTTGATGATGAAGGAGGAGGCACCTCGAGACGCTCAAGAGTGACAGGAAGTTCTTGAATATTTTTGGCGGCTAAGGGGAGAGTTTGTAGAATCAAATATGGTTGAGCGAGGGAGACAGTGGTGGATGCGGGGGCTATGGTGAGCATGGATGGAAGGGAAGAGCACTTGGATACTCTAGGGAACTTTGGCAACAACTTCTTTAGATTCAGGATGTGAATTGCTTAGGAAACTTAGGAAACTTTGGGAATTCAAAACTTAGGCATTGAGCTATAAAAATGGCTTTTATTTATAATCCAACCTAGGGCATACTTTAGGGTTTTAATGACACTAATTTTCTGGCTGAGATAAAATCATATCAGAGGGTGGACATTAAATAGGGTGTGGCATGGATTGATGTGGATGGATGAACTTATTTAAGTGAAATCGGATGGCTGGGATTAATTCACTTATATAAATATATATTTATTAAATATATATATATATATATATAATATAATATATAAAATATTATTATTTAAATATATATAATAAGTATATTTAAATATATATGAATAATTGGTGGAAATGATGAGAAATTTAGGATGGATGACAAGTGGCTAGGTTTTGGTGTCTACAATTATTATTATGTAGAAAATAATATAATGTACTTTACATAATTTAAAAATATATTGTAAAAGGAATTCGAAGAACTGAAGTGTTGTGTTGTAATATAGATCTATGGTTGTGAAATTTATAACTAAAAGAAAACTAGAGTATAAATTCAAATTATGCTTGGAAGTGGATTTTGTTTTATCATGATCTTACGGTTGTCCGGATGTTTTTAGTAATGGTAAAAATGAGTGGAGAGTAAATTGGGCTTGTCAAAAAATAGAACGAAAGCTAGAGAACTAATCAGTTAATTGGGATAATGGAAAGGATAGCCAAGAGGAGAATAAACATTCAAAAAGAGGGGATATTTTGGAAGAAAGAGGAAAAAATTTAGGAACGAAAGTCGAGGAGCATTGGAGGAGAGCTTGGAAGGATATGAAAAAGAAACTAGGTTATCATAGAAAAATATTTGCTTACTTTTTTGCTTTGGATATTTTGTTTTCTATGTTTCTCAGATAAAGAAAAATAAAATAGTTTGTTTTTATATTATCACATATTAGATCAATTATGTATTACTGTAACTATTGCCTTGACTAGTGAAAGAATGACTTAGTTAGGAACAAAGCTTGGGTTGAAAATGTTTTAGTATGAGGTGAGGTTTAGAAGCTAAAATAAAACTGAGGAGGTCAAATAACATTTTGCATTGATTTTTTGGTGAAAATGATGATTTTGTTATGTTTCAATTGCCTAATGTATTTATACTGCATTAGTGAAGAATTTTGTTTGTGAAACTTATCTTTAAGCTTGTAGAAATAAAATAATTGGAAAAGCTTTGCTATGAGTTCTATGGAATGTTTGATTGTTTAGAAATAGAGATACATGATCAAGTGTGTGGGCATACAATTACTAAATTAAAATAGTGAAACTTGATGATCCCAAGGATAGATAGGAATGTGTTTTAGTAGGAAAAGAAACAAGCCTATGCATAGTTGTTGGATTTATATTGTGATTGTTGTATGGTAGATATGCTCTTATGATAGAAAAAGCAAGTTTGTTAATAAACAAAGTTATCTCTTTCACTAGGATGACTTCTGGATTATAAACGTAATGAAATATTTTTATATATGTGCTTACCTATGAATGTGAAATAATTAATATGCCATATTTGTAGAAAGAAATTGAATGATTGATTTTGTGTTAGAAGCATTGTTGGTTTCTCCTGTAGCGAAGTAGTTCATTGATGATGTGATTGAATACAAAGTATGGATAGAAGAACTTATATCTTTAAGGAAAATGTTTTCAATGGCTATGTTGTTTATTGGAAATGGATTTATGAAATGGTATATTGTATTCATGTGGAAATACTTTATCTGGAAATTAAAACATCTTATATGGTAGTTGAAAATATACTATCGATAAAATAATTTTCTTTAAAGAAAAGTAAAGGGATCCACCTTTGATCCCCATTAAAAGGCAATCCTTCTCAATGGTTAGCGATGATGTGTAGAGAAGGAAAATGACATCTTCCATATAGATAGGTTGATGGAGAGTTTTCTAGAAGAATAATTATGTTCGTGCAGTCATTGATAATATGAAGCACATCTCATGTTCCCTAATTAAGATTTTTTGAGATGATTTATATGTGTTAGATGTGGAATAACACCTTTAAAAGAAAGAAACATAAATAAGTTCATTTCTAGAAATGACTGTAATGTAAACCTGGGTAATGAACACCTCTTGCAGCGGTGTACTGGCTTAGATTGATATGCCAATATTGTAATGAATTATGTCAATTATTTTAATCCTTATGGACATCTATTTGTATATATTGGAATTAGTTACACTTGTGGTGATGATATGTAGCCAATTTTTGTTTACTTAAAGTGTAATTAATTTTAAAAGAAATTTTAGCATGATATTTTATGATGCAATTCTTGTGCCTTGGAAAAGATAAATGGAATGGTATTTCAAGGGTATATCAAAGTAGATTTAATAGAATTCAATTGGAACTCTCTATGTCTATCCAAAGAGAACCTATTTTAACTATTGGTAAAGTAGAAAAATTTTGGGTTACAAAACTATGGTGGGACCAACGTATGCATGTTGGAATGTATTAAGGAAGCTATGTGTGGTGTTTTATTCATGAATGAAATTTTGGAATGTATTTAAATGTTAGAAATATTTGTTGTTAATCTAGAACGATGGTTTACCTTAAGAAAGTGGTGTCATCCTACCATATTATTATAATATCTTAAACCTCTTATGAATAATTAACAAATCTTAAGGGTAGAAATAATTAAAATACATGGGTTTCACTAGAGGAATGTTACTAGAAGTTATTTATGAGATAGATATTTATTAGGAGTTAAAAATGACCTCAAGGATGGAAATATTAGCACTCCAATAGATGAGAGTGTTAGTAAAGCACCCATCATGCTAAGTTCGCTCATGCAGGAGGAATGATTAATAGGAAAATCAGCTCATTATGCAAACTAGAGGATGTTCTATAGTAGAAAATATATCGATGAGAGGGTTATACCTTAATTAAAATAAATATACTGAAAGTAAGCCCATTTTTTATTTAAGGTAACTAGAAATACAATTGTAGGTAGGAGAAACAACCCAAAGATGTAATTGCGAACTGAATCCTACTATCTAATCTGTGTGTCTAAGGACAATACCACAAAAGAAAAGAATAGGAAGTACTACCCCAATGAAAAGGTATATACGATAGAATAATGTAGAGGATATTAACCTAGATGTAGGTTCAGAGAACCCTAGAAATGAAAGAGATAATCCTAGTAATGAGAGAGAGAATCTCACTACCATAGTAGCCCTACTTCAAGAGTAGGTAGAAACACAGAAGTAGTTGTTGGATGTCATGTTGAATTGGGAAGCATAGGCTGGAAACTCTAGAATGGGATAGGTAAATGAACCCCTTACTAAGGCACAATAGGCTAGGGTTCGACTTGAGGCCGAGTTGGGCAAGGAAATAAAACATTTAAAGTCTTCCAAGTTCAATGGAGAGGAAGATGGTGATAAAGTTAAAGCTTGGTTGAAAGAGATAGAAACCTACTATAATATGAAGAACTTTTCCTCTGGCACTCGAACATCCTATGCCACACTACATTTGCAAGGTGATGGCTTGGATTGGTGGGAAACTTTTAGTGAGGATCGAAAACTTGCGATAGTTGACCTAAAATGGGAAGAATTTGTAGTAGCTTTTAAAGAGAGATTCCTCATGGAGCACTTTTATTCCCAGAATTTTGAGGAGTTCACTAAAATTTAATAGGGAACTAGGATAGTGGAAAAATATTATCAAATATTTATCAAGCTGCTAAAATATGTGCCTGCATATAATGAGAAAATAAATATCCATAAGTTTATACTAGGAGAAGATCCTAGAATAGGGCAAGAGGTAGATATGCGAGAACCTACTACTTTGTAGAAGGCCTATGATTTGGCTAGAAAACTAGAAACATATCTCAAACCCTATTTTTATTATGAAGGTTTAGATGAGTAGGGTAGAGAAGCACTAAGGAAAAGAAACAATGCAAGTTTTGTAAAGTGGGAAAAATAACAGGTAAATAAAAGTATCCCTAGACAAGACAAAAGGAATGATAGGAAGCAAGGAAAGTTTAGGAAAAGGTTCCAAGGAAATAATTCCAATAATAGCAATAATGGTAACAACAGATCACCACAGGGACAAGCTAATTCTCCACTTGCAAAAAAAGATAGGACATAAATAAAAAGTACACCCAGGGCCAAAAGAAGGATGCTTTCTTTGTAGAGGACCACATTATACCAGTAATTATCCACACATAGTAGGAACAAGTTCAAAGGGAAAGGAACTAATG
Organism: Wollemia nobilis; assembly: GCA_028583015.1. Taxonomy (NCBI): domain Eukaryota; kingdom Viridiplantae; phylum Streptophyta; class Pinopsida; order Araucariales; family Araucariaceae; genus Wollemia; species Wollemia nobilis. The sequence goes on along the minus strand of JAQPPZ010002907.1, from coordinate 11,127,261 downwards.
TACAAAGAACCTGCACCTAAGGAACCCACGCACAAGATTTATGCTGCAATAGGGAATCAGAATCTGGAAGGTCAAGCCACACCACTATTGATAAAGGGTAATATTTTTGGTAGGAATGTTAAAATCTTAATTGATAGTGGTGCTACGGATAGCTTTATTTCCACTAGTTTAGCTAAAGATATTTCAAAAAGACCAGGAATCTTGGCACATGGGTGGAAGGTCGAGTATGGTTCAGGATAAACCTACTCTATTAATCAATGTTACCCTATGGTAGAAATTACCTTACCTAGTGGAATGACAATGGGATGCCTGTATGTGGCACCACTACATGCCTTTGATGTAATCCTAGGAATGGATTGGTTGCAAGTGCACAAGGTAGTACTCAATTTTTAAGATAGATGGATTGAGTACATAAAATATGGTGGAAATGTATGAAGGGTGTATAGCTTGCAAGGGGCTTTTCAACCTCAAATCCTCTTAGTAATGCAACTCAAGAAAGCCATCAAAAATGGAGGAATGGTCTATGTTGTTAAGATAAATGAAATTGAGGAAGAAAATAAGGAAGAGGTGTTCAGGAAACACCCAATTCTTTAGGAGTTTAGGGATGTATTTCTAGAGGATTTACCTGGATTACCACCCAAACGTGAATTTGAATTCACAATTGAGCTTCAACCTAGAACCAAGCCTATACATAGAGCTCCTTATAGAATGAATCCCATAGAAATGCAAGAGTTGAAAGTGCAGCTACAAGGGTTGCTAGAAAAAGGATTAATTAGACCAAGTGTGTCACCATGGGGTGCACCTGTGCTATTCGTAAATAAAAAGGATGGTTCCTTGAGATTATGTATAGATTATAGAATGTTAAACAAGGCAACTATCAAGAACATATATCCTTTACCCAAGATCAAAGATCTCTTTGATCAGCTTAAAGATGCCACTATATTTTCGAAGATTGATCTGAAGTTTGGATATCATCAATTGCGAATCCATGAAGAGGATACGCATAAGATAACCTTTAAAACTCGTTACGGCCATTACGAGTTTACTATCTTGCCTTTTGGTCTAACGAATGCTCCAACAACATTTATGAACTTAATGAATAGTATCTTTAGGAAGCATTTGGATAGATTTGTTCTGGTATTCTTGGATGACATTTTGATATATTTCTGGAATAAGGTAGAGCATGACAAACACCTTAGGATTATGCTAGAGCTGTTAAGGAAGAATCAATTGTACGAGAATTTATCCAAGTGTGAATTTTATGTGTCAAAAGTGCAATACTTAGGGCACATTATATTAGTAGAAGGGATCATGGTAGATCCTAAGAAAATAGAGGCTATTTTGAATTGGTCGCCACCAACAAATGTGATAGAAGTTCAAAGTTTCATGGGTTTGACTAGTTACTATAGGTGATATGTGAAGGATTACGCCAAGATAACCTCTCCAATAACTAACCTTCAGAGGAAAGGAAAATAATTTAGGTGGATGGATAAATGTGAAGCAACTTTTGATTTTCTTAAGCAAAAGCTTACTACACCTCCTATACTAAAGATACCCGATCCTCAAGGTAGTTTTTCTATTTGTACATATGCATCATTGGAAGGTTTGGGAGGAGTGCTCTCATAGGAAGGAGCAGTGGTAGCCTATGGATCAAGAAATCTAAAATGACATGAGGTCAACTATGCAACCCATGATCTGGAATTGGTAGTGGTAGTATTTGCTCTCAAGTGTTGGCGATATTATTTGGTAGGGAGACCCTTTGAGTTGAGGATAGATCATCAGAGTCTGCAATATATATTTACTCAACCTTTGCTCAATGCTAGGTAGAGAAGGTGGATGGAATTTCTCATTGAATATGATTTTGGCATTGAGTATATAAAGGGAAAGGAGAATAAAGTCACTGATGCACTAAGTAGGAGGAGACACATAGCTATTTTGTCTCGCATCCACGTCGACTTGATGGAACAAGTCAAGGAAATGCAACATCAGGATGCATATTGCAATAAAATTTGGAAAAGGATGGAAAGGAAACCAGATGAAAATAAGGATTTTAGCATCAAGGATGGTTTCTTATGTTTTAAGGATAGGGTAGTAATTCTTGAGACCAGAAATATGAGAAAAATGATCATGAATGAAGCTCATAGATCTCCATATTCTGCTCACCCAGGAGGAGCAAAAATGAGGGAAAATATGAAGAAAACTTTCTATTGGCCAAGAATGAAGAAAGACATAACTGAATTTTTCGCTCAATACCTGGAATGTCAGAAAGTAAAAGCAGAACACAGACATCCTGCTGGGTTGTTGTATCCACATGATGTGCCCATGCAAAAATGGTAGGTGATCTCAATGGATTTCATCATAGGGCTGCCTAAAAATAGGTTTCAACATGATGCAATCTTAGTAGTGGTCGACAGATTGACCAAGGTTGCACACTTTATACCCAGGAATACCAAGGATGATGTCGTCATTGTGGCTAATAGATTTTCCAAAGAAATATTTTGGCTTCATGGTTTTCTAGAAGTAATTATATCAGATAGGGACTCGAGATTTACATCCAAGTTTTGGTAAGCCTTGCATCGTGCCATTGGTACTAGACTAAACATCAGTTCTTCTTATCACCCAAAAATCTAATGGGTAAACTAGAAAGAGTGAACCAAGTGTTAGAAGACATGCTTCACATGTACTGTATGGATCAGAAGACCCGATGGGAGGATTACTTGCATCTGGTAGAATTTACCTATAATAATGGTCACCATTCGACCCTAGGCATGGCTCCATTCAAAGCTTTATATGGTAGAAGGTGCAAGACACCACTGTCATGGGATAATCCAGAGGACCAAATTGTGCTAGGACCAGACATGGTCAAAGAAATGGAGCAACAATTAAGGATAATCAGGGAAAGGCTAAAAGAAGCTATAGATCATCAAAAGAGTTATGTCGATCTTAAGAGATCACCAAGAGAGTTTTCTGTAGGTGACAGAGTGTTTCTGAGGGTGAGACCAAAGAAGAGTGCTATTAAGTCCACAAAACTTGATCCTCATTTTGTGGGACCCTTTGAAATTATAGAGAAGATTAGTCCTATGGCATATCGACTTGCCTTACCACCCAGTTTGTCCAAGATTCATGACACCTTTCACATTTCTTTGCTTAGAAAGTACATTGCTAATCTTGAACATGTGTGGGACTTTTCTAACTTGCAGATGGTAAATCCAGAGGCTATAGAGGTTCGACCAGTAAGGATCCTTGAGTTTTGATCCAAATCAATGAGGAAAGGAACTTTGGAGCAGTGCAAAGTTCAGTGGGACCACTATTCTGAAAGAAATGCTACTTGGGAGAAAGTAGCAGACATGCAAAAACATTTCCCTTTCTTGTTTGAAAATACTTTGTAATTATTGTTTTATGTTTAACTTTGATGTTACACAAAGGATTGTGTTAAGCCTAAGGGGGGAGGATGTCATGACCCACCCTTGGAAGACTTTTCATTTTGAAAGTTTCATGTTTTGATATGTTGTTTTGTGGATGAAATGATTGACTATTTTTGATTTGTTATGCAAAACACTTATTTCTTATGGAAAATATGATATGTGAATCTTATTATGGGATGTAGGATAATTCCATGCTTGATTCCATGAGATATGTATTTTATGTGAGAATATGATGCTGCTAATGGAAGTGCACTTTTGCAAGAATAGGTTCCTTTATGGTGGTAGAAAGAACTAACCACCAAGAAAAGGATACCTTGGGGAAATGATGTGATGGGTTATTTGTCAGAATATTTGAGGAGGCAACATGGATGAATGCCTTTTCATGGAGATGCATATCATAATTTGCATAAGAAAATATACATCAAGTTTTAGTTGAATTTCTTCTTGCATCATATTTTTTTTTCCTTATGAAGGAGTTTTATTTGATAATGGTATTATTGCAAAATAAATGAGCGGTAATCTCTTTAATTAGTTACATTATTGAAATAACGTATAAATAATTCATTCTAGTTGATAAAATTGTAATGAATGCCAAAGAAAGGAGTTTATGACTTATTAAAGATAGAAGAAATGAATTTCCCTTTATTATTATTATTATGTAGAAAATAACATAATGTACTTTACATAATTTAAAACTATATTGTAAAAGGAATTCAAATAATTGGTGTGTTGAGTTGTACTATAAAGCCATGGTTGTGAAATTTATAACTGGAAGAAAACTAGAGTTTATAATTTCAAATTATGCTTGGAAGTGCATTTTTTTTATCGTCATCTTACAGTTGGTTGGATGTTTTCTATAATGGTAAAAATGAGTGGAGAATATTTTGGGTTGGTTAGAAAAAGAATAGAATCTAGAGAACTCACCGGTTAAGTGGGATAATGGAAAGGATAGTCAAAAGGAGAGAAAACATTTAAAAATAGGGGATGTTTTGGAAGAAAGAGGGAAAAAACAAGGAACGAAAGTCAAGGAGCATGGGAGGAGACCTTGGAAGGTTATAGAAAAGAAACTAGGTTATCGTAGAAACATATTTGCTTGCCTTTGTTGCTTTGGATATGTTGTTTGCTAAGTTGCTCTTCTAAAGAAAAATAAAATAGTTTATTTTTAGATTATCATAGATTAGATCAACTATGTATTATTGTAACTATTACCTTGATTAGTGAAATAATGGCTTAGTTAGGAACAAACTAGCTTGGGTTGAAAATATTTTAGTGTGAGGTGAGGTTTAGAAGCTAAAATAAAACTTGGGAGTCCAGATAATATTTTATGTTAACGTTCTAGTGAAAATGATGATTTTGTTGCTCAATGTATTTATATTGTATTAGTGAAGGATTCTTTTTTTGAAACTTCTCTTTAATCTTGTAGAAAGAAAATAATTGGAAAATATTTGCTGTGAGTGTTATGGAATGCTTGAGTGTTCAAAATTAGAGATACATGAGAGTGTATGGATATACAGTTACTAAATTAAAATAGTGGAACCTAGTGATCCCAATGATAGATAGGAATGTATTTCAGTAGGAAAAGAAACAAGCCTATGCATGGTTTTTATATTCAAATAGTGATTGTTGCATGGTAGATATGCTCTAATGAAAGAAAAAGCAAGTTTGTTAATTAACGAAATTATCTCTTTAATTAGGATAATTTAAGATTATAAACTTAATGAATTGTTATCATATATGTGCTTGCCTATGAATGTGAAAGAATTAATATTCCATGTTTATAGAAATAAATTGAATGATTGATTTTGTTTTAGAAGCATTTTTGGTTTCTCTTGTAGTGAAGTAGTCCATTGATGTTGTGATTGAATACGAAGTATGGATATAACTTATATCTTTAAGGAAAATATTTTCAATGGCTATGTTGTTTATTGGAAATGGATTGATGAAATGACATATTGCATTCATGCGGAAAGACTTTATCTGGGATAGAAACATCTTATATGGTAGTTGAAAATATACTACCGACAAAATGATTTGTTTTAAAGAAAATGAAAGGGAGCCATATCTGATATCCATGAAAAGGTAATCATTCTCGGTCGTTAGCAATGATGCATGGAGAAGGAAAAAGTAATCTTCTGACTGGCTGGGTTAGATTTTTCTAGAAGAATATTTATTTTCGTGCAATCATTGAGAATGTGAAGTACATCTCATGTTTCCTAATTGAGATTCATTGAGCTGATTTATATGTGTTATATGTGGAATAACACATTTAAAAGAAATAAATAGAAATAAGTTCATTGCTAGAAATAACCATGATGTAAACCTGGGTAATGAATGCCTATCAGAGCATTGTACTGGCTCAAATTGATATGTCAATATTGTAATGAATGATGTCAAGTGGTATTATCCTTATGGAAATCTATTTGTATCTATTGGAATTAGTTACACTTGTGGTGACGATGTGTAGCCAGTTGCTATTTACTTAAAGTGTAATTAATTTAAAAGAAATTTTGGCATGAGATTTTATGGTGCAATTATGTAACTCAAAAAAGATAAATAGAATGGTCTTTTGGAGGTATATCAAATTATTTTTAATAGAATTCGTTCTAAAATTCATTACATATGTTCGAAGAGAACCTATTTTAACTATTGGTAAAGTGGTAAACTTATGGTTTGCGAAACTATAGTGGGACCAACGTATGTACATTGGAATGTATTAAGGAAGCTATGCATGGTGTTTTATTCACAAATGAAATTTTGGAATGTATTTAAATGTTAGAAATATATGTTGTTAATATAGAATGATGGTTCACCTTGAGAAAGAGGTATCATCCTACCATAGTCTTATAATATCTTAAACCTCTTGTGAATAATTAATAGATATTAAGGGTAGAAATAATTAAGATGCACGAGTTTCACTAGAGGAATGTTACTAGAAGTTATTTATGATATAGATATTTATTATGAGTTAACAATGAGCTCAAATTTGGAAATATTAGCACTCTAGAAGTGCACTCATGCAGGAAGACTTGCGTAAGGAGCAAATATTAGTTCACTTCTTTTTGATTGACTAAAAAGAGAATTAAGCTAACTCATGTGGCCAATGAGATCAATAGCTTAAGAGGATGTGACACCTAGTACTCTTGCATAGAAGGAATTATGTAAGTAGTATATATTGGTATAATGAATATCGAGTCTTTTTATTTTATCCTTTTTCCTTAAATGAAGTGTAGTTTTAAGGATATATATATATATATATATATATATAAAGGGGTTTGAAATATGGAAAATTGGGATATGAAAGCTTGACTAGGCCTTTTTGTGGAAAAATTGAATGCTAGTAATGGGACAATTTGTGGAAAAATTGTATGTCAGTTTTGCGGATAAATTGGGTATTTGTTGGGTCAATTTAGTGGAGAAATTGAGTATTTAAATTGGGACCATTTTCATGGTCATATTGAATGGTTGTTGGAATAATATTTGTGGAGAACCTTAATTAGAACTTAGGGTTATAGTTTTGATTTAATGAAATGATATTTATTGTTTTAAACATTGGTTAAATGAAAGGTCTATTAAAATTAATTGAAATAATATTTATTGATTTTAAACCTTGGACTAAATGAAGCTTATATTTGGAATGAATGAGTTGAAATATGTTAGTGGATAACATAATTCATGAGGTAGGAATGTACATTAGTGGATAATGTACTTCATTTGATTTTATGAGTTGAAATATATTAGTGGATAATATATTTCATAGGTTAGAAAATACATTAGTGGATAATGTATTTCATTTGATTGGATGAAGGATAGATTAGATGATTTATCTATGTTTTAGAAAGGATAGATTAAATGATCTATCTATGATTTGGAAAGGATATATGAAATTATTTATCCATGATTTGGAAAGGATAGATTAAATAATTTATCTATGATTTGGAAAGGATAGATTAAATGATTTTTCTATGATTTGGAAATGATAGATTAAATGATTTATCTATGATTGGAAAGATAGATTAAATTATTTATATATGAATTTTGCTATATGTAAACTTGGAAATTAAAGGTAATAATGGAAGAAGAGTTCCATTATTGAAGGGATCATGGGGTCTCTTCTTGTTAGATGTAGAATTATTGTGAAGGCATCATACATATTTAGTGAAAGACTTTTTGTTATTTTAGGATGTTTTTAATATATTGACAAATGTGAAATATGTATTGGAGCATAGGAATTATGGGGTTCCTAAGCATGTGTGTTAGTAAAGAAGAATTATGGTATTATTCTAAGACATAAGAAATATAGGATTCTTATATCTTTGGTAAGATGGAATTATGGGGTTCCCTCATAGCTCTGTAACATGAGTTAAAGGATCTATTCATGTATTGATAACATAGGGACAATGGGGTCTTATGTACTTACAATGATGTATGTATCAAAAAGGAATTATGGGATTCCTTTATATAATTGTATTGAAGACCTTTTGAATGAAATGAAAAGGGATATTCTGAGGTTGGGTTTTTCCCATGATACATGATGTATCATATGTTTGTGATTATTATAATCTCGTAAACTTGTTTCTTATTGCTTCTAAAGATGGCTTATTAGGGACTTATGCTTATTTATGAAGGATGATCATGGTTAAGAATCTATTAAGAAACACTTGTGAGTGACATTTATATCCCTTGTTAATCATAATGGTTATTCTTATAGTTTACTAGATTAGAAGGAATTGAGAAGAGAGAGGGAGAGGAAGATGAATAGACTGAATCACTAAACCCTAACAAGTGTATATATATATACACTGAGTTATCAAGTTTGAGTTCGTATTCGAGTTCAACACTCTTGAAGTTAAAAAAAAATTGAAATAATATTCGACATAAAATTTGATTATTATAAATGCATATATTTTAAAAAAATATTTTTAGTTGTATTTTTATATAAAATCTAAAAATCAAACATACAAAATTATAATACTTGATTTTAATAAGTTTTTTTTTTTTCAAATATATACTTTAAAATATTTTAAAAAATATAAACATTTTTATAACTTTATCTAAACATAGTAATTTTTCAAACGTTTAAATCAATAATTTTTTTAAAGATAAATTACAAGTTTTCTATCAATTATAATAAAAAATCAAGTAATACCCATCTTCTCGGCTGCGCAGGAGCTTCATCATATGTAATTATAAATTAAAATACAAGGTTCCTCATAGCAAAGTTGGTGACTTCTAGGACATCTAGAATTTGTGGTACCTAACCATCGAATGCAAAAATTCTACTCGAGAAGGAAATAGGAAAGAGAATCGCATGATACTTCTAATTGAATTTGTTTGATCTTTCTACGCGCATGCCAATCATCTGTCATAGGTTTCTGTGATCCCAATCAAAATATGGTGAAGCTCTTAAGAAACCGAGAAGATGGGTGTGTGGTCACATTTGAGGCTCAGAACCCTGCATTTTAATTTATAATTACATTTTATGTTTGAGGCTCAAAAGCAACTATCAATGATTGATTTTAGGGTTTTTTCTATCAAATTTAGGGTTTATTCGTTGAATAAATTCGTTAGAGTTTTGAATTTGATGAATTTCAAATTTTATAGATAAAATTCGATGAATTTGATAACTAAGTATATATATATATATATATATATATATATATATATATATATATATATATATATATATATATATATATATATATATATATATATATATATATATATATATATATAGAAATATAATTCTCTTTCTCGAGTGGGTTGGATTTTAGTGGGTTGTTACATTTTGATCCATGAAATACATGCGGAGCATGTCTTCCATGATTTGGTTTACCCTTTCTATTTGACCATCTATTTTCAGATGATATGTAGAGATAATACTTGTTGGAAATTTTGAGTAGTTGTGTTTTCATTGATGTCAAGAGTCAGTGTCAATGATGTCAAAAGTTAGTGCAAGGATTTGACAAAAGGAGGGTTAAAATATTTATATTTTAAGCCCAAGATATTTTGGTTTAAAGCTTCACATGATTGGTCAAAAGGTTGGCTAAATACCCTAAAGGAAGGAGATACTTAGGCCCAAAGGAAATAATATTATAATATTCATTATTATAATATTAAGTGTTAAAAATAATGCCTAAGGTTATTTATAAATTATTTATAATATTTATATTATAAATTAATTTATAAAATAAATTAATTAAAACCCTAAGTTAGGGTTGGGTGCAAAAAAATTAAAGCAATTTTCCCCCCATCGACGTTCGAAGCAAAAGGAGTATGGTATTTATACCATAAGGTTTGTGACATTATGGCAAGTCTCTGAATTAATAGCATATGTGTGGTTGATGCGAATTCGTGAGCGCAAGAGGACAGGAGATTTTTATTTTTAAAAGGTAACAAAAATCATGGAAGGTTAAAGTGATAAAAACACAAGGCCTTATCACCAACTACGTGGTTGGGCAAGTGGCAAGGCATTGGTAACGTAAGTCATTGGATGAATGGAGGTCTCGCATTCGAGTATCGATGGTAGCAGAGGGGAGTAAGGTTTTTTGATTTTTGGTTTTTGTGCCAAGTGGGAAGAAAAAGTGCACGAGGCACTTTAGCATCTCAAGTGAGCGCCTAGCTCATGCAGTGGTTAGGATGTAGCTAGGGCACTGGTGGCAGTGCGATAGGGGATCGAAACCCACTGAGGTAGCACACGCTAGGGTTATGCATAAGAATAAAATATCACAAATTGGCTCTATTTAGGATTTTTAAAATTTTGAAAAGGCTAATTTTGGATCATTTCACTGGGGCCCATTCACCCTAAAATTACGGGGCGAAAGTTTTTTTGGGGTAAATTCGCCTGCCATTGAAAATAATTAAAATATTTTTATTTTAATTTGCCGACCTCAAACTATAAATGATTTTGATTTTCCTACCCAATTCACCTTCAAATTATAAATGATTTTATTTTTCCTACCCAAATTGCCTCATATACTACCTGTATATATACTGTAGTGGGTACCGATAAACATACATCGCTCTAAAACAATGAAAAACTTGCCAAGGTTGAAGAGGAGTGTCTGTCAACATAAGCCAATCAGTTGTAGAGGAGTTTCGATCGACCAAAGATGATAAGCATAAGCCGATCGGTTGTAGAGGTATCGATCGGTTGTAGAGGTATCGATCGGTTGTAGAGTTGTCGATTGATTGCAGTGGTGTTGATCAGTTGCAGAGTCATGTCTGTCGGCATTAGGCGATCGGTTGCAGAGCCGTGTCTATCGACATAAGCCGATTAGTTGCAGAGCCATATCTATAGATATAAGTTGATCAGTTGTAAAGCCATGTCTATCGACATATATCGATAAATTATAGCATCATGTCTATTGACATAAGTTGATCGGTTGCAAAGCCATGTCTGTCAGCATAAGCCTATCGATTGTAGAGCCGTGTCAATTGGCATTTGTATATCAGTTTTAGGGTTGTGTTGATCGATATTAGTCTATTGGTTGTAGGGACGTGCTGATAAGCATCAGTCTATTGGTTTTAGAGGTGTCAGTCGGTATGTATGCAACCGATCGACATGTATACAACCGATCAACATGTATGCAACCGATCGACATGTATACAATCGATCGGGGTACATGTAACTGATCAGTATGTATGTAACCGATCAAGATACATGCAACCGATCAAAATTTCTACAACCGATCGACATTATTGCAATCAATAAATATTACTACAATTGATCGACATGTTTGCAGTTGATTGGTATGGCTGCAATCGATCGATATGGCTACAGTCGATCGACATGGTTGCAATCGATTGACATATCTGCAACCAGTCAACATGGCTCCAACCGATTGACATATTTGTAACTGATTGGCATGGTTGCAACTGATCATTATGGATGCAACTGATCGACATGCTTGCAATCGATCTATATGTATGCAACCGACCACCATGGCTGCAACTGATCGACATGTCTGTAGTCGATCAGCATGTCTACAACCGATCAAATTTTATGTCTCAGACCGATCATCATAAATTGTAAAGGCTAAAAGCCTTTCTTGTCAGCCTAAACCCTTTAATTTTTCCATAAATTTTTAGAGTTTGCAAACCGATATTCATGACCCCAAACATAGAAAAAATTGCCACGGTTTGAAAATTTTTGGAGAAAAATAATTGCAATTCGCCATGGTTTGAAATTTTTTGGAGAAAAATAATTGGAATTCGCCATGTATACTTCTCCATATTTCGCTGGGAATCCAAGATAATTTGTCTTCAATTTATAAATAGATTTCGGGGTCGACCCCTTATGCATAACCCTAGCGCACGCAAAAGGTATTAAATTTTTTATTTAGTAAATTGCATCTTTGTCTAAATCGTATGGTATGTGCTTTGTGGAGATATAAGGGGGTTAAAATAAATTTTATTTTTGCCATATTTGAGGGTGTTGAATGATTTAAATTAAGATTTGATAAGTGCATTAGAATATTTCTGAATGGTGGTTATAATTATTTTGAAAATACATTTTTAAGTAGGGAGATATAAGGAATTAATTTTGATTATTCTATTCATTATATTTTTGGAGAAAGTTAGAGTGGATTATTAAGAAAGTGAATGATTGGAAGTCTTTGTTTATTATGTTTTGAATATGCTAAGAGGGAGTTAAAAGGTGTATGAGGAATTTGTGAATATGTGTATGTTTTTCTAAAATATTTTGAAGGGTTTGATTATTGGAATTGATGCAATATTTTGAGAAACCATGAGAGTGGTTTGGAATTTATTTGGGTACACATATTGAAGGTTTGCTAACTCATAAAGAAGTGTTGTGCTAATATTTATAGTATTAAAATTCACTATGAGTGGAAAAGTTTTTTAAGACATATATCCATAAAAAAAAAAGGTATGGGCACATCATACTTTGATTAGATTTTTGTTGAATTGAATGTTGTGAAATATAAGGTGGAGTGAAAAGGATTGTTTGATAAGCATTGTTGGAAATATTTGAGTGGTTTTTATATGCATGATTAGTGAATGTTTAGAGAACATTTGGGATAAATATTGAATATTATTGGAGTTAGGGTTTGAGACCCATATTGTGTGTTGTTGAAAGTAGTCTAAAACACTTGGCTAGGATTTATGAGCAAGTTGTGTTTTATTGGTTGGACGATTGAGTGAAATTATTGAGCATTGGTTTTGAGTGATATTAAAATTGAATGTGCAAATATTAGAAATCAATTTTTTGAAAGTGACAGACATAATGATTGAGTAGAACATATTGAGTTTTTGATAGAGTACATCATTCTCTATATGTTCCAAAGGTTAAATGAATTCTGAATAGAATATGTCTAAACTACTTCAAGTTAAAGGAATTACTTTGAAGATTAGACAAAAAAATTGATAGCATTGTGTGCAAGATTTGAGATTGATTGAGCTTATCTTATGAGGTATTTTGAGCATATGTTTAAGCATATTTGAATAATATTTTATGAAATATTAAGGACAGGTTTGAGCAAGCTTTTGTGAAATCTTGTAGGTAGATTTGAGATAAGTCTTGGTGAAGACTTGAGAGCAAAGTTGAGCAATATTTTGTGAAATCTTGTAGGCATATTTGAGAAAAGTCTTGGTGAAGACTTGAGAGCAGATTGAACAAGTTATTGAGAGGACTTGAGGACTGATTTGGGAAAATCTTGGTGAAGACTTGAGAGTAGAATGAGAAAGTTCTTGGGAGGACTTGAGAGTAGATTTGAGGTAAGTATTGGTGAATACTTGTAAGAATATTTGAGGTAAGTCTTTATGAAGACTTGAGATAGCATTGAGCAGAGTTGATTGAGTGATTTTTTCAAGCTTTGTGTTAAGGCTTGGGGTATATCTGAGCAGATTTGATTTGTGATTGGATCAATATTTGTGTTAAGGCTTGAGGACATATTTGAGGATAAAGTTTGGTGTATATTTGAGAGCCGATTTGTGCTAGACCTAAGATAGAGTTAGAGTAGATTTGTACTAGACCAAGGACAATGTTTGGTGCAGATTTGAGATAGAGTTGAAAATAATATTTGGGGATGATAAAGCAAAGGATAGTAGTCTCCAGTGGATAGATATCCATTAGCCAAGGTAGTGAGGATAGAGGTCTTATGAGTGAGGATAAAGGTCTTTAGTAGAGAGATCCATAAGCCAGTGCAGTGGGAGCAGTAGTATTATAGAATATCACCAACTAGAGCAGAGGAGAAAGAGTTCTCCTATGGATAGATATCCATGAATCAGAGCAAGGGGAAATATTTCTACTAACGAGTGTGATCCATGAAGCAGCTGAGAATATAGAGTTCTTATGTGGAGAGATATCCATGAACCAATTGAGGAGAAAGAGTTCTCCTGGATCAAATTCCATAAACTAGATAAGAGGGGAAAAATTTATCCTATTGATAGAGATCCAAAAATTAGAGAATTAGAGGATTGGTGTCTCCTTTGGATAAAGGTCCATAAACATTGTAATAGGGAAGTGATTCCCAAGCGATTTGTTGAGAAAATTTAGTGGAAATATTTTCTCTGTGGAGTAGCATACATTGGGTGAACCATGTGAAATTGGTGTCTCTATTATGTTTGATGATTTGTGCATTGATTTTATTATTGCTATTGATATTTCCATTGATAATATTGGATAATATTGTTTTGGAAAGAAAAGTAAAAGTTGGTCTTATGTTGTTCACCCCCCCTCAGTATAAGCTTGTGTTCTTCAATACTCAGCTTCATGCCAACTGCATGGTGAAGGGCTTACCAAAAATCTAATGTAAATATGAAGTCCCAATATGATATGATCATCTCAGGAAAACCATGCAACCTAAAAATATCCTTGGCAAATCTATTGGCCACTATCAAGGCATCATCCTTGGTGTTTCCTAGAATAAAATGAGCAACCTTGGTCAATATATTGACCACTACGAGGATTGCATCATGCTAGTACCTAGTCTTAGGTAAACCAACTATGAAGTCCATAGATATCACCTACCATTTTTGTACTGGTATGTCATGTGGGTACAATTGCCCTACTGGATGTCTATGTTCAGCTTTCACCTTCTAGCATTCTAGACATTGAGCCACAAAATTAGTGATATATTTCTTCATTCTCAACCAATAGAAGGTCTTCTTCATGTTCTCCCTCATATTTATCCCTCTTGGGTGAGCGGAGTAAGGAGATCTATGCACCTCTTGCATGATCAATTTCCTTAAATCACTAGTTTTAGGGATCACCACCCTATCCTTAAAACATAAAATTCCATCCTTTATGCCAAAATCCTTATTCTCTTTAGGATTTCCTTCCATATTGGCCTAAATTTCACTACAAAATTGATCTTGTGCTTGCATTTCCCTGATTTGATCCATTAAGTCCATGTGACATCGGGTCAAAGCGACTATATGCCTTCTTCTACTCAAGGCATCAACAACCTTATTTTCCTTACCTTTGATATATTCTATACCAAAATCATATTCTGCTAAGAACTCAATCCACCTTCTCTGCCTTGCATTGAGCATTGGTTGGGTAAAGATATACCTCAAGCTCTAATGGTTGGTCCTTAACTCAAAAGGCTTTCCTAGAAGATAATACTACCAAATATTAAGGGTATGCACTACAACTTCTAGTTCCAAATCATGTGTAGCATAGTTGACCTCATGCTTCTTGAGTTTCCTTGACTCATATGCTATGACTGAATCATCTTGGGATAGAACTCCTCCCAAACCTTCCAAAGAAGCATCAGTGTAGACTAAAAAATTCCCTTGTGGATTTGGAATCTTGAGAATAGGTGCAATAGTAAGCTTCTATTTAAGCAACTCAAAAGTGGCTTTGCACTTGTCTATCCATTTATATTCCTTTCCTTTTATTTGAATGTTAGTTATGGAATAGGTTATCTTAGAATAATCCTTAACAAACCACCTATAATACCCTATCATGCCCATGAAGCTCCACACTTCAGGCACATTAGTGGGTGGTGGCTAGCTCAAAATGACCTCTATCTTCTTTGGATCTACTACTATCCCTTTAGCAGATATAATATGTCCTAGATACTATACCTTAGGAACATAAAAATCACATTTTGATAGATTTTTATAGAGTTGGTTCCTTCTCAACAACCCAAGCATAATCCTTAAATTCTTATCGTGCTCTTCCTTATTCTAAGAATATATCATAATATCATCCAAGAATACTAAGACAAATTGATCTAGATGCTCCCTAAACACACTGCTCATTATATTCATAAATGTTGTCGGGGCATTGGTCAATCCAAAAGGTGACTGTAAATTCATAATGCCCATACCTAGTCTTGAAATCACTCTTGTGAGTATCCTCCTCATGGATTCTTAGCTAATGGTATCCTAATTTCAAGTCAATATTTGAGAATATGGTGGCACCCTTGAGTTGATCAAACAAATCCTCAATATTGGGTAAAGGGTACCTATTCTTAACAATTGCTTTGTTCAGAATTTTGTAATCTATGCACAACCTTAGCGAACCATCCTTATTTTTGATAAAAATAATTAGTGCACCCCATGGTGATACACTAGGTTTAATCAGCCCTTTTTCCAACAAGTGGAGAGTGGCCCAAACCATAGGGTCACTGAAGAATAGTTTTTCATGGAGAAATAGATCTCCAAATCATTCATCCAAGCTTTAGCTAAATCACCCCCATCCTTTCTAGTGAATTTAGAGGTCTTAACATTCTTCAAATATTTGGCTAATTCTACCTCTATAAGAGCCCTAACTTCTTGCTCATCTGAAGGAGGGTTTCCTTCTTATCTAACCCTCAAGATATTTCTATTCTGAATCACTATGGTTTTCTAACATCTATCTTTATTGATCCATTTGTTCCCTCTGTTTCTCTATTTTCTCTTTCAAAAGTGATACAATAGTAATGAGGTTCTCCACCTCTCTACTAGAATTCCCCAAACTTTCTCCTAGGGGGTCTAGCCTCGACACTATACTGCCTAGCCTATCTTGGAGGTATGGAAGATCCTCTTCTTCCTCTCCTTAATTTTGGTGCCATAGTTTCCTCACCACCTAAAAATTCCTAGGTTAGGTTGCAGTTCTCCTTCACACTACCTCCTACCTACTAGTTAGTTACATCTTCCATATGTACTAACAACTAAATACTATCATCCATTGACAATATTGATGGACATTCTAACTCCACTTAGAATTCCATATCCCAAGAGAAGGTCTTTTCTTCCCAAAAGTCATCCATCAAGTCAAAACATCTCTAAGTCCTTTCCAGGAAAGCTTCTAGTCCTACGACCTAGAGCTTTGATACCAACTGTAACAACCCCAAAAGCTAACCAACCCGAGAGATTTTTTTTGAAACTTAATAAAGTTCACAGGAGTATCCATGGAATACATATATTGACTAGACATAACCACATTTCAAGTCTAATATGCTATAAACATCACTCGAGTGGATAGGAGAGGCCAAGCTCCCATAAGTAACTAGGGTTTACCTCGTATACCTCCGTAGTATAGAGGATACTTTTAAAAGGTCTCCCCATATTTTTGGCATTCTCCATGAATGCATACTTCTTGACCTTAGCATTAGAATTATCCCTTCTCATCCTTTTAGAGAGGGGGATGCCAATTCCTTCTTCCAAATATAAGTTAGTCTATGCTAGATCCATTAGGTGTAATGCCTTAGTCTAGTTTAAATACACCTCTACGATGATCCCTTAAACTTCATGCTTGTCTTCCCCATCTCTACAATGGGTCTCTAAGAAACAATCACTCCATGTGATTGTCTTCTCATGGATATATGAACTAAGTGTTGTTACCCCACAACAATCTAGTTAAAAGGGAGAGTTTTAGACAAGGTTACCTTTAGAGCCCTTCCCAAAGAAACCCTCCTAATCCCAAGGATAACTCTCTCTCTCTCTCATTCTGCAAGCATTAAAACAAAAGCATATTCTAGAATGGAAGCAAAACTATTATCTTATCTTAAGCTTGCAAATAAATCTAATAAAACCTTTAGATCAAAGCATTAGTTCCAACAACATGGATAAGAACCATAAAATCATTCATCAACATGGCATCATATATTCATCCAACTAAAGGTCTAGATTTTACAACTGAATAGTCTTTGCTTCTATTACAATAAACCCTCTTTCACCAAGAGATTTTCAATAGTACTCCAAGAATAATTGAAGAATTAGTTTAGCATTCTCTAACATCTTCTTCCTTTGGCCTCCATGGTAGTTTTATAGGAATGTGGAGGATCAAAACAACTCATATGCAGGTATGAATGCATTTCTATATGATTTATTTCATAACATCCACAAGTGAAAGAAGCCCATACTTCTTTCCAAAAATATTTTCCACAAATATTTTTCAATCCTAACCTTGCATTCCTATGCAATTCAATTCAATATAGCAACACTCAAGCAAAAGAAGCTCATACTTATTTCCAAAATATTTTCCACAAATATTTTTCAATTCCTTTCTCCAACAAAACCATGCATTTCTATATGATTCAATTCAATAGCAAACACAAGCAAAATAAGCCCATACTTCTTTCCAAAATATTTTCCAAAAATATTTTTCAATTCCTTTCTCCAACAAAACCATGCATTTCTATATGATTCAATTCAATAGCAAACAAAATCAAAAGAAGCCCATACTTCTTTCCAAAATATTTTCCACAAATATTTTTCAAATTCCTTTCTCCAACAAAACCATGCATTTCTATATGATTCAATTCAATAGCAAACACAAGAAAAATAAGCCCATACTTCTTTCCAAAATATTTTCCACAAATATTTTTTAATTCCTTTCTCCAACAAAACCATGCATTTCTATATGATTCAATTCAATAGCAAGTACACAAGAAAAAGAAGCCCACACTTCTTTCCAAAATATTTTCCACAAATATTTTTCAATTCCTTTCTCCAACAAAACCATGCATTTCTATATGATTCAATTCAATAGAAAACACAAGCAAAAGAAGCCCATACTTATTTCCAAAATATTTTCCACAAATATTTTTCAATTCCTTTCTCCAACAAAACCATGCATTTCTATATGATTCAATTCAATAGCAAACACAAGAAAAAGAAGCCCATACTTCTTTCCAAAATATTTTCCACAAATATTTTTCAATTCCTTTCTCCAACAAAACCATGCATTTCTATATGATTCAATTCAATAGCAAACACAAGCAAAAGAAGCCCATAATTCTTTCCAAAATATTTTCCACAAATATTTTTCAATTCCTTTCTCCAACAAAACCATTCATTTCTATATGATTCAATTCAATAGCCAACACAAGAAAAAGAAACCCATACTTCTTTCCAAAATATTTTCCATAAATATTTAAATCAAAAGCCAAACATTTCTAAACACATCAATTCCATAAGCAAAGAAGCCCATACTTCTTTCCAAAATATTTTCCAAAAATATTTAAGTCCAAAGCCATACATCAATTTCACCACTATTTAATCCATTGCTAATTATAAATAAATCCATCATTAGCAAGTCTTTGTATTCATTTGCAAGACTAAAGATTAATCTATCATTTGATTAAATACCAATCAAATCTACCTTTGATTATTTGCTAGTCTAAATATTGAGATAAATTAATCTATCATTTGATTAATTTACAAAATAATCTGTCATTTGATATATTGCAATCTAAAGATAAAAAAAATTAATCTATCATTAAATTAATTTCCAACTAATCTATCATTTGATATATTGCAATCTAAAGATTAAAAGAATTAATCTATCATTAAATTAATTTCCAACTAATCTATCATTTGATTAATTGCAATCTAAAGATTAAAAGAATTAATCTATCATTAAATTAATTGCCAACTAAATTATCATTTGATTAAATGTAAAATAAAGCTAAATATTAATTTGTATAAATCCATTAATAGCAAAATCATTGCCATAATCTATCATTAGATTGATTATAAAACTAAATATTAATTAACATTAATATTTCATTAGATTAACAACAGAGCACATCTAAATTTTAGAAGCAATAATCCATCCTTGATTATTTTCAAGACTAAGATTAATCAAACACTAACATTAGTTTATTGGTAATCCAAATTAATCAATAAATTGATTAAATTACCAAACTAATATAACATTACTTTGTTTACAATATAAATTAATCGAACATTAGATTACTTTACAAACTATTGTAACATTAGTTTAAAACCATGATTGCATCAAGATAAGCTGACATAAAATAAACAGTGAATCCTCCAAGTAGCTAAACCAATGTCCAAGGTTAACCTTCCTAAAAATCAAAGCACAGAGGAAAATCTAAGATGATATCAACGCAACACATCAACAAGCTTATCAGAAGGTTGGCAAACCAAGAAAAAAACTTAACAAAGAGGCTAACCCTAAAGCTTACATACAAGTGCAACCCCACCATGAAAGTCCATAGTGGCATCAAAAGAAACAAGGGAAAGTCTCGAAAGGTATGTAATTCACATGAACAAGCAACAAGGCAAAACCAAGACTACTCAGGTCAACAAGGTTATAAAAGCTCCCAAGCATAGATGCATTGAAGACTAACCAGTGTAGGAAAGCAAAGCTAAGCTTAAGGTAAACACTCACTGCCCTAGCACTACATTCTTTCCTATCGTGCATGGAGAACTTATTTCGAGAGAGAATAAATATCACACGCAAACCCAAGATAACTAGCCAACTACAACAAGAGTTAGAGGGGTAAACAAGAGTTAAACTAAGAAATCAACAGATAAGCACATGCACAAAAAAATAAAATGAAAGAAAACACAAACATGCCATCGAGATATTTGATCCTTACCTAGACCAAATTTTGCTCAAAGCTAAGACTGACCTCATTTAACCTTTTCATTTATCTATTGTAAATATTGAGCATATTGAGTTGTCATTTATGTCAAAGGATTGATGTCAAAAGAGCATGGTATTCAAGGCAGAAATATTCTTCAATAATGATGAGTTTACAAGGTTGGAAAATGGAAAGCAAGGCAAATATGTTTAAGGATTATAATATTTAAATATTATAAAGAGATTTAATAAAGGTTTAAAAGGCCTAAGGACAAAGTTTTATAAAAGGAAGGACAAAGGTTTATACAAATAAAGTTAAGGTTGGTCCACTAAAGGTTTTAATCACTACAAAGTTTTAAAAATAGGTTAACCTTATAATATTTAAATTAAAAATTTAAATATTATAATCAAAGAAAATGGCACCAACGTTCGAATGAAGTTTTTGAAATCATAAAGTGCTAATGTCATCAAAAACCAAGGAGTGCATATAAATACATGATGGTATATATTCCTTTGGAATCTAAGAATCACATGCATGATTTCGAGAATAATAATTTTTGATAAAACGAACTATAGACAAGTGAAGGTAGAAAAATTAGTGATGCATGAAAACCTCAGATAAATATTTTGAATTCACTTTTGATTCTCACCTGCTGGTGTAGCCCAACTGATCACTGGATTTGTGTGTGAGTGCTATAGTAGAGGATATTTGAAGGTCGAGTGCCCTCGATGATGGTTTTGCTGAGTTACTTTATAGTTTTTTGAGGCAGATACAAGGTTATATCTTGTGGGCCCCCTTTTGGTGCTACTAGTCGTGGTAGCACAAATGGTTGTAGAGCAGTTGGGAAAGTTCTACTTCACATGAGGATAGGAGTTTGAATTACAGCAGAAAAAGGTATTAAATTTTTATAAAGTGTATTAGGAGAGATAAGGTATAAAGTGTTGGTTTAAATGATTTAATTTTTGCATATTATTAAAAGGTGTTATAAGTTTTGTGATGGTGTTAAAAGAAGGGGTCTTTCTGGAAAGTCTTAAGTATTGTGATTATAGAGAATCATTAATAGGAGATATAAGGTTTAAGAAGATATTATAAGGTATATTTGAGATTATTATTATTTGTATTTGTTTAATGTTTTTAGAAAGGATAAATAAGGTGTATTTATGGTTATTGTAACTTGTAATTTTACATGTTTTTAGAAAGGAGAAATAAGGTGTATTTATGATCATTGCTATTTATATTTTTGGCAAATCATAGAAAAAGAAAATTGAGGTTTTAGTCATTATTACAAGCTTTATTTTGTGAGACTAAAAAGGAGTTACAAAGTATAATTATGCATATATTTTTAAGAAGGGTTTTAATGTCGATTATTTGAAAAGGATATTTGCTAACCTATTTTTTGAAGTTGCAAAAGAAAAGAAAACTATTTTGTGATAGGTTTTGAGGGCACATATTCATCAAGGTAGTTTTTAGAGGTATGGTGATTTAACTCCTTCTCAAGGTGGTTTTATTTGAGGAATTTTTTTTGTTGAAATATGGTTGGAGGTATAAGGATTGATTTGATGTGCATTAGTGATTGATTGAAGTTGAGAGTAATTGTGCATTGCTTTGATTGAAACTAGAAATATATGAGCTAGGGTTTGAGAACAACATGTGCATGAGTATTGAATGATATTGGTAATAAAAAGTGTAGGTGGTTGAGAACATAATTGTGCATTACTTTTATTGATATTGAGAGTAAATTTACAAGTATTATAGACCAATTTTGTGAAGTAAACTTGTGCATTGGTTTGATTGGTTTTGGAAGTACATAAGAAAGGTAATTATCAAGTGCTAGACTAGAGCTATCTTGTGAATCAAAATAAATGTGAGACATGTGAAAGCAACAAAATTAATGAATGTGAGAAAAACATATTGATTGTTTGTAATGCATATCATTCTCTATATTTTCATTAAGAAAAAGAATTTTGGGTAGAATATGTCTGAATTATTTTAGTCAAAGAAAATACTTTTGGGAAATATATATGCAATGGTTTCTATGAAAGAATTAGGAATGTTTGAGAGGTTTTGTGAGCTAGATTGAGTAGGTTTGAGGCATAGTTGAGCAGGCTATGTGAGTAGGTTTGAGGTAGATTTGAGCAGGTTCTACTGAGCAGATTTAAGCTATAATTATGAGAAGATTTTAGCAAGCCTTGTGAGAAGGATTGCAGTAGATTTGAGTAGTTATATGAGCATATTTGAGCAAGAATTATGAGTAAGCTTGGAGCAGAATTGAGAAAGCCTTTTGAGTAGGCTTGGAGAAGATTTGAGCAAGCCTTGTGAGCAGGATTTTAGCAGGTTGAGCAGATTTTGGTGAGCAAATTTGAGCAAGCCTTGTACGTAGGTAGAGTTGAGAGCGGTTTTTAGAGCATATTTAAGAAAGCCTTGTATTAGAGTTGAGACCAGTTTTTGGAGTAGATTTGAGGAAGCCTTGTGTAGGCTTGGAGCAAATTTGAGCAAGCCTTGTGTAAAGGTTTGGATTAGATTAGAGCAAAGGGGATTGGTTTCTCCTATGGATAAAGGTCCATGAATTAGACCAAAGAGGATTGGTGTCTCCTATGGATAGAGTTCCATGAACTAGAGCAAAGGGTATTGGTGTCTCCTGTGGATAGAGGTCCATGAACTAGAGCAAAGGGGATTGATGTCTCCTATGGATAGATTTCCACAAACTATAGGGGATTGGTGTCTCTTATGAATAAAGTTCCATGAGCCAAAGCATAGGGGATTGGTTTCTTCTTTGGGTTGGTACCCATCAAGGTTTTTTAAAGTGGCAATTTTTACAATTTAGCACGAATATTCAGATTTTCAAAATGTTAATTTTACAAGTTTTGGGACCATACAGGTCGGCCCATTCGCCAAAAAATTTTGTGATCCAATTTTTTTAAGGGTAAATTCACCTCGTTGTCATAAGTTTTCCCACCTAATTCTATTAAAAATAAAAAATATCCCATCCAATTCACCCCTTGTATCTCATTATATATAGCTAACACTGACAACAGATCTCATACAATTGCAACATTATTATTTTTGGATAGCGAGCGATACAAAGTAGATGACTGAAAAACACGAGTCCATGACTGACAAAAGGTGAATAGAGGAAGGTGACTTGTGGAAAGTAATTGACAAAAGGTGAGTGGCATAAGGAGAGTGGAAGAAGGTGACTGACATAAGGTGACTGGCATAAGGTGACTGACATAAGGTGACTGGTATAAGATGACTATCATAAGACGACTAGCGAAAGGCGATGGGTAGAAGGTGAGTGGTATAATACAAGTGTCATAAGGCAATTAGAATAAGGTGAGTGGCATTAGGCAAGGGGCATAAAGTAAGTGTCATAAGGCAATTGGCATAAGTTGACTAGCATAAGGCAACGAGCAGAAGGTGAGTGGCATAAGGTGAATGGCATAAGGTGAGTGGCATAAGGTAAGTGGCATAATGTGATAGACATTAAGCGAGTGGTATAATGCAAGTGGTATAATGCAACTGGCATAATATGACTAGCATAATGCGATTGGCAGAAGATAAGTGGCATAAGGCAACTAGCATAAGGCAATTGGGATAAGAAAAGTGGCATAAGGCAACTGGCATAAGGCGAGTGGCATAAGGTGACTGGCATAAGGTGACTAAATTTACCAGTAAGTTTATTTTACCATTAAATTTCATTTTTTAACATTTTGTTCATCGACACTCAATAAGGAGATTTGTTATGCTTGGGACAGATACTCTACTGTCTCTAGCAGTAGTTCTGTTTTATACCAGTTATTTTCTTTTTTATAATGATGTTCATTATTCATGATTCTTCTATTCATATAGGTAAAATGTCAAATGTAGGCAGTGGAAATAATGGAGGCCAGTCTTCCAATAAAAGGAGTATCCTCAAATACTTTCATAATATTTCAAAATTAGGTCAGCCATCAACATATGCACAAACTGAAGGTATGAACGCCTTTACTCACCAGTTAATTTTTTTACATTGTTAATTTTAAATATAAATATCTTCATTCATAAAGAAGTGTGCTTTTTGGTTGATGGCTTGTCCATTTTTATCTGTAGAAGGTATGCTTTTAAATGCCATAGTGATAATGACCCTACTATTGACACTAGTATTATCTCTATAGAAAACATTGTTTACCTTGATATACCTCCACTTCCACATATCCACGTTAATGAATAGTCCATAGATGAAAATATTCCTAAATATAACACGCCAAGTGGAAAATAAACTAATAGTTCTTATGCAGTCCCTACTTCTAGATAATCTTCATCTAAAAAGCCTAAATGTGCAAGGTTATCTAGGTGGACAATTAACAGATCATTTCAGCTTGATTGGATATTAGAATTTTTATTTATTGAGACAGTGCTTCCAGAGAATAGTAGTGAGGAAATAAAAAAATTGAGATGCGTAATTTGCATTTGGAAACACAAAAAGGATCATAGATTTTAACTTAAGAAATATACAGTAGAAAAACATTATGGAAATATTTATATCAAAACAAAAGAAGGTGATAAAAAAATACCAAAAAATTATAGGTGGAATTTTGCATCAGAGTGTGCACATATAAGATATGCACAAGAATATGATAAAGAAATGAAACAAAAGTAAACTTCGACTGAGAAAGGTGCAACGATTCAAGCCCAATTTCAAAAAATGAATAAGTTAACTTTAGCTTCAAAAAGTTTATAGTTTGTTGTTGTATTCTTTATTCTTAATAAGGGTAGACTTATGTGTAATTTCATCCATTATAAATCTCTATTTTGATTAGTTGATGTACAAAACTTACCCAGTTCCCATTGGTCAGATCAAAGTGGTTGGGAAATGGCAAAATGTCTCTCATTGGTTGAGCAGGATGACCTTAGAGAGAAAGTAAAAAAGGCCAAATTCATTTCACTTTCAATTGATGACATGACTACTGTTGAAAATACATCTTGGATTTGCATGCATGTTTACACATTGGAAAATCATTTAAGGCAACTTCATTTACTTGGAATACGCAAGATGGTGGAAAATTGTAATGCAGAAAAAATTACAATGTTGTTGTAACTAGTTTAAAATAAGTAGGAAAGAATGAAATTGAAATAGCCTCTAAGATAATGTGTCAGATTTTATGGTGTTGATACAATGCAAGGATACATGAATGGTATTTGTGTTAGACTACAAACATTTGTTACCACATATTTGATCCCTATTCATTGCATGGCCCACAAAATGAATCTTGCATACAAAATTGTGGATACATTTACAAATTTTGTGAGAGTGGAAGATCTTGTCTGTGAAATTCATGATTATTTTCCACGCAGTGCAAAAATATTTTTAGATTTTCAACAGTTTTCACTAGGAGTTACTGAAGGTAAAAAACTATTGAAAGATGTGGATACTAGGTGGATTTCGATGTATCAACTGACATTAAGAATTTTCAAAGAATATAAATCCATTATAGGTTTTATGTATGCAAATCGTAGGGCAGATGATAAGGCTAAATATTTACTTTGTCGAATGAGTGATGTTGAAACACTTCTCACATTGTGCGGTATTCTTTATATGTTGGAAAAAATGAATACTTTGATCAAAATTGCACAAGAAATATCAATTTATATTATGGATTTCATTAGGGTGAGAATACAAATTTGCATGCATATTGATATGATGTATGCATCTGGTCAAAATTTTATGGATCCCATGTTTGAGAGTTGGAGAGCATTAATAAACGTGAATGATCCTCAAAGTTTTTTGATGTTCAATATAAATGATAATCTATGTATTAATTTCCATGAAAAGGAAATACCTTTATATTGTTATGGCATGCGAATGGATATATCTACAAATGAAGTTAAGAAAATTCCCATAACCTATAATAGATTTTATGTAGTTGTAGACGATACAAAAATTAAACTAAAACAAATAGCAGAATCATTGACAAAAGAAATAAGAGATCATTTTCAAAGAGATGAATTTATAGAAGCTATGGGTGTGGTTAATCTGATGTTTTGGGATCCTTGTAGTGAATACCAAACTTTAAATGGTTTGTTTCTCAAATACATGGTCATTCTTGCTGGCCATTTCAGTAAAAGTGTGGTATTCAATGGTATTGAAATCAATGGCATTCTCAACAGAGATATTTTGACAAAACAATCAAACTATTTTGGAACAACAATGTCTACTCAAGTTTGGAACAACAATGGCATAGCCCTCTGATTTGATTATGTATATTTGAATGAAATTGGATTATTTGATTACAGATGTTGATTAGAAAATGGAATTATCTTTAATATTAGAAATGTGTTACTGGATATTTTGTATATCATTTTACATAAGCCTTGTTAGTCAAGTATTAGTCTAAAGTTTTAACTTTTCTTGTAGATTTTTTTTGTATAAATCATTATTGGCAATTTTTCAAAGTTAATATCCATGCCGCATTTCCTATCATTTCAAATTAATTCATATAACATAAAAAAAACATCTTATTGCATCCAATTAATTCAAAATTACTTAATACATCAACACAAATAATCAAAACATAACAACATTCAAAACAAAATTTCCAAGAGATTATACATTTTTTGGAAATAGTCTCTTTCATTGATTTCAATTTTCAAAAAAGATACCATTCATTCACAATTTACAAAACATATCAAACATTATTTCTTCCACTTCAAATTAAAACATAACAATAATAATCAAATATAACAATAATTAAAAACAAAATTTCAAAATGATAATACAATTTTTTCAAAAGTTGTCTCTTTCATTGATTTCAATTTTGAAAAATAATACCATTCTTTCACAATTTACAAAACATATCAAACATTTTTTTCCACTTCAAATTAAAAACAACAAACTTCTACATCAACACAAATAATCAAAACAAAACAATATTTAAAACAAATTTGAAAATTATAATAGAAATTTTAAGGAAATTGTCTCATTCATTGACTTCAAGAAAGATACCAGTCTTTAACAATTTATAAAAATATCAAAGTTTTTGTTTCACTTCAAATTCAACACAAAAAAATTCTATTCTTTTTGCATGTTTCCTGAAGGTTCACCCACATCTATCTCAATATCCTTTTCTTCTAATGCACCAGCCCTAACCAAAATTTATGTTGTAGTGTTGATCCCCGATAACAATGAACCTTCTTCCTTCACTGGATCTTCTTTGAAAGGTGCATTCAACTCTTTCTCATTTTATTTCAGTTTAGCATCGACATCTAGGCCCTTATCTCTGATAAACTTCTTCAGCCAATTATTTTCTCTAACCATTTATTGTAACCTTTTCTTCACTTCAATAGCATTATTAATGCTAAAATTGGCAGTCTTGATCAACATTTTCATGGCACCGACCTATTGCTTTAGGTGTTGGAAATTAGACTGCAAAACATAAGTGGAAAATTTTTAATATTTATAAACAAAATATATTTAACAAAAAATGATTTTTTAGTTAGATGTAAAACTTACATCAGCTATAAGTCTTGTTGTTTCTACAAATGCTACTTTATTCTGATCTAGTGCCCATTCATTGAAATATGCTTGGGCCTCTGCATTGACGTTTTACAAATCATTTAGAACAACTTCCAGAATTTCATCTGTGTATGCAGACTCGGCCTCCATAGTTCCATATTCAGCTCTATGTAGCAAAGCATCGAGCTTTTGGGGCTGATTCTCAATCTTTAGAAACAACTCTTTTCTCTTTGAAAATTTCTTATATCGGCCATTTATTGCTTTAATAAAAACCT
The DNA here is from genome assembly GCA_028583015.1 of Wollemia nobilis. Taxonomy (NCBI): domain Eukaryota; kingdom Viridiplantae; phylum Streptophyta; class Pinopsida; order Araucariales; family Araucariaceae; genus Wollemia; species Wollemia nobilis. Next base: position 11,099,282 of record JAQPPZ010002907.1, on the reverse strand, counting down.
TGGTCCGATATTCCCATTCTTTCAATTTATCAATATCCAAAAGAAGAGTATTATGAACTATAACTTTACATCTATCGGCTAATAACATATTTTTAGAAAAGTTTACTATATCATCATCTGTTAGATGATGGGCGGCGACTTGTTGTGGGATGGCATCTACATTGACATCCTCTTATTCATAAATACCCACATCATCGTCAAGAATATCACTTGCCTTTAAAGGGTAATTTTTAGGATTCATACCTCGATAAAGAAAATCACAATCTAGAGTTCCTAAGGGCATTTGAGATGCACTCTCAACATTTGAAAATTTCTCTAAGGTTAATATTGGTAAAACAAAAACATTATATGATGACACATTTTATATGATGAGACGGCAGTGTGAGGAACATTTTACGATTCATGTGTGATTGGTTCCTCACTAGTGGAACCTGTTGTGGATGGACAGGAACTTGATTTGGATGGACATATAGTGGAACTTGTTGTGGCTGTTGCTATGCTTTTGATGTGGATGGATAGACGGTGGAGCCATATTTTTTTTTAGTATTTTGAATCTAGCAGGTCTCTCTGCAAAATTTCACACAAAAACATAAATTTAATCTTGTGTAAATAACAATATCATAAAAAGAGATTTATTTTAACCATACATACCAGACTCAGACTCTACAACCATTAATGATTCAACCATTTGCCCTTTCTCTAAAAAATAATTAAAATACATTTAAAAAATATAATTTTAAGTCATTAAAATACATCATTTAAAATAGTACTTTTGAAGAATAAGGTTACCTTGTGGGTTGGAGGTAACTTCTTCTACGTCGACAATAACAATTTGAGAAGTAAAAGGTGTCATAGGTGTATGCTGAATTCGATCACCATGAGACCTCACACATTTGGTGGGAGTTATTGGTGATGACTATGATTGCATGTCATAATTAGCAAATACTTATTGAACCCTAAATGTGGCATCCCTTTTACTTGAAGATTGAGATGCTCTTCTCTGTTTTCAAAACAAAATTAGAAAATAACAAGATAGAATGATAAAAAGAAAACAAATATATTCCAAAAAATATGTTTACCTATATCTCATCATCAGTCATGCCAATAGACAAAAAACTGGGGTGCAATGCAGTCGGAGGACTACTTTGTTGAAGGTTGAAATAAGCTTCCTAAAATAGACAAAGAATAAAATTGCTAGTAGTCACTATATAAGAATATTGAATTTTATGGGCACTCAAAAGGTCATGTTTCAGGTGGTTGGAAATGTGCATGGACCAGTCAAATATACCACCACTAATACAACAAATCAATAAATAAAGTGCCCAAAAAGGCATTTCTATAGGTCACCCTTGTAGAATAAGCCTTCCCTAAAAAAATTCAATGCAAGCATATAGAAATTTGTCTAGAATGTTGGAAATGTTTAAGCCCCTTTTGGACTTAGAAGAATTAACTAAAAAAAAGAGACAACATTATTAGAAAACAAAAAGTACAACAAGGAGAACATTATTAGAGAATGGAAACTACAATACATCAATATTTAATGTTAAATAAAAAATAAATTTTAAAATTATACCTTTCAAATTGATAGAATGAACAAAGTAAATGGCTGCTAGGGTGGATTTATCATCATCGATTAATGCGTACTAGTTGTTCACCAGTACACCATTCAAAAATGGTAGCCCTGTTAGTCGCTGCACATTAGAGGGTTTAACAAAAATAATAATGTCCTTGTTATCCACTCGTATCGAAATAGTGAACATGTCATGGTTGTAACAACTAATGATCCGTTGCATCAACTAAATGTTAATGTTCAACTGTGGCATCTTCAACACACCAGCAAGTCCGACGGTGTAAAGCCATTGGGAATCTCTTCTAGGAGTGTTGAAAATGCTCTTGATGTTGGGGCAGAAGATGTTCTTGAAATACACTTTAGAGGGAAGAGGAGTGGAACAGCTAGCCATATCTAAAAATATGCAGGAAAATATTCTGAAAAACCTAGGAAAATGCTCTAAACGCCTTGGAAAACACTCAAAAAATGATGTAAAAACCTTTCGTAAATGATGCTAGAAAACCTTATGAAAACACTACTAAAAACTGCTGAAAATACTACCAAAACCTGTTGAAGACGCTACCAAAACACTCTAAAAATGCTCGAAAACTGCTATGGAAAATACCCTAAAAATGCTAGAAAAAGGTCTAAAATTGCTCTGGAAAATGGTGTGGGAGAGGTGAAAAATGACCCTGCATATGAATTTATAGAATTCTGCATGGTGGAAGTTAATAGATGTGCAACACATGGCAGAGAAGAGGACACATGGCATCATCTAATTGATGAACTATGGTGGTCACCTTATTCCAGTTGCCTTATGCCACTCACCTTATGCCACTCACGTTATGCCAGTCGCCCTCTGCCAATCGTCTTATGCCACTTGGCTTATACCACTCACCTTATGCCACTCACCATATACCATTTGCCTTATGTCAGTCACCCTCTGTTAGTCACCATATACCAGTCACCTTATGCCACTCACCTTATGCCACTTGCCTTATGCCACTCGCCTGCTGCTAGTCACCCTCTTTTAGTCACTCTCTGCCAATCACCTTATACCACTAGCCTTATGCCACTCACCTTATGCCACTCACCTTATGCTACTTGCATTCTACCAGTCACCTTATGCCATTCACCTTATGCTAGTTGCCTTATGCCACTCGCCTCATGTCTGTGGCCTTATGCCAGTCACCTTATGCTACTCGCCTTATACCACTCACTTTATACCACTCAACTTCTGCCACTCACCTTCTGCCAGTAGCCATAAAATTTTATTGATACTTTTTGTGCAAAAAAAATCATGATATTTTGAAAAAATTTCTTCTAAAAAATTTAGCCCAACTTTTATACACCATTAACCTAAATTTTCCTCAATTTTATAATTAATTTTTCGGTACTACCGCTTATGCATAACCCTGGTGCCCATAAATATTTTAATAGGAAATTGGTTCCCAAGATATTTGTTGAGAAAATTTATAAGAAATATTTTCTTCATGGATGTAGCCCATATTGGGTGAACCACATTAAATTTGTGTCTCTTATGTGTGTGATGATATATGCATTGTTTCATTATTGCAATTGATAATATTGGATAATACTACTTTGGAAATAAAAGTAAATTTTTTTATCTTATACTGTTCACCCCCCTCTCAATATAAGCTTGTGTTCTTCAATTGGTATCAGAGTGGGTTCCTTCATGAAATCCTAACAACTTGAAGGAAGATCTTACAAGAACACACATGGCTCATAAGGAAGGATTTTTATCAAATAAGGCTCCATTGTTTGATGGGACTAACTATGCTTTCTAGAGTGTGAGGATGAAGACTTATTTGATGGCACATGGATATGATACATGGTAATCCATTGAAAATGGATTCACACCATCTATAACTCCTCCTATAGATGCAAGTGGTAAGAAACCATATGAAGATAATGCCAAGGCAATGAATGCAATTTTGAGTGGGTTATGTGAATTAGAGTTTGTGAAAGTCATGCAATGCACTTCAGCAAAATAAATGTGGGATAAATTACAGAGAACATATGAAGGAGATGACAAGGTCAAAATGGCAAAACTTCAAACACACAGAAGGAATTTTGAAGATTTGAAGATGAAATATGATGAAGATATTGCTATGTATCTACTTTGTGTTGATGAGGTTGTCAACACTATTCATGGACTTGGATAAAATATTGAGGAATCTACTATTGTTCATAAAATATTGAGGTCACTCCCTATGAGGTATGATGCAAAGGTTTCAGCAATAGAAGAGATGAAGGATATCAAAAATTTAAGCATGGATGAGTTACATGGAATTCTCATAGCCTATGAGATGAGGACAGAAAAAGAACAAACATCAAAAAGAGAGGCAACATTCAAAGCTTCAAAGAAGGAAAATAATAAAGAACAAGAATCAAGTGATGAATCAAGTAGTGAAGAAGAGGCTAACTTTGTGAGAAGAAATAAGAAGGGTCCAAGAAAACACAAAAATATGCAGACTGTGAAATATTTTAGTTGTGGTAACATTGGTCACTATGCAACTAATTATCCACAAAATGGAGGTAGTAGCAGTGAAGAAGAAAAGGATTACAAGAAAAATAAGGAAAGAAAATTTTATTATGAAAAGAAAAATAGGCATGGTCAAGGCAAGCATGAGAAGAAGATTTTTCAAAGGCACAAGAAGAGTTTTTATGTTGAAGAAGAAAGCAGTACTTCAAGTGAAAGTGATGAAAGCTTCTCCGATAATGAAAAAGAAGAAATTCTATTTTTGGCCATAGAAGAGAATGAAGATGCTCCTATTGTCAAAGACCAAGAAGAAGAGAAAGTTTTAGAATATGAAAAGGAAGCCACAATTGATATGGAAGAGGAATTTGTTGTTGATATTGAAGAGTTGAAAAGGGAGAACTTAAGATTGAAGGCTCAAATACAAGAGGATGAGAAAACAAAGGCAAAACTTCTACAGGATCTCACTGACTTAAAATTTAAGGTTGAAGAGGTAAAGAAAGTTGAAGAAGGTATGGCTAAATAGTTAAAGATAAAAGAACTAGAATGTGAAAGACTACAACATGAAGTTGACATTCTAAGGAAGGGACTTGAGAAATTCAATAATAAGATATATCAGTTTAGGAAAAGCTCAAAATATTTGGATGATATTATCAAAAAACAGAGATCTCCATTTATGAAGACTAGACTTGGTTATGAGGAAGGTCAAGAGGTACAAGAAGAGGAGTCAAGCTCAAAATAAATAGAAGCATCAAAGAAGGTATTTGAAGAAGAGCCTAAGACCTATACTGATAAGTTGAGAAGTGGTAGTATCAAAGAGGAAGCAAACAAAGAATCATCAAGGAACAGGGACCATCAAAAGAAAATCAAAGAAAGAACCATGAGATCAAGGCAAGATGAATATTTCTTCCAAGGTTATTGTTTCTCATGTAATAATTTTTGTCATAAAGCTATACATTGCAGGGTTCATGATAAAAATGATTATGGCTTCAACAAGAGAAATTTCAAGTCACTTGCACTTTCCAAGGACTACAACATCATGTGTTTCAATTGCAATAATTTTGGTCATAAAGCTATACATTGCAGGGTTTATGGTAAGAATAATTATAACTTCACCAAGAATTCATTTGCACCTTTCAAGGACTACAACATCAGGTGTTACAATTGCAATAATTTTGGGCATAGAGCAAAGTGGTGTAGAACATAATTTCTAGAACTTCCAAAGACAAGCAAGAAAAAGGATGCTCAAAATGTTCAAAGAGGTATGACTTCAAAAGTTTGGAAAAATATTGAAAAATAAGAAGAGCATTGTAAGTTGGGAGTAGCTTTACTCCCATCCCAAAATTAATCACCTCAAGAAAAGGAGGTGGTGAGGGGGTTGAGCTAAGTGTTTTATTTTTAGCCCCAAAAGGAGCCCTTTGCCATTGATGTCAAAGGGGGAGAGATTTCAGTGAGGGGGAGAGATTTCAGTAAGGGGGAGCAACTTGTCAGGGGGAGAAGTTTGGGAATCCAGTTGTAGTAAAAGAAAATTTTTGTAAGGGTTTCCATCAATGACAAAGGGGGAGATTGTTGGAAATATTGAGCATATTGAGTTGTCATTGATGTCAAAGGATTGATGTCAAAAGAGCATGGTATTCAAGGCAAAAATATTCTTCAAGAATGATGAGTTTACAAGGTTGGACAATGGAAAGCAAGGCAAATATGTTTAAGGATTATAATATTTAAATATTATAAAGAGATAAAGAAAAAAGGGGGGGGGGAAAAAAGAAATAAAAAAGAAGGACAAAAAGGTTTAAAGGATTGGGACAAAGAGATTTAATAATTATAAAAGTTTGAAGGTTTGTGACAAAAATAATAGAGGGGGGGGGGGAAAGGGTTTAAAAAAAAGGGAACAACAAGGTTTAAAGGATTGGGAAAAAGAGATTTAATAATTATAAAAGTTTGAAGGTTGTGACAAAAAGATTTAATAAAGGTTTAAAAGGCCTAAGGACAAAGTTTTATAAAAGGAAGGCCAAAGGTTTTTTCAAAGGAAGGACAAAGGTTTATACAGATAAAGTCAAGGTTGGGCCACTAAAGGTTTTAATCACTACAAAGTTTAAAAAAAGGTTAACCTTATAATATTTAAATTAAAAATTTAAATATTATAATCAAAGAAAATGGTACCAACGTTCGAATGAAGTTTTTGAAATCATAAAGTGCCGACATCATCAAAAACCAAGGAGTGCATATAAATACATGATGTTTTATTTACCTTTGGGATCTAAGAATCACATGCACTATTTTGAGAATAATAATTTTTGATAAAGCGAATGGCAGACAAGTGAAGGTAGCAAAATTATTGATGCATGAAAACCTGAGATAAATATTTTGAATTCACTTTTGAGTCTCGCCTGTTGGTGTAGCCCAACTGGTCATTGGCTTTGTGTGTGAGCATTGTGGTAGAGGAGGTTTGAGGGTCGAGTCCCCTCGATGATGGTTTTGCTGAGTTACTTCATGGTTTGTTGAGGTAGAGACAGGGTTATATCTTGTGGGTCCCTTTTGGTGCTACCAGTCATGGTAGCACAACTGGTCGTAGAGCGCTTGGGAAAGCACTGCTTCACGTGAGGGTAGGAGTTCGAATTGCAACAGAAAAAGGTATTAAATTTTTATAAAGTGTATTAGGAGAGATAAGGTATAAAGTGTTGGTTTAAATGATTTAATTTTTGCATATTATTAAAAGGTGTTATAAGGTTTGTGGTGGTGTTAGAATAAGGGGTCTTTCTGGAAAGTCTTAAGTATTGTGATTATAGAGAATCATTAATAGGAGAAATAAGGTTTGAGAAGATATTATAAGGTATATTTGAGATTATTATTATTTGTAATTGTTGAATATTTTTAGAAAGGAGAAATAAGGTGTATTTATGATTATTGTGATTTGTAATTTTGCATGTTTTTAGAAAGGAGAAATAAGGTGTATTTATGATCATTGCTATTTGTATTTTTGGCAAATCATAGAAAAATAAAATTGAGGGTTTAGTCATTATTACAAGCTTTATTTTGTGAGACTAAAAAGGAGTTATAAAGTATTATTGTGCATATATTTTTAAGAAGGGTTTTAATGTGGATGATTTGAAAAGGAGATTTGCTAACCTATTTTTGAAGTGGCAAAAGAAAAGAAAACTATTTTGTGATAGGTTTTGAGGGCACATCTTCATCAAGGCAGTTTTTAGAGGTATGGTGATTTAACTCCTTCTCAAGGTGGTTTTGTTTGAGGAAAATATTTTGTTGAAATATGGTTGGAGGTATAAGGATTGATTTGATGTGCATTAGTGATTGATTGAAGTTGAGAGTAATTGTGCATTGCTTTGATTGAAACTAGAAATATATGAGCTAGGGTTTGAGAACAAGTTGTGCATGAGTATTGAATGATATTGGGAATAAAAAGTGCAAGTGGTTGAGAACATAATTGTGCATTGCTTTGAGTGAAATTGAGAGTAAATTTGCAAGGGTTATAGACCAGTTTTGTGAAGCAAACTTGTGCATTGGTTTGATTGGTTTTGGGAGTACATAAGAAGGTCAATTATCAAGTGCTAGACTAGAGCTATCTTGTGAATGCAAATAAATGTGAGACATGTGAAAGCGACAGACTTAATGAATGTGAGAAGAACATATTGATTATTTGTAATGCATATCATTCTCTATATGTTCATGAAGAAAAATAATTCTAGGTAGAATATGTCTGAATTACTTTAGTCAAAGAAAGCACTTTTGGGAAAGATATATGCAATGGTTTCTATGCAAGAATTAGGAATGTTTGAGCAGGTTTTGTGAGCTAGATTGAGTAGGTTTGAGGTAGAGTTGAGTAAGTTGTGTGAGTAGGTTTGAGGTAGATTTGAGCAGGTTTATTGAGAAGATTTGAGCTGTGATTGTGAGTATATTTGAGCAAGCCTTGTGAGAAGGCTTGGAGCAGATTTGAGTAGTTCTATGAGTATATTTGAGCAAGCCTTGTGTGTAGGCTTGGAGAATATTTGAGCAAGCCTTGTGAGTAGGCTTGGAGTATATTTGAGAAAGCTTGTGAGCAGGTTGAGCAGGTGAGTAGATTTGGAGAGATTTGAGCAAGCCTTGTATGTAGGCTTGAAGTAGATTTGAGCAGAGTTGAGAGTAGGTTTTGGAGAATATTTGAGCAAGCCTTGTATGTAGGCTTGGAGCATATTTGAGCAGAGTTGAGAGTAATTTTTGGAGTATATTTGAGCAAGCCTTGTGTGTAGGCTTGGAGTAGATTTGAGCAAGCCTTGTGTAAATGTTTGGAGTAGATTAGAGCAAAGGGGATTGGTGTCTCCTATGGATAGAGGTCCAGAGAAAGGGATTGGTGTCTCTTATGGATAGAGGTCCATGAACCAGAGCAAAGGGGATTGGTGTCTCCTATGGATAGAGGTCCATGAACTAGAGCAAAGGGGATTGGTGTCTCCTATGGATAGAGGTCCATGAACTAGAGCAAAGGGATTGGTGTCTCCTATGGATAGAGGTCCATGAACTTGAGCATAGGGGATTGGTGTCTCCTTTGGGTTGGTGCCCATAAACATTGTAATAGGGAATTGGTTCCCAAGATATTTGTTGAGAAAATTTATAAGAAATATTTTCTCCATGGATGTAGCCCACATTGGGTGAACCATGTTAAATCTGTGTCTCTTATGTGTGTGATGATCTATGCATTGTTTCATTATTGCAATTGATAATATTGGATAATACTACTTTGGAAAGAAAAGTAAAAAGTTTTATCTTATACTGTTCACCCCCCTCTCAGTATAAGCTTGTGTTCTTCAATTGGTATCAGAGTGGGTTCCTTCATGAAAGTCTAATATCTTGAAGGAAGATCTTACAGGAACACACATGGCTCATAAGGAAGGGTTTTCATCAAATAAGGCTCCATTGTTTGATGGGACTAACTATGCTTTCTGGAGTGTGAGGATGAAGACTTATTTGATGGCACATGGATATGATACATGGCAATCCATTGAAAATGGATTCACACCATCTACAACTCCTCCTATAGATGCAAGTGGTAAGAAACCATATGAAGATAATGCCAAGGCAATGAATGTAATTTTGAGTGGGTTATGTGAATCAAAGTTTGTGAAAGTCATGCAATGCACTTCAAAAAAAGAAATGTGGGATAAGTTATAGAGAACATATGAAGGAGATGACAAGGTCAAAATGGCAAAACTTCAAACACATAGAAGGAAGTTTGAAGACTTGAAGATGAAATATGATGAAGATATTGCTATGTATCTACTTCGTGTTGATGAGGTTGTCAACACTATTCGTGGACTTGGAGAAAATATTGAGGAATCTACTATTGTTCAAAAAATATTGAGGTCACTCCCTATGAGGTATGATGCAAAGGTTTTAGAAATAGAAGAGATGAAGGATCTCAAAACTTTAAGCATGGATGAGTTACATGGAATTCTCACAACCTATGAGATGAGGACAGAAAAAGAACAAACATAAAAAAGAGAGGCAACATTCAAAGCTTCAAAGAAGGAAAAGAATAAAGAACAAGAATCAAGTGATGAATCAAGTAGTGAAGAAGAGGCTAACTTTGTGAGAAGAAATAAGAAGGGTCCAAGAAAACACAAAAATATGCAGATTATGAAATGTTTTAGTTATGGTAACATTGGTCACTATGCAACTAATTATCCACAAAATGGAGGTAGTAGCAGTGAAGAAGAAAAGGATTACAAGAAAATAAGGAAAGAAAGTTTTATTATGAAAATAAAAATAAGCATGGTCAAGGCAAGCATGAGAAGAAGATTTTTCAAAGGCACAAGAAGAGTTTTTATGTTGAAGAAGAAAGCAGTACTTCAAGTGAAAGTGATGAAAGCTTCTCCAATAATGAAAAAGAAGAAATTCTATTTTTGGCCATAGAAGAGAATGAAGATGCTCCTGTTGTCAAAGACCAAGAAGAAGAGAAAGTTTCAGAATATGAAAAGGAAGCCACAATTGATATGGAAGAGGAATTTGTTGTTGATATTGAAGAGTTGAAAAGGGAGAACTTAATATTGAAGGCTCAAATACAAGAGGATGAGAAAACAAAGGCAAAACTTCTACAGGATCTCACTGACTTAAAAGTTAAGGTTGAAGAGGTAAAGAAAGTTGAAGAAGGTATGGCTAAATAGTTAAAGATAAAAGAACTAGAATGTGAAAGACTACAACATGAAGCTGACATTCTAAGGAAGGGACTTGAGAAATTCAATAATAAGATATATCAGTTTAGGAAAAGCTCAAAATATTTGGATGATATTATCAAAACACAGAGATCTCCATTTATGAAGACTGGACTTGGTTATGAGGAAGGTCAAGAGGTACAAGAAGAGGAGTCAAGCTCAAAAGAAATAGAAGCATCAAAGAAGGTATTTGAAGAAGAGCCTAAGACCTATATTGATAAGTTGAGAAGTGGTAGTATCAAAGAGGAAGCAAACAAAGAATCATCAAGGAACAGGGACCATCAAAAGAAAAGCAAAGAAAGAACCATGAGATCAAGGCAAGATGAATATTTCTTCCAAGGTTATTGTTTCTCATGTAATCATTTTGGTCATAAAGCTATACATTGCAGGGTTCATGATAAAAATGATTATGGCTTCAACAAGAGAAATTTCAAGTCACTTGCACTTTCCAAGGACTACAACATCATGTGTTTCAATTGCAATAATTTTGGTCATAAAGCTATACATTGCAGGGTTTATGGTAAGAATGATTATAGCTTCACCAAGAATTCATTTGCACCTTTCAAGGACTACAACATCAGGTGTTACAATTGCAATAATTTTGGGCATAGAGCAAAGTGGTGTAGAACCAAATTTCTGGAACTTCCAAAGACAAGCAAGAAAAAGGATGCTCAAAATGTTCAAAGAGGTATGACTTCAAAAGTTTAGAAAAATATTGAAAAATAAGAAGAGCATTGTAAGTTGGGAGTAGCTTTACTCCCATCCCAAAATTAATCACCTCAAGAAAAGGAGGTGGTGAGGGGGCTGAGCTAAGTGTTTTATTTTTAGCCCCAAAAGGAGCCCTTTGCCATTGATGTCAAAGGGGAGAGATTTCAGTGAGGGGAGAGATTTCAGTAAGGGGAAGCAACTTGTCAGGGGGAGCAGTTTGGGAATCCAGTTGCAGTAAAAGAAAATTTGTGTAAGGGTTACCATCAATGACAAAGGGGGAGATTGTTGGAAATATTGAGCATATTGAGTTGTCATTGATGTCAAAGGATTGATGTCAAAAGAGCATGGTATTCAAGGCAGAAATATTCTTCAAGAATGATGAGTTTACAAGGTTGGACAATGGAAAGCAAGGCAAATATGTTTAAGGATTATAATATTTAAATATTATAAAGAGGGGAGGGAGGGGAGGGGGGGGGGGAGGGGGGTAGAAGGAGTGGGAAAAGAGGTTTAAATATTATAAAGGAAAGATTTAATAAAGGTTTAAAAGGCCTAAGGACAAAGTTTTATAAAAGGAAGGCCAAAGGTTTTTTCAAAGGAAGGACAAAGGTTTATACAGATAAAGTCAAGGTTGGGCCACTAAAGGTTTTAATCACTACAAAGTTTTAAAAAAAGGTTAACCTTATAATATTTAAATTAAAAATTTAAATATTATAATCAAAGCAAATGGCACCAATGTTCGAATGAAGTTTTTGAAATCATAAAGTGTCGACGTCATCAAAAACCAAGGAGTGCATATAAATACATGATGTTTTATTTGCCTTTGGGATCTAATAATCGCATGCACTATTTCGAGAATAATAATTTTTGATAAAGTGAATGGCAGACAAGTGAAGGCAACGAAATTATTGATGCATGAAAACTTGAGATAAATATTTTGAATTCACTTTTGAGTCTTGCCTACTGGTGTAGCCCAGTTGGTCGCTGGCTTTGTGTGTGAGCGCTATGGTAGAGGAGGTTTGAGGGTCGAGTCCCCTCGATGATGGTTTTGCTGAGTTACTTCATGGTTTGTTGAGGTAGAGATAGGGTTATATCTTGCGGGCCCCCTTTTGGTGCTACCAGCCATGGTAGCACAACTAGTCGTAGAGCGCTTGGGAAAGTGTTGCTTCGCATGAGGGCAGGAGTTTGAATTGTGGTAGAAAAAGGTATTAAATTTTTATAAAGTGTATTAGGAGAGATAAGGTATAAAGTGTTGGTTTAAATGATTTAATTTTTGCATATTATTAAAAGGTGTTATAAGGTTTGTGGTGGTGTTAGAATAAGGGGTCTTTCTGAAAGTCTTAAGTATTGTGATTATAGAGAATCATTAATAGGAGAAATAAGGTTTGAGAAGATATTATAAGGTATATTTGAGATTATTATTATTTGTAATTGTTGAATGTTTTTAGAAATGATAAATAATGTTTGTATTGTTAATTATTATTGAATGTTTTTTAGAAAGGAGAAATAAGGTGTATTTGTGATTATTGTGACTTGTAATTTTGCATGTTTTTAGAAAGGAGAAATAAGGTGTATTTATGATCATTGCTATTTGTATTTTTGGCAAATCATAGAAAAAGAAAATTGAGGGTTTAGTCATTATTACAAGCTTTATTTTGTGAGACTAAAAAGGAGTTATAAAGTATTATTGTGCATATCTTTTTAAGAAGGGTTTTAATGTGGATGATTTGAAAAGGAGATTTGCTAACCTGTTTTTGAAGTGGCAAAAGAAAAGAAAACTATTTTGTGATAGGTTTTGAGGGCACATCTTCATCAAGGCAGTTTTTAGAGGTATGGTGATTTAACTCCTTCTCAAGGTGGTTTTGTTTGAGGAAAATATTTTGTTGAAATATGGTTGGAGGTATAAGGATTGATTTGATGTGTATGGTGGGTGGGGTGGGTGTGTGTGTGGGGTGGGTGTTGCTTTTGATTTATTGTGGTGATTTGGATAAGTGGGTGTGAGAAATAATTGTGCATTGATTTGAGTGAAATTGAAGTGGAAATTTTGCAAGGGTTATAGACCAGTTTTTGTGAAACAAATTTGTGCATTATTGTGATTGATATTGAGAGTAAATTTGCAAGGGTTATAGACCAGTTTTGTGAAGCAAACTTGTGCATTGGTTTGATTGGTTTTGGGAGTACATAAGAAGGTCAATTATCAAGTGCTAGACTAGAGCTATCTTGTGAATGCAAATAAATGTGAGACATGTGAAAGTGATAGACTTAATGAATGTGAGAAGAACATATTGATTATTTGTAATGCATATCATTCTCTATATGTTCATGAAGAAAAATAATTATGGGTAGAATATGTCTAAATTACTTTAGTCAAAGAAAGCACTTTTGGGAAAGATATATGCAATGGTTTCTATGCAAGAATTGGGAATGTTTGAGCAGGTTTTGTGAGCTGGATTGAGCAGGTTTTATGAGCAGGTTTGAGGTAGAGTTGAGCAGGTTGTGTGAGTAGGTTTGAGGTAGATTTGAGCAGGTTCTATTGAGCATATTTGAGCTATGATTATGAGCATATTTGAGCAAGCCTTGTGAGAAGGCTTGGAGCATATTTGAGTAGTTCTATGAGCAGATTTGAGCAAGCCTTATGAGTAGGCTTGGAGTAGATTTGAGCAAGCCTTGTGAGTAGGCTTGGAGTAGATTTGAGCAAGCCTTGTGTGTAGGCTTGGAGTAGATTTGAGAAGTTGTGAGTAGGATTTGAGTAGGTTGTTTTGGGAGCATATTTGAGCAAGCCTTGTATGTAGGCTTGGAGCATATTTGAGTAGAGTTGAGAGTAGGTTTTGGAGTATATTTGAGCAAGCCTTGTGTGTAGGCTTGGAGCAGATTTGAGCAGAGTTGAGAGAAAATTTTGGAGCATATTTGATTTTTTTAATTTGATAATTTGAAATATATTGAGTTTTGAGCTATGATTAGATATTTGAGCAAGCCTTGTGTGAAGGCTTGGAGTATATTTGAGTAGTTTTTAGAAATTTGAGCAACTTTATATCTTGAAAAATTTACAATCCTTTACTTAGTAATTGAGCAACCTTGTGTGTAGCTTGAGTATACTTGAGCAAGCCTTGGTGAGGCTTGAGAATATTTTAGAAACTTACTTATAATTATCAATTTGAGAGTAGGTTTTGGAGCAAACTTGAGCAAGCCTTGTATGTAGGCTTGGAGCAGATTTGAGCAGAGGTGAGAGAAGTTTCCTTTGGAGCAGATTTGAGCAAGCCTTGTGTGTAGGCTTGGAGCAGATTTGAGCAAGCCTTGTGTAAATGGGATGGAGCATACTAGAGCAAAGGGGATTGGTGTCTCCTGTGGATAGAGGTCCATGAACTAGAGCAAAGGGGATTGGTGTCTCCTATGGATAGAGGTCCATGAACCAGAGCAAAGGGGATTGGTGTCTCTTGTGGATAGAGGTCCATGAACTAGAGCAAAGGGGATTGGTGTCTCCTATGGATAGAGGTCCACAAACCAGAGCAAATGGGATTGGTGTCTCCTATGGATAGAGGTCCACGAACCTGAGCATAGGGGATTGGTGTCTCCTTTGGGTTGGTGCCCATAAACATTGTAATAGGGAATTGGTTCCCAAGAGATTTGTTGAGAAAATTTATAAGAAATATTTTCTCCATGGATGTAGCCCACATTAGGTGAACCACGTTAAATATGTGTCTCTTATGTGTGTGATGATATGTGCATTGATTCATTATTGCAATTGATAATATTGGATAATACTACTTTGGAAAGAAAAGTAAAAAGTTTTATCTTATATTTTTCACCCCCCTCTCAGTATAAGCTTGTGTTCTTCATTATCAACTCAGCTACCACTATTTATGCTCTACCCTTCCTCCTCCTCGCATCCACTTACCTAAACTTAAATAATGTCCTCCTTCTAGCAAGGAAAAACCAAGTTCCACCCAACATGGAGAGTTCTCATAATGCTCAAGTCACTTATCTCTTAGCATCCATTTCTATATGGTGTTATCCCATTTATACACTCAAACAAATAAGAGTGGTGTACATAAATGCACCCATTATACTTTGGTGCCAGCACTCAAAAGAAAGGAGTATTTAGCCCACCACTTTAGAGGTTAAATACACCCAACAAAATACCATGACCAAGCAAAAAGCAATGCTCACAAATAAAATTTCAAATATTATTTTAAAGGGTTTATATCAACCTTAGGAAAATAAGGATTATTATCAACCAAGTAATTCTTATAAGAACACACAAGGAGATTATCAAAACCATCATGTCATATGCAAGAAAAAAAGCATTATCTCCCTTGGACTAAACACAATCCATTGTGTTTTCCTACAAAACATTACATTTTATCATTATTCATACAAATAAGAAAAATATCTTTTCATATCACCCACTTTCTGCCAAGTGGCATTTTCCTCTTAATACTGGTCCCATTGGACCCTGTAATATTCTAGAGTTCATTTTATCATTGATTTGGAACAAAACTCTAGAATATTTACTGGCCTTACTTCAATGACCGACAAATATATCACTTGCAATTTTTTAGTATCCCACACATGATTAGGATCACCAATGTATTTCCTAAGTAGGGATATGTGGAAAAAATCATGGATTCTTTGATAGTTTGGGTGGTAAGGCAAGTCTATAAGCCACCAAAATGATATTTTTAGTGATATCAAAAGGCCCCATAAAATGAGGATCCAAATTAGAAGACTTGATTACAATCTATCACCCAAAATAGTTCTCTATATGAACACTTAAAATTAATGTAACTCTTCTGATGATTAGTGGTTTTCTTAAGCCTTTGCTTGATCATTGTTAGTTGCTCCTCCATATCTCTGATCACATCTAGCCCAATAACAACCTGATCCTTTGGGTCATCCTAAGATAGGGGAGTTCTACATCTTCTACCATACAAGGCTTCAACCATACAAGGCTTCAAATAGGGCCATTATCAAAGTAGTATGGTATCCATTATTATAAACAAAATCAAATAGATGCAAAAAGTATTCCGATTAATACTTTTGATCCATGCAATACATGCAAATCATGTCTTCCAATATTTGGTTTATCCTTTCTGTTTGACCATCTATTTTTAGATAATATGTAGAGTTAATACTCAGCTTCATGTCAACTACACGATTAAGTGCCTACCCAAAATCTGATGTAAATATAGAGTCCCAATATTATATGACCATCACAATAAAATCATGCAACCTAAAAATATCCTTACCAAATCTATTGGCCACTATAAAGGCATTTTCCTTGGTGTTTCCTAAATAAAAAGAGCAACATTGGTCAATCTATCAACCACTATGAGAATTATGTCATGTTGGTACCTAGTCTTAGGTAAACCAACGATGAAGTCCATAGATATCACCTGACATTTTTATATTGTTATGTCATGTGGGTAAAATTGCCCTACAAGATGTCTATGCTCAAATTTCACCTTATGGCATTCCAAACATATTTTCATAATACCAATGATATATTTATTCATTCTTGACCAATATAACATCTTTTTCATGTTCTCCTTCATCTTTGTCCCTCATGGGTGAGAGGATTAAGGAGATATATGCACCTCTTGCATGATAAATTTCCTTAAATAACTAATTTAAGGGATCACCACCCTATCCTTAAAATATAAAATTTCATTCTTTATGCCAAAATATTTATTCTCTTTAGGATTTCCTTCCATCTTGGTCTGGATTTCACTGCAATACTAGTCCTATGCTTGCATTACCTTGATTTGGCCCATTAAGTCCACATGACATCGGGTAAAAGTGACTATATGCCTTATTATAATAAAGGCATCAACAAACTTATTTTCCTTGCCCTTGATATATTCTATACCAAAATTATATTCTATTAAGAAATCAATACACCTTATTTAATTCACATTGAGCATTAGTTGGGTAAATATATACCTTAAGCGCTAATGGTTGGTCCTTAACTCAAAAGGCTTCCCCAAAAAATAATGCTACCAAATATTAAGGGTATGCACTATAGTTGATAGTTCCAAATCATGTGTAGCATAGTTCACCTCATGCTTCTTGAGTTTTATAATTCACGCTATGACTAAATCATCCTGGGAAATAAATCCTTCCAAACCTTCCAAAGAATCATAAATGCAAACTAAAAAATCCCTTATGGTTCTAGAATCTTGAGAATGAGTGCAATAATAAGATTCTAATAAAGAAACCCAAAAGTAGCTTCATAGTTGTTTGTCCATTTATATTCCTTTTATTTTCTTTGAAGGTTAGTTATGGAGTAGGTTATATTGGAAAAATCCTTTACAAACTGTCTATAATACCCTATCAAGTAGATGGAGCTCCACACTTCAAGCACATTAGTAGATGGTGGCTAGCTCAAAATGACCTCTATCTTCTTATGATCAATTGCTATCACTTCTACAAATATACTATGTCCTAGAAACTACACCTATGGAACTTAAAACTTACATTTTGATGGATTCCTGTAGAGTTTGTTTCTTCTCAATAACCTGAGTACAATCATTAAATGCTTATAATGCTCTTCCTTATTTTAGGAATATCATAATATCATCCAAGAATACTTAGACAAACTGATCTAGATGCTCCCTAAATACATTGTTCATCATATTCATGAATGTTACCAAGGAATTGGTCAGTCCAAAAGGTAAGACAATCAACTCATAATGCCTATACCTAGTCTTGAAAGTAGTCTTGTGAGTATCCTCATTGATTCTTATTTGATGGTATCTTGATTTTAAGTCAATATTTGAGAATATGGTGGCACGCTTGAGTTTATCAAACAAATATTCAATCCTAGGTAAAGGGTACCTATTCTTAACAATTGCTTTGTTCAGCATTCTGTAATCTATGCACAACCTTAACGAACCATCCTTATTTAAAAAAATTATAATTAGTGCACCCCATGGTGATACACCAAGTTTAATCAAATTTTTTCTAGTAAGGAGAGTGTCCTAATAGGTCTAGGTCACTGAAGAATAGTTTTCATGAATAAATAGATCTCCAGCTCATTCATCCAAGCTTCAGTTGAATCACCCCATCCCTTTTGATGAATTTAGAGGTCTTAACATTCTTCAAATATTTGTCTAATTTTACATAGATAAGAGCCTTAACCTCTTGCTCATATGAAGGAGGGTTTCCTTATTATATAACGCTCAAGAATTTTATTCTAACTGACCGTGGTTTAGAGAATATATCTTTATTGATCCATTTGTTCTCTTTGTTGCTCTATTTGTTCTTGCAAAAGTGAGACAACAGTAATGAGGTTATCCACCTCTCTACTATAATTCCCCAAAATTTTCCTATGGGGGATAGCCTTGGCACTATCCTTCCTAGCCTATCTTTGTGGTATGGAAGATCTACATTTTCCTCTCCTTAGTCCTAGCCACACAAAAAATCCTAGGTTAGGTTGCAGTTCTCCTTCTTATACCTCCTACATACTAGTTAGTCACATCCTTCCTATGTACTAACAACTAAATACTATTATTAACTGATAGTATTGATGGACATTCTAACTCCACTTAGAATACCATTTCCTAAGAGAAGGTCTTTTCTACTCAGAAGTCATCCATTAAGTCAAAAAATCTCTTTGCCATTTTAAGAGAAGCTTTTAGTCCTACGATCTAGAGCTCTAATACCAACTGTAACAACCCCAAAAGCTAACCAACCTGAGAGAGATTTTTTTGTAAACTTAACATAGTTCACATAAGTATCCATGGAATACATATATTGACTAGACATAGCCAAATTTTAACTCTAAGATATTGCAAACATCACTTGAGTGGACAAGAGAGGCCAAGATCTCGTAAGTAATTGGGATTTATATTGTATACCTCTATGGTATAGAGGATGCTTTTAAAATGTCTCCCCACATTTTTTGCATTCTCCATGAATGTAAAATTCTTGGCATTAGAATTATCCCTTCTCAGCCTCTTAGAGAGGGGGACACCAATTCCTTCTTCCAAATCAAAGGCATTCTATGCTAGATCCTTCAATCGTAATGCCTTAGTCTAGTTTAAATACACTTGTCTAATGACCCCTTAAACTTCATGCTTGTCTTCCCCATATTTGCAATGGGTCTCTAAGAAACAATCACTCCACACGATTGTCTACTCATGGACATGGGAACTCAGTGTTGCTACCTCACAACAATCCAATTAAAATGGAGAGTTTTAGAGAATGTAACCTTTAGAGCCCTTCCCAAATAAACCCCCCTAAGACCAAGGATAAACCTCTCTCCATATGTAATTATGTAAGCATGAAAACAAGAGCAACTCTAGAATGGAAGAAAAATATCATCTTATCTCAAGATTTCAATAAATATAATGAAACCTTTAGATCAACGCATTAAATCCAACATCATGGATAAAATCATAAAATCAATAGTTAATGGCATCATAAATATCAAAGGTCTAGATTTACAGAATGAATAGTCCTTGTTTCTATTACAATAAATCCTCTTTCACCAAGATGATTTCCAATTAAATTCTTCCTCAAATTCCAAGCATGATCTAACATATTCTTCATTTGGCCTCCATGGTAGTTTGATAGGAAGGTGGGAATTAGAAAAACTCATTTGTATGTGTGAATGCATTTCTATATGATTTATTTCACAACCTCCACAAGTGAAAGAAGCCCATCTTTCCCAAAAAAACATTTTTCACAAATATTTTAAATTCCAAGCCTTGCATTCCTATGCAAATCAATTCAATATAGCAACACTCAAGAAAAATAAGCTCATACTTCTTTCCAAAATATTTTCCACAAATATTGTTCAATTATTTTCTCGAACAAAACCTTGCATTTCTATATGATTTAATTCAATAACAAACACAAGCAAAAGAATCCCATACTTCTTTCCAAAATGTTTTCCACAAATATTTTTAATTTCTTTCTCCAAAATAACCATGCTTTTCTATATGATTTAGTTCAATAGAAAACACAAGCAAAAGAAACCCATACTTATTTCCAAAATATTTTCCACAATTATTTTTAAATTTCTTTCTCCAAAAAAACCATGCTTTTCTATATGATTCAATTCAATAGCAAACACAAGAAAAATAATCCCATACTTCTTTCCAAAATATTTTCCACAACTATTTTTCAATTTTTTTCTCCAACAAAACCATGATTTTCTATATGATTCAATTAAATAACAAACACAAGCAAAAGAATCCCATACTTCTTTCCAAAATATTTTCCACAAATATTTTTCAATTTCTTTCTCCAAAAAAACCATGCTTTTATATATAATTCAATTCAATAGCAAATACAAGCAAAATAAGCCCATACTTATTTCCAAAATATTTTTCACTAATATTCAAATAAAAAGCCAAATATTTCTAAACACATCAATTCCATAAGCAAAGAAGCCCATACTTCTTTCCAAAATATTTTTCACAAATATTAAGTCCAAAGCCATACATCAATACCATATCTAATTAATCAATCCATCATTAGCAAGTCTTGTCTTTCATTTGCAAGACTACAAATTAATCTATCAATTGATTAAATACCAATCTAATCTATCCTTTGATTAATTACCAATCTAAAAATTGAGATAAATTAATCTATCATTTGATTAATTGCTAAACTAATCTATCAATTGATTAATTGCAAAACCAAGCTTACATTAATCTATCATTTGATTAAATGTAAAATAAAACTAAAGATTAATTTGTATAAATACATTAATAGCAAAACTATATCATTAATATTATTGATTCTAACATCTATTATACATAATATTTTTAAAAAAAATTACATACTAATTAAAAGATAAGATATTTGAAAGTTTTATTAATTATATAAAAATAGGTGTACTACAATACACTAGAATAAATTATTAAGTAAATATATGAAACACATTCTTTATCTTATATAAAATAAAATATCTTATTAGTTGTTATCTAGAAAATATAATTTCCAAACATTATAATTTAAAAAATATATGTTTAGATAAAATCTTATTCTTAAAATTAGAAAAAAAAATAATAATAATGATGTTAAAGAGATTTTGGTTTAATAGTTGATATAGATAATTAATCTATACCAAAATTCAGATTTCAAAAATAAAATATATAACTTAATATAATATTAAAAAGGAAATAAATAAATTATATAACCTATATAATATTAAAATGGAAAAGAAAATCCTTTTGAAACAGTCTTTTAAAAAAAAATATTGGCAAACATGAGAGAGGTCATTGTAGACCAAAAAAAAAAAAATAGTTTGAAAGGGAAAGTGGTCTTCTACTTAAAAAAACAAATAAGAATATTATTATTAAATTCAACTTGAATGCCAACCCTAGAACCTTTCTCCCCAGATTACTGATCGCGTGAACTTTGTGATAAATTTCAAAGCTACACTTATCGAGGTCCTTAAAACAGGGATTGCAGTAAATTGCAATCGAGGTCAATTGCATATATATTTGTTCGTAATTTGCAGTAGGATATCAGCAAGACACTGAGATTTGGAGAAGAATCCACAGTGATCTGATCCTTCTATCTCATATACCATTTGGGGAGGATTGGCGGCGATGACTTTCCTCTGCAACTCTTCTACAATAATTGGTATACGTAATTGCTTTTGCCCATAATTGAAATTTCTTCATAAGTGAATCCGTCAACGTTATGTCCTAAAAGTCAATGCAATGAAACACCATTAGATTAACGATTCGATTCAGTTTCCTGATTTTGGAGTTTTGCTTATAAAAAATCTATTTTATTTGGTAATATTACTTTTGTAATGAACGATGGGGAAAGAGTGATCCAGTATAACTAGGTAATAATGAAACAAACGTTCAATACTAATAACATTTTGTACTTGGATCACTTTTCTTGTAGAAAAATATAACTCCTTTGCATTAATTGGAGATAAATTGTGAAATCCAGAAATGAAGAGTGTTTGTTTGAGTTGAGTGTTTTGTTCGGATACTAGCTCATTATTTCAACGGTGTGGATTTATGAAGTAGAGGTTGGAAGACATTACATTGTCAAAAAAAAATCCTAGTTAAACTGGGTAGTGAAAAAAGGATCGGTGGCTCTTTGAAGAAACTAAAAAAAGAGAGGATTGAAAAAAAGGTTTGCTGGAGGAGAGAGCAGAGGAGGAAACGGTGATAGCAAGTTTTGGAGTGCTTTGCTTCAAAAAAAAAAAAAAAGAGAAATTATCAACTAGAGAACTTGCAGAGGATTGAGTTCTCATCTACTACTGAAAGAGTAAGTGTATCTCGTTGTTGTTGTATGATTTCCTGTGTGTTGATTAAGCTTAAAGATATGTTTAAAGATATGTGCAGTTAATATATTGTCTTGTTATAATGCCAATTATTCTATTGATGTCTTTGTTATAATGCCAATTATTCTATTGATGTCTTCTTTTTGGTATTTGGATGAATGGATGTCTTAATTAAATTTTATGAATTTCATAGATAAGCACATAAATTGTAGAATGGTTTGAGGTAGAGATTGAAAATTGTTGAACTTAGAATCGCAAGAGTTACATTGGAAACAAAAAAATATTATTCCATGTTGAGTATATTAGATGGACTCTAGCTAATATTTAGAATTGTGCTCTAATCTTTTCTGATATTGGATTAAATCATTCGATGATGAGTGATTCACTCAAGAACATTGTAGAGACTTTTGAGTGAATTTTCCATTTAGGATAAACCCAGAAAGTCATAAATAGTATTTAATCTAGAATTGCATTTTGGTAGCTAATATTGTGTACTTTGAGAATGCTGAAAAGTGATATTGATAGATATTAAATGATACTGTGTTGGGATATTTGTGTTTGTCAAACTAGTATGGTAGTTGTGGTATGGTAGAAGAAATGTTTTTATTATTACTGGAAGATATGTTTTATCATTTGTTTTTGAGTGATTGTTTTTAAGAATTAATTATGATTGAATCTTCTTGAAAATGATAAAAGGTGTCGATAGATTGGTTTAAGAATAATATTGATGTTATTTGTTATACCATTTGCTATTCTATAAATAATTTTGTTGTTGAAAAGATAGATGACTACCGATTATTTAGTAAAATTTGTTTAGAAACCTTATACTGATTTTCAATGGTATGTATTGCTTTGACAATGATTGAGTTCCTTAAGAAATGACTTGGATAGATGGTTATATTGCATGATATTTGAAGGAACAAAAGCATAGTGTGATATGTTTCTATTTATAGTTTGTTTGAAATATTCTTTCATGCAAATAGAAATGCATCATAGATATGCTATTGTGTGCAAGTTGAAATGCATCGTAGAAATGTTATAGAGTGCAATTGAAAAGCATCAAAGGAATGTGAATTGTGCAATAGAATGCAACATATCAAATTGGGAGCCATCTTTGATCCCCACTTAATGGCAATCCCATTCTTGGTGGTTTCTAACAAGAAGTCGAAAGTGGTGGACGTCGATTCTAGGTCTGAGTTGATGGAAACAAATGATGGCTACTGAAATACTATGTTCTTATTTATAAGGAGGTTGGTCATGTCCAAGATATCTTGACTGGATCAAGAATAGATGTAAAAAAAATCATGTTGTATTAATGATCCACTTCCTCTATAGAGATATATTAGAGGAAAAGACTTTGTTGTAATGGTGTACATATGGCATACCGATAGTTTGATGACTCTTTGTTTGTATAAACAAAATCCTTGTTAAATTGGAAATATGGTATTTTTATATTTTTTTTGTTGGAGTGGAATTGTTTCAAATGAATGAATGGTAATGAGGATGTATCTATTGCTAAATAGTTTTGTGGTTGCTAGTTTTGTTAAATCAATGATAAAATTGTAGATATAAGAAGAACAAAATTCTCATAACTGTAAAAGTAGGAAGTCGATAATTATTATAAAATGAAATGATAAGGATGGGTTTGTCTCAATGTGATATCGAAAGAATCACAACTTGAGTAGAACTTCCAAAGATGCTCTAGAAGTGCTAAGAAGTGGTAGTTCGCTTACCAACTTCTGAAGATAGCTTCAAATACATAATTCCATAATATGGCTAATTTAAGTAATTCAAGGAATAAATTACATGGTTTGGTAACAAGCAATAGTGTTAGTTAATAAATTATTGTAATAGTCACAAAGTTTTATCTTATACATTTCTTACATTTTAGGAATTATTGATGAAATGACATTTTTAAAGGAATAAACTTATATCTCCTTTTAAACGCTCTGAATATGGACAATGCATCTAGAAGTGTAGGAATTATTATTATTACTGTTTAGTTTCCCAAGAACTTTCAAAAGGGTTATGGCTTGAACTCATGTTCTATAACGTCTAGTTTACATGTAGTATGATGAACATAGACTAGATTCTAAACGCATCCACATAGATGGATTTGTGTAATTTACGAATATTAGAACTTCCCTTTTCAACTGACTAGAAAAAGGATGACTTTTTGACTAACTGAAAAAGGAATGAATTTTTGACATACTGAAAAAGGAATGGTTTTTCTACCAACTGAAAAAGGAATGGCTTTTCGACTGACTAAAAAAGGAATGGCTTTTCGATTGATTGAAAATAAAAGACCTTTTGAATGATTAAAAGGAATTACCTTCTCAATGGATTGAAAAATATTGATCCTTTTGAATAAGTGAAAGGAGTGAGCTAGCTATTAAGGAAGGAATAATAGCTTAAGTTGAGTATTCCCTAATAACTCTTACATGGAAGAAATTTATAAATATATTTGGACGAGATCTATGAGATCGGTTTTATTAAACAAAGTAAGATAGTGGTAAAGATGGTAAATTTAGTTAGGGTCTAAAATAATTCACTACTAACTAATGAAAGAGTGTAGATAGATATTGGTCATTCAAAAAACAAAAACAAAAACACTCTTAATTTAGGATTGAAAAATATAGGTTATGACATTGCTACCCAAGTTATGCATCAGGACAAAGGTGGAAATAATGTGGGTCCAAGTAGCATGAAGATTTGACTTCAGGGTTGGGGTCGATTTGCCCCATTTCAAGGTCTTGTTCTATCTCAAGGTTTGGTATTCTTCCTTTGTGGTTTGGTTTGCTTTGGTTTTCTTTAGTTGATTTGGATCTAGTTAGGGTTATTTTTGGGATTTATTGTATTGCATATATGCATATTTATCTGTTGATGGCCTTAGTAGTGTTTTATTTATGTTTTGAATGTATACTGACTATATTTAATTGATGCTTCCTTCCTTTTGTAGACACTAAAATCACGTCAATACAATTAGATTACAATGATGCACTCTTATCAACACCATATGGCCCCATTGGGCAAACCTCAGGGGGTTAAATAGTGGTCCTAACCACTTTTAGGAATGTTTACCCCAATTTTGGGAAGTTTTTGGTCCATGTATCCATGGTCATCCCATCCTAGGATGGCCATAGTTCATGGTCATCCCACTCAGGGACGGCCACCAGCAACCATCCCTGGGTGGGATGACCATGGACTAGGCCCCTTAAAAATTCAAGGGTAGGATAAATGGTAATAAAATTCTACCATTTATCTCGTCCAATGATCTATGACAAATTGAGGGCCTTCCAAAGCCATCAAAACCTATAAATTGGAGGTCTCTTGCACCCAATGCATGACAAGGGTTTTGAAAAGTGGTGGAACCTGCCCTGCATACCCTAGCTTGCCCCTTTGACCATATGGTCCTCTTGGGATGTAAATTTGGGTCATTCCACCCAATTTCAGAGAGAGGTATTTGCAATAATTTGTCATGAAGTTCTACCAAGATTTCCTCTCCCATTTTACCCATGTATTTGCCCTTGGAATCTCCATCAATTGAAGGAGTTTCTAAGACATCCCCAAATACATAAATCCACTCCAAAACACACCTATTTATATGATTTAGATTACCAAATTTTATGACAACACCCCTAGGAGTATTTTATACCAGATCCTAGAGGAATTGGTGGTAAAAACCACTAGGTTTGGTGGTTGTCCCCCCTTGGTATGGTTAACGGTCTCAATTGGAACACCCAGGGATTACCATGAATCTACACACAATTTTGGATCAATTTTAGTGTAGATAATTTATAAATTAGTTTACATACATCATACTAGAATTTGGTGGGATTTGGAGTAGTTTTGGACCTTCAATTAGGGTTTTTGTGATGACAGTCCCAATTGGAACATCGAGGGACAAACATGGATTTTACTTAGAATTTTATTTCAATTTTTGCATAAATCATTCCTAAAGTATACAATATACATTATGCTAAGTTTTGGTTCAATTGGGAATAGTTTTGTAACATCTATTGCACTTATTGAAGAACACAAGATTATATTGAGAGGGGGGTGAACAGTATAAGACCACTTTTTACTTTCTTTCCAAACCAACATGAATTAATATCCTTAATTGCAATAACCAAATATAGCAGTATGCATTAATAACTCAGATAGTAGTAGTAAGCAAGAGCACAAGTCACCACACACAATTGAGACACAATATTTAACGTGGTTTCCCCAATGTGAGGTACTCCACGGAGAAAATATTTTACTAAAACTTTCTCAATCAATCTCTTTGGGAATCACTCCCAATTACAATATTTATGGATCTCTATCCAAAGGAGATGCTGATCCCCTAATCTCAAGTTTGTGAATCTCTTCCACAAGAGAACTCTTTCCCATTTTGATCTGGCTATGTGATATTCTAGAAGACTTTGTCTCTCTTCTACACTGATTGGTGGACCTCTCTCCACTTGAAGACTCCTGACTTAGATCTATCTTCAATTGTGCTAGTTGCTGGATCTCTATCCACTAAGACTCTATCCTCTGTACTCTATCAACTCCAAAGATATATCAATAGGCTCACTAAGAACTTGCTAAATAGGCTCACACATAACCTGTTTAACAAACTCAGACATAACTTGTCCAATGTTAAATAAAAATCTCACACTGAACTTTTCCAATGCTTAATAACAAGCTCACATAGAACCTATCCAAATATGAATAACAAGCTCACACAGAACTTGTCCAAATCTGCTCAAGCAAGCTCACCAATAACTTGACCAAATCTACTCTAGAAAACTCACCAAGAACTTGCCCAATTTTTCTCTAGCAAGCTCACCAAGAACTTGCCCAAATTTTCTCTAAACTATGTCCACAAATATACCCACAAAACTGTCCAAAAAGCTTTCTCAAAAGCTCAATCAATCATGCTCAATTAGCACTCAAATATCATCCACAAATCTATCAAGGCAAAGCTCAAATATGAACGCAACAATGAATGTAAATGTACTCTTCAATGGATGACAACAATGATCCACAATGATCTCAACTCAACTCAACTCATGGAAGCATAAGGAAAATTGTTAGAGACTCAATATTTTCTAATCTCAATCTCAACTCAAATCAACTCATATAATCATAAAGAAAATTGTTAGAGACTCAATATGTTCTAATCTCAATCTCAACTCAACTCAAATCAAATCAATCTCAACTCAACTCAAGTCAATCTTATAGAAGCATAAAGAGAATTGTTAGAGACTCAATATGTTCTAATATTACTCTCAACCCAAATCAGAATAATGGTATAGTTTGTTTCATAGGACTTGAACAATCACTTCACATATCACTTGACTAGGCTCAATCAACTCAACTCAACCAATCACCATAAGGGACAACTCTCTCTCACACAACCCTAGTCCAAGTATGTATCAACCAACTCAAATGTTTCCAACAATGCTCAACCACAAATATCACATAACAATGATACTCATATTCTTTTCTAACTCAAGTTCTTTCACAACCAATGGGCTTCAAAAACTATGCTTATCAAACAAGGTTTAGACACAAATCTCAATTCAGAAAACCTTGTGAAAGCACGAGATTCCGGGCAAAGGAAACACTAATTGCGATGCATCCAAAATCAAATACGCTTAAGTCCTAGAAATGTAAATTGCATGAAATGAAAGAAACGCATTGGAAGAGACACAAGCAAATGGAGAAAACACAGCCCTTTCATTAAACTTTCTTGATCTCTGTTACAAATACGCCTCCTCCCTTTTCAGGGGCTAGGAGCGTTAAAAGAATTTGACTACAATCGAGACTTAAGGTTCCTCTTTTCGCGTGCCCACACTTGAAATGGACGGGCCAAGATGATGCCACCGCTGATGTCGATGAGTCTTTGAGCTCTGCTGCTCCTCCTGCGAACAAAGAAACAACGAAGATGTCAGTAGCACCTGTTGCACATAAGAAGTGTTTGTTCTCTAAAATCGCCAAAAGATGCATGCAAACATTTGTCTGAAACAGTGAGTAAAATGACTCTAAATGACCCGAAAACCTGACAGAGGAAAGAAAACATCACCGGAAGGCCACTGCCACCGAGACAGTTAGCCAATCTACCTTCAACTGGAATTCATCCCTGGGCAGGACGAATTCTGACTGCAATTCGTCCCTGGGTGGGACGAATTCTTCTGTGTTGGAAAAGCCGACTTGATGCTGCTCCAATGTCGAATCCCGAGACCTGCAAAACGCCTGCAAACAGAGGGGTTATGTAATTGGGGCCATTTTGGGACGACCCAGATGGTCGGATTCTCCCAATTTGGCCTCTATCCTCGGGAATTCGATGTCGCCACCTGCAAGTTAGTAGGACAACAAAGCGACAAAAGGCATGACAAAATCTGATCAGAATGTTATGAAATTGAAGCTATGAGCTAACCAAATAGAATAACATGAGATGCAACCTGAAACAATAATCTAGAATGCTTTTGGAATAAAACTTAGAAAGTGCGGGGGTGCCCAAGTGGGCCTCCCACCGTTGGCACTTGATCTTGGCGCCAATCCACTAGGGATGGGCCCAAAACCTCTTAGGATTGGGATGTCTGCAAATTGGTTGATTCAGGTGTCCATATGTTGGATTTGGGTCGGATTCAAGCTTCCAAAAGCCACCCAACAACCTCCCTTGCAAAAGAGATTGGTGGATGTGAGAAGGTGAATCAAAGGGGATGCAAGTGGGTGTTCAACTCGGCAGCACTTCGTTGCTTGAAATCTCCTTCAATCTATCCTTTTGGGTGAGAAAAGTCCCACCTTTTATAGACCCATGGGGTCTCTTTTGAGAGGGAAGCACAAGCGCCATGTGTTGGTCATAGGTGCCATGTGGCAGTCATGTCTTCCCATGAGGGAGGGGAGTCCTCCATGACTTGGGCTCTCATAATTGCCCTTTGTGACAGTCTCCTAACGGCCCTATCTGTCCACCCACACACGCGTGCGAGGCAGGAGTCATCAACTGACTGTCCTCGGCTGCCACTTGGCGCCATTCTTCTTTTTGCCCGTTAAACTTGGAATTCGTCCCTACCAGGGACGAATTCAGAATTCGTCCCTGGGTGAGACGAATTCCAGTTTGAATTCGTCCCTGGGTGGGACGAATTTGGGGTAAGTTGTCTAAATGTGCCAAATTGCCTCTTGACCTTACAAAATTGCTATGAAAGTGGTTAGGACCACTGTTTGACCTCTGAGGGCTGCCCTGGGGGCTGTGTTTGTCAAAGCGATCAGTGTTTGCAGTCACATAATCGGATTGGTGCTGTTTTGGTGTCTACAGATGCCCCTTTTTGGGATGCGCTATGCATAGCGCAGCACGAGCAAAAATAGATAACCAAAGCACTAATGATTAGGGTTTCTTGGTAACCTAACCAACTTTTGATGCCCCAAGCATGGAAAGGGCATGCATTCTTGAATCCTTGCTTCGACGAGCTAAGGAGTTTGATTTCAAGTGTTAACCTGTTTTGGTGAGGTGTGACTTGAGCTTGGACATTGATCAATCATGATTAGGCAAAGGGCGCAACCTTTTATCCTCGAGGGAACCTTGTGTTCATGATTCACGAAATGCCAAGTGTTTGATTGATTTGATTGTTGCTTGTTTACTGCCCCAAGCAGGAGCGTGATTGTCTTTGTCAATGATTCTTTGAATGCATGTCGTTTTCCTTAATTGGGTGTGTGATTGTTGATTGGTGACTAAGTGTGACTACCCCCTCAAGCGACGAATCGATGAGGGAATGACCTTCATGAGAAAAGCGACGAGTCGCTTGACCCAAGATGACTTGTGCAAGGGTGCCTTTAGATGTTTTACCGTTTAAGAATGTGCAATTTTTCCAACATTTGGACCTATTTTTGGTGGGTGTTAACCCTTTTGGTGATGCCATAATGGGGTGAAATCATCAAAAACCCATCTTCCCGTGGAGCGGTCCGGCTATGGTAGCCTTCTTGGGGAAGTAAGAGAGTGACAATTTGAACCCCGACATCGAATTTCTTTGCCTAGAGGTTAAGTGCAAGAGCACTTGTGTCCGGCAATGCTTATTGTTGTGTTTTTGTGTTGCATTTATTTGTTGTTTTTGTTGTTTTTTGTGACACCATTTGGGGATTAAATTGTCAAAAATGTCGTCCCGTCGGGAGCGGTCGGCTATGGTAGCCTTCTTTAGGAGTAGGATAGTGACAATGTAAACCCGACATCAATTTTTATGCCAAGAGGTTAAGTGCAAGAGCACTTGTGTCGGCAATGTTTATTGTTTGTTTGTGTTGTATTTTTGTTGTTTTGTTGTTTAGTGGCTTGTGAACCATTTGGGGGTTAAATTGTCAAAAATTCGTCTTCCCGTGGAGCGGTCCGGCTATGGTAGCCTTCTTAGAGAGTAGGATAGTGACAATGTAAACCCTGACATCAATTTGCTATGCCAAGAGGTTAAGTGCAAGAGCACTTGTGTGCGCAATGTTTATTGTTGTTTGTGTTGATTTTTTGTTTTTTTTTGGTGGGTTTGCATTTGTTGCCTTTTGTGGATGTGATTGCCTCTTGCTTTGTTTTGTTTTGTGTGTTTTTGTGTTTTGTTTTTTTGTGATGCCATTTGGGGATTAAATTGTCAAAAATTCGTCTTCCCGTGGAGCGGTCCGGCTATGGTAGCCTTCTTAGAGAGTAGGATAGTGACAATGTAAACCCCGACATCAATTTTTCTATGCCAAGAGGTTAAGTGCAAGAGCACTTGTGTCTGGCAATGTTTATTGCTTTTTGTTTGTGTTGCATTTTTTTGTTGTTTTGTTGTTTTGATTTTCTTTGATCTTATGCATGATGGTTGATGAATATGGATGTATGCATGTTGATTTATTTTGATGGATGCATATGCTATGATGAATACAAATGTTTTTGATTTATATGTGATATGCGAGAGATGAAATGGATGAATGAGATTTGTGATGTTTGGCTATGGCACCATAGACCTGTTTAGAACTCTGTTATTTTGTTTTTAGGCGATTGCTTGTGATGCATGACTTTGTATGTATACATGTGGTTTTTTCTTTTTTTTGTATTTTTTGATGGTATTGTAAGGATGAAAAGTAGCGCAGTTGGTTTAGAAATGTAGCTAAGGTTTTCTCGAGACTCGGACGGTTTTAACTCACTAGCCACGACTGTACTTTATCTTACAAGACTTTTGAACAAGGTATGAATCGGACTTGTTTTTGACCAAGCTATTTCACATCCCTCGTGTGTGCAATTGAGTTCATTTATGTGGTATTTGTCGGGATACCGCCGGTGCCGGATGGGCTTTCAACCGAACTCGTATCGAGGATCACCTAATTAGCTCCACTAACTCCTTTGTTGTATTTAGTTAGATTAATCTGCGGTGTTATCCAGGATGCCATAAGCTAGCTCATCCACATGCAAACATTGATCCGTACGCAAGTTAATGTGACAGATATATCGTCATGCGAGAAGTTTACCGCCAATGACCGATAGGCTATCAACCAAACCGGTACCGAGGCTTGCCTCATGACCTTTTAGAATGCTTGAGAGTTCCAGGGATTCAAGTTCAACTCCCTTCTTTTCTTCAATTGTATTGGGATACTTGCTCGTTTGTAGTGATAAGATCACTGTTTATTTTGATTTGTTTTTCTTTTGAGCAAGGGATTGGGGATATGGAGTGATGAAAATCACTATCGTTTGTGCCTTTTTGATTTGTGCACTGTAAGATGTCAAATATTTGATTTTTGACATTTTGCAAATTTTTGATGTTTTGCAACTATTGAGAACTAGGGATTCTTAGGGAATTGGGTAGGGAGGATGCTTGTCCTTTTGCCAACTCTCAGCATTCTTGGGGTCATTCGCACGTGGGGATGAGCAAGATAACCGTTTCGCTTATGGTGACTTGGATTACTCTGCAGGTTTCATCTTTCGTTCACACAACTTAGGAATTGTTTTATGTGTTTTAATTTGTGTTGGGATGTTACGTAACAAGGTGTATTTCAAGTATGACTCTACCTTCGTAAAATCTGTTTGACTTGATACATTACATGGCTAAAGAGCAAAATGATGACTGAATCACGAAAAACTCTTGATACATTAAAAGACCATTGACTCTAGTGTGGTAAAAGCAATGCATGGTGTTTTTGTTGTTTTTGTAAAATGGAACAATGTGGAACAAGATGGACTAGGAGAGCAATTACAGCCTATGGTGCCTTTGACCTATATGACCACAAATATGCAATGTGTGGATGCAATGCTTAATGCAACTACATATTTTTGTATTTTTGATGGATTGATTTTTTTGAATATGAAGATGAAGTGCGAGAAGAGCTCTCTATTGATGAATTTGAGTATGCCTAGATATGAGATGCAAATTTTTGTTGTTTTTGATGATTTTTGTTATTTTTGAATTTTCTTGATTTTTGACCAAGTGATTGTGGAAATCCTTGGAGCATTTTGGGGTGACCAAGTGATTTTAATAATCCTTGGAGCTTTTTGGTTGACCAAGTGATTGCGATAATCCTTGGAGCTTTTTGGGTTGACCAAGTGATTGCGATAATCCTTGGAGCTTTTTGGGTGACCAAGTGATTGCGATAATCCTTGGAGCTTTTGGGGTGACCAAGTGATTGCGATAATCCTTGGAGCTTTTGGGGTTGACCAAGTGATTGCGATAATCCTTGGAGCTTTTTGGGTGACCAAGTGATTGCGATAATCCTTGGAGCTTTTGGGGTGACCAAGTGATTGCGATAATCCTTGGAGCTTTTTGGGGTGACCAAGTGATTGCGATAATCCTTGGAGCTTTTGGGGTGACCAAGTGATTGCGATAATCCTTGGAGCTTTTTGGGTGACCAAGTGATTGCGATAATCCTTGGAGCTTTTTGGGGTGACCAAGTGATTGCGATAATCCTTGGAGTTTTTGGGGTGACCAAGTGATTGCGATAATCCTTGGAGCTTTTGGGGTGACCAAGTGATTGCGATAATCCTTGGAGCTTTTTGGGGTGACCAAGTGATTGCGATAATCCTTGGAGATTTTGGGGTGACCAAGTGATTGCGATAATCCTTGGAGCTTTTGGGGTGACCAAGTGATTGCGATAATCCTTGGAGCTTTTTGGGTGACCAAGTGATTGCGATAATCCTTGGAGCTTTTTGGGTGACCAAGTGATTGCGATAATCCTTGGAGCTTTTGGGTGACCAAGTGATTGCGATAATCCTTGGAGCTTTTTGGGTGACCAAGTGATTGCGATAATCCTTGGAGCTTTTGGGGTGACCAAGTGATTGCGATAATCCTTGGAGCTTTTGGGTTGACCAAGTGATTGCGATAATCCTTGGAGCTTTTTGGGTGACCAAGTGATTGCGATAATCCTTGGAGCTTTTTGGTGTACCAAGTGATTGCGATAATCCTTGGAGCTTTTGGGGTGACCAAGTGATTGCGATAATCCTTGGAGCTTTTTGGGTGACCAAGTGATTGCGATAATCCTTGGAGCTTTTGGGGTGACCAAGTGATTGCGATAATCCTTGGAGCTTTTGGGGTGACCAAGTGATTGCGATAATCCTTGGAGCTTTTTGGGTGACCAAGTGATTGCGATAATCCTTGGAGCTTTTTGGTTGACCAAGTGATTGCGATAATCCTTGGAGCTTTTGGGGTGACCAAGTGATTGCGATAATCCTTGGAGCTTTTTGGTTTGGATTATGGTTCTTCAAGGGATAGAGGTACCCCCAGCTTGATGGTCTTTGCACTCCAGATCTGGCTCTGGAGGTATGGGCATGAATGGATCGGCCCTATGTGCTGATAGGAGGACAGGGTCTGCCCTCGGTACTGATGTCATGATGGGATCTCGGGGTGGATGGTGCTCATCGTGGATTTGGAGCCATGGATCCAATACTTGGTCCCACCTTGCAGGGTCTACCCACCATTCATGCCCTAGTAGTATGCCCATCTGTCCCATTAGATCTTCATGAGTTAAAGGGCGGTGATGCCGTCGCGCATGTCTGAGATAGTCCATCTCGGTTTCATCTTCTGAATCACTTTCGGAGACCCAAAAATGTTCATTCTCTTCAGCAAGCTGTTGCTTGCGACGTTGAGGGCTCTCCTTGTTCCAGCAAGTTAATCTGGTCCCATTGTGGTTGTTCCACTCTTGGTGGAGGGACCTGATTCTCTTGACACCTTGTGTTGGTTCATCTGGAACCTCTAAGGGGAATAGCTTCAAAAAGATGTCTGGAAGCCGTTGATGTTCTCTTTGAGGATTAATCTCCGAACTCTCACCTCTCTCTAGCAAAGGAGAGGGATTACTACTGTTGCCAAGGGTGTTTGTTGACCATGGGAGGTAATCTCCCAATGTATATTCTGTATTTGGGTTGGCATAAGGATCTGGTGCCAATCCCCCTTGTTGCCTATTTCTAGGCCTTGCATATTTTCGACCAAGATGTCTAAGGGTAGGGGGTGGTTGAACCCTACTCCTGACTTATCATATGGCATCTGATATCTTGGTTGGCAAAGGACCCGCATCCCTTGCTCATATCTGCCTAGCCCGTATCCATGCCAATTGCATTGGCCGAGATATTTTAGGGCAAAGTCTGGGTTTGACAGATAGTTGATGTTTTCAACAAAAGGCTCTTCGTCTGCTTCCTTTTGTTTGCATGGTTCAAGACCATGATCAAGGCCCCCATACACAAAATTTGTCTGGTTTGGTGGGTAGCCTAGAGGAACAAGCTGTCCCTATGGGAAGGCGAGGTCTTCCCATGTCTTGTACTCGACTCCAATGCGGGGGTTGCCACAACATTTTGCACTAAATACTCCCCCAGGCCCGTATTGGCCATTTCAACAGTGATTGTTGATGATTGGGTGGGAGGAAACGGGAGTCCTTCCTGAGTCCATTCCATGTTCGGCATTTTAGGAGTCTCCGCTTCCGTTGTGCGAGGTGTTTCTTCTGTTGATACCATTGAAATTGTGGGCAACCCCTCTTCTAGGGGCTTAGCCTCTTCCATGATCTGTTTTCCCTTGTCCTTCTATTTGGCCATGACAGGTGGCGTTGATGATGAAGGAGCAGATGATGAAGTCTCACCTGGCTGGGATTTTGCCTTGTTGGTCACCAGTGGTGCCTGCGGTATTGGACCCTGTTTAGATGGATTTAACTGGAAATCCAAATGCGTTGAAGGGAGGGTCGATTGAGGCATGAATTGTACCGCATTGCAATACTTGAAGGGCTCTAAGTCCATTGGGACTACATGTATTTCTCCTTCAAAAGCATACTTTAAGCACTGGTGAGCGATCGAAGGGACACACTTCATGTCCCTGATCCAAGGCCGCCCTAGCAGTATATTATAAGCCATCTCGCCTTCCAACACATGGCACAATGTAGGTATTGTCTTTTGTCCTACCTGGACAGGCAGAACAACTGTGCCGACTGTCGAGCATATTGCATCGTTGAAAGCTCGCAGTGTGTACGTGGAGGCTGTGATGTGAGAGGTCGGCAACTTCAAATGTTTTAAGGCTACAGTGGTAATGATGTTACTGGACGAGCCAGTATCTACCAACACTCTCTTGTACGGGATCCCGTTGACCCACGCGATAACGTGCAGGGGTGGATCTGCCATGTCATTCGATATTGTTTTGACTTCATCTTCTCTGAATGTGATGACCGGCTCCGTACATTGTTTCACATGTCCCACGAAGTTGTTGAAAGAATTTGCTTCGTGAGGTTGTAATTCGATGGCTTTTAAAATGTCCATAAGAGCTTCCCTATGGGGTGCTTGACTGTTGAATAAGCTCGTAAATGGACAGCCTAGCCGATGTGGTCCGCAAACTCTACGTGAGTTTGGTCCGTATCGTGACCTCGGGTCTAGGCGGAGGCAACTGCGTTGGGCGTTGTTGAGGCTGCGATGTTGTCGAAACTTCCCTCGTAGCTACCTCGGGGGCAACTGCTGGGTACTTTTTGTTCCTTGTCACTATGCTAATCATTCCCACAAATCCTTGCATGGGAAGATTCTATCGCACCTCGTTAATCTGGAGTGGTTTTGCCTGTGCCTCGTGGGCAGGCAAAGGGTCCTTGAATACCCCCATTTGTTGATTGTTTGGCGCTATGGGGTTGTCCACGGCCAATGTTCTATTGTCAATCAAATCTTGGATTAATTCTTTGAACTTCCAGCATCCATTCAAGTCGTGTCCTCTGCGCCTATGGAATCTACAATACAATTCCTCTCTGTATCCCCTAGGCTTAGGAGCATTAGGGTCTATATTTTGGATTTCTGGCAGAGTGACTAAATTTGCCATTGACAAGCGGTCAAATAGGGAGTCCCTGGACTCCGTGTAAGGGGTGAATTGTCGCCTAGGGCGACGCTGCTGATTCTGCTCCTGTCTTCTATTATCTCTTTCATAAGCAGGAGGCACTGCCTGGTAATTAGCCTTTTGGGGCTGCATTTCTTGCACAGGCGTGGGAACATTTATCGCAACTTGGTTGACTGCAGCGTGTTGTGGTTGCGTTGTCCCGATTTTAGTGGTTTTATTCCACTCTTTCTTTTTAGGCTTGGCGATTGCGCCTTCGCCTATTTTGATCTCTTCTATAACTCTGGCTTGCGCCAAAGCTTCTTCTAAGTTGTCGTATTGTCGCAGCAACAATAGACCAGAGATTGATTTTAAGCAACTTTTTGTGAACATCTGCGTGAGATCAGACATAGGGGGACGGTAGGGTAACTTAGAAAGCAAAGCTCTCCATCGATTCCCATATGCTGCCATTGTTTCTTCCTCAAATTGCCCGAGGCTCGCCGAGATCACTCAGTGATGCTTTATTCCTTGTGTTGAAGGCAAAGCGTTCAAGAAACGCATCTACTAATTGATCTAAGTTGCTTATGCTTGTGTTTAGGTAGTTGTGTGAACCAATCCGAGGCGGGGCCTGCGAATGTGGTTATGAACGTTCTAAGCAACAATGCGTCATTATCTTGGATGCCGAAGCATTGGCTTAGAAATCTTGTAACGTGTTCTTGTGCGTCCTCTTCACCTTTAAAGATTGCCAATTGAGGCAACTTGAAGTGCTCGGGGTAAAGAGGTGTAGGCACTGAGGGATGCACCGGATTACTACGGAGTTGACGTAATGTGGGTTTTTGATGCCCAGCAGCTTTTGTCTCCACAGACTCCAAACGCTCTAATAGCGCTTGGTATGCATCGAAAGATTTTATTTCTTCCTCTCTTGTTCGCTCCCGTTGTAAGTTATGGTAAACTGGGGGCCTATGGAGGGGTGGCCGAATGGCAATCCTCCCGCCTTGATGGGGAGTTTCAGCATATTCTATTTCTGGTTCGTACTCCTCATAAAGTTCTTGAGGAGTCTCTGGGCGAGACCTATGACCTTGATCGAGTCCTCGCTGAAGGTACCCATCATTGTTTCGGGGAGTGGCCTCCCTCTCGGGTCTGTAAGATCTCGGAGGCAAAGCTTGACGAGGTCGTGGAGACCTGTCCTGCACCAACGAATTGTGCCTCTCATATTGTTTGGCCCTTTGGATGCGAGGGGTTGGCTCCCTCTCAGGTAGTTCATAGCGTAACTCATCCGCTTCGCGTTGCATGCGCTCTCTATCCAAGCGGTGTCGGTACTCTATCTCCTGATGACTTTGTTTAAGCCACGTGATTTGGGCTTGACGGGTGGTCTGTCTAGCAACTATCGGGTCAATTTGGTCTACCCTATTTTTCTCAGGAGGTTCGAATGTTTCTCCTATGTGTTTGCCTCGAGTTTGCTGATCTAAAGTTTCAATGGGTCGCTTCCCTCTGTCGAGGTGGGCGACATGTACTCGAGGCTCTGGCCTTGATGTATGATCATGATACCTAGCAAGTGCGGAAACGCAAGGTTCCCACGCTGTTTGTTGTCCTCGAGGAATGCGATGGCTTTCCTCGTACTCTCTTTCATGGGTTTGGATGGGGCGGGCGGAGTTAGCTCGCCCTGTGTAAGGAGCCCTGCGCTCCGGATTTTGTCTTTCCATCCTGATGGGAGGTAAAGAAGGGACGCCATATCCACGTTGTCCCTCCAAATGGATAGTGTGCCTCTCTAGCGCTCCATCGCGCTGTGGCCACTCATGTCTAACCTCAGAAGGTGATTCTCTGTTTACATCAAGGTCTACATGTAGGGCGTCTTCCCGAAAGGGGCTGCTTTGAATGGGCATACCCCACCGAGGATTCTGAATCGGATTCTTTTGTAGGCCAGACCGATAAGGCGGTATGACCAAGTCCTCAGGACTGAAGCGAAGGCGACTTGTGCCTGCTTCTTGTGTACCTTTGCAGCTTCTGCCCTTGATTGGGCTTGGCTACGGGTGTACACCATTGCGTTGCTTCTATACTATCTAAGTAGATTTTTATCTCGTTTATGATGATTTTTTTTTTTTGTCTACACTAAGCAGAAATAAACACACACATGCACAAACCGTGATTATCTCTTTTAAGGATTATTGGTGTGCCCTAAACCTGGTTTAGTGCATTTTGATGTTTTGTTTTGTTTTTGTAGGTTTTGAAGAACGTTTAAATGCATTATGACGGCTCATATAACTCCCAAAATGGTAGCCCCTTCAATATACCAACCAGGCCGATATACCAACCTCTCTATATACCCGCCCTTACGAGAGGGAGACTATAGGTACGTGAGAGCAGAAGGTACGTGGTACGTAGGCGGTACGAAAGGGGGATTGTCCTGTTAATGGCACCTACCATAGAAGACTTATCCTCGCGCGCATGGGAATCACCCCAGCGACACTCGGTCAGCTTTCATCAGGATTTACGCCTAACAAGAGTTGACAATCGGGAAATGGATGCAAAGCTAAGCCAAGGTGGTGATGAACCCACCGTTGGTCTTGCTCAAGGGCTGGGGTCTTACGACCAGCTCCTTGGTTTAAAATTATTGCGTGAAGTGTGTGGGATTCATTTTATTTAACAAAAATGAAACAAGCATAAATGACTTTCCCTAATGCAATGCAGGATTAAATGAAAACAATTAAAGAAACAGAAACAGAAACAGAAAATTTAACAGAGATTATGAAAATCCCTACCTCTTCTCTGCCTGGACCGGTTGCTTCTGAATTTTTGCTCTGAAAAGTTGCAGACAGAAATTCGTCCCTCGGTGAGACGAATTACGAACAGAATTCGTCCCCCCTAGAGACGAATTTGAATTCGTCTCAGGGTCAGACGAATTTCAGTAAAGCAATCGCCACAGCCAAGGACGAATAATAGTCAGAAAACAAAAAGGTACCTGTCAAACACAAAACACAGAAATTTGATCAGTTTTTGTGATCTTAAAAACCAGGGAACAGGGTCCCACCGTGATCGCCACTGAAAGCACGAGATTTCGGGCGAAGGAAACACTAATTGCGATGCATCCAAAATCAAATACGCTTAAGTCCTAGAAATGTAAATTGCATGAAATGAAAGAAACGCATTGGAAGAGACACAAGCAAATGGAGAAAACACAGCCCTTTCATTAAACTTTCTTGATCTCTGTTACAAATATGCCTCCTCCCTTTTCAGGGGCTAGGAGCGTTAAAAGAATTTGACTACAATCGAGACTTAAGGTTCCTCTTTCCGCGTGCCCACACTTGAAATGGACGGGCCAAGATGATGCCGCCGCTGATGTCGATGAGTCTTTGAGCTCTGCTGCTCCTCCTGCGAACAAAGAAACAACGAAGATGTCAGTAGCACCTGCTGCACATAAGAAGTGTTTGTTCTCTAAAATCGCCAAAAGATGCATGCAAACATTTGTCTGAAACAGTGAGTAAAATGACTCTAAATGACCTGAAAACCTGATAGAGGAAAGAAAACATCACCAGAAGGCCACTGCCACTGAGACAATCGGCCAATATGCCTCCAACTGGAATTCGTCCCTGGGCAGGACGAATTCTGACTGCAATTCGTCCCTGGGTGGGACGAATTCTTCTGTGTTGGAAAAGCCGACCTGATGCTGCTCCAATGTCGAATCTCGAGACCTCCAAAACGCCTAAAAATAGAGGGGTTATGTAATTGGGGCCATTTTGGGACGACCCAGATGGTCGGATTCTCCCAATTTGGCCTCTATCCTCGAGAATTCGATGTCGCCACCTGCAAGTTAGTAGGACAACAAAGCGACAAAAGGCATGACAAAATCTGATCAGAATGTTATGAAATTGAAGCTATGAGCTAACCAAATAGAATAACATGAGATGCAACCTGAAACAATAATCTAGAATGCTTTTGGAATAAAACTTAGAAAGTGCGGGGGTGCCCAAGTGGGCCTCCCACCGTTGGCACTTGATCTTGGCGCCAATCCACTAGGGATGGGCCCAAAACCTCTTAGGATTGGGATGTCTACAAATTGGTGGTGTAAGGTGGTCAAATGTTGGATTTGGGTTGGATCCACGCTTCCAAAAGCCACCCAATAACCTCCCTTGCAAAAGAGATTAGTGGATGTGAGAAGGTGAATCAAAGGGAATGCAAGTGGGTGTTCAACTCGGACAGCACTTCGTTGCTTGAAATCTCCTCCAATCTGTCCTTTTGGGTGAGAAAAGTCCCACCTTTTATAGACCCATGGGGTCTCTTTTGAGAGGGAAGCACAAGTGCCATGTGTTGGTCATAGGTGCCATGTGGCAGTCATGTCTTCCCATGAGGGAGGGGAGTCCTCCATGACTTGGGCTCTCATAATTGCCCTTTGTGACAGTCTCCTAACGGCCCTTCTGTCCACCTACACACGCGTGCGAGGCAGGAGTCATCAATTGATCGTCCTGGGCTGCCACTTGGCACCATTCTTCTTTTTGCCCGTTAAACTTGGAATTCGTCCCACCCAGGGAGACGAATTCAGAATTCGTCCCTGGGTGAGACGAATTCCAGTTTGAATTCGTCCCTGGGTGGGACGGATTTGGAGCAGAGTGTCTGAATGTGCCAAATTGCCTCTTGACCTTACAAAATTGCTATGAAAGTGGTTAGGACCACTGTTTGACCTCTGAGGGCTGCCCTGGGGGCTGTGTTTGTCAAAGCGATCAGTGTTTGCAGTCACATAATCGGATTGGTGTTGTTTTGGTGTCTACACCTTGAAGCATTCAACCAACCTCTTTTGAAAATGAAACCACAAACAATCCTTTTCCCTCCAATGATATTTTAGAAATAAACCACCATAAACAATCAATAGGATAATGTTCCCATACCTTTTATGAATATGAAAAACCTATTTGTAAATCTGCCACAATCACAAAATTCTTTTACCAATATTCACAAGGGTTAGTATATCACAAAATAATCAACATTACTCCACTTTTCAATAATCATCACCAAGGCCTTTAATTGCACAACTTCCTTATCTCTCCTAAAACCACTTGTACCATAAAATAAAACAAATAAAAACATTTAATAACCTTTTCACTCCCAAAACCACTTATACCATAAAATAAAATAAATCACCATATTGCATACCTTGTCACCTCATAAAATAATTAATCCTCTTGAAAAAGAACAAGGAAAACTTCACTTTTGGAACCCCTTTGCAAAATCATAAATATCTCTTTACACACACCTTATTTATCCTTCTAAATAAGTTAGTCAAATAGCCCTCGAAATAATATTTCTGACGATATATAATATGCCCCCTTTCCAAAATAAATTGAAACATTTACATATATATATATATATATATATATATATATATATATATATATATATATATATATATATATATATTCCAACATCCATTAATTGCACATAGGTCGGTCCTCCATTAATTTAAACTTAAACTTTAAACTTTAATATCTTCATCACCGGAGGTCCTTTTTTGATGAAACAAAATTCCACCTTGGATTTTAAGAAATGCCCTTTCCACATAAGCCCACCATGGTTTTAAATAAAACCTTTTATTTTTCCTACCTTGGTTTTCATAAAAACCGTGTAAATAGCCATGATTTCCAAAATATCATAAATGCTTATTTATGAAATATTTTGGCTAACAAAACCAAATGTGATCCATGTGATATCAATGATCCATGTGACATCAATGAAAACATAAAATACATCAAATTACCTCAAATGTAAAACAATATCCCCCTTTTTCATTGATGGCAACATCTCTAATGCAAACACCACAATAACTGCAAAAACCATCTTTAATAATAAAAGCTGCTCCCCCTGACTCAATACTCTCTATAGAGGCTACTATCCCTAACTCAATACTCTCTTTGGAGGCTGCTCCCCCTAACTCAATACTCTCTTTTGAGTATGCTCCCCCTAACTCAATGCTCCCCCCTTACTCAAATCTCTCCCCCTTTGACATCAATGGCAAAAGGGACACCTATGGGCTAAAAGATATAACTCTTAAGATTAGCCCACCTCACACCCTTTTTCTTTTGAGGTGATTAATTTTGGGGTGGAAGTACTTTTACTCCCATATCACTTTATTTCTTTCCTCTATCAATTTCCTTCCATGTTTTCTGATATCCTTCTCTTGATAAATTACTTGATCTTCTTGTCTAGAACCTGTTTGACTTTCTTGCATTGAACTTGTTTGGAATTGAGTCCTACACCATATTGCAATATGCCAAAAGTTATTGCAATTAAAAAACTTGATATTGTAGCCTTTGGTTGGTGCCCATGTCCTAAAATTATTCTTGAAATAATTTCCATATCCATTCCTTTCCTAAACCCTATATTGTGTAGCTCTGTTTTCATGACCATTATAACCATAACTTCTGAATTGTGTAGCTCTAAAACCAAAACCATGTTGCTCATTTTATTTGCACTAAAAAGGTCTATGACCAATCCTGTTGCATGAGAAGCAATGTCCCTGAAAACCATACCTTCTTCCCTTGAAGTTTCTTCTAGAAAAATCAAACTTCTTTGATCCATGGATATGATCCATGGATCCTGCAATGTATAGCCCTATGTCCAAATCCATTACAAGAAAAACAATATCCTTGAAAAGCCCTTTGTTCATGCCTTGGTTCCTCATACCTTTCTTGATAATTATCCTTATGATCATATTCAACTTGTGCATTGCATTATTGAACCTTCTTTGTAGCATCTAAAACCTCTTCCTTACCTTTCTCTTCAAGAATTTCTTTTCCTTTTGAGCTTGATTCACCTATCTCAAAACAAGAACCAAACTGAATATTTGGAGCCATAGGAACTTTGGAACTTTCCTCACAAATCTTAGGTGCTTCCTTGCTTTCATATTTTAGAAATTCATTTCCTTTTGAGTGTGAATTTTCTTGGAAGTAAGATACATCCTTAAAATAAGTTTCCACTCCTTTTGTAATCTTTTCATATAATGCATCATGTCTTGTCGTTGTTACCCTTAGTTCTTCATTCATCCTCTCTTCTATCCTTTTTGCATTTTGAAGCTCTTCTTTGATATTAATGATTGTTTGAAGTAGTTCTTATCTGATTTTGACATCTGTTCGAATATTATTTTCAAGATTCTTGTATTCTTATTTTAGCCTTTTGATTTCTGATTTTTGTTTACTTGGATCCTCCTATTACTTTTCTATTACCAAAAATGAGACTTCTTTGTTTTTACTGCTACTGAAATTGTCACTAGAACTGTTGCTTTCTTTCTCAAATACACTTTCCTTGTTCTAATTTTTGTAGTATGTGCAATCATCATCTATATGCCCAAAATTTCCACATATGAAGCATTTTAGTATCCATAGACCTTTCTTGTACCTATCTACTTGCTCAATGGCTACGACAAGCTCTTTATGTATTTCTTAAATAGGCACATCCTCTTATTTAACTTCAATACTTAGGAATAGGTGTTCTTGCTTTTCTTCACTTATTCCAAAGAATGTACATTCTTCTTCATCTGACTGATCTTTATAACTGTGATCTGAACTATCACTTGCTTCTACAATGTAGTAATATTTCTTTACCTTACGAAAAATCTTCTTCTTCTCATACCTGTTTTACTTGAATTTGTCATATTTGTCATGCTTATGCTTTCCATCTTAT
This sequence comes from Wollemia nobilis, assembly GCA_028583015.1. NCBI lineage: Eukaryota > Viridiplantae > Streptophyta > Pinopsida > Araucariales > Araucariaceae > Wollemia > Wollemia nobilis. Next base: position 11,055,148 of record JAQPPZ010002907.1, on the reverse strand, counting down.
TTTCTTTTGTGACCCTATTTTTCATCATCACTAATTTCTTCATGTGGAAACTTGTATGCATAGTGACCAAGATCACCACACTTGTAGCACCTGAATTTCCTTATATATCTAAAATTCCTTGAGTCCTTATTCCTTTTGATGAAGTTAGCTTCCTCATAATTTTTTAAAACTCTATCTATTTCTAAAAATTTATCTTTCTCTTTTTCTGAAGCCTTGAAAGCATCTCTTTTATTGGAGCTTGATGCTTACTTACCCTCATCTCATAAGCTATGAGAGTACCTTGCAATTATTCCATTATTAGCTTGTTGATATCCATTGTCTTTTCTATTTCTAAAACCTTAGAATCATATTTCATGGGAAGTGATCTCAAAACCTTTTGAGTAACTTCTTATTCTTTCATCTCAAAACCTAGGCCTCTCATGGTGTTAGTAATATCATCAACTCGAAGTAAGAACTTTGCAATATCTTCAAAATCTTCCATTTTCAATTCCTCAAATATTTTTCTATGAGTTTGTAGTTTTTCCAAATTTACCTTAAAATATCCTTCATAAGTATTCCTTCACTTGGTCCACATATCATTAGTTTAAGTACATACCATGACCTTTGCAAAATATATCTTACGTAGCCCACTCAAAATACAATTCATTGTTCATGCATTTATCTCAACCAATTTCCTGGTAGTCTTATCTTCCTCAGGATCACCTTCAACCTTATACTTTTTTTCAACCATATGCCATACCTCATATCCTTGTGATACCAAGTAGTTATTCATTCTCATGCTCTATAAAGCATAATTGTTACCATCAAACAATGGAGCCTTATTTGAAGATAATCCTTTCTATGAAGCCATCTATGTTCTTTGTAGAATCTACCCTCAAGTTGTTTAGCATTTTCGAAGGAACCCACTCTGATACCAATTTATGAACACAAGATTATACTGAGAGGGGGGGTGAACAGTATAATATAACTTTTTACTTTCTTTCCAAACCAATATCAATTAATGTCCTTAATTACAATAACCAAATATAGCAGTGTGCATTAATAACTCAAATAGCAGTAGTAAGCAAGAGCACAAGTCACCACACACAATTGAGACACAAGATTTAACATGGTTCCCCCAATGTGAGGTACTCCACGAAGAAAATATTTTACTAAAACTTTATCAATCAATATCTTTGGGAATCACTCCCAATTACAATGTTTATGGATATCTATCCAAAGGAGATGTTGATCCCCTAATCTCAAGTTCATGGATCTCTTCCATAGGATAAATATTTTCCCTTCTGCTCTGGCTATGTGATATTCTATATGACTTTATCTCTTTGTTGCACTAACTTGTGGACCTCTCTCCACTTGAAGACTCCTCACTGAGATCTATCTTCAATTGTGTTGGCTGCTGGATTTCTATCCACTAAGACTTTGTCCTCTGTACTCTGTCATATACAAATATCTATCAATAGGATCACTAAGAACCTTCTCAATAGGGTCACATAGAACCTAATTAACAAGCTCACACAAAACTTGTCCAATGCTGAATAACAAGCTCACACAAAACTTGTCCAATGCTTAATAACAAGCTCACACAGAACCTGTCCAAATATGAATAACAAGCTCACACAAAACTTGTCCAAATATGCTCAAGCAAACTCATCAAGAACTTTCCCAAATTTGCTCTAGCAAGCTCACCAAGAACTTTCCCAATTCTGCTCTAGCAAGGTCACCAAGAACTTGCGCAAATATGCTCTAGCAAGCTCACCAAGAACTTGCCCAAATTGGCTCTAAAATTTGTCCATAAATCTATCCATAAAACTATCCATAAATCTCAATCAATCATGCTCAAGTAGCACTCAAATATCATCCACAAATCTATCAAGTCAAAGCTCAAATATGAACTCAACAATGAATGACAATGTACTCTTCAATGGATGACAAAAATTATCCCTAATTATCTCAACTCAACTCAACTCATAAAAGCATAAACAAAATTTTTAGAGACTCAATATGTTCTAATCTCAATATCAACTCAACTCAACTCAAATCAACTCATAGAAGCATAAAGATAATTGTTAGAGACTCAATATGTTCTAATATCAATCTCAACTCAAATCAAATCAAATCAATATCAACTCAAATCAAGTCAATATTATAGAAGCATAAAGATAATTGTTAGAGACTCAATATGTTATAATATTACTCTCAACCCAAATCAGAATAATGGTATAGTTTATTTCATAGGACTTGAACAATCACTTCACATATCACTTGACTAGGCTCAATCAACTCAACTCAACCAATCACCACAAGGGACAACTCTCTCTCACACAACCCTAGTCCAAGTATGTATCAACCAACTCAAATGTTTCCAATAATGCTCAACCACAAATATCACATAACAATGATACTCATGTTCTTTTCTAACTCAAGTTCTTTCACAACCAATGGGCTTCAACAACTATGCTTATCAAACAAGGTTTATACATAACTCTCAATTCAGAAAACCTTGAAGCATTCAACCAACCACTTTCGAAAAGGAAACCACAAACAATCCTTTTCCCTCCAATGATATTTTAGAAATAAACCACCATAAACAATCAATAGGAGAATTTTCCCATACCTTTCATGAATATGAAAAAATTTCTTTGTAAATCTGCCACAATCACAAAATTCTTTTCCCAATCTTCACAAGGGTTAGTAGATCACAAAATAATCAACATTACTCCACTTTTCAATAATCATCACCAAGGTCTTTAATTGCACAACTTCCTTATCTCTCCTAAAACCACTTGTACCATAAAATAAAATAAATCAAAACATTGCATAACATTTTCACTCCCAAAACCACTTATACCATAAAATAAAATAAATCACAATATTGCATACCTTGTCACCTCATGACAGAATTAATCTTCTTGAAAAAGAACAAGGCAAACTTCACTTTTGGAACCCATTTGCAGAATAAGAAATATCTCTTTACACACACCTTATTTCTCATTCTAAATAAGTTAGTCAAATAGCCCTCAAATAAGCTTTCTGACGATATATAATATGCCCCCTTTATAAAATAAATTGAAACCTTTACATATATATATTCCAACCTCCATTAATTGCACATAGGTCGGCCCTCCATTAATTTAAAATTAAACTTTAAACTTTAATATCTTCATCACCGGAGGTCCTTTTTCGATGAAACAAAATTCCACCTTGGCTTTTAATAAAAGCCCTTTCCACATAATCCCACCATGGTTTTAAATAAAACCTTTTATTTTGTCTACCTTGGTTTTCATAAAAACCCTATAAATAGCCATGCTTTCCAAAATATCATAAATTCTTATTTAGTAAATATTCTGGCCACCAAAACCAAATGTGATCCATGTGACATCAATGACAACATAAAATACTTCAAATTACCTCAAATGTGCAATACTTTTTGTATTCAATGTTGCATGCATATTTATGATTTCATCTTAATCCACACATGCTATTAATCAATTTTAGTTTCTTGTGTGTAGATCTAGGTATTCCAATGCATGAGGAAGGAGCTACAAGTTCGAACATGGATATGCATCACAATGGTACCAAAACCCTACTCTTCATATCGTGAGTGTGAAGAATACACTGAAAGCACACCTTGAGTTTTTAAAAGGATTATATCCTTTGGACATTGTAATAGATTGTATCAATTAAGAGCCCTCAAGGGGACATTTTGTAACCATGTATTTGACAAATGAAATAATATAAAGAGAACCCCCCATTTATTTCACTTATTTGTCATATTTATACTTACTTTAATGTCACTTTTGAATGCTTAAATAGAATGATAAATACATTTTGTTTACCTTTGCGAGGTGCACCATTTTTTTTTCTCTATAGTGGTAATCACGATGGGACCTCTGTCACATTTTATTTTTGCATGTTTTAACTATGTTTTTGTCCTTTGAATGTTGCAGGTTTTGGCCATTCTGACCTGATACGACCCCTAATTTCCTAACTGGAACACCCAGGGATGGCCACAATAGTCATCCTACCCAGGGATAACCCCCAAATTTATGGTCATCCAACCCTTGTATGGCCACAGTAGTCATCCCACCCAGGGAAAACCCCTAAATTTATAGTCATCCCACCCTGGGATGGCCACAAAATAAGGGGTTTGTAGCTCAAATTTATAGAAATAGTAGCATCTTAGGCTTGCAAGGTATGCATCCAAACCTTCACTTTGCATTAATACTGTTTAGGAAAGGTTAAATTTAGTTTTTTATGTCTTTTCCTTATTGATTGAAAGGTAGATTTCACTTTTCCTAAATTTCAAAACAACAAAAAGAAAAATAGGGAAAAGAACAGCTTAAGTATGCACTTGTATGGTCTGATTGCTTGCAACCTACCTAACGGTTAGGTTGCCATATAGGATATGCATTTTGTAGGTTCCCTTATTTGTTAAATACTTCTAAAAGTGAAAAGTTCTTTGTGTTTAGTGAAATATCATTGAGTGCTCTCTTGTTTTACTTTCTTTAAGTATAAAAGGAACCACACACACCATGTCAGATTTTAACATTAATGAGTTGGAATTTCATCCCCAACCACTAATAGAAACCAATTATGGTGGGATTTATCTCCACCTGTTGGCTTGCATTATACGAACCCTATTTTTGGCCAAAGCTAGCTCCAAGAACTATCTTAGCCATGGAAAATAACATGCACTCCTCTTCGGAGGGTGTATCACTACCCACGGTCAATATGGGTGAGGACTGGTAGGACTTGTGCTCCCTGATCGAGTATGGAATTCATATTCATACTTTGGTTGGTTTACATTACCGAAACTTTATTTTCAATTGTCGAGCTACGAGTATACATGTGAAATCCTTTAAACAAATTGAGAATTACATAAACAATCTTCAAACACGTGAAAATAGATCTCTTTGAAAAACAACAAATAAAAAACACACTAAACAGTTTAGGGAACACATATAAATATTTAAAAGAGATAAACACTTGTATTATTATGTGTTTCTATTTTTGTATGTTGAATCATTAAAATATGTAAAGGAGATAATCACGTAGGGTTTGGAACTAAGTAGTTATGGTATGCACCCATAGCCAAGCCCATTCAAGGGTTGATGTTGCAGAGAGTAGGCAAGGAGACGTAGACCATATCCAATTTGATCCTAAGGATATTATTAAACCTCCTTGGTGGCCTCCTACTCACCCAAGTTCTAAAATGTCAAATCAGAAACCTAGCCTATGCAAGACCCCTACGTGGGACACCCCTATCGATTTTGGTCCTAATCAGGGAACTTACTTTCCAAATATAGACACTTCACATGCCTTATTTTAAGAATGGAAACTGTACATTAAGGCATAAACAAATAGAGCAATGCCACACATCCACATGCTTTCTCAGTCTATCTTGCACACTTACATGCAATATCAAGACTATTCACCATGGGCAAGGCCAAATGATAAAAATATGTCCTTAAATCACCCTAATAGGTCTCAACAGTATAAGTACCAAGATGAGTATGATACTCATCACCATGGGTGAGCAAATTTTGCCCTTCCCTTACTCATTTATGAAGGAAGACCTGAGGAGAATCTTGATTATCCTTGGTCACATATATCAATGCAAGCATGATGTGCTTCTGCACCAGCTGAGTATAAAGAACATCAGTTTAGGATTGAGCCTCAAGTAAACATGACCTCCCTCAATCGATGGAAGATCATAGTGGATATTTTAGATACTCCTAAATAATATAGGCATCATATAAATAGTGCTAGGTCTCATAGATATTGCACAGTTGAGCAAATAAACCAAATAGTTAAAAGATATGTTAATCGTCAAGCTCAATTCAATCAACTTTGACTAGATAAAAAATTCTTGGATTGCTAGAATAAGTTAGAGAAACCAAGAATTGAACAACAAATTCAAGAGACCTTACAAAATAGGGTCCCTACCCCAAGTACTTATAGATAGGGGGTTCATCAGAGGTAACCTACTTTTGATCAAAATAGGATTCCTAGGCCTAACCAAATTTTACCTCCTTGACCTCCTAGGCCTAATCGAGACTTAACTTCTAGACCAAACATATATCACCTTACGCAAATATTTTTTCCTCCTTGTATACCAATTTAGAAAACACCTTACGGAGCCTACGATGATTTGGAACCAGAAGAGGAATAACTAGAAGCACCTTATGGAGGCATGGTTGATGACAATCAACCACCACACTATATGCTTGACATTCCTCACCCTCCCCCATGGGGACAAAGCAAAGAAGGGGAGATAAAATCCTCTAATGTGTATAAATCATTGCTTAAACGTATGGAAACCATAGAAAGCAAGACCTCTAGGTCAGGGATTCAAAAGCCCACTTTGTGTCAGCTTTGCAATCAACCACTTCACCCATAAATACCTTCCCCTCCATACCCAGAGCATTTCAAAATGTCCAACTTAAATAGATTCAAAGGAGAGAAATATGCATAGCAGCATGTGACTAGATTCATGAACCAATGCTTTAGTATCTAGGATAATGATGCCTTACTTTTGAGAATATTGTTTATTACCCTTTCTATCCCAGTCATAGAGTGGTACAATCAACTCCCAAGGCATAGCGTCCATAGATTTTAACAATTTGTGAATGAATTCCTGGAATGTTTCACCTTTAACACTAAGCAAAAGGTGACTTTAACAGACCTCATAGGGTTGAAGAAATATGATGATGAGTCAATCACAGATTATGGTAACAGGTGGTGAATACTTCTTGCTAAGCTACCATACCTACTACCAGTATCTAAGTTGACTCGCATGTTTTCCAAGAGTTTTTTAAAACCAATTTCATTATTGCTACAACTCCAAAAATACTAGATTCTTGAATATGCTCTAGCATAGGCTAGAACAATCGAAGAAATCAAAATTCAAGAAGGAGAAATCGCAAAACCCCGTAAGGAGTGGAATAAGAACACAAAGGGCAATCTGGAACAACCGAGTCCAGTAACAATTAATCAAGTTTCCATTAGTATTCAAGGTCCTGTGCAACCAATGCCACCTTAGAAGGTAAACTATAAGGTCCAACCTCCTCTTACAAGTTATAGTAACAGCACTAGCAAATTAAGGATAAAACCAACAATGTCACCCTAAGCGATAATTCACGCCCTTGACTGAGTCTATGGATTTCCTATTTTATAATCTATGTGCGACCAAATCAATTACTCTACTTGAGTTCTGGTCTATAGATTTGAGTACGGGTAAACCAAAGTCTATGGGATGTTATGAAGACCTATATTGTAGGTACCATAGGAAGAATGGGCATGACTTGTAAATGTGCTACGGATTCAAAACCTAGTACAAGACATGATCAAGAGGAATGACCTTCAAGTTGATAACCCTCTTGCAATAAGTAATCAACAAATGGGTATATTTAAATACCCATTGCCCACTCACAAGGTGAAATAAAATTAGGAAAAATAGGTAAATGAGGTCCATACAACACCCCCTCAACAAGGGTTCGTCAATATGACTAGAATCATTATAAGAAATATGCGTTATCCAAATCAAGTTGCACCACCTACAACTTCAAACAATATTCCCTCAACATCACAAACTCCACCACCTCTAGTACAAAGTCTTCCAACTTGTCTATTGGTCACCATAAATAGTAAGCTTTCTCAAATATTACGAACAACATCATCCCGAATCTCTATCTATGAGCTTATTCAATAGTCTCCACCTCATTGATAAGCTCTTATGGATATCCTTAAGTTGATTGAACTACAATCCCAGGATTCTAACTCCTTTATCAATTTTGTGGGCCACATTCAGCAATGTAAAGAGCCAGTAATCACATTTCATGAACATGAAATCAAACCAATATCAAATGACATGGTTGATCCTTCCTTACACATCATTGCATGTGTATATTGAACACCTTACAAAATATTTTTGATTGACACTGATTCTTCAAGAAATATCATCACCACAAATGCTCTCAAGCATCTAGGTCTTCCAGCATCCCATATTGTTACATCCACATATATCCTCAGAGCATTCAGTGATACTATATGCTCAATGGTGGGCACTATAGTCTTACCTATTTAGGTGAGATGCAAAACCATACCAATATTTTTCCATGTATTAGAGGGTGTAATGGATTATAACATCTTACTGGGTAGACCCTAGATTAGGGACATGAAGTGTGTGCCATCCATAGCTCACCAATATTTGAAGTACACTCATGAAGGGAAAGTACATGTTGTCTCTACAGACCTTGAACCCTTTAAATACTGTAACTTGGTGCAACATATACTTTAGTCAACCTTACCATCAATTCATGTGGACTTCCAACCAAATACATCCATTCAAGGTCTAACTCCTTCACCATCACATTCCATTGATCCATTATCATCTTCTTCTATACCATCCTCATCATTGGCACCTTTAGATACACCTTCATCATTATCAAATCCTTGGTATAGGAACATGTCAAAAGGGCCTATTGACGAGATCCCTCCAATCATTTCTACCATTTCTACGAAAGATATTCCTAGTCTAGCAGATGAGAAACCATCTCCTAAGGTAAAAATTGAGTCATATCAAACCTAGCTTTCATCTCCTACATCCTCGCCATCGCAAGTCACAGCCCATCTGGTTACTACGAGTTTAGGAGAGTACCTAGTGAGGAATATCACAATAGTTCCAACCATTAATACAATACAAAATATGGGATGACCTCATCCTCCAATAGGTACCATCGTACCTCTAGGTATACCTCCCAATAAAACAAATTTCATATATGGGGGTATTGAGTATGGCACAGAATAATCTCCTCAACAAGAAGAGGATTAAAAAATCTTTTTTGATGACATCAATTATATGTCCAATCCTGACTATGCCATGCAATATCTCCATTGTTGACATTGGCATGGCTATGGTTTGGGGTTGTACGAACAAGGTACTCGCATTCCTTCCAACTGTAATATCAATTACCATATGATAAATTTAGGTTAGAACACAACAAAACTATGCCTCACGATGTTCTCATAGAAAGTTTAGAGCGCCTAGGTTTGAACTAAAGGTATGACCTTGCACGCGATCCTTATGCTAATCCTAATCATATCCCCTATTTGGGGGATTATTTTCCCACCAATATGATATATCAAGGTATATCTCATGATTTCACCTAATCCTATGAAGAGGGTGAAGGTTCACATACTCACCGTTCTGACAATTTGGAAGAAGATCAAGGTTCCCATTATGAATGAATAACTGGTGATGAATCGTATTACGATGTAGCACCTATTAACTTCCCTAGTTCAGATGAGTAATAAAAATAGGTCATACCATTGGATGACAAATAAGAATTCTATCTACATATGTTCCCATTACAACATCCCATCTGGTGAATTTTTTTGCAACTCGAGGAGCAAGCTCATCGCATTCCACATAGACCACCTATGGTCATTACACCTCCACCACAACCACCCTTGTGAGTCTTGCGACAACCTCTTGTCACTAGATCCAATCGCCCATCCAATGGAGATCATCCATCAATTAATATGATTTCCATAGATCTTACTGCACCCTTGCATGATCCGAATAACCCATTAATGTCATTGCACCTTGATATTGAGGTAATTGACTATGATTGGGGATATTCTCCCCCATCTCCATCAGAGTATTGGCCTTGTGATGAAATGGTACAACCTTTTCATTTTTCTCCAAGATATACTCAAAATGTCTTTCATGCTAAGTTTGAGCCTAATTTTCCAATTTATGAAATAAACCCATTTGATGACATTCATTTGATCCCTACTTCACATCAGTTGGAAGATGGATCTCATATATCAATTGAGTCAAAAATTAATAGAGATATTGACATAGATCCTAAAAATCTCTAATTCATCAAATTAGGGGAAAGCTTATCCTTTACTGAGCAAGTTGATTATACAGATCTTCTAAAATAGAAGAAGGGAGATTTTGCATGGTCTTATAAAGACATGCTAGGACTAAATCTAAATTTAGTCATGCATAATATTGTGATTGAACCAAATGCAAAACCAATTAAGTAAAAGTAGCACAAAATGCATCCAATATTAGCCTTAATGGTGAAATACGGATTGCAAAAATAGTTCGATGCCAACTTCATTATATCACTTGATTATCCACCATGGGTTTCCAATATGGTACCTATCAAAAAATCTAATGGAAGGATTCACATTTGCATCGATTTCTGAGATTTAAATAAATAAAGTCCTAAGGATGAATTCCATTTGCCAAACATTAATGCACTAGTGGACGCCATAATATTCCATGAGATGTTATCCCTAATGGACGAGTTCTCTAGATGCAATCAAATTTATATTAATCCATAGGACCAACTCAAAATGACATTCACAATACCTTGGGGGACATTTTGTTATAAGGTCATGCCTTTTGGCCTAAAAAACACTAGCGTTACCTACCAGTGAGCTATGAATTACATATTCCATGACTACATGTATAAATTTTATAAGATTACATAGATGACTTATTGGCTAAATATTTACTTCAACATGAGCACATTGATGTATTGTGCAAAGTCCTCGATTGCCTCATTGAGCACAATGTTAGACTAAATCCCAAGAATTACGTCTTCGACATCACATCTGGAAAAATATTATGATTTATAGTCTCTAAATGAGGCATGGATGTTGATCCAAATAAAGTCAAGGTAATCCTTGAAATGCCTCCATCCCTGTTATCAAGCAGTTGCGTAGTCTGCAAGGAAAGGTCACATCCATCAAGTGCTTCATCATGCAATTGTTGGATAAGTGTCGACCTATGAACAAATTGTTACACAAGGGGGTCACATTTAATTGGAATGACGAGTGTCAAGATGCCTTTGATGAGATTAAACAATATTTGCCTTTGCCACCAGTATTGGCTACTCCCCGACTAGGAGTGCCATTATATTTATACATCTCAACTACTAAGCTTGCGTTGGGCATCATGTTGACCCAAAATAAATAATTGTACAAAGAATAGGCTACTTACTATATTAGTCACACCCTGGTAAGTTACAAAATAAATTATGCATATATTGAGAAGTTATGCTTAGTAGTGGTTTTTACCACTAAAAAGCTATGTCATTATATGCTCAATCATACCACGTATGTAGTATCAAAATAGTAATTGAGTATGCCAATCACAAAGATTGGCATACTCAATTACCTCTTGCTCTTTGGGCCTATCACACTTGTATTCGGACACCCATTGGGGAAACTTCATTTTCACTAGTGTATGGTGATGAGGTCATCATGCCTTTAGAGCTAGAAATTCTATCACTATGCATATCCATGTAAGAGTTCATATATGATGACACTGCATGGTAGTCTCACCTGGACCAATTAAATTTACTTGATGAATGATGCATTAATGCTCTTGAGCACCTATGTGTTTATCAAGAGCGACTTAAGACAACCTATAACATGAAAGTCCATCCTAGAGACTTTTAGGTTGGTGATATTTTTCTAAAATAGAACCAACAAAACTCTAACTTAACATCCCATCTGCGAGACAAATTTATGATAAACTGATTAGGTCCATACATTATCACTAGTTATATTGGATTTGGAACTTATCACCTGGCTTCCATTTAAGTATTTGAGGAGCCTAAACCCTTGAACATCCTTCACCTGCAACATTTTCATGCTTAAAGCACCACACCCTATGAAAAAGCTCCAAAAGTATCTATAAACCCTTTGGTCACCCAAAAAGCTCCAAAGGCATCTATAAACCCTTTGGTCACCCAAAAAGCCCCAAAGGTATCCATAAACCCTTTGGTCACCCAAAAAAATCCCAAATTTATCCATAAAACCTTTGGTCACCCAAAATTTCTGAAAGGTATCCATAAACCCTTTGGTCACCCAAAAAGCTCCAAAGGTACCTATAAACCCTTTAGTTACCAAAAATCCCCAAAGGTATCCATAAACCCTTTGGTCACCCAAAAATCCCTAAAGGTACCTATAAACCCTTTTGTCACCTAAAAATCTCCAAAGGTACCTTTAAATCCTTTGGTCAACCAAAAAGGTCCAAAGGTATCTATAAACCCTTTGGTCACCCAAAAAGGTCCAAAGGTACCTATAAACCCTTTGGTCACCCAAAAATATCAAAGGTACATATAAACCCTTTCATCACCCAAAAATATCGAAATGTGCCTATAAACCCTTTAATCACCCAAAAAGCTCCAAATGTACCTATAAACCCTTTGGTCACCCAAAAAGCTCCAAAGGTACCCATAAATCCTTTGATCACCCAAAAAGCTCCAAAGGTACCATAAATCCTTTGGTCACCCAAAAAGCTGTAAAGATACCCATAAATCCTTTGATCACCCAAAAATCCCCAAAGGTATCGATAAATCCTTTGGTCACCCAAAAAGCCCCAAAGGTACCCATAAATCCTTTGGTTGCCTAAAAAGCCCCAAAGGTATCTATAAACCCTTTGGTCACCCAAAAAGCTCCAAAAGTATCTATAAAACCTTTGGTCACAAAAAAATCCCCAAATGTATCTATAAATCCTTTGGTCACCCAAAAAGCCCCAAAGGTACCCATAAATCCTTTGGTCACCCAAAAATCCCCAAAGGTACTTATAAATCCTTTGGTCACCCAAAAAGCCCCAAAGGTACCTATAAAACCTTTGGTCATCCAAAAATCCCCAAAGGTATTTATAAATCCTTTGGTCACCCAAAAAGCCCCAAAGGTACCCATAAATCCTTTGGTCACTCAAAAAGGCCCAAAGGTATCTATAAACACTTTGGTCACCCAAAAAATCCAAAAGGTACCCATAAATATTTTGGTCACCTAAAAGGCCCCAAAGGTACGTATAAATCCTTCGGTCACCCAAAAAGCCCCAAAGGTACCTATAAACCTTTTGGTCACCCAAAAAGTCCCAAAGGTATCTATAAACTCTTTGGTCACCCAAAAAGCCCCAATGGCATCCACTAAGCCCATTGGTCATATATATATATATATATATATATATATATATATATATATATATATATATATATTATAATACAAAAATACCATTAAAATAATACAAATACAAAAATATTGCATTGCATTACATTTCATATCATTTCATTATACAATCACTTGCATTAAGCATACCCATCATTGCATTTTTCTTTCTAGAGTTGATCATACATGTCTAGAACTAGGCCTGTCCACTAGCCATCCTTCAAAATCAACTTTTTCAAAGTCATTATTCACACCCATCTACATTACAATTATCATTTCCATCCACATTTTCCACATTTTGTATTTGTGTTTGTTTACCTTCATCTAGTAATTTGTTTTAAGGCATCTTTAGGATTTTTGGTCACTCAGTCGTCCCTAGTTTTCTTTATATATTTTGTAAAAGCCTATCCTAATTTTTAGAAGGTAGATTCAAGATTTAATTGTGCCTTGTATACATCATAATCCCAATATAGTTTCACATTAATAAATCCAAGTTTTGCACAAGAAAAAATGAAACCTACAAAGTGATCCTTGTTACCTTAAGTGAAAAGTTTACCTTGCTCATCCCCCTATGCGAATGGTTAAAAAATACTGAGAATTGACAAAAGGACAAGCTCCTATCTACCCAAAGCAATAAAAATCCCTTACCCCATGATAAATCTGGGCAAGTATCCAAATAGCAACAAGAGAAAAAGAAAAATAAAAAATTGTTTTCACCACTATCAAAAGCACAAAGCAATATAAATAGTGGTTCTCACCACTACCAAAATCCTTCTCACCAAACAAAAATGAGCAAATCCCTAAAGCAATTCAAAAATAAAAGAAAATAAGGGAGTACTAAAATTGAATCCTTGGAATTCTCAGCATTTGGCATCCATAAGGTGATCCTGATTACAGGTTGGGTAGCATCAAGCCTTCCTAGAAATGGTAGTATCCTTACACATGATGATATTTTTCTCATTAGTGACCTTATTTTGTATAGACCAATGTTTGCATACATATGAGCTAGCTTTTGCTAGCCTGTATTGCCTAGTCGTCTAATCCAACTATGTACAAAACTCAGAATAATGACACTCACAAGGTGATATTCAATATAGATGGGCTGCATAAATCATGTTTGGTACTGGGGTAATTTTATGCATTATTATAACAAAGAACTCACATGCACATACATGGATATTAACTATCTTGGTCATTTTAGCACATTTATACCTTGCCAAAAAGTCTTGTATGGTCAATATATAACTTTTTACTAGTTCACTAGAGTGTTTGAGTCTCATGAAAACTTGAAGGACATTCTATAACATCTTACTATTCATTCCATGACATACCATTTTATCACATGTTTTTCAGTTCAATTTTGAACAATCCATTACATAGTATTATGATAACGTTAAAATGAATCAATGAATTATTTACGGTCTATGGTTCTAGCATCTAGTGTGTCAAATAGTATTCATAATTCATCATACAGATTAACAAATTATATATTTCATTATGCATACACACATGTATATATCATTAACTTACATAATATTAAAATACATGCATCTATGATAAGCATCCATAAATGCACCATTAAACCAATAAGCAGACATAAATGCACATATTTGCTCACCACTAGGAGCTTCATAAAGGATAATTAAGCATATCTACCAGTCTAAAATATTCAAAAATCATCAACTATAAAAATAAAATAAAGCAAAATATCAAGTGTACTTCGTATTAAGTTATTTACCCTATAAACTTGGCAGTTGCAACAACTTGTGCTCTATGTAATCCGACAGGATGAGTAAATTACCATAAGGTTATTTGATCAAATTATTCATCGTCGAACTAAAATGTCTTCACTTCAATCCCAAATAAAGCCATTGTAGTCATACTGATCCATGGAAATAAAGTATCAATTTCCTTTCTTCCATGAAATATCATCAACAACACAAAAAAAGAGAAGAAAAAGCAAAAAAAATGGCCTAAAAAACACCAAAAATAGGTCAAAATTGATAAAATTCACAAAGGATCAAGATCGAACCATAATTTTTCATGGATGAATGTAAAATTATCTACTTAAATATCTAAGAAGGCCATTGCGGTTGGACCTCTCCACAATAATGAGGTATTCCACTCTTTTCTTCCATGAAATATCAACAAAACCATCAAAATCCTAGTAAAATTGATAAATTTTACAATGGGTAAAGCTGAAGGAACCCTAATCAAGTCATATTGGTCAAGTGACTCATAACTTTCATCATTGGTCATGCCCTCATCGACTCATCGCTTGAGGGGGTAGTCATAATAATGAATTCATAATCAAAATCAACATTTAAACACTCAAAAGTGCAACCTGCATACATTTAAAAGAATCATTGCCAAAGATAAATTTCAAGCCTATGTTGGGTAAATAATTCAACACCAATTCAACAAAACAAAGTCTTGGTATCATTGAAGCCTCGGGACATGTATCCTTAATAGGCCAAATAAGGAACTAATACCAAGTATACCCTAAGCCCCTAAGACTATCATGGTGGTTTGGCTGAAAGGTATACCAAAATCAATCCTTCAATTATGTCAAAAGCAAGGATTCCAATAATGTATGTTTATTCCATGATAAAGGCATCTAAATTTTGTTAGGTTACTGAATAACCTTAATCATTTTATAGTTAGTCATCTATTTTTTCTCTGCACTTTATTTCACACAACACATCCCAAAAATAGGCATCTGTAGACACTAAAATCATGTCAATCTGATTAGACTGCAATGATGCACTCTTATCGACACCATATGGCCCCATTGGGCAACCCTCAAGTGTTAAATAGTGGTCCTAACCACTTTTGGGAAGGTTTAACCCAATTTTAGGAAGTTTTTGGGCCATGTAGACATGGTTGTCCCACCCTAGGATAGCCACAGTTCATGGCTATCCCACCCAGGTATGGCCACCAACAACCATCCTTAGGTGGGATGGCCATGACCTAGGCCCCTAAAAAAATCAAGGTTAGGACAAATGGTAATAAAATTTTGCTATTTATCCCACCCACTGATCTATGATATATTGAGGGCCTACCAAAGCCATCACAACCTATAAATTGGAGGACCAAATTGGATGTTTCTTCCACCCAACTCATGGCAAGGGTTTTGAAAAGTGGTGGCACATGCCTTGCATGCCCCAACTTTCCCCTTTGACCTTGTGCCCCTCTTAAGCTATAAATTGGAGTCATTTCACCAACTTTCAGAGAAAGGTCTTTGTAATAATTTTCCATGAAGTGTGATCGAGATTTAATCTCCTCTTTTACCCACGTATTTACCCTTGGAATCTTCATCAATCGAAGGAGTTTCCAAGACATATCCAAATATGAAAATCCACTCCAAAACACATCTATTTTTGTGATTTAGATTACCAAATTTGACGACAACACCCCAAGGAGTATTTTAGACCAGATCCGAGAGGAATTGGTGGCAAAAACTACCAGGTTTGGTGGTCATACCCCCTTGGGATGGTTAAAAATACCAATTGGAACACCAAGGTATGACCATGAATCTACACATAATTTTGGATCAATTTTAGTTTAGATCCTTTCTAAATTATTTTACATACATCATACTAGAATTTGGTGATATTTGGAGCAATTTTGGACCTTCAATTAGGGTTTTTGTGATGACAGTCCCAATTGGAACACCTAGGGATGGCCATGGGTTATGCTTATAATTTCATTTTAATTTTTGTATAAATCATTCCTAAAGTAGACAATATGCATTATGCTAAGTTTTGGTTCAATTTGGAATAGTTTTGTAACATCTATTACACTTTTTATATTCAATGTTGCATGCATCTTTATGATTTCATCTTCATTCACACACTATTAATTAATTTTAATTTCTTATGTGTAGATCCAGTTATTCCAGTGCATGAGGAAGGAGCTACAAGTTTGAATATGGATAGATCATCGTAGCGGTAGCAAAAGCCCGCTCTTCAAATCATGAGTGCGAGGAAGACACTAAAAGCATGCCTTGAGTTTTTGAAAGGATTAGATCCTTTGGACATTGTAATGGATTGTATCAATTAAGAGCCCTCAAGGGGACGTTTTGTAACCATGTATTTGAAAAATGAAATAATATAAAGATAACCCCCATTTCTTTCACTTATTTGTCATCTTTATGCTTACTTTAATGTCACTTTTGAATGCTTAAATAGAACAATAGATGCATTTCATTTTCCTTTACGAGGTGCGCCATTTTTTCCACTCTACACCTTGCGATAGAATATTCTTTATTTTTGTAAATGTTTGGAGATATTTTCAAAACTTATTCATCCATCTAATCAAAAATATATATACCCATAGATTTCTTTATATGAAACCTCTATCAATTATAAACTAGTTTTATTTTTGTCACAAGCTTATTGACACACATGCACACACATGAAAGAACAATGAATCCACAAACTCACCACACATACACACATATGAAAGAATAATAAATCCATAAAAATAACCTTTCTTCATTGTAATGTTTCATACACTAGTAGATATGCTTTGTGAAGAAGCCAATGTCAATGGAAATACACCCTTAAAAAAATCCTATGGCATATGGGAAGAAACCATTTTTAAAAATAATTTATAAGTTCACATAGATAAAATAAGCCTAGATATGATTATGAATCGAAAAAATATTAGAAATAGTATATGATATAATTAAATATGCACAATTCCATTGTAATAATTCTAGATTTGAATTGCATTTGCATTTTACTAGCTATAGGTAACTTTCCATTTATTATTTGATAAGAACTAAGCAAGTAAGGTAGAGTAGGTTTTAATATAGTGATAAGATTTAATATTGAGTATTTAAGTATTCATCCATATAGGCATGTTGTAAAGGTAACTATCTATATAGGCTTATCATAACATATTATTATGAGATTTCAAAATATTTACAATAAATTATCTAAATTTATTTTATTTTATTTTGTCATCAAGAATTTTGTAAGGAATTTGGGTTATGTTATTATTGAAATTTAAAACCAAGGTTTAATGTTAAGTATCTACATACATAAATATAAAATTGAAATAATATATGTTCAAAGATATTAATAGAGTAGTAGGACATAAACAAATAAATTTAATATCGAGGTACTTTCATTAACATAGGCTCATTATAAAATAACACGTATATATAGGTCTATATTAAATGTTATTAGATTGTGAAAGACAGAGTAAATTATTTAAATTTAAGAAATTAGAATTCTTGATTATAAGGATTCTTCTAAGGAATAAGGAATGTTATTCTCAAAATTTAAGAAATCAAATTTTAATATTAATAACTAAAGTTTAACATTAATAACTAAGTTTTTTTTATTATTATTTGGATATATGGGATTGAAATGGGTCCACACATATTACATCATAAAAACAACAATATTTGAATTTTTTTTTTTTTTTTTGGATAATTATGCATGTATTTCTTGGCAAAATTCAAACCTAGTTTTTCTATACAATAGAAGGTTATCTCAATTGCCCTTGGTGTGTAAAGGTATATATCATCTCTTTTCATTCCTTTTTAATTTTTTTTCATTTTCTTGTTTTTGCATCTATGTTAGGATCATCTAGTCCTTAATTGGGTCATAAACATATTTGCTCTTCAATTAATGTTTAACTTATTTAAATATATAATAAGTGTTAATACAACATTGTTATTTTTTATTACTACAGTGCTAAGGGCTTTGGCCTCTCTTTGAGAGGTCCAAAGTTCAAATTCCACTTAGTATGAGGGGACTGAGACCCCTCATAAAAACTTGTGTAAACTTATTAAAATCAAGTGACATTAGCTCAACTGGTTAGATTCCTTAATATTTAAAGAGCATACCAAGGTTTGAATATTGCCAAGTGATACATAAATAATATCCAAGCTTTTTTGTAATACCACTATGTGGAGATGATGTAATATGTATAGAGCCCGTTTCAATCCCATATAGCCAATTGAACTTAAATATTATTAATTTTTTAGATTTACAAGTCTAGTAATAATTATAATATTTACAAAATATTTAATGTATTATCTTATTTTTATAATTTTCAAAGATAAAATAAAATATTATTTAACCTTAATTTTAATTTTTTATTTTTTATTTGATTATTGTGAGAAACCCCTTAATTTTAAACTATGATTGAAGATAAACTATATCATTATTCTAAAATCTATTATAAATAATATATTTTATTTACTTATAGTGGTAGCACCATGATTTGACGCTACTATCGGAGACAATGACCTTGTGATCATTTTTGAAAAAGGAGGTAATACAACTTGACCCTAGGACTAGTTGTTCAAAAAGGAAAAGTAGTTGATTCCTCTATATATAATTTACGTATTTATTTATTTTTGTTGAAAACTTATATACTTATATATATATATATATATATATATATATATATATATATATATATATATATATATATATATATATAATAAATAAGTCGAGGCACATGGGGTCACCCTCCCCATGTTGGGCTCCACTAAAAGAACCTAATGCCTTTACCATTGTTATAAATAATATATTTTTAAAAATTGCACATAATAAACTAAATATTTTGAAAGATTTATTAAAATTTATTTACTTATTTATCAGATTTATTAAATTGTACTTTATTAAATATAGTACAATAAAAGCATTTCTCATATTTTATTAAATGAAATATTTTATTTGTTGTTATATTAAATTAAGGAGGGAAAACAAACATTTCTCATCTTTTATTAAATGATTTTTGGGGGGGGCTTAATAGGAGATTTGGTTACAACCACATTATTTTTAGTAGTTGAAGTGGAGGGTTCAAACCATAGGGATTGCATTCACCAAACCTATTCCACCTTGTTGTTTTATAGCCCGACATGAAATGGACCACAAGGTTCTTAGGATTCGTAATATCGTTATTTTATAGCCCAGCCTGAAATGGACCACCGGGTCCTCAGGATTCATACCATCATCGTCAGAATCTAATCCTTTGCAATAGGCTTACCTAAGGTTTATTAAATGAAATATTTTACTTGTTGCTATATTAAATTAAGAAGTGAAAACAATTTCAAAACATTACACTTTAAAAAGGTGTATGCTTAAAAACTTATATGAAATTTCATTCCTAACAATAGCAAAATCTAAAGTACCGGTGGATTGGTATGTTTTGATGCTTATTAAGAGGATATTCAAGTTCAAATTTTGGAGGTATGTCTACTTGAGGTAAAGGTAGTACAATGTCTTCTGTTGATTGCCCCTAACAATCAAGTCACTAAAAACAAGGCGAAGTAAGGATTATAGAGAGCTCCAAAAATTTGAACCTCGATCTAATAGTAAAAAATAAAGGGATGTGAGTATATATATAAATAAATATAAGTTTAAGGGAGCAGCACAAAGGTTTGGGCTCTGTTTTTTTTTTTTCAGGAAGTCCAAGGTTCAAACCGTGGCGTGGGCAAGTGTGTGGGGGGGGTGGGTGTGTGTTAAACCCTATTCATAAGCATAGCTCTCAACCTTACCCTATTCATAAGCATAGCTCTCAACCTTATGGGGGCCATGATTAAGCGGAGACTGCTCAGCCCTGTAAAATTTCTCAAACTAACCAAATCAAAAAATAAAAAATAAATATATAAATAAATAAATTTGCTATATATATAATAAAAATAGCAAAAACGAGAGAGGTCATCATAGACAAAAACAGTTCGAAAGGCAAAGTGGTCTTGCACTTTCAAAAACAAATAATACTATTATTATTAAATTCAACTTCAATGCCAGATCTACGGCAATCGAAGAACCTTTCCCCTCAGATTACTGATCACGTGAACTTTGTGAGAATTCTCAAAGCTACACATTCCGAGGTCCTTAGAACATGGATTGCAGCAAAATGCAACAGAGGTCAATTGCATATATATTTATTCGCAATTTGCAGCAGGATCTCAGCAAGACGTTCAGATTTGGAAAAGAATGCACAGTGATCGGATCTTTCTATCTCATATACAATATCATATGCATATATATTTATTCGCAATTTGGAGCAGGATCTCAGCAAGACGCTCTGATTTGGAGAAGAATGCACAGCTTCTATCTCATATACCATTTGGCGAGAGGCTGGCTGTAGTCTTCTAACGTTAAAATGTGATCGGCATCGCGAGGGTCGATTCCTCCACCGCCCATGTCCAGGGATGATACACGAACTTCTGTGACCATATTTAACGAGGAGATGATTTGTAAGATTGTACCAGCACCACCCTCCATATCCTGCTCCATGAACCAACACAAAATGCCTTCTTAAACTACTTCTTGCTTTGCTTTCCACCTTCATCTTGGAATGAAAATCCATATCTTCACTTAGCGTGACGTCAAGGAGAGGCTCTCGCGATGAAGGAAGAACATGGAGGACGCCCATATTTATAGGGTTGGGCTTACCTATCACTATTCATAAGTCAAATTTTAAGTGCGACGAGATTAAAATATATGTAGAAGCTTATCCAAAAGAAGGTTGCGAATGTAGACTAAAATATATGCAAAAGCTTATCCAAAACAAGGTTGGGGATGTAAATTAAAATATATGTAAAAGCAGGGGATGTTAGGCAAACTGGGTTTTAGAATGATAAAAAAAAATCTTTACCGTTGATGTTGTTATATTGATTTACATATTTTAAAATTTAAAAGAAATTGTTAAATGTTAGGTCTTTTGTAATTTTTATTCAAGCAGGGACAGTGGTTATGGTAGTTTGATTCCCTTGTATATAAAATAAAACTTAAAAAAAAATATTAAAGTTTTTCCTTCTCCAATTATAACAAGTTGAAAACTACCCTATAACATTTTTATTCACTTTTAATTAATAATATATATATATAGCTTCTTTTCTTTTCATTCCCAGGTAATGGCCTACACAAAGCCATTCCTGGGTTTGTTGTTAAGAGGTCAATATTTAACTCCATCAGAGGGAGTTCGACGTAGAAACTGTCGTATTTTTGTCTGACAACTTTCTTTGCGTTATTATAAAAACAGGGTCAAAGTGATACATTTTTTAATGGACTTTGGCCCGTAGAACTTGATAATCATGGCAAGAAAAAGGCTGGCAAGTTATGGTCAATTTTGAACCATTATTGTTGGGTTCCTATACTTTAATTTTGTCATAGTTTGACCATACAAAATCCTTATAATGTATTGGCTTGTAGGTGTTCGTACACTGTTTAATAGTTAATTGAGTTCCTATTGTCATTACATACATAATGGTATTCGCACTATAGTGCTTGAGTGAATATTGGTGGCAATATTATATTAGTGGCAATATTGATATTTATAAAATTGATTGATGCGTGACATTAATGGTTAGAAAGATGATCATTTTGTGTAAATTTTTGGTGGCTATAAAATTTTAGGGTTAGAAAATATGACTTATTCATTTAAACTTTAATGGATGAAAAATATGATTAATATGTCTTAACTTAGTTGGTTGCAAAATTAATTTGTCTCTTGTAAATTTAACGTGTGTCTTGTTCAAACACTACAAAGAAATATTTTATTAGAAAGGTTTACATGAATATCTAGTGGTTGAAAGCGAATATAATAAGCTAAATAGTTATAATATTAGTTGAAAATTGAGTGTATAAATGAAAGTCTACATCATTTAGTCAAATTTTGATTTTTTATTTGATTTCATCCCTATATTTATGATGGAAAAAATGCATTAGTAATATACATGTAAATAAATATGTTGCTTAAAAGAAAATTGTTGTATTCAATGAAATAATGAAATATAGAATTGATAGAGAGAATGATTTGTAAACAAACTAGTACATGAATGAATATAATATGCCCGGTTGCATGCAAAATGTAAGGCTATTATATATTCATAGTACTTACATCACTATAGTGCAAGTTGGTTGCTACACTAAATATTAGATCTAATATGAGTATATATTCATTATAGTCATGGAAGTATGCACAAATGTATTGAACATATTGATCTCTCTAGCTACATTAGCTCTAAATATTTTTAACCTTGTAAAAGATCAAAACTCTGTAATGTAAATTTGACACAATGATATTTAGTACAATTTACTTGGTTGGGTGGTAATGCACTTAGATTATGCCTTCTCTCCCCGAGGCAATAACTCATGCAACTGAACAAGAATATAAATAAGTGAAATCTTGAATTTGATTGATTGAGATGGAATATAGAAACAATTTTATATTTGATATGGAAGTTATAATGTAATTATTGTTAAAGTGTCATCTCAAGATTGTAAATTATATTCCTCTTTCTATGATAGCTACCTTATTCAGATATTTTTATACAAATTAATTCTATCTCAATAGAAAATCTAACAATAAATACTCCTATTACAATAGAATTTATTATTTAAGTTGTTAAGTTTATTTTTTGTAGTATTCATACCAAGACTTTTATAGAATGAAATATAGTTTAGGACAACAATTAGTTGATACTTGTTGTTATGATTGTGTTTTTCAAATAAAACTAATCACTTGGTTAATTTACTTATGCTTGTACCTTTTTTGTATTAAAAGTAAAAACTTGTTTAAGAGAGCATCCTTGAAACTAGAAACATATGAGATTGTAACAAAAAAGAATTAGAATTAATCTCTTTCTAAATTTTAGTGTTTATATTCCAATAAATTATACTTCTTTACAAAGTTGGTAATAGTTAATTATTTATATGATTATATAGGAAACAAACACAATTCAATTATGATAAATGATATAATAAACTTAGTTGTTGAGGTTATGTATGAAATAAAACTAAAATCTATAGTAGAATAAATATCCTATTTGTTGGAGGAGTTACCTTGTGTTGAGTAGATCATTACATAGACAAGGGTAAATATAAGATAACTTGAAAATTACTTTGGGAACCATAAATGTTTGCAAAGTATGGAGGATAATCATCTAGTCCTAAAAAGAGGGAAACTTTCTTGGATGGATGATAGGATGAATTCCATAATCATGTTATAATTTAGAATTGTATGGTTTTATGGGAATCACACAATATGAAATAATTAAATCAATAAAACTTAATTGGGATGATTTGATGTTTTAAATAACAAAAAAACTAGAGTTATTTATTTAAGTTGGCATAGGGATATTGTTATAGTATAAATATTCTATATACCATCTTACCATATCATAAACACAATCACATGAAGACCACAAAGCATCAATATAATCATATCAATGACATACACATTTGAAGATAACATGATAATACATAAACATAGGAAGCATATAGGGCATTGCATTCAAGTTACTATCATCTTCATACTAGGATCGATATATGAATAACATCCATATTTAAAGAAGTTAGGTTTACTTTGACAATATCTAAATTAGGAATCCCTCTTCATAAAGATCATACTTTATCCAATATAAATTATAGAAATAACATTGAGTAGCACATTCACATACATTTGAGCTTCAAACATCCACATTGGGTCAAGGTGGAACACATAAAAATATCAATATATATCTATCTATCTATATATCTATCTAGATATATATATATATATATATATATATATATATATATATATATATATATATATATATATATATATATACCATATTTGGATAATTTATTTGATATAAATCCCTCATCAATCCTCAAATAAGTCGCACTTGCTCTAGCATTCATTTACATGAGGCTCCTCATTCCTCTCCTACATCTAATATGGAGAAGCTATCACTTGGATTTATGCCTACATATACTAACCCTAGGATACCCTTCAATTTGATCCTATTTTTAAAATTAATACATATATTATAGAATGGTATTTTTTGAACGAGGGAGTTGTCCTAACTTCTATTAAAATTATGCACCCCAATTCTAGCTTCAACAAATTTGGGAGGGAGTGCCAATAGATTCTCCTAGAATCTAGATCGAGGTTGGCTTCTCACTCGCCTTAGAGAAATAGTCCTATGTTAACCTATACAAATTGCATGAATAGTAAAGTGTAAAAAATAAACATGCATAAAAGATTAAAAATATGAGTGATTCAAATACATGTTTAAATCATAGAGGAGTGTTAGTGATCAATCGAAATGTAATATTTTGAATAATTTCAATGTTCTTCCATACATTAAGCACAAAATTGATAAATAAATAACAAGATACAAAAAACGGTAATGCCTCAATCACCACATAGTTCAAAAATTAGGAGGGTGGTACCATTGATAGAATGCATAAGAATTTGTTAATATATCAAATATCCCATAAGGTCAAAGCACAATATGCATTCAATAAAGCATATATCTAAATTATCATGGTTAGAAGGTGAATACAATGGATCCCATGACTTCTATTTATAGTTAGAATTTATCCTTGAGCTATCTAGAGTGAGAAATTTTTCCTTCATGTAAAAGTAAATTTTTTGGGATAGTACTAACAAAATGATGCACCTTCGAATGTGAAATTCCTCTATATATACCTTTAATAGGATTAGAAGATTTTTAAAATGAGTTAGTGACACCACTACATGCCAAAATATTGCTTTTCAAAGGAGTATCCTTGGGATCAATGTCTTTACTTTTATCCCTTTTTTGGTTATCAAGTAGTTTCCTCTAGTTATAAAGTGAATCACTAATTTTTTTTTGTGAATTACTAGCTAATCCTAAGTGGTTTGCTCTTGTAAGCCAATTGGGTCACATTTCTAATGGATCACTCTTGATCCAATAAAATATATTTTCTAATGAATTGCTTCTAATCTAATTGGGTCACTTTGGTAGTGAAGTGCTTCTAATCCAATTGAATCACTTTGCTAACAAATAAGCACTTATAAAAATTGGCCTATCTTGGAGACTTAAAAAATTTTTACCGATATTGTAATTTTTTTCTTAGGTTTGCAAAATCTAATTTTCTATTGCTAATTACGTATAATTAAAATTTAGTAGCCTAGCTACTATTTTTATAGGGACTTCTAGAGGTTCCAAGCTTGAGTGGTGAGAGATCCTAGATCCTACCTTTATCCTTGGGCATGGAGTCTTTAAAATTAAAATCCCTACTACAAAATTGTAAAATTATGGTCATATTTATTTAGATATAAGGTAATAGTTTCAAAATTGCCTACCAAATTGTAATAAAAGGTACATATATATCATCCATATATCAAAATTTAACTCCTAATATTGATCTTTCAAGAGGCTCTTCCCCTAATCCTCTTTAACCCTTGACTTACCCTATTGGATTTTTGGTTCAAATATTTTCTTTGAAGCATGAGGTAACATTATTTGTGGATACATCTATGTTGGATTTCTCTTCATCCATTTAATTAATAATATCTATGGATTTATTCTTCATATAAGGGTACCTTAGGCAATCCTTTATTTAGCAGTTCTTACATCTTCTTTCTCAATTATTCAATTATAATTCAAAAGGCATCATAGGTAACTTATACCATTTGAGTCTCTATTTTTTGTAGGATATATCCTTCAATTATGTGTTTAGCATCTTTAATTTTAACCTATCCATATACTTTATTTATCATCAAATGAGGAGATCTTTGGTGTACTTTGCCTTGGATGTGAGATCCCCTTTTACTTGATTTCCTTTGAAGATCATAGTCTTACACTCATTGAGGAATGTGGGGTGCATCTTAGTAAAAAGGGACATGACCTTATAAATATTGGGTGTTCCTTAGCACACATAGTCCTAAAGGGTCTCGACTTGTCCCACCACTGATCTCTTGATCTTCATATTCTATATTAAAATTTCCTTTATGACCAATAGATCATTTATTATTTTCATCAACTAAAATTAGTGGATCACAAGTGTATCAGATGTTGAAACTCTTTTTACTAATAGTGTCTTTATCAATCCACTTTCTTTACTCCTATGTAATGCTTGATGTTTTCTCTCTATTTTTCCTATTAGGACCTCCTTTTTACTAAGTGAGGGAAGAACTTATGGAAATTAGGGGTGTGGTCCTCTATCATAGTATAGATTAGCTACAATAGTTTTGATGCTATTGGAGAAGAGAGTATCTTTGTAACTATGGTGACCAATGGACCAATGAAGATAATCTTACCAGTTTGACACAATGACATGGATGATTATGTAGGTTATGTGGTGATTAATGATGATAAGAATTATGATGGTGAAACATGATATGACACAATTATGCTTAGATGTGGGGGATCAAGTGATGGATGTAGGGGTATGGTAAGTGATGATGGCTTGAATGATGATAGAAAAAATAAATTAAAGATAGTATGTAGGATGGCCCTTCATTGTGAGTAGGAAAACCTCTAGTGACCCTAATACTATGGATGCACTCATTTGAGGTTGTATGGGCATAATAAAATAAGTTAGCAGGATTAAAGAAGCAAGAGAAGAAAAAATTAGAAGAAAATATTAAAAAAGAGATGGAGTAGAAGCAACAAGGGGTGCAATTAAAATAAACATGATTGTGGAAAATATGGTTAAGGAAATTTATATTCCTATATTATTGGATACCATTATTTCTATTTTTTTCCTCTTGAATATGGTGAATTGAATTGAGTGTAGACAATTGACTGAGGGGATTGAGTGATGTCTTATTCCTACTTTTGTCAAAAGTAGGCAATTATTTCATAGTTTCAGGAGGAATAGAGGAATAAGCTCCTATGTTAAACAATCCTTGATAGGTAAAATTAAGAAATTGGTCTTGAGGTATAGGTGAGGGTGCTAGATTATTTTATGAATGAGGAGGTTGACCAAATTGTTGTTGTGGTGGTAGGTAAGGATATACTGCATAGCCCTATGGTGGATAGTGAGGATAACAAGGATATTGGTATGAAGGATAATAAGGTGGAGGATAATGTGGATTTGGCATATGGGAAAGAGGATATGATGGGTTTTAATAAGGCTATTATTGAGGTTACGTGTTTAGAAATGGAAGTAGATATTGCAAACCATGCTGAGGAATCTATTGATTTGAAGGGGGTGGGCTTTGTTGTATGTTTTTGCTATGTTTGGATAGTTTGCGGTTGCATTTGTAACTATGTATTTCCTTGGGTCTTGATATTTATGATTTTTTAGCAAAGCCCTAACTTTGACATAGAATGATCTATCATAAAGATCTTACAAATTAACATAGAGGAAGGTTGTATTTTTTGGAGAGATCCATGTAGAATTTGAGCCAAAGTAATTCTAGTATATGCCATATTTTGAGCATAATATTTAGGAGGTGGATTTATGTTAATGTCATGGTGATAGCTCCTAAAACATGGATTTTTTATGGGCTTATTCACGTCAAAGGTCATTCCATAAAGAGGGTTTATATGGGTTAGTGTATAATTAATATTTGACCAAGTTTGATTAGCTAAGGCAAACCAATAACTCATATAATGGCCCAAAAAATAAATTAATTTTGTTGGAGGGTTTTGAATGATTAGATTGGCCATTGGAATTTTGTATTTTGATGAAATAGGCTTAGACACTGGAATTTCCTCAATTTCATCATCTTGACGTACCCATGTGGTTGTTTGTTCCTTTCATTTCACTTTGGTATTTCTTGAATGGTATACAACTATCTTTGTAGAATAATGTTCTTTTTCTATCGTTATGCCCTATAGCATGTATTCATAAGCTCACATGTTTGCACCTACATAAATTTTTGGAGTCAAAATTTCGTTCTTTTTTAAATTGACCTATAGAGTGATTCACCTATAAAATAGAGTAATTTACTTGAAAAATAATATTATTTGCTTACAATTTTAGGATATTTTTGAGAAAAATTTTAACTTGATCAATTTTTAAAAGCAAGGGATCCAAGCAAATTGTGTAATGTGAATTGCTTCAAAAATTGAGTGAATCCCTCTTTATGAAGGAGTTAAGAATAAACTTGTCTTTCCTAGTGAACTGCTTTGCAAATGCTAAGAAAATCATTATTTGATTTTTTCTTGAAGAGAAACTATTTTGGAGTGAATCACTTGCTGAATTAACTAAATTATTTGCTATTTTGAACTTTCATGACAATGTCCCAAAACTAGCCCCAAATGCTTTTTGTTAATGGAAAATACAAATGTGATCTAATGCAATTTTGATGTTGTTCATATTACTTCCTTTGAAAGAAAATTAAGATTCTATATTTTATGTCAAAGTCACCATTTGTAAAGCACCTATAAAATTCAAACATAAATAATGAAAATGATGTGAAATTTAAGGTCAATTTTAGGATGGTCTTGATTAATCAAGTATTTGGATATGAAAAATTACTTTGGATTTGATCTATTTAAATGTGATAGATTCAAAATCAAATCACTCCCTACAATGGACATATTAAATGTTTTATATGATTGACTCAAATAGATAAAATCACTCTAGATTTTAAATGAATCACTACCTATCTAAGAACATGGTAAAAGTCCCTTTAATATTGAACCAATTGTTTCATCCATAATAATGTAAATTTGGCATGAAAATTTAGCCAAATCTAGGCAAAAATGATGAATAATGATGGTTGGTCCTACCAAGTGTGTTAAAAAATAATGAGCCAAAGAATTATATTGACTTTTAATTTAATTATGCACCCCAATTGTAGTTTCAACAAATTTAGAAGGAACGGTCAATGGCTCCTCCCAACCTTCAGATTAAGGTTGACTCCCTACTATATCCACTGATTTGTGCTAACCCGCACTAATTTCATGAAATATAAAGTGTAGAAAATAGAAGTGCATAAAATATTGAAAACATGGGGGATTCAAATAAAACATAACTATAACCATAACAAAGAAGTGTGTGATCAATCAACACAAGAATTCAAATAACATTAATGTTTCCCATTAATTAAGTATAAAATTTCTAAGTGAATGACACGATGGGTAAAAGGGTTATGTCTCAAACCACTGCACACTTAGCAAACCAAAAGGGTAGTATCAATAATGGAGTTAAGAAGGATTTTTTAATTTCTCAATAATATCATCAAATAAAAAGTATAACATGGGTTTCATAGAGAGTAACACTAAATTCTCATAGTCAAAAAATATTTACAAGCCAATGTCCCCTATTTGTAGTTATTTTTTGCCATTGATTTACCTAAGGTGAGAAATCCTTACTCCTAATATAAGTTAAAATTTAGGATATTTCAAATAAAATGATGTAAATCCAAATTTTACATGCCTCTAATAGTCTTAGAAGGCCTCCAAAATGAGTTATTGCATCATTACATGCTAAAATATATCTCTTAAAATATTATCTTTGGGATCCATACCTTCATTTTTACTCCTCTAGTGGTTGTTGGAAGTATTACATTATTTGGCCCCCTTGTCAATATTAGTTTGGTAGTTTATTTATATTTTATATAATGTATGTGTCAATATGAGAGAAAGTGCAAGGTTTCAAGAGAGAGAATGAAGAGTCACATTGATATGTGGAATGATGAGACTTTTGTCTCAATACAAGGAATATGAAAGGATGCATCTCCCAACTATTAGAGGAGAGCAACAATTAGAGTACTGAAAAGTTATGTAAAATTATATATTTGAGATATCTCTCCAAGCAATGTAATCAATTTGAATCATTCTTGTAATATTTTGATATTGTATATATTTGAGTTATATTTATGAGATATTTTTTTTATTCCAATATTGAGTTTCATAGTTATTTTGGTTAGTGGGATATATTTTATCTTGGGTAAAGCTTTATGTAAGTTAATCTATTTGAAAATCTATCAATGGTATCAAATCCACCTTAGTGAAAGCCATCTTGATTCAAAGCTAAGCTTATGAGATTCAAGGGGGATATTGTG
Organism: Wollemia nobilis; assembly: GCA_028583015.1. Taxonomy (NCBI): domain Eukaryota; kingdom Viridiplantae; phylum Streptophyta; class Pinopsida; order Araucariales; family Araucariaceae; genus Wollemia; species Wollemia nobilis. The sequence goes on along the minus strand of JAQPPZ010002907.1, from coordinate 11,024,410 downwards.
AGAAAAGAGATTGTTGGATGCTTGAGGAATAAATAATATTTGTGATAATGGAATATTAAAGAAGAAAAGTGAAGGAGAAATTTAGAGAAGAGTGAATCTATATTTGGATGAGTAATAGAGCTTTGTGGAGGAACATGTAGGAGATTGAGTGCAGTGATTTTATCATATGTCATGGAAGAGATGTTTAATTTTTTTGAAAATGAAGTGATAAAAGGTTGTACTGGTTCTTTCTCTTCAAATAAGTAGTCCCATAGTTTTATCGTACTCTATATATTGATTCCAACAAGTGAAGGTATATATATAAGTGAAGGTATATATATAAGTCTAGGTAAATTTGAATTTATAGATTAATCAATTTTTATATTCTATCTAAAAAGAAGGGAATTGATATACAAAGATACCAGTGTTTGAAAGATAAGGCAATCCAATGGATCCAAACACGATTAAGAAAATAAACCAAGAAGATATAGGTGTTATAACAAGCAATATGGAATAAAAATTATCTAGATGGTAGATGTTATAATGGGATTTGTATAGATAAGATAGACAAAGAGGGGTGGCAAGTTGCATGGGGTGAACCAAATGATGAAAAAAAGTAAAAACAAAAAGGAATGGTCGAGGAGAAGTGAAAGAGTGGAGAAAGGTAGAAGAGAGAATGCCAGGATAGAGTGTTCTAAGAGAAAGAGAGATATAGGTAAATAAAAGGAGCTATTATATATTAGAGGGTGCCAATAGCTACTATAGGTCGATGTAGTCAAGAACACAAGTGTTTATCTAAAATTTATCATGAGGAAATTGCTACCAAAATGTGTGCCATCAAGGATGAGAAATAAATATGACATATAAGACATGAATACTGAGTCATTGCTAATAATATCTAGCCAATTGATACTTGTGTGGGAGTTGGTCATCTAGAGTTAAGAATACTTCCACCCAAACATTACCGATAGAACCTGACCATCTAAGTTTTTCCAATCAAATGAGTTTTTGTAGACTATTATCTGATCATACCATTGAAGTATCACTATCATCATAAAATATTGCAAACATGGAGTGCACCACCATCTTCTTGGATGCTATCATAGAATGAATGAGAATATTATCATCCAAAAGTTTTCCAAGTAAGAATGTCATCTTATATTGCAGTCCAAAAATCATTCCATCGATGAATGAAAAAAAGAACCATTATCTAAAAGTTTTTATCATCCATGTTACTATTTCTAAAAGAGCCCACTTCCTACTTCCGCATCAATATTACTAGATGCTAATTTCACATTCAAATTTTATTATTTTTGTTTGGCTAAGTTTTGTGGAAGGGAATATGATCATGTATCCATCACTACCATGAGAGGGATGCCAGGATACATTACACTAGAGCTCTGGTCTAGGAATTTTGGACCTATAATAGCCAAAAAAGAGCACTAAAGCTCTCAAGGTGAGCAAAGAATAATTTTTAAGAAGCATATACAGAGGAGACACTAAGGGCAAAAAGAATCCATTGAAGGAGCCAAGGAGATTCGAGGCAATCAAAACCATAACACCTATTGCCAAACATTGGAGCATGTAATGTATATTAGAAGCCCCAATTTTTCAATTTGCCACATGGTGTGGTGGAAAATCACGTAATGGGTCTAATTTATTAAAGTTTTTCAAAGGGACATATTTTGGGTGCCTAATTTTATTGATTTGGTTCGAAATTATAAGGTTTGAAAAGTAAATTTAGAATTTGATTATTTTTAATTTTAGAGATAAAATGAATGATGAAAGAATGAATTGATGGGAGTTATATGGGAAACAAAACATTTTATTTTTTGAATTAAAGTTGGATTTAATCAAAGTATGGTTAAAATGGAGTAATAATTTTATTTGTTTTGAAGAGTAATAAAATTTTAGAAGTTATAAAGTTTAAATGATTTATTAAGTTACTGAAGATTTAAAGCTTTTTTAACAGTAATTTTATTTTTTAGATGCACTTTTAAATTTAAATTTTATTTAATTTGATTTTATATTTTTTTAAAATTAGTGCAAATTAATCAATTTTGGGAGACAAAAGGATTTCAACATCAAAATTAGGAAAATAAAATTTGTAAAATTCATTTCTATAACTAGGGAGACAAGGATTTCTACTCGATAGGATTTAAATTAGAAACCTTTATTTATTTAAACACAATGAGTTATAAGGTTTTCAAATTCAAAGGAAATGGAAAATACAAGAATTTTCTTATCAATTATTAAATGGGTCTAATTTTATCCCATGAAAAAATAATATCAGTTCAATACTTATTGTTTAAAATCTCTACGATGTGGTGTATGGACAAAGAAACATTCTCAAAGATAAAAAAAGAATTCTAAAAATCAATGATGATGATGCTAAAGCTTTGATGTTAATTTTGTTTGGCATATCAGATGAAATTCAAGTGCACATTACTGAAGCAGAAACTTCAAAAATAACATGGAAATAATTGTGTATGATATTTTAAGGAAAAATAAGGCAACCATTTTACACCTACAATCACAATTGTATGCACTAAAAGTTCATGATGGAGAAAACATAGAATATTTTCTTTGAAGGATATCAAAATTAAAATCAAAATTGCATACCTTAGGAGAAAAGGTTGAAGATAAACTCCTAGTTTCATTTGTACGTAGAGCACTTCCTGAATAATTTAAAGTGTTGGTCACATCTCTTCTAGTATCAATCCAAAATGTGTCATTTGAGGAGTTAATATATATTATTCAGCAATATGAACTTGAAAAACAAATGGAAAATTAGTAATCCAATAAGGCTCTTGTACTATAAAAGGGATCTTGCACTTCATCACAAAAATAAAAGTAGTATAATGTTTGTGAAAATTAAGGACATAAAAGAAATATTATAAGTACAATGTATTGACTGGGAAGGATCAATATCAAGAATCTTCTAAAGGGAATCCAAGCAAAGTGATATTTTTAGTTATTTTGAAAGGTATACTAAAGGAATTGGTTCAAATTTGTTAAATAAAATGGGATATAAAGACACAAATTTGGGAAAACATGAATAAGGAATGAAAGAACCAATTGTATAAAAAATAAGACCAAAATGTGAAGGTCTTGGAAATATAGGATAGACTAGTAGTAATGAGCAAGGGATTAAGTTTATGATAGGAAACAATGACATCAAATTAGTTATATAGACTAATAGAATTAGTAACAATGGATAGAATGGTAAAAGGAATTTTGTAACAAGGAACATATGTAATCATTGTGGTAGACATGGACACAAGTTAGAGAATTGTTGAAATATCCATTGTTGTAAAATTCATCGAGGACATAATCATTCTCAAAAATATTATGCACATAAACAGAAAGGAAGGCAAAAATAAAAAATAAACTATGGATGGATAAGTATGAATGAATGGAATAATATGAAAGGAATGTTGTATGGTTTCTACAAAAGGAAAACAAGTGTGATCAAAGATAAAAAAGTATTGATTGTTATTGACTATACCATGAAGAAATGTGAGATGTATGATTATGACCCAAGAATACCTTTGTAGGTGACCTACAGTGAAAGCACATGTAGTGATGATCCTATATATATGATAGTCTTATGAATGTTCTAGTGATGACGCAGAGACAATGATAATCTAGAGGTGACCCAAAGCCAGATTTCTGGAAATAGTGACCAAGAAGTAGTGATCCCGTGGGAGTAACCCAAAGGCAGTGACCTAGAGGTAAAGACCCAGAAGTAGTGACCCAAATGCAGATCAAGTGGCAATGACCTAGAGGTAGAGACCTAGAGGCAACTTAGATATATTTATCTATAGGAAGATACAAATAATTTATAAAGGAGGACCTAATGAATGTTGCATATATCCAGCCTTGACAAAGTCAGAGTTGAAGAATGAAGAGAAAAAATAATTATAGAATGAAGGCAAAATGTGTTCCTACCAAATAATGTAATATGGGAGGTGTTGGAAGTATTACATAATTTGACCCCCTTGTAAATATTAGTTTGGTTGTTGATTTATATTTTATATAATATATATGTCAATATGAGATAAAGTACAAGGTGTCAAGAGAGAGAATGAAAAGTCATGATGATATGTGTCAAGATGAGAGTTTTGTCTCAATATGATGAATATGAAAGGATGCATCTCCTAGTTGTTAGAGGAAAGCAACGATCAGAGTACTAAAAAGTCATGTAAAATTATATATTGGAGACATCTCTCCAAGCAATGTAATCAATCTAAATCATTCTTGTAATCATTTGATATTGTATATGTTTGATTTATATATATGAGATATTATTTTTATTCCAATATTGAGGTTCATAATTATTTTTGTTGGTGGTATATATTTGATCCTAGATAAAGATTTTTGTAAGTTAATCTATCTGAAAAACTATTAGTAGATTGTGAGCAATTCACTTCAAGAAGTGACTGAATCACTTGACTTTGCTAGCATATCATTAGCTAACATTGATTTCTTATCTTCTTTGATAAAATTAGATCCCTCTATAAGTGTATCAGTCCTGAACCAATAAATACCTAAGTTGGACTTAGTCAAACATTGAGGGGTTTTGGAAAGCATTGAATGTTTGATTTCACTATTTTGTACCCTTCCAAATTGATACTACAAGGTAGTATCAAGGCACTATAGTATCCATCCACATAGTTCTCTTGTAAAAGTACACATTTATATAGGTCTATAGTGAAATATTTGTTATATTATGAAAGAAACTATCCATATTTAAGAAATTAAAATTCTTGATTGCAAGGATTTTTGCAAGGAATATTATTATCAAAATTTATAAATCAATGTTTAATATTAATAACAAAGGTATTTTCAAAAAAAATTAATTGGTTATATAGGATTGAAATGGGCCCACCCATATTGCATCATGAACATATAGTGGTATTATAACTACATTTTTAGACAAGTATTCATGTATTTTTTAGAAATATTCACAATTAGATCTCTTCCTTGAATAGAAATGAAGGTTTATAACATCCATGAAGCCAAACTAGACTATGGGACAAGGACTTTAGTAAGAACCATACTTACTAACCACACAAATCTGATCGAATTATTTTTCTTTATTTAATGCTAATCTTTTGCTATTGATATTAATTATAAATCTCCTTCTATCTCTATATTCTCTTTTTAAAATCAATCGTACATTGATTTCATTTCTAGGGTATTATAATAAGTAGATTGGATATCATTATATGGTTGGTATTCAAAAATAATATGCTTCTCTATCTCAACTACTCATGATGTCAATAAGGTACATATCTTCTCCTTGCATTCCTCTTTTGGTCTCTTCTATTTGCCTATTTGACATTTATGTCTAGTCCTCAATTGGACCATGAGAATATTTCCTCTTCAATTGATGACTGCTCCTATATAGGTCTTTTGATGGTGATTACATGCATGGTTAAATTTGGCAAGATAGTGTTCCCTCATTTTTCCTAACCTTTTCCCCATATAAAAGCTTTGAATTTTTCTTAAACAACATAAATATTTAATGCACATGTTGGTTTGGATTATTTATATACACATCAAGTTCCAATACAAAAATAGTATTTCTTGGATTTATACATCTAATAGTAATTATAATATTTACAAATATTTAATCAATTTAACCTCAATAAAATAAAATATATGTTATTTAACCTCAATTTCTTATTATGATTTGACCAACAAAAATGTTGATCATTGAATATGAATTATATATTAAACATTATTCATTCTTAATAATCTATACATAACATACTTAAGAAAGTCATACACATGTAATTAAAACATTTTAAATTTTTTATTAAATAAGTTATTTTTTTTAATTAAAAAATGTAAATCATACTAGCACACTAAAAGAATTTATTTTAGACATATAAATCTTAAATTCCTTCCTAAGAATAATAAAAATAGATATTTAAACAAGTTAAAAATAATATTACTATTTTTTTATAATTTAATATTTAGATGAAAATCTAGAAAAACAATAAATTAAAACTTCTTTGTTATTTATATAAATATCAAACATAATGTAATTACTTACACATAACATTAGCTATTAAAAATAATTTTTATTACCATCAATTTTATCAACAACTTAAAAAAAAAACCTTATAAATCTAAACCAATTTTAGAAAGATACCATATTTTAAGGAATAAACTAAGTAACACACAAATGCCTCTCTTTTCTTTCTATTTTTAATTAAAAATTTCTCAATACTAATGAAAATTAGGTTAATTGGTTTGTTGTTTAGTTTATTTTGTTCTCCAATTTCTAAAATACATCTCTTCCATAGATACCTCTCTATATACTATGGTTATCACAATAATATTAATCATTTGTCATAAATATTTTAAGGTCTATTGTTTTATTTAGCCATTTTGTTTTTGGTGATTAAAGAAAAAGCTTTTGAAAGGGACCCTCACTCTTTTACAATGAAATCCTGAGCTTGTGAAAAACAAAACCAGCTATGCATTGAACCTTTGGCTCTCATTTCATAGCTAAAAACAAGTCTTCTAGCTGGGCACAAGAGACCTATATTACCCAATGCCTAGTGATAGGACACATTTTGGTGGATATATTGTTGAACAACTCGAGGGAGGACAAAAATAGAGTTAGAATCTATTGGGCATTAAATATTATGCTACTTGAGGGTGTTTAAAGGAGTGTTGGATGGCTCCCCTAAGCTTGAGAGGCTCCTCTATCCTCACTAGGAGTTGATTGAAGACAACAATCATATTCCTAAATTTATCTTTAAATATTCTTATTTCTTTCAATCCATATGCACCATAAAAATGTTGGGATGAAAATATTCCAAATCTTTTTGTTCTCCTTATTAGGAGGCCTCCATTAAATCCACTAGTCAATAATATCCTTAGGCATCACCCAATTGATATGTATTTTGTGTTAGACTTTTAACAAATATTAAACTAGAATTTTAACTTTATGGTTTGGCCACAATTTTTTCCACATTATTTTAATTTCAAATAAAGATTCATCTCCAAAAACTTCTAACTATCTATTTTCTCTACCAATAAAGGAGTAATTTTTAAATTTGAGTAAATAATTAGTGTTCATTTTTATTTACATGTGGACTATGATTTTTACAGTATGAGTGGTCCTAGTGATGGAGACTTTAAAACTCTAAATAGAGGTCCAAGGTTTAAGTCCTACGGGCTATAGGGTTTTACACTAGTAAATACATTGTGGTTGGATAGTTATATATAGAGTAAACAACATCCTTTATAAGGGTCATATAATAAGACCCATATCATCACAGACATTAAAATCTACTTTTTTCTTTACCCTTTACTTCATGTTCTGTAGGCTTTCTAACACAAATTTAATGGGCAACTTATTGCACCCTTGAATGTAGGATTCAAAGTTAATACAAAATGACAAAGTGTGGTGTATTTTTGGAGATAAATTTGATAGTCAAATTTCCCTTATAGGTATTTTCATGCAATCTATAACACTTGTCGAAATATGAATAAACAATGATTTTTCAAAACATGAAAAAACAATACAAATCATATTTGACTAGGACCCAATACAATGGTTTTTTAAAGCTAGGGCCCAATACACAAGGTCATCAAGATTTATATTGTTCATTCTTGTCCCATGTAATTGATAATTCCTTTGTAAATAGCTTGTAATAAATTATACCAATAGATTTCTTTAGATGAAACTTCTATCAATTGTAAATTAGTGATGAAAATCAAAATATAGAAAATTCAACATTAAAGTAACTAAAGAGCAATGAATCCACAAATTCACCTTTATTCATTTTAGAGTTTCATAGGCTAATAGAGTAAAAAGTACAGATGCTTCATGAAGAATTCAATAGCATTGGAAAGACGACCTCCAAAAAAATCCAATGGCATCTAGGAGGAAACCATTTTTTTTAATATTTTGAACTTTCACATAGACAAGAAAATCCTAGATATGATTACGAATATTTTAGAATTTCACATAGACAATAAAATCCTAGATGTAACTAAAGATACACAATTCTTTTGTGAGAACTCTAAATTTATATTGTATTTGCATTTCACTCACCATATGTAATTCTCCATTTGGATTTGATAATAACTAAGCAAGCAAGGTAGAGTAGATTTTAATAGAATGATAGGATTCAATATTGTGTATTTAAGTATCCATCCATATATGCCTATTGTAAAAGTAAACATCTATATAGGCTTGTCACAACAATGATTATCAAATATTTCAGGTAAATTATTTAAATTTGAGATTTTTTTTGTCATAAGAAGTTTTGTAAGGAATTTGAGTTATATTATTATTAAAATTTAAAACCAAATTTTAATATATATATATATATATATATATATATATATATATATATATATATATATTAAAGTGAAAAACCCCTTATGGGGCCGCCTTGGTCTGAGAGACCACGAACAGGGGGTTCTACACCATCAAAGTCACTCGGGAGTCGCACCCGACCCTACCCGCACCAACATTATCAATTGGATTTTGGATACCCAATTCAGCTTTTTAGTAGGGTGGATATTTGAACCTAGGACCTCCCTTAGAGGATTGCCCTCTCCTTTCCAACTCACCTACAACACCTGGGTGAACCAAGTTTTAATATAAATAACTAAATATGGTTATAAATATTTTAATAAATTTATGGGATTAAAATGACCCCTGCCCATAGATATTAATAGAGTAGTAGGACTTAAACAAATAAACTTAATATTGAGGGAAGTCCATCAACATAGGCCTATTGTCAAATTACACATCTATATAGGTCTATATTAAAATGTTGTTAGATTGTAAAATATTTGGAGTAGATTATTTAAATTTGAGAAATTATAATTCTTGGTTATAAGCCTTCTTGTAATGAATGTTACTGTTAAAAATTAAAAAAAAAAAAATGTTTAATATTAATAGCTAAGATGGTTTCAACATTTTTTATTTGGTTATATGGGATTGAAAAGGGTCCACCCACATTACATCATGAACACATAATAGTATTTCAACATTTTTTTTCTCCACAATCATACATGTATTACTTGGGAAGATTCAAACCTAGGTATTCTATTCAATAGAAGGTTTTTACCATCCATGAGGTTAAAATTAGCCTATTGGACAATGAATTTACAAATAATGGTATTTTTTTTATTACATAGGAGAGTTGGTCACAACCACGCTATTTTTATTAACTGACAAGCGCAAGGTTCAAATCATAGGGGTTGCTTCCACCAAATCTATTTTTCTTTATTATTGTTGATCCGACATGAAGGGGACCATCTATCACTCAGAATTTGTACCATCATCGTGAGTCTAGTGCACACTCAAAGGATTCAAATCAGACTACTACCTTTGCAAATAGGCTGCCCCCAAGGTTTGAACCTAGGTGTCTTCGTAGTAAGTGCCTGGCCAAACAAGCACTTACCAATCCACCTAGCCCTCGAGGACTTTTTAAAAAGGGCTTATGGTATCCAGTGTGATTTTAACCAGAGTTGAATGGATCCACGGTATGAATCGTAGACCTCAACTGGTAGTCTCACACCAACTCGACTACTCACTCACCCTTACAAATAATGATAGTTACTAACCACAAAATTTGATCTAATTATTTTTCTTTTTACAATGTTGATCTTTTGCTTCAAATATTGATATTAATTTTGAATTCTCCTACTTTCTCTACTTTTTTCTTTTCAAACAAATCCTATATTACTATATTTGCTAGAGTATCAACATAGGTATTATATATAACTAGATGCCTCACATTCCAAAATAAAGTGATTCTCTATCTTAATTGCCATTGGTGTGTAAAAGGTATATATCCTCTTTTTCCATTCCTCTTTTAGTTTCTTCCATTTACCTCTTTTATATTTATGTTAGTGTGACCTAGTCCTTAATTGGGTCATAATTATCTTTGCTCTCTAGTTGATGTATATATTATTTAAATATATAATAAGTGTTAATACAACATTATTGTCTTTTAGACTTACAAGTTCAACATTAATTATAATATTTACAAATATTTAATGTATTTTCTTATTTTTTATAAATTTTTAAAGTAAAGTAAAATACTATTAACCTTAATTTTAAATTATAATTGAAGATAATTATTAATCTAAGTGAGGAATGCAATCCTTGTGCAAAGCACTTTTTAGAGCATCCCGATATATTTTATGTCACTTTAGTCTTCTCAAAAATATTGTTGCTAAATTTTAAAGTATTTTCAAATATTTCCTTTGGGCTGACCTAGAGCTGAAAGAAAAATTCCATTTATCATCTTGGGAACAGGTTTATTACAAGAGAAAAAGAGGATGGTTGGGTCTCAAAAGGGTGAAATAGTTAAACAAGGCTTTAGTTTCCAAGTAGACATGGAAGGTAGCAATAAATTATTCGATGGAATAGGTTAAAATCCTTAAATCTAAATATCATTTTAATAACTTCGTCTCAGACCCTCTTTTGTCCTACAGTTCTCCCATTTGGCAAAGTTTACTGAAGTCTATACCTTTGCTACAAAGGGGAAATAGATGGATAAATGATAATGGGAGAAGCGTGGACTTTTGGAATGACCCATGGTTAGTGGAGAGACCCCTTTCTTCTGATATGATGTTGCAGTATCTTGAGCCTCTAACCCATTCCTTGGGTAAATTTAAAGTGGTAGATTACATTCTTCAAGGAAATGGGTGGAAGTCCTGGTTCCAATTACCCACAACTTTGGGTGGTAGGGAACCTCAACAAGTGTGGGCAATTATTTCCAAAGAATTACAATTATAAGTGCTAGTCTCTAAGAATGTGAAAGATAAGATTGTTTGGACAGGAGAAAATGAGGGTACTTTCTCTGTTAGATCTGTATATTAGATGCTACAACCTGATGTTCATTTCTATCTCCCAAATGGGATAATTTAGGTTAGGAATTTAACTCCTAAAATCAATTTATTTTTTGGTTAGTCATCCAGAAAAAGATCTTGTCCATTGAAAACATGCAGAAGAGAGGTATGTTGATCACTAATAGATGTTATTTGTGTGAAGCTGATTGGGAATTTACGAATCATTTGTTTATCTATTGGTCTTTCTTCAGTGAAGTATTTTATTACATTTTGGATAAGTTTGGGGTATGTTGGGTGATTCAAGATGCTATATAGAACCTTTTCAATCAATGTGTCTCCCCCTTCATCGCTCCCAGACTCAAATTCCTGTGTAGGTTCCTTTTACCTCATTTTTTTTGGGTTTTATGGAAAGAGAGGAACACTAGAGAATTTAAGAATAATAAAAGGGATCCCAAGAGCGTCAACTACATAATTATTTGTAGTGTGGTTGAGAATGTTTTCCACACATTTCCAGATCTGGGTAAGAATTACCAAAGGAGTTCTCTTGCGAAAGTGGATCTAGAAGCAATGCTAGATTTTTCTTGAATTTCACCTATCCCTTATACTCTAAATCCATGGTACTAGGTACATTGGTGTCCCCTTCCTATTGGGTGGTTTAAATTGAATTTTTATGGTGCCTCGAAAGGAAATCCAGGCATTTCTTGGGCAAGAGGTGTCATTAGAAACAATAGGCGTGAAATTGCTGCAACCTTTGCAGAGCACTTATTACTCCAAACCTCTCACTTTTCAAAATTTAGAGTGGCCTTCCAAAGAATTAAAATTTTGCAAGAAGTGGGGGTAAGGAATGTCGTGATAGAAGAATATTTCTTGAACGTGATTAATATGCTAAACTCCATTTTAGCTTCGAGTTGGAATATCTCCAAAATGATGGTTGAATCAAGAAGGTAGCTCTGGAGGTTGGATCAAGTTTGGGTGGCACACATTCTGAGGGAAGGCAATGGGCTAGTTGATTGCTTGGCCAACTTAGGTACCACTCGCACTGGTCTCATGGTTTGGAGAGATAATTTTTTGATGAAACTACTAAATCTCTTAAATGTAGATACCTCTTAATAATGATCAAAAATTCGATTGAAGACTGATTAGAATGTTCCATCATTAATATCAGATAAATGACCAAACTCTCTGGCATCGGTAATTGATCTATTTTAAATTTAAATTGGTAGAATGGTATCTTATCCAGGCACAGAGCCCTCCTGTAGGTTATCTATAGCCTTTAGATTATGGGAATGCTTAAGTGGCTATCCATAGAGGTGTGTGGCCCATAAGCTAGAAGATGAAAATTATGATTGTAACATCCATAGTGGGAGAGCACTCTCAGTGGAGGATATTTTGGAGGAGGCAGCGACTGATAAGTTTGTACCCTTACAAGACTAGTCCCATTTGTTGTTGGTGTTTTTTGAGCCCATCAATGTCCTTTTGTATAGGTGAATTATGCTGCCATCATAGAGGTGTTGGTGTTGTTAGGTGTTTCAGATCATGTACGAAAATAGTAAGTTGGGGTCCCCAATTTTGAGTTTTTCTAGCTGTAAATATCCATGTCAGCTTTGATTGTCAGTGTGGTTTATTCTAGGTGAAGTTGATGTAAAAGGTTAAGAGACTCCTTTCAAAACCCTCATTTCTTAATCTAATTAAAAAAAATATTATTGATTCTAAAATTTATTATATGTAATATATTTAAAAAAAAACATAAATAAATAAAATATTTTAAAAGTATTTTTCAATGAGTTTACACATGTTTGTATGAGGATCTCAGCCCCTTAGGATTTGAACCTTAAACCTCTCAAAAAAATATTTTTTTAAAGTTTTATTAAATATATAAAAAAATATTTGTTACAATATTAAGTAAATATTTTATTTGGTTGCTATGTTAAATTAAGGGAAAACAATTTCAAAACATTACAGTTAAAAAAAACATATGCTTAAGAAATTTAAATGAAGTCTCATCTTTAAATTAGCAAAAATGAGAAGGGTCATCATAGACTAGAATAATGGGGTGATTTAAATATTGTTATTACTTTTTATAAAAACCTTTAAAGACAAAATCAAAAAACCAAAACCAACATGTAGAAGATCCTTTCTCACCATATTACTACCACGTGGATTTCATAAGAATTTTCAAAGCTACACATTCCGAGGTCCTTAAAACAACGATTGCAGTAAAATACAACCGAGGTCAGTCAATTGCATATATATTTATTCGCAATTTGCAGCAGGATCTCATCAAGACGCTCAGATTTGGAGAAGAATACACAGTGATCGGATCCTTCTATCTCATATACCATTTGGGGGAGGATTGGCCGCGATGAATTTCCTCTGCAACTCTTCTGAAAAAAGCTTATCATCCTTCGCCACAACGTACACACGGGGAACCCTTCCATAGCTTTCATTGTTATACGTAATTGCTTCCCCCCATAACGGAAATTTCTTCAAAAGCGAATCCGTCAACGTTATGTCCTAAAAGCAAATGCAATTCAATTTCACGATTTTGAAGTTTTACTGTTTGGTCGACTAAGAAATTTACCAGAAGCGGACTGTTCTGTAGCAACATTTCTCTTCGAAACCGCTCGCCCCACTTGAGAGACGTCGCTGCATTTTCATCTCCTCTCGCATGATAAAATTTGATGTCCCCAAGGCTTCCAATTCTGGACAAAACCTGTCAATTCATATGTAAAATTTGAAGTATAGTTGGGTTCTGTAAAAAAAGAGGGAGAGAGAGTAAAAAGGGTAAACCTCACTCAAAATATCAGAGAGGGTTGTCCCGCTGACGGGCATAATGGCGGTCACGAAAACCGCAGCAGCAATTTTATGCGGGAACCTCTCCATCGCCAAAGTTAAATTGAAGCCTCCGGCGCTGTGACCAACTAATATAACCTATCACATAATAATAATAATTCTTCCAGTTAAAATCATGGCTACAATATTTTAATTTGAAGAGAGTGCAATGGAATGAGAATGAGTACCTTATCGTCGGCAGGAAGAGCCATCATAAAGTCGGCGATAGGCTGGTTGTAGTCATTTAACGTTGAGATGTGGTCGGCATCGCGAGGGTCGATTCCTCCACCGCCCATGTCGAGGGAAGACACGCGCACCGTGTAACCAGATTTAACGAGGAGATGATTTGCAAGTTTGTACCAGCACCACCCCCCAAATCCTGCTCCATGAACCAACACTAAATGCCTTCTATAACTTCTTGCATTTCCCTCCACCTCCACCTCCACCTCCACCTCCGTGTGGGAATGAGAATCCATGATTTCTTCACCTAGTGTGATGTGAAGCAAAGGCTCTCGAGATGAAGGAAGAACATGGAGGACGCCCATATTTGTAGGGTTGGGCTTACCTATCACTTTTCATAGATCATATTTGAAGGGTTGGGCTTACCTATCACTTTTCATAGATCAAATTTAGGTGAAACTAAATTAAAATATATGTAAATGCTTACGCAAAACAATATATGTAAATGCTTACGCAAAACAACGTAATGATACCTCGAATGGATAATTACCTTTCTTTTTTAATAATTAATTATAAGACAAATTACATGTGATTACAGGATAACTACTTTTCTTTTTTAACAACTAATCATAAATCATAAATCAAATTGAAACTAAATTAAAATATATGTAACAAGACAAATCACATGTGATTAGGGGATAACTACCTTTTCTTCTCTAACAACTAGTTATAAGTCATAGATCAAATTAAAGTGAAATTAAATTAAAATATATGTAAAAGCTTATGCAAAACAGATTAGTGACTACCTCAACTATATTTTTTTTTATACAAAAAGGAAGGATTGGTTACATAGGGTCAAGTCATCGCATTGCATTTTATTGTAGCATCAAATCACGATGTTACCACAAAGTATATCTTTTTTATATACAAAAAGAATTTAATTGCTTTTTTTTTTTAAATTGGTTACATAAGGTCAAGTCGCATTGCCTCCTATTGTAACATCAAATCATGATGTTACCACAAAGAGACTACTGATGGCTTGGGGTTGGTAGTCATCAAGATAGCACACACTCAATGGGCTCACATCATTGCTACCTTTGTCCATATTGAGCATACCTCCAAATTGGTAGTTACTACCTTTGCCCATATTAAGCATGCCTCCAAATTGGTAGTTACTACTTTTGCCCATATTGAGCATGCCTCCTCCTTCTGGTAAGTGTCCAACTTCCCTTTGCCCATATTAAGCATGCCTCCAACATTTGAACCTTTGAACCTAGGTCTCCTCGTGATAAATGTCAATGTCTTACCAATCTACCTAACTCTCACATCTTACATCTTGATATTGTAAATTTTATAACTAAAAAATATTAAATTATTTAATATAATTAATATATTGAAATATTGTAACAAATCCTCTTTGAATCAAAATCACGCTTACATATAACCTCTACATCGTCTTGATGTTGTAAATTTTATAACTAAAAAAAATATTAAATTATTTAACATAATTAATATATTAAAATATTGTAACAAATCCTCTTTGAATCAAAATCATACTTACATACAACCTTTTTACTATTTCTAATGATACATTTTTGAATGGACTCTGGCCCGTAGAACGTGATAATCATGGCTGGCAAGTTACACAAATTTAAAAGTATTATAGAACAATTGAAAAAGGGCCAAAACCAACTTTCAAATTTATAAATGAGAGTAAAGATGAAAGACTAGTAATGAACACGTGGAATTCTTTAATAGGAATAAAGCAAGTAAGCAGATCACCGTGGGACCAGGACCTCATATAGATAAGGATAAGGAAGTTAAGGAAGTAACGTGGGATCAGCGCACCTCAAAAGATTAAAAAAATATTATTTTGATCGGAGTAATAGTGAGTCAATTTAAATGGGCGGGTTTCAATTGAAACCCTAACCAATTTAAAAAAGAGAACAGGTTTCAATCCGGAACCCTAACCAATTTAAAAAAGAGGAGAACAAACGTGGAGGATTGGAATGAATTTAATGTCCACCGATATTGACCATATCGTTCTCTTAGCTTAAGATATAACAAACTCAACACAAATAAATACATATTTTTAATTTCTTTTAAATTATTTTTCATCTGAGTGTAAAATCAAAATGCGGTTATATATATATATATATATATATGGGCTAATCCCATTGGCTTTTAAAAGAGGGCGTACCATCCAAAGGCACTGATATATATATATATATAAATTAATTTTTATAAATTAATATTATAATTTATAAATATTATTATAATTTGAAATTAATTAAATTGATTATGAATAAAGATGTGAAATACTATTTTTATTTTTTATTTTTATTATTGAATAAAATTGCTTTTGTTAATTTTTATATAATTATATTAATGAAATATATTTCTTTAAAAAAAATTATACATTTGTATTATTATTTTATTAATAAATTTATTAAGTTTTATTATGTGTTGAACTAGACTGATGAAGACGGTGCGAACCCTGTGCGTCCGACGGTCTCCATATCACTCCGAGTTACCATTAACGAGATGGTGGGTGTGTTGGAAGCCTTCGTTGATAGTTTGAACCCTACCAATTGCATTGGCAGTTACTAAAAAATTGTGATTGCAACCAATTCATCTATGTAACCAAAAAATAATTATTAATTTTTATTAATAATAAATAAAAAATATATAAATTACTTTTGTTAAAGAATCATAACATTAAAATAAAAAAATTGAAAATTGACTTTTACTATGGGTAAAAAAAAGTTATAATCATATCCTCGTGAGTGGTCTATTGGCAAGGATGCCACTTGCATTATCAGTGATGTGACCTAGGTTCAATCCCTATGGTGGATGTGTTAAAGAAGTATTACTCAAAAAAAAAATTGACCCTAGGATTTGGGAATCTGCCTTCGTCCTTGTAATGGCTGCCACTCATATGGCAACTTCAACTTATGTTGAAGCTGTCAGAGTAAGGAATGGCGCCAGGAAAGAGACACCGCAAGTTCATTCTGAAAGTTTTTCACGAGGTAACAATGTCAATCCTATTGTTGAAATTCCTGTTATTGAGTTTGATAATGCATGTAAATGGCTAGAAGAGCATACCCTGAAAGGATATTTCTTGGGTCGTATCCAAAATGATACTATGATCTGATATTGGATTCAGTAGTATTGGCAACCTTATGACATTAAGATAGAGAATACCCAAAATTTGTCAAAAGGTTTTTTTCTTTTTCGCTTTACTAATGCTCAACATGTGCAAGAAGTTTTTAGTCGGGGTCCCTACTATGTCCGAAGCTCTTTGCTTATCTTTCAACAATGGTCCAAAGATTTCTCTATCAATGATGAGGCTTCTCTGGAAGTGCTTGTTTGGGCTGAGTTCCCTGGTCTTTCGATGACCTTTTGGCCATTCCTACAAAGTATTGCTTCCACCCTTGGGAATGTGGTCTGCTTAAAACCAACTAAATTCTATAATATCCACCCTAATAGTCATGTGTATGTCAAAGTAAATGTTTCCAAGGACCTTACTAAGTCTATTGACCTGAATATTGGTGATAAGGTTTTTACGTAGTGTGTTGTGTACATTAATCTACCCAACACCTACTACCATTTTCAATATGTAGAGCACAAAATTAAAGATTATCCACTTATGGCTGATAAATTCAAATCACGCAATTTTATTGTTCCTCCCCCTGCTTCGATAGCTCCAGCTCTAGGAGCCAAAAATCATCCAAATGAATGGACTACCATGATAAATAGGAAAAACCATCAACCTAAACAGTGGTGTTACAGGGAGGTTCTAGTTCCAACACTCTAGTGCAACAACCCTTGACACCATGTATGCTAGCCCTTCTAGCTCCCACTACTTCAGTGCAACTACATCCCTCAACACTAGGAGGGTCCTCTTCTGTACATGCTTCAGATGGAGTTTCACCACCTCTAGTATCTTCTTCTTCCAATGATTTTTCTACTTCCATTCTTAAGCAATTGTAAACTGAGGATGTGTCATTCTCTAGGTCCCATCGTTCATGTATTTCGGCTCATGATGGGTTACATCAAGAAAAGAGACATGAAACTAAATTTCTTAGGAAAAATTATGAACAATTTCTCATCAATTCGTTCACTTCCCTAGGAGATTTGGGAGATACTGAATATGTTCTTGAGGGAATGAACCTCGATCGTCCTCAATGATTTTTTTGCCTTGGAATGTAAGAGGACTGACAGACCTAGTTCAAAAAAATTAGATCCATAGAGAGTTTCAAAATATTGCTCGCTTGCATGGTAATTTGGATTTTTTGTGTTTGCAAGAAGTTAAAGTTGCTAACTTCATTTTGGATAGTACTTGTACTTTTTTATGGTCGATAAGTAAGTTTTTTCGTTCCCAACATACTCCTGGAAGAGGAGGAGCTGTCACTTTCATTTATCTTAGGTGGCATTCTCATATTGTCACATGGGGGTTGGACCCCTCAAATCAAGCATTTTAGATTCTTTTTGAAGTTGGTGGTATCCCTTTTGGTTTGATTAATGTGTATGCTTCTAATAATGCATCAAAAAGGTGTAATTTATGGAAATGGCTTGCTCTTTCCTTGCCTTAAGTGATTTTGGTGGTGTGAGGTGACTTCAATATGGTGGATAAATCGATTGACAAACTTATTTTACTCCCTATGCATTGGAATATTGGAGAGCGAGAAGCATGGTTTTTTTTTCAAGAATAGGCTTGGGTTGAGTGACCCTAATTGTTGCTTTATACCCTCTGATTTTCCTGATTCAATGTGGTATACCTAGTCCAACTTTCAAGTTGGCAATGCCTATATTTTAAAGCAGCTTGATAGAGCTATGTTATTTGAACATTCCCATTTTCATTTCTATTGCTTGTCGACTTATCTGCCCTTTGTTTCAATTGTTCATGATACCATCCTTTCTGATCATGCTCCCATTGTATTTTCCATTTCTTGTTCTCCATCTCTACCTCGTCAATTCAAGTCTCAGTTCTATATGAATGTTTCATTTTTAAAACATCAAACTATGTTTGGTCATATTCATAGGATTTAGAATCTAGTTCCTAGACTAGATGGAATTCATGGTCGAATTTCTTTGTGGAATGCAGCTATCTCCAAAATAATTGTTCTTCTCAAAAATTTAGGAGTTGAAGTTTCCAAGCTGAGATGAATCTCTAATGCAACCCTTAAAGCTGAATTGGCTCAAGTTTTTGTCATACTATAAGTGATCCCTCTAAGATCTATTCTTCAAGAACAAGTTGCAAGTCTTAGGCATCAGCTTAAAAAAATTCAGCTTTATGAAGCAAGGGGAGATCAGCTTCATGCTCGGCTTCACTGACTGAAAATTGGCAATAGGGTTTCAAAATAATTTTTTTAGAAAATAAAGCCCTTGAGACAAGTCGTTCAATTCAATGTTATTTCAGATGTAGGGGTTTGTTGGACATCACTTCCTGATATTATTAAAGTTTTTTCAAGAATTATTAGAAAGTTTTGGCTTCTCAGGAGTTAACTCCTGAATGGCAAGTTGTAATTAAATCTTGTTGTGCAGTTGTTCCTAAGAAGCTTTCAACTCTTCAAAAGGAAGCTCGTGAATGCCCTTTGTCATTGGATGATCTTACTAAAGCCCTGTCTAGGATGGATAATGATAAAGATACAGGATTAGATGGATATCCTTGTGAATTTTATAATGAGTACTGGGATATGGTTGGCCCAGATTTATTGTATGTTTATTAGGAAGTAGTGGCTTCTAGATCCTTAGGTTCTATAATTAATAAGCGAAATATTAAATTCATTCCTAAGCAATGGAATCTGAAGTGCTCACCAACTGGAGACCTATTACTTTACTCAATGTGAGTTACAAAATTATTGCTAAGGCTTTGGCCTTACGCCTTAGACCTATTTTGCCACTTATTATCTGCCTTGAGTAGACTGGGTTTGTGTAGAGTAGATACATTCTAGATAATATAATTTCTATTTAGGAGGGCATGGAATGGGCTAGAGCCACTCAAAAACATACTCTTTTCATCAAGATTGATTTTGAGGAAGCCTATGATAGGATTGAATGGAATTTCATCCTTACCATGCTTCAAGCTCTTGGTTTCGAACCATATTTTTTGATCTCGGTTAGTATGCTTTTTTTGGATGCTTCATTTGTGCTTAAATTGAATAATTGTCAATCTGAATCAATTGGATTGTTTAGATCTGTCATACAGGGTTGTCCTTTGGCTCCTTCTCTTTTCATATTGGTAGTTGAAGCTTTTGGATACCTTCTTACTAACCAAGTGAGTCAAGGTAATATCAAGGGTGCTTCTATTTCCACTTATAATTTTTTGTGGTCACATTTTATTACTTTTCAAGGTTCTCCTCTTGCTTCCATGCAATGGATTCATGCTCAACGGTTCTTCAAGAAAGGGATTTCAATAGTGGCAAATTTTTTTTCAAGATATTCTAGGGATTGGATCCCATGGGATGATTTCAGGAGATTGTTTGGTTTGTGGCCAGATGATAAGAATACTTATAACACCATTTTGGATTGTATCCCTTTTTCTCTTTGGCCCATGATCTTTAGACATTCTCAAAAGCCTTGGTGGTTTGACTAGGGATGGTTTAATAAAACCTCGCTTCTTACTTACAAACCAAAGTTAGGGTATGCTTGGCTTACTCCCAATGTCCCTATAGTTCAAATACTCAATGAGTGGTGGGATCTTCTTTCCACTCAGAATCGTTGGAGTCTAAGATTTAAAATGGCTTTGGTAGGATATATTGAGCCTAAATAGGCTTTCTTTACCTAGAGCTTATTATCCTATGGTCTTCTACTTGGACAAATATTAAAATATCTTGGAATAGAGAATCCTTCCTACCATTTTTGTAGTGTTCCAGAGGATCCCCTTCTTTTTTGGTAGCGTAGGAAAGCTCAAATGGCATAGGATTGGCTTGAGTTCTTCTTTCAACCTCATATGGTCAGTTCATTCACCTGGCATCATGCTTTAATTGGTGATCCAATACATTTTTCCTTAACCTTATTGGAAGTGTGGAAAATTATTCACAACAGTGTGCTCTTTCATATTTGGAAAACTCGTAATAAATTTCTCTTTTATCAACAACATAGTTCAGATGAATTTTCAATTACTGATAAGTGCATAATTTATTCTAATTTTTGGCTCCATATTTTAGTTCAAGTGGAGAAATTTCATATGGAGGTGGAGCATCTTCGCGCTCTTATGCATCATTGGGGTAATGCCTCATGTACGATCAGCTGAATACCTTCTACAAAGCCTTATAGGTATCGCAAAGTTTCCCGAGCACACTCTCATTGATGACTTCCCTCTTGATCTACAAAAAGATATTGGTCTTAATTGTCTCATGTTCACCAACCCCAAGTTAACATTAAAAATAATACATCTCATAATGGTAGTGGTTGGGATCTTTACCAGGTGGAGCTAGACCCAGTTTTTGGTTGGTAATATCCCATTCCCATGTGCCTAGTCACTCCAACTAATGTGGTTGGGGTGTATCTGCTGGCATTAATGGCTCTAATACATGTGATAATGTTTGCACACCTAGGGAGGATGGGTGGCTCAATTCCATTCCTTATAATACTGGCTAGCATCATATGGAGGGTTAGGGATATTCAACTCATGAGCATACCCCCCATGATTGACATGATTTAATGCATTCTTTTTGGTGATGTGGTTGGTGATAGGTTTAACCCTTTTTTTTTTTTTGAGTAATTGCTTCCTAACTCAAACTGAGTTAGTGTGACTACCTATTGGGGTGTGCCTATCCACCCTTTTTTGTTGTAAAGACTTGTATTTTTAAATTAATTAAAAGTTAGGCCTTTACATTAAAAAAAATATTAATTTATGTCTAAATCATAGAATTTCAAATATGGAAATTGAAAAAAAAAAGTGGACCAATTTCTTTTCATGGCTAAGCTGAAACTTCCTTAATTTACGATAGAGCTAAATACTTTTGTGGCTCCCTTATGATCCTATGATGTTATCGTAAGTATTGATTGACTCTAGCATCATAGGGTAAAGTTCAACTATTATGATTAAATTATAGAAACCTTAGATGATGAGGGTTATAATACCATCATTCAAGAAAAAAGTAGGCATGTCAGTTTTAGAAATATCTTAGTGATGCAATCCAAAAAGGCTTAATGGAAAGTATATATTGTGTATGCTATGTAGATAGAAAATAGAGGAGGAGAAAGCTCCCACCTATAAGGACTATACTTTTCTAAATGAATATTGATATATCTTCTCAAAGAACTTTTAGGATTAACTCCCCATAGAAATTTTTATTTTTCCATTGATATCACGTCAATGATTGAACCATGGTCTAAAGCACCACACAAGATAATTACAATTGAGCTTTATGAATTAAAAGCTCAATTAAGTGAGTTTTAATAAAAATATTTGATCTAACCTAGTGTATCACCATGTGGTGCTTCGGTCATCTTTGTGAAGAAGAATTATGGAGCCTTTTGGATTTGCATTGACTATCAAATGCTTAACAAATCCATAGTTAAGAATATATACTCTTTTCCTCAAATCAATAATTTGTTTGACCAAATGAAAGAGGCAGCTATATTTTCAAAATGAGATGTTATATTAAAGTATCATTAATTGAGAATTAAAGAGGAGGACATTCATAAGATTACTTTTAGAACTATGTACAAACACTATAAATTTATAGTGGTACCTTTGGATTTTATGAATAAACCCACAACTTTCATGAAATTGATGAATAATGTGTTTTAGAACTTTTTGAATAGGTTTGTAATTATATTTTTAGATGACTCTTTGAACTACTCTTGGAATAAAAGTGGGCATTTTGAGCACATTTGAATAGCGATGAACACATTAAGGGAACATTGAATTTATGGGAAGTTGTCCAAATACACCTTTTCTACATAATAAGATATACTAGCTATGCCACATAATATTTATCAATAAAATAGTGGTAGACGCAACTAAGATCAAATCAATTCTATGTTAGTAGGATATTAAAGGCAATAATGAAAATAAAAAATATTTGAATTATAAAAATGGTATGAAAAATATTTTCAACTTTTTAAGTAAAAATTGACAACAACTTCACTATTACAGATGCCTAATCCTAATGGTGAATTTATAGTCACCATGGATGTATTATATTAGGGGTTAGTGAAGGCACTCATGTAGGAGGTGCAAGTACTAACATATAATTCATTTAAGCTCAATACTAAAGAGAATAATTATGCCCCACATGATTTGGAATTAGAAGCAATAGTTCACACTTTATAGATTTGGAGAAACTACTTGATGGGTAAAAATTTTGAGCTAAAAAAATCATTAGGGTTGTAGTATATATTTTATATACCCTATTTGAATACAAGATACCAAATATGGTTGTAATTCCTTTTATGAGTATGATTTCAATAACAATTAAATAAAGGGGAAAAAAAACAAAGGAGAAAATACTTTGAGTCAAAATATATATTTCATACCTTATCACTATGAGGACCACCTTCAAGGATCAAGTAATAAATTAGTCAAAAATGACTCACATTATAAATTGGTAAAGCATTCTTTAGGGGCTAATGCAAAAGATTTGAATAATAGCAGTTTGAGTTAGATGGGTTCCTTAAGTTCAAAGGTCATATGCATATACCCAATGGAGGAGAACTAAGGGACATAGTACTAAAAGAAGCACAATATACCCCATATTTAGGGCATCCAAGACTGAAAATGTTCATGGTTAGTTTGAAATTTATTTTTGGCCATGATTAAAGAAGGATGTAGTAGATCTTGTAGCTAAATATTTAGAGTATCAATGATATAGGGATGAATACATACATCTAATAGGGATGATTTATCCTCATGGTATTCTCAAATGGAAATGATAAACTATCAATATGGACTTTATACAAGGATTGCCTTTGTATAAGAACCAACATGATGTCATCTTGGTTATTGTTCATAACTTGACAAACTTCACACATTATATATCAAATAACCTCAAGAATGATGCTCCCACAATGATAAAATAATTTTTTCCATACATTTTTAGGCTACATAGAGTACTAAACATAATCATATTAGATAGAGTTACCAAAAAAACATATAGGTTTAATAATACTTTGAATACACCATTAGGGACCAAACTCAACATCGTCTTATCATATCATCTAGAGACAAATGGGAAAATAGAGTGAATAAATCAAGATTTAGAAGATTTACATAGAATATACTATATGGATTAACAATATTGATGGGAAGAATATCTACCTTTATTGAAATTTTCATACAATAAATCCTACTACTTTGACATGGGGGTGGATCCATTTGAAGCATTATGTAAAACACCTCTCGAGTGGGATCAAGTGGTTGTGGAATTAGACATGTTAAAATAAATGGAGCAAGTTAAATAGATAAAATAGACCTTAAAGGATGCATTGGATGGACATAAAATTTATGCTAGTAAAAACATAACCTTAAGTTAGTTTATGGCAAGAAATAAGATCTTCCTCAGAGTTAAACCTATAAAAAACTCCATTATGTTTAGAAAATTACATAAAATAGGACCAATTTTTGTAGAACCATTTGAGATACTAGAAGTAGTAAACCCAATGGCATATCAGCTTTCTCTACCTCTTACCCTCTCTCAAATTTATGATGTTTTATTTTCGTATATTTATTAAAAATTATATCATACCAATGTTCAACACATTCTAGACTAGAAATCACTATAGCTTTGGGATCCCCAAATATTTTTTATCAAACCAATCAAAGTACAAGAGAGGCACCTTTTCAATTAAGGATCAAATAGGTATCATAATGCAAAGTCCAATGATACCAAAAATTTGAGGATAATTTCGCATGGAACAATAATAAATACATATAAAAATTCTATTCCCATTTATTTTATTGATTAGAACTGCAAAAAAAAAATCCATTTTAGTTATGGATATGAATAAGGAACATTTTGGGTTGCAATTTTTAATTAATGTCAGTTATGTTTCTATTTTTGAAATTTTATATGAATGGTATTTTATAATAAGTTTTTTTTTCAAAGTCGTTAGGATGATGATTATTTTAGTGGGGAATATTGTATACACCAAAGTTTCCAAATTTTATGAAATTATGAATTTTATAATTAATAGTTAGAAATTATTTAGTTTTTAAGTATCAATAATTATGGATTTTATTTATATGAAAGGACTAACTTGAAAATTTATGAAAGTGTTGAAACATCACCCTCTATATAGAGGAAGAATTAAGAGGTGGTATATTGGGGAGAAGCAATCAACCAAAGACATTGCACACACAGAAATGCATATGTATAAAAATTTTAAATATCATTAAGTTGCATTAAAGTTTTCTTTTTAATATTGCTTGCAAAGTCAAGAAGACCATATAAAGTTACATATTTTTCAATAAATTATGAATAACCTCTCTTGAATGCATTTCATAAACATTATCTTCCCAACATTATTTTATGAATGAAAATTTTGTGAGTGATATTTTTTTTATATACTATTAAAAAAGAGGATTTTGAAAGGGTTCCCACAACCTTTTACAAAAACTCCAATATTAATGGAGAAACACCAAAAATACCACCAAACTAGCTAGAAACCACCCCCAACAATGGGATAGTCCACAAACAACAAAAAACAAAAAATGTAGAAATGGTAACAAGCAAAGAGGGAGAAAGAACCAGTAAATATCATGGATAAAACCAAGATAGTTCTAAACCAATGAATAAAATTCCTAGACAACATCTCCCACCATCCTGGAAAACTCCTTTGAGTAATCAATCACTATCTTTAATAAGCCCCAAATCGCACGTTGTTTGATCTCCATCATTTTCATATTATGGATCATCGTATTCTTTCTTTCATCCACCACATCACAAGGAGCCACATCACAAGGAGCACTAATTGGGTGAAGGACCAACACATCATATCACTGAGAAATCGTGGACTAAAATATTAAGAATTATGAGGAGCAACCAACCTTCCCACGAATTTTTGTGAGATACAAAAATAATATGAAATTGGTGCATTATCAAAATATGGGACCTTCCTCACCTAATCCAATCTGCAAATCAAGGATTTGTAGAACCCCAAAAAAAATACCATAAATCAACAATCCTTGAACACCAAAAAAAGGTGTTACTCAACAATTTTAAAAGTTGGTCGTTTATCAAACCATCATGGAACCGCGGACTGAGAGATTGAGACATTCGATGAGAAACCATCCTTTCACTGAAGATTTGAGATATTCATAAGGATTTGATCTTGGAGCATTAACAAAATACATGATATCTTGACAAAATCTACAAAACAAGGACCTTTGAAAACCCAAGAATTCCAATGACTCAACAATCCTCGTATGAAAACTTAAAGCATTTCTCAAGATTTTTAAGAACTAAACAACCTTCGAAAAAAAATTGAATTTAGAGCCTTAACTAAAGCCAAGATCTTTGGGCCACCTAAAATTTTATGAGTGACATTACTCTAAAAATACTATAATAAGTCAAATATCTTAGCAAGTGACATTGTTTTCTTGTATAAAAGTATTGTCCTTAAAATAATGGATCAAGTATCTTTTTGGGTCTTGATTAATTGAATGAATGTCCTATATTCTACCATGGAAGGAAGACCTCCTTTCATGCCTTAAAATTTTAATTAGATCATTATTAGTTAATAAATGAGAAATATAAAAAGATTTTTATTTTTGGAAGTGCCAAGGGAGAAATTGCTCATAACTACAGTTTGAAGTGCTCAATCAAAAACTTGGATTTTAGATTAACTTAGAGATCTTATAGGGAAAATAAAATTGTTACATCATTCTTGCTTTGTTGGATTAGTAGGCTACAATTTATTTAGGGCTAACTAGTTTCTTGTCCCACAAAGGCATTAATTATCTTTGCATGCTAAAAGGAGGGTATTTAATTTAGAAAAGGGACACGTAAAAGAGGAGCATGGAGAAAAATTAAAAAGGAAAGAGGATAGTTTTAGAACTTGGACGAGTTTCAAGAATGAAAAATATTATTTATGCAGGTCAAGTCATTTTCTTTGTTTGAATTTTGTAAATGCACACATGTATGTATGTATGTATGTATGTGTTTTTCTTTGTATTTGCTATTGCAATACGAGTCTTCTTCTATTTTCAAATACATGCAGAGATAGATGATATTTTCCCTGCTAAAACTTAAATTTCTGAAATGTTTGTGGAATAACACCTAGATTGGAGTCCAACTCTATAGGTTTAAGTTCATATGTATCTTTCATTCATATGAGGAAACTTGATTTTGTTTAAATTAGATTTTATTGTTGGTCAATACTTGTTCTATTTTGTAAAATAAAAAATATTTATTAGTGCCTTGTCTTACTACTAGAAATATTATGGGACAATGAACATGCCCTATTTGGTTGATAAAGTTATTTAATATCTACTTTAAAAGGTAAAGTTCAATATGAATTAAAATTTTACCTTACTTTAGGAGGTTCCAAAGGATATCAAATTGTTATTCACCCATGTATGGCTTGGTAATAGGATAGAAACTGAGGTTTTATGTTCAATAATTTGATGACTATATTTTGACTTATTTTATACGAACAGTTGTGAAGTATTACCTATACTATATCTTCAAACTAGTTTGCTTACACTTTATCCTTTGAAAACAACAAGAAGATCATTTGTTGGAGATTCTTAAAAATAATTCGTAAAGATGAAAAAGTTATTACTTGACAAGTATAGTTGATTGATCCATTATATAAAATTATGGTCAGCTTTGCAATAATATTGTTGGGTGCCTATATTTTAATTCTGTCAAATTTTGACTATATAAAATCCTTGTTATGGGTTGATTTTTAGGTGTTTGTATACTACATGTGTTATTTTTTAATGGTTTATTGAGTTCCTACTATTGTTACATACATAATGTTGTTCAAGCTATAGTTCTTGAGTGAATATTGATGGCTATAAAACTGACTATTGTGTGACTTTTATGGATAGAAAGATGATCATTTTGGTAAATTTTGATGGCTATAAAATTTGGATGTCTTATGTGTAAAATATGACTATATCATATGCCTTTGATGGTTAGAAAATTTAACTATTTTTCTGAACATTAATGGATGGAAAATATGACTATCGTATTTTAACCTAGTTGGTTGTAAAGCTAATGTGTGTCTTCTTGGAGCATTATAAATAAATATCTCATTAGAAAGTTTAGAAGCTAAATAGTACTACAAGAATTTCTTGAGGAAAATATATGCATATTTAGTGGTTGCAAGTGTACATAATGATATGAATAACAATAATATCAATTAAAAATTGCATATATAAATGAAAATCTACATTATTTAGCTAAAATTATATTTTTTGTATGATTTCATGGCTATATATATGATGGAAGAAATGTGTTAGTAATATGCATGTAGATAAATAGGTTGCTTGAATGAAAATCATTATATAGAATGAAACAATGAAATATTGAATTAATAGATATAATGGTTTACAAAAAAGCTAGTGCATCGTCCAAGGATATAATATGTTAGTTTGAATGCAAAATGTTAGGCTATTATGTATTCATATAAGTTACATCACTATATTTTAAGTTGTTGCTAGAATAAATCTTAGATCTAATATAAATATATATTCATTAATATTTATGGAAGTATGTACAAATGCATTGCACATATTGATCTCTCTAGATATATTGACTCTACATATATTTAACCTTGTGAAGGATCAAAACTTTGTAATTTAAATTTGACATAAGGATATTTAGTAGAATTTACTTGGTTGGGTGGTAATGCACTCAGATTATGCCTTCTCTCCCCTAGGCAGTGACTCATGAAACTAAATGAGAATGTAATAAAATTAAATCTTGAATTTGATTGATTGAGATAAAATATAGAAACACTCTTATATTTTATGTGAAAGGCGTAATGCAATTTTTTTTAAAGTGCAATATCAATATGGCACTTGAATGTAAATTATATTCCTCTTTCTATGATATATGCTTTATTCAAATATTTTATATGCAAATTAATTCTATATCAATAGAAAATCTAACAACAGACACTTTTATTGCATAATAAATCTATTAATATAGTTGTTAATTTTAGTTTTCTACAATATCCATACCAAGGGTAATATGGAATGAAATATAGTTTAGAACAACAATTAGTTGATACTTTTTTTATGATTGTTCTTTTCAAATAAAACTAATTAGTTTCTTAATGTACTTATGATTGTACCTTTTTGTATTAAAATTGAAAACTTGTTTAAGAGAGCATCCTTATAGCTAGAAATATATAATATTGTTACAAAAAATAAGAAGAATTAATCTCTTTCTATACTTTAGTGTTTATTTTTCAATAAAGTATACTTCTTTGAAAAGTTGGTAATAGTTAATAGTTTCTTTGATTATACAGAAAACAAACACATATTAATTATTACAAATGATGTAATATAGTTATTGAAGTTTTGTATGAAATCAAACTAAAACCATACAATTATTAAAAGATATAGTAGAATACATATTCTATTTTTTAGAGAAGTTACCTTGGGTTGATTAGATGGTTATCTAGATAAGGGTGAATATAAGATAACTTGGAAATTTACTCTAGCAACCATAAATGGTTGTAAAGTATGGAGGATAGTCATCTAGTCCTAAAAAGAGAGAAGATGTCTTGAATGGATGACATATTGAATTCCATTATTATATTATAAATTAGAATTGTATGATTTTATGGGAATCTCTCAATATGAAATAAATAATTTGATGGAACTTAATTGAGATGATTTAAAATTTTAAGTAGAAAATAGTACATTTATTTTATTATTTTTTTTATTTTTTTTTAGCAAAAAATCCCTTGTGGGGCCGCCTTGGTCTGATAAACCATGAACAGGGGGTTCTACACCATCAAAGTCACCCGAGAGTCGCACCCGACCCTGTCCGCACCAACATTATCAATTGGATTTTGGATACCCAATTCAGATTTTTGGTAGGGTGGAGATTTGAACCTAGGACCTCCCTTGGAGGATTGCCCTCTCCTCTCCAACTCACCTACAACACCTGGGTAAAAAAAAAAAAAAAAACAAAGTACATTTATTTATTTAAATTAAAATAGGGATATTGTTATCATATGAGGCTCCTATCTACCATATTATCATATCATAAAAACAAATACATGAATATCACAAATCATCAACATAGTTATATCAATGACATACACATTAGAAGATTGCATGATAATACATAAACATAAGAAGCATATAGGGGATTGCATACAAGTTACCATCATCTTCATAATAGGATTGACATATATGGATGACATACATCTTCAATGAAGATAGTATTACTATAACAATATCCAAATTAGGGACTGCATCCCTTTTTGTAGAGATCATGTCTTTTCCAATATAAATCGTAAAAAGAACATTGAGTAGGACATAGTCACATACAAATTATATGACACTTACATTTGAGTTCCAAACACACACACTAGGTAAGGGTGGAACACACACAAATATATATCTTTGGAGAATTGATTTTGTATAAAATAGTTTTCTATCCATCCTTAGAGAAGTCACACTTTCTCTCACATTCATTTACATGAGGCTTCCCACTCTTCTCCTACAAATATAATATGGAGAAGTTGTCACTTGGATCCATGCCTACATCTACTAACCCTATGATACCCTTCAAGTTTAACAAATATTTGAAATTCATGCATATATTATACAATGGTACTTGTTGAACAAGGGAATTGTCATAACTTATATTTCAATGATGTGCCTCAATTTTAGTTTTAAAAAATCTAGGAGGGAGTACCAATAGCTTCTCCTAACCTCTATATTGAAGTCAAATCCCCAATCTCCTCAAATAACCCTATGCTAACCTACACTAATTGCATCAAAAGTAAAGTGTAGAAAATAAATATGCATAAAATATTAAGGGTCTGAATGATTCAAATTAATACAGGTTTAAACCATAGAAAATAAGTGTAAGCAATAAATCAACATGTGGAAATTTGAATAAAACCAATATTTTCCCATTCATTAAGTGTGAAATAGACAAATAAATGACAACATGGACGAAAGGGTGATGTCTCAATCACAACATAGATAGGAAACTAGGAGAGTACTACACTAATAGAATGCGTAAGGACTTGTCAATTTCCCAAAAATCTTATGAGTTCAAAGCACAATGTGGGTTTCATAGAGTATAGCTCTAAATTATCATGGCCAAAATATGAATACAATGGATCCCATGGCTTCTATTTATAATTGGAGTTTACCCCTAAGTTACCTAGGGTGAGAAATTCTTACTTCTAGTAAAAATGATTTTTTGAGGGAAACTCTAACAAAATGATGCACCTTCGAATGTGACACACCTTTAAATATGCCTCTAATAGGATTAGAATATTTCCAAAATGAGTTAGTGGCACCACTGCATGCCAATATGTTACTTTCCAAATATTCTCCTTAGGACCAATACCCTTACTTTTACCCCTTCGTTGGTTATTAAGTAATTTTCTCTAGCTAGCGAGTGACTCATTTTATTTTTATAGTGAGTTACTAGCTAATCCTAAGCAATTCACTCCTATAAGCCAGTTGGATCACTTTTCTAGTGGATCACTCTTGAGCTAATCAAGTCTCTTTACTGATGAATCTCTCATATTCCAATTGGTTCACTTTGGTAGTAAATTGATTTTTATCCAATCAAGTCACTTTTCTAATGAATTAGCACTTGGGTAAATTGGCCTATCTTGGATACAAGAGAAAATATCACTTTTGTAAAATTTATGATTTTGAAATGTTGTTCTAGGGTTTGCAAAATCTATTTTCTAGGGATAATTCATTAGAATTAGAAGGTATTAGCCTAGATAATATATTTATGGAACTTATGGAGTTGCCAAGCTTGATTTATGAGATATCTTAGATCTTATGTTTATCCTTGGGCATGGACTCTTCTAAAATTAGAATTCCTACTATAATTTGTTTATAGTTGTTGGTCATATTTGTTTAGCTTTGAGGTAACTATTTCAAAATTACATGCTAAATAGTAATCAAAGGTACATATTGATCATCCAAATTTCATTTAACTCCTAATATTGATCCTTTAAGAGAATCTTCCCTTGATCCTCTTTAACCCTTGACTTCTCCAATTGCATTTTTTGCTCAAGGATTTTCTTTGAAGCATGAGGTAACATTATCTATGGACTACTTTGGCTTTCTCTTCATATATGGAATTACATCTATGGGGTTGCATTTATTATGAGGTTACCTTAGGATATCCTTTATTTATCAATTCTTGCATCTCCTTTGTAATTCCTTCAATTATCATTCTACGAGCATCATAGAAAACTTGTACAATTGGAGTCTCCTTTTCTTGTAGGATATGTCCTTAAACTATGTATTTAGCATCTTCTTGTTTAACCTATCCTTCTAATTTATATATTAATTATAAAAGGATATATTTGGTGTACTTTTCCTTGGATGTTGTATCCTCTTTCACTTGCTTGATTTCTTTGAAGATCAAAATATTACACTTATTGAGGTATTTAGGGTGCATCTTAGCACAAAATAATATAACTTAAGAAATGTTGGATGCACCTTAGCATACTTGGGACCAATGGACTTGACTTGTCCAACCATTAAGCTCTTGTCCTTCATATTCTATATTAAAAGTTCCTTGATGATTAAAATATCCCTTCTTTCTTTCATCAGCTAAAATTGGTAGATCATGAGTGTAACAGATGTTGAAACTATTTTTACTAGCATTGTCTTGATCAATCTACTTTCTTTCCTTCTATGTAATTCCTAATGTTTCTTCTCTATCTTTATTATTAGGAGCTCCATTTTACCAAGTGAGAGAATGACTTATGGACATTGGGGATATGGGGATCCTTTATAGTGTGGATTACCTTGGATAGTTTTGATGCTATTGAAGGGAAGAGTATCTTTGTACCTATGGTGGCCAGTGGACCAATGAAGACAAGAATGCTAGTTTAACACAATGACATAGATGGTTATGTAGTTAGCTAGTGATAAATAACAAGAGGGATTGATATGATGACACATGGTGTAACACAATAATGCTTGCAAAGTTGAGGACCAAGTTATGGATGTAGGGGGATGGTAAGTTATGATGGCATGAATGGTGATAGTAAAAACTATAATAAATATGATGTGTAGGATAACACTTCATTATGGGTAGGCAAACCTATGATGATCCTAATACCAAGAATGCACTTATTTAAGGTGGGATGAGAATAGAAAAAAGTTAGGGGGATTAGACAATCAAGAATCAAAGAAATAAGAATAAAATAGATGGAGTAGAAGCAATAGGAGGTAGAATTGAAGTGAAGATGATTATGGGAAATATGATGAAAGGATTTTATACTTCTAGATTAATGGATACCATTATTTCCATAAATTTCCTTATATGTAAACCTTATTTTCTTTAGAACCCTTCTCTTTAGGGTTATCAATTTCTCTCTATTAGTTTATCCTTTGTTTCCATGATTCATCACATGTTTCATGGACTAAATCGTTTTTACCAACCTTTGTGTTGATAGTCATTTCATGAGTACCTTATAAAAATGTCTATATTAGATTACTTAGGTCATGGATTCAAAATGCACAAAGCTTTTGCCTCCCTTAAATGGCTTATATCTAAAGAATTGCATTGCTATCATTGTATTTCTAGGTTAGAATCTCACCCTATCAAATTCAGGAAAGAAACTATTGATCCTATGGTTATATATATTTAACCAATATTGGAGGAAAGGGATGGGAAGAAATAAGAACCTAAATGTCTCTTGTGAGATTTTCACTCACGTGAGATGGAGATTTTCAATTTTTTTTTATTTTTTAGAAAAAAAAACTAAGGGAAAATGAGGAGAGCGAATTTATAGAAATAAACAACTCTCTTAGTGAAATATATTTTGATTCACAATATCAAGAAAATAACTACCCATATTTCCAATGTCGATGTTCTAGATCAATATTTTTTGACACTTATGTAAGTATATTAAGTGGGATATCTTAAATGGTGCATATGGGGGAGGTTTTCCAAGGGGGATTCCTCAATTTAGAGCCTCGTGGGTACATTTTTGGAGATAGTATATTTATTTAAAATAATCAAAACCTTCAGTGGGTGCCATAGTATATAAAGTTAGAACAACCTTTTCTCTTATCATTTTCTCCCAACCTACATTTTTATGACAAGTATATTAGAACTAATACATCCTTTTAATTCTAAAGTGGTGGTAAGTATAAGTGGGCATTGGAATTTGTAAAACTATGAAAACCTCTCTACTTTTTACCTCATTCAATCATGGATTTTGGTGGTGATTATTTGTTTAAGCCACCACCTTTATACAACTAGGTAATATAGTGTCACTCAACAATAAAGGTTCCTTTTGTAGTTATTCCTTATAAAACCGAATGTCATATTTCAAGACATAAAATTACTGGAACACAAATTTTATCCTCTATACTTCCTAAGGTTATGGGAAATTTCCTATTTTCAAGATGATGGCTTCTCTATTAGTCAATTTAACCTATTTCTCATGAATCACTTGAATAATCTTAGGGGTCATAGGTGAATCCTTTCCTATTTATTATGTGGCATTTGCCTATAGGATTTTATCTTGAAATAATAATACCTTTTCACAAAAGGATGCCCATAAGATTTTTTCAAACCCTACAAGCTTAGATTTCTTCAGGACAAAATTGTATGTTTAATATTCTAGCTTAGTTTCTTCCTCTATTTTATCATCATATTTCATTATAAATTATAGATTTAATAATTTACCTCTTCTAGTTGTTGGATTTTCTTCACTTCTATAGGATCCTATTATGTTAAAGAGAAATAAAATATTTCACCATCCTTGGTGATTTTTGAGGATCACACATGATGACATCTTGCATAATAAGATGTCATTCAACAATCTCATGTGCCTCAAGTATCATAGTGAATATCTAACATGGAATATCAAGAACATAATTTTCTTCTAAAATTTCCTCATCAAGGAAGTGAAATACCTTAATGAAAGGAGGTTCAAACATCAATTCTTTAGGCTTCATAGTGTTTCCTTCTCTTTCACATTCCAATCTAATTCCTCTTTTTGTTGCTTGTGTATTCTCTAATTCATATTTTAAAGGAGGCATCGATTGATGAGTTGATGATATATTTTCCTTTGTTATCCCTATAGGAAATGCATTCTCAACTAAGAACCCACATATTTTATAGTTTATCTCACTTTTTACTCCCATCATGAACTCTTCTTTTTCTAGAAAAAGGTAAACACCTCACATTATTCTACTACTATGGTATCTAGAGGTAGGTATATGGGAATATGATATTATATTTTATAAGGGTATTATGGATAGTTAGTATGGGTCATACATAATCGAAGGTTGATTATATTAATATATTATATTATAATAATGAGTTGGATGAGGATTCAATAGTCAACTCACCAAAGTAGAATTAGACGATTGGTATATAAAGAAGGGGTATTGTCATTGTAAGGATCATCATTATTTATATTGAGTATTCTTGTAATCATCATTGTCCATGGAGTGACCTCTCAACTTGGGAGGTCTTATGGATTCATTCCTTCTTTAAGGAGTTTTATTTATATTGTCCTACCTTAAGGACATTATCTATGTTTATGTCATTATTTGGATTGTTACTATGGATAATTATTTATGGATGGATGATTTTTTATTTTAGTATATGGTGAATCATTTATGTTAATGAGAATAAAATTTCATAACAAATGGTATTGAAGCAATTATTGTAGCAAAGTGGAAATTATTTTGTAGATTGTAGAATTTTGGAATTATTTTTCTAAAATATATCATATTTTTTGGATCCATTTATTTGTGTAAAGTTATCTTATTCTAATTATTCTTGGACCATTTTATTCAAAATTTTATGAGCTTCAAATTGAATAGTCATATTAATAAATATAAGAAATATTTAGGGAGATACAACCTTATTGAGTTATTCATCTAGAACAAGGCAACGATGTTTTTTCAAATCACGTTTTTTCTTGAAAAACAAAATTTGATATATCTTTCTATTGGGGTAAGTAAATCATTTGTTGTTGTGTTTGAAGGATTTTTTTTTTTTAAGTTTAGATTCAAATAAATAGGGATATATATATTTGTATGAAACCCTAGTTCATAAAACCTTGGTTTACATTGTCTTTTTTGTTGGTGCATGAAATCATAGAGTTACAAATATATTTTAGAGAAGATGATATTGATATTAGAGAATGGTGAAAACATTTTAAATCCTTTGATTCTACTTGTTTTAATTAAAATATTAAGCTTAAGTATTCTCCTAGATGAGCAACTCACTCTTGGTTTTATAGTTTTTTTTAAATT
The DNA here is from genome assembly GCA_028583015.1 of Wollemia nobilis. Lineage (NCBI taxonomy): Eukaryota > Viridiplantae > Streptophyta > Pinopsida > Araucariales > Araucariaceae > Wollemia > Wollemia nobilis. Next base: position 10,988,169 of record JAQPPZ010002907.1, on the reverse strand, counting down.
AGCCCATAATTATAGACTAACATGGAAAAAAATAGAGCAAGCATTCTTGAGTTAATTAAACCTGTATAAAAATATAGCTAGTTTGAAATATATCCTAAATCACTATACCAAAAAAATAAATAGGCTCCAAGATGAGCAAAAGGAATTAAAAAGACATTTAGGTAATTTCAAAGAATTGGAAAAAGAAAAAGATACGAGCAGGTTGAAACCATGCCTTTGGTGTTATATAGGCCAAACAATGATCAAAAGTATTTGTTTGAATCTAAAATTTCTATTTTTTAGGTTCATGATTGCACTAATGAAGATTATGACTGAGGAGAAAGGATTAAAATAACAAGAAGAATGTTGATCTTTGGTCTCATTAGAATGTTGAAATTGTAAACTCATTTCCTCATTTGTCATTGATTATAACTAATGTAATTATTTTTGTGTAATTTTCACTTATAACTTCTAAACATGTCCTTAAGTTCAACACATATTTTTGAATTAAACAATCATCCATGTGTAATCCATTATTATTTATGTATTTTTTTTTACAAATTACATCAACTAAGATATAAATCTCTATAAGTGTTTTAATTGTTTAAATTAGTTCCTTTGAGAAGCATGATGCATGCATTGCTTGGGAGTCATTTGGGAGTCATCTATGAACCCATGTCTTCCATGACGTGTATTCCTTGTGTTATCCTCATAAAACCAATTGTTATAAGTAGTATATGCAATATGGATAGTTACATTCATGACCATACAACAAAGTGAGTTTGAAAACCTTTTCTAATATTATAATGTATTTTTCTTAGTGTTGCAAAATAAATATTTATTTCATATTTTTGGCTATTAGAACATCATGCCTATACATACAACTTACTACAGATTGGTAAAATATTTGAGATTTAATATATTGTATCATACTTATAATTGATAAGGTTTTGTCCAACAAAAGACCTTGCGTTGGAGCTTATTATTTATTCATATTGAAAGGATTGGTGAAATTGCAGTGAGAATTTCTATTTAAAGAGTTCCATTTGGTGCTCTTTTCAATTGGATTGCTCATAGAGCTTGGCATTTCTCTTGGCTGCTCTTTTGTATACCCCTCTTACATGTTTGAGTTGCATCCGATCAATTTTTGTGCTGGTTGCACGATGGATCAAATTTTCAAAATTTACAGCCCACTGTATAGAAATAAAATATCCAAATTTCAAACTCGTATAGAAATAAGATATCTCAGAATTGCAAGTGGTGCACAAGTATAAAACCCCATAATTACCTGTGGTATACAAATAATAAAGGCCGGATACACAGACTGTATGCAAACGCAGACGACCAGATTTACCGTCAGCATAGAAGTGCCTTGGGTGACATTTTATGTTCGAGAAGATAAACGCTAGCGCCAAGGCTAGACCAACTGCAAACGCTGAGAAGACGAAATGTCCTTGCAGAAGGTTGTAGCACACCAGCCAATTAGTTCTGTTTTGGTTACACTACTAAAAGTATTCTCGGAAAATCACTTGAATATCTATTTGTAAGAACTTTAGAAGGCGGCTAAAGGCCTCATAAAAATATCAAAAGGAGAAATGCAGGTAACATTAGTTAGAACATGGAAAGTATTTTGGAAGTACCAATAAAATAATAGCAAATAAAGACGGTATATTCTCGAGGAAAGTAAAGTGGGCGAGGTTTCCAATAGTGAAGACTGCTAAAATATTGTGTGTCACGGTTTTCTTTAAAGACATTGAAAACCTTTAAATAATTTAGAAAATAGTAAACAACCCATTAGAGAAAGATACCAACTTGAATTTTGTAGCGTTGATCATCTTCCATAAAACTATTGAGTTCAAGGCAGAATATTCTGGGAAGGCCATATACATATATATATTTCAACAAGTGGTATAGGTTTGCGATATTCAATATGAACAAAATTTTAAAAGTTTTTTTAGGATGGAGTTATCAGCGGAGCAGATAGGCACTTGTGACATACTGAGGATAAGTTTTTTTTAGGATGGAGTTATCCACAGCGGAGCAGATAGGCGCTTGCGACATACTGAGAAGAATCTCTAGGATGAAAAATATGAGTCTTGTGGAGTCTCACAAATTCAATTATTTCTTTATAACTATTTGGAATTTTGTTCTATATTAATATTTATCTACCTTAACTTACACTCACATACCAAAAAAACCGCAACAAAATAACAGTTGACTCATGGCAGAGTAGACAAAATAACAGTTGACTCATGGCAGAGTAGATCTGAACATATAACGACGGATACGTCCGTAGTTGTTGGACAGATCATCACACCCAAGAGAAATGAGCCACCAAATCTCATGGCATGTTAGACAAGATTCAAACCTGGTGTATGACTTTGAGGGCTTCTACTCATCTACTAAAAGGCTTGAATTTCCAAGTATACCTTACTCTACGTAAATCCTGCTTCCATTTCCAACAGCGTGAAGCCCACTGCACCCGTAGGTTATCTATAGCCTTTAGGTTGTGGGAAAACTTAGGTGGCTATCCACGGAAGTGTGTGGCCTATAAGCTAGAAGGTGAAAATTATGATTGTAACATCCACAGTGGGAGAGCGCTCTCAGTGGAGGAGATTCTGGAGGAGACGGCGACTGATAAGTTTGTACCCTTACAAGATTAGTCCCGTTTTTTGTTGGTATTTTTTTTTAAGCACATCAGTGTCCTTTTGTCTGTGCGAATTGTGTCGCCATCATCCAGGTGTTGGTGTTGTTAGGTGTTTTGAAAGTTGGGTCCACAATTTTGGATTTTTTAGTTGTAAATATTCATATCAGGTTTGTTTGTGGGTGTGGTTTATTATAGATGAAGATGACCTAAAAAGTTAAGTGACTCTTTTCAAAAACCCTTCTTTCTTAATCTAACAAAAAAATATTAATTTTAAAATTTATTATATTTAATATTTTAAAAAAAAATTACATGTTTTTACCAAGGGCCTCAGTCTCCCTTTGAATAGGATTTCAACCTTGAACCTCTTACCACAATAATAAGTAAATATAATAAACATTATCCACATGAGTGTGGCTTATATTATGAATGATGTGACCCAAATCTAATAAATACAAAAAATATTATTAAAAAAATAAATAAATATAATAAACATTTTTTATTTTTATAAAATAAAATATTTTATTTGGTTGAAAACAATTTCAAAACATTACAGTTAAAAAAACATATGCATAAGAAATTGAAATGAAGTCTCATCTTAAAATTAGGAAAAATGAGGAGTCATCATAGAATTTAAAAAAAAAAATAATAATATTATTATTTAATTATTTAAAAACTTTTAGTAGGATAAAGACAAAATCACAAAACCAAAACCCACATCTAGCAGAACCTTTCTCACCAAATTACTACCACGTGGACTTCGTAACAATTTTCAAAGCTACACATTCCGACGTCCTTAAAACAGGGATTGCAGTAAAATACAAGCGAGGTCAATTGCATATATATTTATTCGCAATTTGCAGCAGGATCTCAGCAAGACTCTCAGATTTGGAGAAGAATGTACAGTGATCGGATCCTTCTATCTCATATACCATTTGCGGAGGATTGGCCGCGATGAATTTCCTCTGCACCTCTTCTATAAAAATTTTATCATCCTTCGCCACAACGTACACACGGGGAACCCTTCCATAGCTTTCATTGCCTTTCTGGTTATAAGTTATTGTCAAGCTGTTATACACTCAGCATTTCCTCTTAATAAATATCTAAAGTTTTTTCAATCTACTACTCTCACAAACAACAACTTCTATTATATCTTAATGTTGTAAATTTTATAATTAAAAAAATATTAAATTATTTAACATAATTAAAATATTAAAATACTGTAACAAATCCTCTTTCAATAAAAATCATACTAATTATTTAACATGATTAAAATGTTGTAACAAATCCCCTTTGAATCAAAATCATACTTACATACAACCGATACATTTTTGGATGGACTCTGGCCCGTAGAACGTGAGCAAGTTACAAAAATTTAAAAGTACTATGAAACAATTGAAAAAGGGCCAAACTAACTATCAAATTTATAAATGAGAGTGAAAATGAAAGACTAGTAATGAACACGTGGAGTTCTTTTATAGGAATAAAGCAAGTAAGGAGATCAACGTGGGACCAGGACCCATATAGATAAGAATAAGGAAGTTAAGAGAGCAACGTGGCCCGGACCCAATCAGGATACCTGAAAAATAAAAAATTATTTTGAACGGAGTAATAGATCAACTGATTTCCAGCCAATTTAAATGGGCGGCTTTCAATCCGGAACCCTAACCAATTTTAAAAAAAGTAAACGTGGAGGATTGGAATGAATTTAATGTCCATTGACCATATCGTTCTCTTAGCTTAAGATATAACAAACTCAACAAATTTGTTTTAAATTTTATATATATATATATATATAAAATAATTTATAAATATTATTATTATTTTAAATTGATTAATTTCGTTGGGGATACTGAAGCAGAGCAGAGCCGATAGAACGGAGAAGATTCGAACTGTACACTGAACCAGACAAGAAATATCAGCACAAAAAATTAAAGGGTTTGCGGGAAAGGGTTTTTGCAAAGCAAGGAGGGTTTGCGACGGAGTATTGTATTAAACATCTATTTCATCGAGTTTACGGCAAGATACTGAAGCAGGACTGAAGCAAAGCACGGGGATATTGAAGCAGAGTCGATAGAACGAAGAAGATTTGAACTGTACAATGAACCAGACAAGAAATATCAGCACAAAAAAATTAAAGGGTTTGCGGCAAAGGGTTTTTGCAGAGCAAGGAGGGTTTGCGGCGGAGTATTGTATTAAACATCTATTTCATCGGGTAAGTATATATATATATATATATATATATATTATGTCCTCTTTCGATTTATAAAACAATTTAAGTAGGTAGGAGAAATACATTCGTTATAGGGGTTTGCGGCAGAAGGTTTTATTATCAGCAAGGGTTTGCAACAGAGGGTTTGCAGAACAAGAGGGTTTTATTACACATTTATTTCAACGGATCAATAGTACAGAGGGTTCGGCTATAAAGGGTTTGAAAATGGAAGAAGGGAAGCAACAATTGCAAGAACCAATAAATGTCAATGAGAAACAGTATTGGAGGATATTAAGGCGTCGACAAGCTCGAGCAAGGGCAACAACAATGAAAAGGGCATATCAAAAAATAAAAATAAAAAATATTCTACCACATAAATAGGTGGAGAATAAGGAACAATCAAAGGCAAATCACCAAAATGAGTTTTCAGATGAAGAAGAAACTTATAGTCCCACAACTACACCACTCATGTGGGCACCAAGACTTTATGTGCAAGAGCTAATGAAGATGAAAGAGAAACTTGAAAGCATGGAAAGAAGGGAGAAATTAAGATAAACTAAATCAGATGAGGTTATAAACACTATTCGGAGGCTGGAAAAGGAAAACAACCAACTCAAGGAGCAAGTGTCAAAGCTACAAAACCTTGCAAACATGGGTCAACATGAATGGCATGTCCTCAAACAAACCATCCATCCCCCAATCAATGATACAATAGAGGTGGAAAAAACAAATGCAAATCAAATAAAAGAGGTACAGAAAACACTCCAAAACATTGAAACAAGAGAAAATGAGCTACGAAATGAATTAGCAAAGGCAAAGACATGGTCTCAAGTATTAAAAGAACCAGTCAATCAACAAAAAGAGTTTATAGAGAAGCAAGTAAAAATTCAAATAACAGAAGAGAAAGAAAGACATGAGAAGTTAACAAATATAATCATCAAAGGGTTGAAAGATTATGGGGACAGGGAAGACACAAATTGTTTAACCAGGGACTTCTTGTCAGAGCAATTACAATGGAAGGGTCAGATAAAAAAAGTAAGCAGAATTGGCAAGCTGAGAGAAGGAGGCAGAGATACATATTCGGGTCACATTGATGAGCTACGAGGATAAAATAAGGTTACTTAAAAACAGAGGCATGCTGAGAGGGTCACAATTTTATTTAGATGATGACCTAACATTTTTACAGCAGGAAGAAAGAAATAATGAATGAGAAAAGGTGAGGGCAGCAAGGAATGAAGGGAAACAGGCATATTTAAGAAATGGAAAGGCATACATCACATCTAAACAAATCCAAAATAAATAGGGAGTATGGCCCACCCGGGAACATCTTACAATGGTAAGTTGGAACTGTAGAGGTTTCCCTTGGAGAAGAGGACCCGGGTTAGGGCCCATTGCTAGAGACAAAGATATAATCATATTGACAGAAACACATGAACACGATGGATGTAGGAATCCAGAATTTGTGGGATACAAAAAAATAGAAATATGGAATAAAGCAGGAGAAAATGGCAAAGGGCATGGGGGTATTATGGTTTTAATAAAAGAGGAATGGGATAGGGTCATTAAAATTGAAAAACAAGATGAAAACAAATAGTACATCTGGATAAATATCCTAGAAAATAATTCAGTTATTAGCATAGCAAGATGTTATTTTTCTCCCAAGAATTCTAAATTCTATAAGAAACATGACCTTAACAGAGAAGACCCATACTCCTCTCTAAAAAGAGACATTTCAATATACAGTAAGTTGGGGGAGATTATATTAATTGGAGATTTCAATGCAAGGACAACAAATAAGCAAGCTAACATTCTAGAAGGTAATGAAGATATTGAGATTAATCCTCTTTGGATGTCAGAAGAGGAAAATCAACAATGGATCAGGACTTCAGAAGATGAGCATGGGGCTATCACGCAATATGGAGAAGAGTTGTTAGGTCTTTGCAGCATATACAATTTGATTATTTGCAATGGGTTGAACAAATGGAAAAATTCAGGAAAGTATACATGCAAAACATATAAGGGACAAAGTGTAATAGACTATGTAATATGCTCACAGAATTACATACCAAAAATAGAGGAGCTAGAAGTGGAAGATTCTCTAGTGGAACTTAAGTCAGATCACAACCCAATTGTTATGAAACTTTGAATGCATGGAGACAAACCAAGGGAAAAACACTTGCAAGGCAATCAAAATAAATATCCTCACAAGGGAAACATTCTCTTAACAGATGAAAATCGGCAAAATTTTAGAGCAGTATTAAATAATAAGTTACAGGAAAGGGAAGAACTACATCATAGTAGTAGAGATTACAGTAAGAGTGAATGGTTAATGCACGTTATTCAAGAAGCTCTAAACAAATGCAAGAGAGCTAAACCTAAAAAGAAATAAAGGAATAGCTTCCCAACCAACCCATGGTTCGATGAAGATTGCAAAAAAATGTGAAGATTACTAAAGAAACCAACGGGTAAGACAAGAGCAAACAAAAAAGCATATGAGAAACTGGTAAGGGTAAAAAAAGAAGAATACACTAGAACAAGGAGGAAATAATTGATTTATTTATGGAAGCATGAACCAAAGAAATTTTGGAAGGAATTGAGCGTGAAAAGGATGCAAACTGAAAATAACATAATAGTTAATCAGTGGTTGGAGTATACAAAACAACTGTATCAGCGTAGTAACCAACGAGGAGACACCCCCTACTATCATTGTCAAGAAAGAACTTTTCACAATTGAAGACATTATTCAAGGGATAAAAAAGTTAGCAACTAGTAAAGCCCGTGACATAGACAATCTTCAAGCAGAGCATATAAAATGGGGGGTAGATATCTTGGCACCGCAAATCAAAGAAATTTTCAATGAGGTCATACAAAATGGCTTCCCTACCGAGTGGACAACTAGCTTGACCATTCCTTTGTTTAAAAGTGGAGATGTAAATAATCCCTCAAACTATCGAACTATCATGATCAACCCTCTCTTTGCAAAGTTGTTTGGGAGTATGATAGAGCGTAGGATCAGCATATGGGTAGAATAAAAGGGAAAGAGAGCAAAGGGGCAAGCAAGTTTTAGGCCCAAAAACTCAACTATTGATCACTGTATCACGCTCAGACACATAGTGGAAAAAATATGGGATAAAAAAGAGGAGGCTTTTTGCTATTTTGTAGACTTCAAAAAGGCATTTGACACAGTGCCAAGGAAAAAATTATGGAGCAGAATGGAAGAGCTAGAGGTTCCAATTCACTACTAGGCAGTAGTTCACAGACTATATGAGCATGTAAAGGCTAGAATCGGAACACAGGAAGGGTTATCTAAATGTTTTGGTAGTGACATAGGTGTCAAACAAGGTTGCCCTCTATATCCGACCTTATTTGGGTTGTACATTGACAAGTTAGAAGAATGGATAAACAAATTTGGGGGAGAGGGTGTGCATTTAGCCAAATATGTGGTAAAACTCCTCATGTATGCAGATGATGTAATTCTTGTGGCCAAAATAGCCAAATATCTAGAAGATCACATTCAAGCTCTAGAACTATTTTGTAAATAAGTTGGGATGCAGGTGAACACGAGCAAAACAAAAATTATGATTTTTTCAAAAAAAAAAGAAGCAACAACTCAAATTTTAGTTTGCAGGAGAACCGCTTGATGTAGTAGTAGAATACAAATACCTGGGCATAGACTTTCATGACAAACTTAATTGGAATACATGTAGGATGAAAAGAACTCAAAGTGGCTGGAGAGCACTATATGCACTTCAAAACAGGTGTAGGAATGCTGAGTTATGGGACTAGAAGACCACCAAGGTCTTATTTGGCCTACTTGTTACACCAATTCTGTTGTATGGTTGCGAGGTGTGGGCTAGTGGCACAACAAATGCAAAATGGAGGCAAATAGAAAGGATTCAAAAATATCTAATCACAAACTTTCTCAAAATTAAGGCCACAACCCCTTATGAAATTATTCTAGCTGAAACTGGAATGTTCCCTTTAGAAGCAATTGCTATGACCAAGTTGTTATGTTACTTGAAAAAAATAGAAAACATGACAAATGATAGATGGCCTAGAGTAGCTAGGGACGAAGAGTTGCATAGGCAAAAGAATACGTGGATGAAAAAAAATCAGAAATGGATGAAACGTTGGGAAATCAACATAAAGGAATGCCCAAATGTCAACAAAGACATAAAAAATTATGTGAATGAAAAGTTTAGAAGTGGAATGTGGAAAAATGCAAGCAGGAAAAGACAATATTATGTTGCAAATTTTAACCCAACGTATGACCACAAGGAAAAAGCGTATATAGGCGCTGAAATCAAGTGGAAGGAAAAAATACTCATTGCTCAGATAAGGACTAGCTCTCATAGGCTTAGATGTGAAACAGGGAGATGGACAATGCCCAAAGAACAATGGGAAGAAAGTATATGTACTCTATGCAAAGACAGGAGCAGTAGAGATAGAGGAACACTTCATCTATAAATTCTCGAGTTTTTTAGATATTTGTGACAAATACAAAGAAACACTTGGGAACGAGTTTATTACAGATTTATTTGAAGACAGTAAAATAAAAAATGTTGGAGAATTGCTAACACAAATCAGCAGGAGAAGGAACAACCTTCTCAAAGATATTAAAGATCATATGATATGATTTGAGTAATTGTACTTCCATATTTGAGGTCCCATAGACCATATTTGGGTCTTGCAGACGTAATTAAAATCTTTCATTTCATTTTAAAATAATAATTTTATTTTTTATTTTATTTATTTGGTTATTGTGAAAAATCTCTATAACCGACGCACAGGGTTGAGCAGTCTCCTCCCAAGCATGATCTCTAGGGTTTAACAGTCTCCTCCCAACCATGATCCCTCATAAAATTGAGAGCTATACTTATCAATAGAAAATTTAATGCAAAGCCACCACACACCCACCCCCTCACCCACGCTGCAGCTTTGAACCTTGAACCTCCTGAAGAAAAGCCAAAGCCCGTCGTAGTTTGAACCTTGGACCTCCCAAGAAAAAGAAAAACCAAAGCCCGTCCCATTGCGCTACACCCCGAGGTGCTTTTTGATTTGGTTATTGTGAGAAACAATTTTATTTTTTATTTTTATTATTGATTAAAATTGTTTTTGTTAATTTTTATATAATTATATTAATGAAATATATGTCCTTTAAAAAGAATTATACATTTGTATTATTACTTTATTAATAAATTTATTAAATTTTAGTAATAATAAATTAAAAATATATAAATTATTTTTGTTAAGGAATCATAACATTAAAATAAAAATCTTTAAAATGACTTTTTACTATGGGTAAAAGTTTTGTATAACCATATCCTCTAGCTAAGATAAATAGAAAAGATTAATTTATATCTAAATCATAGAATATCCAATATAGAAATTGAAAAAAAAAAAAAAGTGAACCAATGTCTTTTCATGGCTAAGCTAAAACTTCCTTACTTTACGATAAAGCTAAATACTTTTGTGGCTCCATTATGATCCTATGATTTGAGCTAAATAATTTTGTGGCTCCCTTATGATCCTATGATTTGTGTCTCCCTTATGATCCTATAATGTTATCGTAAATATTGATTGACTCTAGCATCGTAGGGTAAAGGTCAACTATTATGATAAAATTATAGAAAGCTTAGCTGATGAGGGTTATAATACCATCATTCAAGGAAAAAGTAGATGTCAATTTTAGGAATATCTTAGTGATGCAACCTAAAAAGGCTTAATGGAAAGTATATCTTTTGTATGTTATGTAGATATAAAATGGAGGAGAAAGCTCCCACCTATAGGGACTATCTTTTCTAAATGAATATTGAGATGTTTCCTCAAAGAACTTATGGGATTAACTACCCATAGAAAGTTTGATTTTTCCACTGATATCATGTCAATAATTGAACCATGGTCTAAAGTACCACACAAGATAATTGCAATTGAGCTTTATGACTTAAAAGCTCAATTGAGTGAGCTTTTATCAAAATATTTGATCTAACCTAGTGTATCACCATGTGGTGCTTTGGTCCTATTTGTGAAGAAGAATTATAGAGCCTTTTGTATTTGCATTGACTATCAAATGCTTAACAAATCCATAGTGAAGAATATATACCCTTTCCCTCAAATCAATAATTCATTTGACCAAATGAAAGAGGCAACTATATTTTCAAAATTAGATCGTAGATTAATTGACATTCATAATATTACTTTTAAAACTGTGTACAAACACTATAAATTTATAGTGGTACCTTTGAATTTTATGAATAAACCAAAAACTTTCATGAACTTGATAAATAATGTGTTTTAGGACTTTTTGAATAAGTTTGTAATTATATTTTTAGATGACACTTTGAACTACTCTTGGAATAAAAGTGGGAATTTATAGCATATTTTAATAGCGATGAACACATTAAGGGAACATTGAATATATGGGAAGTTGTCCAAGTGCACCTTTTCTACATAATAAGATATACTATCTATGCCACATAATATTTATCAACAAAATAGTGGTAGATCCAACTAAGATCAAATACATTCTAGGTTAGTAGGATATTAAAGGTAATAATGATAAGAAAAAAGTTTGAATGATCAAAATGGCATGAAAAATATTTTCAACTTTTTAAGGAAAATTTGATAACTCCACTACTACAGATGCCTAATCCTAATGGTGAATTTATAGTCACAATGGATGTATTAGATAAGGGATTAGTGAAGGCACTCATGTAGGAGGTGCAAGTAATAACATATAATTCATTAAGTTCAATACTAGTGAGAATAATTATGCCCCACATGATTTGGAATTAGAAGCAATAGTTCACACTTTATAGATTTGGAGAAACTACTTGATGGGTAAACCTTTTGAGCTAAAAAAAAATCATTAGGGTTGTAGTATATATTTTCTATACCCTATTTGAATACAAGATACCAAAGATGGTTGTAATTCCTTTTATGAGTATGATTTCAATAACAATTAAATAAAGGGGAAAGAAAACAAAGGAGAAAATATTTTGAGTCAGAATATATATATTTCATACCTTATCACTATGAGGACCACCTTCAAGGATCAAGTAATAAATTAGTCAAAAATGACTCACATTATAAATTGGTAAAGCATGCTTTAGCGTCTAATGCAAAGTATTTTAATAATATCAGTTTTATTTAGATGGGTTCCTTAGGTTCAAATGTCATATGTATGTACTCCATGAAGGAGAACTAAGGGACATAGTACTAAAATAAGCACAATATACCCCATATTTAGGGCATCCAAGACTGAAAATGTTCATGGTTAGTTTGAAATTTATTTTTGGCCATGATTAAAGAAGGGTGTAGTAGATCTTGTAGCTAAATATTTAGAGTTTCAATGAGATAGGTATGAATACATACATCTAATACGGATTATTTATCCTCATGGTATTCTCAAATGGAAATGATAAACTATCAATATGGACTTTATACAAGGATTTCCTTTGTCGAAGAACGAAAATGATGTCATCTTGGTTATTGTTCACAAATTGACAAAGATCACACATTTTATATCAAAGAACCTTAAGAATGATGCTCCCTATCAAAGAGCCTTAATAATGATGCTCCCACAATGATAAAATAATATTTTCAAGATATTTTTAGGTTACATAGAGTACTAAACATAATCATCTTAGATAGAGATACCAAAATCACATCTAGGTTTAATAAGACTTTGAATACATCATTAGGAATCAAACTCAACATCATCTCTTCATATCATCTAGAGAAAAATGTGAAAATAGAGTGAATAAATCAAGATTTAGAAGAATTACATAGAATATACTACATGGATTAAAAATATTGATGGGAATATGTAGACACCAAAACAACACCAATCCGATTATGTGATTACAAACATTGATCGCTTTGAGAAACACAGCCCCCAAGGCAGCCCTCAGAGGTTAAACAGTGGTCCTAACCACTTTTGCAGCAAATTTGGAAGGTCAGAAAGCAATTTGGCACCTTCAGACACCCTGCTCCAAATCTGTCCCACCTTGGGACGAATCCAAAATGGGATCCGTCTCACCCAGGGACAAATTTTGAATTCGCTCTGGGTCAGGACGAATTCCAGGTTTAACGGGCAAAAAGAAAAATTGTGCCAAGTGGCAGCCGAAGACAGTCCATTAATGCCTCATGCCTTGCATGCGCATGTAGGTGGGCAGATTGGATGTTAGAGGACTGTCACAAGGGCAGTCATGGAAGCCCAAGTCATGGAGGACTTTTCTCCCTCATGGGAAGGCATGACTGCCATATGGCGCTTATGCATGCCCCTCCAAAGAGACCCCCTGGGTCTATAAAATGGTGAAATTTATCACCTAAAGAGGACAAGGTGGGAAGAATTTTCAAGTAACAAAGTGCGGCCAAATTGATACCATGCTTTACCTTTGATTCACCTCTTCCACATCCTTGATCTCTTTCGCAAGGGAGGTCATTGGGTGGTTATTGGGAGTGTGAATCCGGATCCAAAACCCGACACTTGACCACATTGATCTACCAATTTTTCGACAACACATTACAAGATATTTTGGGCCCATCCCAAGTGGATTGGTGCCGAAATCAGGTTCTAACGATGGGCAGCCCGCCCAGGCGCCCCGCACTCCTATGAGCCTAATCTTCTTTCTTAAGAACGATTGGGAATTCATCGCAAATTGTTCTTTTGTCATTTGTTTCTTTTGCATTCCATCTTATACTATTTAAATAGCTTGTCATTTCAATTTCATAATGCTGTGATCAAATCTTATCATGTTTTGTCGCTTTTGTTGTCCTCACTAACTTGCAGGTAGCAACGTCAAATTCCCATTGATGGAGGTCAAATTGGAGAAATTTGACCATCTGAGTCTTCCCAAAATACCCCCAATTAGCTAACCCCTAAGTTTACAGGTCGTTTGGAGCTCCCGAGATGTGACATTTGGGCAGCATCACTTCGGCGTTTTGTAGTAGGCGAATTCATCCTACCCCGAGACGAATTACAGTCGAATTCGTCCCGCCCAGGAGCGAATTCGAATCGACGGTGAATTGTTTGACTGTTTTGATGGTAGTGGCCCTCTAGTAATGTTCCCTGGTTCCTATCAAATTTACAAGTTGCTTAGAATCAGTTTAGTTATCGTTGTAATCAATCTTTTGCATGCATCTTCCATTGTTTTTAGAGAACAAATGTTTCATCTTTGCAACAAGTGCTACTAACGATTTTGTTGTTTCTTTGAATGCAGGAGGAGCAGCAAAGATCAAGGATTCATTCACACCAGCGACGGAAACACTTTGGCCCGCCCATTTTGCATGTGGGCACGCGGAAGAGAGATGACTTTCCATTGATGTGACCAAGAGACAAGTTTGATGCTCCTTTCCCCTAAAAAGGGAGGAAGCTAATTGTAACCAAATTTGAAATACATCAATAAAAGAAGAGGGTTGTTTCATTCCATTTGGGTTCCAATTTGTTTATGCTTTCTCCATTTTACACATTTCTAATTTGTAGCATCAAGTTTAGTTTCGTTCTTGCATCGTGTTTGGAGTTTTTCCTTTTTGTTTTCGAAATCTCGTGCTTTTAGAATAATATCTACCTTTATTGGAATTTGCTTACAATAAATCCTACCACTTTGACATAGACACCTCTCAATTGGGATCAAGTGGTTGTGGAATCAAGTTAAATAGATAAAATAGATCTTAAAGGATACATTGGATGGACATAAACGTTATGCTAGTAAAAACATAACTTTAAGGTAGTTTGTGGCAAGAAATAAGATCTTCCTCAGAGTTAAACCTATAAAAAGCCTCCATTATGTTTAGAAAATTAGATAAAATAGGACCAATTTTTGTAGGACCATTTGAGATACTAGAAGTAGTAAACCCAATGGCATATTAGCTAGTTCTACCTCTTACACTCTCTCAAATTTATGATGTTTTTTATGTATATTTTTTAAAAATTATATCATACCAACATTTTACACATTCTAGACTAGAAATCACTATAGCGTTGGGATTCACAAATATTTTTTATTGAACCAATTAGAGTACAAGAGAGGCACCTTTGCAATTAAAGATCAAATATTTATCATAATGCAAAGTCCAATGATACCAAAATTTTTAGGATAATGTCACATGGGATAACAATAAATACATATACAAATTCTATTCCCATTTATTTTATCGATTAACACTACAAAAAAATCCATTTTAGTTATGGATATGTACAAGGATCATTTTGGGTTGCAATTTTGATTTAATGTCAGTTATGTTTCTATTTTTGAAATTTTATATGAATGGTATTTTTTTAATAAGTGTTTATTTTTAAAGTCATTAGGATGATGATTATTTTAATGGAGAATATTGTATACACAAAAGTTTCCAAATTTTATGAAATTATGAATTTTATAATTAATAGTTAGAAATTAGTTAGTTTTTAAGTGTCAGTAATTATGGATTTTATTTATATGAATGGACTAACTTGAAAATTTATGAGAGTGTTAAAATGTCACCCTCTATATAGAGGAAGAATTAAGAGGTGGTAGATTGGGAAGAAGAAATCAACCAAAGATATTGCACACACCAAAATTGCATATGTATAAATTTTTTAAATATCATTAAGTTGCATTAACGTTTGCTTTTTAATATTGCTTTAAAATTCAAGAAGAGCATATAAAGTTACATATTGTCAATAAATTATGAGTAACCTCTATTGAATGCATTTCATAAACATTGTCTTCCCAACCTTATTTTATGAATGAAAATTTTGTGAGTGACATTTTTTTTATACTATTAAAAAAAGAGGGTTTTGAAAGGGTTCCCACAACCTTTTATAGAGACTCCAATATTAATGGAGAAACACCAAAAACACCACCAAACAAGATAAAAACTACCCCAACAGCGGGATTGCCCATAGAAAACAGAAAAAATAGAAAACGTAGAAATGCTAACAAGCAAAGAGGGAGAAAGAACCAGTAAATATTGTGGACAAAATCAAGATAGTTCTAAACTAATGAATCAAATTCCTGGAAAACATCTCCCGCCATCCTAGAAACCTCCTCTGAGTAATCAATCGCTATCTTCAATGAGCCCCAAATCACATGTTTTATCTCCACCATTTTCAAATTATGGATCATCGTATTCTCTCTTTCATACACCATGTCACAAGGAGCACTAACCGGGTGAAGTACCAGCACATCATATCACTAAAAAACCATGGACCAAAATATTGATAATTACGAGGAGCAACCAACCTTCCCACGAAGCTCCACGAGACACAAAAATAATATGAAATTGGTGCATTATCAAAATACGGGACCTTCCTCACCTGATCCAATATGCAAATCAAGGGCTTGAGAAACCCAAAAAAATACCACAAATCAATGATTCTTGAACACCAACAAAAGGTGTTACTCAGCAATTTTAAAAGTTGGTCGCTCATCAAACCACTGTGGGACTGCAGACTGAGAGATTGAGACATTCGATGAGCAACAATCCTTTCACCAAATATTTGAGAGGTCCATAAGGAGATTGATCTTGTAGCATTAATGAAAGACATGATATCCTGACATAATATGCAAAACAAGGACCTTTGGAAACTCAATAATTTCAACAACTCAACAATCCTCGTACGCAAATTTAAAGTATTTCTTAGGATTTTTAAGAACTGAATGACCTTTGGATAGAAAGAATTTGAATTTGGAGCCTTAACTAAATCCAGGATCTCCCTCACCTGATAGTCTGCACTTCAAGGACTTTGGGCCACCTAAAATTTTATGAGTGACATTACTCTTAAAATACTATAATAAGTCAAATATCTTAGCAAGTGACATTGTTTTCTTGTATAAAAGTATTGTCCTTAAATTAATGGATCAAGTATATTTTTGGGTCTTTATTAATTGAAGGGATGTCCATGTGTTCTACCATGGAAGGAAGACCTCCTTTCATGCCTTAAAATTTTAATTAGATCGTTATTAGTTAATAAGCGAGAAATATAAAAAGATTTTTTATTTTTGGAAGTGCCAAGGGAGAAATTGCTCATATTCCACTACGACTTGAAGTGCTTAATCAAAAATTTGGGTTTTAGATTAACTTAGATATTTATATGGAAAAGAAAATTGTTACATAATTCTTGCTTTGTTGGATTAGTGGGCTAAAATTTCTTTAGGGCTAACTAGTTTCTTGTCCCACAAAGGCATTAATTGTCTTTGCATGCTAAAAGGAGGGTATTTAATTTAGAAAAGGGACATGTAAAAGAGGAGCATGGAGAAAAATTAAAAAGGAAAGAGGATTGTTTTAGAACTTGGACGAGTTTGAAGAATGAAAAATATTATTTTTGCAGGTCAGGTCATTTTCTTTGTTTGAATTTTGGAAACACAGGCACATGTGTGTATGTATCTATGTATATATATGTATGTGTGTTCCATTTCATGTCATATCTACAAGTATAATGTTATGTTTTAAAAATATGTAAGGAAAATATTGTGTTTTTCTTTGTAGTTGCTAATGCAATATGAGCTTTCTTCCATTTTCATATACATGTAGAGATAGATGATATTTTCACTACTAAAACTCAAATTTGTGAAATGTTTGTGGAATAACACCTAGATTGGAGTCCAACTCTATAGAGTTAAGTTCATATGTATCTTTCATTCATATAAGGAAATTTGGTTTTGTTTAAATTAGATTTTATTGTTGGTCAAGACTTGTTCTATTTTGTAAAATAAAAAGTATTTATTAGTACCTTGTCTTACTACTAGAAATATTATGTGACAAGGAACATACCCTATTTTGTTGATAAAGTTATTTAATATCTACTTTAAAAGGTAAAGTTCAATATGAATTAATATTTTACCTCACTTTAGGAGGTGCCAAAGGATATCAAGTTGTTATTCACCCATGTATGGCTTGGTAATAGATAGAAACTGAGGTTTTATTTTCAATGATTTGATGACTAGATTTTGACTTGTTTTATATGAATAGTTGTGAAGTATTACCTATACTATCTCGTCAAATTAGTTTTCTTACACTTTATCCTTTGAAAACAACAAGAAGATAATTTGTTGGAGATTCTTAGAAGATTTTTTCATAGATATGAAAAAAAATATTACTTGACTAGTATAGTTGATTGATCCATTTTATAAAAGTATGGTCAACTTTGGAATACTATTGTTGGGTGCCTATATTTTAATTCTATCAAAGTTTGACTATATAAAATCCTTGTTATGGATTGATTTTTAGGTGTTTTTATACTACATGTGTTATTTTTTAATGGTTGATTGAGTTCCTGCTATCATTACATACATAATCATGTTCAAGCTATAGTGCTTGAGTGAATATTGGTGGCTATAAAAGTGACTATTGTGTGAATTTTATGGATAGAAAGCTGATCGTTTTGGTAAATTTTGATGGCTATAAAATTTGGATGTCTTATGTGTAAAATATGACTATCTCATATGCCTTTGATGGCTAGAAAATTTAACTATTTTTCTAAACATTAATGGATGGAAAATATGACTATCGTATTTTAACGTAGTTGGTTGTAAAACTAATATGTGTCTTGTTGGAGCATTATACACAAATATCTCACTATAAAGGTTAGAAGCTAAATAGTACTACAAGAATTGCTTGAGCAAAATATATGCATATTTAGTGGTTGCAAGCGTGCATAATAATATGAATAACAATAATATCAATTAAAAATTGCATATAAAAATGAAAATATACAATATTTAGCTAAAATTTTATTTTTTGTATGATTTCATACCTATATATATATATGATGTAATAAATGTGTTAGTAATATGCATGTAGATAAATAGGTTTCTTGAATGAAAATCATTATATAGAATGAAACAATGAAATATTGAATTAATAGATAGAATGGTTTGCTAACAAACTAGTGCATCATCCAAGGATATAATTTGTTAGTTTGAATGCAAAATGTTAGGCTATTATGTATTCATACAAGTTACATCACTATATTTTAAGTTGGTTGATAGAATAAATATTAGGTCTCATATAAATATATATTCATTAATATTTATGGATGTACAAATTCATTGCACATATTGATCTCTCTAGATATATTGACTCTACATATATTTAACCTTATGAAGGATCAAAAATTTGTAATTTAAATTTGACATAAGGATATTTAGTATAATTTACTTGGTTGGGTGGTAATGCACTCAAATTATGCCTTCTCTCCCTTAGGCGGTGACTCATGAAACTGAATAAGAATGTAATAAAATTAAATCTTGAATTCGATTGATTGAGATGAAATATAGAAACACTCTTATATTTCATGTGAAAGGCATAATGTAATTTTTTTAAAGTGCCATGTCAAGATGGCATTTGAATGTAAATTATATTCCTCTTTCTACGATATTTTCTTTATTCAAATATTTTATATGCAAATTAATTCTATCTCAATATAAAATCTATCAATAGACACTTTTATTGCATAATGAATCTATTAATTAAGTCGTTAAGTTTATTTTTCTACAATATCCATACCAAGGGTAATATGGAATGAAATATAGTTTGGAACAACAATTAGTTGATACTTGTTGTTATGATTGTGCTTTTCAAATGAAACTAATCAGTTTCTTAATGTACTTATGATTGTACCTTTTTTATTAAAAGTGAAAACTTGTTTAAGAGAGCATCCTTATAGCTAGAAATATATGGGATTTTTCCAAAAAATAAGTAGAATTAATCTCTTTCTATATTTTAGTGTTTATTTTTCAATAAAGTATACTTCTTTGAAAATTTGGTAATAGTTAATAGTTTCTTTGATTATATAGAAAACAAACACATATTAATTATTATAAATGATGTAATATAGTTATTGAAGTTTTGTATGAAATCAAACTAAAACCATACAATTATTAAAAGATATAGTAGAATACATATTCTATTTTTTAGAGAAGTTACCTTGTGTTAGTTAGATGGTTATCTAGATAAGGGTGAATATAAGATAACTTGGAAAGTTACTCTACCAACCATAAATGGTTGTAAAGTATGGAGGATAGTAATCTAGTCCTAAAAAGAGAGCAAATATCTTGAATGGATGACATATTGAATTCCATTATTATATTATAAAATAGAATTGTATGATTTTATGGGAATCACTCAATATGAAATAAATAATTTGATGGAGCTTAATTGAGATGATTTAATACTTTAAATAAAAAAAGTACATTTATTTATTTAAATTAAAATAGGGATATTGTTATCATATGAGGCTCATATTTACCATATTATCATATCATAAAAACAAATACATGAAGACCACAAAGCATCAACATAGTTATGTCAATGACATACACATTACAATATTACATGATAATACATAAACATATGAAGCCTATAGGGGATTGCATTCAAATTACCATAATCTTCATAATAGGATTGACATACATGGATGGCATACATCTTCAAAGAAACAAGGATTACTCTAACAATATCCAAATTAGGGACTGCATCCCTTTTTGTAAAGGTCGTGCCTTTTCCAATATAAATCACAGAAAGAACATTGAGTAGGACATAGTCACATACAAATTATATGACACTTACATTTGAGTTCCAAACACGCAAACTAGGTAAGGGTGGAACACACACAAATATATATCCATATTTGGATAATTGATCTTGTATAAAATATTTTTTTATCCATCCATAGAGAAGTCACACTTGCTCTCACATTAGTTTACAAGAGGCTTTCCACTCTTCTCCTACAACGTATAATATGGATAAGTTATCAATTAGATCCATTCCTACATCTACTAACCCTATGATACCCTTAAATTTTAACCAATATTTTAAATTCATGCATATATTATACAATGGTACTTCTTTAAAAAGGGAATTGGTGTAACTTATATTTCAATGATGTTCCTCAATGCTAGCTTTAAAAAATCTATGTGGGAGTGCCAATAGCTTCTCCTAACCTATATATTCAAGTTAAATCCCCAATATCCTCACATAACCCTATGCTAACCTACACTAATTGCATCAAAATTAAAGTGTAGAAAATAAACATACATAAATTATTAAGGGTGTGAGTGATTCAAATTAATACATGTTTAAACCATAGCAAGGAAGTGTAAGCAATAAATCATGTGAAAAATTGAATAAAACAAATGTTTTCCCATTTATTAAGTGTAAAATAGATAAATAAATTACAACATGGGCGAAAGGGTAATGTCTCAATCACAACATAGATAGGAAACTAGGAGGGTAGTGTCACTAATAGAATGCATAAGGACTTGTCAATTTCCCAACAATATTATGTGTTAAAAGCACAATGTGTGTTTCATAGAGTGTAGCTCTAAATTATCATGGGTAAAAGATTAATACAATGTATCCATGGCTTCTATTTATAATTTGAGTTTACCCCTGAGTTACCTAGGGTAAGAAATTCTTACTTCTAGTAAAAATAAAATTTTGAGGGAAACTCTAACAAAATGATGCACCTTAGAATGTGACACACTTTTAAATATGACTCTAATAGGTTTAGAATGTTTCTAAAATGAGTTAGTGGCACCATTGCATGCCAATATGTTGCTTTCCAAATATTCTCCTTAGGACCAATACCCTTAATTTTACCCCTTTGTTGGTTATTAAGTAATTTTCTCTAGTTAGTGAGTGATTCATTTGATTTTTCTAGTGAATTACTAGATAATACTAAGCAATTAAATCCTATAAGCCAGTTGGGTCACTTTGCTAGTGGATCACTCTTGAGCTAATCAATCCTCTTTACTAGTGAATCTCTCATATTCCAATTGGATCACTTTGGTAGTAAATTGATTTTTATCCAATCAAGTCACTTTTCTAATGAATTAGCACTTGGACAAATTGGCCCATATTGGAGACAAGAAAAAATCAATTTTGTAAATTTTATCATTTTGCAATGTTGTTCTAGGGTTTGAAAATTTTATTTTTCTATGGATAATTCATTAGAATTAGAAGGTAATAGCCTAGATACTATATTTATGGAAGTTATGGAGTTGCAGGCTTGATTGATGAGAGATATTAGATCTTATGTTTATCCTTGGGTATGGACTCTTCTAAAATTATAATCCCTACTACAATTTTTTTACAATTGTTGGTCATATTTGTTTAGCTTTGAGGTAACCATTTCAAAATTACATGCTAAATAGAAATCAAAGGTACATATTGATCATCCAAATTTTATTTAACTCCTCATATTGATCCTTTAAGAGGATCTTCTTTTTGTCCTCTTTAACCCTTCACTTCCCCAATTGCATTTTTGGCTCAAGGATTTTCTTTGAAGCATGAGGTAACATTTTATATGGACTACTTTGGCTTTCTCTTCATATATGGAATACAAACATTTATGGAGTTTTCTTTAATATGAGGGTACCTTAGGCAATCCTTTATTTATCAATTATTGCATCTCCTTTGTAAATTATTCAATTATCATTCTATGGGCATCATAGAAAACTTGTACCATTGGAGTCTCTTTTGCTTTTAGGATGTCTTTCAACTATGCATTTAACATATTCTTGTTTAACCTATACATATAATTTATATATTCATTATACAAGTATATCTTTGGTGTACTTTTCCTTGGATGTCATGTCCTCTTTCACTTGCTTGATTTTCTTGAAGATCAAAATATTACACGTATTGAGGTATGTAGGGTGCATCTTAGCACAAAACAATATAACTTAAGAAATGTTGGATGCACCTTAGCACACTTGGTACCAAGGGACTTGACTTGTCCAACCATTGAGATCTTGACCTTCATATTCTATATTAAAAGTTCCTTGATGAGTAAAATATCCCTTCTTTATTTCATTAGCTAAAATTGGTGGATCATGAGTGTAACAGATGTTGAAACTCTTTTTACTAGCATTGTCTTGATCAATATACTTTATTTCCTTCTATGTAATACCTAATGTTTCCTCTCTATCTTTATTATTAGGAGGTCACTTTTACCAAGTGAAAGAATGACTTATGGGAATTGGGGATATGGTGCTCCTTTATAGTGTGGATTGCCTTGGATAGTTTTGATGCTATTGAAGGGAAGAGTATATTTGTACCTATGGTGTCCAATGGAAAAATGAGTACAATAATGCTAGTTTAACACAATGACATAGATGATTATGTAGTTAGGTAGTGATAAATAACAAGAGGGATTGAGATGATGTCACATGGTGTAACACAATAATGCTTGCAAAGTTTATGACCAAGTGATGGATGTAGGGGGATGGTAAGATATGCTTGTATGAATGGTGATAGGAAAAATTGGAGTAAATATGGTATGGAGGATGACCCTTCATTATGTGTAGGAAGACCTATTGTGATCCTCATGCCAAGAATGCACTTATTTGAGGTGGTGTGAGAATAGAAAAAAATTAGGGGGATTAGAGAAGCAAGAATTGAAGAAATAAGAAGAAAATGGATGGAGTAGAATCGATAGGAGGTAGAATTGAAATTAAGATGATTGTGGAAAATATGATGAAAGGAATTTATACTTCTAGATTAATGGATACCATTATTTCCATAAATTTCCTTACATGTAAACCTTATTTTATTTAGAATCCTTATCTTTAGGGTTATCCATTTCTCTCTATTATTTTATCCTTTGTTTCCATGAGTCATCACATATTTCATGGACTAATTCATTTTTACCAACCTTTGTGTTGATAGTAATTTCATGAGTACATTATAAAAAATGTCTATATTATATTACTTAGGCCATTGATCCAAAAGGAACAAAGTTCCTGACTCCCTTAAATGACTTGGATCTAAGGAATTGCATTGCTATCATTGTATTTCTAGGTTAGCATCTCACCCTATCAAATTCAGGAAAGAAAATATTGATCCTATAGATATATTTAACCAATATTGGAGGAAAGGTATGGGAAGAAATAAGAACCTAAATGTCTCTTGTGATATTTTCACTCACGTGAGATGGATATTTTTAATTTTTTTTTTTTTTTTTTTTTTTTTAGCAAAAAATAAACTAAGGGAAAATGAGGAGAGGGAATTTATATAAATAAACAAATCTCTCTCTTAGTGAAATATATTTTGATTCACAATCTCAAGAAAATAACTATCCACCTTTCTAATGTCAATGTTCTAGATCAGTATTTTTTGACACCTATGTAAGTATAGTAAGTTGGATATCATCAATGGTGCATATGGAGGGGGTTTTCCAAGGGGGATTCCTTAATTAAGAGCCTCATGGGTACATTTTGAGAGATAGTATATTTATTTAAATAATCAAAAACTTGAGTGGGTGCCATAGTCTATAAATTTAGAAAAACCTTTTCTCTTATCATTTTCTCCTAACCTACCTTTTTATGACAAGTATCTTAGAACTAATACCTCCTTTTAATTCTAAAGTGGTGGGAAGTACAAGTGGGCATTAAAACTCTTACAACTATGAAAACCTCTCTACTTTTTACCTCATTCAATCATGAATTTTTGTGGTGATTATTTTTTTAAGCCACCACCTTTATACAACTAGGCAATATAGTGTCACTCAATAATAAAGGTTCATTTTGTAGTTATTTCTTAGAAAACCGAATATCATATTTTAACATATAAAACGAGTGGAATACAAATTTTATCATATATACTTCCTAAGGTTATGGGAAATTTTCCATTTTCAAGATGATGGCTTCTCTATTAGTCAATGTAGCTCATTTCTCATGAATCACTTGAATAATCTTAGGGTTCATAGGTGAATCCTTTCCTATTTATTATGTGGTATTTGCTTCTAGGATTTTATCCTGAAAGAATAATACCTCTTCACAAAAGGATGCCCATAAGATTTTTTCAAATCCTACAAGCTTAGATTTCTTTAGAACAAAATTGTATGTTTAATATTCTAGTTTAGTTTCTTCCTCTATTTTATTATCATCTTTAATTATCAATTATAGATTTAATAATCTACCTCTTCTAGTTGTTGGATTTTCTTCACTTCTATAGGATCCTATTTTTTTAAAGAGAAATCGAATATTTCACCATCCTTGGTGATTTTTGAGGATCACACATGATGACATCTTTGATAATAAGATGCCATTCAACAATCTCATGTGCCTCAAGTATCATAGTGAATTAAATCTAACATGGAATATCAATAACATTATTTTCTTCTAAAATTTCCTCATCAAAGAAGTGAAATACCTTAATGAAAGGAGGTTCAAAAATCAATTCTTCAGGCTTCATAGTGTTTCCTTGTCTTACACATTCCAACCCAATTCCTTTTTTTGTTGCTTGTGTATTCTCTAATTCATATTTTAAAGGAGGCATAGATACTTGATGATTTGATGATATATATTCCTTTCTTATCCCTATAGGAAATTCATTCTCAACTAAGAAACCACATATTTTATAGTTTATCTCACTTTTTGCTCCCATCATGGACTTTTGTTTTTATATAAAAAGGTAAACACCTCACATTCTTCTACTACTATGGTACCTAGAGGTAGGTATATGATAATATGATATTATATTTTATAAGTATATTATGGATAGTTAGTATGGGTTACACATAATCAAAGGTTGATTATATTAATATATTAGATTATAATAATGAGTTGGATGAGGATTCAATAGTCAACTCACCAAAGTAGAATTAGACGATTGGCATATAAAGAAGGGGTATTGTCATTGTAAGGATCATCATTATTTATATTGAGTATTCTTGTAATCATCATTGTACATGGAGTGACCTCTCAACTTGGAAGGTCTTATGGAGTTATTCCTTCCTTAATGAGTGTTATTTGTGTTGTCCTACCTTAAGGGTACTATCTATGTTTGTCTCATTATTTGGATTGTTACTATGAATAATTATTCATGGATGGATGATTTTTTATTTTAGTATATGGTGAATCATTTATGTTAATGAGAATAAAATTTCATACCAAGTGGTATTGAAGCAATGATTCTAGAAAAGTGGGAATTATTTTGTAGATTGTAGAATTTTGGAATTATTTTTCTAAATATATAATTTTTTTGGGATCCATTTATTTGTGTAAATTTGTCTTATTCTAATGATTCTTGCATCATGTTATTCAAAATTTTATGAGCTTCAAATTGAATAGTCATATTAAGAAATATAAGAAATATTGAGGGAGAAACAACCTTATTGAGTTATTCATCTAGAACAAGGCAATGATGTTTTTTCAAATCATGTTTTTTTCTAAAAACAAAAAATTGATATATCTTTCTATTGGGATAAGTAAACAATATGTTGTTGTGTTTGAATGATTTTATTTTTTGAAGTTTAGATTCAAATCAATAGGGATATATATATTTGTATGAACCCCTAGTTCATAAAAGCTTGTTTTACATTATCTTTTTTGTTGGTGCATGAACTCATGGAGTTACAAATATCTTTTAGATAATATGATATTGATATTAGATAATGGTGGAAACATTTTAAATCCTTTGATTCTACTTGATTTAATTAAAATAGTAAGATTAAGTATTCTCCTAGAGGAGCAACTCACTCTTGGTTTTATTTTTTATTTTTAATTAGCCCATAATTCTAAACTAACCTAGAAAAAAATTGAGCAAGCATTCTTGAGTTAATTAAACCTATATAAAAAGATATATAGTTTGAAATATATCCTCAATCACTATACCAAAAAAATAAATAGGCTCCAAGATGAACAAAAGGAACTAAAAATGCATTTGAGTAATTTCAAAGAATTGGAAAAAGAAAAAGATACGAATGATAGTGTGGAGGTTGATGGAACCATGCCTTTGGTGTTAGATAGGTCAAACAATGATCAAAAGTATTTGTTTGAATCTAAAATTTCTATTTTGTAGGTTCATGATTGCATTAATGAATATTATGAAAAAGGAGAAAGGATTAAAATAACAATCATATTAGAATGTTGCTCTTTGGTCTCATTAGAATGTTGAAATTGTAAAAACTCATTTCATATCATCATTTGCAATTGATTAGAACTAATGTAATTATTTTTATTGAATTTTCACTTCTAAATTCTAAGCATGTCCTTAATTTCAACACATGTTTTTGAATTAAGCAATCATCCATGTGTGAGCCATTATTATTTATGTATTGTTTTCACAAATTACATCAACTAGGACATAAATCTCTATAAGTGTTTTAATTGTTTAAATTAGTTCCATTGAGAAGCATGATGCATGCATTGCTTAGGAGTCATCTATGAACCCATGTCTTCCATGACATGTATTCCTTGTGTTATCCTCATAGAACCAATTGTTATAAGTAGTATATGCAATATGGGTAGTTGCATTCATGACCATAACAACAAAGTGAGTTTGAAAATATTTTCTAATATTATAATTTATTTTTCTTAGTTTTGCAAAATAAATATTTATTTCATATTTTTGGCTATTAGAACATCATGCCTATACATAAAAATGTTTTAAAAATCTATAGATATTACTACAATTTGGTCATAGAATTGAGATTTAATATATTGTATCATACTTACAATTGAAAATGTTTGTACAACAAAAGACCTTGCGTTGGAGCTTGAATTACATCTAAATTTTGTGGATTCATTGGGATTCAATTATTCCCCTTTTATAAAATCACATTTCATAGAGTATGAATTCCGTAAGAACTATTTGTCTTTCAAATATTGTACTTGGAGAATGACATGTACCATGCTTGTCAAACAACAACTAACATGATAACATATATTTTTATGGTAGAATAATTAATTGTGTAAAATTATAAAGTAAAATATCCTATTATTAATAAATTAAAAAATAAGAAAGATAAGTGATGAAGCTAAATATATGGTATCTTTGGAAGGATTAAAAATATGTAGATATAATAAAATGGAATAGAGTGTGGATGGAAGGCTTTTCACTAATAGAAATAAATACAATTTTGAAAAAAGTAAAGGCTCCATGGAACATACAAGAGATCATTATGGAAATACAAGACCTTCCTATAGAGTTTGAAGAAATAAATTTTACACATATGTTAAGGGAAGGGAACAAATATGTAGATAGGTTATCCAATAGAGGGGTTTTAATAGAGGATTATGAATTTAAATTTCCTTTTCCATGGTTAGAGGAATAAGTAAGTTTAGTTGAAGTTGACAAGAAAAATCTAGGAGAAAATTCAAAATAATGTTCTAGAGGACTACAAAATGTTTTAGGGGATCCATTTGTAGGTTAATGCATTTGAGGAAACTAATAGTCTAGATTTGGTAAAGCAAAGTATGATTTCATGAAGCAAGTAGAAGTTTTCTATGTTGAAACAAAATATGACATAAAATGGACTTCATGTCTTAATGTATTATTTGAGTTGTTGGTTGGATTATGGGACAAATTATGGATTAGAAATTTCAACATTTTGAGAGTACTAAACCATTTAATACAGTTCTTATAGTTGTACTTTTGCTTGAGGATGGAAACTAATAGTCTACATCTAGTAGAGCAAACTATGTGTTGGTCAAATACCTACGTAATTATACAAACATGCATTTGTATGACCTAGATATGGCCAAAATTGAAAGGTCAGAGGAAATAAATGTCTTCCATGCCAATCTCCAGAGAGGGTTGGCTCCCTTACTAAATCCTACACTGGTTTAAGGCTAGAGTTGCAGGAAAGAAATAGGAAATGATGGAAAGAGACAGGAAATATGGCCATAGGCCAAAGGTGTAGGATTGGGGACAAAATAGTATCAGGAATTCCACCCAAGCATTGAAGAAGCATGTAGTAAAATAATATGGCAGGATTTACTTACAACCTTGTAGAGACAACCTCTAGGATCGCATTCCAGAATCACTCTCTCACCAGCAATATTCAAATTCAGATGCAGAATTTAAACTTAACAAAGAGACAAGAATATGAACATAAAATAGAAATGCATAAAAATAGAAGGAAATCACCCACAAAGATCATTTGCAAATTTAGAAGCCAAATATCCTCTATTGATGTAGAGAACTTGAATAGTTTTTCTGTAGAATGTCTAACCTCCCTTAATTACATAAAATTGTTTAGTATTTATAGAGGTTTTCGCCTCTTTCATTAAATACACAAAAAGAAAAAATATTCCTGTATTAGGAACCTATAGGAGGGATTTCCTCAAAAATCTTCCTTCAGCGACAATGATCCATTTTTAATTGGAAAGACTTAGAATGGTCGATCAACCCTGGTACAAGTGCATTGGAACGCATCAAAAATTAGAGAAAATTAGGGGAATAATCGTTGAATTATGGCCACCTTTGTGCTTCAAAAATTTGCACTTACCCCAGCAATTTACTCGACATGGAACCTATTTCAAAAATATGTGAAATTGATAGGGGGTGCCTTTGGAAATCATGAAAACCAGGGAACATATCTTCCTTTTACCTCAATTATTAAATTTTTGTATTCATCTAAACCAGACACCTCTGACCAACTCTCATTGACTTTCACACTTTGAAATTGCTCAAAATAGAGTTATAAGCGAAAGCACTTTTTATTTTACTCTTACTTTTTTCCTTATTCGCACATTTTCCTACAATACGTGCACCATAACGCTTCACCAATGGTCCCTATCTTGACTCCTTCTTTGTTCTTGATTTCACATTCAATGCTTCAAATTTTTGCTCTTTGTTTAAACCTTTCGAAAAGGTAATTAAGACCTTTGCATACTTCCTAGGGCAGAAGCACTTCACAAGATATTTATTTTATTTTGAAGCACACATTCACCCCAAAGAAGGGTGAAAGGCACCGTCACCCTTTACTTTGGGTGAACGCCTCTTTGACTTTTCAACATCACCTACTGAGAACTTGATGCCCGAAATGAACCTTGGCACATTAGCAAAGCATTTCCATGTAGGTTCACCCCAAGGAGGGGTGAATGGTACTTTCACCCCTCCATTGGGGTGAAAGCATGTTTGACTTTTCAAAGTTGCTCACTTACCCAAAAATCTGCTCGAATCCTCCTTTGGTGAGATTTCGCCCCAAAGAGGGGCGAATGGGACTTTCACCCCTCTATTGGGGTGAAACAGCCTTTGATCATTCAAAATTTTGATTGGGCATGCTTTTTTAAAACTTCCAATACGTTCGCCCCAAAGTGGGACAAACGATGCTTTCACCCCATCCTTAAGGCGAACGCATCTTTGACAGTGTCGACATTTCAACTTTGATTCCGCCCCAAACTTGCAATGTTTTTGGGGTAAAAGTTGATTTCTCTTTATCATTCAGCATTTTACACCTATGTTCACCCCAAAGTAGGGCGAATGAGCCTTTCACCCCAAACTTCAGGTGAACGCACTTATCAACCACATTTTCAAACTACATTCGGGCAAAAGAGCCATTACATTTGTTTTCTCCATTTTCTTTTCAAGCACACTTTATTTTCAAGTAACAAAAAGGAACATTAATTTCAAAATGCAGTAAATATAGGCCAAAAATAATGTATCATGGATTAATACATGTTGATCTTACATCAATAAAATTCAACAAAAATTTTAATGTGGCATATTGCAAAACTACCAATATTTTTGGTGGCTCACGGGGTATCCATATCGCATGGATGCAAGCAATCCCAGGCATTTATCCATTGGTATTTTACTGAGTCTTCTTACTAATAGCTTTTATTGGTGCTCTTGATGTGGAAACATCCTTCTACGCTTGTTCTTCTACTGTCTTCTCAGTCACTTCTGCTTCTATAGCTACCTATAGAACCTCAGCTCGCTCCTGCTCTTTCGTTGTTGTGTGCTCCATTGCTTATCGCTCTTCCTACTCCTCCAAGATTTTTTAGGTAACCTCATATACTACGACTGCCTCCTCCTAGACATGTGTAGTAAATAGACAAGAAAAAATCGGTGATTCATACACATACCATAGATTTTGGAAATCCTCCAGGCTAAGGCGCTTCACTCACTGAGCAAGCTAAAATAATGATATCTCAAGGCAGGTAAACTTCTTCATAAGTGGCACCACTTTATCTTCCGTTATAGGATCCTTCCATGCATCAATATTTGAGGTGTCTTCCACGAATTTCTTCCAGGCGGCTTCTAGTTGTTCTTTGGGTAGGGGTTCGTCCCATTCATCAGTAAAATCTAGAAAGACCATATCAATGAGAGCATTAAAAAATATTATGGAAATAGAATGCTCCCACTCTATAACGTTGACTACCCTTATGCCCTCTCTCACCAGGTCCATCCTCTAAAAATAACTATGTAATGAAACTTTGGTAGTAGACCAAGTGTGATCCATCTCACTTATGGGGCAAATGTGCAAATTGGACTGAGCAAGAGCTTGGATTTTTACAACCATTTCCATGTGGGTTTCCAACCTCTCCTTAGTAGAATCTATTAAATTCTAGCCCAACTAAATATGGATTCTAGCTATCCAAATATAATGCAACACTTGAACTACTTGCACTACCAACTTTTCACAACTCTGTGCTAAGTGAAGGCGAGCCTCTTTGATCATTTTCTAGAAGAATTCTATAGCCTATGTGGCCTTTTCTACCAGTTGGTTCTTGTTGTCAATTGAAATGAACTAGATACAAATTTTTTAAGTCTACAGTGCCCTAGGCCTGCTACCAAGCATTGAATATCCTAAGTAAAGGAATGTCCCCCGTGACAATCTCCAGTAGGGCTGGTTCCAAAACTAAAATAGGGTTTTGAGATAAGGGTTAGGAAGATACTAAAAGGAATGGAAAAAGGCTAAAATCCAAAAATATGGGGCAATGGACATGAAGCACGATAGACAGCCTAACTCCTTGAACCAACAATAATAAAAATAATAGAATTTTCACAAAAACTAGCATTAAATTCTTTGAACTATGCAAACTCCAACAAGTATTCTAGGGACTAGTCCTCTATTGACAACGAAATCCAAAAAATAGAATTAAACTGTATGATAAAGAGACTAATTTAATAGAAATTACATAATAGAATTCATACACAAATATAGAAAATTCAAAATCAGAGACAAAGGTTTGTATTTTAGAAGCATATTTCAAAGTACAAAGTTGCTTCTCTAGTAGAGGTTGTCCATCCGTGGTTTTAGAGAAGTCAACTTTTATAGAAGAATTTTTCCACTTAAAATATTAATTCCCAACCACTCTCGTGATAGGTAAATTTGATCTTGATGATGAATTGAAATAGTCAATTTAGCCTTACAGGTAACTCAGCATTGAAGATAGAATGTTCTAGTATTGAATTGAAATAGTCAATTCGGCCTTACAGATAACTCAGTATTAAAGGTAGAAGGTTTCAACAACAATCATGATCATAAGGTTTAGAGTGCAACTTGGAGTCAATTCAATCGATCAATGGTAGATGTAGAGTAGTCCCTGATAGCTCTGGGTAATTTCATGGTGATTTCAAGCAGTTTGCACTGCATTTGAGGTCTACCAGGAACTTCACTCCATAACCGGAGCACCTGGGCCTTTCGCTCCACTAGTGGAGCGCTTGGAACCTTCGCTCCACTTGTGGAGCACTTGGCCTTTTGACCAAGTCATTGACTTCCTTGCTAAAAACTTAGCCAACTTTACCCTTTTCTAAGTCCTTCCGACCCTTCGCTCCACTAGTGGAGTGATAGGGCATGTTGCCATTCTGAATTTTTTTTATACTTGTTTTTCTCCGTCATCGTTTGAGAAGTTTGCTCCATTACTGGAGCACTTGGAAAGTTCACTCCACTAGTGGAGCACTCAGTACTTTGACCAAATTGACTTTTCTTTGCCTTATCCTATCTTAATACCTTTTCTTGAAATTCATGCCACTAATGGAGCGCTTTGTGTTTTGACCATTTTGACCTCTCTTACTGCACCCTTAGTGCCTTTTTATTATCTCTATGCCTTTCTGGCCCTTCACTCCACTGGTGGAGTGCTTGGGAGAGGTGCTCCACTAGTGGAGCACTTTGCCCTTTGACCACATGTTGAATTTCTTGGGAGTTGTCTTTTGCACCAATGTTTTAACTTGTTTTACTTTGTTTTGCCTTCGCTCCATAGATGGAGTGCTTTGAGGGTTCGCTCCAATGCTGGAGCGCTTGGCACTTTGACCACCTTTGACTTTTGTTTGCACTTTTAGCCAAGTTCACTTCCCTTTAAGCCTTTATGGCCCTTCGCTCCACTGGTGGAGTGATAGGGCCTGTCGCTCCACTAGTGGAGAGACAGGGCCTTTGACCACTTTGACCTCTTTAAACTTGGCCTCTTTCAAAGTTGTTTTGCTATTTAGAGTGTCACTCCATGGGTGGAGCACTTTGAGGGTTCACTCCAAGAGTAGAGTGCCTACAGTTCTAACTATGTTTTGATTTTATTTGTCATACATAGCCATATATGCCTATCTTTACTCTTTTTGGCCTTCCGCTCCTACTGTTGGAGCAACAATATAACCTAACAAAAATGTACCCAAGTGTGTAAGTGTTGGAAATTACAACCATATGTGTAGATATGAAAGGATTTGAAGACAAAAGTAAGGAAGAGAATCCATCAAAAGGTTGCCTATGCTAAAACGTTCACAATTTTACATGCAACATAACAGGAAAAAGTACAAAAAATATAGAGAAAAGTATAGAAAAGAAGATAACCACATAATGTGATAGAATACAGTCTTAAACAAAAAGAGACGTCCGATGAAAGCACAATAGCATAACAGCATATTAACCATTTTTTATGGAAAAAGAGAGGCTTTTACAATGAATGGTCCCAAAATCTATATATAATACACATTTTAACAAAGTGTGGCAAAACTGGTAACACATTTTGTAGCTCACGAGGCATTGAGCCTACCTCAATGTGAATATCCCAGACTTTATCCTTGGGTAGTAGAGTTCTCTTCACTCTCAAAGTCTTCAAACTACTCATCTAAATTTTCTTTATTGTTGTTGGGTTCTTTCTCTTCTTCTTTTCCATCCTTGGATTCTTCTTCTATCTCTTCTTCCTGCTCTTCTATCCCCTATGCCTTTGAATCTAGCTCACTTTCTATTTCCTTCTCCTAATTTTGTTTGGGTGGCTAGGGAAGATACTGGTCCAAAGACTTCTTAAAAATATGCTTGTATATTGCGGAGGCGTCAATCCAATGTTCAAAAGAGAAACTCAACTACTTTATATCTCTTGGATTAGGCAACGGTATGTCTCAATGAGTTCAACATCAACAAATTCTAGCATTCTATCGAACTCCTATAAACAATATTTGATTTGGGTATACTTGGTCATGAAAAGAATCACCTATGCATCAGGATTTAGGACTTCCCAAGAATCAATGTCTAAGGTGCTATCAACAAATATTGCCCACACAAGATCTAAATCCTCCACTGATGGAATGGGTTCTTTAGGATCAATAAATCTAAGAACGTTGATTTTAGCCAAGGTATTGAAATATCTCAATGAAACATCTCTATCCTGTGTGAGGGAGTCCAAGAGCAGGTGAGCTCTTTTGTTCAACTCAACCTTTGTGAAGAAGTAGTGCAGAGTTGTCTTTGTCGTCACCCATGACCAAGTCAAATGGCCCATAGGAGTAAGTCAAATAGCCACATATTTGATTTTTCTTAGCTATGTGGCTAGGTCCAACCAATAATTGATGTTTTCTTGAGTGGATTCCAAAATTGGACGACCAACATTAATTGCCTCTTGTTCCTATCTAAAAAATGCCTAGACTGTAATTACCTTTGCTGCTCTTACCGAGAACTCCCCCAATAACTATAGATACATCTCCTTGAGGCACTCCTTAGAGAATAGAATAGGTTGCTCTATTATTTCTGATAACTTAGCCTGCAACTCATTATTTTGGATAGTGAGCACTTGGATCTCCTAATTCACCTCGACACGTGACTTCATATGGCAATCGTACAACTTGGGCATTTCATAATTTTCTACCTCAAGTAATATTACTTTTTGCTTCAACTACGCAAATTCAAACTCCAATGTCTCACCTTATTTCTTTGACTTATACTGTAGCACCTCAATCTACCTCCTCATTGCTGCTAAGTCCTCTTTGAGCTCATCGTTCTTGGATTACATTTTGAAAAAGTGGTCCTTATAATACTCATCATGAGCATAAATGGATCCCATGCAAACTTGGACATCGTCCATATTTTATGCTATGTTCATTATGACCACATATTCCATAGTATGGCGGAAAGCGTAATCAATCGAGGTCATTTTCCCCAAGGGCTTTTGGATGATTGGTATTTTCTCAATGGTATGCAGCTCCATCGTCTCTGGGTAAATAATTAAAGCTTTCTAGATCTATTCCAGAGCTTGTACTCCTCTATTTCTACGGTGCCTTAGCTAGCATGATGAATTTTTACACGCCTTGCAAATGCTCTCTATGGCAGTGATTTGGTGTGTCATTTCCAATTTAGACTGTAATGGCTCTTGAATGCCTATTCGAATGATTGGCATAAAGGAAAGGAGTGGGAGGTGGGGCTTAAATCCATGCATTGTGTAGGAATTCATATGGGAAGCAACTATGCTAACCCTCAAAGGCACTTGGATATAGACTGCTATCGCAAAAATGGTCAATTTGGGCATTAAGAAACCAATAGACTCTGAAGACATGGCGAGAGGAGGTGACATGGAAAAAGGATTTACTTCTGTGGTAGTGGAGACATCTACAATGAGATCCTCTACTACAAAAAAGTAAGGCTAACTATCATGGAGATGGTGAAAGCATTGGGATTATCTACGAAGGAAACAGATGCTACAGATAGTGACACAGATAATGGTGCAGATAACGACGTAGATAATACTGGGACAACTAAAATATTAGAAATTACGAGTTGAGTAAATGAAGGTGCACTTGATACAGGGGCTACAAAAATTGATAATAAAATAGGTATTTCATGTTCTGAGCAAATAGACACTAGGATTACAAAAACTGACAATGTACAGGGAGAAGAAGAAGGAGGAGATGAGTGCGTACCTTCGGGCTCAGTGATCAAGGAAGCTGAGGAAGATGGGTACTACACTTTTGCTTCTCTTTTCTCCTTCGTATCTGGTGCATCCATGTTGATGAGCTCTATGTCTTCATCTCTTTGCTCCTCAGCATGTGTCGCCATAGTTATTTTGGGAGAGCTCACCGGAGGGGTTTCAGGAACCATCTAAAAGATTATTTCGAAGGGCTTTTGGGTGTTGGTGTGCAGCTTCTTCATGGCCAGCTACAATAGGGGCACCTCAATTTTTTTTTGAAGGAGTGCTCTTTTTTCGATAAGGTGATGGCCTCTTCTCATCTATAAATAATGGGTCACCCAAAATGACCTTGCCCTTACCATGTACTTCATTCCTTGGTTTTTCTAGGTCAACTACTTCATTAGGACTACACCCACCATGGGGAATGATATTAGCAAATGAGAGAGGCCCATAAGTATTTATGTTCTCATAATACAGCTTTGAGAACTATCATCAATTGCCAAAGGGTTTTTTGAGGATGCTTTGTCATTGTGGACCCTCATAATCCACCATTGTTTAATTTTATCCTCTAACCAATGAGGATATCTAACCTTCATCGTCATTAATACAACCCTAGACAGTCTTTGCTCTGGGTTGAAAATCGAGTTATACTCAGTCTCCATGGTTTAAAAATTCAGCCAAGGAGGCAAGGGTTCCATTTTGTCGATGTGCCACTCCAGCTCGAGACCTAGTGAATTATTGCATTGCCTCTCCATACCATGACGAGGGAAAAAATGAAAATATTTCACCTCGAGGTGTTTTTGAATGATATTATGTGGATCCCATCTCCAATGGTGGGGAATTTCAATCAGCCCGTAGTCAAAAAGTGTCACTATAAGCATAGTATTTTGACCACACTATGTTACCTTGATATATTCAAACTTGAAATATGTAGAGCATATGAATCTCCTTCCTCGACATTTCTCGTACGCCTCATTAGTGTAGTCGAGATATCATGAAACTTCCAAGGAAAATAGATAGGGCGTGTCATAATAGGGTAACAGAAAAGGCTTTTCTGTAAACCCATAGAGCTTGATAACCAAGCCCTGGGTGAGCAAAAATGTATCTCGCATCTTCTCATCTATCACCTTGTATCTCAACTCTATAAGAACCCTCACAGTGGTCGTATATCAGCTCCAGTGCTGGCCCAAGTAAAATATGGTTGAAGACATAGTATGATTCGTCTCTGGAGAATCTATTTATCTAGAGATAAACTGGGAACGCTCTGCCCTCCTCATATATCTAATTTTTCATGATGTAAAGAAATTTTTTATGCATATGCTAAAATAAATACCACACCAAGAGAGAGCAGATTCTTAACTGGTCAGCTCTAGATCTTTTAACATAGGCCAACACTCTATGCAACTACCGCACCAAGAACTCTGCCCAATCATAGAAAATTGGAATAGCACCCGACCTCACTTTGGATGGGAAATAAATTTTTTTCTCGAATATGGACTGCACCATGGAGACTTTCCAATCATAGAATACCTAGTTCGTGTTGAGGCCCATTATCCATGCCAGAATGGAGTAGATATCACGATGGAAAAATTTCTTCAAGATATTGGGCAGTTGGGGAAATTTGTCAGATGATGTCGCACCTCATAGCTGATCCCTTATGAAACAACTTATCTTCGACATCGTTTGATACCTGGCACCCTCTTCATCCATGTGTATTTTCCTTGAGATAAACTTATATTATTGCATCCTTCCATAGGTGAAAGCATGTCGAACAGCGTCAGCTGTGATAGTGAACAAAACCTCTAACTTGGCATTTTACACCGTTCTTGACTAGGCATCATAGAAATGTGATATAGCCTGTACAAATTCTGAATAGTGATGTATAGGTATGCATATGTAAAATAATAGGTGCAAATAGTAGAAAGAAGCCAATGGGATCCCGATCGGGTCCTCCCTATGTACCTTTTCAATATCCATGTACAATTGCTCCATATCCTTGTGCTCCATATCTTGTGGAGCCATTAATTGTACTAGTTTTCTCTCACGTTTCTACGACTTCTTCGGCTTCTTCGATCAAAACTCTCCTGCAAGTGCCACTTTTCCTTTGTCACCTTCTCTCTCGATGCCTTATCCTCGGTCTCTTTACTCCTTTTACCCATGGCTATCAGATGTATTGAAATAGCTCACACTCTGAACATATAGGAGCTCTAGACGAAGGTAGGACACTAAAGCAATGGAGAAATTTGAAATGCTATAGAGAGTTTGAATTTTTTTTTATAAATCCACAACCTTATTATACTAGCTTCTTATCTACCACCTTTTACCCAGGGCACTTGAAATTATTGCCAGTAGATATCGTTCATGCAAGTGTGCGCCTTTAATTACTCACGTGCGAGTGGTTTCTTTGGGAAATGGTAAATAACAGCAATAGATAATGATATTTCCTTGGAGCATGTACTACTTATTGGGAGGGGTTCCCATATAAACCTACTAGGTAGGGTTGCCTCAGCTGATAGGGAGTAAGAATTTTTTGATTGGATAGCTTGAGGGCCCTCACTTTAAAACATTACGCTTTAGGGTTTGAAAATGACCCCCCCTTTTCTTTTCTTTTTTCAAAAAATAACTTATCTCTTCGTGACACTTGGCACAATTTGAAAGGACAACTTAATAAGATATAAAATTAACTTTTTAAAGGGAGAGAGGGGATGTTTTCTCCCTAGGTGGAGCGATAGGGGCTTTCGCTCCACTAGTGGAGCGACAACCCATTTTATAACACCCCCATTTTTTTTCTTATGCACTCCCCCTCCCCTCAAGCGCTCCCTAGGTGGAGCACTTTGGGAAAGTGCTCAATAGGTAGAGCACTATTGGGAAAGTGCTCTACAAGTGGAGAAAAAGTTACCCTTAGGAAATTTTCCTTTATTTTTTTATTTTTTTTATTTTGGGAATGGGAAGCCATCACTCCACTAATGGAGCGATAGAGAAATCCCTCTCCCTTATCCATTTTTTCTAGTCGTGCTCAAAAAATTGGAGTGACAGTGAACTATATAGACTTTGAAAGAATATATACACAAAAAATACCTAGTGGATCAACAATCTTCCTCAGAATTTGATAGGTGATAAGCTTTCAAAATAAAGTTATTCACTGAAATCAGGAGAGTGAAACCCTCCATGTATTGTAGAATAATTGATTTGATTTTTTAATGTCGGAGACTTGAAATGGGTCTTCCCAGAAGGCATCAAACTTCTCGTGGTTTCTCGGCTTGGATTTATTTTCATTCCACTTTAAGATCAAATCTCCAAAATTGAAGGTTCGACTAGAAGTATTTTTCTCGAACCAGTCCTTGGTGGATTTGGTATGCTTTGTGAAAGCTTTGTAATATTTCTCTCTTTCCTCCTCCAACTGTAGAAATTGGGCTAACCTCGCATCCATTGGGTCAAACTGGACTTCTTTGCTATCGACCTACTTAAGTAACAGCAATGCAGGTAGCTCGATGTGCATGGGCAAGACTACATCTTTCCCGTAAACCTGTGAGTAGGGCGATGTTTTGATTTATCGCTTGATAGAAATGCAATCGACCCAAAGCGACTAGTCCAAGAGTAGATGCCAAATTCACTTATTTTTTTGCAAAGACCTCTTCAAGATCTGCAACAGGTTCTTATTTATATATTCAGCCAGTCCATTTCCATATGGGTAATAGTTAGATGAGGTTTTCAAATAGATTCCATACCTAAATGTGAAATCGTAGATTTTTGCACTGATGAAAGGGGAAATGTTATCAGACACAATGGCTTCAAGCACATCGAAGTGACTGATCAGTACTTCAAAGAAGGAGATAACCACATCTTGGTTAGCCCACTTTTTCAGAATTACTTTTGACCACCGAGTGAAGTATATTGTGGTGGTCAAAATGTATTTATGGCCAATGAAGGAGTTGGGATGAATGATCCTGATGAAGTCTTGACCCCACTATTGGAATGGGGCTTCCAGTTGGATGGGGTGGATAGGAAGTGATGCATTCTTAGTCTTGCTCGAGTAGCACTGGAAACTGTCATAGCATTTGCTAGCCTTGAAAGCATTGATAAAAAGAGTGGGCCAATAGTAGCCCACTTTGATGATTTTCAATGCCATAGGTCTGCTTGCAAAATCCCCTTCCAAAATTCTGGAGCGAAACTCCTCCAATATTTTTCTCTTCTCTAACTCTCTGATACATCTTAGGACTCCATCAATGTTTTGATAAAATAGTTTGTTAGTCGTTAGGACATACCTTCTAGCCTACATGTAAAATCTCCTCCTTTATAAAGTGTTTAAGTGAGAAGGGCATCTACCCATGTCAAAGTATTTAACTAGATCATATGTCCAATATAGACTATCAACTAATATATTTTCGATATTATTATCGGGTGAGGGGTTGTCCGAGTCAGGGTTCATAGTTTCAACCACAATATTTTTAGCCAGCTCCTAGTAGAATGCTTTGCCTTCGACTAACTTGGTGGGGCACACCTCAATGTTGAATTCTTGGATCTAAATGACCCATCCATCTCTCCTATTGCCAAGCTCTCCTTGGATAATGAAATTTTAAATTTTTGGGTGTGTTGGAACCGATTCTTGCATCCGTAGGAAATCAATTGTCATGCTACAAGAATCCGTTTGAAACCAACGAGCTATTACAGGCTCTGGTCGACCTACCTCATGTTCTGCTAAACCCAAATATTGCTAAAGAAGATGGCATAATGGGTAAGGAAACCCCAACGGCAATTCTACAATTAAACTTCTAATTTGCATGCTCCAGATTTATATTAAACTATAGTATTTTTATTAAAATGACCAAGCATGAAAATAACCAACTGTTATGCCTTATGTAGACCGGTGCCTAGATTCATTGGGTTGTTATAGCAATTTAACAACAATTTTAATATGAAACAGAGAGAAGGGGAGAAGAAAATTGGCGTTCTTAATCTCATTCGAATATCGTAATAAAATCAAGAGTTAACCAATGAAAGAAACGTATATAATGCATTCAAATAATGTAACCCATTATACAGATACACACAATATTGAGACAAAGAAATGACAGGAATAAAACCTAGAATTGTATTGATTTCATAAAATATTACATGCAGAGTGGGCGGGATGCCTTTTAACTCTATTTTTCTTAAAGAAATACATCAATACAATGAAGAGGACTCTATTCAAATAATGTAACAGGTCTCTCCAACTCTCCTTGTTCCAATCTGGTAATAGAAGAATCTCTGAATCCTAGGCTCAATAAGACTGGAAATATTCTCAGCTTCTTGAACGCTTTCCTATCATACAATCCTGCACAACAAGGGGAGGAAGAAAGAATGAATAAAATAAAATAGACACAAAGAAATACAACAACACAACTAATAGGGCACTCAAGTATACCTCTTAGAAAAAATGCTATTCTCTAATTGCTTGATGCAGAATCCAGACCTGCCTGCTTCCTTTTATAGCTGTTGGTTCTTGATTCTATTATTCTTGGTTTACTTCTGACTGTACACTTGGCAGCTTCTGATTGAATCTCCAAAATTGATGCTGTCCAGCTGGCTTTGCTCTAAACTAACTATTAAGGTTCTTCTCTGGACTGAAGGGAGCTCTTTGTTATTTTAATTTGGCCTTTTTGCTCTCTTAGTTGGCCCTAGAAACTAAGGATTCATCGTTATAATTTTCCTCTTTGTTCTGCTTGTCTCGGTCACTATGATTTGCCACTAAGGCTCGACCGAGTTGTTATCATGAATATTAGATGAAGGACGGAGGGGGGCTCGATGTAATGGTGAAGACAAGGGGTGGCGTGCTAGTGGAAAACAAATGGAGTTGCACTGATCACGAGATAGAGTGAAGAAGTAAGGATGGTGAGGGTCTGATGGATGGAATGACGGGGGGTAAATGATAAGAAGCGGTAGTGGGTGAGGGTGACATACTAGGAAAAATGTTAGGATGGTCAAGGAGGAATACCTAGGAGGAGGAGGGTAGTGGTAAGTAGGAAGAAGATGGGAATGGACAACAAGATCTGGAAACATCTATAATTTGCTTCCATAACTATACTCCGTCGAAGTGCTCCCCTGGTAACTATATTCCGTCAAAGCGCGGATTTGAATGGTTTTCTAAAAATTGAAACCATGCTTTTTCTTCATGCGCATCCTTCACCTTAAATATTTGTAAAACAAAAATTTAATACATTTGTATTCCTTGTATTCCATTGTTTCTCTTTACTGATGCTCTTATCTCTTCCCTACTGTCTCTTATTTATAAGCCAGTGACTATGCTTTGTAGTCTTATCTTGTGGTACGCCATTATTCCTGTGAGATATACATGATCTGGTGGCATGCTTGAGCATCAGGATTTATCTTTTATTTGGTTTACTTTGTTCTTAACAAGGTACTATACATAGGATTTTCTTCGATTTCTTTGAATCTTTCCTCCCATGAGTATTCTTCTGGATTCATAGCTTCTGTGCGTACTATTTTGACTCCATCTTGGCTATTGATTTTCATAATGTCTTTCAGTGTACCTTGTTGTGAATGAGTCACTTCTTTGATTCCTACCTTGATAATGTTGTAGGTATTTCTGTGAAGTAATCACCTTTCTTTGGAGGC
Source organism: Wollemia nobilis (assembly GCA_028583015.1). NCBI lineage: Eukaryota > Viridiplantae > Streptophyta > Pinopsida > Araucariales > Araucariaceae > Wollemia > Wollemia nobilis. Next base: position 10,945,889 of record JAQPPZ010002907.1, on the reverse strand, counting down.
TTGGTCCTTTGAATATTTCTTGCGGGTGATTTTACCGATTTTTTTGGTTCACGATCTTCATAGGTTCCGTCATGGCGGTTTCTGGTACTTTTAAACCTGCAAGAGTATTAGTTTCTGATGGGTTTGGAAAAGTTTGTGTGTTTTTTAGAGATTGTTTATATTTGTTTAATAAAGTTTTGACTTATTTGGTTTTACCTTTGGATCATGCGCTACCATTGGATTGATCTGGGGTGTAGCGCATCCGTTGTTGTTCTGAAACCTGTATGATAGTTACTGTACCTAGCTACATATAAACACTTGAAATAACATGTTTTATTGGTCTTCAATTAATCATATTTATCCGATGTTAATCCTTATATTGTTAAACCTTAATAACTTGTTTTAATCGATGGTAATCATAAAATACACTTACTTTTCTTTTGTGATCATCGTTGGATCTTATGGTGGTGAGGCACGACCATTGGATCATACATATGCACGTATTCTTTAATAAATGGGAAAAATTCATACGTACCTCGACTAAATTAATCAACCCAATGCTTAGATTAACCTTTGATTATCTTCCCATATGCGCACCGTTGGATCTGGGTGGTCAATGACCGTTCGTTCGATTCGTGTGTTATAAAAAGGTCTTTATTTAGCCTTTGGATCTTTGTCACCAGTTATAGGCCTTCGCGTCCATTGATTCTCGATTTAGTTTGTGCACTGCCATTTGATCACTGACAAGATGCATGCTAGATAATGATGTTATAGACCTTTGCTTTTCTATTAATCATGATTAAGGCAAAAAGGGGGAAGATTAGTCAATGTATTAAACCCTTACTAAACATGATTAATGTCAATTAATTTTGTCCTTACCCATGCCTTTTACCTTCCATCCTAATATTATGGTGCGACCATCGGATCTGAGTGGAGACAAGCGCAATCGTTGGATCTAATCAACCTGCAAGTTAGTTTAATCAAGCATTTATAATATTAATCATGATTAGGGAAAAAGGGGGAAAATTAGCCGACGTATTAAACCCTTGCTAATCATGATTAACTTTAATTAATTTCTCTCGATCCTTAACCCTTTTTAATGCATCTTCAATTAGTGCACCACCATTAGATTTAAAATCATTTGAGCATGGTCGTTCGATCTTGGTAACTAGCCCGATGATTAATCAAATGGGATGCATCCTTTTTAATATTAATTTTAAAGTTCATTTTAATCAAAGTAGTCATGATCGTTGATCTAAGCTTCGTTCAGCGCAATCGTCCGATCTGTCGGACTTGCTCAGATTTTAACTTGACATTTGACTTATGATGACTTTACTTTAAACCTTTGACTTTTTAGAGGATGTGCAACCATTGATTTTATGGATGATTAAGCACTATCATTAGATTGAAGACAACTTGCTCGATTTTTAAATCTTAGGTTAAGTTTTATTGACCCTTTGACTTATCTTTCGGACTATTTCATGAGTGCGCATCCATCAGATTTTCTCAGGCGATGCGCTTCCATCCGATTAAGTCTAAGGTGCAACCTTTTTACTTCTTGACTACGCTTGACTTTTGACTTATCTTCGGTTTGATTTTATTAAAGCGCTATCATCCGATTTCTCTGGATCGTGCGCGGCCCTTGGATTAAATCTGAGGTGCTCACCAGTTAGCTTAGCGGGGTGCATACCCTTAGGCTTTTAATCAATTAATATTTATTTTAACCTTAGGTTTTTTGGATTTTGAGACCATAGTGAATGTTTTAACCGACTTATGATTTAAGGACTTTATTAATCGATTTTAGGCCCAAGGAAAATATTTATGAAGGTCGAACTTTGACTTGGGGATTTAATTTGAAATTTTCTTCCCTAACCATTCGAGGTACTTTGATTAATACAATGAAGCCCACATTATTAAAAATGCTAAGGTTAGACTTTATCAAACCAACCAATGAAAAATTGAATTACTCACAACAACTTTAAGCAATGACCAACAATATAAGCAGTTTGATTGAAACCAAAAATTTAAATTTGGGGGTTTCAAAGTTGAGTCAAATTTGGCTCCAACATAGGCTCTGACTGGGACAATGTGTTGAAAACATGAAGCACTTGAGAACCACAGAATCTCCTAGTTTTATTTTGCAAAAATTTAACAAAAAACAACAAAATTTTGATTACTAAACAAAACTTGAAATGTATAACAAAAAAACTTCCTTCCTCTTTTTCTTTCTTTTCTTCATCATTCATTTTTTCTGAAAACATGATATCAAAGCAAGTAGAGTATGGAAAACTGTAGATCCCTTTTCATTCAATTTGGAAACAAAGGTTTAGAAATTTTAGAAATCAATGAGTTTTATTTTGAAATATAGTAATGCTTGTTTTAGCTAAGTCATAAGATATGATTACACAGATTTTGTCACAACCATTTGTCTCATCATATTTTTGCCCATGTGTGTGTTTGTGCATTCTTTTTTGGATTTCTAAATCTTTCAGAACTTTATCATATCTGAGCAAAATAGCCAAGCCTAATATGTGATTTCACTCTTTAAAAATTTTCACCATTCTATAGGGCTCCACTGCCAATCATGCATCTATAGCCTCGGTGGAGTTGCTTCTAATCCCATATTAGTTTTACCCTACTGCCAGTCAAGCGTCTATAGCCCCGATAGAGGTTTTCCAAGATATCTCAGGCAATGACTCAATTTTACTTTATTTTTTATTTTTCTTTCTCGTGAGAGAAGTGTTTGGATATATAAGCAAATTGTGCAATAAGTATGCCTGAGTTGAGGATTAGTTTCTGGCTATAAAATATGAGTGTAATAATTTTTGGCTCAACTACCCTCTCAAAGATAACTCAGTTCTTTGGACCTTTGAAGTCACTTTAAGTATCATTTGTAATGTGAGGCTTGACATGATGTTTCAATCAGCTTTGTTTTTTTTCTGTTTTATCTCATATCAAACAACTATTGCATAAACACTCATTTTTGATAGAATTGTAAAGCTCATCAATATCTAAAATAAATTCCCTTTTTCCTTTTATTGTTTTTTGTGGAATCAATAGTTAGATATACTCATCAAACTAAGATATCATGTATACAGTAAACTCAAAATTATTCAAGAACAAAAGGGAAGCTTTAACTAATAAACAAAATACACCACTCTGTTTTTGGATTTTTGTTTTTCTATTTTTTTTATATTTTTTTAGTACACCTTCAATAGGGATTGTACATTTTGAGGTGTTGGCCATTAATAGGGATAGCCATTATTTCTCCCTACAAATTCTGTAGCTTGTAAGTATTCTGATTGATAACATGGGCAATTTGGTATGGGCCAATCCATTTAGGTTCAAACTTACCCTTTTCACCATGCTTATCATTTTTAGGATCCCAATAGATGACTATATCTCCTTGAGAAAAAGGAGTACCCTTGGCTTTCTTATTAAACAAATTTATAGTTTTCTGGGTTTGTTCCATCATTCTATTGAGGGTCTCTCTTCTTTGTTCTTCTAACAAGACAATTTGGTCAAGCCTTCTCTGAATGGGATCAGGGTTTTCATGATCTTGCAATAAAAGGGAAAGTGCCATTTTTTCCATTTTTGGGGGCAATAGGGCTTTTTCTCCATAAACCATCTCATAGGGGGTTCTTCCTGTATTTCTTTTAACAGACAACCTATCAGCCCATAAAGCAAATTTAAGTTCACTGTCCCATCCCCTTTTGTTTTTGCCTAATGACCTTTTTATTCTTGTTATTACATTTTTATTTGATGACTCGGCTAGACCATTTCCTTGGGGATAATAATTAGCAGAATGAGATAATTCAATTCCATATTCAGCACAAAATTCTACCATTTCATATGACACAAAATATTGAGCATTATCAGTTACAAGCTTTTTAGGAACTCCATACTTGGTCAAGATATTTTCTTCTATGAATCTGATGACTACAACAGATGTAGATGTTCTCAAAGGTGCAACTTCCACCCACTTGGTGAAGTAATCTATTGCAGTTATGATCCACTTATGTTGGCCAGATGAATTAGGCTTGATCTCTCCAATCAGGTCAATACCCCATTGAGCAAAAGGTGCTTCAATGATTACTGGCTTGAGGGGCATGGTTGGTAGATGCTTTTTCCCTATAAAAACTTGGCAGTTATGACAATTCCTTACATATTTATATACATCCTTAAAAGGGATGGCCAATAATATCCTGCTCTCATGATTTTATTAGTTGTAGCTCTTGGAGCAAAATGTCCCCCACAGAAACCATTATGAAATTCATTAATTATTTCTGGGACTTCTCTTTCATATAAGCAGACTAATAATACTCCATCAGGATGTTTCCAATATAATACTCCATTTTGTATATAATACTTTTGAGCTTGAAGTTTGACTGACCTCATTCTGTTTATTGACATGTTTTTGGGGAATGACAGAGTTTGTAGATAGGACAAAATTTCTTCATACCATTTACATTCTTCATTTTTTATTCTTCTGTCATCATATGTCTGATCTATGGTAAGAATATTTTCAGATCTTACTTCTTCTTTGTTAGCCAATAGTTTAGCTAAACCCTGCCCTTTGACTGTTTTAACTATTTTGAATTCAACATCATATTGCAAAAGTTTTACCATCCATCTTGCTGGTCTTCCCAATGGCTCTGATTGAGAAAAGATATCTTTTATTGCTATAAAGGGAATACAACAATAAACTTTGTTTGAGCCAAATATACCTTTAAAGTGTTCCAAATATTGGATGACTGCATAGGCATGTTTTTCCAGTAGGGTGTATTTAAGATTTGCTCCTTTTAGACCTGAGCTCATAAAGGCTATTGGCCTTTCATTATTTTCATTATCTTTTTGTGAAAGGACTGCAACAATAGAATGTTCAGATGCATATGAATAGATATTAAAATCCTTTGCATAATCAGGGCAACTTAAAGTTGGAGTGGTTGATATGGCTTCTTTGATCTTGTTAAATGTTTCCATATTTTCTAATGTCCATTTTATTTCTCCAGTTTTCTTCACCATATCATTTATGGGTTTGGTCATTTCTGCAAAATTTGGGACAAATATTCTGATAAAATTTATTTTTCCAAAGAATGACCTTACTCCTTTTAGATTCTTGGGTGGGGGAATTTTAGAAATGGCTTCTATCCTTTCTGGATCAATGCTTATCCCCTTTTCTGAAACTATATGACCTAGCAATTTTCCTTGTGTAGTTCCAAATATGCATTTTTTTGGATTTAGAGAAATTCCAAATTCCTTGCATCGAGCAAAAACTGCAGTCAAATGTTCTAGATGATCTTCTGGATTTTTAGAAAAAACTGTAATATCATCTAAGTACACTACTACAATTTTGAACATTAGTCCTTTGAAAGCAAAGTCCATCGCTCTTTGGAAAGTAGCACCTGCATTCATCAATCCAAAAGGTATTCTTAAATATTCAAATGTGCCCTAGGGTGTGGTGAATGTTGCCTTGTGTCTATCTTCTGGATTTATCAAAATTTGATTGTACCCTAAAAATCCATCTAACAGGGACAATCTAGTTGAACCTACTACTGCTTGCAATAGTTGTTCCATGTTAGGCAATGGGTAATTGTCTTTTAGTGAGCTCTTGTTTAAATTTCTAAAATCCACGCATAGTCTAATGTCCCCATTCTTTTTCCTAACTGGTACTAAGTTGGATATCCAGGAGGAAAATCTGACTTTTCTTATTATCTTGGAGTCCAACAATTTTTGAACTTCTTTTTGCATTACTGGGTGCAGAGTTGGATTGTACTTTCTCTATTTTTGTCTAAAAGGCTTGGCCTCTTCTTTCAAGGGTATTATATGTGTCATCACATCCATTTTGAAAGTTTTGAGATCTTCATAGGTCCAAGCAAAATGTTCTTTGTTCTTTTTTAGGAAACTGATATATCCAACTTTTTCTTTAGCAGGTAGTGCCATGTCTACTTTCACTATTCTGGGTTCTTTCATTGAGCCAATATTAATATCCTCATATATCACTTCTCTGCGTATAGGTTTATAGGCTTTGTCAAAATCATCAAATAGGCTTTCAAGAGACACCAATCCTTTGGGTATTCTATTAGTTTTCAACTGGATTACTTCTACTGGTTCTCCTATTTGATATTTTAACTTTTCTTCATATTTTTCATCATAGATGACATCTGCATATTGATTTTGCAAAGTCATAAAATCCTTAATATCTATATCATCTTGAAAGACTTGAAGATAGACTATGTTATCTGGCACAAAAGGTTTATAGACTGAGATAGTTGGAAATTTGTCCATGTACTCTGTAGTTATTTCTGGGTGATCTAGACTTGAGGCATTCACAGCTAAGAGATCTGCAACATGATTTTGTTCTCTAGGAATATATGAAATATTGAAAGCCAAAAATTTATCAATTTCTTCAAGTATTGCATTTCTATATTGCTTAAGTCTAGGATGCTTGGTCTGATATTTGCCTTTTATTTGTAGTATAATAAGTTTTGCATCCCCTGTTATAGTTAAGTAGTTAATACCTAACTCTTTTGCTTTCCTTAGCCCTAATAGTAAAGCTTCGTACTCAACTACATTGTTTGTGCAAGGAAATTACAATCTGTAAGGTATACCAAGGTAATTTCCTTTAATATCAATCAAATTTACACCTGCACCTGCTCCAGATTGGGATTTAGCCCCATCAAATGACATGGTCCACATTTCTTGGGTTAATACTCGATTTGATTCAGCATCAATTATTCTCATATCTTCTGGATCCATGTTCTTTGCATCTGGTACTTCCATCAGGAATGGGTTGTGCCATATTGAATAGACTCCCATCCCTTTTTCTTCCATAGAGTTAACTAAGTTAATCATGGTTTCATCTATTTGAATTAACTCTATGGAGTGTTTATTGAATGGTTCCCTTCTTAAAATTATATTCTCCTTATCTGATATGGGGATGGTAGCATAAGACCAGTCTAGTTGTATTGATCCCCCTAGTTGTTCTTCCCAATGCCTACTGAGTAATAGTGAGAAGAATGGGTCAACATCAACTACTGCTACATCCATGACAATGCCCTTTTTGGGGTGTTGGTCTAGGAAAACTAATAATCCAGTTATCACCCCTACATAGGGAATTTGTCTGTTGTCCATTACAGAAATAGGGGTAGAATCTCTAGTACAGATTAATCCCATTTGGTCAGCTATTAACTTAGGCATGATATTATGTGAAGCTCCACTGTCAAGCATGCAATTATGAATCACATATCTTTCCCCTTCATCTGAATTATATCTTAATGACACGTAGAAGGGTCTCGATAGAATATGGTGATCTTGTATCATGTTGATTTTGTCTAGCAACATGACAAGTAGGGTCTTCTTTCTGCTCTACTAATCCAAAAGCTCTGCATACTTGTTCTCTGTATGTTTGAACTTTCATAAGTTCACCAAATGTGATATTAACTTTTTGCTTACTGAGTTCTGACCCAACATCAAATTCTATCTTCTTTATATCCAATGGTTTATTACTTTCTTCTTTGGGAACTTCTTCTGTTGATTCTATTACCTCAGGAGTAATTTTGTTAGGGTTCCTATCAGTTTTCTCTTTACTGATATTTTTATTGGTGAAAGTTTGTCTTCTTGTTTCATTTGTAGATAATTTCTCTGTTCTTTCAGGGACTGTTCTATTCCTTAAATTTAAAACATGGGTTGCCTCTAATTCTTCAACCTCTTGAGCAATGGGAATCAATTTCCCTTGCTTCATCTTATCATATCTTGACTCATGTGATTTCTGTAAGATTTTAGTTCCTTCAGTCACTAAGATCTGAGGATGATGATTTGAAGCATATTTATCCATGTCTTCTTCAAACAACCTTTCTCTGGATTCATCTTCAATGGACCAACATGCATTGATTCTTATATCCTCTTCTGATTCTGCATGCATATCTACATTACGTTGATCACTCAGGTGTATTCCACATGCATCAGGGTTATGGGGTGCATCACAAGTAGAGCAAAAATAAGGAAAACCTTCAGCTACATTGGCAGATGGTATTGGGTTAGGGACATTGTTCTGATCCCTGTCAGAATCTCTATTTTTCCAGTTGTTATTCCCATTACCCCTATTCCTATTCCCTTCTTCAAAACCATTGTTGTTTCCCCAATTCTTGTTGTAATTTTTCTTAAATGGGGGACGATTATCAACATGTGGTCACTCTGTCTGTGAAGATTCACCATTATTTCCATTTCTTTCAATTCTTGCTAACTTGTTACTCATGTTGTTGAACATTTCTATCATTTGACTGGTCAACTTCTCCACAGGATCAATTTCAGTTCTTCTTTGTATATCAAAAGCCACTCTCTTAGGTTTTCTCTCGGGCATGTTAACCTCTAAAGAATAAGGCTTCATCTTACCACTATCAAGCATATTTCTTTCTATATCCATTGCTTTTTCCATACAACCATCAATGGTAGTGGCTTGTTCTTGCCTTAATTCATAGTTAAACTCTCCTTGAAAAGCATTCTTATAAAAACAAATAGACTGAATATCACTAGGCCTGAGGTTGGCAGGGATTTTGTTTCTTGTTTTTGAAAATCTTCTATTAAAATCACTAACAACCTCATTTTCTTTCTTCTTCATAGTGGCTAGCTCAGTTAACAATGATTGTTCATTTTTCCTTTCACCATACTTCTTTAGGAACACCTCTTCCATTTTGGTGAAGTCTGGGATATCATTGTTAGGAAGGGAATTAAACCATTCTCTAGCATATTTTTCTAAAGTCTGCAGAAACAGTCTTAATACTACATCTTCATGTTCAACTTCCAGACTATCCATTGCATATAAGAAACTTTTGATATGATCCTCTCTAGTTATTGCACTGTTTCCTAAAAACTTAGGGAGGTATTTGTGAGCTTTATTGGGTAAGGCATTTAAATTTACTGGTAATACAAAAGGTCTATATCTGTTAGTTCTCCACAAATGAACATTACCCTGAGCCATAGCTACTATTGTATTTAATTTCACATATGTAGTACCTACGATGGTATGGGTCTAGGCAGTTTGAACGTAGATTGATGAATTATCTACCTTTAAATGAGAATAATCACATATATCTTCTACTACTAATTTTAAACGTTCATCTACAGAAATATCAATAGTAATAGTATTCTGGATTTTCTTCACGTACCTTTTACCACTAGAATTTAATCTACTATTATAAATGGTATTCTTAAAAAGTGGAGTTTTCTGGGTATGTATAAATACCTCTGGATTCTCGAGTTCTAGAAATAGCTCCTTACCACTTCTCCTAGTGTTCGCCAACACGTTATGTTCTCTCCTTTTTATATTTTTCTTCTGGGTTCATCCAGTAGAGTCGCCAACACTGGGGTGCAGAAATAACAATGTATACTCTTATCAAGAATGCTTGATATTATCTCTCATCCTCACAGGAGTGGGTTCTTGGGGAAAATCAAGAAAATAAAGAAACCAAAATTTCAAGAAAATCAAGAAAGAGAAAATTTTCAAGAAAATCAAGAACGTAAAAACTTACTTCAAAACATAAACTATGGACATAGGAAAAATAAAGAACTTCTAACTAAGTGAAAATTAAAACGTTGGTTCTTTACTTTAATTGGTCGTCCGTTGATTAAAAATAATCGTTGAAGAAAACTTTTAAGAAGATAATTGAATATTTCTAAGAAGTCCTCCTCGACAACGGTGCCAAAAAACTATTGGAACCGATTCTTGCATCCGTAGGAAATCAATTGTCATGCTACAAGAATCCGTTTGAAACCAATGAGCTATTACAGGCTCTGGTCGACCTGCCTCATGTTCTGTTAAACCCGAATATTGCTATAAAAGATGGCAGAATGGGTAAGGAAACCCCAACGACAATTCTTTAATTAAACTTCTAATTTGCATGCTCTAGATTTATATTAAACTATAAGTATTTTTATTAAAATGACCAAGCATGAAAATAACCAACTGTTATGCCTTATGTAGATCGGTGCCTAGATTCATTGGGCTGTTATAGCAATTTAACAACAATTTTAATATGAAACAGAGAGAAGGGGAGAAGGAAATTGGCGTTCTTAATCTCATTCGAATATCGTAATAAAATCAAGAGTTAACCAATGAAAGAAATGTATATAATGCATTCAAATAATGTAACCCATTATATAGATACACACAATACTGAGACAAAGAAATGATAGGAATAAAACCTAGAATTGTATTGATTTCATAAAATATTACATGCAGAGTGGGCGGGATGCCTTTTAACTCTATTTTTCTTAAAGAAATACATCAATACAATGAAGAAGACTCTGTTCAAATAATGTAACAGGTCTCTCCAACTCTCCTTGTTCCAATCTGGTAATAGAAGAATCTCTGAATCCTAGGCTCAATAAGACTAGAAATATTCTCAGCTTCTTGAACGCTTTCCTATCATACAATCCTGCACAACAAGGGGAGGAAGAAAGAATGAATAAAATAAAATAGACACAAATAAAATACAACAACACAACTAACAGGGCACTCAAGTATACCTCTTAGCAAAAATGCTATTCTCTAATTGCTTGATGCAGAATCCAGACCTGCTTGCTTCCTTTTATAGTTGTTGGTTCTTGATTCTATTATTCTTGGTTGAATTCTGATTGTACACTTGGCATCTTCTGATTGAATCTCCAAAATTGATGTTGTCCAGCTGGTCTGAACTGACTGTTAAGGTTCTTCTCTGGATTGAAGGGAGCTCTTTGTTATTTTAATTTGGCCTTTTTGCTCTCTTTGGTTGGCCCTAGAAACTAAGGATTCATCATTATAATTTTCCTTTTTGTTCTGCTTGTCCTGGTCACTATGATTTGTTGTTAAGGCTCGATCGGGTGTTATCATGAATATTAGATGAAGGATGGAGGGGGCTCGACGTAATGGTGAAGACAAGGGGTGGCGTGCCAGTGGAAAACAAATGGAGTTGCACTGATCATGAGATAGAGTGAAGAAGTAAGGATGGTGAGGGTCTGATGGATGGAATGATGGGGGGTAAATGATAAGAAGCGGTAGTGGGCGAGGGTGACATACTAGGAAAAATGTCAGGATGGTCAAGGAGGAATACCCAGGAGGAGGAGGGTAGTGGTAAGTAGGAAGAATATGGGAATGGACAACAAGATCTGGAAACATCTATAATTTGCTTCCATAACTATACTCCGTCGAAGTGCTCCCCTGGTAACTATATTCCGTCGAAGCATGGATTTGAATGGTTTTTTGAAAATCGAAACCATGCTTTTTCTTCACGCGCATCCTTCACCTTAAATATTTGTAGAACAAAAATTTAATACATTTGTATTCCTTGTATTCCATTGTTTCTCTTTACTGATGCTCTTAGCTCTTCCCTACTGTCTCTTATTTATAAGCCAGTGACTATGCTTTGTAGTCTTATCTTGTGGTACACCATTATTCCTGTGAGATATACACAATCTGGTGGCATGCTTGAGCATCAGGATTTGTCTTTTATTTGGTTTACTTTGTTCTTAACAAGGTACTGTACATGGGATTTTCTTCGATTTCTTCGAATCTTTCCTCCCATGAGTATTCTTCTGGATTCATAGCTTCTGTGCGTACTATTTTGACTCCGTCTTGGCTATTGATTTTCATAATGTCTTTCAGTGTACCTTGTTGTGAATGAGTCACTTCTTTGATTCCTACCTTGATAATGTTGTAGGTATTTCTGTGAAGTAATCACCTTTCTTTGGAGGCTTGGTCCTTTGAATCTTTCTTACGGGTGATTTTACCAATTTTTTTGGTTCATGATTTTCACAGGTTTCATCATGGCGGTTTCTGGTACTTTTAAACCTTTGGATCATGCGCTACCGTTGGATTGATCTGGGGTGTAGCACATCCGTTGTTGTTCTGAAACCTGTATGATAGTTATTGTACCTAGTTTCATATAAACACTTGAAATAACATGTTTTATTGGTCTTCAATTAATCATATTTATCCGATGTTAATCCTTATATTGTTAAACCTTAATAACTTGTTTTAATCGATGGTAATCATAAAATACACTTACTTTTCTTTTGCGATCATCGTTGGATCTTATGGTGGTGAGGCGCGACCGTTGGATCATACATATGCACGTATTCTTTAATAAATGGGAAAAATTCATACGTACCTCGACTAAATTAATCAACCCAATGCTTAGATTAACCTTTGATTATCTTCCCATATGCGCACCGTTGGATCTGGGTGGTCAATGACCATCGTCGTTCGATTCGTGTGTTATAAAAAGGTCTTTATTTAGCCTTTGGATCTTTGTCGCTAGTTACAGGCCTTCGCATCCGTTGATTCTCGATTTAGTTTGTGCGCTACCATTTGATCACTGACAAGATGCATGCTAGATAATGATGTTATAGACCTTTGCTTTTCTATTAATCATGATTAAGGTAAAAAGGGGGAAGATTAGTCAATGTATTAAACCCTTACTAAACATGATTAATATCAATTAATTTCATCCTTACCCATGCCTTTTACCTTCCATCCTACGATTTTGGCGCGATCGTCGGATCTGAGTGGAGACAAGCGTAGCCGTTGGATCTAATCAACCTGCAAGTTAGTTTAATCAAGCATTTATAATATTAATCATGATTAGGGCAAAAAGGGGAAAATTAGCCGATGTATTAAACCCTTGCTAATCATGATTAACTTTAATTAATTTCTCCCGATCCTTAACCCTTTTTAATGCATCTTCAATTAGTGCACCACCGTTAGATTAAAAATCGTTTGAGCACGATCGTCCGATCTTGGTAACAAGCCCGATGATTAATCAAATGGGGTGCATCCTTTTTAATATTAATTTTAAAGTTTATTTTAATCAAAGCAGTCACGACCATTGATCTAAGCTTCGTTCAGCGTGATCATCCGATCTGTCAGACTTGCTCAGATTTTAACTTGACATTTGACTTATGATGACTTTACTTTAAATCTTTGACTTTTTAGAGGATGCAACCATTGATTTTATAGATGATTAAGCGTTGCCATTAGATTGAAGACAACTTGCTCGATTTTTAAATCTTAGGTTAAGTTTTATTGACCCTTTGACTTATCTTTCGGACTATTTCATGAGTGCGCATCCATCAGATTTTCTCAGGCGATGCGCTTCCATCCGATTAAGTCTAAGGTGCAACCTTTTTACTTCTTGACTACGCTTGACTTTTGACTTATCTTCGGTTTGATTTTATTAAAGCGCTATCGTCCGATTTCTCTGGATCGTGCGCGGCCCTTGGATTAAATCTGAGGTGCTCACCAGTTAGCTTAGCGGGGTGCATACCCTTAGGCTTTTAATCAATTAATATTTATTTTAACCTTAGGTTTTTTGGACTTTGAGACCATGGTGAATGTTTTAACCGACTTATGATTTAGGGACTTTATTTGTCGATTTTTAGGCCCAAGGAAAATATTTAGGAAGGTCAGACTTTGGCTTGGGGATTTAATTTGAAATTTTCTTCCCTAACCATTCGAGGTACTTTGATTAATACAATGAAGCCCACATTATTAAAAAGGCTAAGGTTAGACTTTATCAAACCAACCAATGAAAAATTGAATTACCCACAACAACTATAAGCAATGACCAACAGTATAAGCAGTTTGATTGAAACCAAAAATTTAAATTTGGGGGTTTCAAAGTTGAGTCAAATTTGGCTCCAAAAAGGTGTATCACATACACTATTGTCTTGCTCTAAGAGACAAAATATTGGAACTTCTGGAGTGATCTCATCATCGTATGTACTTGTCTTTTGATAAAGTTGAACTTTTCTTTGTGTGGTTGTATGATTTGGCTGAGGAATGCTTTGGGTGCTCATCTCCGCCTTCCCCCTTCTGTGTCAAAATAGTTGCATATATTTTTGGCTCCCCGATGACGTATAAGATAAAATCTCTCAAATAATCAGGATTGATGAGGATCGAAGCTTGATTGATCCACTCCTTCATTTCTAAAAATCCTGCTTCCTTTCATTGATCCACTTGAAATCGACATCCTTTTTCAAGAGCTCAGCCATCGGCTTTACTACTTGGGAAAATTCGATGATGAATTTCTTGATAAAGTTTATTTGTCCAAAAAAGGACTACATGACCTTTTTTTTTGCTGGTAGTGGAAGGTAGAGAAGTATCTTAGCTCGAGCGAGATCAATAGTTAATCCCTTTTCATATATAATATTCCTGAGTATATTTCCTTCCTTCACTGTGAAGATTGATTTATTAGGATTAATATAGACCCCAAACTCCTGGTATTTCTCAAAAACTTATTGCAACTGTAGGTCGTGTTCCTCCCTCTTATGGGATAATACTGTCATATCATCCAATTAAATCATGATGACATGATTTACAAGTTCAATGAATGCAGGGTCCATTGCCCTTTGAAAATTCACTCCAGCATTTGAAAGGCCGAAGGGCATACACTGGTAGGCGAAGGTCCCCCACTTGGTGTTGAACGTAGTCTTGTGCTGGTCTTCATCCTTAACCCAAATATGGTTATAAAGGGAGAATCAATCCATCAAGGAGAACCTCTGTGCTCCTACCACCACATGAAGGATTTGATCAATCTGAGGTAATGGGTAGTGGTCCTTAAGCAATGCTTGGTTGAGATTTTGGAAATCAATGCACAATCGGATGTCCTCATTCTTCTATCATAGAGGAACCAGGTTCACCACCCAAGAGGAATGCTTGATCGGATAAATGATCTTAGATTCAAGTATTTTTAGAAGCTCAGACCTCATTAGCATTTTGATCTTTGGGTTAACAAGTCACTACTTCTGCCTAAATGATCTAACCCCTTCCTCCAGCTCGATGGTGTGTGGGATGATATTCTTATTGTATCCCCTTAGATCTTGGTAACACCAAGCGATGATTTTCGGATATTCCTTGTAAAGGACGCAAATCTGCTGAAGCTCTTTGACTGTGTAGTCGGTCCCTACCTTGATAATTTTTCCTAGTTCCAACTCTAGTTCCACAAACTCTTTCTGGTCCACTTTGATATTATGGATGACAGATCTGTCATTCTGGTCAAAGAGACTTTATAACATGATTTGACCCTTCAGGATGTGGTTATTTTTCAACTGAATCAATGCTTCGTGATATTCCTCATTGAGGATCCGCTCTTCGATGGAGGATGCTTCTTTTACCAAGAAATTGATAAGTTGTTCATCATTGTTGAAAACCTACCAGTGGATTTTTTTATCAGGTACAAAAGACTTGTAGATCAACCTCACCATATTTTTCTTATGCATCATATCATCAACTGGTAAAAAATAGATGCCTATGGAGGCTAAGATGTCTGTAAGCTTGTTCAACTCTCGTAAAATTGACTTGATATTCTTGGGGGGTGAAGGATTCAAGAAAATCCCACACATTTTTGTGGTACACCTTTAAATAGTGTTTATTGGAGATGCACTTATTGGTAAACTAGTTGCAAAACAATTCAAAATTCATGAATATTTGTACCTGCTTAATGCCGAGTTTTTTGGATTTCTTGAGTTTGAGGTACAAAGCCTTATACTCTGTTGCGTTATTCGTACAGCTCCATGCGAGCCTATATGAATCAATTTTTTGTTTGTCTTATGGATAAATGAGAGATATGCTAGCTCCTACACCATTCTTACATCAAGCACCATCAAAGTACAACTTCCATAGCTTATCGGGTACTAGGGACTATTCCATGGGTGTTTCTATTTCGATTTTTTTAGGCTTGGTGAGTGAATAGCACCCCAAGTAGGTCCCAATGATAGCATTTAAATTTATCATGGAGAATTTTTCCTCTAATCAGAGCTCACTGAGAGTTTCCTCCATCAGGTCTACTTGTATTTATTATACCATCAGGTTGACAAATACCAAGCTCTTCTCCTTATCTTCAAGTTTTTCAACATGAAAACTAGTAGGCTTCTCGTTGAAGAGTTTGAATATATTCCCTTTTAAGGGAATCTCCAATTGTGAGTAATCAAGGGAGAGGTAGCCTCCCAACTTAGATGTAAATTCTTGCAAGAGGCACATACTGAAGTATGGCTCTAAGTTGACCACCATGATCTCTTGGAGTGACTTGCAATATTTTATGGAGTTGCATCGGGATATATTTTATAACTTATACCATTTTCATAGGATCCCCTTCTAACTGCAGCACTCTAGGGCTACTCCAGGTATACTCCATGCCCATGATTTCACACACTGCTTTGGGCATGATGGTTGTTACAGTACCTGATTCGATCATGCAGCTATGCATAATCCATCCTTCCATCTAAAGGGAAAGGTAGAACATCAGGGGCCTATTCTTACCTATGGCCAAAGTCGTCAGTAGTTGTGCAAACATCATATGTGTCGGCCTACTCTCCTTATCTTTAGTAGACTTGAGAGATTCCTACAAAAGGTCAAATTGACCTGGAAGCTGAAGAGCATCATAAAGGCTTACCTTGGTTGGTACCCATTTCATTTCTTTGATTATGTTTTACATCGAAGCACTTGATTCTACTGCCCCTTTTATAGATTCATACATTTTTCAATACTATTGCATTGCATCCACCCATTGGTGCTTGGTCAGAAAGGGGTATCGAAGTTTCTCCCTGGCCTGGTCTTGTGTCTCAGCTTGTGGCTGATAAGTTGAAGCTTTGGGTTGGAGAAACCTTTCTCTAGCATGAGGTGACAGGTGATAATTTAGCAATTCAAACTACTCTGGAGTTATTCCAGATTGGGATTTGACGTCTTCGACTAAGTTCTTTGGCTCCACAACTTAGGTGCAGTAGGCACCTTCAATGGATCCATCTGGGCTGGATCTACCTCAATAGGTCTTTTCCTAGCCTTGGTGAGGATTGAGACTTGCTCAATGGAAGATATTATAAAATTATGACCAACTTCCCTGATCATATTGAATTTCTCGTAAGCACAGACATACAACGTCTGAACATAGTTAAGGTGCACCATGAAGGTTTTTTACTATGCAGATCATTACATGTGGTACACCAATACACTAGATCGAATGCATTGGCCTCTTAGTTGCTCATTATAATTGAGTTTCTTTTGGGATACCTGTGAGCATCGAAATATGCTTACTCTTTGGTAATCGGGAGAGGAAGGAATATTCTCTACTGAAAGCTTTGGTGATCTTGCCTCTTTGTCAAGACACTCATCTAATTCACCATTGTCTTCATGTATGCCTGTATTTCTTGTAACTCTTTGGCTTGGTCTGTAATTGTGGCTACCTGATTGGTAGCTTCCTGATTAATAGGTAATGGTAATAGAGCCATGGTATGAGTAACACCAGATATTGAATCGAAGCTGGAAGTTGAGGAATGGTGGGTACTAGATACTGCAGTGTAGGCACCGCTTGATACTAGGGGGTTAGATTTCATGTTTGGCCAAAATACATCTGGGATTTAGGCAAAGTGGATGCACTCGAATACATATTTTGGGGGAAATTCAGGTAAATCGGAGTCCTCGCCTTGGGAGGCAACTTATCGATAGCTATCAAGTCAATTTTTGCATTTGTGCTTGCTGGTATAATTTTGGGAATGTGTTGACATTAGCATACCTAATTATCATGCTAATATTCAAATAAAATACTCTCAGGTAATAGAACATTGCCTACTTCGATGTGGATTGAAGGTCATTGGTAACTCTCTACCAGGTTCAAGTGAATCTAACATTGAAGTTAGTTATTTCCTCCTGAGGGTGCCACTGAATAATGGTGAACTGGTGCAACAAAGAGAAGGGTCTACTTGTTCATTGAAGCCCCTTATTATCTATCTAGCCAGTTGATCCCAATAAGCGATGGTGTTTATCGAGAGTGATCGATACCAGTAGAGGATCTTACCTCTTACCAAAAGCACTAGCAACTTCACCATATCTTATTCTATGATCTGGTGAATGATTGCTAGTCATGCGATGTATTGAATGTGTTAATGCACCATCTTTCCCAAACTATCATAAGTGGGTAGAGCTTTCAAATTTTCAGGAAGTATTGTATGATGAGCTTGTAGGGCAAGGGGTCCCGTACTATTCTAGGATAGGAACTACCTAGGTGTGGCTTGATGCACTTGCTGCTATGCCATTTGGGCATGTGGGGTGGTTGGCTAAATTGGAGGATTCGGCTGTGATGGTGGCAACAATGGTAGAGTTGTGTGAACTAGAACATTCGAAACACTTGAATAACTTGGATGAACATTCGGTGGAACCAGAGTATTTTGATGATCCGAAGAGTTTGGTGGATTCGGGGGTAAGCTAGTTATCATGCTATCCAAAGTTGGATTCCATGAAACAACAACAAATTATTGTAAATATTAGTGGGATATTCAGCCTGACCACCCTAGGATGTTCTCCCAGAGCATCGATGTCAAGCTCGAAGAACTCTATAGCTTCTTTTGTATTTCTAACTCTCCCTATTGTGTGCATTAAGATGTGAGTTTTTACACTAATCTACGAGACTCTAAGGTGTATGAGTTCATCTGAGTCACCAGATATTCATATTTGATAGCAATAATATGAACATCACTTCTTAATATTGTTTTAACATGGAACATTTGCGTCCCATAGGGTGTGCCAAAAATTGTTGGCAATCGAACTAACCTAGATATAAATTTTCTAAGTCTACAACGCCCTAGGCCCACTGCCAAGCATTGAATATTTGAAGGAAAGGAATGTCCTCTATGAAAATATCCAGTAGGGCTGGTTCCAAAAATAAAATAGGATTTTGAGATAAGGGTTAGGAAGATACTAAAAGGAATGAAATGACTAAAGGAATTGGAAAAGGCTAAAAGCTATAAATACGGTGCGATGGACAAGAAGAATGATAGATATCCTAACTACTTGAACCAGCAACAATCAAAATAATAGACTTTTAATAGAAATCAACATTAAATTCTCTGAACCATGCAAAATCTAGCAAGTATTCTAGGGACTAGTCCTCTATTGACAGCGAAATCCAAAAAATAAAATTAAATAGTGTGATAAAGAGACTAATTTAATAGAAATCATAGAATATAAGTAATACACAGAAAATTCAAAACCAGAGCCATAATTTTGTATTTTAGAAGTATATTTCAAAGTACAAAACTGCTTCTCTAGCAGAGGTTGTCCATCCTTGATTTTAGAGAAGAAGCTTAATTTTATAGAAGAATTCTACTACTTAAAAAATTAATGCCCAACCACTCCCATGACAAGCATATTCGATCTCGATGATGACTTGAAATAGTCAATTTATCCTTATAGATAACTCAACATTGAAGATAGAAGGTTTCGGTAATGATTTGAAATAGTCAATTCAGCCTTACATATAACTTAGTATTAAAGTCAAAAGGTTCTAGAAATGATCACGATCATACGGTTCAAAGTGCAACTTGGATTTGATTCAATTGGTCAATGGAAAATTTACAGTAGTCCCTGACAACTTTGAGTAGCTTCATGGTGATTCCGAGTAGTTTGCACTACATTTGAGGTCTGCTAGGATCTTCACTCCATAACCTGAGTGCCTGGGACTTTCTCTCCACTAGTGGAGCACTTGGAACCTTCACTCCACTGGTGGAGTGCTTGGAATTTTGACGAATTCATTGACTTCCTTGCTAAAAAATTATCCAAATTTACCCTTTTCTAAGTCCTTTCGGCCCTTCGCTTCACTGGTGGAGTAATAGGGTTTGTCGTCATTCTGAATTTTTTTTATACTTGTTTTTCTTCGTCATTGTTTGAGAAGTTATCTCCACAAGTGGAGCACTTATAAAGTTTGCTCCACTAGTGGAGCGTTTTGTACTTTGACCATATTAACTTTTCTTTGCCTTGTCTGCTCTTAATGCCTTTGCTTGAAATTTGCTCCACTAGTGGAGCGCTTTGGAGAGGCGCTCCACTTAGTGGAGTGCTTTGTTTTTTGACCATTTTGACCTCTCTTACTGCACCCTTAGTGCCTTTTTATTATCCCTATGCCTTTCTGACCCTTCGCTCCACTGGTGGAGCGCTTGGGAGAGGCACTCCAATAGTGGAGCACTTTGCCCTTTGACCACATGTTGAATTTCTTGGGAGTTGTCTTTTGCACCAATTTTTAAACTTTTTTTACTTTTTTTTGCCTTCGCTCCATAGATGGAGCACTTTGGGGGTTTGCTCCAGTGTTGGAGCACTTGGTACTTTGACTACTTTTAAATTTTGTTTGCACTTTTAGCCAAGTTCACTTCCCTTTAAGCCTTTCTAGCCCTTCACTCCACTAGTGGAGTGATAGGGCCTATCGCTCCACTAGTGGAGCGACGGGGCTTTTGACCACTTTGACCTCTCTACACTTGGCCTCTTTCAAATATTTTTTTGCTATTTAGAGTGTCACTCCATGGGTTGAGCGCTTTGAGGGTTCTCTCTAGGAGTGGGGCACCTACATTTCTAACTATGTTTTGAATTTATTTGTTATACTTAGTCATATTTGCCTATCTTTACTATTTTTGGCCTTCTACTCCTACTGTCGGAGCGACGGTATAACTTAACAGAAACGTACCCAAGTTTCTAAGTGCTAGAAATTTAGCCATATGTGTAGATATAAAAGGATTTGAAGACAAAATTAAGGAAGAGAAGCCATTAGAATATTGCCCATGGTAAAACATTCATAATTTTGCATGCAACATGATAGGAAAAAGTATAGAAAACGTAGAGAAAAGTATAGAAAAGAAGAGGAACCACATAATGTGACAGAATACAGTATTAAACAAAAAGAGACAGTCGATGAAATCATAGCAGCATAACATCATAACCATTTTTTATGGAAAAGGAGAGGTTTTTACAATTAATGGTCAAAAAACTATATATAATACTAATTTTAACAAACTGTGGAAAAATTGGCAACAATTTTATATGGCCTCCAGTTGCATCCTGAGTGCTTGTGTCTCTATTCTTGCAGCATCTCTTTATTTCAATTGCACTCCTACTTGTCGATGCAAGTATTCATTCTCCATGGGATTTTTCTCCTCTTGCGCTCTACTCACTGTCAAAGAACTTTCAAGTTTAGCGATCTTTATTTCGACATCATAGAATCTCTACTTATAATACTCATCGTGCAAATAGACTGAGCTCATATCAACTTGCATGTTCTCCATTTTTTCAATCATATGAATCCTTGTCATGTCCTCTGTCATAGTCTCATAATAATAGTCTCTTGACATCATTTCACCTTATGGCTTTTGGACCAAAGGAGTGATCTTGGTGATGTGAGCCTCCATGGCAACTAGATCAAAATAAACCTTTTTGAATGGTCGGGATGGAGCCAATGCTTATTTTTACCTGTGACTTTTCAACCACTACAACGAATTGAGGTGCACTCAATTAATTTTCTCCATGTCGGGTTGTTTCAGTGCCACATCAAATTCAAATAGTACTTGCAATTCCAAAAACGGTGTGAAAGGTATCAAAAATTGTGAGTGGTTAGGCTCAAAGGAACTGGAGGAAACGACTAGGAGGGGAGGGACTGAAACAATAGAGTGGGTGGAGGAAACAGGTTCAGTAGTAGTTATGCTCACTCTGGTATTAGCTTGCATACTTACAGTTTTAGTGAAATTGGTAGCAGCAATAAAGGGAAAGGGTGCAAAAATGGGTTAGGCCCCGACACAAATGAATTGAAAGAAATGGAGGTCGAATAAATAGGAATAGAAGAAGGATCTGTAGTGACTTGTGAAATGGAAGAACAAGGGGGTGAAATGGACATAGAGGGCATACCAAAAGGGGGAGAAATTGATGTAGAGACTGATGAAAATAAACTAATAGTCACTACATTCTCTGAAGAAGAAGAAGAAGAGGGAAAGGAAGACATACCTTCAGGTGCAAGCATCATGCGTTCCGATGATGGAAGTGGTTGCAAAATAATTTATTCTTGTTGCTCTTTCAATTCCTCCTCTAGGTTAATGACCTCTACCTATGGGTCCTCCACCTTTTGGTCCTCTGACTACTCATGAATCATCAAAAACATTTGGGCAATGCTTATTGGAGCATCGATCACCAGCGGAGGGGGATTAACAGTCACTAAAAAAACTACAACTATGGTAATTGGAGCATTCAAAATTATAGTAGTGGTCATGGAAGTAGCATCGGTCCTTGGCTTCTTTATGGATTTCAGGATGGAGGCACCTCTCGTATAGTTTGCCTCTCCACCAATGGTACCTCATCAACTTTGTGCTTCATCCCTCGTGACCTTAATTGAAACACATATTAGTGTTCCTCCTCCTTAGGTGTCCCTTCCTCGACTATTGGGTGCTCTTCCTTGGACGTAATCTTGCCACTATTCAAATTTTGGAAACTTTGGAGCAAAATATTGGTGAAAGTGATGGGTTGATAATCATTGACATACTCATCATATGCATCAAAAAATGCCTCATCCATATTCAACCCATAGGGTGATGAAATTTTTCCTCTATGGACCTGCATTATCCACCAGTTCATAATTTTTTCCTCGGTCCATAGGGGCTACCTTTATTTTACCTGACTAAAAATTCTAGGTGGAAAAATCTGATTTTTGTATCTTTCTAGATTGTACTCAGCCTCCTGTTCATAGAAATCATGTCAGGGTGGAAGCGACATCATATTTTCAATGTGCCACTTCAATTCACATCCATAAAAATTATTATGCCTGTCCTAAATGTTGGGTCATGGACAACAATGGAAGTTCTTTACCTTGATTATTTCTATAAATTTTCCCAATGGATCATATCTCCACCATTGTGGCAGTTCTATTAACCCCAGGTCTTGAAGTGCCATTATGAGTAGCCTATTTTGCCCAACTTGGTTCACCTCTATACCGTTGAAATTGAAAGGCATATTGCAAGTTGTCCTCTTTCATTAGCATAATCTATTTGGCGCACCACCTCCATAGCGAAAACGTGCTTGGTGGCGAAGTATGGGAGCAAAACTTACTTACTTAGTGAAGCCATAGATTCTAACGATGATGCCTTGAGTAAAAAAACATGTCACATTTTTTTGCCATAACCACTTCTTCTCTCATCTCCCATGGC
The DNA here is from genome assembly GCA_028583015.1 of Wollemia nobilis. Taxonomy (NCBI): domain Eukaryota; kingdom Viridiplantae; phylum Streptophyta; class Pinopsida; order Araucariales; family Araucariaceae; genus Wollemia; species Wollemia nobilis. The sequence continues at coordinate 10,922,933 of JAQPPZ010002907.1, read as the reverse complement.
ACTCTTTCACTTGCACCACAAAGCATCTCTATTGCAGACCCCAAAAACAAATGATTAAAACTATAAAATGACTCCCTGCTCGATAAAGCAGAAGTCCACATATATACTGGAAGGAGCTCATCCCTTTCATCCATTTGTCTTACTATAATGAATGAGAAATGCTGGTGTAGATGGAAAAATAAATACCATACCAAAAAATAAGAATGCTTGAAAGATAATTCTTCGCCAGTATGCAACCTCTCCAGTTGAAAATACAACTTTTAGGATATAAAATTGGCTCAATCAAAGTAAATCAGATGGGTTCCCTGCCTCATGGTTGACAAAGAGCAAAATTCCACCTGGTATATACACTTTTCTAGTACCGCTTGCCACTTGTGAACTATAGAATCTATCAGGAAGCCAACCACCCATGCTAACATTGAATAAATGTCTAAGCTTTTAAACTCTATGAGTAGTTTTGGCAATTTTGATAGTTGCCCTTGTTGTGGATCCTTAATTAATTGTGTCTCCATGAACTGATGCATCATCATGGTAGACACATATATGTCCTCCTGCTCATTGACATGTAACTTCTTATTGATCACGTACGAAGGAGGTTTCAAACTGTAGACAAATGCTTCCCACACCTCATCAGTAGAAATAGAAAAAAATGCTTCTCTGTTTACCTTCCACACTGTCCTGGTAACTAGATTATAAAATTGAGCAATTATCCTCACCAGCTCTAAACAAGGGTGTATGAGTGTACACAAATACCAAAAAAACTATGTGTGATACGACATGGTTAAAGGACTTTCTATTGTTAATCCTTGCTTTAATGTGAACTCCACATCTTGTCACAGTTTCTCCATGCTATTATTATTAATTACACAGTCTCTGATCTCCATCATAGTGTCAGAGTACGGGTCCAAATCCACATTCTCATTTCTTCGAGCCTTCTTGGATTTCGACCCACATTTTATATTTCTATAATTCTTGGGCTCTATAGCCTCCTACATTTCTTTACTCTTTTTTCCCATTATATTCCTCTAGTGGCTACCCTAAATTTTTTCTGTAATCTCTGCAAAAAAATCTTTTGAAAACACAATGACATTAAATTTTTTAAAATTAAATTGCGAAGCTTTTACCTGTTCCTTTATATAGTGTAAAAACCCCAATTGATACCTCTTCTTATCCACAGATTTTTTATTTTTATTTTTACATGTATAAACATGCATCTTTCATAAGGCAAGAGACATAATCATGTTCTATGATAAACTTGTTCTATTTGGATTATAATTTATCAAGGCAAATAGCATCAAGAGTTTTTAAGACTTGATCAAAGTCACTCTTGAGTAGAAGTGATCGACTTCTACGAAACCCTCATACCCCATTAATATGAGAACACTGGCCAAGCGTTAGGTTTCATTCCACATAAAAGAGAAAATCACCATACGGTCCACCAAGACCCGTATACAGGTGAATGCCTTGAAGATAGAAATCCATTATAATGAACTAACTTTATCAATGGTTATTCATAGATCTTAGATCTAATCCACATCTTCTTTATGGAATATCTAAGATAACAAAATCACTATCGTGATAGAATCCATGGAATACCATATTAAGAATGATTATATAACTTTAAACCTCTTAGGGTTTATTTGTTCACCCTTTCATTTAGGCATCCCTTTTGTTATATATGTGAATCAATTAATTTCAATAAAAAGGGATATTATTTGTCCAATATGGGAGTACCCCTCCTCATGTACACTCCATTATTTAGTTTAGAACGTAAAGTTTGTCTTGGTTTACAATTCAAGACCAATTTGCCTTCTTGTGGGTTTCATCCCACTCTGAATTTCCAATGTGTTCTAGTTTAAACCATCATGAGTGTTTATGAGGTGAACTTAAATCAAGGATGCCTTTTATGATAAAATCCATTACATCATAACCTTAGGTTTGAAACAACATATGAGAGATCTACCACACAACCATTGATTTTAGTGAGTAAAACTAACTAGTTGCATCATTCATAATTATCCAATTTAATCCAAAAAGTAAATGGCACAATCGTATATCATTAAACCATCAACATTTTAGAAATTAAGCATACATTCTTAGCATCATAAATGAAACTGCTAAATAAATAGTAATCAATGTAAACAATGCAGAAATCTAGGAACATGCATAATTGTTCCATCTAAACATTTAACCATCTCATCCACATATAACATTTTTATTTTGAAAGTCAAAGCAAGAAATAACATATCAAACCATACAATAGAGTGACGCAATGATTTATCCTGGGAATTCTCATGGGGAATAAACCTAGCCTCCAAAATATATTCTTTCCTCATATTCATAAACCTGAGATCTAAAGTGTTATAAATAAATAAGGGCACCTTTGGACCCCTTTTAATCAATATACAAATCATGGGATGCAATTGTCCCCTTTATAGGTTTATGATGCAATTAAGGAATTTCCCATTTCCTTTCTCTAATTCATCATTTATAACATAAAGGTACTTTTCATACCCATAAGGAATCCATCTATTCCTTCGAAAATTCCTGATGCAATTAAGGAACATATTGACTTATCGCTCTAGGCCATATTAATGAACTATAACATCTCATATGTGATTATGATAATCATCGGACTATATTTTGGAGAAGACTCTTTGATATTAGAGAGAACTTCATAAATTCCCTTAGTATAATTCCAAAATTCATTCTTAGGGTTGATAAACAATCAACCTTCACTTCATAAATTAAAGTCCCATACCCTTAATTTATAAGACCTATAGTTTCTATCTAATTAATAAATCCAAATCATTTCTTCCCGTTCCAATTTAACTATGTTTCCAACCTCTTAACATAAGTTATATCTCTATTACTAAAATACTTTTTCAACCTATATATTTCCCAATCAAACTCCCCCTTCATATAGACGAAAGTAATTAAACAATCTGATCATTTTCTCATTTAATATGATTATGCTCGTGTTCCATTATAAACTATAATCCATAGCTAAGGTGTTTCATTTAATCAAGGACCATCATTCAATCTTCTTAATTTAAAAACTAAGATGGTTTTACTAAGTAAGAAGGTCTAACGATGAGAGACACTCTTATTTATATTAAAGTCAACACAGCCAACACTGTGTCCCTAGTAAAATTATATTTCTTTTATCCATCCTATGTCTTGAAGAAGATATAATCGGCCCTACCATAGTCGACCACTCGATCGACTACTACTCAGTGTAAGGCGTCCATACTTTAGGCTATAGTGTTCCACAAGAACTGTCGGTGGTGTGGACCACCAAAAATTTGACCCTCTTTGATACCCTTCATAGACAATGTGGAGCATATATTAACGTGGTAAGGATGATCCTGGGTTATGTGTCGACAGGGATTTAGTGGTATTTTTAATTGAGACCCTAGAACAATGACGTGTATCTTTTATCCTCCACGTGTCCTCCCTTGGTCTCCAATAACCCCTGCACAGGAGAAATCTAGATGAGATATACATGGTTTTATTTACATTTCATGGATGGGCATAGGAGGTGATAATAGGCGGTGCATGATAAAATCCATTACATCATAACTTTAGGTTTGAAACAACATATGAGAGATCTACTCACAATATTTGATTTGAGTGAGTAAAACTAACTAGTTGCATCATTTATTATTTATGTTACTTTAAAAAAACGGAAAACCTGACAAATGATAGATGGCCTAGGGCAGTTAGGGACGAAAAGTTGCATAGACGAAAGAATACATGGATGAAACAAAATCAGAAATGGATGAAACGTTGGGAAATCAACATAACTGAATGCCCAAATGTCAACAAAGACATAAAAAATTATGTGAATGAAAAGTTCAGAAGTGGAATGTGGAAAAATGCAAGCAGGAAAACATAATATTATATTGCAAATTTTAACCCAACGTATGACCACAAGGAAAAAGCGTAGGCGCTGAAATCAAGTGGAAGGAAAAAATACTCATTGCTCAGATAAGGACTAGCTCTCATAGGCTTAGATGTGAAACAGGAAGATGGACAATGCCCAAAGAACAATGGGAAGAAAGGATATGTACTCTATGCAGCACAGGGGCAACAGAAACAGAGGAACACTTCATCTATAAATGCCCGAGTTTTTCAGATATTCGTGACAAATACAAAGAAACACTTGGGAACGAGTTTATGGCAGATTTATTTGAACACAGTAAAATAAAAAAGTTGGGAAATTGCTAACACAAATCAGGAGAAGGAACAACCTTCTCAAAGATATTAAAGATCATATGATATGATTTGAGTAATTGTACTTCCATATTTAAAGTCCCATAAACCATATTTGAGTCTCCCAGACGTAATTAAAATCTTTTATTTCATTTCATTTACAAGACAAACATAGTCGTCCCTTCTTGAAACGTCTTCACCCATGCCAGAGGGTCAATTAGCTTGTGCAATTTTCTCCACATGAACCTTAATATAATTATGGCATAACCCATGTGCATCATATGTTCAAAAAATTTCTACATTGGTCAATGGAGAACGTGAGTTGGATGATCAAGAGGTAGCATCGTAGTAATTACAACCTTGCTACATTATTTAAACCCTCCCCATTAGCCTTCTAATGATATATTAATGCTCGAATAAAATCCAATCTATTGTGACAAAAGTTTTGGAGAGTTGATCTTGATGAATTTTTAGTAGGTGATAAGGTTAAAATTACCTATATGCCTCAAATTTCCATGTGGAGGCAAATTGAAAAGCGCACGACAGAGAACGACTGGGGTTTCTATGTTTTTGGATTACCGAACCATTGACCAGTGGAAAGGGATGTTGTTGTGTGTTACCATCTGCCGCGCAGGAAATTACAATGGTACCCATACTAGGTCATTTTCAAGCGAGCAAAGGATAGCAACTATTACTCCAAAGTATCTCTATGACATATATCTGAGATCGAATCATCCCAAGGCAGATACTAGAGTCGGATCGTGCGACTTCATAGATTTTTGAGATGGTAAATTGTATGGAGAAGATACAGGGTAGAAGTATGGGTAGATTTATCCAAGGTATCCTACTTCAACCCCATGGTCAAGAGTCTATAGGGTAGACCAGGACTATTATCCAGGAGAAGTCGATGGCAGAGAAAATCGAATCCATATATTTACACATAAACTTGTAGGAAGGATTAGATGTAAAAATCGACTTCATCAGATCGCTATAAAGTTTCCAAGACCCTAGGCTATGTCCCAAAGGCTCCAATTGGTAAATGCTTCTGCAAGAGGTCGCGAAGTCAACACTCATCGAAAGGATTACCTTATATATATTTGTTTTAAAACTCACCTTTGCGAAGGGTTCTAAGTTATTAATCCCCACATCTTTTCTCATTAAACCCTCTAGTGGGTTTGGATGCTGGCTCTATGCTAGCAAGCCCTTTTACACAAGGTCGCAGGGTCGATTTTCTATGGCTTTACTTGAAATATTTATTTTTACTATATTGGGTGGTTGTACAGTTGTAACTAAATTGATAATTTATTTTTACTATATTGGGTGGTTGTACAGTTGGAACTAAATTGATAATCGATTTACGAATTTAGAGATCTTTCCCCAAGCTAGATTAAGGAGCTTAAGGTATTAAAGCACAATTAAAAAGGCCAGGTAAAAATGAGTTTTCGTAACCAATCAATTTCTATTATTATAAAAAATAAGCTTTAACCTCTAAAATGAAAGAATTCCTTGTATTATGATTCTAAGCTATGCTAAAAATAAAGCATAATAAAAAAGGAGAGATTCAACCTGGTTCTCCCTGCTTAAAGAACCTTCTCTTGTTCTTCCTCTTTTGCTTACTCCCTCTAATCTTCCAAGCCAGCTCCTTATTATAACTAGAAAAATATTTCAAACCTTCTGATTTCAAATCCACCTAAGTTGGAGAGCATACTCCCTAGACCATTAAGATTTTCTTTCCCCCCTCTTCTTCATAATATGTCCTCTATTTATAGGGAAATTTCTCCACTTATGGCCAAATAGTGGCTTCATTATTTTATTATTAAAAAGATACCTTGGGTCCCTTAAGACTTATCATGTCACCAATAGTAGAAAAAGGGTCCACTAGAGATAAGGTAGGTGACCCTATTTTTTTTGTGTCCTTTTTCATGGGGACAAATATAAAACCAATACTATTAAGGCATAGAATGGATACAAAGCTAGAACTATTATTGATAGGATAAGAGATCTCCCTTTTAATTTCCTCCAATATAGGGAAGCCATATGGGTATTTCCCAATGGGTATGATAGTTCATATAATATTTAACAATATTATAGTCCTTTTAAGTCCCATATAAATTGGGTCCACTACGTTGTTTACACATAATTTACTATATTGTTATAATTTTGTAAAAGATAATTCCTCAAATTTATCTTTCACAAAACCTCATAATTAGTTTCTAATTAATTATCTTCTCTAAAATATAATTAATATTTTCCTATCCTTCATGAAATTCTTTTATTAGAATTTTGTAGGATTCTTTAGGGTCTATACCCCTTTTATTAGGCATTAATTGATCCCATGATCAATTAATTTTACCCTGATAAGGTTCGAAGGAAATGGGTCGTGACATATAGAGTGCCCTTCTAACCACTGTAGTAAATGTCAAATTTTTATTGAGCGATTTCATAAAAACACTATTCTCGATGCTCTAATAGTATCAACTGTTATTCACCGTAAGATCATCCTTGGGAAGTGTGCCTCCCTCACCGCATAATTTCATTGTAAAACGTGCCCTAGCTATTAAAGATTACTTTGGAAAAATAAATCGGTTGCCTACAGATTAATGGACTCCTTTTCTCCTGATGTGGTGAAATCTCGACTCTCGAGAAAGCACAAATACTTCCCAATATAGTTTGGGTGCACGTTTTGCATTAGCTGCCCTGAAAATGATCATTTAATGCTCCCACTAATTTTCAAACTTTACCACGTTCCAGGCGAAATCACATTGAAAGTGCTCTTCATCTTCTTTCGCTCCTAAAAAATCATCGTGCTCCAAATAATAATGAGGGTGAAACATCTCTAAAGCACACTTTGATTTTCTTCTCTTTCACCCCGAAAGCGCTCTCCACCCGATTGATGAAATTCATAGCGAATGCCTTCTTTTAAAACCATTTTAGGTTTTCCTTTTCGCCCAAATTTAGCAAAAGCATGTTGGTAGGAACCTAGGGTTCCTAGCACATAAAATGATAAATAAATAATAAATAACCTAAACTAAAAGAATCGCCTTTTGTATTGTCGGGAAGTCCCTTCAATAAGTTGTATTATATTTCATATTCATGGATATTTCAAATGATAGAATTGTATAGTGTTTTATACCCATTCTAGGGTTATAGGTGAAAGGTTGCAATGCTTCCTAACCCTAATCTTATAATAATATAATAATTAATATAATTAATTATTATATTATTTATTATTATATTATTTTATTATTATAACCTTAGGATAAAATATATTACTATTATTATTATTATTATTATTAATTAATTTTAGGATAGGATCCTAACATGCCACCCCTCCTTGGAACAGCTTTGTCCTCAAAGCTTGGAAATTTTGAAAATAGTCTTTGTTACGCTTCGATCATCTTTTTCGAAGAAGGCCGATTGGATAGGGTAGATAGTATTATTTTGGACTTCATGATGATCAAATATCAAGCAATGTTATAATTTCTTCCATTGTTACTAAAATTACCTTGTTATGAGAATAATTATCTTCTAATGTTGCAACATCTTATAGCTCCTATATTGACGGTATTGACGTAGATGGTTATGGTCATGTGCTCATTAAGCATTACATCTGTAGACCGTGCTCAAAGTAGCCATTTCACCACAAGTGAAAGGTTCAAGGTAGATGAGCACAAGCCCAGCTAAAACCCTTTGATTAATAATAAATATTGGCTTGTGTTTTGTGATTCTTATTTTCTAGAGGAGATAGTTGTCTTGTAGTGGTGTCATCACAGTTATATGGATGTTAATAAATCCCAATATTTGAGATTACTCCCAGCGTATCTGATGGAAATAAGTTAAACGAATGAGTTTTTTTTTTTTTTAATGAGGATGTTTTGCCTCTTATGTTTACACTAATCGACATCACTCGTATTGTGGGCAACCGCTTGCTACATATTGAAGTCATTTTGGCAAGCCCAACATCACAAATTTGGGCGTACTCCAATATATTCATGTGGAAATCCAGCTAGAAAATGTGAGGACCGCTTCGTCAACAACAACCAACATCGTGTTCCACAATGGGAAACCTATAAACCCCGGTTGTATCGAGCATCAATGTTGTTTAAGGTACTGGATCTGTTTTGGTGATTAAGGATACAATCCTATCTGTTGGTTGAAACCTTGTAGGAGCGTTGAATGGCCCGTTCCCTCTGAGTCGGCTCTCCTAACAGTTTGAAGCTTCAAACCAAAGAATGAAACATCAACCACGAGGTTTTGTCAATTCTAAGAACCATGTTGGATGTGGGCTCGAATCCACATCAGTCCCTCTATCGTCTGTCTCAGCGCCACGGTGATCTCATGCACCTCAAGTTAGGGGCCAGTGACATGGTCGTAGCATCCTCAATAAGGACTATTTTTGGAGAAAACTATTTAGGTAATCATGGGCCACACCATACAGCTCCTATTTCCATGCAAGAGTCATAATCGTTTTCTTCACCAACACATGCAGAATTGTAGGTGACAGTCGTAGATAGCAGTTAGGGTAAAAGGAAAATACCATAGCATAAAAATAGTTCTCACTATTGGTGACATTTGCAATGTAATTCACTTCAACTGTATCGTATTTACTTATATCCATTATTGTTGTCATGTAGTGACGAGCGAAGACGTCCACGAATTCGATATTAATGTGATAACATACAATTACGGAAGGTTGCACTATTTGTGTTCACATTCTGGTCAGGGAGAGACCACGGAGGAGTTTTGGTCAGCCTTGTTTTGTGCGGAATAGTGAAGTCCCTCGTCCAAACTGCAGCAGATCTAATGCACGATTTCAAAACCGGCCACCTTACACTTTCTTCACCGAGGTCCATGTTTATAAGCCAACTCATTGGTAATACCATGGGATGCATCATTGCGCCGCTCACTTTCGACGTGGGAAATCCACAGGGACAGTACAAAGCGCCTTTTGCTATTATTTACAGAAACATGGCCATTCTGGGCGTGGAGGGGTTCTCGGCATAATACTTCATTTGATATATGGATTGAGCGGATGGAAAGGTACTGTGTTATCTGCACTTGTAGATTTGTTATTCTTTTTTTTTTTGTGTGCATTTGGATTGCAAATGCTTCAATTAGGAGGTTTTATTTTTGTATACAAGATCTTTCACACCTCCCTGTAGTTAGAAAAGCTTTATTTAAAATCGGCATAAGCAAAGAAACAAGACAAGAGTAGATAGTATTGATGTTCCGTGCTTGCCTAAAATTTTGCCATAAAGCTTCAGGCTCAGTAAATATTCATACGAAAATTTAAATTGAATCTTGTACCGTGGGTTTGATTTTCACAGCAAAGTCATTTCGACTTGTATATGTTAAAATAGGTTATAGTCACAGTATGTGATTCAGCCAAATACGTGAAATGCCTCTGGCCATAGGATGAAACGTTCTCAGTATACGATCTCTCTCAAGAGAGAAAGAGAAACATAGTCTATAAACCAAATGATAGCAAGAATGGATACACACCGCAAGACATATGAGGCCAAGTCCGTTCTGTAATTTGGAAAATTGATGGTTTATTAAGTGATGATTGGTTGCGGAAGCATGTATCAAGAGTTCAACAATATCACAAAAACTACTGAAGGATTGCATGGGGTAAAGTCCTATCTTGTTTAAAAATGATGGCATGTAAATGATGGGATACATGCCAGTGGAAATTTATTCGGTAGCGTTTCTAGGGGAGTGCTTAAAGAAAGGTTCAAGAATTTCAACAACTTATTTGAAGAAATCCACAAAGCACAGTCTGCTTGGACTGTTGTTGATGATCAACTTAGGACTGAGTTGCGCATTTCCAATTGCCGAGATGGTAATTCCAGCTTATCGCTTCTTTCTAGGTAGATTTGGTCACTATTTGGAAAATGGCAAGCATCCAAAAAAGTACATAAAATACAACTTGTTGGGTTTACAGGAAACATATAACTGAATCTTGTTGTTCATTTTTATATTCGTGTTCTGTAATTATGCATTTATTATTTTTGTTATTGATAATGTCAATGCCTCTACTTTCAAAACACTGCACACTCTAACCATTTGAAACTGGATTGCTATTTGCTAGCAATTTCCATAGTTTCATCCAGCGGAGTTCATATAGGTGGAGGTGGCCATGGAGGTGGCCTCAAGGGAGATAGAAAATAATATGGGGCAACGCCCTTTTTATCTCTCATATGGGGTAATCTAAAATCATTGTTTTCATGTAACCCTTTGCAGTGTTGTTGTCCAGTTTCGAAAGAGAAATTACTTAAGTGATTTTTTGAATTTGATTTGGATTTATTTGCAGATTTTGAAAATGTTTTTGGAGCAGCACAATAATTCCATGCAAAATGTATATTGTTGTTGGAAAAAATATTTACATTTCTGGAAATATTTTCTGTGGGAAAGCTATCGTTCTCTTCTTCATGTATTTCTTTTAAAAAAATATTTTTAATGTTTGAAATATTTTTCTCTGTATTGGGGAGTGCAATGGGTACCACCTGAGATTCCCTAGCTGTGGGCTTCTCCTCCACCTGGGATTCCATGGCTATGGGATCCTCCTCTACTTGAGATTCCATGGCTAGGGTCTCCTCTTGCATTTCCATTAAATATTGTATAATACGATCAGAACGTTCCATTTGTTTTTTTTGTTTTTGTTCAATCATTCTTCTAATTTCTGCAATGTCATTTTTCATTTCCTTGACCAATATGGTTGGATCCATAAGGCTCTGATACCAGATGGTAGGAACCTAGGGTTCCTAGCACATAAAATGATAAATAAATAATAAATAACCTAAACTAAAATAATCGCCTTTTGTATTGTCGGGAAGTCCCTTCAATAAGTTGTATTATATTTCATATTCATGGATATTTCCGAATGATAGAATTGTATAGTGTTTTATACCCATTCTAGGGTTATAGGTGAAAGGTTGCAATGCTTCCTAACCCTATATTATAATAATATAATTAATTAATATGATTTATTATTATATTATTTTATTATTATAACCTTAGGATAAAATATATTACTATTATTATTATTATTATTAATTAATTTTAGGATAGGATCCTAACACATGCTTTCCTTTAAAAAAACTCAATTATTTTAGGGTTTTTTCTCTTTTTAGCTTTTTCCTTTATTTTTTTTAAATATTCCTTTTGAATTCAGAATTCACTTGCATGTCGAATGCCCTGTATAACTTGTACTTTTGTGCCCCTTTCTTGTTATTTATATCAACCCAAATATTGCATGCATTAAATTTTAAAATACATTCACGAAAGAGGGAGTGCACACCTTTTATAGCTTCTAGGGGTGCCACGCATTTTAAAACATAAGTTTGAAAAAACTTTAATTAAAATTCCCCCTTTTTTTTACTCGCACCAAATTTTAATGCACTGCCCGAAAAACCCATGATGCACTCTATTTATGTGCTTTCATTTCGTGTGCAACTTCTATCACCCTTTGATTTCCTTTGAGGAGGTGGCAACATTTTAATCACCATATTCGCCCCAACGAGGGGTGAATGGACGTTTTTTCCCTCCTTTGGGGCAAACGTGATTTTGACCATTTTCATAACGCGTTAACTTAATGCTTTTGTCCCTCTTTGTACGTTCGCCCTCAAAGGGGGAAAATGAGATTTTTGCCCCTTCCTTGGGCAACAATACCTCTCTATTCAATTGCTATCTTATATTTTGGAATGGGGCGAAAATGCCTTGCTTTTACCATGTGCCTCTGGTCATAAAACATGTTTTTCGAAGGTGTCTTCTTAGGACTCTCGTAAGGCCATCCTTTTGAAACAATCAAAAGAAAAATTAACACATCAAGGGTGAAACAAATTTTCAAAAAGAACATATCTCATTCATTTTTTTATTTTTTTTATATATTTGTCATTTTATATAGAAAATAAAATACTGGAAAGGAAATCTATACATATTCACAAAGTTGTACCTATTTTGATCAAATCATTGCAAATAGGCCTTCAAATGAAGGTCGTTAACCAATATTGATAGATCCCAACCATTCATATCCTGAAGATGATATGCATTGGCTAAATTCATTGTAGAGACCTAAAACAGGCCTTCCTATATGGCATCAAACTTGTGGTGCTTCCCTGGCTTGGCCTTTTTCTCGTTCCATTTGAGAACTAGGTCACCCACATGAAACCTGCACTCTGTTGTCTTTTTTCTAAACCATTTTTGCATCACTTTGGTGTGTTCGATGAAAGCTTGATACACCTTTTATCTTTCTTCCTCCAACTACAATAATTGATCCAACATTGCACTCATTAGATCATACTCCTTATCTTCATCTTTGAACAACTGCAAGGTCTAGAGGATAGGGAGGTCGATATGAGTGGGTAGAACTGCTTCCTTCCCATACACCAAAGAATAAGGAGAGGCTTTAATAGAATTTTTCATGGATATTCAATCTACCTATAGAGCCTCGTTCAATAGTAAGTGCCAACTTATTTTATTGTTCCCTAGTGTCCTATAAGATTTGCAACAAGTTCTTGTTGGTGGATTCGGTCAAGTCGTTCCCTTGTAGGTAATAATTAGATGATGTCTTAATATAAATCTCATACTTGCTTATGAATTCAGTGATCTTAGCCCCAATAAATGGAGTCCTGTTATCTTTTACAATGGTATATGGAACACCGAAACAGATGATCAATCCCTCTAGGAAAGAGATGCCCATAGTTTGATATGCTTTTTTGGTTGGGATGGCTTCTACCCTCCTGGTAAAATAATAATTGTTGTCAAGATGTATTTGTGCTCAACTTATGAGTGAGGTTCTATGAATCCAATTAATTCCAAACCCCATTGCTGAAATGGCACTTCCACTTGAATCGAGTGCAAGGGCAATGATCCTTTTCTAGTCCTGCCAACATAATGTTGATAGCTATCACAATTTTGGCTCACCTTATGAGCATCAACAAACATAGTAGGCCAATAATATCTAGCTTAGATGATTTTCAAATCCATTGGCCTTCCTACATAATGGTCACCAGACAAGCCAGAATGGAATTCTTCCAAAATTTTCTCCTTTTTTGATTCCTTCATGCACCTGAGGAGTACTCCATTAATATTATTGTGGAATAGCCTATTTGGTAATAGAACATACTTGAGTGCTTATAGCTTGAACCTCTGATGCTGTGAAGCATAAATATGTGATGGACACTTCTTAGATTTAAAGAATTTGACAAGATCCTCTATCCAATCATGATCTGTTGTAGCATGATCTGCATATTTACTTACATTGATTATTTCCTCCTGCACTGTAGCCAATGATGTGGATGCTATGCTTTTGGCCAATTCCTAGAAGAGAAATCATCCATAAACTAGTTTAGTTGGTCAAATTTCCACATCATACTCCTGAATATTTGAAACCCAACCTGCTCTTTTGTCGCCTAGTTCCCCTTGGAGAATGAAATTTCGAACATCGGGGTGTATAACATAAATGACTATTTTACTCTATGAGACAAAGTTTTGAAACTTCTTTAGGGACTTTATCACTACATACACCTACTTTTCAATGAAATTATGCTTCTCCTGATGTGGCGCAATAACTTGGCTCAAGAAGGCAATCGACTTTTTATCTTCATCTTCTTGTTTCTATGTGAGAATGGTGGCATAACTCTCTTGTTCACCTACAGCATAAAGAATGAAGTCTTTAGAATAGTCAGGATTAATTAACACTAGATATTGGATGATTCTTTCCTTGATCTCCCAAAAATCATGTCTTCTCACCTCGATCCATTTGAAATCTGTATTATTTTTTAGGAGCTTGATCATGGGTTTCACTACTTAAGAAAAATCATCAATGAACTTCCAAATGAAATTTATCTGATCGAAGAACGACTGCAGGTATTTTTTGTTAGTTGGTAGCAGCAATTTCAAGAGCACCTTAGCCCTTGTAGGATAAATCATCAGTCCTTCTTGTGATATCACATGACCTAAAAATTTCCCTTCTTTAACAAAAAATATAGATTTTTTTGGGTTAATGGAAATCCCAAAATCCTAGAACTTATTGAACACCTACCTCAAATGAGAAACGTGCTCTTCTCTACGATGTGAAAACATAGTTTATCATCAAGGTAAATCATAATAAATCTATTTAACAACTCATCAAAAGTGATTTTCATGGCTCTTTTAAAGGTAGCACCAATATTTGAAAGACTGAATGATGTTCTTTGATACGCGAATGTGCCCCACTTAATAGTGAATGCCATATTGTGTTGGTCCTCAAATTTCACCCAGATCTGGTTATAACTAGAGAAACATTCTAGCAATGAAAACCTTTGTGCTCTAGCAACCACATGTAGAATTTGATCAATCTACGATAGGGGATAGTGATATTTTAAAGATGCTTGGTTTGAATTCCAAAAATCCATGTACATGCAGATATCTCCATTCTTATTTTGAACTAGCACCAGGATCGCCATCCATGTTGAATGCTTAATTGAATATATTATCATTGCTTCTTGCATATTTAACAATTTTACCTTCAAGATCACCTCAATTTTGGGATTGATAGGTCATTTTTTCTACCAAAAAGGTTTTACTCCCTCCTACAGTTTGATGGTATGCTAGATTACATTTTTGTCATATTCCTTTAAATCATGATAGCTCCATGCAACGATGTTGAGGAAATTGTAACACAATATCTTGATATCTTCCAACTCTGTTGAAGTACAATCAGTTCTATTTTTGATGATCTTCTCGAGCTCCAACTATAATTCCTTATATTATTTGGCATCCACCTTGATCTTGTGCTTCTTGATCATATCATTTTGTTCAAATAGATTTTCTAGAGAAATAAATCCCCTGGGAATGTGATTATTCTTTAATTGAATCATCCCTTCCATCTCTTCTTTGACAAGTACTCTATCATCTGTGCTTACAGCTTCCTTAATCAAAAAATTGACTATTTTTTCATCATTGTCGAACACTTTCCAATAGATATTCTTATCAGATACTGAGGGTCTATAAATTACCTTGATAGTCTTGGGTTTCCTAACTACTTGCTCCATGGGAAAGTAATTTGCACCAAGAGAGGCTAAAATATCTGCATGTTTGTTATGCTCTCGTAAAATCACTTGAATATTCAAGGTTGTAAAGGACTCAAAAAAATCCCATACCTTGTTGCAATAGGCCTTCAAGTATTGTTACTTTGACACACACTTGTTTGTAGTCTGGTTTACAATGAGCTCAGAGTCTCCAAATATTTGCAACTATTTTATACCTAATTTTTCTATATTTTTCAAACCTAGACACAACGCTTCATATTTGGTGGCATCATTTGTGCAACTCCAAGTTATACTATATGAATAGGTCTTCTACAACCCAATAGGAGAAATTAGAACAATACCAGCCCCTGTGCCATTTTTGTACCTTGCACCATCAAAATATAGCTTCCATAATTGATCAGCAACTGGGTCTAGGGACTGAGGGATATTTTATTCAATCTTCTTAGTTTTGGTTATAGTGTAACAACCGATGTCAGTTTAAACCATGGTGTTGAAATCCATGAGTGAGAACTCATTTTCATGGTGGAGCTCCCCAAGCTCTTCTTCCATCAAATCAGCTTCTTGTAATTTTTCGATCATCATGTTGACTGCAGTTGTAGATTTATCTTCCTCTTCCAATTTTTCTATATGGAAAGTGGATGGCTTTTCATTGTAAATGCAGATTTTCTTTCACTTGTACGATATCTCCAAATGCAAATAGTCCAAGTAAATGTATCCTCCTAGTTTCGCTATGAACTCACTCGAGAGACAAATGCTAAAGTATGGTTCCAATTCCACCACCACTACTTCTTGAATAGCCGTGATCTGTGGCATACTATGTAGAAAAATAGGAATATCCTTTATTACTCTCACTATCTTAATTGGGGTCCCATACAACTGTAATACCCCTGGAATACTCCTTGTATACTCCATTCCCATGACTTGACATACTACATTTGCCATGACAGTAGTTGCAGTACCAAAATATATCATACAACTGTGCACAATCCATCCCTCCATTCTGAGTGACAAATAGAACCAAGGTGGTCTATTCTTTCGAGTGGTAGAAGTCGAAAACTTCTGTGCTAACATAGTTTGGAAATGACTTTTCTTTTGATATTTTATAGTCTTAAGAGAATCTTGCAGCAATTCAACTTGTTTGGATAATTGCAGTGCATCGTATAATCTCACTCTTGCAGGAATATTTTTCATGTCTTCCACAATGTTGTAATCGGACACACTAGGAGTTTTTGCTTCAACCGCTTATTCATACATGTTTTGATACTATTGAGTGACCTCCACCCTTTGTTGCTTAGTCAATTACAGGTATCTAAGGTTCTCCTTAGCCTGCTCTTTCTCTTCACTTTGTTCTTGAGCAGCTACGGGTTGTGAAGTTGATACCTTCATCTACAATTTCTCCTGAGCTTGCTTAGGCAACAAATATTTCAAAAAGATAAAATTTTGTTGCATTGTCATTGGACCAATCACTTTTACTGGTGATTGCACTTTTTCATTTTGTACCTTTGGCTTAGTAGGAATCTTTAGAGGCTCCAATTCCATTAGATCAATAGTCACTGGCTTTTTTCCAGCTCTTGTGAGGATTGAAACTTGTTCCAATTATGGAACCATAAAGTTGTGATCTGATTCCATTATCATATTAATCTATCTACCAGCAGAACTTTCTGCTAAATTCTATACATAATTCAAATGCACCATACATGTGTCTTCTCCATGAGGATCATTATAGGTGGAGCACAATTATGTTTTATCTAATGTGTTATTTTCTTAATTTTCTAACATCATTGTGCTCCTCTTAGAGCCCTTGCTGATCATTGGTTTCTCCCTAGTAGTTGGTGGTGTTTGAAACCTCCTCGACTAAAAGTTATCTTCAACTTATTTATTCCTTATTGTAGTTAGTTTATTTGAAATTTTTCTTATAATTGAATTAGCAGATTGTACCTCTTGTAACAACTTCATGTAGGGATCAGAATTTGGGGGCACAAAAGGTGCCAGTAAAGAGAGAGGTACTAATGGTGTGGGTAATGATAGTGGAACTGGTGGTGTGGTAGCACTGGGAAAGGAACAGGTGCTGGAAACTATGGTGCTACTGGTACGAATAACTATGGAAAGCTTGGATTAGGGAGTTGTGTGACTAGAAGTGGAGTGATTTGAGACGAACTCGAGCTCCATGAGAGAACTAGGTACATAGAAGGTATAGGTTGTGAAAATGCACTAGAATATAAGTGTTGTGGAAGGTCAGGAAGGATAGGCATGGTCACTTTTGGGGAAGCTTGCTTATGGAAATCAAGTTGGATTTAGCCTTCTGTGCATGAGTGTACAAATCTGGAAAGGTATTCACATTGGTTTTATTAACAGCCATACCAATATCATAGTTAAATGCTCTAAGATAATAAAATGTAGCTTGATCATGCGTGGGCCGAAGACCATCAGGAACCCTTTTCCAACTTCGGGTGAGCATGACATTGAAATCTACTATCCCCTCCTACGGATGCCTTTGGATCATGGTAAATTTATGTAGCAAGGAGAATGGATTAGCCTACTCATAAACATTCTTGATCAATAATTCCACCAACTGATCCCATGTGGTGATAGTGGCAGGTGGCAAATATCAGTACTAGTAAAACAAATTTCCTCTAAGTGATAACACTAGCAACCTTACCATAATATCTTCATCTACAATGTCATGGATCATAGCCAAAGAAACCACATCCTAAATATGCTCATAAGTGGTCTTACCAGTACTATCATAAGTAGGTAAAGCCTTCAAAGCTACTTGGGGAACTATATTTTGTGCTTGTAGGTTCAAGGCTCCTGAGCTATTCCATGCTAGGAACTACCTTGGTGGTTATGGTTGTTGTGGCAGTGGTTTCTGATCCATGTGAATTGGTGTGTGTGGTTGAGCTTGAGGAACACTAGTAGCAGTACTAACTGAACTTATAGGAGTAGAAAACACACCAGCTAATCTTGAGTATGTTGTGGATGATGTATGAGGTGTATGAGGTAACGAGGATGTACGATGTAAAGTAACTAGTTGAGGATGCTCCCCTAAAATTTAGGTATCAAGTTCATAGAATTCAATGGGATTTTTTTGATTTTTGGCCTACGATATCATAATCATGAAGCCTAGATTTTTTTGCCCTCATGTTTGAATTCTTCTAGGTATAATTGAGTTACCATATGTTCTAACTATACAACACAAAGGTGAACATCAAACCTCAATACTATTGAAAGTGGAACTTTTGGTGTCCCACCGAGCATACCAAAAACTGTTAGCACAGGTGGTATTATCATCTTGGTATAATATTGGTTCTACAGACTATGGATCTTATTGGGACATAAATTGTCTATCCCATCGAGTATGCCAAAAACTATTGGTCAAATATCTACCTAATTATACAAACATGCGTCTGTGCACCCTAGACATGACCAACATTGAAAGGATGGAGGAAATAAATGTCCTCCATGCCAATATCCAGAGATGGTTGGATCCCTTACTAAATCCTACACTGGTTTAAGACTAGAGTTGTAAGAAAGGAATTGGAAATGATAGAAAGAGATGGGAAATATGGCCATAGGCCAAATATGTAGGATTAAGGAGAGATTAGTAGCAGGAATTCCACATAAGTATTGAATCAGCATGTAGTAAAAGAATATGGCAGGATTTACTTACAACCTTGCAGAGACAACCTCCAGGATTGCATTCCAGAACTCACTCTCTTACCAACAATGTTCAAATTCAGATGCAAAATTTAAACTTAACAGTAGACAATGAATATGAACATAAAATGGAAATGCATAAAAATAGAAGGAAATCACCCACAAAGATCACTTGTAAATTTAGAAGCCAAGTATCCTCTTTTGATGTAGAGAAATTAAATAGTTTTTCTGCAGAATGTCTAACCTACCTTAATTACATAAAATTGTTTAGTATTTATAAAAATTTTCACCTCTTTCATTAAATACACAAAAAGACAAAATGTTCCTAGATCCGGAACCTATAAGAGGGATTTCCTCCTTGAAAATATTACTTTGATGACAGTGATCCAATTTTAACGGGAAAGAATTAGAATGGTTGATCAACCCTAGTACAAGTGCATTGGAACACATCAAAAATTAGAGGAAATTAGTGGAATAACCATTGAATTCTAGCCACCTTCAAGCTTCAAAAATTTGTGCTTACCTCAACAATTTACTCGACATGGAACCTATTTTGAAAAGAGGTGAAACTGATAAGGAGGGTGCCTTTGGAAATCATAAAAACCAGGGAAAATATCTTCCTTTTACCTCAATTATTAAATTTTTGTATTCATCCAAATTACGTGCCTCTGACCAACTCTCATTAATGTTCACACTTTTAAATTGCTCAAAATAGAGTTATAAGTGAAAGCCCTTTTATTTTACTCTTAATTTTTTCCTTATTCGCACCTTTTCTTGCAACGCGTGTGCCATCGCGCTTCACCAATGGTCCTTGCCTTGACACCTTCTTCGTTCTTGATTTTACATTCGATGCTTCGAATATTTGCTCTTTGTTTTAGCCTTTTGAAAAGACAATTAAGACCTTCGCATACTTCCCAGGGAAGAAGCACTTCACAAGATTTTTCTTTTATTTCGAAACACACGTTCACCCCAAAGAAGGATGAAATGCGCCATCGCCCTTTAGTTTGGACAAATATGTCTTTGACTTTTCAACATTACCTACTGAGAACTTGATGTTTGAAATGAACCTTGGTACATTAGCGAAGCATTTTCATGTAGGTTCACCCTAGGGAGGGGCGAATGGGAATTTCACCCCTCTATTGGGGTGAAAGCATGTTTGACTTTTCAAAGTCGCTCGCTTTCCTGAAAATCCACCCAAATCCTTTTTTGGTGAGCTTTCACACCAAAAAGGGGTGAATGGGACTTTCACCCCTCTATTGGGGTGAAAGCACCTTTGGTCGGTCAAAACTTTGATTGGGTGCATATTTTTTAAATTTCGAAGATGTTCGTCCCAAAGTGGGGCAAACGATGCTTTCACCCCATCCTTGGGGTGAACACATATTTGACAACGTCAACATTTCAACTTTGATTATGCCCCTAAATTGCAATGTTTTTTGGGCAAAAGTCACTCACTCTTTACCATTTGGTCTTCTACATCTATTTTCACCCCAAAGCAGGGTGAATGAAACTTTCATCCCAAAATTTGGGTGAATGCACTTATCAACCACATTTTCGAACTGCATTTGGGCGAAAGAGCCATTACATTTGTTTTCAAGCACACTTTATTTTCAAGTAACAAAAAGGAACATTAATTTCAAAATGTAGTAAATATAGGCCAAAAATAATGTATCATGGATTAATACATGTCAATATTACATCAATAAAATTTAACAAAAAATTTAATGTGGCATATTGTAAAACTACCAACACTATGATAACATGGAGTTTTGAAAATATTACTCTATAATATGCAATTCATACACCATTGGTATTATGAAATCTAGTCTTGAAGAACACAAGCTTATACTAAGAGGGGGGTGAACAGTATAAGATAAACTTTTACTTTTCTTTCCCAAACAATAGCATGTAATATTATCAATTAAAATAATCCTCCAAAGTAGTATTAACCAATATCATCAACAATAGTAACAAGGTAATGCACAAATCATCATACACATGAGAGACACATATTTAACATGGTTCACCCAAAGTGGGTTACATCCACAAAGAAAATTTTTCTTCTAAATTTTCTCAACAAATCTCTTGGGAACCAATTCCCTATTACAATGTTTATGGACCTCCATCTAAAGGAGATCTCAATCCCCAATGCCCAGGTTCATGGACCTCTATCAATCGGTTAACTCTATTCCCTTAACTCTGGTTCATGTAACTCTATCCATAGGAGATCTTTATCCTCTTGTCTGTATGGTTCGTAGAACTCTATCCACAAGAGACTCATATCCTTTTATATGGTTCGTGGAACTCTATCCATAGGATATCTCTATCCCCTTGATGGTCTAGTTTTTGGAACTCTATCCACAGGAGACTCCTCTCCTTTGCTCTAGTTCATGGAACTCTATTCATAGGAAATATTTATCCCCTTGCTAATTTTATTCGTGGAACTCTATCCACAGGAGACTCCTCTCCTTTTCTCTAGTTTGTGGAACTCTAAAGCTGGTACACACATTTGATCTAACTCTACTCCTAAACTACACACATTACATGCACAAATATATCTCAACTATATCCTAAATTTGCACACATTATATGCACAAATATATCTCAAATTTATCCCAAATATGCACACATTACATGCATGAATCTATCTCAACTATGTCCCAAATCTACATACATTACATGCACAAATCTATCTCAAACCTACTTCAAGTCTTCTCACAATATTTGCTCAAATTTACCTCAAAATTGCTTCAAGTCTTCTCACAAGACTTGCTCAAATCTACCTCAACCCTGCTTCAAGTATTTTCACAAGACTTGCTCAAATCTGCCTTAAACCTACTTCAAGTCTGGATACTGTCTCTGCTCAACTTTGCTCTAACACGTGCTCAATACTACTCATAATACATGCTTTGATCATAATACTTCAGATATATTCTACCCAAAATTCTTGTTCAAGAACATATAGGAAATGATATGCAATACAATTTTACAATATGTTCTTTCCAAATATCACTCAAGTCCAATACAAAAATTGCTTCACAAAATTGGTTTCTAACACTTGCTCATTCACATTCAATGTCACTGAAATAAATGCCTAAAATATTCACAATGATGCTTAAACTTGTTCTCAAACCTAGCATAAGCATTTCCAATTTCACTAATCAATGATGCACAATTTGTTCTCAAACCCTAGCACATGTGTCTTCACTTTCATTCAACAATGAAGCACAATTTGTTCACAAACCCTAGCACATGTGTTTCCAATTTCATTCAACAATTTGTTCATAAACTCTAACACAAGTGTTTCCAATTTCTTTCAACAAGGATGCACAATTTGTTTCACAAACCCTAGCTCAAATATTTCCAACAATGCACATATGTAATCCTTATTTCTCCACCTTATTATTTAGAAATATTTGCTCAACCAAACTCCTTAGAGAAGGAATAATGTCAACATACCTCTTAAATTGCTTTGATGAAAATGTGCCATCAAAAACATGTCTCAAAAGAATTTCCTCTTCAAAGTGCAACTTCAAAAACTGGTTAGTAGATTTCTCTTTCAAACCATAAATATTAACTTTCTTCTCAAAAATATGTGCTCAATGAAATATGAAAATTATGTTCAATGATTCTCCTCTTGTTTTCAAAATATAGGACATTTACAATTATCACAACCCCTCAAAATTTTCACCATACAAAAATTTCAACCAAAAATCAAACCACAATAACACCTTATAACTCCTACTTGTAAAAGACACAAATAATTTTCAATATCACTAATGTGTCTTATAATCATCCAAAATCCTAAGTGCAGAATAATTTTCATTTTCATTTCTTAAACATTATACCTCCTATTCTCACATGCAAAAATAATCCCCTTTGTTTTTTCTCTTTATGTTATTTGCAAAATAAAAGCTTTATAAAACACCTTTATAATTTCTATTTGTAAAATAACAAATTTATTAACTCACATCCTTATGAATCCCTAATTGCAAAAACAAATCTTTATTAACTCACACCCTTATGACTCCCTAAGTGCCAAAACAAAACTTTATTAAACTCACAAAATTTAATGTCCTTACCGATGGGAGTCGAATGTGAAACCTCATGGAGCCCACGCTCTAGCGCAAGCTAGAGTGCTAGCTAGGTTGTCTCACTAGCTGGAACCAAAGGCGTGCAATAAAAAATTATTTATGTTTTATTCTACCTAAACGTAACTAAAAAAAACTATCACTGTGACTCGAACCTGAAACCTCCTCAACATCAATTCCTTACGCATTGTCTTCCTGCCACCTAAGTTGACTGTCAAGTTGGAACCAATCGAGCACTACTTCCCTTATTGAGGTTCATGCACCATCCACATTGCTTTAAAAAACCATGCGCTCTCCTTAATCCTCTCTGTCCTCTCATTCAACTTTGTGTTTTGCCCTCACGAATGGAAAGAATGGCACTTATACCTTAATCACTCCAACATAACAAATGATTTTTATTTTCCTCCTTATATATGCAATTCAAAACTTAGGAAGACGTCGACTCTCTTGCCACCATTTGAATTTTAAATTTTGGCACCATTTAAAATTCAATTTTTTTTATTATAATATTTAAACCTTGGTTTAAATATTATAATTTGTTTTTAATATTTTTTCTTTTTCTCTTGAAATATTTTTCACCCTTGTAATAAATAAATCTTTTTCAATGGAACCTTGTCTACCTTATCTTTTTCTTGCTAACATAACCATAGAGAAATTTTTTCTTGCAAACATAACCATGTAGAACCTTGTTTTTTTTTTTTTGCAAGCATAACTATGGAGAACCTTTTTAACCAAATAACACCTTGTCCTTTTCTTGCACACACAACCATGAAGAATTATTTTACCTTGACAATTATTGTACCCTTGAAGATATTTTCAACCATTTCACCTTTGACATCAATGACAACCAATATACTCAATACACCTTTGACATCAATGACAACCAAGATACTCAATACACCTTTGACATCAACGACAACCAATATAATCAATATTTTCAACAACTACAAGAAAATGTCAAGAACGGTAGTAAATTCTAGAATATTTATATTTACAAAGATAAGTGAAGAAGATCTAGAAATTGAAAATTAAGAATTTAGACTCTTTATGAAAAAGATGTAGGTTTTTAGCTATAGCAAATCAATTGAGATGAAAATTGATATCTTTATAAATTCTCAAGATCTAAAGGAGAGATTTATGATTTGTCAAGGGTGGGGTACTAGAGTACAACCCCTTTTATCTAGTAAAAAAAAAACTTATAATCAATTTTATTCTTCAAGTTTAAAAATATTTGTATAATATGCATGAATTCATGGTAGTCTTCACTTGATTTCTAAGCATCAGTAATGTTGATTGTTTGAATACAATAATTATTAAAATCTATTTTTATGTTTTCCATTGCTAATATGTTTTGTATTTTATAATTGTAATGTGTTTTTATATAAATTATTTATTATAGTTCTCGTAGTTGCACTTATGCTTACGAAGGAAACTAATAGTCTAGATCTAGTAAAGTGAACTATGATAATGTGAAGTTATGGAAATATTACTCAACTAAGATACAATGCATAAATAGTAGAGTTGGAGTTTTGGTATTTTGATAGCTACTTCAAGAAAATCTCAAGAAGAAAGATGCTAAATTTTGGAGTCTTTGTATTTACAAAGAAAATTGAAAAAGACCCAAAAAATGAAAATAAAGAATTTAGAATTTTTCTAAAAAGATGTAGACCTCTAGCTATAGTGATTTTTTTTATTTGGCTTCCCAAATATATATCTCTTTTGGTTTCTTTTTCTATTTTTTCATGCTTTGATGACCTTCCTCTCCTTTTTCCATTCCCACCAAGACTCTCATATTCATATATTTATTTTATTTTTTCATATTGTTCATAATAAGACTTATCTTCTAAAGATTTATGTTCTCCTAAGTAATATGAAATGCATATAATTCTCATAAGCACTTTATTATTTGTATTTCCCAAAAACCCTAAAATGCATAGATGACCCTCCATAGTCATTACTTTCTTATGATTCCCTAGAAATCCTAAATTTCCTTGGATATCCTCTATATGCTTTTATTTATTGTGCTACTCTTGAAACCCTATAAGGTAATGAAGACTCTTTGTACTAATTATAATTTTATTACAAGGAGAATATTTTGTGCTACTTGAAAAAATGAAGATGATTTACCTAGATTAACCTTGACCTCCTTCACCTCATTCTCTTTAAAATTTGTTTCCCCATATTATTTTTCTTTGAAAATTTCCTTCCCATATTTAACTCCTATATTTAAACTTACACATTGCACTTCCTCATATTTGTTCTTCTAGAGTTGATCCATGTGAAATATAATAGTCTTTTTCATTTGATGATGCAAAGGAAATTTTCTATCCAAATAATTAGGAGTGGAAAATCCTTGTTTTAACCCAACTTCTCCTAATATATTATGTGCTATTTCATATTGAAGTTTACCTCATGTACAAAACTTTTCATATTTTTCTCCATCATTTTCACTTTGCAATATCTTTCCATGTGTCCAATTTCATGACATTTACGACATCAGGATGTAATATTTTCATAATCCACTTGTTGATCCTATTCTCTTGATTCAAATTTAACCCTAATCAACTATGATAAAGCTTTTGAAATCCATGCCCATACATATTCAATTTTATACAATATGCCTTATCTCCTTAGTAGTTTATCCCTTGTGGATGAACTCAACTAGAGTATTGAAAATATTCTTCAAAATATCCTTATTGACAAGTTGATAAGGAAGTCTAAAAATACTAATCCATACTAGAAGAATTTAATAGTCTTTGTATCCATAATAAAAGTCTCACTCCATGGTCTTCAATATAATGCATATTTTCCCTTAAACCAAGGGTCTCTATCCAAAATTTTCTATTTTATTTCTAAACTAGAGAATATAATGAGAAAAAATCCTTTTAGAAGAAAATTTATGGAATAATTAGAATTTAATCCCCAATTCCTCTTGATCCAATTTTAAATGTAAGAAAAAACTGATCAATATTCATGGAACTTACATATTAACCCTTTGGTTTGAAGAACCATTAATACATTCTCAATCACTTCATCCTTGATAATCAATTTCGATGTAGTATTTGCTACTTGGATAGGGTTTTCCTTGGATTTTCTCTTCCTTTTATTGCTAACTAGAGAATCTATAATTTCAACTATGGCATCCTTACTTCCAACTAGGACATCCTTACTTCCTATAAGGACTTTCAAAAATAATTTTTTTTCCATTCTACCTATATTTTCTTTGCATTAATCCTTTAGATTTTTAGTTTATCCTAAGAATTGGAACAAGAATTGGTGCTAACTCCTTGATCACACCTTTATTTCAATTTCCTTCTCATGCTTCTTACTTAGTGCTTGATCCTAGATTGCACTTGATTCTAGTTCTTAGTCACTCCTAGCTCAAACTCTCAACTTTTTTAATATGTATGAAAATTAAAAATGTTGTTTTGGTGTTCCAACCACATACCATATGGAAGATAACATAGGTTTAACCAAGAAAATTTCTTTATGGCACTTAAACTAGGGTCTAACACAAATTGAAAAGGAAGACCTTAAAGGTGTCATGATGCCCCTTACTAGAAATAGTGATTCCATAATAGAGAATCACAAATAAAGTGTAAACAAAGTTAGTAATAATAAATACAAGTAAAAATTATGAAAAATACTAGGCAACTAATAAAATGCAATGCATATAACACAAATAAAATAAATCAAGGTGAAAAATGATAAAAATACCATTTGTCAAACTTAAATTTCCAAAAATATCTAGATCACTTGATGCAGGAGCATCCGAGGGCAGCAAAGCAATCAAGCATCAACCAAAATTTTGTTGTTGTTTTTTTTCTAAGTGTTGCAATGTTATTTTTCTAAGTGTTGCAAGTAAAAATATGTGTCGCGATATTGTGACACAAAAGTGTCGCGATATCGTGACCAAAACTAAAGATAGGGGAGCAATGGACAAAATGTCACGATTTTGTGACGTCATGAAATCGTGACCCAAGGCAGGGAAACGAAGGCGCAAAGACCAAAGGTCACGAAATCGTGACCGTCGTAGGAGAAACGAAGGCACAGAGACCAAAGGTCATGAAATCGTGACATGTCACGATTTCGAGACATGTCGCGAAATCATGACCACCATAGGAGAAATGAAGGCACGGAGACCAAAGGTCGCAAAATCGTGACCATCATAGGAGAAACAAAGGCACAGAGACCAAAGGTCATGAAATCGTGACCACCACAGGGGAAACAAAGGCACGGAGACCAAAGTTCACGAAATCATGACATGTCACGATTTCGTGACCGTAATGGCAAAACAGAGGTCGACAAAAAAAATGGCGCGATATTACGACATGTCGCGATATCGCGGCCAAAACAGAGAGAGAAGGTGCAGAAAGAAAATGGTCGTGATATCACGACATGTCACGATATCGCGACCAAATAGAAAGACATGCACTTCCAGCTTTCATAAAGACGTCCCTACGTGCGCTTCAAGTAGAGGCAGTGAAGTAGCAGTTCCAAAAGAGGATTTCAATGGGCATGTTGGCCACTCGCGCAGGACATCTGGAAGATGCATTTAAAGCAACTAACAGCAAGCAGCAGATCATGAAGAAGATTCTGTTGGATATGGCAGCCAGTCGCGCACCTCACCAAGAGTCTCATCAATGCAACTTCCCAAAATTTTTCCAAGTGGCAATTGTAGATCGTGGGAAGTGTGAAAGCATAGAGGATCAGGACCTCAATAAAAACCCATGGATTGTAATGAGAGGGGGTTGGAAAACGACAGTTTGGGCTGTATATTCTTGTAAATTCTTCCAAATTATTGAATACAAAATCTTGGGCTCTTGTTTTTCTGGTTTTTTTGCATTTGTAAGATCAGTTCTCCACCATCACTACTTAAAATGGTGATTATTTTCAACAAAATGAAAATATCATAAAGCATAGAGATATGTTTCAACATTAAATAATAAATAGGATTGATGTAAACACAAACTCACAAAGCAATATTCAAAGCAATCGAAGGCAAAACAAGGTAACTAGGTCAATAGAAAATCCTAGAAATCATAGAGACTATACAAGTGGGTCCAAATAAGCTACACATAAATGTACTTCACATGTATAGAATTGGTGGATTCATCCAAATAAACTCTGTATATTATTTATAATTTTATTTCCCTGGACCCATATGAATTGTTTGATAGTATATGGACCAAACCATTTCTATATAATATTGCTCTTATGTTTTTTATACACATTATCAAGATTAAGCATAACGTATTTTATATTGAAATCATGATGATAACTTTTCTTATTATTTTTCTTGGAAAAATAACTCTTGTACGCTTCATTTTCTTTAAGAGCATGAAGGCACCTCTCATCAAGAGTAATGAGTTTGACAAGAAGGCTTCCTGATACTCTTGATGATATTCTTTTGATATTGGGTGTAAAATAAGGTTTTTAAAGGGGCCCTAACCCTTTTACATGAGAGGTCTTAATCATATTGGAAAATAAAAACCATAGACAAACAAAAGAGATCCTAGCAAAAATCACAAACCTTCCCTCCTAGGAATGATGATGTTGAAGAAACACTATCAAAAGAAAATAATTACAAAGATAATGCCTAGATAGACTAGACTTAGATTAAGCATTGTCCTTCAGCTAGATTTTCTTGATAGAAATTGTCGTTCCACTACATTCAACTTTTGATATTTTTCATTCTAATAGGTTGACCTTTAGCCTCCAATGCAACTATTCTTTGTAATGACAGTGAAAAGTTTTCATCCCAAATTTTATCTTGACCACTATCCACTCCTATATTGGCCATAACATCAACAACATGATTACCTTCTCTATAGATATTATCAATTATGACATCAGTCATATAGTTTAGGATCCTTGAAGTGTCCATTATAAAGTTAAGAATAAACCTATTCTATGTTTTTCTTGATTTCAAATCTCTAATAATGTTTAGAGAATCCCCTTGGACCATAACTTTTCTATAACCTCTATCATATAACTGTTGAAATCCTAAAAAATAGCTTTGGCTTCTACCATATGGTTGGTTTGAATTCCATAATCCTTTGCATAAGCCCTTACAATTTATCCTTTATTGTTTCTAATAACTCCACCCTCTCCTAGTCTTCCTTTGGCTATCCCATCAAAGTTAAGGAATATCCAACATTTTATTGGTTTCATCCATATTGTATTCAATATTTTTTGGGTTGATTTCATGATGTATGGTTTAGATTATTTTACCTTCCATCTTTCAACAATCAGTATTTCTTCTATTTTGTCATACTGTTTAAACTCTATGAGAATGGATAAATTATCTTCAATAGTAGATTTGATTCTTTTGAAGATATATACTTCATATTTCATTTTATTCCTAGATATTTTTTTATTCCTTTCCCATCGTATGCCCCATATATAGCGAGGGAGGATTAGGCTCCATAATCTCATTAGGCTCTCACTTACAAAGTTAGATATCCATTGGATAAAAAAATCTCTAAAGGTTTGTGGCATGTTCTACTCGATTGAAAGAGAGTTCATTATAGCATAGAAAACTTTATTCAAGACCTCACAATGGTTGAATAAATGATCTACTGACTTAGCATCCTTTTGACACAAAGAATAGATATTAGTATTTTGGAACCCTCTTTTGCATAGATTATCTATTGTTAAAATCTTATTGTAAATGCATAACCAAAGAAAGAAATTATTCTTCGGCATAATATTAGAGTACCAAACCTTCTTGATTGGATAAGTTCCTCCTCTAGGGAGAGTATGAGCTTCATAAGCTGATTTAACTGAGAAGAGTCATTTCATAGAATGGATCCATAACAAAGAATCCTCCTTGTTGATTTAGGATATGTGAAAGCTCCCAATCAACTGAATTAAATTTAGAAGACCTTTCTAAATATGAACTTCATTTGAATCTAAGAAAGGTGTTTCCATTTCTTTCTACCATGAAGACATTCCATATCATCCTTGACTTTTTCCCCATATTTAGCTGCTAGTGGAACCCATAAATCCTAAAAATCTTGATTAAATATTAGAGGTTCCTAAGGGATCCAAGAATATTACCAAAATAAAACTTCCTTCCCTTCTCCTACCTACCATATTATATTGCTCCTTAGAAAACTTCCCATTTTTAGTACTGCATTCCATATGGCTGATCCTCTAGGATAAATTACACTTCTGAAAAAGAGAATGTGATTTACTGAGTACTTCACTTTCATAATATTATGCCATAGCATACTTCCTTCTATGCAGAGTCTCCATGCAATTTTTAAGATTAAGGCTTTGTTAAAGAACTGTAAATTTTTTAGGCATAACCCCCAAGTTTCTTTAGAGTACAAACTCTAGCCCAAGCTACTAAGGGAAGTATTTTATTGTATTTAGTCCTAGTCCATAGGATTTTTTAAAATATCTTCTTCATCCTCCTAATCACATTTATTATTAATCAATAAATTTTTTAAATAAGCACATAAGAACTACAATTCAACCTCAAGCAATAAATTAACTTCATACCATAAACCAAAGAAATAGTGGTTGCTCCTATGGATGTCTAAATATTGAAAGTGTCAAACTTTCTTTGTTTCTTTAATTGTATTTTTCAAAATGTTAACCAAAATTTTATTGCTAGATTTAGCTTAACCATTCCATTGTGGATAAGAAGGCATGAAAAAACAATGTTGAATCTTTAATTATGAATTCAATCCGTACATTTATTTATTGTTAAAAGGAGTTCCATTGTTTGAAAAATAGTAGATAGAACACCAAAGCAACACACAATCTAATTAAAGATAAATTTAGATATAGCAAGAGGTGTTTGATTTGTAAGTGACATAGATTTCATCCATTTTATAAAATATTCTATGTCTATGATAATAAATTTATGGCCATCAACATACATGAGAGATATAGGTCCTACAAGGTTGATATCCCAAGTGGAGAATGAGTAAAGAGACTCTTTTGGATAAAGATCATGGGAAGGGGTATGAATTTCATCTTTATGAAACTATTATTTACCACATTACTTAACATAATTATTGGTAGTGGCTTCCATTCTAGTCCAAAAATAATCCATTCTTAATAGTTTACAAGCTATGTAATGACCACTAAGTTTCCCTCACAATCACTCCTATAAACATAAAAAAAATGAATTTTGGTACCTTAAACTTTATAAGGAATCATAGGAAAACACCATTATAATTTTGGTATTATAACACTCCACCCAAAATTACATATTAAAAAGATCTCCTAAAAGTGCAAGCCTATTGCTTAGCATTTTCTATAGGTAGATAGGTTTTATTACCAAGAAATCATTAAATGTTGCTATACCAAAGATGATGTAGAGAAACTTGAAAATTAAGAGTATCAATCATTATATGCACTTCCATAGGCCTTTGGTGATAGATATAAAAAATCCATCATGAAATTTTACAATAAAATATGTTTTAATGATATTCTTATGTGGTATGAATTTATTTTCTAAAAAAACTAGAGAGTTAGCCTCAATATTTGCTCCCTTAGTGAATGACTAATGGAAAAGGACCCGAATTTATTGGGCTTTGACAACATACTCACTTGAGATCTATTGGACCACAATTTGGGAAGCCCCTATAACTCATACATTGAGTGGTTAAGAGTCCTAAAATTAAAGACTTATATTCCACAACATTGGTGGTAATGCTAGAAAAATCTAAGAAAAATTCCATAAGAATATCTAGGCTAGTTAGATACTTGAGAAAGATACCTACTTCTACCTCAAATTCATTCTTTGAACCATTAAAGTGAAGGGTCCAAGTATTAGGTTAAAGGCCCTCTTTAGATTCTATGGTAATAGAAGGTGTATTTATCTTGTCCTTAGCCTTGCTTCATATTGTCTCTTATCATCCTCATGAGACTCCAAGAGAGACTTTTATTTCTCAATAAGGTCATAAGAACTGGAATCCTAAAATAAACTTGAGGTAATGAAGGAAGGAAATATGAAAAAATCATGAGGAATATAAGAAATGACCATTATGTCCTTATCTCATAATACCTTTTTTAAGGTTTTATAGGTTGGATCAGAGCACCCACTTACTTATCAATAATTATTTGAGATTTTATAGTTTTTTGGGTAATGATATGGAGATTAAATTCTTGCATCATAGTGATCCATTTTCCATACTATGTATCACTAGGGATGTATGGTTTTTAAAGTAGGTTTCTAAATGGATTCATTTTACTAACTACATAAGTGGTCTAATACAACATGTCACATATGTGTTTCTCACAAGCAAAATAAATAGTAAATAGTTCTTCTCCATGGGATGGTACCTAGTTTCTATTGGTAGTATTGTTTAAATGATGCAATACAAAACATACCCTTTATTATTATCATCCTATCGGGTAAGGACTGCTTCCAAGGATCCTTGAGTAGCCAATATGTATAAAACAAAAAACTTATCTAGCTTGGGTGGGTGATGAGTTGGGGGATATAAAATGAGTTTCCTAAATTCAAGGAAGGCTTTGTTACAACTTTCATCCTATTTAAAATCTATATATTTCTTAAGTAAATTATTCAATAGATAAGTTTTGAATACCAACTGAGGGATAAATCACCTAATAGCTCTAATATTTACCAATAAATATTTAATATATTTGGTAGTACAAGGGGGAGGCATAGTGTTAATGGATTTGGTCTTACCATGGTTCACATATATGCCTCTATGAGATACCATGTAACCTAAAATTTTTCCATTAATAACACCAAACACACATTTCTTGGGTTAAGTTTGACCTTATAATAATGTAATCTCTCAAATATGACATGAAGGGAAGTGGGATGGTCAACTCATTTATTTTAAATTACCCAACAAGTAATCAATATAAGAATCCACTATATTCCCAATTAAGTAATGAAATATGGTTTTCATATACCATTTATAAGTATCTCCAACATTTGTTAATCTAAATGACATGACAACATACCAAAATGTGCCCAAGGGTGTAGTAAAAGTTAATTTAGTTTGATCCTTAGGGATGATATAAATTTTATTATACTTTGAATGGCAGTGCATAATGAACATCATTTCATAGCCTATGGTAGAGTTGACAATAGAATCAATGGAAGGTAAAGGAAAGTTATCCTTAGGATGGGCTAGATTAATATTTGTAAAAGTCACAACAAATTTTAATAACATTTTTTCTTTCTTTTTAATAGAAATATTGTTATACACCCATCCTAGATATTCAACAAGATAAATAACATTAGCATCTAATGAATTTTGAATTTTAATCTTACATAGGTCTTGAATGAAAGGAGATAACCTCCTTTGATTTTTTTGGATGAGATTTGAATCCTAATAAGTAAGAATATTATGGATGATAAGATCCTCATCCATTCTAGAAATGTTAGAATATCTCTAGGAAAAAATAAAATTGTACTCTTTAAGTAAAGTGGTAAAGATAGCATGTTTTTTCCTTAGATAGACTAGCCTTGATTTTGACTATGCATAGTTTCTCAAGAGACCCTATGTCAATGTCTATGGTAGACTTAACATTTAGAACATTTACCTCTTAAAAATTATCTTGAGTAGGAGGAAGGTTCTCTATTTCAAAATAAATATCAACCTAACAAACATAATCAAGCCACTTATGCCTCCCCCACTTAAGGTTTGGATTTTTGAGAAATACTTTCTTATGATACTACCAAGGTATTATCTCCTATTTGGCCTATAAATATTTAAAATGGCTTCATAATTAGGCAAGTCATGGATGAAGATAAAATTATCTAGAATTTAGAGTACATATTCAACCTCGTGACCCTTACCTTTGAGTTGAGAGAGGATTTAAGTATATGAATAAAAATTATAAAATAGATGGATGTGAGGACTAGGGTATCGATCTAATTGTTTATATAAATTCATAAAGTAAGCCATGGCAACCCAATATTTTATCTCAAGAAATATATTTGCTTCAATTAAATGTCTAGCTAGACAATAGGGTGTAAGATTAACTAAGTTGTTAAGTCACTTAGTTGATAACCTGTTTGAGTAGGAGAACATCACCAATAATGGAAAGAGTTATTTTAGACAAACATATTTTTAAAAGTAGAAAAAATGCAAAAATTGACTTAATTATAAATAGAACAACCTATAGGACTATCTTCATAACAATTTTGTGAGTTATAAATTTATGCTTTTGTTAAATACCAAGTAAATGGATAATTCCTATTGGAATGTTTGGAGGGTTTGTTGTAGAGATAATATAAGTAGTAACATTTTTATGCCTAACTAGCTTAGTTTTATAAAAATTACAATAATCATTTCTAAGCATACAATAATGAAATAAATTGTTGTTAACTCTATCAAAAATTTCACAAAGATTTATATTAGCGTAATATTCATCATCACTTAAAATAAGAACTTCCATTTAATCTACTTGATAATGACTAATCCCAATTTTAGAAATATGATTTTTAGAGGAAGCATTATTTGTTTCAATATGAAAAGCTTGATAAAAATAATTATCAAAATCACTATTCATTTCGTCCTTCATGATGTCATTATCAACACAAAAGGTTACATGTTTCAACTTAGTAGCATCCTCATGGGATTTTTTTAAGTTGACAAACGATTGATAAAATAAGACAAGATATTCTCTCTTATTAGGTTTCAACAATGGTGGCAATTTGCCAACTATAGTTTGAGAAATGGAGTAATAACATCCATATAAAGTTGATCATCTTATCATTCATACATGTATTGAGAGTATTATAGATAAAACTATTGGAATGTGTGGTGAGAAAGCTTATCTTGAGGCCATGATCAAACTTTGTACTTGTATTGGTTATATTTACCCTTTGGGCCCATGTAAGCCTTAAAAATGTGCTTTTGTAATTTTTAATAGATTTTATTCCTAAGGGTTGGCCTCACAACCTTGACCTAAAAGCATCATGTATTTTGGTATTAATACCCCTTCATTCCAACCATTTTTAATTATTGGTTGGAATATAACTTTATTTCCATTTAGTTATATTATTTAGTATTCATAAACACCATATCATATTTTATGTTCTTTTTCATTCTACGTATTTATTTATTAAGAGATACTAGATAATGTTTGATTATGTTTGTTTCTAGATACTACTATGAAATCCAACATGGTATCTGAGTTGTGAATCTTCATTATCTGATTTATTTTGCCAGTAGTTATTATTTTTTAGCTTAACTTGAGTACAACTTTCATTGAAGCTAGCTAAGAAGTTTTTTGAAGGCTAACAATGTAATCAAAAAAGGATTTTTTGATAAAACCCTAGGTGGAATTGGATTTCAAGGATCTCACTAGGATTGGCAAATTTTTTCTAAGAGAAAAATTCGCTAATAGGTTATTATTTCCTCTCTTTACCATTCAATATTATTTTTATTTTAAACCTTTATGACTAGATGGATGCCCTAAAAGGGCTTAAAAAAGGGGCTCATAATTTGGAGTTTCAAGTTTGGATTTTTTGAGGTTTTAAGAAAACCTCATTTGTCTTTTATAGATTTTTCCAATAAATATACATCATTTTCTCTTCTAGCATTTATTGTCCAATAGTATTATAGACAAGAGAGTATACTCCTTGATCATAATGAAATAAGAATAGAAGAGTCCAAAGTTTTTAGATAGATCCCTTATGATAGAGAATTCATGGGAAGGTTTTTGTGCTTAGCAAAGACCTTTGATCCACTTGAAAAAGTTGCAAAAATAATTTAACTATTTTACTGAATAGGTGTGAGAGAATGTTCTAATTAGTGTGTTTGACAAAAGAGTAAGGTAATTTGTGATATATATAGATAAATGGTCAAGATTTCTAAATTCTTTTCCAAATTTCAAGGGGCTCTTAGTTCAACATTGTTTTCTATTCTGCCTCTAGGCACACTAATTATTTTCTAAAAAATATTATTGTTTCCCTAAAAATTTTGATTTTTTAAATTTTAAAAAGGGTATATTACAATGAGTATTTGGAACAACAATAATTTTCTAGTGCCTGAGTGTGCACCTACATTAGTGTAGGGCACTAAAAGGATCATTTGTTATAGTGAAATTTTATTCAAATATGTTGGTTTCTATTTTTCTTCTGAGCACGGTTCTTGGAGGTTTGGATAGCCAAATTTCTCTAAAATATTGTGCTATAAGAGGTAAGTTCAAATCCCTCTCATGTACCCAATTATTTTGGAAAATATCGATGATATTAGCATGCATGAAATCCATGATGACATGACAACCTACCATGACATGACATTAGATTATGTCACCCCTTTACATAGTTATGATGACATGGAAAGGTTATATGGATACCTTGTGGCAATCCATATGGTTGACATGCAGTCCATAAAACCGATTTGGAGGCCAAATACATGAATCTCAAGGTAGCGCATGGTAATCCATATGACTGATGTTGTGGGTTGTGTAGATGACTTGGTAGTAGGTGCATGAATATAAAGGTAACACATGGAAGCTAATGTGGTAGTTATTATAGTTGACTTGGTGAACAATACATGATTCTTGAGGTAATATGTGGTAGTCTATATGAGAAAAATTACACAACAGTAGTGACTGGTGGTGCTAACTTAGCTGATTATATGTCACAAATCCTAAGGTGACACATGGTAAGTGATGTAGAGGATGAAATTGGTACCATATGGAATAATTTAACTGGTCCAAGATCATAGGCCATATAGTAGTCAATATGGTAGGTCATACACCACTTAGCATATATAAATATGAGTTCAACCAAATCACATTTTGCCAATAAATTAAACTTGATAAATAACTTGTATAGATAGTAGTAGACTTGGTGACACATAAGTTTTGGATTGAATCTGGGTATGAAAAGTGGTATAGTGTGGTTCATAGGTTATATAGCAAATTAAATCCTAAAAAGTTGTGATATGAAATTTATTGTATGCTACATAGTTAATGTATGATTGGTACCTCCTCAACCACTCACACAACATGTGGTGGCCTCCCATTCACTATAGTTACCATTTTTAAAAAAATGAATGTTTTTAGAGATGATTTTTGTGATTTTAGGGTAAAATTTTTGGGGTTCATAAAATTTGCATACGAAATTATTTTGAGCATATTATTCAAATCAAACAGTTTTTAAGATCTCTATATTGGTGGATTTTCTCTAGTCACAATTTTATATAATTTTTTTTTTAGTAGAATAGTTATGGATCACCATGTGCTCTTTTGAGTAGTCCTAATTATGATAGTTGGAAGATCAATATTTAATATTTATTCAAAGTAAGGGGTTTACTCAAATATATGAATAAGGTTATGATATTGTTTCTAAATAATTGAAGAGAAGGATGAGGTTCATGGTGTCATTTATCTTCATGTTGGAAATGTATATGACACTTATGTGAGCATCACCATGAATCCTAACGTGTTTCTTGATAAGTGTTAGGGATCGTGTTGATTCTATGTAAATCAATAGTAGAGGCTAACCTAGCAACTTTATAGATGGAATAATTTCATAGCACTTATAAGTATATATGTTGGTTCAAGAAACTATAATAGGATATTTCAATTATAATAGGATGACCCAAGGAGAGAAGATAAGGATAAGAAGCATTGGAAAATGAAAGCAACATTAAATTTCTCAACATTTTCTTCAATAATATGTCTAAAATATATGGGATAGTTGTTGTCTTTAAGATTCTTTGTGTATACTTTTTGGATTATATTGAATTTCCTATTTATGAAGTATTTAAGTACTTTTTGAACCATTATATTAGGAGAAATAGGCATAAGAAAAATTATAATTTTAATTAGGCTTACCCAAAAGAATCTATCGTGAAAGTTCAAAAAGAAAAGAAGCCAAAATAGAATGAGAATCCCAAGAAGTGTACTTGTGAGTTTTGTAAAAAGTAAGGGAACAAGGTACAATTTTGTAGGATTTAGACCAAGAAACTTGAGGAAGTAGGAAGAAAGGGGGTGTTGATTCTGATTTCTTATTTTCATAAGGTGGGGATAATTTTTATGAAGAAATCTCACAAGCACATGTAATGATTCATTCTACATATTGAACATCCACTCCTTTAGATGAGTGGATAGGAGATTTAGGGGAAACCATGCATATCCCCCCAAGTGGTGCATGTGAGGTGTGTAGTCAATGAAATCATCACATGGATCATAATATGAACATATCATACCTTGGAGATCATACATAGTGATATTTGTGGACCTATGGGAACACCATCTCTCTTATTGAATATGTACTTTCTTCTTTTTAATGATGATTTCTTTAGATATGTGTGGTTGTATATTAATCACACTAAGGATGATTTTTTGAGAGGTTTAAGACTTTAAAGGCCCTTGTTGGAAATTATATATATAGGAGAATCACATTCTTGAGAATAAATTGAGGTGGTGAATATGTTAGTTATGTTTTTCATAATTTCTTTGTCTTCACTATACTCTTCAATATAAAGGTATGGATGAGAGAAAAATAAGGTTACCATGGATATGGAATGATGTATGATTCATTTCAAGATGATGGATCATTAGTTATGGTATGAGGCTATGAATTATACAACAAATATTATCAATAGAGTTCTCACTAGGGTAGTCTAGGGTAAAACACCTCTTGAGATATTAACAAGAGATAAGCCTAATGTGTCCCAACTCTATATGTTTAAGCATTCAGTATGGTATCACATACCCAGGTATCTTCCAAAGGAATCACCAAAGAGTCATAAGTATAACTTTATGGGGTACTTAGATACCTCAAAGATATATCATATTTATAATCCTTAGATACATGAGATTTTGAACTAGATAGATGTCATCTTTGATGAGTTTCTTCCAAGTACTCCATCCACCCCACCGCATAAGATTTTGAAAACTAATTCTTCTAACCCTTTGACTATCCTTGATCCAACTATTTCTTCTAATATTTTGGTTGTATCTATTCCTATTAGAGCATCTTCTTCATTTTATCCTTCTTCATATTCATCTTCAAATGGTTATTATTTTTCTATTGATTTGACTCCCTCATCAGAAGTGTGAAAGGAAGAACTCTCCTCTATAGGATCAAGGCATTATGAATAGGGAACATCAATTCAAAATGATTCAATTTTGTGTGATGAGGTGAGTCAATATGAATTGGATTATTTAGTTTTAGATTTTAATGTTGAGTTATCATAGGATAAATATTATTCTTTTCTTGTCCAACATCCACATGGGTTAATATGCTTTTGAAGGATGTTTATCCCATTATATCTATTAAGTTACATAAAATATATACTTCTCAAGCATTGCTTCTGAATATTTCACATTTTGAATATTATCTAACATATTTTGAGGCTAAGGATAGGCTAGAATGTGAAGATCCTAAGTTGGTAGAGTATGAGTCACTAATGAAGAACAAGACTTGGGAGCTATTCACTCTTCTAGGAAGCAATAATGTTGTTGATTGAAAATGGATGTATAATACAAAATAAATACCATATGGTTAAGTATAGAAGCACAAGTCATGCCTTGTATCTAAGGAAATATCTCAATAGGAGGGAGTGAACCATTCTGAGACTTTTACACCAATTTGCATGATGGACTCAATCATAATGATTCTTTCCATTGTTTCTTTCTATGGATGGAAGGTAAATAGAATGGATGTGAGGAGTTCCTTTCTACATGGGAATATTCAAGAGGAAATATATATATATAATATCCACTTGGTTACAAACTTGAGGGACTCACTCAATTTATTTTTTATTTTACTAGGTCCTTGTACAAACTTAAGTAGTATCCTCATGCATGGTATGAGAAGATACATTCATTTTTTTTTAGTAGTGAATTTAAATGATGTGAGGATAAATACGATGTTTACATAAAACACAATGATGGAAAAACTTTGATGATTGTGTTGTATTGGACATTCTTCTCATCACTGACAACTCGTTTACTCTGATCTAGGACATGAAGTCATGTATTTGCTCTATTTAGATGAAAATTTTGGGTCTTTTACATTATTTATTAGGGATTTAGATTTATCAAACATATTATGACATCCCCATTACAATGTTCTAGGATTAATGATTGTAATCCTACTCAAACTCCTTTTGCCTTAGGCCTAAATATTTGGGTTGATTGCACCACAAATTTAGTTGATGTTATACTCTATTGGTCTCTTATGGGAGGACTTATCTATCTTACTC
Organism: Wollemia nobilis; assembly: GCA_028583015.1. NCBI lineage: Eukaryota > Viridiplantae > Streptophyta > Pinopsida > Araucariales > Araucariaceae > Wollemia > Wollemia nobilis. The sequence continues at coordinate 10,882,766 of JAQPPZ010002907.1, read as the reverse complement.
ACATTAGACTTGATATAGCCTTTTTTGTTATCTATTGTTCCAAATACATGTTGGTATCCCTAGAGAACCACTAAAAAACTAGGAGGATTTTTAGATACATCAAAGGGAGCTAGCAAATGGGTATTCATTACTCCATTGGTTGTGATTTTATTTTTATGGGTTTTTTAGATGTTGATTGAGTAGGTATCTTGGATGAGTAGATGTATACCATAGGTTGTGTTATATTTGTGATGTGGCCTAGTTTCTTGGTGTTTTAGATGCAAATATACTATTTCTCAGTCCACTATAGAGTTTGAGTACTATTCTACCAATAAGGCAACTAAGCATCTCATGTGTATTCTCATAATTTTGGAGGAGATTGGTATTCTTCAAATATTTCTAGTCATCCTTCAATGTGATAATTAGAGCACTATCTAGTTTATCCATAATACAATGTTCCATTAGTAGACAATGCACATAGAGATATAGATATACTTTGTGATAGGGATTCATGCATGTGGGATTATTAATCTAGTGTTTGTGCCTTCATTAGGGTAAGAAATAGATATTTTAACCATAGTCATTTATAAGGTCACTTTTCTATGCATGTTGGAGCTTCTTGGAGTTTGAGAGTGTCCTTGATATTTCCTCTTGTTAACATTCCCAAAACCCTAAAATAAGGATAAATTCACAACTAAGAGACATGTTTCCACATGTCATATAAAGCATGTATTCTAAAAATAAATGGTGCCAAGATTATCACTTTAAGTCGGGATCAAGATCATTGAATGAATTTTAGGATTTTTGATGTGTGATCATGATACTAGCATGTTTTTATACCTAGGGTTAATATGATGCATCATTTGGATTGAAAATTATGATTTTATGACTCCAAAAGGTGTCTAATTTAGCCATTGGTCTAAAAAGGAAAAGTCACTATTTTCATCTACTATAAATACCCATTTTATCTCCTCATTTTGTAATCATATTTTACCATACTCTCATGATATGTTCTTGCTCATTACTAACATAAATATCAAGCTTTTTTCCTCTGTTACTATCATGATATATGATATTATTAATCTCTTTATATCTCTTATACTTGTAGGTACAACCAAAGCCATCATCTATTAGTTTATTTTCTTCCATAAAAGAGGATAATATGCTCTACCAATATTTGCAACCAAAGATAAAATGTTGTTGCTTTAGGAACAATTTTTAGGAACATAAAATACTCTAAATTTTTTTTATTGATAGAAGGGGATTTTGAAATGGACTCCAAAACTTTTACAAAGCAATATTAAAAGGGGTATTCGAGATCAAAAATCCACAGTTTACAATCAAAAGAAAAAAAACCAAGGGAGAAGGGGTTAGGACTCAACAAGCCTAGAGAAGACCATAGTAGCAACAAAAATGGAGAAACACAAAAATGGGGTCACCATGGGATTAACCTAGTTTTGTAGGGTGATCCTACTCTTTGCCATAAATTTTTTGGATCACCTCTAAAATTGATACTACCACCTCCGGGTTCATTATTATGCTTATAACTTTCATGGCTTGAGTGAGTAGAGAGGAAGCCAGATTGATGAGATCATCAATCTTAGTCATGGCATCGGTTTCATTAGTAGAAGGGACCCAAAATGAGGTTCCATTACGAGAGATGAAGATGTTGGAGATGACATCACATGACTATTTATTATGACTTACAAGAGGTTAATCGAAGACAAGATTATACTGGTCCATAACAATGACTCCCTTATGCTTATCGCCTGTCAATTTATTTCTAGTGGAAAACTGATACAGAGAAAGGGTGGTCTTGAAAGAAAAAACCAATTTATTTTTACCAGTATTATTTGAGGCTATAGACTCTAGCTCAACTTCAAAATTGTTCACCTCCTTTCCCTGAGGAGACCCCAGACTAGATGTAGATGCAAAATGTTTCTCATCAACTCTCTCCATGATGGATAGGGTAGGGGCTTGGGCTTGATGTTGGAGCATATGCTTGAAAATCATTAAGTGAAGTCCCTGGTGCTTTAGGTGGAAATATTTTCCTTCTCTAACACTCAAAATGGATAGCTCCATTAACCAATATAGGTGCTCCAAGATGTTAATGAATTTAATTTCCCTTAAATGGTTAAGGAATGCTAGGTAGAAGCTGCACATTAGTTATTTAGGCTTATCAATGCTAAAATAATACATAATAGGGATAAGAACCCTATTCCAAGGTGCCTTGAGGTCCTTCTTGATAATGTGGTTATTCTCCTTTACCAAGTGCTTGCCCTTGTCCTTGGAATAACCCAATTCCATGGCAATGGAATGCTTATTGTGATGGATGAAGTCACTATCATTCACTAATTCAATGACATCTCCAATCAAGTTTATAGTAATTATAAAGGAAAATCATATGATATTTATGTTGCTGCTATATCAAGAGTGTATGATATCCATGGATAAAGATGTCACTCCCACCAAACTTCCTCAAAAAAGGAAGTCGCGGGAGCCTAGGATTTCTTCCACTATGAAGTCAAGCTCCAAAATTTTTGGCTCAAGTAGTGCCATCATAAACCTCCAAAAAAACATTCCTCACATTCTAATAATCTTCAGGCCACCTCATAGACACTCTAGCAAAGGGTAGACACTAATAGGGTCAGGTGTTGAAGAGATCTCTAGCTGTGCAGATTTAAAATTGTGAGGGAAGATGATACACCAGAGGTGACATGGCTAGCCATTCCACCATATAGGGAAACATAGACGTTGGAGAGCCATTGGAGGTTCATATAATTTTTGGATTGGTTCATAAAATCCTCTACATTTATTATAGGTATGATTTATCCTTTTAATTATGGTGATACTGCAAGAAATATATAATATAAATGAGTGTTTTTATTGTGTTTAATAATGGATGGTATGGTCCTTGATTCCCTAAGTATTGATTATTTTTTATTGCATTAGGATTTATCCTAAATTATACCTTTTATGGATAATCTTAGTGTAGTATGTTTCTAAATGCTCTTTCTTAATTTCTACTTAGATTAGAATGGTTTCAAATTTAATTGCATAATTATTGTTTTTTTTGTCATGGTTTGTTTATTTTGGTTTATCTTGTAATAATTTTGGTAATTATATGAGATATCCTCATTTTCCATAGAAACTTTGGTGAACGCAACACAAAATATTTCTTTTAAGATTTTTTAACTTCCAATTTTATCCCATAGGTTTTATTAGGTTTGATGCCATAGGTTTTTTGTTGGATGTTGCCTTTTTTTTTAAAGCTATGTAGTCCTGTCATAGGTTCCATCTCTATCTCTCAAGGTTACATATAAATATTTTTTTCTATGAGGGTTTTTAGCAATGTTGATCTAGGGAATTATCCTGACCTTTAGTCTAAGTGTGTTGCCCTTAAATACAAGTTTCAACAAGATTAGATAGGTCTACCATAGGCTTCCCTAAACCTCTATATTAAGACTAGCTCCTTGATTTTCTTATTTGGATATCTAATATAAACTAACTAATTTGCATGAAAGTAAAGGTGTATAAGGGATTTGCATAAAGTAAAATGTGGAGCTTTAAAAAATGAATTAAAGGGAATAAAGAGAAGTACACAAATTAAAATCATGAAGTTTAGAGTGCAAGAAATTAAAGCAAATACAATTGTTACAAGGTGGATAGCATGTAATTAATAAATAACTCAAATAACATCAATATCCACCAATTCATTTGATTATAAAATTGATAAGTGAATGACAAGGTGGACTAGAAGGGTTGTACCCAACTATTGTATACTTGAAAAACCATGAGGACAATGCCTCTAATGGTATGTAAAAGGAATTTCCAATTTCTTACAACCTCTTGAGTATAAATTTGTTAGGAACTTTAGATAAAAATAAGGATACCCACAAAAGTAATAAAGAATTTAACTAAAATTTAAGTTTTTTTTTTTTTTTGTTTTTTTTTTTTTTTTGTATTTACATGGTGGAATCGGTAGCCGCCATGAATCCGAGCAGGCTGTCCAGCATTTATGGCCACCACGAATATGCGCAGACTATCCAGCATTTATGGCCGCCATAGTATTCTGCGCTATCTGCCTCGGAAGCCGCCACACAGATCTTCGTGCAGTCCACACCTATAACCACCATGCCACAATCATTTTAAACCTTTTACACCACTGAAAGCACCAGGAAATGGACAAGCGTTCAGTTCGACGAGGCTCGAGATTTGAACCTTGGACCTTTGCCCCCCTTATGGGGTTTGGATGAACCAATTGGTCTACACCTCGAACCTAGTAAAATTTAAGTTTTGAAATAACAAAAGTTCTCAATAAAATATAGAATTGAAATGTAGTAAACTTTATTACTCAAGAGAACTAATATCATAGGCCTCTTTGAGTGGGAAACCTCTTTGAAAGTAAATCTATAATACAATTTGAGAAAAACTTGTTACATTGCATTTACACCCTAAAGCTCAAGGGTCGATCCATATGTAAGGTAGTACCCAAACTATAACTCCTACTTACATTAAAAGTAATGACTACATCATTATAGACTCTTGATTACAATAAAATAGTGGTTACATTATAACAGGCCCATATGCACTAGGTGCCAAGGTGCAACATACACCCATACTAGAAAATTACATAATTTTGTAAGGATAGGGTCATAACAAAAGTACAATATGTATTTCATAGTCTAGCACTAAATCCTCATGGATAAAAAATAAATACAATGGGATCTATGGGCCCCTATTTATAGTAAATGTTTACCCTTGAGTTACCTATGGTGGAAAACAATTACTCCTAGTAAAAATAAATATTTGAGGGAGACTTTAGCAAACTGTTGGACCTCTAATTGTTACATGCATCTATTTATACCTTTAGCAAGCTTATAGGGTTGTAAAATTTCTTAGTGCACCATAAAATGCAAAAATAAATGCCTTTTAAGATATTTTCCTTGAAATTTGCTTTTATTTTCACTTTTACACCTTGTCTGAGTGATTTGCTAGGCTTGTCAAGTGATTCACTCACTTTTGCAAGTGATTTTCTTGTGTTACCCTTGTTTATTGAATCACACATTTATCAAATTTAAACCTTTATTGAGTGAATTACTCCCCTCATCCAATATATAGATTTTGCAACCAAATAACACCTTTTTAAAAAATAAGATTTTTTTTGGATTTTCTAAGATTTTTTGTCATTTGGTTTCTAGATGCTATTCATTACCTTAGAATGTACAAAATTTTATAAATGTAGTATCAATGTTCTATATTTATGGAAATTGCATGGGACACTAACCTTGATTGGTGTAGAATGCTAGATCTTGTCTCTATTCTTAAGTTTAGAGTCTATAAAATTGGTATCTTACTATAAAATTATCAATATCTATTTCTCCTTGGTACCTTGACCCCTTAGCTAGACTTGGATGGTAACAAATCCAATACTTTTTTCCATTAACTATTATTAGACTATTACACTATATTGAGGTCTTCAAATTCTCCCACCAATTCTTAAAAAGGTTTTTCCCCCTTCACCACTAGATATTTTAGTTTTCATGGATTGGTTTTAAATTCTAGCATACTTTGAAGGCATTACCTTTATTGGATTGCTCTCTTTCTTATTCAATCATGGTAGATATGACATAATCATCTAGGATATGTTTCCTATCATCAAATATTTTTGGTATTCTATTTGTGATTAACCCCTAAATTTATTCTTCCATTCTTGGAATTTTATTTTTAAAGATGCCATGTTGTCTTTATAGTTCTATAATTTTCTTTGGATGCATGGGATCTTTCTAATATTTTTACCATGTTCTTATAATATTTCCCATGTTGTTATGCCTATGTTGGTACCATTGATGCAAGGCATTTTAGCACTTATTAGTGTTTCTGAAAGGAATGATAATCAGATCATTCCAAGTTGCAAGGATCTCAAGTGTTAACAAAACACCACATTCAACCAAAAAAAGAATCTAAAATCAAATTGATAACATAAGCTTACAAATAGATATGCAAACAAGAGAGCAACAATATCATATATTAGATCTAAAAATGGAACTTCCTCTTCAATAAGTACAATGAAGGTGCCTTGCTTATATAGGCAAGGATGATCAACCATAGCGGTAGGATCAAGCTAAGGACAAATATCCACTGTAAAAAAGGAATAAGTGATATGGTCCATAGATCTGTAACCGCTATGGGGAGAAATAATATCAACCCTCAAAATATACCTAAAATATCCCCATAACTCCTAAGAATAATCAAACCTAAAAATATTCCCATAATATCTAAGAAATAAATATGTAACATCTCATAATATCTAAATAAGATAAATGAAATATCCACACATAAGTGGGTGGGGAAAATACATGGAATAACTAAATAAAAGGAAAATAAATTACCTAGTTGAACATGAGTTAAGGTAAACAACCTACTCTAACGCCCCCCTCAAGTGAATCTAGGTGACAAAAAATAAAGTGGCATATCCACAATATGAGTCATGACAACAAGGCCTGATTAGGTACTCATGTACAATGTGTATCTAGAAGCTCCTAAACCAGAAGGTGGAAAACCATGTGGAAAAAAAAAATCCTTCTAGAAAGAGAGAAGAAAAAGTAGGAATGGAGCCAAGGAGTGCTCCCAACATCCCCCTAGGATGAAGAGCTCCATGAAAAAGTCCTATGAAGAAGTGGATACCTGTACAATGAACAATGTATCTCCCACGAGGAAGAAAGTAGCCATGAAGCATCCGTCGAATGTCTTCCCACTCTAAGTGAGTGTGAGAATATGGGAACAAAATGTATAATAATGATGTAGAATCCTTCAAAATAAATTGAATTGAAGAAGATGTCATCAATTAATTATGAGATGAATATACAAGCATGTAGAAGCCCAAAAAAACACCATAATAGGGTAGAATATAGTCCCAATCAACATCCAAAAGATCAATATGCACAAAACCATGAGTGTGCAAAAGTGGAAGAGATGTTTGAAGAGCATCCATCAAGGAAGAATCACCAATATCCTGTTGCATAAGTGATGATGAGCCCATGAAAGTAGCAAGAGAAAGAAGTGGAGGCTTAGAAGCCTCACAATAATCAACATGGTCTTTAGGATCTCCAAGTGAGAGTCCAACTGAAGACAAAATCTTTGTATCCAACTCCTGTATAAGTACATCATCCAATGTGAAAGAAACATGAGAAGAAAATGGTGGACAAGGTGGCTCACACAAAGAAGGAGGGCACACCAAAAAAGGATCCACAAAGGAAGAATTACATGGAGGAGATACAATGTATACATCATCATAAAATAAATGAGTGAGCTCCTCATACATGTTAATAAAATCACATGTGTGACTCTCAATGAAGAGAGAGGCAACACCATACAAGAAGTCATTTGTATGTAAGGATGTAACATGCCATGAAATCTCTATTGTATATGCTGCAACATCAACATGATCATCTACATAAGATAAGTATGGAGATGTATCCTATAAAATATCCGAAGTAGGTACTATAGCATCAACCTCATCATCCAAAAAATCATGAGATAGTGACTCCAAAAACAAAGATGCAATGTGACAAAATAACATCAATGTACACATGAAGCCTCTGAAATCTGAAAAGTCTCCAAAGGAATTACCAAAAGAATCTCCTCTTTCAAACTAAGTGTCTCAATGAGGAAGATTGGCACAAGAGGATGCACCACAACAAAGCAAGGGAAGTCAAAGACAAAGGAATCCTCAAGCACAAAAATGTGTAGGCTCCACCAATACTGAACACCAAGTAAGTTGATCACAAAGTTTCAAACTAAGTGGACAAACATAAAATGTGGGAAGATGGGACTTTATAAAAATTGTCCATAAACCGGTTCAAGTGCAAAAACCCTTTTTCACAATGTAATATTGAGAGTGCAGTCATAAAATAATTGTAAATGTCTAAATACAAATCCAAAAAATGTGAAATTTTACAGACATATCAGAAAAATGATTTTACAGGACTGGAAAAACTTTCGCTAAGCAACTTCCAATATTTCTCTTGAAATAACAAGTTTACTATAAATAGTAAAATCATTGTAACTGTCAAAATACAACTCCAAATTCTCTGAAATTTTATGGGATTGTCTATAATATGATTTTACATATTCTATAAAAAATCTGCAAAAATCAGAATTTTTTATGAAGATATATGCAGATTACTAAAACATTACAGGTTTTCGTAAAATCAAGATATCTTGAGGAATACTGATCCAAATGAGCTGAAATTTTGGAAAAAAATCAAATGAATGCATACATAGATCTCCAAAAACTTTTGTAGAAAAATGGCATTTCTATCAGGAGATACATGTAAAATATAAAAATGGGTTGGGTTGGTGACCTTGCTAAAAAGGGAAATGCTCAAGAAAAAAATGCTTAGGACAAATCCAAGGGAATGAGGCTATTGCAGTATGGGTAGAAGAGATTTTAGGATTCTGGTGATAATCTAAAAATGGAAGGAGTGACTCAAACTAGCCAAAAAACTCCACCAAGGACCCGATCACAAAAATCGAAGCTTCCACACCATTCTTTGAACCTGCAAGAGAAACAACTACACAACACTCACAAATGGATGACTGCAACACCTATTGCTTTGATGCCATGAAAGGAATGACAATAAAATCATTCCAAGTTGAAAGGATATCAAGTGTTAATAGAAACACCACATTCAACCAAAATAAGAATCTGAAAGCAAATTGGCAGCATACGCTTACAAATAGATATGTAAACAAGAGAGAAACAATATCATATATTAGATCTAAAAATGGAACTTCCTATTCAATGAGTACAATGAAGGTGCCTTTCTTGTATAGACAATGATGATCAACCATAGCGGTAGGATCAAGCTAAGGATAAATATCCACCGTACAAAAGGAATAAGTGATATGGTCCATAGATCTGTAACCGCTATGGGGAGAAATAATATCAACCCTCCAAATATACCTAAAATATCCCCATAACTCCTAGGAATAATCAAACCTAAAAATATCCCCATAATATCTAAGAAATAAATATTTAACATCTCATAACATCTAAATAAGATAAATTAAATATCCACACATAAGTGGGTGGGAAAATACATGGAATAACTAAATAAAAGGAAAATAAATTACCTAGTTGAACATGAGTTAAGGTAAACAACCTACTTTAACAGTTTCCCTCTTTTAAAAATTTTCTCTTATACTTATTTTATAATGGTATTAGCTATTTCTAAGCTTTTTCCTATAAAATATATTATCCTAAAATATTTACAAGTATTAGTTACTTCCCCCTTGATCTGGTCCCACATGTCCCTAGCTATTTGAATTGCTTGTGACATCTTTGGGTCAACCTCACTTTATATGAAATTAAATGCTTCCAAGTCCTTTGTTTGCTAGTATATCCTTTCCATATCTCCTATTATTCTACTCTACTCAATAATATATTGCATGATTTGTTCATACTTGATAAGTTGGGTTTTGAGGTCTTCCATATTTTCTTTCAATTGATGTTTCTTTGTCACTCCCATATTTAGCCTCTTATTTTATTTTTAAATTTGGGCCTATTTGACCTTAAATTTTATCTTTTTATACCACTGGTCTCCTATTCCTAAGATGTACTGCCTCATCCTCAAGTACTAGTTGACCATATTTATTGTTGTGCCTAGTGTGACTTGATTAAATTACTAGACCATATACTATAGATATAGTTTGTCTAGGTATAATTGTAACACTCTTGTATTCAAGTCATTAGGAGATGGTGCTATCTTAGAGGAGTCAATATCTAAATCTTGAATGAAGTATATCGTATCTTCCTTCCTATAAATTTGTGAATGGAATATCATCAATTCCTTGAAATATTTTCTACTAAGACATTTGTATTTTTTTTCCAAGTCTTTTCCTTAGAAAAAAGTACATCTAATACATTGGCATTGTTTGAATCCTCAATTTCAAATTCATAGTTAGGCCTAAGTCATTTTTATGCACTAATAACTAGGGGAGCTTCTATAAAATTAGCTCCTTAGGTAGGGATGGTGGGCATTGTTATCCATAGGAGAAGTTGTATTGCATGAGATGAGGGATGAGTGTAGGTGGTGGGTCTAACAAGTGCAAATTAGGTGTTAAAATCTAAAAATAGAATAGAATTTTAGGGAGTGGTTTGTGATGCCAATCCAACTAGGGTGACCAAAATATACGTCATGGTTTGAAAAATTATAGGATAAGACATGATGGATTGAGAAAGCAGAGATATAAATGACATGATTAGGAATGCATCTACTTTGATGATAATCATATGAGGTAGATTGCCTCATAGTGACCTATGTGGTGATTCACACCTAAAATAAATAATAGGATACACTGGTGGAGAATAGGAAAAGCACGATAAAAGAAATAAAAAGAGAAGTAGGGGATATGAGGAGTGAGAAGAGATAAATAAGCATACATAGAAGAAAAATAAATGATAGAGTGATATGGTGGGATGGTAGATGGTGAACACGTATTAGTGTGAGGACTCATGGCCACTAGATTGACCTATTCCTAGTATATAGGATAAATTCCTTGAGGTATTCCCTCTCTTTGATCTTATTATCTTGCTTCTTTTGTTATTTTTTGTTTTCATAGCCACCTCATTGAACATAGACCCATATCTCTCAAAATTCCTCTATCATTTGATCATTATTTATTTGAATGCTACACTAATTATTTTCAAAGTTGATAATGTTATTAATATGATATTTTTAAAGTTTAGAGTGTGAGAAATTAAAGCAACTATTTCTATTATTCCATAGCAAGGATACTAGGTGATCAATCAACATGTGAGAAGTTGAATAATATCAATGTCCACCTATTTTTTTTATTATGAAATTGATAATAAAATGGTAGATGGGCTAGAAGGGTCATACCCAACAATTGTGCACTTGATAAAGCATCAAGATGGTGCCTCTAATGAGATGCACAAGGAATTGTTAATTTTTTACAACCCCATGAGTATAAATCACAATGTGGATTCCATAGAGTGGATTTGATCCTAGTTCCAACATGGAGGATGAGAACCAAGATTAGATCCACATATCCAAGTGGTCGAGATATTCTTTTCCATTTTTATCTGGGATATCTTTTTGATGCAGGTTTCATTTTTGTTGTAGCTCTAATATGATCCCATATTGTCTATTTTTGTTTCTTTATATTTGCTAGACCTTTCTCCTTAGGCTATAGTGTTTTGTTATCCATTTCTTTTGGTGTTGTTGTTGGTTGAGGTCTTCCCATTTTCAGGATCCTCCCTTCTTCAAATATTGTAAAGGTTTGGGGATCATTTCAAAATCCCATTATCAATAAAAAAATAATGTGTATTTCACTAAGTGTAACTCTAAGAAGTCGAATAATATCAATGTTCACCCATTTGTTTGACTGTGAATCTAAGAAGTCGAATAACATCAATGCTCACCCTTATATGGGATAGAAGGGTTGTACTAGGAATTTCTAATTTTTTTGAACCTCTAAAGTATGAAGCACAATATGGGTTTCATATATTGCAGCTCTAAATTCTCATGGCTAAATGATGAATACAATGGGGTCATAGGCTTCTATTTATAGTAAAATATTACCCGTAAGTTACCTAGGGTGGAAAACAATTAATCCTAGTAGAAATAAATATTTAGGGGTAAATTTAAAAAAAAAAATTACACCTCTAAATATACATACCTCTAATTAGGATTACAAAATTTCTAAGTGCACTATAAATTGTCAAAAATATTGCTTTCTAAGAGATTTTCCTCAAAATTCATGCTGATTTTTACTTTTCTACCCTATTAATGAAATTTGCTAGGCTTGTTAAATGATTTGATAACTTTTACAAGTGATTTTCTTGCATAACCCTTGTCAATCAAATAACCGCTTGAGAAAATTACCATCTTGTTGAGAAAATTGCTCCTCTTAGCCAATCAATATGTTTTGCCAATGAATTACACCTTTTTTAAAATAAGAAATTTTTTTGAGAAATTTTCTATCATCTTGTATATAAGTATTATTCATAGATTTATAATATTTTTTTTTTGGAAAAGGTAGTACCAAGGTACTACATTTAGAAAAAATTCATGGGATGCCAAGTTTGATTGGCATAGAATACTAGATCCTACATCTATTATTGGATATGGAGTATAGAAAATTGTCAAAATTTATTTCTCCTTAGTGCTTTGTCCCATAAGCTGACCTTGGATGGTAATATCCCTATCAATTTTCCATTCACTATCATCAAGAAACTGCACTATCTGAAGGTCTAAAGCTTCCACCACAAAGTCTTAAAAATAATTTTACATAGTTCTTCCCCTTGGATGCCAACTCCTTTAGTTTGTCATGGATTGGTTTTAGCTTGTTGCATACTTTTGAGAAATTACCTTCATTGGCTTACTCTTTTTATTATTTAGTTAGGGTAGATATGACATCATCATCTAGGATGTGTTTCTTGTTATTGAAGATGTCTAGAATTCTAGCAAAAATTAACCCCTAAATTTCTTCTTCCATTTCCTAGACTTGGGTTTTCAAAGATGCTAGGTTGTCTTTGTAGTTTTGTAAGTCCCTCTAGAATGTTTGGGATATTTTTGATCTTTTTCACCATGTATTTATGGTCTATTCCATGCTATTATGCTTGGATTGGGATTATTTATATAAGGAGTTTTAGGACTCCTTAGTGTTCACCTATTGCATAAAGTTGTTCTTCTACTTGTCTTATGGTGTTCTAAGCTATATCTAATATTATCCTACATAGGATGGTTTCTCAAACTATTCAAAAGAATTATTTACCTACTCCTTAATTTGGCCTCATAGATACTTGGCTATTTAAATTGCTTATGCCAACTTTGGATTGACCTCATTTTCTATAGGATTCAAGGATTCTAATTCCTTGATTTTTTGGTCTCTCCTTTCAAGGTCTCCTATGTTGGAGAATATTACATTATTTGGTACATGATAATGTATCCCCATTGTAATTATGGTACAATACATATATTAGAATAGGGTCTGAGTCTATAATTTAGGGGTATGTTTTATATTTTACCTTTATGTAAGTGTCTATGTGCAATATGTGCACAAGTATCATGTAATTAAGTGTGCAAGTGTGTAATGTGAGAAAGTGCACAAGTGTCATGTATTAGGTGTGCATGTAGAAGTGTGTAAGTGTCATTTAGTAAAGTGTGCAAGTGTGCATGTAGGAGTGTGCAAGTGTCATAGAGTTAAGTGTGCAAGTAAATAGAGAGTCAAGAGTCATGTATATAAGTGGAAAGATGAGAAGCCAAAAGGACATTTAATATTTATCTTATGTATGGAATAGGAAAGGTTGTAACTCCAAGATATGTGAGGAGTGCAATAGTCAAGTATTTTAAGAGTCACCTTTCTAAGGTTATATAATGGAGATAAATCTCCATGAAATGTATTAAATATTGAATATGATATTCCAGCATTAATATTGAAGCTTGTATACATATTTTGAGCAATTATACTATAAGTTTTCTTCATTTTATTACATGAATGACATTGGATATTTGTCTTCATGTTTAGTTATTTTCATAATATTATTGTTAATTATTTTTTCCATTTAATATCTTAATTGTTATTATATTTGAATCTACTCAAGATCCAAAATATTTAGACTTGAGATAATTTGGCTAGAAATCCAACAATGGTATCAAAGGTACTTCGAGTAGACTCTATTCCTAGCATCAAAGGAAATATTTAGTGTGAATTTATATTAAGAGACATGTGAAGGAAATATAGACTCATATTGCTATAAATTTTGAATTTACAATTTGATATATGAAATCGAGCTTTTTTAAAGCTTCCAATATTTGAAGATGTTTCATTATATGTTGGATTATATCCATTCTATCCTAAAGATGAGTGAAGACTAGGAGTCTATTCAAAGGTATTTTGAAGATCAGCATCTTCTGTCACAATCTTGTACATTTAAAAATTGATTAAGGGGACAATCAAAGTCACATTGTTAATAGTTGGATTCTCTCTAAAGAAAGAGATCCACCAAGAAGTAGAAATTATTGAGTGGTCCAAACCACTAGAGAAGAGGCTATAGAAAAATAAGAAGTAGCCCAAAGAAAAGAGGGAGCTATTGAAGCTTCCCAAGGAGATTTATAATCAATTAACAAGCTAAAGAAAATATCCAAAGAAGACATTAAAAATCAAATATAAAGTCTAGTTCAAAAATTGAAGCACCAAATTAATGAAAGGTGCATCCCTATCCAATTAGTTTAAAGCGAATCAAAGCATCAAATTATTCAAAGGTGAATCCCTAACCAAGTATTTTTAAGGGAATCAAAGCATTGAAGTAGGAAAAGAGTAAGTGCAAAGAAATGCCTGGTTTCAAATTGTAAGCTACCTAATCTAGTGATCGGCCAAGCTAGTCTAGCAAAAGAGAGTCGATCCTTGTAACATTTTAGGTCTCTATTGCAAAGGAAGAGAAATTATGTTTACATTTATGAAAGTGATGAGCAAAAATAAGATGCAGTATTTGAGTTTGAAAAATGTTTACATTCTTTGGAGGAAATATCCAAACATTACACATTAGTGTAGCACTTAATTATGACTAAGAGGAAAAATTGTTAGGATGGAAGAAGAATAAGTATTTCAAGGAGTATAAGGTCTTAAATTCCAATGTGCTATGATCAGTGAGAATATCGTGACCTAATTCGTTAGGACGGAGAAAATAAAGGTAAGAAACATTACCTTTGATTTTTTTATAATTAATATTTGGTGCAAGATTAAATTCCTAAGTTGACTTTTTAAACTTAGGTACTTTAGAATTAACTATAGGTGGAGTTAAAAGGAATTAAAATCCATTGGAATGATAAAATTTAAAGGAGGAAGTTATAAGGACTTCAACTCCAATATTTTGAAAATTAAAAAATATTGAAAATTTAAGATTTTATATTTGCAAATTAATTTTGCAATTTATTTCAAAAAATTGATTTTTGAAAATTTGATAGATTAATTATATTTTGGAGAGAGAAGGATTTCTACTCCAAAATAAAATTTTAAAATTTGAATTTTGAATAATTTAGAAAATTTGTAAATTTGATAAATTATTTGGGAGATAAAAGGTCTTCTACTTCAAAGAATTTGAAAACTTTAAATTATTGAATTTGCAAATTTATTTTATTTTTAAAAGATTTGAATATTTTTTTAAACTTTGGATATACAAGGATTTCAACTTTAAGAAATATCATTATGTAATAAATCATTAAAAAAACACTCAATGAGGATAGTGAAGAAATAGTGAACAAGTTAAAATTTGACACACAAAATTTCTAGATGTTTTTGATGGAAAGAAGGAAATATTATATGATTAAAGAAAAAATTGTCTTTATTTCTCAAAAATGCAAAATATGAAAAGTTCACAACACTTATAAGTTATCTTCATGAAAATATTTTTAGAACATGGTGGAATTCACAAAACACCATTATATTTTCTATTGAAGAATGCTTAATGATGTATATGTCCTTACTCACCTTTGATATTTATCAAGAGAAAAATATGTTAGTTGTGACACTTATGATTTGAATGAAGCATATGTTAGCTTCAATATGGAATCCTTAAATTCTAGAATGTATTATTGTGATGACTTACTAACTCATTGTTCAAAAGTCACATCACCAGTTATATGACAACTAAATATGTAGAAAAGAAATCTAAAGAAGAAGAATAGAGGAAAGTAAAAAATAAAAGAGAACAAAAGAAATGAAAAAAATTGAAGAAGAATATTAAAGGGATGAAGACAAATATTGAATACTAAAGTCTTCAATAACCAAATAATGTAATACAAGGGGTGTTGGAGAATATTAAATTATTATTATTTTTTTAAAACGAAAAACCCCTTGTGGGGTCGCCTTGATATGAGAGACAACGACCAGGGGGTTCTACATCGTCAAAGTCACCCAAGAGTCGTGCTCGGCCTTGCCCGCACCAACATTATCAATTGGATTTTGGGTACCCAATTCAACTTTTTGGTAGGGTGGAGATTCAAACCTAGGACCTCCCTTGGAGGATTGCCCTCTCCTCTCCAACTCACCTACAACACCTGGGTGAATATTAAATTATTTGGTATATGCTAATTTACCCCCATTATACCTATGGTACAATGTAAATATTAGAATAGGGTTTGAGTCTATAGTCTATGAGTGTGATTTATATTTCCCATTTATGTAAGCATCTATGTGCAAGATGTGCACAAGTATCATGTATTAGGTGTGCATGTAGACATGCGTAAGTGGCATTTAATAAAGTGTGAAAGTGTGCATGTAGGAGTGTGAAAGTATCATAGAGTTTAGTGTCCAAGTAAATAGGGAGTCAAGAGTCATGTATACAATTGGCAATATGATAATCCAAAAAGACATGTGATATTTATTGTACGTATAGAATAGGAAAGGTTGCAACTCCTGGATATGTGATGAGTGTAATAGTCAAGTATTTGAAGAGCCACATTTCTAAGGTTATATAATGGATATAAAGCTCCATGAAATATGTCATATATTTAATATGATATTCAAGCATTAATATTGAAGCTTGTATACATATTTGAGTAATTCTACTATAAGTTTTCTTCATGTTATTACATGAGTGAAATTGGTCATTTATCTCATATTTTATTATTTTTAGAATATTATTGATTATTATTTTGGCCATTTAATATATTTATTGCTCATATATTTGAGTCCACTCAAGATCCCAAATATTGGAACCTAGATAATCTAGCTAAAAAGCCAACATCTTAGTTGTCTATTCTTCTCCTTAGTCATCTCTTGCATGAGTTGCTTAGATTCAACAAGTTGGGCTTTGAGGTCTTCCATATTAGAAATTATTACATCATAGTAGGTATTTATATAATTTTAGTAAATATTAAACACATGGTCTATATGTTCTACTATAATACAAAGGTATAAACACCATCATAGTCCATGTGATATAAACACCTTTAATAAGGTCCATGCACGTGGTGTAGGACAAAAGCAGTTGTAATTTTGTTATGCCTAAATAAGGTAAACTATGTAATTTAAATACCTAACATTGTATAATGCAAATAATTCAAATCTTAAAGTTCTAACATGTGGTATCATAGTAGGAAGAAGGAAAAAATAATAACCCTTTTGATCCTCTAGCTTCAACATAGAGAAATCCAAGGTGCACTCTGTATGAAAATTTTTCAAGATTGAGATAAGAGGTTTTAATGGTAAAATTACCCCATGTTAAATCATCACCATTAAGAGAAATTCCATGGTTTAATTAAAAATATTTTATGGTGGAAACCCATTTCCAAAGATATATTTAAGCAAGAAAATGAAGCTATTGAAAGCTCCATAAAATATTGAAAAGAATCCATTTGAAGTTCCTTTTATACAAAGAAGTTTTTGAAATAAAATTGAAATAGCCTATTGAAAAGGCATTGAAAATAAGTTTGAAGAAAATTAAATTTTAATAATAAAAGAATCATATAGCCAATTGAAATTGTCTGGAGAAAAAGGCTAAAAAATATAGCCATTGAAGCTAATTGAAAAGAAGTTTTGAAGAAAATTGAAAATAGTTTATTGAAGCCTTGAAAAGAAGCTTGAAGATATTATAATTCATATAATGCTTACATAGACTGTTGATCCTTTGTTTAAAGGTATTTTAAATAAGTTTTTACATAGTCCACAAAGGCTCATAAGCCATTTACAACATTATGTGAAATTTTTTTTTTTATCAAAGATAAAAAATAGTTTTCAAAAAAAGGTACTTTGACATCCCAACATTTATCTCAAAGGTGTTGGTATAAACCAACCAATATTTTTTCAAAGGATTAGCAAGTACATGATGATAGAACCTTTCTATATTTAGTAAAATGACAAGACACCATCTCATGAGTTAGGTAGAGAGCTTGTATTTAATGGCCTTAGAACCAAGGAAGAGAGTGAGCAAAGTGCAAGGTCCTTATGAAGAATAGACACTCAATAATCTAGACAATCAGAAGTTAATGGTTGTGGTATTCAAACATTGAGTATCTTGAACAATGAAGTGAAACCAACCAGCACCAAATATATGAGAGTTCCATGAAATCACAAAGGGAAAAATCCTAATGGATCTATTTTCTAATTCAAAAACACACAAAGTTAGGATTCAATGGCTCAATAAAAGACAAAAATATAATTAGAACTAATCCAAAATCTTTGAACACATGGTACATGTATAAACTAAATATAGCACATCATAGGTCATTTCTTGTTTGACCATTTATTACAAATTTGGGGAGGAGACGATAAAAGGTGAATACAAGATGGAAGAGATGGAGCTTCAAAGATGAGATCTTGAATTTTCAAGAAGAAACAATAAAGAAAAATTTTTGAAGGATGAATAATAATAAATTAGAAGAATATTTTAGGTACTTGAGGATCAACTTGGTGTATGCATGATTGGAAATAAGTAAAAAAATGAGGAGACCCTTCCTATTTGTGAAAAGAAACATCAGTGTAGGTTAATGCAACAAAGGTAGTAAAAGGAGAACATTGAAGTAAAATGCAACACAAGAGAGAAATCAAAGCAGTATCTTATAGAAATATTTGGGAAAACATTCAAGTAGAGATACTCGTTCTTGATATGAAAAATGTCATGATGAAGAAAATGAGCACACACCCCTAAGAACAAGAAATATTTAACTAGGCACTTAAACAAAAAAAGGATACTGATGAAAACTCAAGACTAAGAGATTGACACCAATAAAATCTAAAGATAGATAAGAACATCAAATATTTGTTTTTTTAGGAAAAATAGAGTTGCATTAGTCGACCAAAATACTGCTTGATAAATTTAAAAGTTTTCAAATAAGCATCAAAGTAAGTGGATGAAGTGTTTTCCAAATGATGGAGCACATATAATTTTCATAAGAATTGAAGGTCTACATTGGGAAGAACAAAGAAAAATGCATAAGGTACTACTCATTTTAGAAGGATTTGAAAAAGAAGAAAATAGGAAGGATTAAAGAGATTTATGTTGGTAGCTGCAAACTTAGTGTAGTGGTAAGGGCTTTGGTCTCTCTTTGAAAGGTCTAAGGTTCAAACCCCACTCAGTATGAGGGGACTGGGACCCCTCACAAAAAATTGTGTAAAATAATTAAATAAAAAAGAGATTTATGTTGATACATTTATCAAATAAGCATATTTGATTTTATAATGAAAGAGAAAAAAAAAAGGAAAAGCAAGAATAGATATTTTTGAAGCTCCTTTGAATTAAGTAGAAAAATTACAAAAGATAAAATTATTATTTGAAAAATGAAAAAGAAAAAGTATTCCAAGGAATATTCCATAAGAGGAATAAACATTCTCTTTATTTGGAGAAACATAATTCTCTTGCATTTTTTAAGCATCAATTGAAATTTAAGTATAGGCATATATATACTTGTTGGAAAGATATTTTCAAGGTGGACTTAGTAAGAAAGGAAGTTTACTATGGCTAGTGGAGCACCAAAGTTCTTGTTACCTAATTCATGATTGTTGAGAGGGAATAAATATGTTGCCTAGGAATCCAAACTCATGACACAACTTGAGTTTGAATATGTTTTACAAGTAGTAGATGGAAGCATTACCAGTCCTACTACATAATGTAAAGATAAAATTTTGACAAGGTAGATATAAAATTAAGACTCATCATCATGTTCAAAGTAGAAAATTAGGTCCAAGAATACATTACATATATGACCACAATCAAATATGCAAGGGAGAAGTTGAAGATAAATTTTGAAACCAAGAATCAAAATCATATCCTATTCCTCCAAAGCTCGATCCATTGTCTAAAGATGAAAAGCAATGAAAAGTTGAAGCATTCATGAGGAGAATAGCAGAATTGTGAGCATCATTGCAAGCACTAGGAACTCATGTATTTGATGAAATGTTAGTTCCTATTATTTTGAGATCACTCCCATCCAAGTACAATGTTTTTGTGACTACACTAAATGTTATTGAGTAAACACCAAGCTTTGAGAATCTAGTGAATCTACTATAAAAATTAGAGGCCTTAGATACTACAAAAGAAGAACAGTTACTAGTTATAAGTCAAAGGGAGAAGCAACCATTTTGAAATGGCATGAGACCTCCACAATGCTTCTAGTAAAGAAATATATTTTAGAGATTTCATAATTAAATGAATGATTCTCAAAGCAATGTTTTTAACATGCAAAGGATGTGTGATCATTGTGGAAGAAATGAAGAAACCATGAGGTATTTTTGGCACATTCCATTAAAAAATGGATCGCCTTCATGAAAGGTGAACCAAAAAAAAAAAAAAGGTCATATTTAGAAAAATAAAATCAAAATTGAAGAAAGGTATATCAAATTAATATAGCTAAAGAGAATCAAATCAAAGAAGAAGAAGAAAATAATCAAGAATTTGAGGAAGAGCATGTGTTTGTTGCACAAGTAGAAATAAGAGAACATAATAATGTTTGGTATGATTCCAAAGACATGATAGCTCAAGAAAATTGGATTCATTTAAATCATCCAAACACCTAAGAGTGAGGATGTACACTCTAAATGTGACTCTTCACAATCAACAAAAGTTTTAAAATATAACAAAGAGAGAATAGAGAGAATATATTGTATACCATAAACCATCAATAGGTATTGAATAATCAACCATCAATAGTACACTAAAGATAGAGAGAATATATTGCATACCATAAACAACATCTTCTAAATATGAACAATGAGAAGAAGAAGCAAAAAATGATTGATCTCACTCCATTAGGAGATAATCAAAGCTTGAAATGGAAATTAGTTTGAATAGAAGATATGACAATGCACAAGAAATATTGGAAACTAGTTAATTCAATGATTGATACAAGTTGCATGTTAACATATTGTTGGAAATTTTGAGTACATTGGTTGTCATTGATGTCAAAGGTGAAAAGGTTGAAATATTATAGTGCAAGGCAAGCATCTTCAAAGGATACATGAGGCAGAAAAATTAATGTCAAGGCAAAGCAAGGTGACATGGAAAAAATAATATATTCCATGGATAGCAAAGCAAGATATGGTGGAAATAATATTTAAATGTGAAATTTAAATATTATAAGGTAAAAGGATTAAAAGTTTTTGGAAAAATATTTATAACACCACCATGGCATAAAAGTCTAAGGTTATAATATTTAAATCTTCTTAAGATTTAAATATTTCATAAAGAAAAAGTTTGGGTGCCAAAATTCAAAGGAAGGCATTTGAAAATATTAAAAAATCATTTCAATGGGAGGCACCGATGTCATGACAAATGGAGGACATGATTTACATATAAATCAAGGTTCAAAACCTTGGCAAAGGAGTGTTGTGTGAAAAATTGAATATCCGTTCGTGCATTTTATTCCACAAATAGAAGAAGACGAAGGGTGTAGTTTTAGGTGAAAAGGACAGAAATATCAAAGGCAAGGTGCTTGTCAAGAAGACACAACTTGCAGGCTAGTGTAGTTGATCGCAGGGGCAACGCTAAGGCGCTGGTGCAGAATAGGTTGCTAGTTCGATTCCCTTGGAGGGAGGTTTTTGCAAGGCAGTAAAAGAAGCACATTTTGCACGTTAATTGGCAAGGAGACAAATGGATTTAACCACATATTCTAGACACAGTTGGTCATAGGAACAACACTAAGGCACTCTAGCAGAAGAATTTTCCTGTTAGATTCCTGTGGAGGGAACTTTTATAAAGAATAACAAAGAAGAGTTTTGTGCGCTCAAAATTAAGGTACAATTTTTTGTTTAAAAGTGTATGTCTAAGGTTGATGTGCATGTGAAGTAAAAGGGAGGCAAAATATTTAATTTTTTAAAATTTAAAATTAGTAGGAGTAATAAGGTGTGAAAAAGGATATATGGTTGTGTAATTTGTGCCTTATTGTGCTAGATATTATTTTGTAAGAGTAGGAGTAATAAGGTGTGACAAAGGATATATGTTTGTGTAATTTGTGCCTTGTTGTGTTGAATATTATTTTGCAAGAATAGGAGTAATAAGGTGTTATAGTGGCTTGATATTTTATTGTAATTCTTGCATGGTGAAAGGAAAATATGAGGGGTTTTTGTTGAGTGTTAATGCTTCATATTTGAGAACAAAAGAAGGGTCATAGAGCATCATTTTCAGATTTCATTATGCACATATTTTTGAGAAGAAAGTTCATGTGGATGTTTTGAGAAAATATTTTGCTATCTAACCCTTGAAGTGGCACAAGAAATATAAGTTGTTTGTGAGATAGGTTTTGAGGACACATCTTCATCAAAGCAAATTAAGAGGTATGGTGATATCATTCCTTCTCTAAGGTGTATGGTTGAGCAATTTTTTTCTGAATTATAAGGTGGAGAAATAAGGATTGTATACGTGCATTGGTGGAATTATTTGAGCTAGGGTTTGAAAATAAATTATGCTTAATTGTTTGAATGAACTTGTGAAACTTTTGGGCATTGGTTTGTGTGAAATTTAATGTGAATGAGCAAGTGTTAATAAATCAAGTTGTAAGAAGCAAGTATTATAAGCAGTATTGAGCATGTGTTATGAATAACTTTGAGCAAGTTTTAGAGAAGAGTTTAGTTGAGACAGTGAGCATATTATAGTAGGACTGTGAGTAGTTTTAGAACAAACCCTTTTGATAAGTCTTGTGAGTAGTTCTAAGTAGGATTTGTGAGTATATTTAAGATAAATTTGTGAGTAGGTGTGAGAGATATTAGTACAAGCAGATGAGCAGATTTGATCAGAGTTGAGCAAAGTTGAGATCAGACTTTGGAGTCAAGCACAACAAAGGGGATAGAGTTCTCCTATGTATAGAGGTCCACAAACCATAGCAGTGGGGATAGAGTTCTCCTATGGATAGAGGTCCACAAACTTGAGCATATGGGATTGGTGTATCCTTTGGATAGGTCCATAAAATTTGTAATAGGGATTTGATTCCCAAGATTTGTTAAGAAAATTTATAAAAAAAAATTCTTCGTGGACATAACCCACATTAGATGAACCACATTAAAACTATGTCTCTCATGTGTGTGATTATTTATGAATTATTTACTATATCGGTATTATTTTTGTTATCATTTGGATTGAAAAATAAAAAATTGTATCTTATATTGTTCACCCCGTCTCTCAATATAAGCTTGTGTTCTTCAATTGGTATCAGAGCGGGTTCCTTCAAAAAAAGTCTAAAAATTTGAAGGAAGATCCTACAAGAACATACATGACCACAAAAAATGGAGAAAGAGCCATGATTGACATGAAAGAGAAACTTATTACTGCTCTTAGAAATTTGGAAAGAGTTAAAGAGAAGAATTCAAGGTTGAAGGCTCAAAGTAAAAAGGATGAGGAAACAAAGACAAATCTTCTACAAAATCTCACAGACTTAAAGGTGAAGGTTGAAGAGGCAAATAAAATTGAAAAATGTATGGCTTAACAACTAAAGGCAAAATATTTAGAATGTGAAAGATTGGAACTTGAAATTGTCTCTCTAAAAAATGGAGTTGAAAAGTCTAAAGATAAGTTACAAAAAAATATAAGGTTAGGAAAACAGAAATAGGAATCAAGCTCCAAAGGAACAAATATATCAAAGAAAGAAGATCCCATGACCTATGTTGATATATTGAAAGAAAAAAGTATCAAGGAGGAATAAAACAGAGAAACATCATGGATAAAAGTCAATTACAAAAATGGCAAAGGAAGAATCATGCAACTATATCATTCAAGGCAATCTAACAGGTTACAAAGTTTCTTCCATAGTTATTGCTTTTTATGTAATAAATATGGTCATAGAGCTATGCATTGCATGGTCCATGTGAGAAATAATGTTGATAGTAATTTCAATTCATTTGAACCTCTCATAAATAAAAATATCATCTGTTACAAATATAATAAATTTGGGCACAAGGCCAAATGGTGTAAAACAGTATTTCCTAAATCAAGAAAAAAGAAGGATCAGAAGGTTCAAAATATTACAACCTCAAAAGTTTAGAAAGAGAAATAGGAACAAAAAAAGGAGAAGTCAATGTTGGTACATACATCTCTTCATGCACAAGATAAGGAAAATTAGTGGTATGTTGATAGTGGTTGTTCAATTCATATGATAGGTGACAAAAGTAAATTTCTTTCACTTAAATAAATCAATAGAGGATCGATAAAATTTGGGGATAATGCTTCAACAAAAATTGTTGGAAAAGGGACTTTGAGTTTAGATAATGGAAAATCAAAGACAAAAAATGTGTTGTATGTTAAGGGATTGAAGCACAATTTACTAAGTGTAATTTATCTTTGTGATCAAGGGTACACAGTCACCTTTCACCCAAATAGATGTGAGATCAGGAAATCCAAGACATGATTGCAGATGTTAGTAGACTTTCAAACAATCTCAACATGTTAAGTGAAATTAAAGGAGAAAAATGTTTTCTATCACAAGAGAATGAAAGTTTTTTATGGCATAGAAGAATGGGTCATCTGAACTTTGACAAAATTGTAAAAATAAGCAATAAATATACAGTTAGAGATTTACCCAGGGTAAAAAGACCTCAAAGCACAATTTGTGCACAATGTCAGCATGGTAAGCAAACAAGAACAAATTTCAAGTCAAAAGAATTTTCTTCATCCCAACCATTGAAACTAGTTCACACTGATTTATGTTGTCCTACAAGGACAAAGAGTTTACAAGGTGAAATATACTTCATGATATTTATAGATGATTTCTCCATAATGACTTGGGTGGCTTTCTTAAAAGAAAATTCAGAATACTTTGAGAAGTTCCATGCATTTAAATTTTTAGTAGAAAATGAAACAAGTAAAAATATAAAGTGTCTAAGATCAGATATAGGAGGAGAATTTACATTAGGTGAATTCATAAAATTTTGTGAAAAACATGAAATCAAAAGAGAATACTCAGAAACAAGAATAGGGACACTCAAAAGGATCACAAGGGTATGATTACAAAGGTGTTGAAAAAGAAGGTTGAAAAAGAAAAAGAGCATTGTATGTTGGGGGTAGATTTACTCCCACCCCAAAATTAATCACTTCAAGGAGAGGATGTGAGGAGGTGGTTGAGCTAAGAGTATTTTATTTAGACCCAAAGGATTCCCTTTGCCATTTATGTCAAAGGGGGAGAGTTTTAGTAAGGGGGATATCATTTAGTCAGGGGGAGCAATTTCTCAAGAGGATCAGATTTGTAATCTAGTGGTTGCAAAATAAAATGTTTAGAAAGGGTTGCCATAAATGACAAAGGGGGATATTGTTGGAAATTTTGAGTACATTGGTTGTCATTGATGTCAAAGGTAAAAAGGTTGAAATATTATAGTGCAAGGCAAGCATATTCAAAGGATACATGAGGCAAAAAAATTAATGTCAAGGCAAAGCAAGGTGACATGGCAAAAATAATATATTCCATGGATAGCAAAGCAAGATATGGTGGAAATAATATTTAAATGCAAAATTTAAATATTATAAGGGAAAATAATTAAAAGTTTGTGGAAAAATATTTATAACACCACCATGGGTATAAAATTCTAAGGTTATAATATTTAAATCTTCTTAAGATTTAAATATTTCATAAAGAAAAAGTTTGGGTGCCAAAATTCAAGGGAAGGCATTTGAAAATATTAAAAAATCATTTCAATGAGAGGTGCCAACGTCATGACAAAGGGAGGACATGATTTGAATATAAATAAAGGTTCAAAAACTTGGCAAAGGAGTGTTGTGTGAAAAATTGAATATCCGCTCATGCATTTCGTTCGATGAATAGAATATTAAGGCACGATTTTAGACGATAATGATAGAAAGGTCAAAGGCAAGGTGCTGGTCAATAAGGCACAACTGACAGGCTAGCACAACTGATCGCAGGGGCAGTGCTAATGTGCTGGTGCAGAATAGGTCTGATTTCTTTGGAGGGAAGGTTTTGCAAGGTAGTAAAAGGAGCACATTTTGCACGTCAATTGGAAAGGAGACAAAGGGTTTTCATTGCATATTCTAGACATAGTTGGTAGGCTAGCACAGATGGTCGTAGGGGCAATGCTAAGGTACTATGGCAGAAGCAATTGTTGGTTTGATTCCCATGGAGGGAACTTTTACAAGGTAGAACAAAGGAGGTTTTCATGCGCTCAAAAGTAAGGTATAATTTTTTGTTTAAAAGTGTATGTCTAAGGTTGTTGTGCATGTGAAGTAAAAGGGAGGCAGAATATTTAATTTTTGAAATTCAAAATTAGTAGGAGTAATAAGGTGTGACAAAGGATATATGGTTGTGTAATTTGTGCCTTGTTGTGCTGGATATTATTTTGTAAGAGTAGGAGTAATAAGGTGTGACAAAGGATATATGTTTGTGTAATTTATGCCTTGTTGTGTTGAATATTATTTTGCAAGAATAGGAGTAATAAGGTGTTATAGTGGCTTGATATTTTATTGTAATTCTTGCATGGTGAAAGGAAAATATGAGGGGTTTTTGTTGAGTGTTAATGCTTCATATTTGAGAAAAAAATAAGGGTCATAGAGCATCATTTTCATATTTCATTATGCACATATTTTTGAGAAGAAATTTCATGTGGATGTTTTGAGAAAATATTTTGCTATCTAACCCTTGAAGTGGCACAAGAAAGATAAGTTGTTTGTGAGACAGGTTTTGAGGGCACATCTTCATCAAAGAAAAGTAAGAGGTATGGTGATATCATTACTTCTCTAAGGTGTATGGTTGAGAATTTTTTTTTTGAATTATAAGGTGGAGAAATAAGGATTGTATATGTGCATTGGTGGAATTATTTGAGCTAGGGTTTGATAACAAATTGTGCTTCATTGTTTGAATGAACTTGTGAAAATTTTGGGCATTGGTTTGAGTGACATTTAATGTGAATAAGCAAGTGTTAAGAAACCAAGTTGTATAAAGTAAGTATTATGAGCAGTATTGAGCATGTATTATGAACAACTTTGAGCAAGTGTTAGAGAAGATTTGAGCAGAGACAGTGAGTAGATTATAGCAGGATTGTGAGAAATTTTAGAACAAACCTTTTTGAAAAGTCTTGTGAGAATTTCTAAGCAGAATTTGTGAGCATGTTTGAGATAGATTTGTGAGTAGGTGTGAGACAAATCAGTACAAGTAGTTGAGAAGATTTGATTAGAGTTGAAAACAGTTGAGAGTAAACTTTGGATTCAACCATAAAAAAGGGGATAGAGTTCTCTTGTGGATAGAGGTCCATAAACCATAGTAGTGGGGATAGAATTCTCATGTGGATAGAGGTCCAAAAACTTGAACATAGGGGATTGGTGTCTCCTTTGGACAAAGGTCCATAAACTTTGTAATAGGGATTTGATTCCCAAGATTTTTTGAGAAAATTTATAAGAAATATTTTCTCCATGGACGTAACCCACATTGGGTGAACCATGTTAAAATTGTGTCTCTCATGTGTGTGATGATTTGTACATTATTTACTATATTTGTATTATTGTTGTTATCATTTGTATTAAAAAGTAAATTTGTTTATCTTATATTGTTCACCCCCCTCTCATTATAAGCGTGTGTTCACATATTACACTAAAGATCAAAGGAAGTAGGAACACATCATATATCACAATCAAAGATTTAATAGAATAAATGAAGTGATCAAAACAAGAAAGAATTGATTGGCCTTACCTCAACTGAAGATATTGATCAATATAAGATTTGGTAACAAGTATATGTAGTAAGATAACACTTGATATCATCAATACCTAACATATGTAATTAATATCTTACACATTGAGGAAAAACTTTTTTCAATTGAAGAAACACACTTCAAGCATTTAGCATTGAAAAAACATTTTGCAATAAATGTATTTGGAGTGCATTATGGGTAGAATTTGACACTTATAAGTATCATAGTAGGAAGTTTACATTAAAGGTAGAGATTTCACTCTAAAATTCCTATATCATATTTGAAAATTTCATCAAATAAAAAGAATTAAAATAGATATTTGACTTTGATATAATAAGTGAGGAATGTTAAAAAAAATTACATCACAGTAGTAATTTATATAAGTCGAGTAACCACTCAACACATGGTTTGTATGGTATACTATAGAATAAAGGTATAACCACCCTCATAGTCCATGTGATATGGCATGTGATATAACCACCCTTCTTCAACTTTAAAGAAAGAACAATCAATTTAACTTCCTACATAACAATTAAAAAAAGAACTTAAAACAACTTTCTTTAACATAAAGCATTCTTCAACTTTAAAGAAATAACAATCAATTTAATAGATCAAATTTTCAAACACTATCCTACTTCTTTCTAAAATATCTACAAAAAAATATGTATCTCTCTTCGATCCAAAATTTAAAAAGAAGCAATAGTCATAAAAGAAGACCCTCTTAATATTGAGATTATTTTGAAATAACAAAATAAAGCAACCATTTAATAATCTAAATGATATCTTACCCAAACTTAAATTACAAAACAAAAAGGTGAATAAAAGGAGTGCCTACTACCAACATAAGCCTCAAATATAACTAGAACCAAGTGCAAGCTATGGGCCCAATCATAGGGAGACAATTTACATAGGTGGTAGAATGGTGCAACACAAATTGTGCCCTAGACAACAAAATCCTACCAGGTTACAATCATAAAAACATGGCCATGGATTAAAGAAATGGATCGCATAAGCTGGTAGGTAGCATAGATCTACATAGCTAAAAGTATGAGAATAAGAGTGCTATAGACCCAACTAGGTTGAACCAGACATCAATAGGAAAATAAAGCACTCAAATGGATAAGCTTGGATTCCTTAAACAAAAGGAAAAATTAGGGGGCATATGGGAATAACATCGACCTTCCTAAGTGATCCAAGAAATGTGGTAAACTCTAAATAAAGAGAAATGCGTAGAACAAGGTTGATGTTCAAGAAAACTCAAAAGCCAAAAAATAAAGTATATTCAACAAAAGATAGACAAGGCGACCCTGAAAAAGCTTAAACAACATCATAAACCAAAAGTATGAGTAAACACAAATGGAATAACCTAAACTATAAGATCCACTTGCCTCCAAAGGATGTCTTGAATGTCGTTGATCACTTCCAAACCTTCTTCCCTCTACCTCTATTTCCCCAATACCTATTTAGGTGTTGATTACCCCTCTTTTGCCCACCTTCCATTAGATTTAAGGAATCAGTATTACTTTGCATGGGTGAATGCACACCCAATACCCAAATATCATTATGCACCACCTTATCATGCATGCTCGAGCAGTTTCATTTTCCAAGTATTTAATGAAATCAAAGCTTACCTTTATCTTCCAAGGGGTGGCTTAATTACCATAACTTTCTTTAATTAACACCCAAAACATAATAAGTTACTTAAAACAAACTCACATTCTATGGTAACTTATTATTTGGTACTTTGATACTTTTTAAAACTTTATATATATAAACCATATAATACTTGATTTACTAAGGTATTTAAGTTGCCACTCAAGTAAATACAAAAGTATTAAATTTCTAATCAATACATAACAACCTTTTTCATCAACAAGGTAAAACATAGACAAGCATGACATCACATCAACAATATCCTACACCATTGTTTTATCCCCAAGTAGGTGGTCTTTTATGATAGTCTAAGCTATCACCAATCCTATTGAGGAGGCTCATTGTGCAAGCAACATCCCAACCCAATGGTGCGAACATGGAAACAAATAAAATGATATGCATCTACATGAAGGGTAATTTTCCATGTTACCTTGAGCTATCGATGAACAAGTCATCATCATCATTTCCTAAAATATCTCTCATTGTAGGTGGTTTACCCATATATTCCCACCAAAGAGAGGTACTCGATCTTACCTGATCCTACATCCACAAATGCATCAAAAGTGCTATATTCTATACCCAAAATAGGAAATAAATAATTTTATAATATAGACATCAAGAAAGGAACTATGCCACTAATCAATCACATAAACACATAGTTCATTGTCCATAAGAGTTCTGCCAAGGAGGGTGTTACAACCATATACTATAGATCCATTTTTTCTAGTCTAGTTATAATACTTCAGTAGTAAAGTCAATATGGGGCTAATGCTATTTTAGAGGTTTGAATATTTGATAAATTTTATGGTTGTTTCTAGATAGTTATAAGTGGAAGAATATTAAAGCATTGTAAGTTTTTCTACTAAGTTTTTTGTAGTTTTTATTCCATGTCTTCTCAACAAAAAGTACATCTAATGCCTTAACAATGTCAAATTTTTCAATTTTAAAGGAATAACTAGGCATAGGTTCTTCCATTGCTTTTTTAATGAGGGTAATGGGTTGTGATGCCAATATGACTAGGGTGGTTGAAATAGGCATCATGGTTTGTGAAATTATAGGATGTGATACAAGGGATTGAGCAAGTGGAGATAAAAATAATATGATTAGGGTTTTCCTTACTGTGATGGTGAACATAAGAGGTAAGGTACCTCTTGGTGACCCATGTGATGAATCACACCTAAGAGAAATATAAATAGTAGGGATATGAGAAGGAGAGAGAAGAGACAAAGTTGAAATAAAATAAAAATAATTAGTAGAGTGAGAAGGTGAGATGGTGTATGGTGAGAACTTAGGAGAAGTGTGAGCGTTCATGTCCATTAGACTAGCCTATCCTTGGTCTAGAGGAGGGCTTCCTTAAGGGATTTACCCCTATTCAACCTACATGTCTTGCTCATTTTTCTAATTTTATATTGCTATAATCACCTCACTAAACATAGATCCATATATATCAAAATCCCTTTCCCATTTATTGTCATTTTTTTTATTGCTATATTGACTACTACTAGATTTAATGGTGCTATTGATATGGTAATGTACCACCCTAAAAGCATACACCTAGGCTATTGCATCAATTATACCAAGAATTAAAGCATGAAAAGAAAAATAACAATGAATTGAACAAGAAATAACAACTTCTTTATATTATCATTGCAAATATCCTTTACAAATACGTCCCTCTTAGGGATACCGAATTCTTTGATACAATTGATACAATATTTTGAGCCCCTCAAAGGGGATGGTGCAATACACAGGCTCTTTATGTAGACATGAACTTCTTAAGGCTCAAGGAATCCTTCTTATCACTCGATTGGAGGAATATGTTACCAAAAATACTTTGAATATGACCATATCCTATGAATCTACATTTAAGAAATAACATAAAAGAATTAGAAGCAAAGGAGTCCTCTCATGATGAGGCTCTTGATAGGAATTTGCATAAATTGGCATAAATATAGCAAGAAAGCATGTAAACTTTTAAATATGATTAAAAAATCTCTAAATTACTATAAAGAATGCTAAGAAAGCAGTAAATATAGCTATTACAATGCATAATCTACCATTAAAACTTGAAAGGGATAAAATCTAATGAAACTAGTGCAAATTGACTAAATAAGAGAAAATAGAGCAAATATACCTCTAATTCCTATAATTAACCATACAAAAGCATAAATGAAAGTTAATCTATATCAGATCTACCTAATTGCATGCTTAGAATGAAAATACTAGGGCTAAATCATGGGAAATTGAATAACAAACCCTCACCATGGGTCTAAGGTGTAGCTAGCTCTATTAGTCACAGTTGAAGTGAAAGTTCTCTTGATCTTGTAATCATGGCTTGAATCTCTAATTTCCTTAAATAAATTGATGGTCAAGGGTCACCTCTGTGTTCTGTAATGAATTGGCAATGTAGATTTTTTGAATTTGTAGTGGAAGTGGCTCGATTGTGTATGAATGATCTCTTCAAGCTCTTGAAATATGCATAGCTTCACATGCAATCATGATTTCCAAATTGGTAGCATATAGGCACTCCTGAAGGGTTGCAAATGGCTCTCCAATATGGTAGGGCTTCACTGCATTCAATTGAAAGCTTATCCAAAAAAACTTCCAATTTGGAGGGGGGTCTTATAGCCTCCTCAATTCCTAATCTTGGCTTCATGGAGAAGCCAAGATCAAGAACCAGGAGGTTGGAGCAGTTGGGAGGAAGACTCTAGAAGCTTCCTCACTTGAAATCGATTGAAATTCGATGCCATGGCCATTGTAACTGAATTTGGATTGGCCTAAGAATTCAAAATAGTTTCAAAGCTAGCTACAGGTTTAAAATGTAGCTAGATCTATTAGACAAAGATGTCAGCTACAGTTGAGACCTTGGCTATGGATGATATCCACGG
Source organism: Wollemia nobilis (assembly GCA_028583015.1). Classification (NCBI taxonomy): domain Eukaryota; kingdom Viridiplantae; phylum Streptophyta; class Pinopsida; order Araucariales; family Araucariaceae; genus Wollemia; species Wollemia nobilis. Next base: position 10,850,601 of record JAQPPZ010002907.1, on the reverse strand, counting down.
CTAAAGCTGATTATGCCAAAGCTACCTAAATTGAGTGGTTAAAACCACTTATTTATCTTGGAATAGTCTAAGATCATTCATATGGTCTGTTAGGATGCCCATATGAGTAGTCCCTTACACATGATGCATTTTAGGTGTCTACAGATGCCCCTTTTGTGATGTGCTATGAGAAAGCACAAATCTAAGAAAAAAAATAGACCACCTAATGCAATGTTGTAGGTTTAATGATGATCATTGATTTGATCAACATTAGATACCCCAGTCCTGTGAAAGGACGTGCATCTTAGAATCATTTCTTCCAACTGAGGTAAGGCTTAAATTTGTAAAGCTTTCGCGTATCCACAACGATTAGGTAGTCAGGCTACAATTGTTTTGATAGGTGGAAAGCTACTAGCTTAACTGTCATATTTAATTTTTGTCCCAACAAAGGGTAAGATTATGATATTTGTTGGCAATGATTCATAAGACGAACATAATTTGACAATATAAAGTGATATTTTGTTGGTTTTGATTATGATTGTTGATATTATGACTACCCCCTCAAGCAACAAGTTGATGAGGGTAGGGCATTGAATAAAGCGACAAGTAGCTTGACCAAGATGAATAATTTGGATGATTGAATATTGTACTATTGTTATTATTATTTGGCAAGGCCTAATTTAATCATGATTTCAACTATTCATAGTAATTGTAAATCTCTATCCTGTGGAGCAGTTCGGCTGTAATGGCCTTCTTAGGGAATCAAGGATGATAGCAATTCCAATTATGCATGTGTTGAATAACTATGTTCAATGATTTGATGAAAATGTTATGGAATAACTGAGATGAATACTTCATTCCCATGGTGCAGTTCGACCGTCATGGCTTTCTTCAGGATTGAAGTTTCAATGCTAGGGGTTGCGGTGTTAAAGAGAGAATCGTTGGCTCTTGATCGCAGCATGTGATGTTCTCTTAGCACTATTTTGCATGCATATGAAATGATATATTGGAATAAATTTTGTTCATCCCAAATGACCTTATGGTAATTAACTCATCTTGTCAGATTACATGGAGAGCTAGTCACTGCAATCGCCAAGTGTATGGAGTAAATAACTCAATATGAGGCTCATTTGACTTTTGAATTATGTGAATGTTTTTGTTATTTTTGAAATTTTGAGATTTCTAGATGGTTGAATATTTTTTATTTTACATTTTAAAGGTCCTCACAGTTGGATTTTGAGGGTATTTATTGCTAGCTGCTATCCGTAGTTGTTAGCGACAACCAGTTTTTGTAAATTCCTTAGCTGCAGATCTAACCCACAGTCGAAAAATCCTAATACTATGCCTACAGATGCCAGTCATGACAACAAGAAAAATTTGAATATAAAATAAAAATTATGTCATTTTCAATTCATTATTTCTAGTTTGACTTAGCTACTAAGAGAGCTCTGAGAGGTGAAGTTGATATTTTGACATGGAACGCTGCTAAAAAACCTCACAAACTACCCATATGCTAGACCAATCAGAGGCATCCACTAGTGGCGGAGTCGGTGCTATGAAGTGTTGGAAATATGAGCAAGTTTTGTTGTCATTGATTTCAAGAGTCATTTTTAGTGAGCAGTGCAAAAGGAAGGATGTCAAGAGTCAGTTTCAGTAAGCAGTGCAAGAGAAATATTGCTTCTAGGCCTAAGGGAAATAATATTATAAAATCTCTTATTATAATATTCAAGGTGGTCAGATAAGGTCTAAAGGAGCAATATGAAGGCCCAAGAAAAATAATATTATAATATTTTATTATAATATAAAAGGTCTAATGTTAAGACCTAAAGTTGTTAAATTAATTATAAATTAATTATAATAATTTCATTATAAATTAATTTATAATTTAATTTAATTAACCCTAAGGTTAGGGCTATAAGGGCAAAGATTTAATTATTAAGCACCAACATCATATGAATTTTACCCCTCTATCAACGTCCAAAGGGATATGGCACAATGGTATAAATACCATGTGCCTTTGGTTTCAAAGGATGTACATTTGATCGATTCACATAGGGAGAGCCTACAATTTTTGCGATTTGCATGCAAGAGAAAAGATAATTTTTTTGTTTTATTTGGCAACCATCGAAGGGACAAAATGAGGGAGGCTTAAATCCTCATAGCCAACCTAGTGGTTGGGCTAGCAGTAAGTGGCTATGCATTGAGGCATTGAAAGGAGGGAGATCCTATGATCAAACCTCGACGGTAGGCCTAGGAGTGTTTTGGTTGACACCATTTTTGTCTTTGGTGCCCATAATAGGCAATAAAGTGCACAAGGTACTTTTTCCTACCAACATGAGTGCCTAGCTCACACGAAAGTTGAGCCACGACTAGGACGCTAGTCACAGTGCAGCGGGGAATCGAATCCCACCGAGGGCAAAAGAGGTATTTAATTTTTTAATTAAATTTGCTCCTAAGGTTTTAATGGTGCATGAAGTTTTTGTTAGGAGGGAGATATAAGGTTTAAAAAATTAAAATATTACTGTGATTTTGATGATTAGGATTTGGAAGGAGTAATAAGGTTTTAAAGGAGATTATATTTTATTTTAAAATAAAGTCTTATTGTGTTAAATATTTGAGAGGAGTAATAAGGTGGATAAAGGAAATTAATTGTTGAAGTGAATTAATTTTTGCTAATAATTTTGAAGTATGGAGTTTATAAGGTGTAATTGAGATTTAATGTTTTGTATGGTTAAATATTTTGAGGGAATATTTAAATGAAATTTTGAGAAGATTTTTGCTACCTAACCTTTGAGAATGGCAAAGAGGTTGATTGTGATTGAGACAGGTTTTGAGGTTAATTCTTCACCAAACAAAAGGTATGGGAACATCTTCCTTGTGAGTGAAATATTGTTGGATTGGATTTTATGAATGCTAAGTTGGAGTGAAAAGGTTTGTTTGATAAGCATTGTTGGAAATGTTGAGTAAGATTTCATGTGCTTGATTAGGGTTTGTAAAAAATACCATGAGTATCATTCTTATGTGAATTTGGAATCATCTTGAGTCAATATTTGAGTTCCACTATGTGAGTTGTTGAAAGCATTGTGAAACACTTGTCTAGGTTTTATAAGAAAGTTGTTTTTCATTGGGTGATTGGTTGAGTGAAGTTGATTGAGCATAATTGATTGAAAGCATTGGAGTGATAATTCAAGTTATCTAAAACAAATTATTCTTTACTAATTTGAGAAATAGATTGAAAGTGATTGAGTGTGAAACATATTGAGTCTCTAACCATTATCCATATGTTTATGTGGTTAAAAAAAGAGTTTGAAAGTGATTTGTGAGTGTGAAACGTATTGAGTCTCTAACCATTCTCTATATGTTTCTAGAGTCAAACAAGATTCTATGTGAAACTTGTTTGTGTGATTGAAAAGGTTTTCTATGATCTATTGAGTTGATTTGAATAAGCTTTTGTAAAATCTAGTGGATATATTTAAGTAAGTCCTCGAGTGGACTTCAAAACAGAGTTAAGCAAGCTTTTGTGAAAGCTTGTGAGCATATTTGAAGTAAGTCCTAGAGTGGACTTAAGGACTAAATTGAGTCAATTTTTGTGGAAGCTTACAATAAAAATTTGAGATAAGTCTTGGTGAAGACTTGTTGAGTAGATTGAGCAAGTTCTAGTGAGAACTTGTTAAGAAAATTTAAGGCAAGTCTTGGTGAAGACTTGTGGATATATTAGTGTGATATTTTGTGGAAGCTTACAATGCATATTTGAGGTAAGTTCTAGTGAGAACTTGTTGAGTATATTTAAGGTGAGTCCTGGTGAAGACTTGTGGATAGATTAGTGTGAGCTTTTGTGGAATATTACAATGCATATTTGAGGTAAGTCTTGGTGAGGACTTGTTGAGTATATTTAAGGTAAGTCTTGGTAAAGACTTGTGGACAAATTAGAGTGAGCTTTTGTGGAAGCTTACAATGCAAAGTTGAGGCAAGTCTTGGTGAAGACTTGAGAGCAGATTGAGCAAGTTCTAGAGAGGACTTGTGGATAGATTTGAGGCAAGTCTTTGAGAAGACTTGTAAGAAGAGTTGATTTATTGATTTGATCAAACCTTGAGTTAATGTTTTTGGTAGATATAGAAAATTTGAGTTGTGATTGATCAAGCTTTGTGTTAAGGCTTGAGGATAGATTTGAGGACAGAGTATGATAAATATTTGAATATAGATTTGTGTCATAGCAGAGAAAAATATTGAGAAGATTTATGCTAGACCGAATGACTATTTTTAGTGCAAATTTTAGACAATTATTGAGAATATTTATACTAGACCGAAGAACTGTGTTTAGTGCATATTTGAGACAAATATTGAGAAGATTTGTGCTAGACCAAAGGACTATGTTTAGTGCAGATTTGAGACGAAGCTGAGAGTAAGCTTTAGAGGTGACAAAGCAAAGGATAGTAGTCTCCAGTGGATAGAGATCCATTAGCCAGATAAATGTGGATAGAGGTATTCTGAGTGAGGATAGGAGTCTTAAATAGAGAGAGATCCACAAGCCAGTGCAGTGGAGGCATTAGTCTTCTAGAGGATCACCAGCCAGAGCAGAGGAGAAAGAGTTATCTTGTGGATAGAGTTCCATGAATCAACTTAGGGGATTGGTGTCACCTAAGGATAGAGATCCATAAAATTGATTAGGGAATTAGCGTCTCCTTTGGATAGAGGTCCATAAAAATTGTAATAGGTAAGGATTCCCGAGAGATTTGTTGAGAAAATTTACTAAAATATTTTCTTCATATACATAGCCCACATTGGGTGAACCACATTAAATTGGTGTCTCTATTGTGTGTGATGATTTGTGCATTGATTTTATTACTTCTATTGATATTTCCATTGATATATTGGATAATATTGTTTGAGAAAATAAAAGTAAAAAATGGTCTTATACTATTAACCCTACCTCTTAGTGTAAGCTTGTGTTCTTCAATTTGTATCAGAGTGGGTTCCTTCAGAAGAGTTTGACATCTTGAAGGAAAAGCTCACAAGAACACACATGGATTCTTAAAATGGATGTTTAGGAAAATTGAAACCATTGTTTGATGTGAACAATTATGCACTTTAGATTATGAGAATGAAGATTCACCTAATGGCACTTGGAAATGAAATATGGAAAGCAGTTTATAATGGATACATACAGCCAGCTACTCCACCTATATATAAATATGGTAAGCTCCTGCAACTAAATAATTCAAAGGCAATGAATGGAATACTAAAGGGTTTGCATGAAACAAAGTTTATAAAGGTTATGCATTGCACATCAACAAAGGAAATTTGGGATAAGTTGAAAGGTATATATAAAGAAGACAAAAATATCAAAAGGCTAAAGTTGCAAAATTACAAGAGAACATTTGAAGAGTTAAATATGAAGGATTAGGAAAACATTATTGCATATCTACTTCATGTAGATGAGGTTGTTAACTCCATGCAAGGACTTGGACTTAAATTTGAGGAAATAGATGTTTGTGATAAGATTTTAAGATCACTTCTAAAAAAGTATAGTGAAAATATTTTAGCTATAGAAGAGTCAAAATATATTGAACTTTTGCCGGTTATCATTGATCCAAGTCAAGGAAGTTCTGTACAAGGAATATCAATCTTAGATGGAGTTATTACTGTTCATGAGACTCTTCATATAGCCACTCAGACCAAAAAAGTAGTCATGGATTTAAAGTTAGAAATGAACAAAGCTTATGACAGGATAAATTGGGAATTCCTAAAGGCAATTTTATTAAAATTTGGCTTCAACATGAAATGGGTCAAGTTAATAAGAGAGTGTATTTCTAAGCCTTGTTTTTTAGTTTTGGTTAATGGGTCCACTATAGGTTTTTTTCAAAGCAAATGTGATCTAAGACAAGGAGATCCTATAAGTCCTATGTTCTTCATCATTGTACTTGAGGCATTGGGAAGAAACATTAAGGCAACAGCGGTAACTAGACTCATATCAGGTATCAAGGTCATGTCACTAACTACCCCGGTGACACATCAACAATTTGTTGATGATACATTGCTACTAACTTTGGCTTTTGTGGTTAATGCAAGAAGGATTAAAAATATTCTCATAATGTATGAAGAAGCAGTTGGACAGAAAGTGAATTTTGATAAGAGAAAACTTTATTTCATCAATACCCCCATTCCTAGGCAAAACAACATAGCAAGGATCATGGAATGTTAGATTGCATCCCTTCCCACCTCCTATTTAGGTCTTCTCCTATTTACGGGGAAACCTGAAGGATCAATGTGGAACATAGTTCTGGAGAGGATCCAAAAAAATCTATCAGGTTGGAAAGTACATATGTTATCTAAAGAAGGCAAAGCAATTTTAACTATGGCTTCACTTCAAAGCATACCCGTTTACTTCCTATTAGTCTTCAGAGCTCTTAGCAAGGTGTATCACAAAATTGAGTAGCTTCAAAAAAAATTTCTCTGGTCAGGGACTAAGGATAATAAAAGGATCCATTTAGTAGGTTGGAACAAGGTTTGCAAACCTAAAGTTGATGGGGGGTTAGGATTGAGGAGAGTTGCTCATCTCAATACAACTCTGCTAGCCAAACAAGCATGGAAGTTATTGACTAAGGTAGATAATGAATGGACTGCCATAGTTAGGAGGAAATACCTCCAAGGTGTGAAATTCCTTAATGACAACTTAGCAAGCAGGGGGTCTACTTTTTGGAAGGCAATCCTCACGAGCAAGGATCTTGTCAAGAAAGGTCTTAGATGGATTCTAGGAAATGGGCAAACAATAGACTTATGGAAGGATCGATGGGTGAGAGCTGAGGAGTTATCCCAGAATCCTCGTTTGGCTAGGATTCAAGATCATATGGAGCAACATATTGGGAAGAAGGTTGTAAATTATATGTGGCAAGATATAAATATCAACAAGTGGAAACACATTAGAGTATAGGGTTTGAAGAGGAGTCTGAAGAGCTTTATAACATTTTAACTCAACAAATTATTCCCTCTGGAGAGGATGAAGATCACATTGTTTGGGCCGAGACTGAAAGTGGTGACTTCATAGTTAAGTCTGCCTATAATCTGCTTCTCAATGTGGAAGGTCAACAATTTCAACTGAGTTTGGTTTGGATCAGTATTAATTCCTAAAATATCCTTTTTCATGGCTGGTTATTCAAGGAAAAATCCTCACTATGGACAATATGTTATCCAAAGGTATGGTTATTGCTAATCGTTGCTACATGTGCAGGGCAGGATGGGAGACAACCCAACACTTGTTTTTGGAGTGTCCGGTAGTGGAGTCCATCCTGGATGAACTTTTCCAAGCCTTTAGAATCTCGTGGGTTAAGCCTGCTCTTATATCCGAAGTGTTCCATCAATGGCCTCAACCCTTTGTTAGCCTAAAACTTAAGTACCTATGGAAAATCTGTTGGCATCATTTTCTCTAGCAGATTTGGCTAGAAAGGAACTATAGAGCCTTTAAGGATACCATTCACAACCCAAAAACCATCCTCAACAGGATTATTGTCTTTGCAAAAGAAAACCTTAGAACCTTAGTGGATGAGAACCACTCAATTCTTCTCCAAGAAAAATAATTAGCTCAGGCCTTAGGTATTGAGGACAAACCTTCCATTCCTTTGCCCAATCCTATAAATGGGATTTCTTGGGAGCCACCCCCCCAGGGTTGGTTTAAACTAAATTTTTATGGTGCAGCCAAGGAGAACCCGGGAAGAGTTGGAGCTGGAGGAATAATCAGGGATCATCAAGAAAATATGGTCAAGGCCTTCGCTAAACCATTGGGAATTAGAACTAATAACGAAGCAGAAGCTAGAGCCCTTTGGAGAGGGTTGCAATTAGCCCAAGAAACTCAAGGTAAATTGATTATTGAAGGTGATTCTATGAACATCATCAACCTGTTAACCAATGGCAAAAAACCTCCATGGATAATCGAGGGAGTCATCCATGAAGTGAGGATCCTTTTTGTAGAAATACAAAACAAAATGGCTCATCACGTGTACTGTGAGGCCAACAGGTCAGTTGAAAAATTAGCCAACATAGGTGTTGATGTTGGTAGTTTGGTGACATGGACACAAGGTGTGCCACGTGAAGTGGAAAACATTATTAGTCATGAAAATAAACCTACCCATTAAGGAGAAATATGAATGGGTGTTCTTTCCCCATGGAGCTGGTAATAACTATGGGGTTTCCCTCTAAATCATATCAAATTGGAAATGAAGGTAATAGGGTGTAAGCCTTGGAATATTCCGATAGAGAATAGGAAATGGGCAAGCAACAGGTTTCACAAGTGCAAAATTCCAAACTTCAATTCTTGTCAATGTAAGTAATGTTTACAGTTATGTTTAGGTATGGGTGTGCTTTGTTAGTAAGGTGTTGTAGAGGATTCAACATAATTTTTGGTAAGAAAGTTTCAAGGATGAATAGGATCTACAATCTCAGTAGAAGGCTGAATATTGTAATAGGTTTTGGGTTAACCTGCAAAACCCGATAATTAATGAAGACTTTTATTTACCCAAAATATATATATATATATATATATATATATATATATATATATATATATATATATATATATATATATTGAACTCTTGAAAAGGGATGAATTATATGGAATTCTCACAACTTTTGAGATGAGAATAAAATAGGAACCTATTCCACAAAAATAAAAAAAACTTTCAAAGTTACTAAGAATACAAAGGGTAAGAAGTCAAATTCAAGCAATTAGTTAACGAGTGATGAAGAAGTAAATTATGGATAAGGAACACGAACTCAAGAAAGTATAAAGGTGCGAGATCAGTCAGATTTTTTAAATGTGGAAAATATGGTCACTTTGCTAATGATTGTCTAGAAGCTGGAAATAGTAGTGGTGATGAGAAACAGGATCATAATAATAGGGAAGCAGGAAAACACAGGTATCAAAAGAAAAATAGGGATGGACAAAGCAAGCAAGGAAAGAAGTTTTTCCAAAGGCACAAGAAGATTTTTTTATGCAGAGAAGGTAGGTAAGAGTTCAAGTGATAGTGATGACAGATCCTCAAATAATGAAGAAGAAGAAATTCTATTCATGACAGTAGAAAAGGAATATGTTAGAAAGAGAGGTCCAATAATTCTCAAGTGTTTTAGATGTGGTAACTTTGGCCATCTTGAAAATAGTTGCACAAAGAATGAATTCATTTTCAGTGAAGATGAATTTGAAGATGCTTTTGAAGGTCCAAAAAAAGAAATTCTTCTAATGGCAATGGAAGAAGAAGGAAGTAAATAAAAAAAAAAAAAAAGTTGATCTTGAGAGTGAGCTTATTTATGCCCTTGATGCATTAATAGAGGTAATAAAGTAGAATTCAAAACTCAAGCTTCAATTTCAAGAATGTGATAAAGAGAAAGGAAGGCTTATACAAGAACTCAATGACTTGAAAGATAAATTTGAAAAGAGAAAAGGAGTTGAAGAGGACATGATTGAACCCAGGTGTTGTAGGTGAGTTGGAGAGGAGAGGGCAATCCTCCAAGGGAGGTCCCAGGTTTGAATCTCCACCCTACCAAAAAGCTGAATTGGGTACCCAAAATCCAATTGATAATGTTGGTGCGGAAAGGGTTGGGTGCGACTCCCGGGTGACTTTGATGGTGTAGAACCCCCTGTTCGTGGTCTCTCAGACTAATGCGGTCCCACAAGGGTTTTTCTCTTTCAAAAAAAAAAAAATAGGACATGATTGAACAATTAAAGACAAAAGAGCAATAACATGATGTTCTAAGGAAGGGACTTGAAAATTTTAATAACAAGATATATCAATTCAAGAAAAGTTCAAAGGATTTGGATGATATTATCAAATCACAAAGATATTCATTTATAAAGATAGAGCTTGATTTTGAAGAAGAATATAAAGGACAAGGAAAGGAGTCAATCTCAATATCCAAAGAAGAAGAAGCTTTAGAAGAAGATAGTGTAAGAGAAAGTGAGACTTCTGAGGAAGAGTTGAACAATAAAAGGTTCACTAGGGAAAGGAACAATGCACAAATGAGAAATAGATGGAACAAGAAACAACATAGAGAAGAAGAGACTAAGATATCAATGAGGTCAAGGGAAGGTTTCTTCAAGAGATATTGCTTCTCATGTCACAAGTTTGGGCACAAGGCTACACAATGCAGGACACATGAAATATAGGAATATGGGAATTTTAGAAACAAACATCTTTTTCAGGGGTATTGCTACTCCTATAATCAGTTTGGTCACAAGGTAGTAAATTGTAGGGTTCATGAAAAGAATGGATATGGCTTCACCAGGAGAAAACCCAAGATATTTGCACCTTTAAGGAATAACAAAATTAAGTGTTATAAGTGAAATAATTTTGGGCATATATCCAAGTGGCATAGAGTAGAAATTCTAGAGACAAGCAGGAACAGGAACAGTTAGTGCAATCAGAAGGATCAATTGAGGAAGAAGGTGGACAAAGGTAAATATTAGTGTATCTTAGGAGTAGAGATACTCCCACCCCAAAATTAACCACCTCAAAAGAAGGTGGGGGAGGGGCTAAGCTAAGAGTCTCATTCTTAGCCCCAAGCCCTAAAGGTGACCCTTTGCCATTGATGACAAAGGGGGAGAGCATTTAGTCAGGGGGAGAAGTTTCTCAGGGGAGCATAACAGAAATAGGTAAAGGAAATGGTAAAAGGTAAATGGGTTGCCATAAATGACAAAGGGGAATATTGTTGGAAATATGAGCAGGTTTTGTTTTCATTTATATCAAGAGTCAGTTTTAGTGAGTAGTGCAAAAGGAAGGATGTCAAGAGTCAGTTTCAGAGCAGTGCAAGAGAAAGATTGCTTTTAGGCCTGAGGGAAATAATATTATAATATTTCTTATTATAATATTCAAGGTGGTTAGATAAGGTCTAAAGGAGCAATAGGAAGGCCCAAAAAAAATAATATTATAATATTTTATTATAATATTAAATGTCTAATGTTAAGACCTAAAGTTGTTAAATTAATTATAATAATTTTATTATAAATTAATTTATAATTTAATTTAATTTAATTACCCCTAGGTTAGGGTTATAAGGGAAAATATTTAATTATTAAGTGTCGACATCATACAAAGTTTCCCTCTTCACTGAAATCCAAAGGGAGATAGCACAATGGTAAAAATACCATGTGCCTTTGGTTGCAAAGGATGTACCTTCGATCGATTTACATTAGGAGAGCCTACGATTTTTGTGATTTATGTGCAAGGGAAAATATAATTTTTTTGTTTTATTCGACAACCATCCAAGGGACAAAATAAGGGAGGCTTAAAACCTCATAGCCAACCTAGTGGTTGGGCTAGTGGTAAGCGACTGTGCATTGAGGTATTGAAAGGCGAGAGGTCCCATGATCGAACCTCGATAGCAAGCCTAGGAGTGTTTTGGCTAGTGCCATTTTTATCTTTGGCACCCAACATAGGCAATAAAGCACATAAGGCACTTTTGCCTACCAACATGAGCACCTAGCTCATGTGGCAGTTGATCCATGACTAAGACATTGGTCATAGCACAGTGGGGGATCAAATCCCGTCGAGGGAAAAAGAGGTATTTAAATTTTTAATTAAATTTACTCCTAAGGTTTTAATAGTACATGAAGTTTTTGTTAGGAGGGAGATATAAGGTTTAAAATTTTAAAATATTATTGTGATTTTGATGATTAGGATTTGGAAGGAGTAATAAAGTTTTAAAGGAGATTATATTTTATTTTAAAGTCTTATTATGTTAATTATTTGAGAGGAGTAATAAGGTGGAAAAAGAAAATTAATTATTGAAGTGAATTAGTTGATTTTTGCTAATAATTTTGAAGTATGGAGTTTATAAGGTGTAATTGAGATTTAATGTTTTGTATGGTGAAATATTTTAAGATAATATTTTAATGAAAAATTGAGAAGTTTTTTGCTACCTAACCTTTGAGATTGAAAAAGAGGTTAATTATGATTGAGACAGGTTTTGAGGTCAATTCTTCATCAAACAAAAGGTATGGGCACATCTTACTTGTGAGTGAAATATTGTTGGATTGGATGTTGTGAATGCTAAGTTGGAGTGAAAATATTTGTTTGATAAGCATTGTTGGAAATGTTGAGTAATCTTTCATGTGCTTGATTAGGGTTTGTAAAAAATACCATTAGTATCATTATTATGTGAATTTGGAATCATCTTGAGTCAATATTTGAGTTCCACTACGTGAGTTTTTAAAAGCATTGTGAAATACTTGTCTAGGATTTATAAGCAAGTTGTGTTTCATTGAGTGATTGGTTGAGTGAAGTTGATTGAGCATAATTTATTGAAAGAATTGGAGTGATAGTTCAAGTTCTAAGAAACAAATTTTTATTTACTAATTTGATAAAGAGATTGAAATTGATTGAGTGTGAAACATATTGAGTCTCTAACCATTCTCCATATGTTTTTATGGTTAAACGAAGAGTTTGAAAGTGATTTGTGAGTGTGAAACATATTGAGTTTCTAACCTGAAGAACATGTGCTTATACTGAGAAGGGGGGTGAATAGTATAAGATAAAACTTTTTTCTTTTCAATCCATATGATAACATCAGTAATACTAAAGCAGTAAATATCACACAAAGCACCACACACATGAGAGACATGATTTAACGTGGTTCACCCAATGTGGGCTACTTCAAGAAGAAAATATTCCTTATAAACTTTTCTCAAATAAATTATTTTAGGAATCGTTTCCCTATTACAAATTTTATGGACCTCTGTCCAAAGGAGACACCAATATCCTAATAAAGTCATGGATCTCTTTCCACAGGAGAACTCCTCCTTTGCTTTGGCTAGTGAACCTCTAGAAGACTACTTCCTCCACTACTCTGGGATGATACTCATGTTCTTGCATAAACCCTAATAATGCATATGAAGGTTCATTCAATGTTTCCAATAATGCTTATCAAACAAGGATTTTATCATCAACTCTCACTCAGAAAAACCTTTAACAATCAAACTCAACAATTCTTATCAAACACTCCTTTTCACTCCAACTTAGCATTCATAACATCCAACAATCACTCACAAAGATAATATACCCTTACCTCTTGTTTGAATATGATTTGACCTCAAACACTTGTCTTAATCACAATTTCTCTTTTGCAAATTTTAAGGGTTAGATATTAAATATGTGTTCTCAATAATTTCTCACAAGAATATTTTACCAAGTCAAAATATCAAAACTTAATCATCCTTATTTCTCCTTCCAATCCAATTTATTAACTTTGTTTTCAACAAATATTTCTAACTCCTATGGTACACCTTATTACTCCTTTCAATATAATTTATTAACCTTGTATTCAACAAATATTTCTAACTCCTAAGGCACACCTTATTACTCCTCTCAATAGGCTTAAAACATTCAAAAAATCAAACCCTAAAATAAAATGATGCAACTCCTTTCATCTCCCTCACAAAAACCTTGAAATAAAAAATTTCCACTTTATATAAAAAAAATATTTATCTCTACAAATTTTGGAGTCTCTGCAAATTTCAAAACCAAGCAACTAGAGCATACCTTAGTACAACATAAAAGGTGCCTCGATGGGTTTCAAACATGAAATATTTCCTATCGAGTGCCTTAGCAAGGTGCACATCCACCACATGGGCTACAAGCCTCCACATAAATGGAAATACTAATGCCTTCCCTTTGTATTCCTCTGTGTGTGCAAACTTCACCAAAAACTCCCTTTCTTCACAAAAATTCAACTCACAGGATTTGATCCCTGCACCTTTCGTCGACCTAAAGACTTAGCCCCTCCTCTTGCTGCCAGTCATGCTACAGTGCACCTTGGGATATAAAATGAATTATCCTCCTCCTTGTCCTATATGCTACCTCGCAAAGCCTTTGAAATCACACGATTGCTTCCTCTACTTTGCGCACAAAAATATTTTTTAACTTTTGATTGTGGATGAGGGTATTTACCAAAGTTTTTACCCTCCTTTATATGCATTAGGTGATATACTTCCATGATGTTGGCAATTTCAAATAATTCAAAATTTTGAATTAATATAAACTTTATAACCCTAACCTTAGGGTTAATTAATTTATAAATTAATTCGTAAATTAATTAAATTATAATTAATTTACAATTAACTTAATAACTTTAAAGTTAATTAAATTAATTTATAATAAAACTATTATAATTAATTTATAATTAATTAAATCTGTAGGTATAATACTTTTAATATTATAATAAAATATTATAATATTATTTTGCTTGGGCCTTCCTTTTGCCCTTTAAACCTCATTTGACCACCTAGAAGAAAACTTCCTTTTGCACATGATTACGGAACTTGAACTTGATGCTGCTCACTGAAACTGATGCTTACTAGTGTTGACTTCTTGACATCAATGACAACAAAACCTACTCATATTTCCAATAATATCATGTTTCCTTTTACCATTTCTTTAACCTTTTTCTGTTCTTCTCCCCCTGAGAAACTGTTTCCCCTAACTAAATGCTCTCCCCATAACTTATATCTTTGCCCCTTACTCAATTCTCTCCCCCTTTGACATCAATGACAAAGGGTCACCTTTGGGGCTCAGGGCTAAGAATAAGTCTCTTAGCATAGCCTCTTCCTCACCTCCTCTTGAGGTGGTTAATTCTAGGGTGGGAGTAAAACTACTCCCAACTTTTCTCATAGGTACTCAAAAGTATCTTTCGAAAGTGGCTTAGTAAAAATATCTACAATCTTCTCCTTTGTAATAACATATTCCAACCTGACCTATTTATCCGTCACCTACTTTCTCAAAAAATGATACTTAATTAGAATGTGCTTTGTATTGGAGTCATTACTAGATTCTTTGAAATACTTATAGAACTTGAATTATCACATAGTATGGGAATATGATGATCATGTTTTATCTTGAAATACTCTAGAGTTTGTTTCATCCATAATTCTTGTGTATAGTTGGCAACTGCTACAATATACTCTGCATCTATTGTTGATAAGGATATTGATACCTGTTTCTTACTTAACCAAGAGACCAAACAATCTCCTAGAAAGAAAGCTCCTCCACTTGTGCTTTTTCTATTATCAATGATACCAGCCCAATCTACATCTGTATAGGTTGTGAGTGTGAAACTATCACTTTTGGGATACCAGAGCCCAAAATCCATGGTCCCTTTTAGATACTTGAGAATCCTCTTTACTGCTGCCACATGTGTTTCCTTAGGTGCTGCCTGAAACCTTGCCACTAATCCCACTACCTACATGATATCTGGTCTTGTAGCTGTGACATACAACAAGCTACCAATCATGGATCTGTATAATTTCTTATTTTCCTCTGTAGATTCATCATATTTACTTAACTTACATCCTATGACCAAGGGATTACTTATTGGTTTGCAATATTCTAACTTGAATTTCTTTAGCATCTCTTTTATATACTTGTTTTGTGAAAGAAACACCCCTTTCTTTGATTGTGAAATATGAAATCCAAGAAAAAAGGATAACTCACCAAGCATAGACATATATGTAGCACCCTAAAATTGGCGCAGTTAAACCTTAGTAAAAGATTAAAATTCAAATTTTAACCCCGAACCACTCGTTAAACCGCCCGTTACCCATTTTCCTTGTTTTTTATGCCATTTTTAGGATTTTTTTTATCGTTGGATGATATCGTCTAAGATTAGACGAAATCATCCTAGATCTAACGAATTCATCTGGAACAGAATGTTCAAACGATTTCGTCCCAAAACTAAATTTTCATAATTAGCTTCTATTTCAACAACCTCTCTAACTTGGGCAAAAAGCATGTCTGTGCAGTTAGGGTCTCCCTCGTTGGAGATCTCCCAAATTAGGATGATCTCCAACCTCCTAACCTCTCCCTAATACTATATAAACTGGGATTTTACCATTTTATCCCCCTGATTGACTCCCCTGAACCCCCCTAAAATTTCCATGCACCTCAGAGCATCCTCACACCACTATTTACATTATGCATTTCATGTTTTCTTGTAGGAACTTTACTATTTTTCAGTCAAAGCTAGCTCGGATCATTGCAAGCGATTCCAGGTGATTTTGGACGATCCTGTCGAGAAGCACAGACGATCTCGTACGATTGGAGGCGATCTCGACTGTAGTCCAGATTGGGGGCAATCAAAGTCCAGATTTTGCATATTTTATGTGTTTTCTGCATTTCTTTATACATTATTTTAGTTATTATATTTATGCATCTTGGAGTTCACCTCGTTTAGGATAACCACATGGTAAAGTTAAAATCAATCATTAAATCTACTGCATTTCTCTTATTTGTTATTTGAATTTATTACTTAGGCTTGTTTGTTGTTGTTCCTATCATTCTCCTTCACTTTTGTAGTTGCATATTTGGTATTTTGTATCTATTCCTGTGATTGCAGGTTTTTGACGAATTCGTCTAATGAATTTTTTAGATTGACAATGATCTCGTCTGATCTCAAATGATTACGTACAAGTTGAGACGATATGGACTACTACAAAACTTAGAATCTTCATCAGACATCCGAAATAAGGTATGTACTATTCTAGTTAGCATATTCTCTGTGTTTAGCATTCATTCTATTTTTTGTATTCACCTAAATTTGTATTGGCATATAGAATAGTTTAGATTCATCTTGGTAAAACCTAGGAATTGAATGATTAAAGTGCAAAATGAACACATCAAACTTACTATCAACCTAGGTGTGGAAACTGCCACTCAAAAGTTTCCTGGTGAACCCACCATCCATTAAAAATTCACCCTTATACTCCTCCCCTGAGAGGCGGGACCTTCAAAGTGCCTCTCAGTATAAGGTATTGTCCCATACTTCTCGCATCCCCCTTCTGGGCATGGATCCTATAGCCTGAAGGTAAGGATGCAAAAAATTTGGAGCGATACATTTTGGTGAACCCAACGTGAAAACTAAAAACCTTTTGAAAATAATCCAAAAAAAAAAAACAAAACATAAATGCATTTAGAATCAAATATTGCATATCATATTTAGATGGTAGATTATAATAAAAGACGAACTATCACCATCAATGTTGAGAATCAAATAGCAGCTATAGAGATTACTTCTGTACTTAGAGTACCTCAAAAAAATAGGGTTCAACCTTTGTGGGACGAACTTGATAGGATATTGGGTATCATTGGATCTAGGGCAACAGAACTTAGGAAAATTAAGAGGTTTGTCCTAGATAGAATCCTGGAACATGATCAAGTGACCTTATATCATGAACTTCAAAGAGCTTGCCATAGGTGGTTAGTAGACAAAAGAGCACTTGTGTCTTCAAAATTGTACACCTTTGAAGAATACCTTGAGAATGCAGTTGTAGTACATAAATTTCTATCTCGTATAGAGGATCAAGAGGTCATTCTTACAGATAGAAAAATATGGAATAGAGTCCCTAGAGCTGTGTTATATCGAGAGTATTGCCATGAAATCTATTTTTACAAGTTCGAATATGAAGCAGATAATATCACCATAGCACACTTTGTTAAGTCCTAAAAAACAATTTCCAATTTGAAGAGGAGCATTTCATGACTCCTGATGAACTTGATCCTATCAATGACATCTATAAACTATTTATAGAAAACTAAGATATTATTTTATTATTGTTATTTCTTGCATTTAATGTGTTGTTTGTTGTCTTTATAAGCATAAAACAAAAACAAAACAAAAAACAAAAATCAATAAATAAATAAAAATAAAAACAAAACAAAATCATAACAAAAATCAAAACATTTTATTTTAAGCATTATAGTAGGTATATAGTTAAAATATATACCTCCCAAATTTGTTGCAAATATATTAATATATATTTGCTAAAATCTAAAGTTAGACATAATGACTAGACTCAGGAATGGAAAACAGACTGAAGTAGAAGAAGATTGGTTAAGAAAACCAGGAAATAACCCAGATGTCCTTCCTGAAGACCCAATTTAGGAAGAATGAAAATTTGACCAAAAATAAGAAGAATTTGCTGTAGGAAATGAACAAAAAGAAAATGATAGAGAGGAAGGATCCTCATCCCCTAAAATATCTCTAGAAGGAGCTGTTACTTTTGAGAACATGGAACATTTCTGGAAGTTCCTCAATAATAATATGGGCACTCTTAATAGAGCAGTCCATATGGACAAAGATCAAATTAGTGACACTCAAGCAACCCTAGAAGACATATATCACACACGCACTAATCCCTTGTCCTTCGTTGATCAAGAAAGTGATCAAGCTGGACCATCCAATTTGGATTTGGCCACTATAATCCAAAACATGCAACAAAAATAGGTTACCCAACCACCTAGAGTGCCTGTTACCAAGCCTAGGGTTATTCCCACACAAAAGAAACCTTCATTCACTGCTCTATTTTGCCAAGCTATTGATCAGTATACCTCAAATCAACAAAATCCTAAAACAAAACCAAATACCAATTTCTAACAATTTGGGATACAACATAATGCTACAACAAATCTTCTTCATAATACTCTTCCTACCAACCATTTGCATAACAATAATATAGCATCTAATCCTTATGTCATGCCAGCATATGCTCACAAATCCCATACTAATGTACCACTGAACCAATATGGTGGGCAAACTGGTAATCTGGAAGCCATGGTGAAACAGTTAGTCTCTCGTATGGACCAGATAGATCCCTACCATCCCTCGTACAATTATCGAGAGATGTGTAGTCAGCCTCTAGATCCTATAGTTGTAGCACAACCATATCCCAAATACTTTCCTATGCCTGTCCTACCTATATACAAAGGAACTAAATATCCCATAGAGCATCTTCGTATGTTTAGGATAGCATGTCATGATATATCACATGATGACTTGTTATTACTAAAAATGTTCCCAAAAATTTTAGGAGGGATGGCATTGGAGTGGTATTATCAATTACCCACTCATTCTTTGAGAAATTTTGAAGAGACCACCGAGTCTTTTGTGCATCAATTTAGTGCCTATATTGAAAGGCATGTAACAATTAAATATTTGTACAACCTAAAACAAGACAAAGATGAGTGTTTTGCTAACTTCTTAGCTCGATGGAGGTAGTTGATAGGAAAATTACACTTTGTGTTACCTTATCGAGAAATGCTTGATATCTTTATCAATAATTTACAAGAACAATTATCCTATGAGTTATCAACTGCTACCTTGACCACCTTCGATAAAGCTATATATTTAGCTCGAAGAGTGGAAGATGCTCTTATTAGGAGAGGTTAGCTTAAAAAGAAAGATGATGAGAAAACATCCAAAAATCAATATAAAAATAAACAATTTGTGGGTGATGGAGTCACTGATAGCAAAAATTTTACCAATGTTAATACTGCAAAAACAATAGAGAAGTTCATATTGAAACCTCCTGATAAACCACCTCAAGAATTTACTAGGTTAAATCAACCCTTATCAACCATTCTCCTGCAACTATTAGCACAAGGTTTGATTCAGTTACCAAATATCCGAAAACCTGATCCAACTATACCCGAATACAGAGCTGATTTACATTGTGATTTCCATAGAGGACCTAGACATGCTACCAATTATTTTAAAAGATTAAAACATAAAATACAAGACCCAATTGATAACAATGAGATGGAGGTACAAGCCTTTCAACCTAAACAAAATTCTTCTAATAATGCTCAAAAGAACATCCCTCAAAATCAGAATCAGAATGCCAATCAGTCATTGGACATATTTCAACATCCTTTACCAAAGCATGGTAAAGAGGTGGCTAATCAAATTGAGCATCATAATTTTCCCCCTCCTACCTGATATGTAGGAACTATTAGTGGACATTCACCTACTCATGATGTGGAAGTATTTGACACAACTTTATCCATGGTTACGACCAGACCTCTATGTAATATTCAGACCCCTGACCTTAGTGATACTGAATATGAGACTGAAAGTGACATGGAAATCACCTCAAATCAATCGAATAGCTTTGAAGATGAATCATATCCTATTCAACCTATCACAAGTTTTATGGTTCCATAAGAACCATTTCCTAGAAGAGTCACTACTAGACCATCTTCTCACCAATTACTTTCTAATGAAAAAGCCATAAATGCTAGACCAAGACCCATTCATCATTTGCAAAATAATATTGTTGGTACCATCGGAGCCGTTACCAGGCAACAGGCTCAAAACTCTCAACAAGATCAAACTCAGAACGATGGATCAGCTCCATTTGTTTTGAAAAATCCCAATAAAGGGAATCATGCGCCTAATGTTCAACCTAAGCCTCCTTATAATATTAATGAACAATTATCAAATACTACAGCTAGAATTTACCTTTTGGACCTTTTAAGATCTTCTCTTACCCATAGGGATGAATTAATGCTCACATTAAGCCAAATGATGGTACCATAAAATATTCAACCTGAAGCCATGTCCAATACTATCATAACTCAAGAAGTCGATTGTATTGACTTTTGGGATAGAAATATACCACAACATAGTTTACATAAGGATAACCCCTTATATATTACTGCCCTAATTAGGGATGTAGTTGTTAAACGAGTCTTGATTGATAATGGTTCATCTTTAAACATATGCACTTTTGACTTCTACCAAATATTTGGGTTTAGAAGTGATGAAATGAAAAGAACTGATATGATTATAAAAGCCTTCAATGACGAAACACAAGAAACGTGTGGAGTTATTACTATCCCCTTGCAAGTTGGTTCGAGAACCTTGGACATGATCGTGTTTATTGTACATTGCCCTACATCGTACAATATACTTTTGGGTCACCCTTGGATCAACGCAATGTGAGTTGTTCCCTCAACTTTACATCAGTGTGTTAAATTTGAATTTAAAAATTAGTTGGTTACCATTCATGGTGATCCTAGACCCTTTGATATGTGTGCTTTGGTAGAACCGGTTGGAGTTCAATTTTTCCCTGCTCTGTCATCCACACATCCTAATTCTCATCAACCAACCAAACATGTGAAACACACACCCATAACATCATCTACTTTTTCCCCATCAACTACACCTCTACATATAGCTCAATCATCTTCCGAACAAACCACATGAGGACCTCAAAAAGATCATAAAACTACAACCAATGCTTCTTGTTTTACTCCTATAACTTCCATACCTATAGACTCATCCATTGATATCTCTATAGAATCTACATCCACTATAGGCATACTTTCCACATCCGACGATGTAGGAAATGGTCCTTCTACCTCTTATGCTCTTACTGATGAGCTCTTGCCCGATTTATCTAAAATTCTTATATCAGAAAAAACAAACACTGCCATGCAAGATTCCCTTATTTTAAATAAACTCCCACCCTCTCCTCGTACCTTGGGCCTCCAACAGCCTATGGGAAGTATTTACAAAGTCGGGAGTTGTGCTTTTATTTATAAGGGATATGACTGGGGAAGAATACCTAGAAACATCAAGACACATTGTGATGGATATGCTAGTTGCTATTTTGCTAATGAGTATATTAAAGCTAAGCCCATAATCTTAAATTGGGATATAAAGGGAAATGTTTGGGACCTTTCCAGAATGGTATGAAAGAACCTTTTGAGGTAGAACCGTGGCCTGCCCGATGTGGTGTGGGCCTATTTCCTAGTAAAGGTCAGCCCTTCCCATTCGAGGATGATGACCACCTCATATGTTACCAAGATTATCTGGATAAACAGGATGTCTTGCATTTTAATCCTCTTACATGTAATATGTTAGCCATATTTTACCCTGAGATGATTTCTGAATCTGACGATGAGTTGGAGGGGCATATCTTTCATGATGTCTCCATTAAGGAATTGTTACATAACGAATTTTATTTCGATGGCTCTATACCTAGTATAGCCTAGCTTGAGGCCACGACTCCTCAAGATGAATTATCCAAGATAACCTTGGAAGAATTATAAGAATTAGGTTTTTCACCCGCTCGATCTAATTTTGAGAGAGATCTACATATGGAAGTGGAAAACGTTATAAAAATCAACATTGTAATCGAAGATAACCCTCACATAATCAACATTGGATCAGAATTGAGTCAAGAAAAACAATATAAATACATTGTATTCCTTAAGAAATATGAAGATGTCTTTGCTTGGACATATGAAGATATGCCAGGATTAGACCCTTCTGTAGTTATGCATCACCTAGTAGTCCATCCGAATGCTAAACCTGTTAAACAGAAACTTAGAAAAATGCATCCTAAAGTGGCCTTACTAGTCAAAGGAGAATTAGAAAAACTCTTAAATGTTATTTTTATACAAGCCATTGATTATGCTGAATGGATCTCGAATGTAGTTCCAGTAACTAAGAAAGAAGCCACTAAAATTAGGGTTTGCATAGAATTCAGAGATATTAATGTTGCATGCCCTAAAGACGATTTTCCTCTTCCCAACATGGATCAGATCATTGAATTTACTGCTGGGAGTGGAATGATATCCCTAATGGATGTATTTTTTGGTTATAATCAGATCAGGATAGCTCCTGAATATCAGGCTAAAACAACCTTTATTACCCCTTGGGGAACCTTTTGTTGGAAAGTGATGCCATTCGGTTTAAAGAATGCAGGTGCAACATATCAATGAGCCATGACTTATATCTTTCATGATATGATGCATGATATTATACATGATTATGTAGATGATATTATAGCTCGTTCCATCAAAGAAGATGATCATTTAGATGACTTGAGAAAATTATTTGATCGGTTAAGGGAGTATCTTATCCGATTGAATCCAACTAAATGTATATTTGGAGTTAAGTCCGATAAATTATTAGGGGTTATAGTTTCTTTATGTGGCATTGAAATTGACCCTCTCAAGATCATGGATATCATTGATATGCCTGCACCCACAAATATATTAGAATTATAAAGTCTACAAGGTAAGCTTTAAGCTATTCGTCGCTTTATTGATAAGTTGGCAGACAAAATTGGACCTTTTCTTAAGATTCTTAAGAAAGATGTCTCTTTTCATTGGGACGACGAATGTCAGGAAGCATTCGAACTCCTAAAAAAATATCTCCTTAAACCACCGGTGCTTTCACCACCTAGATCTGATCGACCATTTATTTTATACATTTTTGCTTTCGATTTTGCCTTAGGAGCTATGTTAGCTCAACTTGACGATGAGAAGAAAGAACGTGCTAATTATTACATCAGTAAAACCTTAATCAGTTATGAAACTCACTATACCATATTAGAGAAGTTATGTCTAGCAGTCGTATTTTCTACACAAAAACTACGACATTATATGCTCAGCCAAAAAACGTATGTTATTGCTAAATTCGACCCTTTGCAATATCTCATGAGTCGACCGTACTTATCTGGTCACACAACAAAGTGGGTTCTTGCGCTAAGCAAGTTTGAACTCACGTTTATAGGACAAAAATCTGTTAAGGGTCAAATCATAGTAGATCAATTAGCTGATGCACCCTTAGAGTCTACCCATCCCCTCATCATTGAGTTTCTCGATGAATGCCTTAAAATAGAGGCAGACCATCTAGAGCAATGGTCCCTATACTTTGATGGAGCCCGATGTATGAGTGGGGCTGGTGCAGGTATTATTTTAATATTTTCATAGAAACATCTTATACCTCTGTCATTCAAAATAACATTTGCTTGTACTAATAACACTGCTAAATATGAAGCCCTTATCCTTGGATTACGAGCTGCCTTAGCGCTACAAATTAAAAATCTATTGATTTTTGGTGACTCTCAACTTGTCATAAATCAAATCAATGATGTTTATCAAACCCGAGATGATAAATTGCATCCATACAAAGCATATGCCTTACAATTATTATCTTTGTTTGATCAAGTTACCTTGGAAGCTATTCCTCGAACTAATAACCGTGCGGCTGACGCTATGGCTGCAACTGCATCTCTTTTGCCCTTGGAGTTAGATGACGAATATGCTACCATCATTATTCATCGACTCTAGGAACCCGCTTCAAGAAAATCATGCTTAGAACCTTTGGATGTGTTTCTAATCAACAAAACTACTCTTGAACATTGGTACACTGATATATTTAATTTTTTGCAAAATGGGACCTTTCTTGAAGGTTGTAATAGCAACCAGTGTAGGTTGTTATGTAGACGAGCAATTCACTTCGTGATTATTGGTAATACCTTGTATAGGAGATCTTTTGAAGGCATCCTATTGAGATGTTTGAATCTAGAAGAATCTAGATCAGCTTTGAGTGAAGCCCATAATGGATCTTGTGGGGGGCATTTTAGTGGTAGCGCCATTGCTAAAAAGCTCCTTAGGATAGGATATTTTTGGCCTACCATGGAGAATGATGCACATGATTATGTGCATCATTGTGACAAGTTCCAGAAACACGTTGACCTTGTCCATGCACCTGCACAAGAGCTGCAGGCTATTTCATCTCCTTGGCCCTTTTCAAAATGGGGCTTAAACATCATTGGAAAAATTAACCCTGTGTCATCTGATGGGCACAAATTTATCATAACCGCCACTGAGTATTTCACGAAGTGGGTTGAAGCTATGCCATTAGCTTCTTGTACTGGAACCCAAGTTTCCAAGTTTATTTTTAATCAAATTATTTGTAGGTTCGAAATTCCTGCAAATCTCATCTCAGATAACGGCACTTGTTTTAAAAATAAAGATGTTAAGAAATTATGTCAAAAGTATAAAATTCAACATCGTTGGTCCACTCCCTATTATCCTCAGGGTAATGGCCAAGCAGAAGCATCTAATAAAATATTAATAAAAATCCTTAAAATATTGGTCACAAAATCTGTTCGATATTGGCATATTCAATTATATCCTGCTTTGTGAGATTATCGAACTAGTGTTCGTACTCCCACAGGAACTTCCCCCTTTGTTTTGGTTTATGGCGTTGAAGCAATTTTTCCCTTTGAATTAGAAGTTTCTTCTTTGGCTCTGCTACTTCAAGATACTGAAGTAGGATATGAATATCGTGCTGGCAGACTTAATCAGCTAGAACTCCTTGATGAAAAACACATCAATGCTTTGGAGCATCTTCGTGCCTACCAAAACAAGCTTAAACAAGCATACCTCAAGAAATTTCATCAGCGATCCTTTGAGATCGACGACATTGTCTTAAAAGAAAATAAAAAAATACTAATGCAACTAAAGACCTTAAAGGTAAATTTGAGCCCAACTGGCTTGGACCATATGTCATCACTGGATCGGGCGCATATCAATTAGCTACCTTAGATGGTAAAGATATTAAAGAACCTATGAACATTATGCATCTTAAATGCTATTATGCATAAATCTAGTCATTTCATCATTGTATATATTGTTATTTTGCATATTGTTTCATTTTAGTCATCCATTTAAAAATTTCAAAATAGTAATGGTATTTATTCTTTCCATTCATAAATTAAAATCAAAATATAAAAAACATCAAAATCGTCAAAATCTTCAAAAACATATTTTATTTTCATACCTATCAATTCTTGAAGTGTTGTAGTTATATTTTCAATTATTTTGGATAAATTAGCATTTATTTGGAATCCCACACTTTCACATTCACATGAATAAATATCTTGATGTTATTTGGTATGATTATTAAGCTCTCTTATATCAAAGTCCATAGTTGAATTAAATCAATTTTTGAGCATAGAGAACTGATCTTGTTATTTACTTGAACCAAATATATCTTTTCACATTAAAATGATTTCATTGCAAAATCAATATGATGCTACATAGTAAAAGTGGTTTCTTGAGTGAAAAGTTTCCCCTGCTATCCTATCATGCACATGGTCTGGAATATTTGAGAATTGACAAAAGGACAAGCTCACCCGTACCCAAAATAAAAATCCCTTGCTCTACAACTAATCCGAGCAAGTATCCCTAGCATAGGAAGAAAAATAAAAGTCAAAGAAAATGAGAAAAAGAAAAATATCATTTTGTACCATCGCAGCAATATTTCATCATTATCTCAAGTTCCAAGCAAAATACAAAAAAAAAAAAAAAGAGAAAAAGAAAAGGCAAAAGCAAAATGCAATAAATCCCTTTCCCTACCCCTTGAAAAGAAAATAAGGGTGAATGAGCTTGAATCCCTGGAATTCTCAATTATTCGAAAACTGTGAGGTAAGCCCCATAACAGGTGGTTTGTGCCCAACTCGCTTGGCCTTGGGTAATCCCTAGTGTGGTGATATGTCTGTCACATTAGCGACCTTCTTTTATACATACCTATGTCGTCTTATGGATTAGCTAGCTCTTGATAACCCGACTTACATAGTAGTCTGGTACGGTTACATTCATATAAATCATGGTCAACAAAAAATTATTTGGTTAATTCAAATTACTTGTATCAAATTATCTTTCTCAAAATTGGTAAATGAACAATACAATTGCACACACATTTGTATTTGAGATATTTTTGTATCATTATGATAAATCAAGATCAGCAATGAAATCACATATGCACATGAGGGTTCCTTATAAATCTATATTTGTCTTTGAGATAATTTAAAATATTTCTGCAACTCTTTTGGAATAATTTTTTCTTCTTATTTCAGAACATCTATTTAGTATAAAAACAATTACATACATTATTTTCAAAAAATCCAAAATTCTTTTCAAACAACATAATACAAACTCTAGTAAATAAATTCAAGTTATATATTATTATTTTCTGTTTATCTCAAAATCAAAAATCAACCATGCAATAAAACTAAAAATATCAATTTCTTCTTTGGATTTCGTGATGATGGTATAAGTCTATGCCTATAATTCTATGCCTAGCGCAAACCATTGCTCTAATTTTATTTTCCCATTCATTTTAATTTATAAAAACATATGGCTTACATCATTATGTTACACAATTGTGCTCTCAAAAGAACGCAAATTATTCTATTTCATGTCATTATGTCAACATTCAATTTTTGCAACCATGGTATAATTTCTAAGGAATTGTTCAAAATTTTATCACACTTCAGAATTTATGCCTAGCAAAATCATATTTTAGTATTCCATGCATACTATTTTTATGAAAATCTGAAAACAAATCATCACCATCACAACACAAAGTCTTAAGACAGTCTCTTAAGCATTCTTTTACTTTTAGCAATATTTCTATACTGGGATTAGCTTGATGACCGAGCGAGCGATGACTCCATGAAATGGTCTATAACAACGACAATGTCCTTTGAAATTATTGTTTTTTTTTTTTTTGAATTTACATGGTAGAAATGGTAGCCACCACGAATCCGAGCAGGCTGTCCAGCTTTTATGGCCACCACAGTATTCTGCGTTGTCTGCCTAGAAGCCACCACACAGATCTTCGTGTAGTATGCCCCTATAACCACCATGCCACAATCATTTTAAACCTTTTATGCCACTGAAAGCACCAGGAAAGGGACAAGCGTTCAGTCCGGCGAATTGGTTATGCCATTTGAAATTATTGTTAGAAGTCCCTTTTATTTTCATTAAATCACACCAAAACAACCAATTGTTTACATTAGATTATTTCATTTAAATTTTACAACATGCCATAAAATTATAATATTTCTAAAAAGACATAATCACATGAATCATCAATAATCAATTGCAAAATTCAACATTAAAGCATCATACACAAGTCATATCATCAAAAAGACCATATATATATATATATCAACAAATTATGTACATCATATCAAAACTGGAATGGTATGCCACAATCAATAACTTGGCATACTCGATCCTCTCAAAAAATATATAATAAAAAAAATACAATCTCTGTGTCGTGAGCATCTAGTCTTGAGAAGCTCTCGAGCTCTCAGCATTGTCTCCTCTCCCGCCCTGAGGTGTAGGAGGAGGCCCCATCGGAGTCTGCCTTGTTTCATGGGTCCTCGACGTCGATCGTGACGATGTCCTCGACGACCCTAGCCTAATAATCCCCGTAATGTCGGTTGGCAGCTGTAACCTCTGGCTCTCTGAACCATCTGGTAGTATGCTCCCCGATAGAACACAGTCTGAACCATATGGTCTTTTTTTAATTTTTACTTTTTCATGTTTTTACCTCAAACGTTCAATTTGGGTAAAAACACGGAGGGGGCACCATAGTCAGCAGTCGTACGATTCGACCAAGAATCGTCGTCTAAAAAATTGAGTACATTTTTTTTCTCGTAAAACGGGAAAAACTTGTCTTTAACGCATTTTCTTCATAAAATTCACTAAAGAGGGGGCAAAATGTAGCACCCTAAAATTGGTGTAGTTAAACCTTAGTAAAAGATTAAAATTCAAATTTTAACCCTAAACCGCTCGTTAAATCGCCCGTTACCCGCTTTCCTTATTTTCCATGCCATTTTTAGGATTTTTTTTACCGTTGGATGATATCGTCTAAGATTATATGAAATCGTCCCAGATCTGATGAATTCGTCTGGAACAGAACGTCCAGACGATTTCATCCCAAAACCAAATTTTCATAATTAGCTTCTATTTCAACAGCCTCTCTAACCTGGGTAGAAAGTGTGTCTACGCAGTTAGAGTCTCCCCCATTGGAGATCTCCCAAATTGGGATGATCTCCAACCTCCTAACCTCTCCCTAATCCTATATAAACTAGGATTTTTCCAGTTTATCCCCCTGATTGACTCCCTTGAACCCCCCAGAATTTCCACGCACCTTAGAGCATCCTCACACCACTATTTGCATTATGCATTTCATGTTTTCTTGCAAGAACTTTACTGTTTTTCAGTCGAAGCTAGCTCGGATCGTCGCAAGTGATTCCAAGCGATTTTGGACGATCCTGTTGAGAAGCGCAAATGATCTCATACAATTGGAGGCGATCCCGACTGTAGTCCAAATTGGGGGCAATCAGAGTCCAGAGTTTGCATCTTTTATTTGTTTTCTGCATTTCTTTATACATTATTTTAGTTATTATATTTATGCATCTTGGAGTTCACCTCATTTAGGATAACCGCATGGTAAAGTTAAAATCGATCATTAAATTTACTGCATTTCTCTTATTTGTTATTTGAATTTATTATTTAGGCATGTTTGTTGTTGTTCCTATCATTCTCCTTTGCTTTTGTAGTTGCATCTTTGGTATTTTGTATCTATTCCTGTGATTGCAAGTTTTTGATGAATTCGTCTGACGAATTCATCAGATTGACGACGATCTCGTCTGATCTCAGATGATTATGTACGAGTTGATATGATCTGGACTGCTACAAAACTTAGAATATTCATCAGACATCTTAAATCAGGTATGTACTATTCAAGTTAGCGTATTCTTTGTGTTTAGCATTCATTGCTATTTTTTGTATTCACCTAAATCTGTATTGGCATATAGAATAGTTTAGATTCATCTTGGCCAAACCTAGGAATTGAATGATTAAAGCGCAAAATGAACACATCAAACTTACTATCAACCTAGGTGTGGAAACTGCCACTCAAAAGTTTCCTTGTGAACCCACCATCCGTCAAAAATTCACCCTTATACTCCTCCCCCGAGATGCGGGACCTTCAAAGGGCCTCTCAGTCTGAGGTATTGTCCCATCCTTCTCGCATCCCCCTTCCAGGCATGGATCCTATAGCCTGATAAAAATACCTTCATCACATCTTGGGTTAAACTTTCCCAAGTTTTGATCCTCCCGTCTTGTGTAACACTTGCTTCCAAAATCTTTGAAGTGTTTTAAAGTGGTTGGTATTCCTTTCCAGAGTTCATATGGAGTCTTGTGAAAATTTACTCTTATTTGAGCCCTAGTGATAATGTACACTATTGTGTTGACTACTTTCCTCTAGAATCCATCTGAAATCTTGGACTCATTTAACATAGCTCTAGCCATATTATCAATGGTTCTATTCTTCCTTTCAACTACTCCATTTTGTTGAGGATTTATTGCAGCTAAGTATTCTCTCTTGATTCCATGTTTTCACAGAAATATAAAAATTCATTTGAGGTAAATTCTCCTCATATGTATGATCTCAAACACTTAATCCTCTTACCGATTTCATTTTTGACCCTTTCTTTAAATACCTTGAATTTTTCAAATGCTTCTGATTTATCTTTTAGGAAAGCTACCCAAACCATTCTATAGTAATCATCTATGAAAAATGTGAAGTAACTTTCACCTTGAATACTCTATGTTCTAGTAGGACCACATAGATCAATATTTATTAGACTTAATGGCTCATATGGCATATATCCCTTTGATTTAAATCTTGTTCTAGTTTGTTTTCCATGTTGACAAGGTGCAAAAATTGTGTTTTATGACATTTTTAGCTTGGGTAAATCTCTGATAGCTTGCTTATCTCTTATGTTGACTATGTTGGCCAATTTTAAGTGACCCATTCTTCTATGCCACAACCAAATCTCATCTTCTTGTGACAGAAAGCACTTTTCCCCTTTGATCTCACTAAGAATATAGAGGTTGTTTGGAGTTCTACTTGCATTTGCAATGAATTTTCTAGTTTCTATATTTATTATCTCACATCTATCTGGGTGAAATGTAACCATATGACCTTGATCACAAAGTGGCTTACATTTAGTAGATTGTGTTTTAACCCTTTGACAAATAGTACATTTTCTATTCTTGTTTTCCCATTATCTAAACTCAAAGTTCCTCTTCCACCAATTTTTGTTGATCCATTATCACCAAAACTTACTGAACCTCTATTGGTTTCTTTGAGTATGATAAATTTATCTTTGTCTCCTGTCATGTGTCTAGAGAAACCACTATCAAGAAACCATTTTTCTTCTCTATCCTAAGCATGAAGAGTTGTTTGAACTAACATTGATCTAGTCTTTTAATTTTCCCTTTTCTCTTTCCTAATTTTTGAAGTTGTACTTTTTTTACTAGACTTAGGAAGTACCATGTTGCACCATATAGCCTTATGTCCAAATTTTTTGCATTTGTAACATATGATATCATTGTTCATAAGAGGTGCAAAAGAGTTGAAATTTCTATTACCATCATTTTTTACATAACCAGTGCAGTGTATAACTCTATGACCATAATTGTTACAAGAAAAACAATAGCCATGGAAGAAATTATGTAACCTATTTGGATTCCTTTGAGGTTGCGGTTGAGTGCTTCTTCTTTTGTGATTAACTCTTGTCCATGGATCTTATTTTCTTTATTCATTCCTTATCTTTTCTTTCTATAGTATATGTCACTTGCTTATCTTTGTTTGAAGTTTTTGCTTCTTAAAGACTTGGTTCCCCTTTCTATTTTCCAAAATCTATATTTGGTAGTACCTTAGTCTTTTAAAATTCATTTCTTAGATAAACAATTTTTGCTTCCAATATTTCAAATTCTATTTCTCTTGCTCTCAATAGATCTGTCATATCCTGTTCAATTTTATTTTCCTCTTCTACCTTTATCTTGAGTTCTATGAGACTTTTTAGAAGTTCCATATTTTCTTCTTCATCTTCTTGAATTTGCTCCTTCAAGCTTGAGTTCTTCCCTCTAATCCTTTTCAAATTCCTAAGAGCAGTGAATAATTTATCTTTTATATCAAACATAGTCTCTTATTCATTTTTGAAGTCATGTGTGTTTTTTATGGATCCTCTCCAAGTTGTTAGTCTTTTTACGGAAAGACCTACTCTGATACCAATTTAAGAACATGTGCTTATATTGAGAGGGGGGGTGAAAAGTATAAGATAAAAATTTTTGCTTTTCAATCCATATGATAACATCAATAATACTAAAAATATTAAATATCACACCAAATAACCACACACATGAGAGACATGATTTAACGTGGTTCACCCGTTGTGGGCTACTCCACGGAGAAAATATTCCTTATAAAATTTTCTCAAATAAATTATTTTGGGAATCCTTTCCCTATTACAAAGTTTATGGACCTTTGTACAAAGGATATACCAATCCCCTAATCAAGTTTGTGGATCTCTATCCAGAGGATAACTCATTCTCCTTTGTTCTGGTTGGTGAACCTCTAGAAGACTACTACCTCCACTACTTTGGGATGTGGATCTCTTTCCACTGAAGACCTCTATCCTCTCTACCCTAGCTAATGGATATCTATCCACTAGAGAATACTATCCTTTTCTCTATCACCTCCAAATATCTACTCAATCTCTGTCTCAAATCTGTACTAAACACAGTCCTTCGATCTAGCACAAATCTTCTCAATCTCTATTTTGTTATGCACTAAACTCAGTCTTTCAGTCTAGAACAAAACCTGCTCAATCTCTATCTTTGGTCTGGTACAAAGCTATCCTTAGATCTACACCAAAATCGATCCTCAATCTATCTTCAAGCCTTAACATGAGGCTTGACTCAATCATAAATTAGATCTGCTCCAAACCTTAACTCAAGGTTTGAACAAATCAATCAATCAACTCTACTCTCAAGTATGCTCAAAGGCTTATCTCAAGTTTGTATTGTAAGCTTCCATAAAATCTTACATTATTCTATCCACAATTCCTTTTATAACTTGTCCAATATTCTCAACAATTCTTCATAACGACTTGTTTGAAATCTGTATTGTAAGCTTCCAAAAAAACTTACTTCACTCAACCAATCACTCAATGAAAGTTTAGTCAACAATGCTTATAAAACAATCTCACACAATAATGATACTCATAATCTTGCACAAACCCTAGTTCCAAGATAGTTCTCAACTTCACATAACAATGATACTCATGTTCTTACACAAAACCTAATCATACATATGAAGGTTCATTCAATGTTTCCAACAATGCTTATAAAACAAGGTTTTTATCATCAACTCTCACTCAAAAAAACCTTTAACAATCAAACTCAACAATGCTTATAAAACACTCATTTTCACTCCAACTTAGCATTCATAACATCCAAAAATCACTCACAAAGATAATATACCCTTACCTCTTGTTTGAATATGATTTGACCTCAAACACTTGTCTTAATCACAATTTCTCTTTTGCCAATTTTAAGGGTTAGTAAATATTTGTTCTCAATAATTTCTCACAAGAATATTTTACCAAGTCAAAATATCAAAACTTAATCATCCTTATTTCTCCTTCCAATCCAATTTATTAACTTTGTTTTCAACAAATATTTCTAACTCCTATGGCACACCTTATTACTCATTTCAATATAATTTATTAACCTTGTATTCAACAAATATTTCTAACTCCTAAGGCACACCTTATTACTCCTCTCAATAGGCTTAAAACATTCCAAAAATCAAACCCTAAAATAAAATGATGCAACTCCTTTCATCTCCCTCACAAAAACCTTGAAATAAACAATTTCCACTTTATATAAAAAAAAATATTTATCTCTACAAATTTGGAGCCTCTGCAAATTTCAAAACCAAACAACTAGAGCATACCTTAGTACAACGTAAAAGGTGCCTCGACGGGTTTCAAACATGAAATATTCCCTATCGAGTGCCTTAGCAAGGTACGCACCCACCACATGGGCTACGAGCCTCCACATAAAGGGAAATACTAATGCCTTCCCTTTGTCTTCCTCCGTGTGTGTAAACTTCACCAAAAACTCCCTTTCTTCACAAAAATTCAACTCACAGGATTTGATCCCTGCACCTTCCGTGGGCCTAAATACTTAGCCCCTCCCCTTGCTGCCAGTCGCACTATAGTGCACCTTGGGATATAAAATGAAATATCCTCCTCCTTGTCTTATCTTCTACCTTGCAAAGCCTTTGAAATCACACGATTTCTTCCTCTACTTTGTGCACAAAAATCTTTGTTAACCTTTGATCGTGGATGAGGGTATTTACCAAAGTTTTTACCCTCCTTTATATGCATTAGGTGATATTCTATGCCGTCGACAATTTCGAATAATTCAAAAATTTGAATTAATATAAACTTTATAACCCTAACCTTAGGGTTAATTAATTTATAATTAAATTATAATTAATTTACAATTAACTTAATAACTTTAAAATTTAATTAAATTAATTTATAATAAAACTATTATAATTAATTAAATATGTGGGTCTTGCTTTTAATATTATAATAAAATATTATAATACTATTTTTCTTGGGCATTCCTTTTTCCCTTTAAACCTCATCTGACCACCTAGGAGAAAACTTTCTTTTACACTTGATTACGAAACCTGAACCTAATGTTGCTCACTGAAACTGACACTAACTGGTGCTGACTTCTTGACATCAATGACAACAAAACTTGCTCATATTTCCAATATAACCATTCTCCATATGTTTATGTGGTTAAAAAAAGAGTTTGAAAGTGATTTATGAGTGTGAAACATATTGAGTCTCTAACCATTCTCTATATATTTCTGAAGTCAAACAAGATTCTGTGTGAAACTTGTTTGTGTGATTGAAAAGGTTTTCTATGATAGATTGAGTTGAGTTGAATAAGATTTTGTAAAAGCTAGTGGATATATTTGAGTAAGTCCTAGAGTGGACTTTGAATAGAGTTAAGCAAGCTTTTGTGAAAGCTTGCGAGCAAATTTGAAGTAAGTCCTCGAGTGGACTTAAGGACTGAGTTGAGTAAGTTTTTGTGGAAGCTTACAATACAGATTTGAGACAAGTCTTGGTGAAGACTTTTTGAGCAGATTGAGCAAGTTCTAGAGAGAACTTTTTGAGTAGATTTAAAGCAAGTCTTGGTGAATACTTGTTGATAGATTAGTTTGAGCTTTTGTGGAAGCTTACAATGTAAATTTGAGGTAAGTTCTAGTGAGAACTTGTTGAGCAGATTTAAGGTAAGTCTTTGTAAAGACTTGTGAATAGATTAGTGTGAGATTTTTTGTAAGCTTACAATGCATATTTGAGGTAAGTCTTGGTGAGGACTTGTTGAGAAAATTTGATGTAAGTCTTGGTAAATACTTGTGGATAGATTAGATTGAGCTTTTGTGGAAGCTTACAATGCAGAGTTGAGGTAATTCTTGGTGAAGACTTGAGAGCAACTTGAGTGAGTTCTAGAGAGAACTTGTGGACATATTTGAAGTAAGTATTTAAGAATAATTATGAGTAGATTTGATTGATTGATTTTTTCAAACCCTGAATTAAGGTTTGGGGGAGATATAGTAGAGTTGAGTTGTGATTGATCAAGCTTTTTGTTAAGGCTTGAGGATAGATTTGATGACAGAGTATGGTGCGGATTTGAGGATAGAATTATGCCATAGTAGAGATAGAGATTGAG
The DNA here is from genome assembly GCA_028583015.1 of Wollemia nobilis. Classification (NCBI taxonomy): domain Eukaryota; kingdom Viridiplantae; phylum Streptophyta; class Pinopsida; order Araucariales; family Araucariaceae; genus Wollemia; species Wollemia nobilis. The sequence continues at coordinate 10,815,601 of JAQPPZ010002907.1, read as the reverse complement.
AAGATTTGTGCTAGACCGAAGGATTGTGTTTAGTGCATATTTGAGACAAATATTGAGAAGATTTATGCTAGATCGAAGGATTGTGTTTAGTGCATATTTGAGATAGATATTGAGAAGATTTGTACTAGATCGAAGGACTATGTTTAGTGTTGAGCATTTTGTATTAAAAATAATTTCCAATATTACTAAAAGAAGAAAAGCCTTGAAATTCATAAAGTGTGTGTGATTTGTGCTAGATCAAAGAACTATGTTTAGTGTAGAATTGAGATAGAGTTGAGAGTAAGATTTGGAGGTGATAGAGTAGAGGATAGTAGTCTCCAGTGCACAAGGATCCATTATCCATAGTAATAAGGACAAAGGTATTCTGAGTGAGGATAAGAATATTTAATGGAGAGAGATCCACAAGCTAGTGTAGTGGAGGCACTAGTCTTCTAGAGTATCACCATCCAGAGCAGAGGAGAAGGTGTTCTCCTATGGATAGAGTTCCATGAATCAGCTTAGGGGATTTGTTTCTCCTATGGATAGATACCCATGAACTTGATTAGGGGATTGGTGTCTAATTTGGACAAAGGTACATAAACATTGTAATAGGGAAGGATTCCCAAGAGATATTTTGAAAAAAATTAGTGAAATATTTTCTCCGTGGATGTATCCCACATTGGGTGAACCACATTAAATTGGTGTCTCTATTGTGTGTGATAATTTATGCATTTCTTTTATTACTGCTATTGATATTTCCATTGATATATTGGATAATATTGTTTGAGAAAAGAAAATTAAAAAGTGGTCTTATACTGTTCACCCCCATCTTAGTATAAGCTTGTGTTTTTCAATTTGTATCAGAGTGGGTTCCTTCAAAAGATTTTAACAGCTTGAAGGAAAAGATCACAAGAACATAGATGGATTCTTAGAATGGATCTTCAGGGAATTTGACACCATTGTTCAATGAGAACAATTATGCACTTTGGAGTATGAGAATGAAGATTCACCTAATAGCACTTGGAAATGAAATATGGGAAGCAATTGAGAATGGATACATACAACCAACTACTCCACCTATAGATAAATATGGTAAGCTCCTACAACTAAATAATTCAAAGGTAATGAATGAAATATTAAAGGGTTTGCATAAAACAAAGTTTATAAAGGTTATGCTTTGCACATCAGAAAATGAAATTTGGGATAAGTTGAAAGGTATATATGAAGGAGACAAAAAGGTCAAAAGGGTAAAGTTGTAAATTTACAAGATAAAATTTGAAGAATTAAAGATGAAGGATGAGGAAAACATTGTTGCATATCTTCTTTGTGCATATGAGGTTGTTAACTCTATGCAAGGACTTGGACTTAAAGTTGAGGAAACAAATGTTTGTAATAAGATTTTAAGGTCACTCCCAAAAAGGTATAGTGAAAAAATTTTAGGTATAGAAGAGTCAAAAGATATTTAACTCTTAACAAGGGATGAATTACATGGAATTCTCACAGCTTTTGAGATGAGAATAAAAGAGGAACCTATTCCCCAGAAAGAAGCAACTTTCAAATTTACTAAGAAGACAAAGGGTAAGAAGTCAGATTCAAGCAATGAGTTATCGAGTGATGAAGAAGCAAATTATGGTAGAAGGAACAAGGACTCGAGAAAGTATAAAGGTATGAAATCAGTTAGATATTTTAAATATGGAAAATATGGTCACTATGCTACTAATCGTCCTAAATCTGGAAATAGCAGTGGTGATGAGAAACAAGATTATAAGAATAGGGAAGCAATAAAACATAGGTATCAAAAGAAAAATAGGAATGGACAAAGCAAACAAGGAAATAATTTTTTCCAAAGGCAAAAGAAGAGTTTTTATGCAGACAAGGCAGGTAAGAGTTCAAGTGATAGTGATGGCAGGTCCTTAGATAATGAAGAAGAAATTCTATTTATGACAGTATAAAATGTAGATGTTATAGAGAAAGGTTTAATAATTCTCACTTGTTTTAGATGTGGTAACTTTGGTCATATTGAAGATAGTTGCACAAATAATGAATTCAATTTTAGTGAAGATGAATTTGAAGATGCTCTTGGAGGTCCAGAAGAAGAAAGTCTTCTAATGGCAATAGAAGAAGAAGGAAGTGAATCAAAAAAAGGAGAAGTTGATCTTGAGGGTGAGATTATTTATGCCCTTGATGCATTAAGAGAGGTAAGAAAGCAGAATTCAAAACTCAAGCTTCAATTTCAAGAATGTGATAAAGAGAAAGGAAGGCTTATACAAGAACTCAATGACTTGAAAGATAAATTTGAAAAGAGAAAAGGAGTTGAAGAGGACATGATTGAAAAATTAAAGACAAAAGATAAAGAATGTGAAATTCTAAGGAAAGGACTTGAAAAGTTTAATAACAAGATATATTAGTTCAGGTTAATTTCAAAGGATTTGGATGATATTATCAAATCACATAGATCTCCATTTATAAAGACAAGATCTGGTTTTGAACAAGAATATAAAGGACAAGGAAAGGAGTCAATATCAAGCTCCAAAGAAGAAGAAACTTCAAAATAAGAGAGTGTAAGAGAAAGTGAGACTTTTGAGGAAGATTTGAACAATAAAAGGTTCAACGGGTAAAGGAACAACGCACAAATGAGAAACATATGGAACATGAAACAACACAAGGAAGAAGAGACTAAGATACCAATGAGGTAAAGGTAATGTTTCTTCAATGGATGTTCCTTCTCATATCACAGGTTTGGGCACAAGGATACACAGTGCAGGACACATGAAATACATGAATATGGTAATTTTAGAAACAAACATATTTTCAAGGTATTGCTACTCCTAAAATCAGTTTGGTCACAAGGTAGTAAATTACAAGGTTCATTATAGGAATGGATATGGCTTCACCAGGAGAAATCCCAAGATATTTTTACCTTCAAGGAATAATAAAATTAATTTTTATAAGTGAAATAATGTTGGGCATATAGCTAAGTGGTATAGAGCAAAACTTCTAGATACAAGCAAGAACAGGAACAGTCAGAGGAATCAGAAGGATCAGTTAAGAAAGAAGGTGGACAAAGGTAAATATCAGTGTATGTTGGGAGTAGAGATACTACCACCCCAAAATTAACCACCTCAAAATGAGTTGTGGGAGGGTCTAAGCTAAGAGTCTCATTATTACCCCAAGCCCCAAAGGTGAACCTTTTCCATTGATGACAAAGGGGGAGAGATTTTAGTTAGGGGGAGAGCATTCAGTCAAGGGGAGCAGTTTCTTAGGGGGAGTAGAACAAAAAGAGGTAAAGGAAATGGTAAAATGTAAATGGGTTGCCATAAATGACAAAGGGGGAGATTGTTGGAAATATGAACAAGTTTTTTGTCATTGATATCAAGAGACAATTTTAGTGAGCAGTGCAAAAGGAAGGATGTCAAGAATTAGTTTCAATAAGCAGTGCAAGAGAAAGATTGCTTCTAGTCCTAAGGGAAATAATATTATAATATCTCTTATTATAATATTCAAGGTGGTCAAATAAGGTATAAAGGAGAAATAGGAAGGCCCAAGAAAAATAATATTATAATATTAAATATCTAATGTTAAGACCTAAATTTGTTAAAATAATTATAAATTAATTATAATAATTTCATTATAAATTAATTTATAATTTAATTTAATTAATCCTAAGGTTAAGGTTATAAGGGAAAAGATTTAATTATTAAGCACCGATATCACATGAAGTTTCCCCCTCCGCCGATGTCCAAAGCGATATGGCACAATGGTATAAATACCATGTGCCTTTGGTTGTAAATGATGTACCTTTGATTGATTCACATTGGGAGAGCCTATGATTTTTGTGATTTGCGTGCAAGGAAAAAGATAAATTTTTTGTTTTATTTGATATTCATCAAAGGGACAAAATGAGGGAGGCTTAAAGCCTCATAGCCAATCTGGTGATTGGGTTAGCGGTAAACGACTATGCATTGAGGCATTAAAAGGTAGAATATCCCATGATCGAACCCTAGTGGAAAGCCTGGGAGTGTTTTGGTTGATGCCTTTTTTGTGTTTGGTGCCCAACATAGGCAATAAAGTGCACAAGGTGCTTTTGCTACCAACGTGAGTGCCTAGCTCGTGCAGAAGTTGATCTATGGCTAGGACGTTGGTGGAAGCGCAGTGAGGGATCGAATCCCATTGAGGGTAAAAGAGGTATTTAATTTTTTAATTAAATTTACTCCTAAGGTTTTAACGGTGCATGAATTTTTTGTTAGGAGGGAGATATAAGGTTTATAAAATTAAAATTTTATTGTGATTTTGATGATTAGGAGTTGGAAAGAGTAATAAGGTTTTAAAGGAGATTATATTTTATTTTAAAGTAAAGCCTTATTGTGTTAAATATTTGAGAGGAGTAATAAGGTGGATAAAGAAAATTAATTTTTGAAGTGAATTAATTTTTGCTAATCATTTTAAAGTGTGGATTTCATAAGGTGTAATTGAGATTTAATATTTTGTATGGTGAAATATTTTGAGAGAATCTTTGAATGAAATTTTGAGAAGGTTTTTGCTACCTAACCTTTGAGATTTGAAAAGAGGTTTATTGTGATTGAGACAGATTTTGAGGTTAATTCTTTATCAAACAAAAGGTATGGGCACATCTTCCTTGTGAGTGAAAATATTGTTGGATTGGATGTTGTGAATGCTAAGTTGGAGTGAAAAGGTTTTTTTGATAAGCATTGTTGGAAATGTTGAGTAAGCTTTCATTGTTATGTGAATTTCAAATCATCTTGAGTCAATATTTGAGTTCCACTATGTGTGTTATTGAAAGCATTGTGAAACACTTGTCTAGGGTTTATAAGCAAGTTGTGTTTCATTGAGTGATTGGTTGAGTGAAGTTGATTGATCATAATTGATTGAAAGAAATGGAGTGATAGTTCAAGTTATGTGAAAGAAATTGTTATTTACTAATTTGAGAAAGAGATTGAAAGTGATTGAGTGTGAAACATATTGAGTCTCTAAACATTCTCCATATGTTTTTGTGGTTAAAAAAAGAGTTTGAATTGATTTGTGAGTGTGAAACATATTGAGTCTCTAACCATTCGCCATATATTTTTGTGGTTAAAAAAAGAGTTTGAAGGTGATTTGTGAGTGTGAAACAAATTGAGTCTCTAACCATTCTCTATATTTTTATGAAGTCAAACAAGATTATGTGTGAAACTTGTTTGTGTGATTGAAGAGGTTTTTTGTGATAGATTGAGTTGAGTTGAATAAGCTTTTGTGAAAGCTAGTGGACAGATTTGAGTAAGTCCTAGAGTGGACTTCAGGATAGAGTTAAGCAAGCTTTTGTGAAAGCTTGTGAGCAGATTTGAAGTAAGTCCTAGAGTGGACTTAAGGACTAAGTTGAGTAAGCTTTTGTGGAAGCTTACAATACAAATTTGAGACAAGTCTTGGTGAAGACTTGTTGAGCAGATTGAGCAAGTTCTAGTAAGAACTTATTGAGAAAATTTAAGAGAAGTGTTGGTGAAGATTTATGGATAGATTAGTGTGAGCTTTTGTGGAAGCTTACAATGCAGATTTGAGGCAAGTTATAGTGAGAACTTGTTGAGCATATTTAAGGTAAATTTTGGTGAAGACTTGTGGATAGATTAGTGTGAGATTTTGTGGAAGCTTACAATGCAGATTTGAGGCAAGTCTTGATGAGGACTTGTTGAGAAAATTTGAGGCAAGTCTTGGTAAAAACTTATGGATATATTAGAGTGAGCTTTTTTACAAGCTTACAATGCAGAGTTGAGGTAAGTCTTGGTGAATACTTGAGAGTAGCTTGATAAAGTTCTAGAGAGGACTTGTAGATAGATTTGAGGCAAGTCTTTGAGAAGACTTGTGAGTAGAGTTGATTTATTGATTTTTTCAAACCTTGAGTTAAGGTTTGGGGCAAATCTAGTAGATTTGAGTTGTGATTGATCAAGATTTATGTTAAGGCTTGAGGACAAATTTGAGGATAAAGTATGGTGCAGATTTGAGGATAAATTTATGCCATAGCAGAGATAGATATTGAGAATATTTGTGCTATATCGAAGGACTATGTTTAGTTTATATTTGAGACAAATATTGAAGAGTTTTGTGCTAGACCGAAGGATTGTATTTAGTGTAAATTTGAGATGAAGATTAAGATGATTTGTGCTAGACCGAAGGACTATATTTAGTGCAAATTTGAGATGGACATTGAGAAGATTTGTACTAGACTCGAAGGACTATGTTTAGTGTATATTTGAGATAGATATTGAGAATATTTGTGCTAGACCGAAGGACTGTGTTTAGTGTATATTTGAGACAAAGTTGAGATCAAGATTTGGAGGTGATAGAGCAGAGTATAGTAGTCTTTAGTGGATAGGGATCCATTAGCTAGATCAGTGAGGATAGAGATCTTATGAGTGAGAACATGAGTCTTTAGTGGAGAGATATCCACAAGCCAGTGTAGTGGAGGTAGTAGTCTTCTAGAGACCATCTAGAGCAGTGGAGAAAGAATTATCCTATGGATAGAATTCCACAAATCAGTTTAGGGGGTTGGTTTCTCTTATGGATAGAGATCCATGAAATTGGTTAAGGGGTTGGTGTCTCCTTTGGAAAAAAGTCCATAAATATTGTAATAGATAAGGATTCCCAAGAGATATGTTGAGAAAATTTAGTGAAATATTTTCTCCATGGACGTAGCCCACATTGGGTGAACCACGTTAAATTGGTGTCTCTATTGTGTGTGATGATTTATGCATTGCTTTTATTACTATTGTTGATATTTCCATTGATATATTGCATAATATTATTTAAGAAAATAAAATTAAAAAGTGGTCTTATACTGTTCACCCCTCCTCTCAGTGTAAGCATGTTTTCTTCATGAAGGTAGCATCACAAGACTCACATATTACATTTACCAACCTTAAAACTAACCACATAAACTAATGGGCTAAATGAACAAATTAAACTATTGGTAATGAACCTCACCTTAGTTAGGTTTATACTAGGCTAGTTAGAGGGGAGGGTTAATTTTTGGGGGTTGATGGGGCGGGAAATGACCTTGAACGAGGTTTTCCCATAGCCATGGGCAGTAGTCACGGCTCCCAATTGGCAAATTGGGAGCTACAACTATCAGTCATGGCTAACTTCAAGTCTCAATGGTCAAAAATTTAACTGTTGCCATCAGCTACAGGTGGCAACTATGGTTGAGGGACTTTAGAAAAAAAATTAATTTTTTTTAATTTTTTTTGTGGAAATAATTTTTTTTTTTGAATTTTTTCAAGTAAAATTTTGATTTTTTTAATATTCTGAATGTATTTGTAATTTTTTTTCCTTTTTGAAGGTTTTTTTGAATTTTTTTATGTTTTTAAGTGCATTTTTGATATTTTTATGAGTTTAATTGATCGTTTTATTATCTCCCTTTAGACTTTGAATGCTAGAGTGAGGGAGTCAGATCTCCTTCGTGAGTTGCTATTTGAGCTAGAAAACACTAATAGGGACTGGTTCACAGCTATAGGCTTTAGCTATGTGTTGTAGTTACCTTCCATCCAGGCCGATCAGGCCTATATGACTACCTTGGCCTAACACTAGGATGTATGAACCAACACCTTCCACTTTCCCATAGGTGAGATCACAATGACCTTGGAGGATGTCTACTGCATATTCTATATCCCCATCGATGGCGAGGCCATCACATATTCACCCACTATAATTAAGGATGCAAATTTTTGATAGATATTCGATGCTAGGAGTGATGAGGCATAGGAAGACTCTGAGCATGATGAGGTACACATCAAATATTGGTACTAAGAGTATATCTTCTCATGGTGATAGGTCGTATTGATGCAACTCATTGTGCAAGTTGTGATACCTGATACTTTAGGCATGACATTCACTTGGAACCTCCTAGCTAGGATACAAGACCTACTCACTAGCACTGCATGATATCCCTTGCTTCTATCCTAGGGGAGTGCTCTACTTATGCAACTCTACGATGAGTTGTATTGGATCACCTAGTGGGGTCGTGCTCAAGTTGGTTGTAGCTTACTACTCCAAATATGGGTATGGAAGCATATCACTATTGATGGCCTTGGTGGACTACCATTACATATTGGTGATATTGACGAGGAGTCACAGTGCTATACTGCATGCTAGCCTAGGGAGACCGAGGGCTTCAAGAGTAGGTCACACGTAGGGGATCTATACTACTATATGGATCTCCTTACAGGACTGAGGGCAGGGCAGGTTCTATGGCACCCCTATATGGATTGTCCTATATCAAAGGAGGTATACTTCTATCTAAGGAAAACACAATGCAAGAGATGGCTTCTCAAGTGCAAGCCCTAGGTACGCAAGTTCTTATACTTCTCGCACATCACCAGGTAGTTTGGAATCTGTTAAGACATCCCTGCTAAACTAGTTTACCACTTTCTTAAGGTGAAGAGAGACTTGTCCTGGCCTTAGGTGACTCTAATAGGAGACGAGGATGATGTCTACTAGAATTTGGGGTTTATGGATGCAAGGACCATAGCATATTATGATGCTTGGTGGACTACCAGGTTATGGTAGGGTGGTGGCCCGCTAGGTAGATCTAGGGATGAGATAGGTGCAGAGGCAGTAGGTGAGGATCCTACAGGTCAACACACTCATCAAATGATAGAGGATGGATGGGGTCATGTAGCTACAATAGTAGAGGAGGAATCCTAAGATGAGGAGAAGGGTCAGGAGGAGCCTCATGATGAGGTGTCCTAGCTTAGAGCCTAGGTAGATAGCTTACTATCATAGCTACAAACAACGAGGACCCAGATCCTAGAGAGAGATACCTCCATAATGACTCTATAGGCTTAGATGAGAGCAGTTCAATCCCAGCTAGCAGAGGGACATGCGTAGTAGCATGGATACTAGGATATGATATCATCTCTCCAAGCATAGATAGCCACTACTAACACAAATATAGATAAGATCATATTTATGCATGATCTTCTCAAGGCTCAGCTAGATTTTAGGACTATAGAGCAAGAATTGCTCAGGATAGTGCGAAGTGAGACCTCAACTTCTTAGGTTGCTCCTACTACTCCAGTTTTATAGGAACCAGTAGGATTAGATATGGCTACAAATATCTAGAGATTGCATTCCCTCATCCAGGATGCCACCAGGTAATGTGCATCATATATGGCCCATATTGTCCTCCTAGAGGGAGATGTCAGACTACATAGTAGCGTAGTGCCTAAGATATTAGGAGTCTCAGGATCACACAATACTAGGATATGGGATACTAGGTAGTCATCTACACGTCCTATCCATAGGATAGTAGCTCAATCAGAGAGGTCTACAGGGATAAGTTCCAAACATACTCCTAGGGATAGAGCTGAGAGTGGAGACAACAACAGCAGTGCAAGCCAAGCTTAGTACATATTTTGGATATATGTACCATTTTTGGGTGTAAGGTTTGAGGACCTACACAGTTGTAACCTGCAAGTATTTTTGATGTATCCTCCTTATGTACTCTTTTTGACATACATACATATATATATATATATATATATATATATATGATATGACATTGATTATGACTCATTACATGTGTACATTTTTATTGTTTTATGTTTATGAGATGCATATGGATGCAATGCTTATATGTTATGTTGATTTTATGCTATATGATGTGATGTATTGATGACATGCACTAGCTATATGATGTATGTATGACTAGATATTGTGATCTAGATATGTAGATGGACTACTATGATGTATGCATATGGATGCAATATTAGATGTTAAATGCATGTTTAATTTGATTTCATTATATGCATTTAATTTATGATGTTATGAATGCAATGTATGTAATGCATATTTACATGATGATGATCTAATATAAATGAACCTGTATGCTTTAGTCACTTAAAACATAAGGAATGAATGCAATATGAGTTAACAATATAATGAATGACACCACAAAATTTATAACAATAATTAATGTAATTTATAAATCTTATCATAAGAATTAACCAATTAGACATCCATATATAATTTGATATGATGATATTTTACTTCTCTTCATAAGCTTTTGTAAGTTAAAAGATATGCACAAAATAGTCAGTGGTCGTCTAAATATCATTGCTAATATCCATATGGTATCTATTCTATGTTATGAACACCCCTTAATAAACAAAATCTCATAAAAATAAATTGATAATTGATTGATTGATGTGATTTATTGCTATTTGGTAATTTTTAAGGTTTTCCATGAGACTCAAACACCCTAGTTGACTTATCAAAAGATGTATAATCACTATACTAGACTCCTTAAAGATAATTTTTTTGCTATGAAAGACCAAGATATTCATTATCCCTGTGTGTGCAAGTGAATATATTAGATGCAACATAAGACTACCTCCTTTCCAGGCAAGATTCATTCAGTCCATATTTTTAATGAGGATCACCAAATGTTCACCTTGATCCTAGGTTTGGACTCAGTTGGACTAGACCACTAGGCAATATAGGCTACCTAAAGCTAGCTCATTTGTAAATTTATTAAACCTACCCCAATGTCAGGTGAGATTCATTCAACCTATTATTTTATTTGGGATCACTCTATGGCTTCAAGTATTGACCATTCCAGGGATTCAAGCTCTTCACCCCTTTTTTTTTTATTAATTGGGATACTTGCTCATATATAGTATTGATCAAGGGATTTGATTTTAGTTTGGTAGTTTGCTCATTTTTGTAAGCAAGGAATTTCTTGGGTAGGGGTGAACTTGTCCTTTTGCCAGTGATCAACATCCTAGACCATGCGCATCACAAAATGAGCAAGTAACAAAAAATTTTGCTTAAGTTAACTAGGATCACTTCGTAGTGTTCATCCTTCCTTGCCCTAATTAGGATTGTTAATGTTTTGATTAGTGATGGTATTCTAATATGCTAAGTGCTATCAAAACTAGACCTCATCTAAAAAAGTAAATATAGCTTTCTACCAAGTCTGAGAAGACTACTACGTATGGTTGAATGACTGGAAAACCCTAGTATATTCTTCATAGCAACGAGAGGGGTTGTGTTGAGAAAAACAATTACTCACAAAGGTGATGGAATATGATGATGCATAGATGCATGATTGAAATAAAAATGTGGTGTCATTTGTAATATTGTAGACACAACATATCCTAATGCAAGTGTGATGGACAAAAATGACTAAATGCAATGTAATTAACTGGATGCATGTGCAAAATAAAATGCATGATGCAAATGTTTTTGAAGTTTTTATGTTTTGCAATGTTTTTAAATTTTATTGCTTTTGATTTTTATGGATTTTGAAATTTTCCATGTTTTTAAATTTTTGAATTATTATGTATGGAACACCTTAATATGAAGAATTTTGAGAGGTTCAGACTCTTCAACACCTTAAAGCGATGTTAGATGATATGTTCAAAGTCCTATCTTCTCGAATATGATATATGGACCCAACTAGTTAGCCGTAAATTTATCTCGCAAGTGCGATGGCAGGTTTGAGTTTTGTTGGTTCTCCTTTAGTACAAGATAACCAACTTTAAAGTCTCTCAGATGGATTTTATTATTGTAAGCTTGTTTTAAGTGCTCTTGATAAACGTGGAGATGCTCAATGGCATTCACACAATATTCATCAAGAAGCATCAATTGATTGAGGTGAGCTTTCCATGTGGTGTCATCATCGATGAACTCTTTCAACGCTATGTGTAGCATTGGAATTTCCAACTCTAAGGGCATAATGGCTTCAACACCATATACCAACAAAAATGGTGTTGCCCTAGTGGACATCCATATGCTAGTCCTGTAATCCCATAATACAAGGGGTAACTGTATGTGCCAATATTTGTGGTTTTATTGTATCATATTTTTCAAGATGGCTACCACTGTCTTGTTTGAAGCCTCAGCTTGCCTATTTACCTATGAATAGTATGGATTCACAAAACTATGTTGTATATTGTACTTGGACATTAAATCCCTCATAGTTTTGTTCTTAAAATATGTTCCACTATTCAAAATTATTTTGGATGGTATCCCAGAATGACTAATGATATTGTGAAGTATGAACTCTACAATACGTGCTCCAGTTATTGTTGTTAGAGGGATTGCTTCCACCCATTTAGTAAAATACTTAGTAGCCATTATAATAAATGTATATTAGCCCAATTATGGAGAGAGATCTTACTGATTAGATCTAGACCCCCATTGAGCAAATATCCAAGCTACTTTAATGGTTGTAAGGCATGTGATGGCAAGTGCGTAATATTAGTATGATGCTGATATTTAACACATTTCTTGACATACACGATGCAATATTTCTCCATAGTGGACCAATAATAACCCATTCTAAGCATGCACTTAATGATGGCCATGTCATTGAAATGGCTATTGAATGTACCATCATGAGCCTATGAAATTGCCCAAGCTGATTCTTGGGACTCAAGACAGCAAAGGAGGACTCCATCATAGCTTTGATGGTACAAGATATCTCCTAAAAATACATACTTTGTTACTTTCTATCTAAATGTGCATTTTACAACACACGATAATCCCTAAGGGATTATTCCAAGCTTAAGAAATTCATGTAATTGTGAAATTCAATTCTTATAAGATTTTGCCTCGATTTACAAGATGATTTTTTCCTCTTGTGGTTTGCTATGTAGAAACGTAGACTGGGACACAACCTTGAGGTGAATGGTGGTGCCATTCCCCGTAGGACCCCAGATATCAAAGGCCCCCAAGGCACATTCTTGATAAAGTCTCTGGCTTTATAGAACCATTCATGCTTTGGTTCTATATAAATCATGTTGATTGATTCCTTGTTATTGAAAGCCTCACGTTGCATTGCGGCTTGTGAGAGCATTTTTACATGAATGGTAGTAAAATCTATAGATGAATTCTAAGTAATTAAAGATCCCAAATATGCCATAGTGTCTATGAATATGTTTGACATACAAGGGATTGCCTCGATGTCGTACCACTCTAGTAGGGCTATATAAGTGTCAGCAAGATCCTTGTAAGCTTTTAGGATAGGACACCTTGTTGAGTGATTTTTTTTTTCGTATTGCAAAATAATCACCACAATCAAAGTATTAAATTGAAAACTCCCTCTTGCAAAGAAATTATATGAAAACACATTTCTCCAAGGTTTTGGTAAGCCAAACATTTCATACATACATATAATCAATAATAAGTAATATGGAATGTAGATATACCAGAATAAACTCAAAGTATGCAAGTGGTAGTTAAGAAAGGGCCTTGATGATCCAATTCATACAATGCTCAAAAATCATGATATTTTAATTCTCAAAGTGCATATGAATTTAACAAGTGTGAAAATGTTTGCTTTTAGTACTCTTGATGTTAAGATGATTTCCCTGAATCCCTAGTTAGTAATCTCTTTTTATCTTCGAATTAAAGTTGTAAAATGTAAAAGTGTGTGGAATGATCCACTTCATTTTAAATTACATACCTTTAATGTGGGGTTCATTTTACAGTTAGTAGATTCATTTTATATTTATTATGAGCGTTCTACTACCACTAAGTTAGAATTTGGCGTTAGTAATGGTTAGCAAGTTAGCACGTTAGTGTTCATTTGTTTTATCTGTAATTAATGTAAATTTGGCGTTAGTAACTCCCTCCTAAGATCAATTTTATCTAAAAATTAACTTAGTACAATTAGGAGGTGTAGAATTCTTGATAAGGACCATAATAGAAGTAAATGAACATAAAATGGACCAGAATAAAGATTGAATTTAAATGCAAAAATTCTAGAGAGACTAGAATGGAAAGAAAACAAATACAAAAATTCTGGAAATGACTAGAATGGAAAGAAAATAAATACAGAAATTCTGGAAATGACCAGAATGGAAAGAAAGTAAACTATGTGCAAATATTCTTTAAATGACCAAAATATCAAATAAATCAACAGCAGAAATGAAAACAAATTACTCTAAGTGCAAAAAAAAAATAACAGAACAATATCTACACAATAGATGGAAAATAATAAAATGACATCAGATTTTGGTGTCACAATCCCCTCCTTGCAAAACCCCAAGTTGTGAGATAAATCTAAAGACAACTTGATCTAAAAGACCTGCAAAACAAACACAATCATATTAGACCAAGTGCGAGACTCAAAGGACAAAACATTGTTGCATTCTATTCAACATTCACCTAGTGTAACCCTTCAATGACATAAACACATAGATACAAATCAAAAAGAAATGCAATAAAAATAAACAATAAATGCAGTAGTCTTAGATGTAATCTCCTTTTAGTTTTTCTCACAAGGTTTGTTCTTACCAAAATGGAAGCTATTTCTTCAAAAATCCTCTTGTTTACACAAATTTCCAGCCATTGTACAATGCCCTCCTTGGGTATTTAAGGTTTCCATTTCTTGGTTCGTTTCAACTTCCCTTCTTGATGATGTTGAAATAAAAATAAAATAATAAAAATTTATATTATTTTATTTTCGTTATAGCTCCTCTTTACGTATATTATGGTATAAAAACAATAAAATATTAAACTCCTAATATTCCCTTATACCTCCCATACATCATAATATAAAAATAAATAATACGCAGCATATTCTCCTTATGCCTCCCGAGTTGTAATATAATATAAAAAGAAACATTTAAAATCCAATGCTTCAACCCTTTTATCATATATTATAACATATAATATAATAAAACAAAGACTTTTATATCATTTTCCTTATAACTCCATTATATTTTATAATGAATAAACCCAAAAGAAACCCCTTAATATCTCAATATTTTCCTTATGCCTCTCGAAACCTACACCCATGCTTGTTAATATATGCCCTAAGACTATAGAAAAAAATCTAGGGCATATAACACCAAAAAAAAATTGAATTTTTACCTTATGGCTCCCACGTCACCTTTTCCCTTTATGACTTGTTGGCCTGAGCATTTTGAATCATGTCATGACAACAACATTCAGAAATAGAATGTAGCCCTGATACATCTCGCCCAAAGCCTCATTCGATGTTTTCAGGGCCAAAACTTCCTCTGTGTTTGAGATCTGTGACAGCACAGTGCACCTCCCATTATGTATTTTGCTTAGTGTCGCTCGAACATGACGATCCCTATTTTTGATGACCCTAGCCATTGATGTCACAGTCAAAAATGAAATTGATATTTACAATGTGGTTTTATGTGCAACATTAGGGTTACGTTTTCATACACCTGAGATCTACTATATGTCATGTTACCTATATTTGTATAATCCATTCACTGACTGAACAACCCCTTTGTTTCATGCTGCTATGATCATCATGCTCTGACATCTCTCAGCACCAGTATCAGACACTACATCAGCGTACGTTAGTTTTAGCAGGGCTATGAAACTTGCATCCCTACTTTGAAATAACCTCGCTAACTAAATTCTCCTTCGATTACAAAATAACACTTAGTTTCAAGAATTATGTTGATGTTTCCCTATGCACTAGTTGCGTTGGATTATTGGCCTTGGCTACTCCTACGCCTTCACTATCGCATTCTCAGCATTGTCTTCCATCACATAATGGTGGCATCCATGTCAAACCATGCATAGTATGTATTGAAATGTCTATCCATGTCCATTGTATCTGACTCCAAGCTACATTTTAATCAGATGCCCTGTTAGCTAATGGGGCCCATTTGTCGACTGCATCGATGTTGACAACCATGTCGACCATCGTTGACAGTTTAATCTATCTCCAGTGCTATCTTCTAACTCTGACCAACTACCTGAAGAATACCCTATGAAATACCACCACCTCCTATATCACCTTTGAGGGTCTTGCATCATCATCTGTTTATCATCGCTATCCAAAACTACACTGCCTCTTGTATTATTTTGAAAATGATGCCATTATGTTGCCTAGTTTTTTTGATGCTATCGATGTGATTATTATGCTCTTTCCATCGTTGTACCTACTATGATTTCTCAATGTCATGACAATGTCCGAACTTCAACGAAAATACTACCTTGATATCGTTCGGTTAATATCCATGTCAAGCTCCACCTTGACCGTCTTTATTCACTCCATGTCAGGCTGTCGATATCTATGTGGCTTCCAAACTTTGGAGCATCCTAGTATTGATGTCCCACCTTGTATTGCCACAATACCTTCTGATTACCGCGTGGAACCACTATCATGCATGCGTCCATGTAGTCTTCGGTTGGTCCACCTTGGTTTCATCTGCACTAACGTGTCATCCAATTGTGCATCGTGAAGTCTCCGAGTTGGTACTGTGTATTTTTTTCCAAACACCCGCGTCCTTCATTCAACAACCCTGCAAAAAAACAATAAATCTTAAATTAAAAACCCTAACATTCACATTTATCTTAGATAAATAATAAAAATAAAGTACATGAACTTTTACACCCAGGAAATACCAGTCAATGGCTTCCTTTCGCATTACTATTCATTCCTATATATATAGGACACTTCATTAAGACATGTAAATGCATTTATTTATTTTACTATATATATATATATATATATATATATATATATATATATATATATATATATATATATTTCATTTATATTTTATCATTTTTATATTTTATTTTGATTATTATTATTATATATGTAAAAAACATAATAATAATAATAATAATAATATATTTTTTTTTATTTTTTTACTTTTTTATTTTCTTTTTATTTATTTTATATATTTATATATAATAATATATTATATATAAATCTATATAGTTTGTTTTAATTAAAAGCTCCTTTCAAAATTATTGCTTTTATAAATTGAATCAATAAATCCTAAGCAAAACTTCAAATGAACAAGGAGGCCACACTAAATCCAAGACTTTAGAACCAATGCTTCCCTTGCAAGTTAAAACAATAAAACACACCTCTAAGACACAAGCCATAAAATAATTTTGGGTATCAATCCACACACCAACCCATCAACACTCTAGAAGAAGATACAAAACAAACCCAAAGAATTTACCACTTCAAACCTAGGGAATTTATCAAAATCATCCTTCAAAGACAACGAAAATTCCCCAACCATAAAAGTTAAAAGTGGCTCCCCAAGTTTGGGGTACGTTGTGGAGCAGCCACAACAAATGGAAACTTTGCTGGGAAATGCTCTTGAGAATTTGGTAAGAACCCAACCTGAAATGAAAACACACAAGATTAGCGAGACACAATAATTTAGCAACATCTTAAGAAAATGGGGGTAAACAACTTTAGAATGAAAACAACTAATCCATATGCCTTTTCTCAGTGTGTGCAAAAGTGATTCCTTTCTACATTTCTGAAAATCCTCCAGATTCCATCATCCCTTTCTATATTAGGCTATGAAGTACATCTCATGAAGTGAAGACTTTTACAGACAAAGCCCCACTGCTAGTCAGGTGTCTATAGCCCCAGTGAGGTTTATCTAACTCACCTATGTGTTCACTTAATGCTTTGCAAAGCCCATCTATCCTAGGTGTGTCTAGACTTCCAATACTCACTCTCTCTTTTTTTCTCTTTTATTTTTTTCTCTAAGTATCAAACTTTGCCTATCCAGGGCCCCACAACCAGTCAGGCGTCTATAGCCCCAGTGGATTTTTCTTGAACTATATGATAGATTTCAAGAAATATGTTGCATATCTTGTACCTATAAAACTCTTGCAAAGCCTCAAGTCTCACTAGGTTAGAAATCCAAAGTAGAGCATTTTAGATTTTTGCCTAGGGTTGCATAATCAAGACAAATTCATCCTTCTTAATTCCAAAAATGTTATTTAATGTGTGTGTGAGTCCCATGTGGATATTTTGTTAACTTTTCATCGTTCCACTTTCCACCATTTTGGTCTCCAAAATTCGAGCATGATCACCAAATGACTCATCCCCCTTTTCTCGGGTTCACTAAAGTTTCAGATTAGGTGCTCAAACCTACTAAGCAAAGAAACATAACAATAACAAGGTCAAATTACTAATCTGATTTGATTGAGCTCTTCTAAGCTCTTTCTTTCTTCTTTTTTTATTTATTTTTATTTTTTATTTTAAATAACACTGACTTTCAGCTCATGTACTCTGAAGAACACAAACTTATACTGAGAGGGGGGTGAACAGTATAAGAAAATTTTTTACTTTTCTTTCCAAATCAATATTATGCAGTGTATAGATAGTAGTATCAATAGCAGTAATCAAAGCAATGCACAAAACACCATACAAAATAGAGACTACAATTTAACGTCGTTCACCCAAATATGGCTACTTCCATAGAGAAAATATTTCACTAAATTTTCTCAATCAATCTCTTGGAAATCCTTCCCAATTACAATGTTTATGGATCTCTATCCAAAGGAGATGTTGATCCCTAAAATCTAGTTTGTGGATCTCTATCCACAGGAGAACTCCTTCTCCTCTACTCTGGTTGGTGATCCTCTAGAAGACTACTGCCTCCACTGCACTGGCTTGTGGATCTCTCTCCACTGAAGACTCTTATCCCCAATTAGAAGACCTATCCTCACTACCCTGGTTGATGGATCTCTATCCACTAGAGACTACTGTCCTCTCTACTATGTCACATCCAAAGCTCTATCTCAATTCTATACTAAACATAGTCTAGTTATTCTAGCACAACTATGCTCAACTCTTGTACTAAACACAGTGTAGTCGGTCTAGCACAAGTTTTCCCAAAAATCTCACTCAAATTTTCACTAAACACAGTTCATTCGGTCTAGCACAAATCTTCTCAACTCTTGTACTAAACATAGTCCATTCGGTCTATCACAAGTCCACTCAAATATGCACTAAACATAGTCCAATCAGTATAGCACAAATCTACTCAATAGGTCCACTCAGAACCTACTCAAATATTCTCAAAAGGTCCACTCAGAACCTGCTCAAATCTGCTCAATAGGTCCACTCAAAACTTGCTCAAATATTCTCAATAGGTCCACTTTGAACCTACTCAAATCTGCTCAATAGGTCCACTCAGAACCTCATCAAATCTGCTTAACAATCTCACATAGAACTTGTCCAAATATTCTCAATAAGTCCTCTCTAGGACTTAACCAAAATTATATTATAAGCTTCCATAAAATCTCACACAAAATCATTCCACAAGTCTTCTCAAAGACTTACCTCAAATATGCTTAACAAGTCCACACAGAACTTGTCCAATCTCATAGAAACATAAAGAGAATTGTTAGAGACTCAATATGTTCTACACTCAAAGCTCAATCACTTTCTCAACTCAAATCAATATCATAGAAGCATAAAGAGAATTTTTAGAGACTCAATATGTTCTATACTCAAAACTCAATCACTTTCTCAACTCAATATCATAGAAGCATAAAGAGAATTGTTAGAGACTCAATATGTTCTATTATCACAACTCAAATCAGAATATAGAATAGTTTTTTGTATGGAAATTGAACAATCACTTCATACATCAACTTGACTAGGCTCAATAAACTTACTCAACCAATCACTCAAGAAACAACTCTTGCTCACAAAACCTAGTCCAAGCATGTATCATCCAAATCAAAATGTTTCCAACAATGCTCAACAACAAATCTCAATAGGTCCATTTAGAACCTACTCAAATTTTCTCAATAGGTCCACTCATAACCTTCTCAAATTTTCTCAACAGGTCCACTAAGAACCTGCTCAAATATTCTCAAAAATATCACACAAAACTTGTCCAAATATTCTCAATAAGTCCTCTATAGGACTTAACCAAATCTGTATTGTAAGCTTCCACAAAATCTCACACAAAATCAATCCACAAGTCTT
This sequence comes from Wollemia nobilis, assembly GCA_028583015.1. NCBI lineage: Eukaryota > Viridiplantae > Streptophyta > Pinopsida > Araucariales > Araucariaceae > Wollemia > Wollemia nobilis. The sequence goes on along the minus strand of JAQPPZ010002907.1, from coordinate 10,795,878 downwards.
CTCAAATACTTGCCTCAAATATGCTTAACAAGTCCACACAGAACTTGTCCAATCTCATAGAAACATAAAGAGAATTGTTAGAGACTCAATATGTTATACACTCAAATCTCAACCACTTTCTCAAATCAAAGCAATCTCATAGAATCATAAAGAGAATTTTTAGAGACTCAATATGTTCTATACTCAAAACTCAATCACTTTCTCAACTCAATCTCATAGAAGCATAAAGAGAATTATTAGAGACTCAATATGTTCTATTCTCACAACTCAAATCAAAATATAGAATAGTTTGTTTTATGGAACTTGAAAAATCACTTCATACATCCACTTGACTAGGCTCAATCAACTTACTCAACCAATCACTCAAGAAACAACTCTTGCTCACAAACCCTAGTCCAAGCATGTATCATCCAACTCAAAATATTTCCAACAATGCTCAACAACAAATCTCACATAACAATGATACTCGTGATCTTTTCAAATACTAGTTCAAGTTCTTTGCATAACAACTCACTTCAACAACCATGCTTATAAAATATTCTTCACATAACAATGATACTCATGATCTTTTCAAACCCTAACTCAAGTTTTTCACACAACCAATGGCTTCAACAACAATTCTTATAAAATAAGGTTTTAATCACAACTCTTAATTTCATAAAACCTTGAAGCATTAACTCAAAACTTTCAAAAAGTAAACCTTAATAAAATCCTTTTCACTCCAAACTTTATTTTATAATAAGCCATTCAATCAATTCAACCAAAGAAGAATTTGCCCATACCTTTTTGCTTAACAAGTAGTTGATATCACAAATCTACCACACTCACAATTACTTCTTTGCCAATCTCAATAAGGGTTAGCAGATAATTTTCTCAACAAAACATAACACAAAAACAATATCAAATTTACACCTTATCACTCCAACTTGATTAATAATCAACACCCTCACAATAATAACAAAAACCCTTAATTCAAAATAACACAATACCCACAAAGTCTTAATCCTCCAATATACTACTATAGCAATTTAAGACTTTATTAAAAGTTAAGAACATAAATCTCCTTATAAATCCTAATGATAATTCTCAACTACCACAACTTTACTACAAAGCAACCTTTCCAAACACAAACCACTAAACAACCTTATACCTCCAACTTAGGCATTTAATTAAAATTAAAATTAAAAAATATTACCTTGTCTTCAAAGGGAATCGAACCCTAAACATTGCCCCTAATGTGTGCCTTAGCCGCGGCCAAAGTTGCCACACAAGCCAAGTGCTCATATAATATTAATGAAGCACCACATAATTCTTAATCTCCTCACACCTTCCACTTTGGGTAAAGGAAAGTGCATCGTAGGCGCCTTAACCAACACAACTCATGATGCACCTATCAAAATTCGAACGCAAACCCTCTTGCAAGCCAACACTTTTGCACTTACCAAAATACCACTAGGCCACTATGTCCTATGCAACTTCAAGGATTAAAGCTTCCTCCCTTAAACGCTTCTCTATCATGACTTTCAAAAAAACTCATGAGCTCTTTTCTTCGCATGCAATATTTTTAATTTTCGAGCAAGGATAATTAATTGAACTTTGGGCATTGTATTTATATGCTTTCTCCATTGTTTTAAAAATGTCGGTGCTCTCCATGTTGTATTCCATGATGTCGAAGGAGATTATAAAGGCTTAGAATACCTTTTGTCTTAAACCCAACCTTTGGGTTTATAAAATATATTTAGACTTTATAAAACCCACTTTTGCATTATAAAATATTACAATAAGAATTACAAATATTTTATTTGGGTTTTCACCATATCACCTCTAATATTATAATAACCATTATTATAATATTATACCTTTGATAAAATATATCCTTCTCATTGTATTCCATGTCGTAAATAATATTTATTTATAAAATTTAAATTCTCACTAAATTTAAATAATTTATAAAAATAAATATTATATCTCCTTTTGAACTCTTAACTTCTGCATTGATTCACTTGATCTTTGGCCTTCTTCCTAGATATCAAATAACCATTTTTATCCCCTTTGTTTCCCACTTAAATCCTTGATTATTAATGATGACCTCATCTGGTGACATCAATGATAACTTTGACTTAGGGACTCAAAATGTCCAATAATCTCCCCCTTTGTCATTGATGGTAACCCATACTCTTCTTACCAAAACCTGACCTTTCTTTTTATTCTACTCCCCCTGGGACATTGCTCCCCCTCGTTCAATGCTCTATCAATTATCAAATGTCTCCTCCTTTGACATCAATGGAAAAGGGTCACCTTTAGGGCTCGGGGCTAAGAATGAGCCTCTTAGCTTAGCCCCTCTCCCACCTCCTTTTGAGGTGGTTAATTATAGGGTGGGAGTATTTCTACTCCCAAAAGGTATTTTTCTTTGACTTTATCCTCTTCCCTTATTTTCTGAGTTTTTTGAATCCTCCGACTATTTCTATCCGTGTCATTATCCTTGTTCCTGTTCCTGTTTTCATCCATGTTCTTGTTCCTGTTCCTGTTCATGTTCCTGTTCTTGTTCATACCTGTTTCTGGAATGTCCATTCTACACCATTTTATTGTTTGACCATCATTATTGCACTTATAACACTTAATGTTATTATTCCTTGGAGGTGCAAATATCTTAGGATTTCTCCTAGTGAAGCTATATCCTCTTCTATCATAAACCCTGCAACTCATTGCCTTGTGACCAAACTGATTACATGAGTAGCAATACCCATGGAAAATCTGTCTATTCCCATATTCTTGTCTTTCATGTGTCCTTCACTATGAATTCATGTGCCCAAACATGTGACATGAAAAACATCTTCCATTGAAGCTTTCTTTTATTGACCTCATTGGCTCCTATTCTTATTGATGTTCCATTTGTATCTTCTTTGTGCATTGTTCCTATAATTTTTTAACCCTTTATTGTTCAACTCATCCTCTGATGTCTCACTCCCTCTTACACTATCTTCTTTTGATGTATCTTCATCTAAATTTTCTTCTTCTTCAAGGCTTGAAGTTGACTCCTCTTCCCATTTCTTTTGAACCTATTTAGAACCAAGACCTACTTTGTTTGTTGCTCCTCTTCGTATCTTGATTATTTTATCCAAACTCTTTGCATTTTTTACATACTTGTATAGCTTATTCTTGGAATATTCTAAATATTCCTTTAGTAGTGCCACTTATTGTGCTAACTTATCACATTCCAAAATATTTTCTTCTAACTTGTCTTTGAACTTCTTTGCTTTAGCCTTTGATTTTTCTAAATCCTCTATGAGCAATCTTCTTTCTTCATCACATTCTTGAAATTGAATTTCAAGTTTAGAGTGTTGCTTCCTTACCTTATTTACCATGTCAAGGGCATAGATAAGTTCTCCCTTGAGATCATAACCATTCTCTGCTAAATAATCTTCTATTTATTTGCCTTTTTCCACATCATCACTTTCTTTTGGCTTGTCTTCCATAGGATCACTCACTTTCTTTCAAGTGCATCTTCATATTCATCATCATTGAAACTATAACCATCCCTTGTGCAATCATTTGCATTATTCGCATAGTATCTACTCTTTTGTATTTGGAAGAAGTTATTTCCTTTTCTGCTTTGTTCATCCTTTTATTTTGATGCCTATATCTTTCTGATTCCCTGTACCTGTGATCCTATTTTTCTTCACCATTGTTGTTCTTTGTTTCTTTACAATCTATTTCAAAATGTTCATACTTTCCATAATTGAAACACTTAACAGATCTTAGATCTATCGGTCTTCTAGAACCTTTATCTCTTCTACCATAATTGGCTTCTTCATCACTAGAAGACTCATTTCTTGATTCTGACTTCTTACCCTTTGTTTTCTTGATTGTTTTTAATGTTGCTTCCTTTTTGGAAGTAGGATCTTTTGTTATTATCTCAAAATATATTAGCATACCAAGAAACTTATCTCTTATCAAAGTATCACCATCCAATGATATTTCTATAGCAAAAACTTGTTCACTAAATATTTTTGTAAGAGATATTAAGATTTTATCACAAACATTTGATTCATTAATATTCATTCCAAGTCCTTGTATATCATTAACAACCTCATCAATTCAAATTAGATAAGCACTGATATTTTCATCATCATTAATTCTCAATGCTTTAAATTATCTTTTGAGATTTCGTATCTTTGTTTTCTTGACACTTTTATCTCCCTCATATATAAATTTCAATTTATCCCACATTTATTTTGTAGTTTTACAATGCATAACCTTCATAGATTCTGATCTACACAAACCTCTCACAAGTGCATTCATTGCTTTTGAATTATAGTGTTGTAGTAGCTTACCTTTCTTATATGAAGGAGGATTTACTACTGGATCATAGCCAAATTCTATTTCATCCCAAATTTCATTGCCAAGTGCCATCAAGTAGAACCTCATCATCATACTCCAATACATGTAGTCACTTCCATTAAATATTGATGTTAAATTAATTGAGGATGCATCCTTAGGATCCATTGTGTTCTTGTTAGCTTTTTATTCAAGTTGTTAAACTCTTTCGAAGGAACCCGCTCTGATACCAATTGAATAACATAAGCTTATACTAAGAGGGGGGTGAACAGTATAAGAGCACTTTTTACTTTTATTTCCAAATAAATATTATGATGTGTATAGATAGTAGTATCAATAGCAATAATCAAAGAAATGTATAAAACACCATACACAATAGAGACACAAATTTAACGTGGTTCACCCAAATATGGCTACTTCCATGGAGAAAATATTTCACTAAATTTTCTCAATCAATATCTTGGGAATCCTTCCTAATTACAATGTTTATGGACCTTTGTCCAAAGGATATGTTGATCCCCTAAATCTTTTTTGTGGATCTCTATCCACAGGAGAACTCCTTCTCCTCTGCTCTGGATGGTGATCCTCTAGAATACTACTACCTCCACTGCACAAGCGTGTGGATCTCTCTCCATTGAAGACTCTTGTACCCACTCAGAAGACCTATACTCACTGCCCTAGCTAATGGATATCTATCCACATAGACTACTATCCTCTCTACTCTATCACCTCCAAAGCTCTATCTCAATTTTATACTAAACATAGTCCATTCGATCTAGCACAGCTCTGCTCAACTCTTGTACTAAACATAGTCCAGTAAGTCTAGCCCAAGTTTTCTCAATAATCTCACTCAAATTTGCACTAAACATAGTTCATTCAGTCTAGCACAAATCTGCTCAACTCTTGTACTAAACACAGTCCAGTTGATCTAGTACAAGTCCACTCAAATCTGCACTAAACATAGTCCAGTCGGTCTAGCACAAATCTTCTCAATAGGTCCACTCAGAACCTAATCAAATCTTCTCAATAGGTCCACTCAAAACCTACTCAAATCTTCTCAATAGGTCCACTCAGAACCTGCTCAAATCTGCTCAATAGATCCACTCAAAACCTACTCAAATCTGCTCAATAGGTCCACTCAAAACCTACTCAAATATGCTCAACAGGTCCACTCAAAACCTACTCAAATCTGCTCAATAGGTCCACTCAGAACCTGCTCAAATCTTCTCAATAGGTCCACTCAAAACCTACTCAAATATGCTCAACAGGTCCACTTAGAACCTGCTCAAATCTGCTCAATAGGTCCACTCAAAACCTGCTCAAATATGCTCAACAAGCTCACACAAAACTTATCCAAATTTTCTCAATAAGTCCTCTCTAGGACTTAACCAAATTTGTATTGTAAGCTTCCACAAAATCTCACACAAAATCAATCCACGAGTCTTCTCAAAGACTTACCTCAAATATGCTTAACAAGTCCATATAGAACTTGTCCAATCTCATAGAAACATAAAGAGAATTGTTAGAGACTCAATATGTTCTACACTCAAAGCTCAATCACTTTCTCAACTCAAATCAATCTCATAGAAGCATAAAGAGAATTTTTAGAGACTCAATATGTTCTATACTCAAAACTCAATCACTTTCTCAACTCAATCTCATAGAAGCATAAAGAGAATTGTTAGAGACTCAATATGTTCTATTCTCACAACTCAAATCAGAATATAGAATAGTTTGTTGTATGGAACTTGAACAATCACTTCATACATCCACTTGACTAGGCTCAATAAACTTACTCAACCATTCACTCAAGAAACAACTCTTGCTCATAAACCCTAGTCCAAGCATGTATCATCTAACTCAAAATATTTCCAACAATGCTCAACAACAAATCTCACATAACAATGATACTCATGATCTTTTCAAACCCTAGTTCAAGTTCTTTGTATAACAACTCACTTCAAAAACCATGCTTATAAAACATTCTTCACATAACAATGATACTCATGATCTTTTCAAACCCTAACTCAAGTTTTTCACACAACCAATGGCTTCAACAAAAATTCTTATAAAATAAGGTTTTAATCACAACTCTTAATTTCAGAAAACCTTGAAGCATTAACTCAACACTTTCGAAAAGGAAACCCTAATCAAATCCTTTTCACTCCAAAATTTATTTTCTACTAATCCATTCAATCAATTAAAACAAAGAATAATTTTCCCATACCTTTTTGCTTGACAAGTAGTTGATCTCACAAATCTGCCACACTCACAATTACTTCTTTGCCAATATCAATAAGGGTTAGAGGATAATTTTCTCAACAAAACATAACACAAAAACAATATCAAATTTACACCTTATCACTCCAACTTGATTAATAATAAACACCCTCATAATAATTACAAAACCCTTAATTCAAAATAATACAATACCCACAAAGTCTTAATACTCCAATATACCACTATAGCAATTTAAGACTTTATTCAGAGTTAAAAACATAAATCTCCTTATAACTCCTAATGATAATTCTCAACTACCACAACTTTATTACAAAGAAACATTTCCAAACACAAACCACTAAACAACCTTATACCTCCAACTTAGGCATTTAATTAAAATTAAAACCAAAAATATTACCTCGTCTTCGAAGGGAATCGAACCCTCAATGTTGCCCCCAATGTGCACCTTAGCCATGGCCAAAGTCGCTGCACGAGGCAAGCACTCATTTGACATTAATGAAGCACCACATGCTTATTAATCTCCTCACACCTTCTACCTTGGGCAAAAGAATGTGCACCATAGGCACCTTAACCAACACAACTCATGATGCACCTACCGAGATTCAAACGCAAACCCTCTTGCAAGCCAGCGCTTTCACGCTTCCCAAAATACCACTAGGCCACATTATCCTATGCAACTTCAAGGATTAAATCTTCCTCCCTTAAATGCTTCTCTGTCACAACTTTCACAAAAACTCACAAGCTCTTTTCTTCACATGCAATCTTTTTAATTTCTGAGCAAGGATAATTAATTGAACTTTGGGCGTTGTATTTATATGCTTCCTCCATTGTTTTGAAGACGTCGACGCTCTCCATGTTATCATCCATGATTTAGGTGAAGATTATAAAGGCTTCAAATTCATTTTGTCTTAAACCCAACCTTTGGGTTTATAAAATATATTTAGACTTTATAAAACCCACTTTTGTATTATAAAATATTATAATAATAATTACAAATATTTTATTTGGGTTTTCACCATATCACCTCTAATATTATAATAACCATTATTATAATATTATACCTTTGATAAAATATCTCCTTCTCACTGTATTCCATGTCGTAAATAATATTTATATATAAAATTTAAATTCTCATTGAATTTAAATAATTTATAAAAATAAATATGATATCTCCTTTTGAACTCTTAACTTCTGCACTGATTCACTTGATCTTTGTCCTTCTTCCTGGATATCAAATAACTATTTTTATTCCCTTTGTTTCCTGCTAAAATCCTTGATTATTAATGATGACATTATCTAGTGACATCAATGACAACTTTGACTTAGGGACTCAAAATGTCCAACATACTCCAACCTACTAAACATAGAAAAACCAACACAAGCCAAAGGACAAAAGTGAGCCACTACAACATCTTACCCCAAAACCAGGGAATAACTCACAACACAAAATGAATAGACCATGATGACAAACGAGAACTGGAAAAAACCCCAAACTTGAAAATAAATGAAACACACAGAAAAATCCAAAACCAAATAAACATCAAAACACCAAACTTATATACACAACACTAGAAATCAATGAATTCTTGGAAGTGAATGAATACAAAACATACAATAAAACTTGATAACATAAAAACATGAATGTATGTACATATAATACAAGACTCTACCCATTTCAAGCCTGTAAATAGTGCTTTAGATATAGCCCATTAATGGGTAAATCCAAATATTTCCCATCCAAGGTTTTTAGTCTAAATCTTTTCTCACCTAAGACTTCAGACACTTGGTACGGACCCAACGACAAACAATCAAACTTTTCATGATCTCCTTTCTTTTCATGCCTTTTATCCCACAATAATACTAGGTCTGAAACTTTAAATTTTTTGATTTTAGATCTCTTATCAAATCATCTTTTCACTACACCTTTATGTTTTCTAAAATGAAGCATAGTCTCATCTCTTTTCTCATCAAGATGCATTAAATGTGTCAATCTAGTTTCAAGTTTATCATTAGTTCCAATATATTCCTTCATGAAATGCAATGTTTGTAATCTTAAATTTGTGGAAAAAATAGGATCTTATCCATAAACTAAGTGATACAGAGATGTTCCTATTGATTCTTTTGTTCTAATTCTATCAGCCCAAAGGGTGAATTTCAACTTGCTATGCCAATCCCTAGGATTTTTTTCAAGTAATTTTTTGATTACACAGCAAATTTTTATTAGAGGATTCTGCTAAACTGTTACCTTGTGGATAATAATTTGAGGAGAATTTCAAGCTTACCATATTATCATATTCCCAAGTTACAAATTCCAAATAATAAAAGGCAGAGTCGTTATCACTTACAATCACTTTGGGCATTCTAAAATGAGTCACAATATTATCTTATAAAAATTTGATAACAACCTTTGAAGTAGCGTGCTTAGTGGGAACAACTTTAGTCCACCTTGTGTAGTAATTTTTGGTAGTAAGGATATATTTATGAGAATCAGATGAGTTAGGATTAATGATCCCAACAAAATCCAATCCCCATTGTGCAAAAGGCCTTGCCTCTACCACAAACTGTAATGGTATTGCAACATTTATTTCTCTATTGGCTGCCACTTGACATATGTGACATGATCTCACATGTGTGTGTGCATATTTGAAAAAATTGAGCCAATATTATACTACCCTAAGGATTTTATGTGACGTTGCATTGGCTGACCCATGTGCCGTTCCACACTTACCATGGAAATCCTTAAGTACTTGGGTCTCTTCTTCTTCAACACAACGAAGGTAAATCCCTTCGTGGTTCCTCCTATACAATACGTTGACCTTAACTATAAAGTTTACAGATTTCAAATGCAAAGCTCTATGTTGGGTAGATTTTAATTGTGATGGGAATTTACCATTCAATAGGAAATACACTATATCAACATACAAATCATCTTTAGCTATGTCTTCTACATTGTAATGTTAGCATGAGATCAACGAATCAATTTATGTAATTGAGTTAACCAAACCTTGTCCACGAACTATTTTCATAGGTTGGATTTCTATATCAAATTCTTTGAGGGTCAAAATCCATTTTCCTCATCTTTCACCTAGTTCATTTTGTAAAAACATAGACTTAACAGCAAGATCAGGGACTACAACAAAGACCTTACTATGAACTATGTAATGTTTGAATTTCTTGATGGTCTTGAAAAATGCATACATTTGTTTATCCAGAATAGAATATCTTAGTTTTGCATCCTTCGAAGGAGCACTCAAAAAAGCTATGGGATTTTCAATGTTACCTTCGCTCTTCTAAGTTCGGACGCTCGCAAAAGAATGATCTGAAGCAAAAGTATAGATATAAAAAGCCTTTGAATAATTTGGGCTGATTAAAACAGGGGCCCTAGATATAGCATCCTTGATGCTTTTGAATGCTTCCCTATTTTCATTTATCCATTTGATCTGAACATCCTTCTTTAACATGTCATTCAAGGGCTTGGCAATCTTGGAAAATCCTGAAATAAATTTCCTTACAAAGTTGATTTTACCGAAGAAGGATCTCAACTCTTTCTTGCTATTGGGTGGAGGAATGACTAGTATAGATGCTATTCTTTCTAGATTAATAGCATTCCCATCCTTCAAAATGACATGGTCCAATAGCTTAACTTCCATTACCCCAAAGATATATTTTTTTGGATTGATGGAGATCCCATTTTCCCTACATCTCTGGATTACTTTCCTCAAATCCCTGACATGATTTTCTCTTTTCTTAGAAAACATAGGGATGTCATCTACATAATGATGATACATTTACCAATAAGCCCTTTGAACACAAAATCCATGGCTCGTTGGAAGGTGGCACCCACATTCAATAATTCAAACGACATTCTTCTACATGCTAATGTACCCCATTTCATTGTGAAGGTTGTCTTCATTCTATCATTTGGATGAATACAAATTTAATTATATCGTGAATAACCATCTAGGAATGACATCATATTTGACCCATTAACCTTTTGAAGAATATTTTTTTTTTTTGTAGATAATATACTATAGCATTAATACCGGGTTTTATAGGTTGATCCAAAAACTTTTACAAAAATCAGCCCAGGGTTGTTGATGAACATGTCCTTACTAAGGATCCTATATATGTAAAATCTACATGCCGCCAAAGCCATTACATCCGATAAGGCACATAGCCTGTTATAAAAAGAAACTTCCTATACAACATTTTGGGTATACCTCGAGAAAAAACACCTGCATCGTAATTACAAAAAAAGAAACATACACATATCCCTTCCTTGAAATAGTGGAGAAACAAAAAGCTGCAGACACACATAGTAGAGTACTAAAAAAAACTCCCAAAAGCTATGTATTGGCGATTACTCTTAATAATTATTTTTTAATTGCTTTCTTTCGTATATGAAATGCTTTGGGACCACATCCCTTCTTGGCCAATCAGCCTTGGATAAGTGAACCTGTTGGCTAGATTTATGGTGATGGCTATCTGGTGGTCCACATGGCTTTGGTTCGAAGTCTTATATTGTTGTTTCTTTCCTTCCATGTTATTATCAATCAACCTCAAATTACTAAGATGACTAGGAGCCATTTTATCTAACATGTGACTGTCCCCATTAGTCTTTGTGGTATTTCCAAGTAGCATCCACCAAGACTGACAACTCGGATAATTTTTATTGTGATTCCATTTCAAAAAAGAGACGGGAATACTCATAGCCTTTGAACTTACAATGCCTTCCTTGTTGGTAAATTTGACTATCATTCTTGGCATTCTTGTTGAATAAGCTCCTCTAATTTTCTCGGGACACTGTGTTCCCATTTTAAAAGTCTATCACCATCGACACCCAAATTGGCTAGCTTATCAATAACTTTGTTAGCTTCCCTAAAGACATGTTGGGCTTTTCTGTCCTGTATTCCCTGGAAAAGGATCCTAGCCTCTTCAACAATTGTTTTAATCCTCCAATGAGGTGTTTTCCAATTATTTAAGAGATTTATAACATGCATAGAGTCTCCTTCTATGATCAAATTGCCTTCTAAGTCTTGAGTCATTTGAAGGCCTCTCCACATAGCTCTAGCTTCAGCTTTGTTGTTCGTCCTTGTTCCCAAATATTCAAAAAACACAAGCATCATATTCCCATTATGATCTCACACAATACCACCAGTGCCTGCTCTACCAGGATTTTCCTTAGCTACTCCATAAAAATTAAGCTTAAACCAACCCATATGAGGTAGGGACCACTTAACATTGGCTCTGAGATTGACTACCCTAGGCATAGACTCATCTAACAAGGTTAAGATTAAATATTGAGCAATTGTGGTCTCCTACAGATGAGGTTTATGACTATCAAAAGGGATAAGGTTCACATTCTCATTGGTAAAGGATAGGATCCTGGCAATGATATTTTGATGATCATGGATAGACTCATTAAAGACTCTATGGTTCCTTTCTAACCACACCTGCCAAATATAGTGATTGAGATAAATTTTTCACATGTATCTAAGTCATTGTCTTGAAAAGGGGTAAGGCCACTAGATGAACATATCAAGTATGATGGTTGGTTTAACCCAAGAAATATTGAAGGCCTAAAAAACCCCACTTAGGATAGTTAAGGAAAAAGGGCACTCAAGGAAAATGTGATAAATGGTCTCCTAATTAGCCCTGCATAGATAAAAGCGATTAGTGATACAAATACCTTTATGCATCATATTATCAATGGTTATAATTCTTCCTTGGATAACCAACCATGAAAATATTGTAATTTTTGGAATTAAATTTTTTATCCAAACTAAGTCCTTTTGGAGGACAAAATCCTTGTCATCAAGCAAAAGCTTGTAAGCTGATTTAACAGTGAACTGCCCATTTTTTGTAGGAGCCCAAGTCACTTGATATTCCTTGGGTCTCATGGGGATAAACTATTGCTCGAGAATGTTACAAAGATCATTTGATTCCACTTGAAATCCCTGAATCCTTATTTGTTTCCACTTCATTATACCTCTATCCTCAACCATATAATCGGAGACTTTTTTGCCAATGAGTTCTTTCATGATATCTCTAATTTGGGCTAAGTTAGGATATTGCGTTAGTGGTTCATCCTTATACCACCTGTCATTCTAGTAATTTATCCTCTCACCATTGCCTAAAACCCATATTAAACCTTTTTTTATGATTTCCTTACAATTTAGAATTGCTTTCCAATAATTAGAACCTTTGATCGAAACTAAGTCACTTAGAAATTCCATATTTTGAAGATACTTTCATTTGATGATAGTTATCCATTCATTTTCTTCACCAAAAATGAGGCACCACGCTTGCTTAGCTAGTAAAGCTAAATTCATATGAGCAATTCTCCTCAAACCTAAGACCCCATTTTCCCTGGGTCTACACACTTTGGTCCATCCTACAATGTGTATCCTTTTTTTCTCCTCTGATCCAGTCCATAAAAATTCATTTTGGAGTTTCTCAATTTTTTGGAAAACCTTCACAGGGTCTTTGAAAACGGAGATGAAATATACTGGAATGTTCAGAAGAGAGTCCTTAGTGAGGGTCAGCTTTCCTGCTTAAGATAGAAGATGACCTTTCCATCCAACAATTTTTTTTGAATTCTTTCAATAACCCTATCCCACATTGACTCTCTCGGAGAACCAATGAAAATAGGGAGACCAAGATACGAAGTGGGGAGGTTTGCTATATCACACCCTAAAATTTTTGCAATATTTCCTTGCCTCTGAATGAGGGTGTTCAAGAAATATTTTACTAAAATTAACTTTCTGACCAGAAACATCCTCATAGAGTTGCAGCATGTATTTAAACCTTTTGAAGAATCTCATCGATAGTAGGCAATGGGTAATTATCCTTTTGGCAAGCCTTGTTCAAATTCCTGAAGTCTATACATAGCCTTATCTCTCCGCTCTTCTTTCTTACTAGGACAAGGTTGGCAACCCATGTGGAATGCCTCATAGGAAATATTATTTTTTCTTCTAGAAATCTCTTCACCTCTTTCTCTATTAAGGGCTCTAATAATGGGTTGATAGGTCTTTGTCTCTGTCCAAAAGGCTTGAAGTCCGGTTTCAATGGAATTGTATGCATTATCACACTTTGATCATAGGTTTTCAAATCCTTATAAATCCATGTTATGCAATCCACATATTCCCTTAATTATTGAACAATAGACTCATTTTCTTGTCTTGTACATGCCTTAGCAATGAGAACATATCATGGATTTTCTACACTCCCTGAGTTGATTAGATCACATGCTTCTTTAGGAGGTGGTACCTTTTTGTCTCTTTTTGCTTGATATCCTATATAGACTATTTTTTCTAGTGAAACCAAATCATTTGGAATTTTTTTCACAATTTGGACTATTTTACTTTCCAAATATGCTTCTTCTTGCCCTCTCGTATCTTCATCTATCACCTAATTTTCAAAAATACCAGAATTAGTGATGAAGTTGAAAACATGTATGTCACTATTGAATACTTGGAAATTGGTAACATTGTCGAGTATCGAGGGACAAGGCACTAATTTGATTGAAGATTTCTTCCATTTTTATGGTCCACAGGTTTGAGCACACTTGCAGCTATGGCTAAATAATCTGCCATGTGATTGTTTTTCCTAGAGATAAGGGATATATTAAATGCATCAAACTCATATACCAAATCCTTAACTCTATTTTTGTAAAGGCTTAGTATTTTATCCTGATATGCATATTGCCCTTTAACTTGTTTTGACCACTAACTCTGAGTCTTCCAATACTTTAAGATATTTTACTTTCTTCCTTAGGGCTAACTGAAGTCCAAAAATAAGTGCTTCATATTCTACCAAATTATTGGTGGCTGGAAACTGTAGTCTATAAGCAGCTAGCATTGGCTTGCTATTGGGGCATGTAATTTTGATACCAAATCCAACACCTTGCTTTGACCTAGATCCATAAAATATTAGAGTCCAAACCAAACTATCCTCTTCCAAAGTGTTATAATAAATACTTTCTTTTTGAGGTTCTTCAGTAACTTCTTCTATGTCCAAGTTGTAGACCCCTAACTCAGTTTTAGAAAATTGGATTTCATTGGGCCTATTGTACTTTGTTATCATCTCTTTGAGTGTTGGATCACTCTTATTTGATTTTCTACTCCTCTCCAAGGTAACCACATGTGGGAAGAATCTGTAATGATATACCCATTCAGTTTCTTACTCCAATCTCTTCCCAATACCATGTTGTATTTGGTGGGGATATTAAGTACCAATATGTTCACATGATGTTGAACTCTAGGTTCTGAATTAATCTGGACCAGGACATCATTTAAAATTCCAACCACATACACCACATATATATCCAATTGTACCACTTTACTCTTAGAGGGGGTAAGTGTGAATCCTAGCTTTTGGCAATTCTCAAGGGGCATAATGTTACTCGAGGCACCCAAATCTATCAAACAATTGTGTAAGTTTTTACCTGCAATTCTAATGGTTATGAGAAAAGAATGCACTTCTCATTTTTCCTTTCTCAAAACTAATTGGAGCTCGACACCTTAATGAATTTTACTGAGTGGATTCAACCCTTTCAGTAAAGGTTTCCCTTGACCCAAAAGTTTAGCAACTTCATACATCGAGATATTAGCCTTAGTCCTTTTCATATCCTTTTCTAAGTCATAAGTGGATTTTTTAGAATTCAAAATCTTTTGTATCAGTTTGGATACTTCAGCAATCTGAGGAGGAGGTGGATTAACATCACCTTTTGCATTAGGAGGAAGTAAGGGGTTGTTTGGAGGAGTAGAGGAAGTTTTGGGATCCTTAGAACTCCTTGTGTAATACCCATGATTTCCTTTCCCAAAATGTTTAATGGCTTGGACTTCCAAAGTTTCATCATCTTCTTCTCCCAAGACCTCTATGTCATCCTCCCTTTCCTCATTCTCTTGGTAGTGAACAACTTCAGTCACCAAAGCATCCTGTTTCGCTTGGCAATAATGGGGTAATTCCTCATCATAAGGCTCTAACTCACCATAATATTCCAAAGCATCTACTTGATTGGCTATAGTATTAGGTGCACATCCATTATTAGGGTGAGTGTTGTACAATCCTTTTTCTCTATGGTTAAAATGCCCAACTGAAATGGAGTAATTTCTATTGGCAGTATGCGTATCAATGTGTATTTCAAATGTTGGCAGGAGTTTTGGTTAGTGTGCCAACTTTTAAGGATACCAACTACCTCAAGTTGCCATTAATAATTTTAGAAAATGAAAAGCTACTATCATGGTACTTGGGCCAATAAGGTAACATCATCTTTGAATCTAATTGTCAAGTATGGTTTTATTTTAAGAGTGGTGTTTTTTATGTTCCTGAGACACCTACTTTTATCATCAACTTTTGACTATTCCAATGTGGCACATAACTATACAAAATGTCAGGTCTGATGTGGTGTTCTACCACCCAAGATGTCAGGTCTGACATGGTACTATGAATATTTAGAACATAGGCACTCTTGTGCCCAAAAGTCACAAAATCGTGACAATTTGCCTTGGAGAGGCATTCTTGTGCCCAAAAGTCACATCATCACGACAAATAAAATGGAGAAACTTACAAAAAGTAACATATTTACAAGGTCATTTACATACATAGAAAACAAAATATATACAAGGATAGGTAAGAGCTCATTACTTGTAATATAGCTTTAGGTGAAAGCCATTAACGGTAATGGGTAAGATTTGATCTTGTTCTTATTTGAGCTAGAAGGAATCGTGCTACTTTTCTTCAATAATTTTGAAAAGGCCATCCTAGAATGTATTAAACTTGTCATGATTTCCTGGTTTTGACCTCTTTTCATTCCATTTCAGGACCATATATCCTACTTTGTGTTAGGAGGGAAAACTGAAGGGGATTGATTATTGATAAAAATAGGTTACAATATATAGGCATAAGCCTATATGATGAACATGACACTTGTCAATGAAACTGACAAGTGTCAAACTGAAGGCATAGTGCACTTTAACTCTAACATTCCCCCTTAAAGTGCACTATCCTAACTAAAGAAAAAAACAAAGCAAGTCAACATTAGGTAACATTCCCCCTTCATGTTGACTTGTGGAAAACAACCTATCATCCTTCTTATTGCTGATTTGGTCTAGGCTCGTGCTCTTTGCGCTTGGCTCTCCAACTATGAATAATGCTAGATCCACTGTGTATACATCTTGGTCTGTTGCCTTAGGGTTAGCCACTTCCACGGGTCTATTGCCACTGGGTCAGCCGTCTAAGTGCCTCAGGGTCATCATGGGTGCCTCAGGGTCAGCCACTTCTGGGTCTGTTGCCTCTATAGGTCATCCTCAGAGGATGTTGCCTCTCGTAGGTCACTGACTAGATTCACCATGAGTATGAAATCCCTCCTCATGGTGAAATCAATCTAGAAGGTGTCGGTCTCTGTCGAAAATGCACCTAATGAAAGGAAAAATGAGCCATATAAGAGTGTCGGTATCTGTCGAAAATGCACTCAATACAATAAAATGAGCCATAGATCCAAATAGGAGAGAAGAAGAAAAGAAGGGAATCTTCTGAAGTGTCTTCATCTGTAGTCTTCAGAAGTAGATCTGAAAAAACCTCGGATAGAGTCTAGGGTTTCTATGTCTGTAGTCCCTAGAATAAGTGTCCTTATGGTAGTCACCTCATCTTACCGAAATGCATGGGTAACCATCCACTGCATCCGCCAAGTAGAAAGGGGAAACTACTAGATACTAGGTTCACTTATAAGAGCCTTGGGAGTGTTGGGTACAACCGAAAGTGCACTCCAAGGTAGAAAAACTTTGAGGCTAAAAAAACTCAATTGAAACAGCCTCAAAGTTACAATATGACACCACCATTGTGTTCGTCACGGAAAAACGTTTCCAACGACTATAAATACCCCTATATTCCACTATCAAAGGGGCCTTCATCATGTGAAAAAATCAACATGCCTATCTACGGCAACAAAATAAACCTCAGGAATATCATATTCCTGGCATCGCACTGCGGCGGAAAAAAAGACAGACTCAATTTTCCCACGCAGGGGAATTACATGGGCCAGCTAGGCCTTTTACTTCCACTTAAAAATTGTCCAATAAAACGGTCCTCTTACATTTAAAATGTATAATAGTGGTCAAACAACTATTAATCTTACATTTAAAAATGCATAATAGTGGTCCAAGAACTATTAATCACAACTGTTTAGAAAAAACTTTCCCTTTCGAGGAGGGAATCTTGGTGGGACCCTCCATTGTAATAAAATAATAATAGCGCTTCTACTTAAAATATTTGGATGCATTCTCCATACTCTGCGATGGATTTTGTCACCGGTGACTCCTCATACGGGTCGTCGACGTTGGCTTCCTCCTAGTCTCTGCCTCCGACGACTGCACACTGCTCCTCTGGCTCCCACGATGCCACAGCCCGACGTTGACAGCCAAAATGTAGGCCATGGTGAGGAACGTGGCAGTGCCCGCCAGGACCTCACGGGTGAAGCACGAGCCACGGGCATCCAGCTTGAAGTATTTGTCAATAATGCTCTTTGCGACGCGTGCGTTCAGCCGGTGCACCCATGAATCCCACTGCACCCCCATATTTGCCACAGAAGTCTCATTCCCTCTGCCAGAAAGTAATGAAAAATAGCAAACTACCGCTTCTGCCGAACAAAAAATCTTCCAAATTTTAGAAATTCGTGGCTCTGCTTTCGATTCTCCGCACCTCAAATCTCCCGTCAAGTAACATAAATATATTATTTTTTGTCGACGACCTCCTATCTGAGGCTAGCACTACGGTGCCACTATCGCCATAAAATCTGCACGCGCCCCTCCATCTCTTGATGGACTGGACTTTATTAGAAAGTCCGTCGTCGCCTTCGATTGTCGGGAAGCCCCCTCGGCTTTAGAGGGATTTAATTATTCATAAAAATGTGTTACATAAATAGGCACAAGGCCTATATGATGAACATGACACTTGTCAATGAAACTGACAAGTGTCAAACTAAAGGCATAGTGCACTTTAACTCTAACATTCCCCCTTAAAGTGCACTATCCTAACTAAAGAAAAAAACAAAGCAAGTCAACATTAGGTAACATTCCCCCTTAATGTTGACTTCTCTAAAAAGTAACCTATCATCCTCTTTTTCAGTTTGACACTTGTCAGTTTCATTGACAAGTGTCATGTTCATCATATAGGCCTTATGCCTATTTATATAACACATTTTTATGAATAATTAAATCCCTCCAGTTTTCCCTCCTAACATTTGGTATCAGAGCAGGCTTTCCCTGCCCTGTGAAACCCTTGAGGGGGGATTTCCCTCATGGTGAATCTAGTCAGTGACCTACGAGAGGCAACATCCTTTGAGGATGACCTGCAGAGGCAATAGACCTAGAAGTGGCTGACCCTAAGGCACCCATGATGACCTCGAGGCACTTAGACGGCTGACCCAGTGGCAACAGACCCGTGGAAGTGGCTGACCCTAAGGCAACAGACCAAGATGTATACACAGTGGATCTAGAATTATTCATAGTTGGAGATACAAGCGCAAATAGCACGAGCCTAGACCAAATCAGCAATAAGAAGGATGATAGGTTATTTTCCACAAGTCAACATTAAGGGGGAATGTTACCTAATGTTGACTTGCTTTGTTTTTTTCTTTAGTTAGGATAGTGCACTTTAAGGGGGAATGTTAGAGTTAAAGTGCACTATAAATGAGGGGGAGGGAGGATTTCCTCATGGAAATCCTCCCTCAAGGGTTTCACAGGGCATGGAAAGCCTGCTCTGATACCAAATGTTAGGAGGGAAAACTGGAGGGATTTAATTATTCATAAAAATGTGTTACATAAATAGGCACAAGGCCTATATGATGAACATGACACTTGTCAATGAAACTGACAAGTGTCAAACTGAAGGCATAGTGCACTTTAACTCTAACACTTTGAAGTTTCTTAGAGTCATTTTCTTGTCAAACCATCCCTTCATTGCAACTGCATGTTTTTGATAGTGATCATAGGCTTGTTCTTTATGTTCTTCCCACTATAGAAGCTAGATCAACCTATTTTCCATTGATTCCACTTCCTCTATACCTGCTAGATCTAACAATTTTAGGGCTGGTATTTCTATGTGTATTGGGGGTACATCTTTTCCATAGACCAGAGAATAAGGGGATGTGTTGATAGATTTTTTTATTGTGATCCTATCAGCCCAAATTGCCTAATTTATCAAGGTATGCCAACTCCTTTTATTATATTTGAGTGTTCTTTTCAAAATCTTGAGTATATTATTATTTGTGGACTCAGCTAGTTCGTTACCCTAAGGATAATAGTTTGAAGACGTCTTTAGGTATATCTCATATTTGCTAGTGAATTCAACCATCTTGGCTCCTACAAAGTGAGAGCCATTATCTATGACCAGGTAATCTGGGATGCCAAACCTTGTAATCAAGCTTTCTACAAATTCTATTACCACTTCTTGGTCATTTATTTTCATGGGTATTGCTTCAGACCATTTCGTGACATAATTAGTAGTTGTGAGAATGTATTTATGACCTGTTGATAAATTTGGTTCTATGATGCCTATGAAATCCAAGCCCCATTGTTGGAATGGTTCTTCAACCTGAATGTTTTTTAGAGGTAATGGCACATTTCTGTTCCTTCCTATATATCTTTGACATTCTTCATAGTTTCTTGTGATTTTGAAAGTATCTACAAAAATCGTTGGCCAGTAGCACCTAGTACTGATGATTTTTAGTGTGGTAGTCCTCCCAGAGTAATGTCCTCCTGATAAACCTCCATGAAATTCTTTTAAAATGTTTTGCTTTTGTTCTTCTGACACACATCAAAGCAATAATCCATATAGGTTTTTCCTATATAACCCTTTAGGTAATAAAGTGTACTTCAGAGCTTGAATCCTGTATCTTCTTCTTTGAGAAGCATTCAAGTTGGTTAGACATATTCCATTCTAAAAATACCTGATTAATTCATCCACCCAATCAAGTTTTTTTGAAGATTGTGAAAGCACGAGATTCCGAAAACAAAAAGGATAAACTAAAAATGCAATGTAAATGAAACTAAAATAATGCTTAAATCCTATGTTATTGAAAAATGCGTAAAAAGAAAGAACATGAACACAAGATATTAAAGCAATATAAAAATCGGCCCTTTTATTGATATGCTTTTCAAATTTGTGTTACAATGCGTCTCCTTCCTTTTTAGGGGATAGGAGCGTTAAATGTTGGTCTTTTACAACTTGTTTCAGAATTCCTTCTTCCGCGTGCCCACATATAAGATGGGCGAACCAAAACGTTGTCGCCGCTTGCGTTGGTAAAGGTCGATTCCTCGCTGCTCCTCCAATGCTGCAAATCTACGTTCAAAGAAACAAACAAAGAATCAGTAGCACCTGTGTATGAAAAATAAAAGATGAATCTAACGATGGTTAAAATGAATCTAAATGAACTGAAAACTTAACAAAAGCATAAACATGAAACTAGCTAAATACTATAAAAGAAATAAAGCGGGGGGTGCCCGAAGGCAAACCACCCACGGGTGAAACTTTGCTTCGACACCAATCCGCTTAGGATGGGTCCGAAACCTGATGTGATGTGTTGTCGACAAATTGGTAGGATATTGTGGTCAGAAAAATCGGTGTTGGTCCTTGATTCGTGCCTTCAAAAGTCACCCAATAACCTCTCTTTCGATTAAGAGATTATGGATGTTGAAAACACAAATCGCAAGTAAGTGAATTAGCAGCACTTCGTCGCTCAAAATGCTCCTTCTCTGTATATCTTTTGGGTGAGGAAACTCACCATTTTATAGACCCAAGGGGTCTCTTTGAATTAACATGCAAAAGTGTTTCTTTGCATGAATGCTTTTTGTGTGAAGAGAAGACTTCTTCTTGATCAAGGGCTTCTTAACCGCCTCTGTGCATGTCTTTGTATGTTTTAGAAAAGCTCACTTGCACTCCCATGCAATGAAGGGATAGCTAAGTGGCAAATCTGAGTTGTCCTAAAAAGCTCACTCTCATTCCCATGCAGTGAAGGGAGAGTCAATTGGCAGATATGAGTTGTCAAAAGAACTCACTCGCACTCCTATGCCATGCAGGAAAAGCTAAGTGGCAGTTTTGAGTTGTCATGCGCCGAGATCTGACTTTTTGTCGGTCAAACCTGGCGTTCGTCCCACCCCGAAGCGAGCGCTAATAATCGTCTCTGGGTGAGACGAGTATAAATCCACACTCGTCCCTGGGTAGGACGAGTACAAATCCGCACTCGTCCCTGGGTGGGACGAATAAGCAATAAAGTGTCTAAAAGGTGCCAAATTGATCCCTGACTTGCAAAACTGTTGTGTGAGTGGTTAGAACCATTTTTTAACCTCTGGGGGCTGCCCTGGGGGCTGTGTGTGTTAGTGCGATCAGTGCTTGTTGTCACATAATCGGATTGGTGCTATTTTGGTGTCTACAGATGCCCCTTTTTGGGAAGCGCTGCACATGGTGCAGTGCTGAGCAAAAATAGATAACCAAAGCACTAATGATTAGGGTTTCTCAGTAACCTAACCAACTCTTGATGCCCCAAGTATGGAAAGGGCATGCATTCTTGAATCCTTGCTTCTAACGAGCTAAGGAACTTGATTTCAAGTATTAACCTATTTTGGTGAGGTGTGACTTGAGCTTGGACATTGATCAGTCATGAATAGGCAAAGGGCGCAACCTTTTATCCATGGGGGAACCTTGTGTTCATGCTTCGGGAATGCCAAGTGTTTAATCAATTTGTGATTATTGCTTGTTTGCTGCCCCAAGCAGGAGCGTGATTGTCTTTGTCAATGATTCTTTGAATGCATGCTATTGCCGTGATTGGGTGTGTGTTTGTTGATTGGTGACTTAAGTGTGACTACCCCCTCAAGCGACGAATCGATGAAGGAATGACTGCCATGAGAAAAGCGACGAGTCGCTTGACCCAAGATGACTTAAGTGAGGGTGCCTTCAGATGTTAGTCCGTTGAATGCTCGAGCAGTTTCCCGACTGTTTTGACCTATTTTTGGTGGGTGTGAACCCATTTTGGGATGCCATTTGGGGTTAACATTGGCAAAAATCCATCTTCCCGTGGAGCGGTCCGGCTATGGTAGCCTTCTTGGGGAGTAGGATAGCGACAAGGTAGACCCCGACATCAGTTTTCTTATGCCAAGAGGTTAAGTGCAAGAGCACTTTTGTCCAGCAATTTTTAGTGGTTTTGTTGGCATTTGTCATTTTTATAGTTTGGTTGTTTTGTTGTGTTTGTTTTTTTTTTTGTGTTTGTTTTTTTGTTTTGTTGTGGTGTGTTTTTATGTATGTGTTTGATGTATGCAGAGGCGATTATTAATGTGATGTTTCTAATTTGTATGATGTATGCATATGAAATGAATGAGATGAGTTGTTGATGATGTGTCGATGCACCATAGACTGTACAAGATTTGACTGACTTGCGATACTAATGGGATGACTTTGTACCATGTGAAAACTTTGTTTTTGTATTTTGCATATATTTTGATGGTGATGTACGGAATAAAATGTGACAGCTTGTTTTTAAAATGTAGTTAAGCTTTTCCCGAGATTCAGATATTTTAACTAACTAGCCAAGACTGTACATTTATCTCGCAAGACTTTTGAACAAGGTATAAATCCGACTTGAATTTAACCAAGTTATTTCACATCCCTGTGTGTGCAATTGAGTTCGTTTATGTGGTATTCATCAGGATACCGCCAGTGCCAGATGGGCTTTCAACCGAACCTGTACTGAGGATCACCTAATTAGCTCCACTAACTCCTTTATTGTATTTAGTCAGATTTGTCTACGATGCTATCTAGGATACCATAAGCTAGCTCATCCACATGCAAACATTGATCTGCACACAAGTTAATGTGACAGATATATCGTCATGCGGGAGGTTTACCGCCAGTGACCGATAGGCTATCAACCAAACCGGTACTGAGGCTTGCCTCATGACCTGTCGAAATGCTGAGAGTTCCAGGGATTCAAGTTCGACTCCCTTCTTTTCTTCAATTGTATTGGGATACTTGCTCCTTTGTAGTGATAAAATCACTGTTTATTTTTGTGTTATTATGTTTTTTTTTTTTTTTTTTGAGCAAGGGATTTGGATATGGAGTGATGAGAATCACTATTGTTTGTGCCTTTTGATGTGTGCACTGTAGGATGTCAAATTTTAGTGTTTTGACGTTTTGCAAATTTTTGATGTTTTGCAACTTTTGAGAACTTGGGATTCATGGGGAATTGGGTAGGGAGGATGCTTGTCCTTTTGCCAACTCTCAGCATTCCTAGGGTCATTCGCACAGGGGGATGAGCAAGATAGCCGTTTCGCTTATGGTGACCTGGATTACTTTGCAGGTTTCATCTTTCGTTCACACAACTTAGGAATTTTTATATGTGTGTTAATTTGTGTTGGGATGCTACGTAACAAGGTGTGATCCAAGTAAAACTTTCCCGTGTAAAATCTGTTTAACTATGTACAATTTTTGGCTAGAAATTTAAAGACAGCTGAATGACGAAAACCCTATATACATTAGGAGACAACTGACTATGCTAACAATGGCGGTGGTGTTATGCTGGATGTAGGCGTTCATGAAAATGGATTTGATGTGGAAAAGGATGGAATTGCCAAGTAATGACTGTCTATGGTGCTTTTGACTTGTATGACCTAGCAAAGTATGCAATGTATGGATGCAATGCTTAATGCAACCTATATTTTTGTATTTTGATTTTTTATGAGAATGCATGGAATTGAAATGCAATTGTTTTTGTGATTTTTGATTTTTATGAGTATGCATGGAATTGAAATGCAATTGTTTTTGTGATTTTTTATTTTTATGAGTATGCATGGAATTGAAATGCAATTGTTTTTTTTTTTTTTGTGATTTTTGATGATTTTATTGTTTTTGTTTATTTTTGGAATATTTATTTTGACCAAGCAATTATGGTAACGCTTGGAGCTTTTGGTGTTGACCAAAGGGTTTATAGATACCTTTGGGGCATTTAGGGTTGACCAAGCGATTATGAGAATCCTTGGAGCTTTTGGCTTGACCAAAGGGTTTATAGATACCTTTGGAGCTTTTAGGGTTGACCAAGCGATTATGATAATCCTTGGAGCTTTTGGGGTTGACCAAGAGATTGCGATAATCCTTGGAGCTTTTGGTTTGACCAAGCGATTACGATAATCCTTGGAGCTTTTGGAGTTGACCAAGCGATTGTGATAATCCTTGGAGCTTTTGGGATGACCAAGCGATTGCGATAATCCTTGGAGCTTTTGGTTTGACCAAAGGGTTTATGGACACCTTTGGAGCATTTGGTGTAACCCACTGGCTCTTCAGGGAATAGAGGTACCCCCAGCTTGATGATCTGTGTGCATCGGATCTGGCTCTGTAGGAATTGGCACGAATGGATCGACCTTATGCACGGATAGGAGGACAGGGTCTACCTTCGGCACTAATGGTGCTATGATATCTCTGGGTGGAAGTGGCTCATGATCTTCCCAAAGGAGCGGAATCAACATGTGATGCCAGTGGGTCGGGTCTATGCACCACTCATGCCCTAGTCTTATGCCTAGTTGGGCCATTAGTTCGTCATGGGTTACAGGGTGATTGTGCCATCGTGCATGATTGAGATATTCCATCTCAGTTTCATCTTCGTAATCATTGTCGATGATCCAAAGGCCCTCGTTGGCCCCGAAAACTATCTGCGACATGCTAGGCTCTTCTTGTTCGAGCAGATTGACATGGTCCTCATGGGGTTGTTCCGCGCTTTGCGGGGGGACCTGATTTTCCTGCAATGGCACGGGCTCGATGGGAGCCTCCAAAGGGAATAATGTTAGGAGAATTTTGTGATGATCATCCATGGGGACCACCTGTAAATTAGTGTTGTCGAACTCGAACGGGTCCCATGGTGCTATTGCATATGCTGACTCATCTTTGGCGAGAGAGTCAGGCTCATCAAAATCTGGTGATTCTGAGATATGGAAGACCTCGTCATCAGGTAGCTCTACAACCAGGGGTTGATCCTCTTTGAGAGGAGTTTCATGTAAGTTGGGCTTTTGGGGCCCCAAAATCTTGGTCTCTATCGACTCTAAGTGCTCTGGCAGCGCATTGCTTGTATCGGGGGATTTGAGCTCCTCCTCTTTGATTTGTTCCCGTTGCAGGTTGTGGGGAACTTGGGGCCTATGGAGGGGTGGCAGGATAGCACCCCCCATGCCTTGGTATGGCATTTCATCCCGCTCTTCTTCTCGCTCAGGTTCCTTAGAGGCTTCTTGAAGAATTTTTGGGGGTGGCCCATGAACCTGGGTGGGTGCCTGAAGAAGGCGCCCGTCATTGGTCTTAGGATTGGCCTCCCGCTCAAGTCTAGGAGGCATCGAGGGCAATGTTTGATAAGGTCGTAGAGACCTGTCTTGCACCCAGTTGTGTCTCTCATAATGTTCTGTCTTATGCATGTGAGGGGTTGGAGTCTTCACCTGCATAGTGTGTTGTAACAACTCATCCTCCTGGCGCTGAAGGCACTCTTGATTTAAAAGATATTGTTGCTCTAACTATTGTTGTTCTAGCTCAAGTAGTGTGAGTTGCATCCGACGTGCAATATGCTTGGCAGATTCTAAGATAGTTGGTCCTACCGTCTCATGTCTAGAAGGCCTAGATGCCTCTCCTAGATATCTATCCCGGTCATGGTGATCCGAGATCTCTATAGGCCGCCTCCCTCTGTTGGGGGTAGCAGCACTCCCCCGAGGCTTTGTCCTCAGTAGGTGATCCTGATAGCTAGCAGTTGCGGAGGCGTATTGCTCCCTCGATGTATATTGCTCTTGAGGAAGGTAAGGGTTTTCCTCGTGCTCTCTTGCGTAAGTGAAAAAGGAACGAGCGGAGTTGGCTCGCCCCGCCTGAGGAGCCTTGTGCTCTATATTTGTCCTTGTAGTCTTGACAACTAGAGGGGGTGAAGGAGGGATAATGTAATCATGTGGTTCCTCCCGTCGAACCCTATGTTGACCTAGCGCTTCATCGTGCGGTGACCACTCATAGCGAGCATCTAAGGGAGCTCTCCTACGGATGTACCCCTCATGGAAGGGTGTGTGCTGGGTGCTATGCTTGAACAGGAGTGCCCCTAGAAGAGGTGCCCCTATAGTCCCTTTTCGTTAAGGTGTGGAGGGGACTGCCTTGTGTGTTAGGTCACCAAGGTGGTATGACCAAATCCTGGGGACTATAACGGAGGTGACTCGTGCCTCCTCGGACATTCTCCGCAGCATCCGCCCGTGATTGGGCTTGGCTGCGAGTGAACACCATGACAATGTCTCTCTAAAAAACCCAAAAATTTGAAATGAGTCAGATGGGGCCCAAAATTGGTGTGCACATCCCTCTTACAATAGATAAGCCATAAATAAAGTTTCAAGTCCTAACTCTAAATACATTAGGAGATATTAGCCTTCGAACAGCTCAAAAAGCGTAAAAAATTAGGTGAGCAATTTTAAAACCTAATTTTGGGGCACTAGATGATGGAATTTGGCCCCGAAAACTGACTTTTCTAGACAAATACAACTCAAGAGAGTTATATTTGTTTAAAACTCTCCCAACTAACTCCCTGTAAAATTTCAAGTCAATCGGAGCTACGGTTGAGAAGTTATGGCCCCGACAAGATGCACTAAAATTTAGGGAAAAATATAAAATTTCCCATATTTTGTTGGATGCTCCTGCATCACTTATGGGCACCTTCAGGGTGCTTTTGGGTTGACCAAAGGGTTCATGGACACCTTTGGGGCATTTTGGGGTGACCAAGCGATTGCGGGAATCCTTGGAGCTTTTGGAGCGAGTGACAAAATGCGTAGATTTTTATCTTTGTTTATGATTTTTTTGATTTTTGATTTTTTTTGTCTAAAAAGAAAATAGCATACACACACAAGCAATGATTATCTCTTTTAAAGATTAATAGTGTGCCCTAAATCTGGTTTAGTGTGTTTTTGTTGTTTGTTTTTGTGTTTTTTGAAAATTTTTGTGAAACGTTTAAATGCAATTATGAAGGCTCTTATGACTCCCAAAATGGTCGCCCCTTCAATATACCATTGCCGGACCGATATACCAACCTCTCTATATACCCGCCCTTACGTGAGGGAGACTATAGGTACGTGAGAGCAGATGATACGTGGAACATAGGCGGTACGGAAGGGGAATCGCTCTATTTATGACACCTACCATAGAAGACTTATCCTCGCGTGCTAGGAATCACCCCAAGCTACACTCGGTCAGCTTTCGTCAGGATTTACGTCTAGCAACAGTCACGATCGAGGTAATGGATGCAATATCTCAAGCCAAAGTGATAATGGAATCCACCTTTGGTCTTGCTCAAGGGTTGGGGTTTTACGACCAACGCCTTGGTTTAAAATACCACGTGATGTGTGGGGTTCATTTTAATTTGCAAAAATTGAAACAGGCAAACGAAAAAGAAATCTTTCCCTAAGCCATACAAACTAAAAACCAAAAAATAGAAAAACAAAAATTTGACAGAAGCTTTAAAAAAAACCCCTACCTCTTCTCTGCCTAACCGGATGTTTCTGATTTGCTCTAAAAATTGCACAGAATTATACTCGTCCCTGGGTGAGGCGAATATCAGAACAGTAATCGTCCCAGGGTGAGACGAATAGTTTATTCGTCCCGGGGTGAAACGAATACCAATTCTGTAATCGTCACTTGCAGAGACGAATAACAGTCCGATGTTGAAAAATAGGTACCTGTAAAAAAACAAGCAATTTTAGATCAGTAATTTAACCTAAAAAAAAATAGAGGACAGAGGTCCCACCGTGATCGCCATTGAAAGCACGAGATTCCGAAAACAAAAAGGATAAACTAAAAATGCAATGTAAATGAAACTAAAATAACGCTTAAATCCTATGTTATTGAAAAATGCGTAAAAAGAAAGAACATGAACACAAGATATTAAAGCAATATAAAAATCGGCCCTTTTATTGATATGCTTTTCAAATTTGTGTTACAATGCGTCTCCTTCCTTTTTAGGGGATAGGAGCGTTAAATGTTGGTCTTTTACAACTTGTTTCAGAATTCCTTCTTCCGCGTGCCCACATATAAGATGGGCGAACCAAAACGTTGTCGCCGCTTGCGTTGGTAAAGGTCGATTCCTCGCTGCTCCTCCAATGCTGCAAATCTACGTTCAAAGAAACAAACAAAGAATCAGTAGCACCTGTGTATGAAAAATAAAAGATGAATCTAACGATGGTTAAAATGAATCTAAATGAACTGAAAACTTGACAAAAGCATAAACATGAAACTAGCTAAATACTATAAAAGAAATAAAGCGGGGGTGCCCGAAGGCAAACCACCCGCGGGTGAAACTTTGCTTCGACACCAATCCGCTTAGGATGGGTCCAAAACCTGATGTGATGTGTTGTCGACAAATTGGTAGGATATTGTGGTCAAAAAAATCGGTGTTGGTCCTTGATTCGTGCCTTCAAAAGTCACCCAATAACCTCTCTTTCGATTAAGAGATTATGGATGTTGAAAACACAAATCGCAAGTAAGTGAATTAGCAACACTTCGTCGCTCAAAATGCTCCTTCTCTGTATATCTTTTGGGTGAGGAAACTCACCATTTTATAGACCCAAGGGGTCTCTTTGAATTAACATGCAAAAGTGTTTCTTTGCATGAATGCTTTTTGTGTGAAGAGAAGACTTCTTCTTGATCAAGGGCTTCTTAACTGCCTCTGTGCATGTCTTTGTATGTTTTAGAAAAGCTCACTTGCACTCCCATGCAATGAAGGGATAGCTAAGTGGCAAATCTGAGTTGTCCTAAAAAGCTCACTCTCATTCCCATGCAGTGAAGGGAGAGTCAATTGGCAGATATGAGTTGTCAAAAGAACTCACTCGCACTCCTATGCCATGCAAGAAAAGCTAAGTGGCAGTTTTGAGTTGTCATGCGCCGAGGTCTGACTTTTTGTCGGTCAAACCTGGCGTTCGTCCCACCCCGGAGCGAGCGCTGGTAATCGTCTCTGGGTGAGACGAGTATAAATCCGCACTCGTCCCTGGGTAGGACGAGTACAAATTCGCACTCGTCCCTGGGTGGGACGAATAAGAAATAAAGTGTCTAAAAGGTGCCAAATTGATCCCTGACTTGCAAAACTGCTGTGTGAGTGGTTAGAACCACTGTTTAACCTCTGGGGGCTGCCCTGGGGGCTGTGTGTGTTAGTGCGATCAGTGCTTGTTGTCACATAATCGGATTGGTGCTGTTTTGGTGTCTACAGATTGATCTTCCTCTGGTATTAACTCTTAAGATTGGCAAGCTACATAGTTTGTTGATGCTTGTTTTGCAAGTTCCTAGTACAATGCTCTACCTCTGACTAGTTTATTCAGGTGTATTTCTATGTCATATTCTTGTATTTTAGTTACCCAACCAACTCTTGTATCACCGAGCTCCCCCTACATGATGAATCTCTATACATCAGGGTGAATGGTATAGACTATGATTTTACTCTGTGATATGAAGTGTCTAAACTTTTTTAGGGACTTCATGATAGCATAAATATGTTTTTCAATGAAATTATACTTTTCCTAATGTTCTTGCATATTTTTACTTAGAAAAGCAATAGGCCTTTCTTCATTGTCAACTCCTTTCTGAGTGACTATTGTGGCATAGCTTCCCTGTTCACCTAAGGCATACAAGATAAAATCCTTGGAGTAGTTTGGATTTACCAAGATAGGAGCTTGAGCTATTTTCTCCTTAATATGTTGAAATCTTCTTTTCTTGCATCAGTCCATTTAAAAATGGCATTCCTTTTTCAACAATTTAGTCATAGGTTTAACAATTTGCACAAAATCTGCTATGAATTTGCATACAAAATTAATTTGACCAAAAAATGACTGCAAGTCCTTTTTGTTTAAGGGGAGGATAATTTCTAACAAGTATTTCACTCTACTGGGGTCTATGGCTAGACCCGATTTTGAAACTACATGGCCAATTAGAATTCCCTCCTCTACGATGAAAATAGACTTTTTGGGGTTTATGGATATCTCAAACTTTTGGTATTTTTCTAGTACTCTCCTAAGGTGAGTTATATGATCTTATTTCCTATGAGAGAAAATAGTCATATCATCCAGGTATATCACTATTATTTTTTTCACAAGTTATCCAAAGGCCACATCCATAGCTCTTTGAAAAGTCACCCCAGCGTTTGATAACCCAAAGGACATCCTTTGGTAAGAAAATTTTCTCCATTTGGTTGTGAACACAATTTTGAATTGGTCTTCATCTTTGAATCATACCTGATTATACCTAGAGAAACCATGTAATATATAAAACCTTTCAGCTTTAGCCATTGTGTGCAATATATAATCGATTTGCAAGAGAGGGTAATGATACTTGAGTGAAGATTTGTTCAGATTGCAAAATTCAGCACATAGTCGGATATCTCCATTCTTCTTTCTTATTGGTACCAAATTAGCGACCCATGTAGAGTGTTTGATTGGGTATACAATCTTAGCCTCTAGTAGTTTCAACAACTCTTGTTTCATCAACACCTCTATTTTTGGATTTACTGGTCGTTGCTTTTGATGAAAAGGTTTAGCACCTTCTTGAAGCTCGATTGTATGTTGGATTGTTTCTTTTGAGTACACCCTTAGATCACCATAGGTCCAAGCAATTGTGTCTAGAAATTACTTACACAATTATTTGATTTCATCCAGTTCTTTATCTATAGTTTTTACCCCTACTTTTATGGATTTATCAGGTCCCATTTTTGCTTATTTATATCTATGTTTGTCTACTTTCATCTTATGACATGTTGACCTATCATTGTTATCAAATAAAGACTCAAGTGTGACCAAACCCTTAGGGATGTGATTATTTTTCAACTGGATGACATTTGCCTCTTCTTCATCTTCATTTACTCTATCATTGGAACAATTCATCTCATGAACTAAGAAGTCTACTATATGTCGATCATTCTCGAAAACCTGCAATAAGGTATATTTGTTAGGTACAAAAGGCCTGTATATCAATTTGACTAATTTTTATTTATGAATAATGTTGCTTATAGGACAGAAGTTTGCTCCTACTAAAGCCAACAAATCTGCATGTGTATTTTTCTCTCTGGGAATTGCTTTCATGTTCAAGGATTCAAAAGATTCTAGCAAATCCTAGACTTTATTCCCGTAAGCCTTAAGACAATGTTTTTTTCTCACACATTTATTTCACTTGATTTACTATTATCTTAGAATCACCAAAAATTTACAATTGTTTAATACCCATTTTTTCTACCTTTTTTAGACCTAAACAGAGTGCCTCATATTCTGTTGTATTATTGGTGCAACTCCAAGTTAATCTGTAAGAGAAGACTTTCTCTTCACTAGTTGGAGCAATTAGGAAAATGCCTGCTCCCACTCCATTCTTTCATCTAGCACCATCAAAGAAGAGTTTCCATAATTGATTAGTAGATATATCAGGTAGCGAGGAAGAAGTAGATTTGCTTTTCTCAGGCTTTTGAATGGTGCAACTTCCCAGATCTCTTTTGATCATGGCGTTAAAATATAAGATGGAAAACTAGTCCTCTTCTTGCAACTCATTAAGGGTTTCTTCCATGAGACTCAAATCTATCAGTTCTTCAGTCATCATGTTCACAGTAGCAGAGCTTTTATCTTCTTCTCGAAGCTTCTTGACATGGAAGGTTGAGGTTTTCTCATTGAATATCTTCACCCTTCTGCATTTGAATGGAATTTTGAGGTGTGAAAAATCAAGAGATAGATATCCTCCTATTTTAGCAGTAAATTCTCTAGACAGGCACATGCCAAAATAAGGTTCCAAATCAACTACTACCACTTCTTGTATAACTGTAAGTTGAGGGAGTCTATGAAGAACAATAGAAATATCTTTTACCAAACCTACTATTTTTATAGGAGTTTCGTCAAGTTGCAAGACTCCTGGAGTACTCCTGGTATATTCCATACCCATAATATCGCATACTGCTTTAGGCATAACAATAGTTGCGGCTCTAGAGTTGATCATACAATTATGTACTGCCCATCCTTCCATTTGGAGAGAAAAATAGAAGGGAGGAGGTATATTTTTTCCTGAGGTGGAAGTGAGGCTCACTTGGGTAGAGCTCAGTTTAACTGGATATTTATCTTTTTTTTCATATATTTCAATGATTCCTATAGTAAGTCTATCTGTCTCGAGATCCGTAGTGCTTCATACATAGTGGCTTTGGAAGGAGTCTTATTCATTTCTCCAACAATATTGAATGGAAGAGAATCAACACTTTTTTATTTTACTGTCATATCAAACATGTTCCTATATCCCTGAGTAGCATCAACTCTTTGACGTTTAGTTAATGAAGGGTACCTCAACTTTTCTCTGGCTTTCTCTTGAGTTTCTGTCTCTTTAATCGGGGGTGTTTCATTTCATATCTCTCCTCCTTTTGGATCTAAATTTTGTGGATGTCTCTTCTCAATTGGACTCTTTGCAGACATAGGTAACTTTAAAGGATTAAAGTCCTTAGGATCAACTTAAAAAGGTTTCTTTCTTGATCTAGTCAGAATTGAGACTTGTTCTAGAGATCGCATCATAAAATTTTGATCATATTCTCTAATTATGTTTACTTGAACTTTGAGGGACCTTTCTGCCTTTTCTATAGCTACTTTCTGGACCTGATTTTGGTGAATCATGCAAGCAGTTTCACCGTGAGGATTATTACATGTAGAACACCAGAAGGATGATTCTGGTGAAGCATTGTTGGGTCCACCTTCTTCATTAGCATAAACTGTATTTATTTTTTATAGTTTCACCTATTGGTGGAGGCTTGATATCTGGTTACTTGTGGATAACGTCTCGTTTGAGATTTTATTTATGCTTCTATGCACTCCATAGATATGAATTTATTTGACAAAGTCTTGTATGAGGCTTGCAAATCTTGCAAGATCGCCAGTTGGGTGTCTTGAGTAGACATGTTTGCTACTAGGGAAGGTGCAAGGATAGGAGGGATCATCAAAAGGGGAGAGGGTGTTGGTAGAAGCGTGATGCTCAGTTGTCCATTACATTTGGGAAGACCAACATTAGGATATACACGAGGAATTGGGAATCAACATTTGAAATTTGAGGGAAATTTAGAAAATTTGATGGAATCATATTTGAAGGGAATCTTCCTATGGCGATCAATTTTTTTTTTGCTTTCTATGGTTCTTGATAGGTTTTAGGAAAGGTTGTCACCTGATATTTTTGACAACCATACTAATTTTTAAATTGAAAGCTCTCAAATAGAAGAATATAGCTCCTTTTTGTGCTGGTCTCAGACCATCAGGGACTCTCTGCCAGGTTTGATTGAACGTAATATTGAAATCTACGATCTCCTATTGAGGATGTTTTTGAATGGCATTGAACTGATTCAACAATGAAAAGGGATATGCATGATCATTAAGCTCTTCCACTAATTTTCCATCAAGTTGGACCCAGATACAGATAGCCTCATTTTCAAGAGCTCTGTACTAGTAGAGCATTTTTTCTGACAAAGAAATAATCAGTAGCCTAATCATCACCTCTTCCTCTATGATGCCATATATTGGTGCTAATGTAGCCACATCTAAGCAATGTTCATACGTTTTCTTTCTGGTACCATCATACTAGGGTAGCACTTTCAAAGCCGTTGCTGGTATTGGGTGTTAGACTTCAATATTCAAAGGGCTCATATGATTCCATAGAGGGTAGGGCAAAACTGGAATATTTCTAGCCATTGTAGTAGTGTTGGTAACTAGAGCTAAAGTTTTGTTAGCAGCAGTACTAAGGAAGGCCGTACGGGAAGTGTGTGCTTGTCTTGTATTTTTATCTTGAATTCAAAGTGTTCTAGCAACCAAAACTGGGCTAGCTTAAAGGCTACCAATATGTAGTTCGAAGAACTCTATGGGTTATTCTAAATTTTTAGCTTTAGATCTGGTTATCATACATATGGTTTATAACTAGATAATGGGTAAGGATTTTTTAGGGTTTCTTTTTGGTGCAGAGTTGCTAGGTGATAATAGAAAAGTAAACAGGGCAAAGGCTTCACCAGGACTTTTATCTGTATATAATGTGTGGGATTTGGATCCCACCGGGCATGCCAAAAATTGTTGGAACAAAATATACCTTAGGTTATAATTTGCATGTAAGACTTCGTCAACATTGAATGACCAGGCTTAAACTATGTTTGTCTAGTTTGATCTCCAGAGAAGGTTGGTTCCTTGTTTTTATAGGAAAAAGGGAGAGAGAAAGGAATTCTTAAAGAGAGGGAAATATAGCTAATGCCATGAGAATAATGTGGTACAGATTAAGCAAATACATAGTGCTAATTCAACATTTTGTAGAAAACATAATAAGACTCAACACATAGAAGCTAAGATCGTTCAGCGTATATTTAACTTCAAAGCAGTTTATCCATGAATTAAATTGCAGATCTAATAGAACATCTAATACAATAATTCATCTTAAGAATTAATGTATGATACATTCAACATAGATTTAAAATTAGCAATAGACAATCACATACATACTTGCACACCGAATGAGCTCAAAACCAGGATGAATGATCTCTATTAATATTTCAGAAGTCTGAATACATAGCCTTGTAAACACCTAAGAGCCGACCATGAAATTAGGTCACTCATCCTATATATAGAGTTTTACATAATAGATAAAACTAAAAGTTGTTACAACAAACTGCCTGCAGGCTTGTTCTAGCAAAGGAGTGGTTAAAGATCAAGATATTTCTTATTACAGAGATTCTTTTAGCCATGATGTTTCTTAACCAAAAAAGGTTACGATATCCTTGTCACAAATATCTTCTCCACTTCCTTTTAGATATCACAATTTGCTTGTTCTTCAAAATGTCACGCTATCGCGACTTTTATCCTTGGATTGCACCTGGTTTTCCAAAATATCATGCTATCATGACTCTTCTCCTTTTTTGGTTGTTGGCTCTCCAAAATGTCACGCTATCATGACTTTTCTTCCTTGATGGTTTTAGGCTCTCCAAAATTTCACGCCATCATGACTCTTCTTCCTTGCTTGGTCCTGGCTAGGCAAAATGTCACACTATCATGAATCTTCTTCCTTGCTTGGTCCTGGTCATGCAAAATATCGTGCTATCACGACTCTTCTTCCTTTCTTGGTCCTGGCCGAGAAAAATATTGTGTTATTGCAACTCCTCTTCCTTAGAAAAATTTGATGAGAGTACCTTTATTTCTCTGGGTGTTGTCATTTTGATCAATATCTCCTTTTCTCTTTGGAATTGGATTTGGTTCATATCCACTATGTTAATCTCTTCTTCTAACATATCCAACTCTAACCAAATAGATTTCTTCTTTTGAAAGATATTTCCAAAGACCTCCTATTCCACTTCTTGACTTATTTCTTCACATTTTTAATTTTTTTAATGAGAATTTGCATCTTAGTACCCTAGGAAGGAATAATCCACCATTTTTCTATTTCTTTATAAAAATATAGGTGGTGCAACCACATAAATTCAAACTTAAAAGGGTCATTATGCTTTTGATCTTCCACACTACACCAAAAGAGTAGAGGATTGTGATCAAATCTAGATTTAGGAAGAGATTTCATATTAAACTAGCACTTGTGATATTTGATTTTATTTTCCCATATCAATATCCCTTTGGGTTTCTTTTTCTCTTTGATTTTGCTTCTTGGATCTTACTCTCATTTTGTATTCCCAACAATACTTTCATATTCATCAGTATCTTCAATCTTCTCAAATTGTTTATAGTAAGACTTGTCATCCTTAGGTTTACCTTATTCTAAATGATATGAAGTACAATGAATAACCTCAAAAGCACAATCTTCTTTAGGTTACTATTGGTCATCAAATCTGCCTAGGAAAGGATTTTGGGTAAATGTATGCGCCCTAGACCTGGACCAACATTGAAAGGCCGAAGGGAAGAGATGCCCCTCGTGCCAATCTCCGGAGAAAGGCCGGCTCCTATGCTAATCTACTTTGGTGTTTTGAGATAAGGGTGCAGGAAAGAGATAAAAGGAGTTAGGGTTAGAGAAAGAAATAAAAAGGGGTAAGGGAAGAGAGATCGGTGATTTAAGGTGGGAAAGAACAGGAAGCACGATCACTAACTGACAACTTGAATAGCAGCAAGGAACACCAAGAATAAACGAAAGAAACGCAACATTAACCTTCCTATGTATCCTCTGGGTGAGCTCACAGGGATTCTCCTTCTCCCTTTCATCGAAATTTAGGGTTCAGAGTAAAGACGATTAGGACAAGTGAATGTAACAGAAACCACAACCCACCAGGCAGCATAAAAGAAAACCAATATTACATTTTTCCTCTCCTATGTATCCTTCAGGTGAGTTTCAGGGAACAGTCCCCAATCGCACACCGGATTCAGAGTTTAGAGTCTCAGTATACAAATGAAGAAAGACAAAAGAATCAAGCACAAAAGGCAACATAAAAGAGAGAAATTGAGCCCAAAGCTCTTTAGTATTAATCGCAGGACATCAAGTTACAATAGCTTTCTAGCAGATAGTTCCCCCCCTTCTTCATTACAATGCCTGGGTTTTTATAGAGGACCCGACCCTCTGAGTCATTATTACACAACAAGGAGAAGTACGCCCTCGAGTCCTAAGAATTCGGCTCCCCGAGGCTCTCGTGATCGAGCTCTCAAATCCGTTATCAAAACTGGCAACTGTGATCGGGTCAACCATGGAAAGATGCATTGATGAGCCATCTGGACATCCTTGGTCTTCGGGTGCGGTGCTCGAGTGGCCGCCATGCTCGTCGGGCTCTTCATCATGGCTTGATACTTCGTTTTCAATTGCCAAAAATGAGCAGCGAGCTTACCGGGCACGAAAAAATGCATTTATGAGGCACTTGATCGCCTCGGGAAAATACCCAGCTTGGAGTGCGTGCCTTTGAGGTGCTTCGCTACCTTTTCAACTTTGCTTCGCAACGGACTTGTGCCGAAGCAGATTCTCCTTGATTTGCACTTCGCATGGTGAAGCTTCGCAAGACAACTTCGGGGGTGATGGAGGCCGAAGCATATCTCCTTCACAAAATGGGGTC
Source organism: Wollemia nobilis (assembly GCA_028583015.1). Lineage (NCBI taxonomy): Eukaryota > Viridiplantae > Streptophyta > Pinopsida > Araucariales > Araucariaceae > Wollemia > Wollemia nobilis. The sequence continues at coordinate 10,758,254 of JAQPPZ010002907.1, read as the reverse complement.
TTCACTTCTCGTTGCTTCGCTGTGTCAAAACTGCTTCGACGTGGTCCTTTTCCCGAAGTAGATACTTCGCTAATGAGTCATTGAGATGCTTCGCCGCGATCCTTCATCAAAACTACGGTTCGGGGCATTTCGGCCGAAGTGTATCCCTGCCTTCAAAATGCATCTTCTACTTCGGGTGAAAGTACTTCACACGAAAGTTTGCCGAAGCAGATGCTTCGCAATGATTTTTGGTGAAGTAGAAATGGTTCACTGTCGCAGGACCCGAGGTAGATGCTTCGGCGGCTTTTCGGCGAAGTGTTTTCAGTACTGCGTTCTTTCAAATTCCACTTCGCAAAAATTTTGCCCGAAGTAGCCTTTTGAAATGCTTCGGGTGCGAAGTAGTTTCATTCTTCCTCCTTTGTATTTTACTTTGGCAACACCGCTTCGCAAAAATCTCGCCCGAAGTAGCTGCTGGAAATGCTTCGGGCCCGAAGTAGTTTTCTTGCCTTAGCCAATTTGGACTACGGTCTGGACCTTCCTTCTTCGCCGAAGTTGTTCTTTTGAATGCCGCTTCGCTTAACTTTCGCCCGAAGTAGTGGTTTGAAGCGCTTCGGGCCCGAAGTCCCTTTTATCGCTTCCCTTGTATTCTTCTTCGGCAATACTACTTCGCAAAAATTTTACCCGAAGTAGTGTTGGAAATGCCTCGGGTGCGAAGCTCTTCTCATTTTCTTTCGGCGAAGCTCTTTTCTCTAGCCTGTTCGGCAATGAAGCTCTTTTCTTTTTTTATTTTCTATACAAAGGGGTGGCATTGAAAGCCAAAATTGCTGCAGCTTTTCAAATAAAAAAACAACAAAGAAAAAACTTTCTCCTTGAGAAATTGCCCCATCTTGGCACTTGATTTCCTTTTTCTACCCCTTGAGAAATGTGACAAAATTGTCAACATTCTTGGCGGCTCGTGGGGCAACGAGCTCGTCTCGGTGGGAGAACCCCTAGCTTTGATCCATTGGGCCAGAGTCCCCTCTAGATCCTTCTCCTCCTTCTCCCTCTGGGAGTGTTTTCGTAGCTGGTTCTCCTTCTTCTTCTGCTTCTTCTTCCTCCTCTTCGCCTTCTTCTTCTGGCACGGCCTCTTCAGGAGCAGTTTCCTACGACGGTGATGGGGCAAGACGCTCATGGATTTTCCTCATAGTTCGGCGGACCTGAGACCAGGCACTCTTCGAGAAAGGTTCTAGATCCTGCAGAGCCTTGATCAAAATGTGGAACCGATCAATTTTCCCGATATCGGCGTGTTGGGCTCTAGTATACAGATCGTTTAAATAGGCCATGATCTTGTAGTATCTCAAAAGGTAATCTATGATCTGCCTTTCTATTATTGGCTCCGCCCATCCGTCTATCTCTGAGACGTCACCTTCAAACTGAAGCCATGTCGGCTTAATCTCTTCTTTGGACAGGAGATTCCCATCATCATCTGTGAAGCTCGAGAAGCCCATGGAAGAGAGATCTTGAAAATAGCCCATTGATGTGCGCTGCTCATTCTCGAACATGTCCAAGAGGTCCTTCGCCTTCTGCATTTTTTGCACCTTAGAGAAGAAAGCACGAACTGTGGCCCGGGCTGTAGACCAATCCCTAGCTATCCGACTCATCGCAGGGACCTGCAAGTCTTGATATTTGGCGCTTTGGACATCGAAAGCCAATTTGAGTCGGCTTCTAGCTTTTTGAGTGATCTCATCGATGATTGGCCCTCCTTCGACAGCGGCATTCCGGGCTTCCATGATATAGGCCAAAATTGAAAGGGCACTGGAGGCCCGAGATCTGAAGTTTTTTAGCAAGTGCGAGCGAATCTCCTTGATTCTACTTCTGTCACACAGCCCTAGGCCCTCTTTTTTGTATAGCTAACTCTACATCTACAAGATTTTTCCTTCGAGCTCTTTGGCCTTCAGATCATTCTCGGCCTGTCTTTGTGCTCGATTTTTAGCTGTACACTCTAGTTGTTGTATCTGCAATTTCAGGGCATGTGCTTCTTTCTTCATCACCTTGCACTGCTCCTCGGCATCTGCTAACTGGGACCGGGTCCTCGCCAGCTCTTCCTCCAGTTTGATATTAGCGCTCTCTGCTTCAAACCTATGCTGGTTGGCGATATTCGCATGCGCTCGAAAGGTTTCGATTCTGACATGCATGGAAGCTGATTCATTGTCCACATTTAAATGCTCCAGGTCCTTGGATTTGTCTTGGTACTCGTAATCCACTGGAGTCATTTCATCCAAGGGCTTCTAGACCTTGGGGATCTTCTTTACTTTGTGCAGCTTCCCGTCCTTCAAATCGAAGACAGCACATTTTTTGACTTGAGCCAGTGAGCGCCCTCTCTTCTTCCTCGCCTCCTTCAATATTTTCTCTGTATTCTGGCGGGCTTGGAGGAGCTTTTTAGCTAGAGGGTTTTCTTTTATTATGGATAATTGGGATTCAAATAAGGCTGGATCTCCAGTCGAGGGGGTAAACAAATATAAAGAATCAATGGGGAATGCCTCACCAGAAGGTTCGACGATGGGTGTAACGGGAGCTTCGGCAAGCGGGGCTATGCGGTGTGCGATGAGAGAATGGGCTACGGGGTCTAGCATTGGAGTGCTATCTTCACCTTGGATAGGGGCTGAAAGAATGGTGGTGTGGGTGGGCGAAGTAGTCTCAACAGTCATGCCTCGACCGGATGATTCGAGTGGAGTGGGGCTAGGCATGGTTGGAACGACAACGGGTAGCGTGTGAAGAGGGAGAGACTGATGAGGAGACTCGGCCGAGACCGTGGTGGACTTGTGCGAGACCAAGGCAAAGGGTGGAGAGTGCATACCTGCATGCCCTTCTGGTAGAGCGGCTATGGTGACCTCTTGCGTGATAGGCTCTTGCTCCTCTTGGCCTTCAGAACTCTCGACTTCCATGATTTCCACTTTGGGGTCCCCTTCTTGTTGGAGGAGCTCCTCCACATCAATGACGTCTATATCTGGGACCGTTTCAGCACTTGGTGGCATCACACCTTCAACATTTTCTTTGGTTGGGCCTGATGCAGGTTGTTCAGCATGAGCGCTTGGGGGCTTTGTGCGAGGTCGCTTTGGGTGGTTCGGAGGCACTTGAATTTGCTCTTGCCTATTTCTTTTCTTTCTCTCCAATGGTTGTTCTGCCTCCTCGGTACTTGTGTCATGGCTCTCTAATGGTCCCTATGGTAGTGCCTCTGGAGTAGCTTCGGCTTCTTCCTCCTCTTCCTATTCTGAAGCATCATCAGCTCCTTTTGGGCTTTCGCCCGATCCCGGGGTAGCTGGAGGAACAAAATTGGCAAAGGATATGGACTTCCAGGTTGCAACATTGGCTTCATAAACCACTGCGAAGTCCTTATCAGCTGCCAAGAGTCCATAAGAATTCATATTCTGGCGATGGACTCTCATTATCCACCACTCCCTTAATTTTTCTTCGCTCCAATTCTTCAATTCTTCCTTTAAATCATCCTTTGCTTTTTTCCAAAACGTGGAGCTTGGAGTTGGGAGGGGGAACTGGTCAGGGTCAAATTCGACCTCCATCGGGTAGAACTCATGCCAGGGAGGCAATGTCCTCACCCTCTCCAAATGCCACTCCAGATCCTTCCCATTCGGATTATTCCTTTGCTCCACAATTTTAGGGTGAGGGCAGATGTGGAAATTCTTGAATTTTAAGTGATCCCTCATTACTCCCAAGGGATCATAGAGCCATTGTTGAGGGATCTGGAGCAGACCAAAATTGGTGAGCTTCTCCTCCAGGAAAATGTTCTGCTTCAAGGCAAAAACTTCAATTACTCCCATCTTGAAGGGAAAGTCACAGGTATGTGCCCATTTCCGACCATGGCCGTAGACGACGTTGGTTGCGTCGCTCTATCGAGCGACCTCCAATGCGAATTGATACTCGAAAGGGAAAATAGGGAGCAGGAAGGGTTTTCCTGTAAATCCGAACAGGTGAATCACCAGTCCCTACGTCAATTGAAAAACATCTCCCTTCCTCTCCTGCACTACTCTATCTCTCAGACTGAGGGGGACCCGAGGGCAAGAACCCTTCAACAAATGCATGGCGGGTCCCAAAAATTGTTGGTTAAAAGAATAGTAGGACTCCGTCCTCAATAGGAGGGGAGTCCACTGATATACAGGTAGAGGATTTCCATCCTTGCTGCTCGAAGAGATGGCGATATGGGGGAATCGCTTATGAACTTGGTAGAAAAACAACCAGACAAGGAAAGAACAAGGTGCGAAGTATTGGCCTATCACCGAATTCTTCACGCTGGTAAGCCACGTATGCAGGGTTCGGGCCACCCATTCTGCCCAATCAAAGAAAACCGGGTTGGTACCTGGCCTCGAAGCATCAGGGGCATAGAATTCCCCTCTTGAAATACATTCGGCCAAAGACACCTACCAGGGTTGGACCGAAGCATCTGTCGACAGGCCCGCCACCCATGCAATGATGGAGAAAATGTCGGTGCTTTTGAATGCCGCCAAGGGTAGAGGCATTTGGGGCAGCTTGTTCGAAGGGAGCCCGCTTTTGAGGTTCTCACGCAGGAATTTTAGTATGTAGCTGTTGGAGGTGAACCTCTCCATCTGTTCGCTTAGAATAACATTGCGAACTGAATAACCCTTGGGTGGCCCTTGCTGTGGTGCAAATGCTGCCTGCACATCTTCCTTCAAAATGGAAAACAATTTATGTCCTGAGGTGTCCAACACTTGCCTGGATGCAGGCTGGTAATTCTGCGCGATAGCATAAATTAGTTCTGGGCAGTGGTGAGCCGGTGGAGTCAAATACCAGTAAATTTGAGAGTAATATGCAGCAGCTCTCTTATTCTCTGGGGTGAGTCTGCTAGTCATAAACTCTATAGTGCATCGAAGGTCGGCCACACCCTTAGAGAGCTCTGTGTCTCTAATTTTTTCCCACCCATCAATTGGTGGTTCTACCAGCTGTTCCTCTTCTGAGTCGTCTCTTTCTGCTATCGGCTGCTTTTCAGGGCGAGGGGCGGGATCGATCTTCTTTGATGTAGGCCTCTTCTCTTCCTTGCCCTTTTTTGCTTTTTCAGGGCCTGCTACTTTCGGCTCCTTTCCTTTCTGGGTGGAGCTTTTCTTCCCCATGTTGAAAATAATGGTGGCAGAGTCCTTGATACAGAGGGCTTTGATGTGAAGGGCTTAGATGCAAAGGCAGGAGAATTGCAGAATAACCGAAGGCTCTTAGCTTTGTGCGAACTAATGGATAAATAACCTTCTTCTTGATAGAGCTTCACGTTTTATAGCCTAAAAAAGGTGATTACATCAATTTATGGCACCTACCAAAATTAAATTAATGCTTCGAACGGAGGAAGTTGCCATGTCCTTTGATTGGCTCTGCAACGGTGTAGTACGCGGGGCCACATGTTTTGATGATTATGCCCTGTATTGGAGACGCAACCTGCTGCCACCTCGTACCTCGATGCGGGCTTTTCTCTTAACCGAATCACCTCGGGATGTGCTCCATCACTTTTGCCTTAAATTCATCCGCTTCGAACTCCTTTCAAGGTTGTTGTTGGCACGTTCTTCGAGGCATGTTTTAAATTCTCCACCTCGCGCGTTGTTGGTTCGGCGAAGTTGAAATCAATGTTGAAAATGCTTCACGGTGAACCTTTGGTTCGGACTGCCTTTTGATGCTTCGGGCCCGAAGTACTTTTCCTTTGTCGCACTGTCGCTTTGCTTCAAAAACTACTTCGCTGCGAACCTCCTTGCAACTGCTACTTCGCATCAAAAGTCCCCAAAGGAGATTTTGAAGAGTATTGTTTGGCTTATGCAATCTTGGAACAGGATGTATATACACAAATGAAATATATACAAAAGTACATATACATACATTTTTTTTTAAAAAAAAAGGAATTGAATTGAAACTCAGCGATGAAAAGTCTTCAGATGAAGACCATTGACAGAGATCGACAAAACCTGGCCATCCGCATCTTTGAGGATGAAAGAGTTGGCCGAGTTCACCCTCACGATTTCGAACGGCCCATCCCAGAAGGCGTCCAGCTTGTCGTGATTCCCAGGCTTGGCCTTCCAGGAGTCCCACTTCCATACCAGATCTCCCTCCTTGAATGTGCGATCGGATGATTTTTTCTTAAACCACTCTTGGGTGACCTGAGTATGCTTAGCGAATTTCTGGTAGGCTTCCTCACGATCTTCCTCTAGCTGTAACAGCTGAGCTAATCTACTTTCCATTGGACTGACTCCGTCTTCTTTTTCTAATAGCTGTAGTGCAGGGATCTCCACATGGGTGGGTAAGATGGCCTCCTTGCCATAGACCAGGGCATAAGGCGAAGTCTTGATTGACTTCTTGACAGAAATTCGATCGGCCCACAAGGCCCGATCTAGAAGGAGATGCCAGGTCCTTTTGTTTTGTTGTATAAGCTTCCTTAGCACCCTCAACAAGGTCTTGTTGGTGGATTCTACCAATCCATTGCCCTGTGGATAGTAGTTGGAGGATACTTTATGATATATCCCATATCTGTAGAGGAATTCATTGATTTTGGTGCCTGTGAAGCCAGGACCATTGTCCATGATGATTGCTTTGGGGATGCCGAACCGGGTGATTAGCCCTTCAAGAAAGGTTATGACAGTATCCTGATCAGCATGCTTAGTGGGAACTGCTTCGGCCCACCTGGTGAAGTAGTCAGTAGCGGTCAGGATGAACTTATGTCCCATGGAGGAGTTCGGCGATATGACCCCTATAAAATCCAACCCCCATTGCTGAAAGGGAGTTTCTACTTGTATCGATCGAAGGGGCATCGAAGCATTTCTACTTCGGTCGATGAACTTCTGACACTGCTCGCATTTGCGACAAACGACGAAGGCATCAGCGAAGAGTGTGGGCCAATAGTAACCCGCCTTGATGATCTTCAGCGTCGTTGTTCTCCCTGCGAAGTGGCCTCCCGATAGTCCTGAATGAAATTCTCCCAGGACTCTCCTTTTATCATCATATTTTATGCACTTGAGAAGGACACCATCAATGTTCCTAAAAAATAGGCCTTCGGGGCGCAGAGTATATCGGGCGGACCGCATCCTGAAATGTCTTCGCTGTGAAGCATTTAGATGCGAAGGACAACTGCCAGTGTTGAAGTATTCAACTATTTCACTGACCCAGTCTTTCTCGTCCTCTTCCTGGTTAGCGAAGCATCCTTCGGCTAGTGAGTCATCCCATTGAGATTCTGTCGCTTCGGCCGCTGCGCTCTTTGCCAATTCTTGACACAATGCGCGACCGCGAACCAGTTTTGTGGGCTTGATCTCGATGTCAAATTCTTGTATCTTGTTCACCCAACCAGCTCTCTTGCTTCCCAATTCTCCTTGGATGATGAAATTGCGCACGTTGGGGTGAATGACAAAGACCGTGACCCGACTTTGGGAGATGAACTGCTTGAACTTCCTGAGGGATTTCATTACTGCATGTACCTGACGTTCTATGAAATTGTATTTCTCTTCATGGGGATTGATCACCTAGCTCAGAAACGTGATGGGACGCTCTTCACCATCTTCCCCCTTTTGAGTCAGGACCGCAGCATAGCTCTCGGGCTCTCCTATAGCATACATGATAAAATCCCAACTGTAGTCAGGGTTGATCAGGACCGATGCCTGAGCGATTCGGGCCTTAATCTCTTTGAATGCTTCCTTTCTCTCTTCCGTCCAGCTGAATTCGGTGCCCTTTTTCAAAAGTTCAGACATCGGCTTGATGACTTGGGCGAAATCGGGGACAAACTTCCTCATGAAGTTAATCTAGCCGAAGAAATATTGAAGTCCTTTCTTGTCTGCTGGGAGTGGGAGCTTTGTCAAAGCCTCAGCTCTATCGGGATCTACAGCGAGCCCCTTTTCTGATATCGCATGTCCCAACAACTTTCCTTCGCTGACTGCGAATATGGACTTCTTCGGATTGATTGAGATGCCAAACTCTCGGCATTTTTCAAAAATTTGTTGTAGATGTACGGGGTGATCCTCCCTTCTTCGGGAGAAAATGGTCATGTCATCTAGATAGATGACGATAACCTTATTTAGAAGCTCACCAAAAGCAAGATCCATCGCCCTCTGGAAAGTGGCACCAGCATTCGAAAGACCAAATGGCATTCGCTGGTAAGCAAATGTCCCCCACTTGGTAGTAAATGTCGTTTTATGCTGGTCTTCGTCCCTGACCCAGATCTGATTGTATCCAGAGAAACCATCGAGCAGAGAGAAGCGTTGAGCTCCAGCCACCGAGTGTAAGATCTGATCGATTTGCGAAAGAGGGTAGTGGTCCTTGAGAGAAGCCTGATTCAGGTTGCGAAAGTCCACGCATAACCGTATATCTCCGTTCTTTTTTTTGACAGGGACTAGGTTCGCTACCCAAGAAGAATGCTTGATGGGATAAATTATCTTCGCCTCGAGCATTTTTAGGAGTTCGGCCTTCATCAGGACCTCGATCTTTGGATTAACCGGCCTTTGCTTTTGTCGAAAGGGTTTGACCCCTTCTTGCAATTCAATTGTGTGCTGGATCAGCCACCGATCGTATCCTCTGAGGTCTTGGTAAGACCAAGCAATTATGTCGAGAAACTTTTTGCACAGAGTCTGGATCTGTTCTATCTCTTCCAAAGTGCAGTCGGTTCCAACTTTTATTGCTTTTCCAGGTTCAAGCTCTAAATCTTGATACTGCTTTTCATTGACTTTGATCATGTGAGAGAGTGCTCGATCATTCTGATCAAAGAGGCTTTCAAGGGTGATTAGTCCCTTGGGAACGTGGTTATTCTTCAATTGAACCAGCCCTTCATCTTCTTCTTCGTCAGAGCTTCTGTCTTCGACTATGGCGGCTTCTTGAATCATGAAATTTACAATCTGCTCATCATTGTCAAAGACTTGCCAGTGTAGGTCTCTGTCTTGGATAGAGGGTCTGTAGATTATCCTCACAGCTTTGGGCTTGTGCACCATGTCTTCTACTAGAGAGTACCTGGCTGCGATGGATGCCAGAACATCGGCATGTCGATTCTTTTCTCGTGGGATGGACTGCAGATTGAGAGACTCGAACTGGTCAAACAAGTCCCATATCCTATTGCGGTATGACTTTAAATAATGTTTCTTTGAAGAGCACCTGTTTGTGACCTGGTTGCATACCAGTTCAGAATCTCTAAAGATTTGGAGGTGCTTTATGCCTAACTTGTCAGCTTTCTTGAGTCCTAGGCATAATGCTTCATATTCTACTGCATTGTTGGTGCAGCTCCATGTCAACCGGTAGCAATACTCCTTTTGCTCTTCGGACGGTGAAACTAGGAGAATCCCTGCCCCAACACCATTTTTACATCGGGCGCCATCGAAGAACAACTTCCATAGTCCTTCTTGGGCACTTGTTCTATTCTCTGATTGGGTATGTTTCTCAGGCTTGGTGATCGCATAACATCCTATCTCGGTCTCTATCATGGCATTAAAGTCTGCCAATGAGAACTCATCTTCATAACTTAGTTGCGCAAGAGATTGCTCGACCAGGTCCACCTGCTCTACTTGCTCCACTATTGTATTCACTGGATCACCGCTCTCTTCCTCGGACATCTTCTGCACAAGGAAGGAAGAAGGCTTTTCATTGTAGATTTTCACCTTCTTTCCTTTGAATGGAATTTCCATATGAGAGTAATCCATTGATAGATAACCACCCAGCTTTGCTGTGAATTCCCTTGACAAGCACAAACTGAAGTATGGCTCCAGGTCGACGACCACTACCTCTTGTATGACCGTGATCTGAGGCATCTTATGTAGTCGAATAGGAATGTCTTTGATCACTCCTATAGTCTTCACTGGGGTACCATCCAACTGGAGTATGCCATGGCTGCTTCGCATATATTCCATCCCTATCTCTTCATAGACTGCTTTCGGCATGACTGTTGTAGCGGCCCCAGAGTCGATCATACAGTTATGTACAATATACCCTTCCATCTGTAGTGATAGGTAGAACGGAGGTGGTCTATTCTTCCCCGTAATGGATGTGGATAGGGTCTGCACAAGAGCAAGCGGTGCTGCCTTTTTTGCTTTAATCATCTTCAATGATTCTTGCAGTAGGTCCACTTGTCCAGGTAGTTGCAGTGCATCGTACAAGCTGATCTTGGCTGGAATCCTCTTTAACTCCTCTACAATGTTGTACGCCAGGGAACTGAGCACTTCGGGTTCCTTTCTCGGCTCATATCTGGTGCGATACTGCTTCGTAGCTTCAACTCTTTGTCGCTTAGTCAGTGAAGGAAATTTGAGCTTTTCCCTAGCCTGCTCCTTAGTTTTTGCCTGAGGTGGTTCGGCAGAGGCCTTTTGAGCTTTTTCTTTGATTGGTGCAGGCGGAGGAGCTTCGTTCGAGGCCGAAGAAGATGATTGTCCCTTCTTGGGTCGAGCGTGCACTTTTAAGGGAGCCATCTGAGTAGCATCCACTTCTATCACCTTCTTTCCTCCTCTGGTAAGCACTGCAACCGACTCTTCTTCGCCAATCGCCAAGTTCTGACTCATTTGCCTGATGACGTTGACTTGACCGCCATGACTACTGCTCGCCAACATTTGTACATAGTGTTGGTGCAGCATGCAGGTATTCTCTTCATGCGGATCATTGCACGTAGAGCACCAATATACATAATCGAAAGTGCTCGGAGCTTCATCGATCGCAACATTTCTCACCGAAGCCTTCCCTTGTTGGACTGCTTGGTCTTTGGTAAGCGCAGGCATAGGATAAGATCTTCTCGATAGGAATTCTTGTTGCGCTTGCTTCCTCTTCACAATGGTCATGTCGTTGGACAACGTCTGAACTATGGAGTTCAGAGACTGCATTTCTTGCAAGATTTTGGCTTGCATATCATCGACTTTTGGAATCAGAGGTAATGTAGCCATTGTTGGTATTGGAGGCAGGGCAGGGGATTGAAATGGTGTTGGCAGTACAGGGAATGCCGAAGTAACCATGGGCTATGGAGCCAAAAATGTGGGAAAATGAATTTGTGGAGCAGTGATCTGAGACACAATGGGATTCGGGTTCCAAGATGAGATCGGGAGTGCAGGGGTTGCAGAGATCTATGAAGCGGCTGTGCTCGCATACTGGTATTGAGGAAATTCGGGAAGTATGGGCATCGACATCCTCTGTGGAAGCTTGCCCATAGCTATCAAATCCCTTTCCGCCCTCTTGGCTAATTCATACAACTCGGGAAAAGTATTGATGTTAGAATATCTTACCATGATACTGATATCAGGGTTGAAATCCCGAAGGAAGTAGTATGCTGTAGCTTCGTCGGTTGGCCGAAGTCCAACTGGTACTCTCTGCCAGGTTTGAGCGAACCTAACATTGAAGTCTACGATCTCTTCTTGTGGATGTCTCTGGATTGAAGTGAACTGATGCAGGAGAGAGGTAGGGTCGGAGGACTCATTGAAGTTTCCCATCAACTGCCCGGCTAACTGGTCCCATCCCGTAATAGTATCGGGTGGTAAAGATCTATACCAGTAGAGGAGTTTTCCTCTAAGGGAAAGAACCAAAAGCTTTACCATCACTTGCTCTTCTGTGATATCATGGATTTCTGCCAGAGATATTATGTCCTGGATGTGCTCCAGAGCAGTCTTTCCAGTTCCATCGAACGTTGGGATCTTCTTGACAGCAGCAGGTGGCACTTGCCCTTGTCTCGCTAGATTTAGTGGCGACAAAGAATCCCATGACGGGAACCACCTGGGTGGCGGTGGCTGCTGCATTTGTTATTGTTGTTGTTGTTGTTGTTGTTGTGCCATACTTGCTCCTAGATTTTGAGAAATAGGAATCCCCGAAGCTCCTCCTTGATTGCTAATAGGATGACTAATAGGAATGGAGGCACTAGGATGCTTCGGTGAGTTGGGAGGATTAGGAGGAAAACTAGACGCTGTGCTATCAGAAGTTAGGCCTTGTTCATCAATAGCAGCCTCTTGCGAGGATGTTCCACGTAATAGTGACTCGGGGGTGACCAACCTTGATCGCTCCCCAAAGGCGTCAATATCTAGCTCAAAGAACTCAGTTTCCTCTCCTCTATTCCTAACTCTCCATCTTGTTTGCATGAAGACACAGACTTTGGTACTGGTCTTTTCGACTTAAATATTCTTGGGTAAACAGAGTCGCCAGATGCTAAGAGTCTTTCGGTAATGAGAGCATCGGTTCTCACTACCACTAGTCAGGTGAGACTGACCGGGTCCCACCGAGCGTGCCAAAAACTGTTGGTCATCAAATCTACCTAGGAAAGGATTTTGGGTAAATGTATGCGCCCTAGACCTGGACCAACATTGAAAGGCCGAAGGGAAGAGATGCCCCTCGTGCCAATCTCCAGAGAAAGGCCGGCTCCTATGCTAATCTACTTTGGTGTTTTGAGATAAGGGTGCAGGAAAGAGATAAAAGAGTTAGGGTTAGAGAAAGAAATAAAAAGGGGTAAGGGAAGAGAGATCGGTGATTTAAGGTGGGAAAGAATAGGAAGCACGATCACTAACTGACAACTTGAATAGCAGCAAGGAACACCAAGAATAAATGAAAGAAACGCAACATTAACCTTCCTATGTATCCTCTAGGCGAGCTCACAGGGATTCTCCTTCTCCCTTTCATCAAAATTTAGGGTTCAGAGTAAAGACGATTAGGACAAGTGAATGTAACAGAAACCACAACCCACCAGGCAGCATAAAAGAAAACCAATATTACGTTTTTCCTCTCCTATGTATCCTTCAGGCGAGTTTCAGGGAACAGTCCCCAATCGCACACCGGATTCAGAGTTCAGAGTCTCAGTATACAAATGAAGAAAGACAAAAGAATCAAGCACAGAAGGCAGCATAAAAGAGAGAAATTGAGCCCAAAGCTCTTTAGTATTAATCGTAGGACATCAAGTTACAGTAGCTTTCTAGCAGATAGTTCCCCCCTTCTTCATTACAATGCCTAGGTTTTTATAGAGGACCCGACCCTCTGAGTCATTATTACACAGCAAGGAGAAGTACGCCCTCGAGCCCTGAGAATTTGGCTCCCCGAGGCTCTCGTGATCGAGCTCTCAAATCCGTTATCAAAACTGGCAACTGTGACCGGGTCAACCATGGAAAGATGCATTGATGAGCCGTCTGGACGTCCTTGGTCTCCGGGTGCGGTGCTCGAGTGGCCGCCATGCTCGCTGGGCTCTTCATCATGGCTTGATACTTCGTTTTCAATTGCCAAAAATGAGCAGCGAGCTTATCGGGCACAAAAAAATGCATTTATGAGGCACTTGATCACCTCGAGAAAATACCTGGCTTGGAGTGCATGCCTTTGAGGTGCTTCGCTACCTTTTCAACTTTGCTTCGCAACGGACTTGTGCCGAAGCAGATTCTCCTTGATTTGCACTTTGCATGGTGAAGCTTCGCAAGACAGCTTCGGGGGTGATGGAGGCCGAAGCATATCTCCTTCGCAAAATGGGGTCTTCACTTCTCGTTGCTTCGCTGTGTCAAAACTACTTCGGCATGGTCCTTTGCCCGAAGTAGATACTTCGCTAATGAGTCATTGAGATGCTTCACCGCGATCCTTCATCAAAACTACGGTTCGGGGCGTTTCGATCGAAGTGTATCCCTGCCTTCAAAATGCATCTTCTACTTCGGGTGAAAGTACTTCGCACGAAATTTTGTCGAAGCAGATGCTTCGCAATGATTTTTGGCGAAGTAGAAATGGTTCGCTGTCGTAGGACCCGAGGTAGATGCTTCGACGGCTTTTCGACGAAGTGTTTTCAGTACTACGTTCTTTCAAATTCCGCTTCGCAAAACTTTTGGCCGAAGTAGCCTTTTGAAATGCTTCGGGTGCGAAGTAGTTTCATTCTTCCTCCTTTGTATTTTACTTCGGCAACACCGCTTCGCAAAAATCTCGCCCGAAGTAGCTGTTGGAAATGCTTCGGGCCCGAAGTAGTTTTCTTGCCTTAGCCAATTTGGACTACGGTCTGGACCTTCCTTCTTCGACGAAGTTGTTCTTTTGAATGCCGCTTCGCTCAACTTTCTCCCGAAGTAGTGGTTTGAAGCGCTTCGGGCCCGAAGTTCTTTTTATCGCTACCCTTGTATTCCTCTTCGGCAACACCGCTTCGCAAAAATTTTACCCGAAGTAGTGCTAGAAATGCCTCGGGTGCGAAGCTCTTCTCATTTTCTTTCGACGAAGCTCTTTTCTCTAGCCTGTTCGGCAGCGAAGCTCTTTTCTTTTTTTTTCTATACAAAGGGGTGGCATTGAAAGCCAAAATTGTTGCAGCTTTTCAAATAAAAAAACAACAAAGAAAAAACTTTCTCCTTGAGAAATTGCCCCGTCTCGGCACTTGATTTCCTTTTTCTACCCCTTGAGAAATGTGACAAAATTGTCAACAGTTACCCTAGAAACCCTAAAGTGCAAGGATGCTCTTTTGTAGCAATTACCTTCTTATTTTGTCCTAAAACCCTAAATTGTTATGGGTTTCCTTCATCCTCATTTATTTATTATGCTACTCTTGAAACCTTAAAGTACAAGGGATAACATCTTCACCCCTTTCACTTTTATTACCTAGAGAAGATTTTATACTACTTGAGGAAAATGAAGACGATTTACTTAGAATAAACTTGACCTCTTTTGTCATCTTTGTTTTAAGATTTCTTTCAGTATCTTCTTTTGCACCTTTAATTCATTTTGAACTTACCAAATAATATATTAGATAGGCTTTCTATGCCTCTTCTTTTAGAGTGGAATATCCTTGATTTGATCTAGAGTCTATTACTGTATGATTTACAATATTTTCATAATTTGCGTGTTCCCATTCTCTTGATTCAGATTTAGTCGTAATGGATTATGGCAAAGATTTTGAATTATCTATAGCAACACATATTCAAGTATATATAGCATGCTTTCATTCCTTAGTAGTTAGTACTTCCTTGATTAATTCCCCTAGGGTATTTCCAATATTCTTAAAAATACCCTTATTTATAAGTTTATATGGAAGTCCAAAAAGCCTAACCCATACTACAAGCTTCTTAATGGTTTATGTCTCAAAAAAAAAATCATTCCATGGTCTCAAATAAAGTGCACTATGCACCACCAACCATTATTTTATCCCTAATTTCTAAAGTAGAAAATATTATGAGGAAAAAAAATTTAGGAAGAAAAATCACATCCACTTCCACTTGATACAATTTTGAATCTCAAAAAACCATGGCCATGATCTATAGAACTTACATATTAGCCCTCTACTTTTAATAACCATTATATCATGCTCAACCATATCATGATTGATACTTACTTCTGGTGTAACATTTGCTACCTAGATCAAACTTATGTATTCGCTCTTCTGTTTATCTCCAACTTGGGTCTCCATACTTCCAAATAGGGCATATTTACTTTCCATTAAGGCTTTCAAATCTGATTTTCCTTCCATACTAGCTAATGCAGCTCACTCTTGGCTTGCACTCCCTCTTGGCTCGCATTCCCTCTTAGCTTGCACTTGCTCCTAGCTTGCACTATCTTCTACCTCGTACTCACTCTCAGCTTGCACTCTCTCTTGGTTTGCAATAGCCCTTGTCTCTTCTTTTTCTCAGTATCCCTTTGCTTCCACATTTTTTTATAAGCAATATTCCATGCATTTGTGGTAAGGGTTTGAAGCATTGATGCAATATAGATGAACCCATTGCTTTTTCACCATGACTGAGTCTCAGCTCGCACTTCCTCCCGACTCGCACTCCCTCTTGACTTGCACTTCCTCTAGGCTAATACTCCCTCTTAGCTCGCACTTCCTCCAAGCTTGCACTTTCTCTTGGCTCGCACTTCCTCCCGTATATATTTATTTTAATAGTAAATTATATTTTTTAGCTTTCATTTCTCTTAATATAGATTATAGAAATTTATTGAAGATTATATATATGTGTGTGTGTGTGTGTGTGTGTGTGTGTGTGTGTGTGTGTGTCTGTGTTATATATATGTATATATATATTATTTATTGATGATATTATTTTATTATTTTAATTTTAATTGAAAATATAGGAACAAAATGGGTTCCACCCATACTACATTATGATTGTATAATGGTAGTAAATATATATATATATATATATATATATATATATATATATATATATATATATATATATATATATATATATATATTATAGCAATATTATTACTTGGGTTTCCTCTTTGAAAAATAATAAATTTAAGTAATTGAGGTCATATCATTGATAATTTATTATTTTATTTTTAATTGGTTAAAAATGATTTAAATGGCCCCATCCAACATCTTAGATGGTCAATCAATGAGGATAATTATGCAAATTTTTTTTTTGATGCTTGGTTTAAGCCTTATCCACTTATTTCTAACTTAAAATGTGAACCATTAACTCAAGCATACCTATCTTATCCACTTATTTCTAACTTAAAATGTGAACCATTAACTCAAGCATACCTATCTTATCCACTTATTTCTAACTTAAAATGTGAACCATTAACTGAAGCATACCTATCTTGTAAATATCCAAAGGTCTCCGGATCATGGATTTCTATTAGTAATCTAGTTGAAAGAGAGAAACTCAAACAAGTTGTAGATGAACTTCAAAATATTCTTCAAAAAAATATTTGCCAATTTTTACACAAAAGGAAGATTTGATTTAGAATCTATCAAAGGATGGCGGATACTCAATCTAGTTGGAATATGAGTATTTAGAGCAATCAGAATTTCCTACTACCAAATATTTTCCTTTTGAAGAATGTTTAATAATTAGAATCTCTCCCTGCGGCCTCAACATTCCTTTGGTTAGCAGTTCAAAGTAATATTCTTATAGGAGAAATTCTACAAAGAAGAGGATATCATGGACCTTTTAGATGTGCCTTATGTGAGAAATATTTAGAGATATTAGATCATTTACTTCTTCATTGTCCCTTTTCTCACGCCATTTGGGATTACTTTTAAAAAATTTAAAAATATATCAAGTAGCTCCATCAACATTGAATGAGTTGATGAAATGTTGGATTAATTATTTCAAAGCTAAAGCATTATGTTTTTTTGTGAAATATTGGACCTGTAATTATTTGTTAAAATTTATGACTTAAAAGGAAAAATATAATTTTTTAAAATAAAACTCAAAATCATGTCCTAGTTTAGAATCATATTATTGGCTCTCTTGCAAAATATCTACAAATATGATGCTCATCATGGAAAGTCTCGAGTACAGTAAAAGAGATGGTAATAACTTGGTTACATGATTTGAAAATACATGGAAGACTCATCTACGATAATGCAATTAAAAGTCGATTCACGATAATATAGAAATATCCAAAAATTGGATTTATCAAAATTAATTTTGATGATGCTTATAAAGGAAATCCAAGAAAATATAGTGGAGGTGGTATTTTTAGAAATAATGAAGGCAAAATTCTCCTCACTTACTCAAAATCATATGGAACTTCAACTAACAACTATGCAAAGGCTAGGGCACTTCCTATAAGGATTAAAAATGCAATAGAAAAATAATGGAAATAAATTTTAATTGAGAGGATTCACAAATATTCATAATTGTTGTCAATAGAAATGGATGTGGGGATTGAATAAAAAGTAATATTATTTTTTATTTTCATCAACTATTATTGGAGGCAATATCTTGGAAATATAAACATATTTATAGAGAAGAAATTCAGGTAGTAGATAATTTAGTCAATTGTAGAATTGATCTTCATATTGGTGAAATTCAAATTTTAAAATGCAACTAACCAAGTAAAATTTTATCTCTTAATCGAAATGATGTCAAGGACCTAATTGTGGAAACATAGCACTTAGAGGAAGTTTAAGAATATATTTAATAGAAAAAGAAATGAAAATTTTGTGATAAAAAGGCATGTTGTATATGGTTTGATTGACTTAACAACTAATGTAATATTTTGGTATTTTGATGGGAGTGGTCCCAACAAAGCCACATATAACTTATCAAAAAAATTGGGCCTCACCCATATTGCATCATATCCATAGTGGTATTACAATAATTTGGTAATTATACCTGTATCCCTTGACAATATTCTAACTTGGTCTTCTCTTTGAAAGTTGAGGAATTTAACCAATTGAGGTTATGTCATTTGATTAATTTATTAATTTTATTTTTTTAATTAGCTATAAGGGATTGAATAACACCACACTTGTTTTATGTTACGATAGTATAGTGGTATTATAAGAATTTGACAATTATGTATGTCTCGTTAGGCAGGATTTGAACTTAAGTCTTCTTTTGAAAGTTGAAGAATATAACTAGTTGAGCTAATGTCATTTGATAATTTATTAATTTTATTATTATGTATTTATGGTAGAATTTCAATTTAACCTTTAATTAAGTTGAACTACTTATTTTACTTAGAGGAATAAAATTTAATTTTTTTTAATACTTTTTATCTAACCCTTTTTTAAAGGAAAAAATAACATTTGAAAGGTTGTGAAAGTAATGGTTTTGATTTCTTATTGTTGAGGTAATGACTTAGACTACTATTTATTATAAATATAAATTATGCAATCTTATATAAAATAATTTTTTTATTATAGTCCAAAAATTATATACATATTACTTAAAAATCAATTAATTAATTATTCTACATGTTGATGATGTATATGCACATATTCTATATTATCCCATAAGTTATATAAAAAGATAGTGTCATCCAAAAATAATTTTTAATCTAATATTATTTATTTTTCTTTGTATTTTATCATATAATAATATATTAATTTAAATAATTTCTTAAATAATATAAATATTTATATAGTAAAATAATGCTTCTTAATTGTAGATTTTTAATGCATTAGACAAAATTAATATATGTCCCACTTATATTATTAGTCCTTGTCGCTCCTATTACTAATGGTCATGTTGTCACTTCTATTATTAGAGTACAAATTGCTATTATATTTCAATAAATTAAATTATATTATGGCATTATTACAATAACATTTTAACAGCTTTGTATAATTCTTTTTTAAGTTTTGAGTTAAGATATGTAGATTGCAAGTCCATAATCACTTGAGTTTATATCATTTGATATATTTATTTTAGTGGCATATTTTTATGGTGGAATTTAGTTTCACATTAATATATCTTCAGCTTTCTTATATATTTTTTATTTTTTAATTGAATATGTAAGAATAAAATCGGTCTCATCCATACTACATTATGATTGTATAATGATAATAAAACTTCATATTTTTTTCCTCTAACTTTCATTTCAAAGTCTGAAAAAATTACAATGAGATGGTTATTTTATACCTTCATATAAACATTACTAAATCAAATGTGTTACAATAATAACAACTTGTTGTAAACCTTCAAACATCTTAGTACTTCAACCATCAGTCATCTTTCAAATATGACCTTAATTATCTAAAGACAAAAAAGAAACATGAAAGGTATCCTAAACCACAACTTCTATCAAAAAGAAAAAAGTATCAAAAGGGTACATACTATGGTGGAATCACAATCCCATACACTACTCCTTCTTTTAACCAAGTACCAACTGGAATATCCAAGGTAGCTTTTGATAGACCATTTGCTTCCTCATTTAATTCTCTATAAATATGGTTATAATATATATCTGTAAATGATGCTTCTAGTAATTTCACTTGCTCGTAATAAGGCCTAAGTATCAATTTTTTCATCCGTACTAAACCTGAAGCCCAATCCACCACTAATTTTAAGTCACCAAATACTTGAAGTTTTATTATTCCATGTTCTACTGCCATTTTTAACAAAAATATCAAAGTCTTCCACTTTGCCACATTATTGGTACCTTCATCAAGGAGTCCTTTGAAAGTGAATTTGTGGTTTTCATCTAGATATAACACTCCTCCTACCCTACATCTATTTGGATTTCCTTAATAATCTCCATAAAAAAAGTCCAAGATTTTGTAATATCTATTGTTAAACTTCCAACCTATCTAACAATCTTTAATTTGGGTTTTTTTTTTATGTCTTCATAAGTATATTTAATTTGAGCTTGAACTCGTATAGGTAGAATTTTATTTCTCTTAACCAGCATAGAATTTCTTATCAACCACAAACCCCATGCCACTTTTATTGGATTGCACCTATATTCCTTTAAACATTTGTCTTTGAACCATTGTTGCATATTATCCAATAATTTCCTTGTTTCCATTGTCCCTTCCCCTTATCCATGGTAGAATATACCTCCACACTTCTCTTGAAAAATCATAGTGAGCTAGTAGGTGATCTATTGTTTCTTCTTTCCTTTTACATAAACTACATTGACTTGGACCCTGCCAGGACCTCTTTTATAGAACACCCCATGTTAATGCCTTCTTATCTAAAGCTAACAAAGAAAAATTTTGATTTTAAGGGAGATTTCACCTTCCAAATATTTCTCCACCACCAAAGACCCTCCTCATTATCATCTTCAAACATTACCTTGTATCCTACTTTAGTTGTAAATTTTCCACTAGTTGGGTTCTTTGACCATACTAACGAGTCTTCTTCTTGACTAAGTCTTATACAAGACCTTAGTATATCCCTTGTATACTTTCTCCACTGCTCATCTTCATTTCCTTCCAAAAGTAATTATTTTGTTGAAAGCCACCTCTAATTCCATAAATTTGTTATATCCATAGAGGTTACATCTGCTAATACTTTGAGCCCTTGTCTATTTAGATGTTCTATTAAATTTTGAGAAAGTTGGTAATTCCCTTCATTTCCCATCTAGGGGTCTTTTCCTATCCTTTCTTTCAATTTCCTATTTTCCAAACCAAAAAAATTCCCACTAATGGGAAAGCCTTCACTAATTCTTTCCAAATTATAGTAGCATTGGTCAATGGTTTGATAGGAAGTCTAGTCCACTCTTCAAATGACATGGAACCTAAATATTTCTCCTTTATAAATCCATGCCATAATCCTTTACTAGTTATCAATATCCAAAGACTCTTGGCAACTAGTGCTTTCTTGAAGTTATGTATATTCTTAAGCCCCCATCCTACTAATTTAGGTTTTATTATCTTACTCCATTTAACCAAATGCAATGAATCATTCTCCATTATTCCTATCCAAAGGAAATAGAAGCATTTATTCCTTATTTTTTCCACTATTTTAATAGGAATATAAACCATAGAGTGTCAAAATACTAGAATAGCTTCAAAACTAATTTAACCAATGTTAAAATACCTTCCAATGATAACCATCTATTGCACCATGAAGTTACATTTTTTTCCATTTTATTGTATAACCAAATCCAATCGTGGTATCCATAATTATTTGATTTCAGTATAAACCCCAAATATTTTAGACCTTTACCAAACTTAAATTGAAGTCAAAATCCTTACCACTACTTCTTGTCTTGGTTATAGTTTGTTAAAAGTTATATCTATTTTCAGGAGGTTTATTTCCATTCTTGTGGCAACACAATATAAGCCTAACAACTCTTTATATTTTAGTGCTTCTCTTAAGATACCATTTTCAAATAGTAGTATATCATCTATACATAGTAAGTGAATCCCAACCAAGATTTTTCCAATTTAATGCCTTTGATCATGCCAAGTCCTTTTGTTTCTTAATAATTCTACTCAGCTCTTCAACCATAAGTAAGAATAATAAGGGTGATAGGGGGCATCCCTATCGCAGCCCTCTAGAAATATTGAACAAGCTAGAAGCTTTGAAGTTGAACCATTAATTAAAATATCAAAGGACGTAGAATTAATACTTCCCATTACCCAATTTACAAAGGGTATAGTACAACCAATATGAATTAATATAAGCCTGATGTACAACCAACTTACCCTATAAAAATATTTTTTCCAAAAAATCTTAATTATCATTGCTTGTTGTTTCCTTTATTTTATTAAATGAAGGGCTTTCTGAGCAACACCTATAGCTTCATGGATTTATCTTTTAATTAAGAAATCAAATTGTTCTTCTAAGAAGGTGTCTGAAAAACCCATATAACCTCATACAAATAATCTTAGAGATGATTTTGTAGAGAATATTACACAACAATATGGACCTATATTCCCCAAAGAATTTTGGGTTATCATTCTTCAGAATCAAGACCAATAAATTTGTATTGATAGACCCAAGTACCTACCTAGAATTCCTTTCCTCAACCGCATTTAAAAGGTCTTCTTCCAATATCTCATAAAAACCCACATAAAAATCAATAGTCCAATCATCTGGTCCTAGAATCTTCATGAAATAGTTTAACTATTGTTTGTAGCTCCTCCTTAGTGACTTCTATCATCAAAGTCTCTTGAACATCATCATTGACCATCTTAGGTAGATAAAGTGCTAGCTTAATGATTTAGCAAGATTAAAACTTGGGTTTTCTCCTTGGAAATTAAGAAATTTAATTAGTTAAGGTCATACCATTTGATAATTTATTAGTTTAGTTTTTTAAATAGTTATATAGAATTAAATTGGGTTTCATCCAAATTATATCATAACCACATAGTGATATTATAACAATTTGATAAATATGTATATATCCCTTAGAAATATTAGAACTTAGGTTTCCTCTTTTAAAGTTGAGTAATTTAACCAATTGAAGGTATATCATTTGATTAGTTAAATAGTTTTATTTTTTAAATTAGTTATAAGGGACCGAAACAAGCCACACTTCTTTTATGTCATGACAACATAGTGGTATTACAATAGTTTAACACCTATATTTTGGTAAAATTTAAACTTATTTGTTGAAATTTGAGGAATATAACTTGTTTTTTATTGAGATGGCCCCACCACATCTTAAAAGGTCAAGAAAGGATGAGCAATGTTATCATCGTGAGATTCATGAAAAAAAATACAAATCCTTTTGATTTTAAGCATAGTGAGAGGTTTTTTAAGTACTCATAGCTTTTACATGCTTAAAGTCCCTTGAATATATTGGGACCACTGACTCACTCCTTTCATTCCAATCTTACATCACATAGTGGTATTACAAGGGTTTGGATATTATCCATGTATAACTTGGTAAGATTTGAACCTAGGTCCCCTCCTTGATTGTTAAGGAATTTAATATGTTGAGCTAATACCACTTGATGAGGAATATAACTTGTTAAGCTAATGTCATTTTATAATATATTAGTTTTATCATTTTGTATTTATGTGTAAAAAAATTACCTTTTAAATAAAAAGTTGAACCCAGGTGTTGTAGGTGAGTTGGAGAGGAGATGGCAATCCTCCAAGGGAGGTCCCAGGTTCAAATCTCCACCCTACCAAAAAGTTGAATTGGGTATCCAAAATCCAATTGATAATGTTGGTGCGGGCAGGGTCGGGTGCGACTCCCGGGTGACTTTGATGGTGTATAACCCCCTATTTGTGGTCTCTCAAACCAAGGTGGCCCTACAAGGGGTTTTTCGCTTTAAATAAAAAATAAATTAAAAATTTGAACTATTTTTAGTTCATGTTGAAAAGTAAAAAATAAAACTTCAATCATTTTTTTAAGAATAGTTTTTATCTTACCCTTTTCTAAAGGGTAGGATAACATTTGAAAGGTTGTGAAAGTTATACTTTTAATTCCTTCTTATCGTTGAAGTAATGACTTAAAATACTATTTATTATAAACATAAATTATACAATCTTATATAAAATAAACTTCTTATACTAGTCCAAAATTATATACATATTTGCATTAATGTAAGGGTTTTGGAAAGGACACCAAAACCTTAGTACATCTAAAATGAAACTTGATTACATCAGGCTTACCAGCCAACACATAAAATTTTGTTAAAAATAATGATAAACACAAAGTACAAAAACCATATGATCTACAAAACAGTAGGGATGATCCCATCCCAGGGGTCAATCCCAATCTGTGATGGGACATCACATTCAGTGTAGTACCATCAATTGTTATCGAGGGTGGTGTAGATATCCATTGCATCCTTGAGGATAACACTGAGTTGCATGTGGGCAGCACCAATGTCATTGCAACCTGTTGGAGGATGTTCCCTTGAGACTTGATGGTTTTAACTTGTAGGAGGACGGTCCCTTGGGACTTAACAGTTTCAATAACTATAGATAGGGTGGTTGCATATCTGGTTAGGTGATTAAGAATAGCATTGCACATAGCACTCTTATATTCTAGAGTGTTCAACAATCCCGAAGTTGTATTTTTATCCACCCTAGTAGAATTTTTAGCTGCATCAATTGATTTTGTTGGAGAAGAATCATAATTTTTGTTTGGCTCACTAGTTTTGGTAGGGGAAGCCATATTAGTTTTGAGTTTTTTAACCCACAAGGAGGCACACTTATAGGGAGGGCTAGGATTTTAAATAAATTTTGATGAAGAGCACTTCATAGCTCTCAGCTTGTGCTCAGGGACTTTTGGGCCTTCGATTTTAATTGGAGCAGTGTGGGGGGAATTCGGGGTCTGAATCATCGCTATGGACCTTCTGGATATCAGTTTCAATGTTGTATCTACCATCATATTTGGCAAAGGTGGGGTAGGAGGGGTTACAGGAAGGAGGGGCGAAGGGGTAGATGATGGGGGGTTCAAAGGGGCGGGCTGAGAGGGGCCATGGGTAGATAAATAAGGGCTATGGGTAGACTAGAAAGGGCTAGGGGAGGTGTGGTGGGAGGGGCTAAGGGAGGCAAGGGGAGAGATGGGGGGAGGGAGGTTGATGGGGCAAGGAGGGAGGGGGGATAGTGATGATATAATCTCTACAAGAAAAGGTATCGAGAGCATGCTTGTAGAGGATATAGTGTAGGCCTTGATGAATAGAATAGTGGGATTTCCTAGTGTGAACATTTGTGATAGATAGCTTAATTGATCTATAGAGGTAGTCAGGGATGTTAATTTTCTTGTTACCTCTAAAATGGTTTAGGAAAGCAATATGGAAGCTTTGCAAAGTACAATCAATTTTATCAATAGTAAAAAATTGAAGTATGGGAATCATTACATGGTCCCAAGGACTAGGGATCTTAGTTCTTTCAATGCCCCCTTCAGTGGTGAGGATATCCTTACCTTTATTCAGGAAGAACTCTAGCTTTTTTGCCATTGAGTATTTATCTTTGTGAATGTTTCTCCCATCCGTAGGAAGCTCAATCACTTCCGTGAGCAATTGCACATCGATAGTAAACTCCAGGCCACAGACAGAGACATGACCATCCTCCCAAGAATTAAAAATGGTATTTGTAATGTCCTCCTCATTACCAATAAATTTTTTGAGGAAGGGGATACAAGTGTGGAGGATATCCTTGACCACAGGGTTGAGGCTCAAGATCACTGATTTAAGGATTGCCATGGGGCAAATAGTATAGGTGTTTATGAACTTAGGATGAGAAGGGGGTGAGTAAGACTGAGTGAAACGGAAAGTACTCAAAAATATTTTTAGTTTAACACTTCAACCATCATGCATGCCAAAAATACCAGGATTTAGGGTGCAATGAAGCAACATAGGGTGTGAAGGATGGTAATTTGTGGGATGTGTATGTATTAGCATCACCCGAGTGCTACATGGGGGAGGGATAATGGTAAAGCGGTGATAATAATTGGCATGGTGGATAAACATGGAATAAGAAGTTGAAGCATTTGGGTTTATTTTTTTGTAGTGATTTCCAAAGGTGGTGCAGATATGTATGTGTTTGGAATCATACTCGATATTAGGTAAGCACATGTGACAATACCTAGTTCTAAATTTTGCAAGGTGGTTATTGGACAAGCCCCAAGAATTAAGATCATGAGGATAAAATTGCATGACCAAGGTGATGCAAGATATCATGGTTCTGGAACCCAAGACAATGTGAATATTGGGACTCGGTGTAAGTAGCATAAAAGGTTGATTGTGGACGATTAACGATGATCGAGGGGGGTAGGGGTATGGGTGGGTAGGGTTCATGTGAATCGGCAAGGGGGAGGGAGCAGAGAGGTGACATAGGGTGAAATAGAAAGGATGACACATGGGTGGAGGAAGCGATGACATGTGGCCAGTGACACCAACCAATGGACTAGAAACCCAGGAAGAGGGCTAGGGATTAGGGATGACCAAGATGATCCTGTGATATAATTTTAATAAGTTTTGCATGAAAATCATTGTACCAAATATTAAGGCACCTCACATAGTGGCCCAAATTGGCCAGCAAGTTCTTAGCTCCATTGGCTTCTCCGAACACATGTTGCACAATAATATTAGAATGATTGAGGAGAAGTTATTTGACTTCAAAGATGATGTTTCTTACTCTCTAGCTAGGGTTCTTATTGGTTTTAGAATAGTTGATAATGTTTAGCGAGTCTCCTTCGACCACTAACTTGCATTGAAGATCACTTGTGAGTAATAATCCTCGATAAAGAGCTTTGGCTTCCATAACATGATTGGTGAGGGTGCCAATATTCTCAACATAGGTGAGGATTATGTTTCCTTCATGATTTTTGATGATTCCACCTCCACCAGCTGGCCCAAGGTTACCTCTAGAGGAGTTGTCAAAATTTAGCTTAAGCCAACTTGGCAGGGGAGGGGTCCATTTTGAGTTAGCTCTGGAGTTGGGGTGTGTGGGCAGAGTGATGGGGTCCATGGAAAGGTGGAGAATGAATGCAATGGAAGCTTCAATCCCAAGGCTTGGGGGTCTAGAGAATGGGCACAAGGAAGCATTTTTAGTGGTGTAACTAAGGATCCTATTGGCAATCACAAAGGTATCCTTGGGGAGCTCAAGAAAGCATGGTTGTTACTCTCCACCCAAATTTTCCACAAAAAATTATGGAGGTACAAAGACCATAGGGGTTTAATTTTGGGATTTTTTAAGGGGTTTGGCCATTGGTTAAAAAAATTGATTGGAGTGTGGGAGTGGATCCAATCAATGTTAAATATGGTGAGGATTAAGCTCATGACTAAGTCATAAAAGTAACACTCAAGAAAGAGATGACTTACTGATTCCCACTTGAACATACAGAGATAGCATCGGTTGGGGAGTTGAAGCCCATGGTGTATGAGGTTATCCAAAGTTAGGATTTTTTTTTGGGTAGCTAACTAGGAAAAGAACCCAATTTTGGGGATGATATTCTTAAGCCATATGGCCTTAACGAGGATGATGCAATCGATGGGTTGATCAATCAGAAGGTAGGTAGATTTGATCGTGAATTCACCATCGTCACATTCTTTCCAAATAGGAGTATCAGGGGTTAGATCAGGTATGGGAATGATGAAGGGATGGAGAATGGAGGTTAGGGTAGAGGTAGTATTGTGGAGGTTGGGAGGTAGGGAGGAGGTGGGGATGGCTTTCCAAGTGGGTCTTCCAGAGGATAAAGCTATGAATTTGACAACCTTGCACCCGAAGAGAGTATTAGTGAAGGGTTTAAGGGGGCAAGGATGGGGTCAAAAAAAATGGGTTGGTCAAGGATCCAAGGGTCAATCCAAAATTCAATAGTCTGTCCATTAGAGAACTTCCATATAATGCCTTTAGAATAAATATATTTAGTTTTTATGATTAAGTTTCAGAAGGCAGAGTCGATATGGGGGTCATCCTTCATGATATTAAAATGTTGCATGTATTTTCTTTTGATAATAAATAGCCACTCCAAGTTTGCATTAGTCATAATTTTCCACACCTCTTTTGCAATGAGGGCAAGTTTCATCTTGTTGATTCTTCTGAGGCTAAGCTCCTCTTGATATTTGGGTCTACATACTCTATCCCAAGAAATGAGGTGATATCTTTTTTTATTTTTCGATCATGTCCAAAGAAACCTTTTTTGAATTTGCTCAATCTTGGAGCAGATTGATGATGGGACTTTGAATATGGATAGGAAGTAAATTGGGATGCTTTGGATATATGCATTTACTAGGGTGGCTTTAGCATCTTGACTAAGGAGGGCCCCTTTCCATCCTATAAGCTTTTTGAGGAGCCTATCAACCACATTGTTCCACATGTTATCTATAGGACTACCAATAAAGAGAGGAAGGCCGAGGTAATAGGTGGGCAGATTACCAATGGGGCATTGGAGGACTTCAACAATTTGGTGTTGATGGGTGGAGGGTGTGTTAATGAAGAATATTTTTCTTTTGGTGTAATTAACCTGTTGGCCCACTGCATCCTCATAAAGGTTGAGAATGGATTTAATTATTTTAGCCTCTACCACCAAAGCCAAGGTAGCTAAAATAGTGTCATCAACAAATTGTTGGTGGGTGACCGGTTCAATATGGGAGGTAAGTTTGATTTCAAATATGGCTCCATTAGCATGAGTAGCTTTAAGAGTTCTTCCCAGGGCCTCGGCTAAGATGATGAAGAGGCATGGAGATAGAGGGTCTCCCTCTCTAATCCCTTTGTTGCTTCTGAAGTATCCTACTATGGACCCATTGATGATGATCAAGAACCAGGTCGAGGATATGCTTGCTCTGATCAAATTGACCCATTGTGGAAGGAATCTAAAATTGAGTAGTACCGCAAGGAGGAAGTTCCATGAGACACATTCAAAGGCCTTATTCATATCGATATTGAGGAGGAAACCTGCTTTCTTGCTCTTGGATATGGAATGGATCACTTCATGAATTGTGATGACCCCATCAGTGACATTCCTCCCTTGGATAGTGCTTCCTTGGCAAGGGTCAATGATGAGGGGGAGGACTTCTTGCATTCTAGTAGACATAGCTTTGGTTAAAATTTTGTAAAGTACATTACATAAGCTAATGGGCCTAAACTCGAAAAGGGATCTACAATGCACTTGTTTGGGGATAAGAGCCAGGAAGGTTGAATTGACATCCCTAGGGATGTTCCTATAATTTTGGATGAAGCGGATGGCAGAGTAGATGTCATACCCAATAATTTTCCAAAATATTTGGAAAAATTGGGGGAGGAACTTGTTAGGACTCGGGGATTTATTGGGCAACATGGAGAATAGGGTTGATTTGATTTCATCGCCTGAGAAAGGATGCAAAATATGTTGGTTGAACTCATGGGAAATATGATTGGGGATGTGGTGGAGGAGAGTTTGGTGGGCATGGTTAGAGCTAGGGGGAGGATATTCAAGGAAGGATTGGAAATGGTTGATGACATCATGCCTAATTTCATGGATGTTGGTAGTGGAGGAACCATCCCCTCTTAGAAATTCCCTAATCCTATTGGAACTACGATGTCTGAGCATGGATGCATGAAAAAACTTTATGTTGGAGTCACCTTATTTCAACCACTGGACCCAATATTTCTATCTCCAAAATTTTTCTTCCTTTGTGAAGATGTTATGATATTCTGACAATAATCTCATTTCTTCATCCCTAGTGTTGGTGTCAATGCTTCCTTACTAAATTTGGTTCTTGATCAATTGGAGTATTTATTTTATGGCCTATTTATTTTCAAAGATGTTCCCAAAAATCTCTTTATTCCAGATTTTTAGATTGTATTTTATGGTCTTGATTTGGTTGGTGACTTGAGAAATTGGGTTTCCCTGGTGTGGGAGGTGCCACCATTCTAAGATGCGTTCCCTCAAGGCAGGATGTTGGATCCACATAGCCTTGAAATGGAAGGGGGTTTTGAAAGAGGATTGACAAGCAACTTCAAAAACTAGGGGATTGTGGTATGACCCTATTTTGGGTAATGCACTAAGGGTAGCATCTCCAAACATGGGGATAACTTCATATGAAATGAGGAATCGATCAAGCCTTAATTGAATGTGCATATTTCCAATCCTTATGTTGCTCCACATGTATCTAGATCTTTTAAGGTGGATATCCATTAACTCATTGGAGTCAACAAAATAATTGAAGTCTTCATAAATTCTAGGAGAGATGGTCGTGCCCCTTCTTTTATCAGAAGGATAGAGGGGGATTTAAAATCCTCGACCAAGATATAGGGCTAGTTTGAAAAGATATCTCTCATTTGGATAAGAATGTTCCAAATATTGATTCTCTCAAAGGGGGAGTTGGGAGCATAAATATTCGAGAGAACCCTATTGGAAATTTTGAGTAGTTATGTTGTCATTGATGTCAAGAGTCGATGTCAGTGATGTCAATAGTCAGTGCAAGGAATTGACAAAAGGAGGATTAAAATATTTATATTTTAAGTCCAAGATATCTGATTTAAAGCTTCACATGGTTGGTCAAATGATTGTCTAAATACCCTGAAGGAAGGAGATACATAGGCCCAAAGGAAATAATATTATAGTATTTATTATTATAATATTAAAGTTGTTAAGATAAGGCCTAAAATGAAGGAAGGAGATACCTAGGTCCAAATAAAATAATATTATAATAATTATTATTATAATATTAATTTTTTTAAGATAAGGCCTAAAGTGAAGGAAGGAAATACCTAGGCCCAAAGGAAAAAATATTATAATATTTATTGTTATAATATTAAGTGTTAAAAAAAAAGCCTAAGGTTACTTATAGATTAATTATAATATTTATATTATAATAAGTTAAAGGACAAAGCAAAATGGTTGGTGTTTCTTAGCACCTAGATTTCAAAATGCTGAAGGCAAAAAGATTTTTTTTCAAATTTTTGAAATGCGGGAGGATGTTTCCCTCTTTGTTGATGCGAATAATTCATTGTCCTTCATTCAGGAGGTGGGCTCCATTGGTTCCTTCAAGAATGGAAATGGCCTCATTCAAACTTTTGGAAAAAAAGAGGTTGCTCCCAATGCTGGTCCCACTTTTGCGTTAGCTGGAATTTCTTCCTCCTCTGAGTAGGTTGTGGGCCCCACTGGCTTTCTCGATGGTCTGTCTGTCGAGAATATTATCTTTTCCTCAGGACAGGAAGAATATTTCAAAATCACTAAGAATATCAAAGATCAATTTCATGCTACTTATAAAAAGTTTGAGCATTATGGGGGGATCGAGTTCCTTCATCCCCAAAACCTTCCTTCGCAAAGGTTTTAGGTGGTCCTTCCTCCTCTACCTTCTCTCCCCCCATTCGAGATTTTTGGGAATAAGGTCAAGATTCCTATTGACATTGCTAAAAAAATCATTGCTAAAGAATCTTTTTCCTTGGTTGAGAAAGTGGTTGGAGGTAATCCTAATCTCGACATTATCAAGCACTGGGCTTTTTCCAGATGGAAATTTTGACCTTGCAAGGCCTCTCTAGGGCTTTTTTTGGAGTTCGCCTTAACACTAAAGCATATGTTGCTCAAATTCTTTTTGGAGGACCTTGGTTACTTGGTTCAATGAGTGTCTTTCTGATGAAATGGAATCCGAACTTCAATCCAAAAATGCAAAGAATTAACTTTATTCCTATCTGGGTTAGATTTCCAAACTTACCTTGGCACCTGTGGCAGGAATCTATTTTCAAATCCATGGCTTCGACTATTGGAGATTTGCTTGTTATCAATAAGGTAACCCTCTCCAGATCAAGGATGCATGTTGATTTCCTTTGCATTATGCCAAACCTTGATTATGCACTTCCTACCTTTGTGGAATTGGAACTTGTAACTTCTCTTCTCAAACAAGCCATTGAGTATGAGAACAAACCTCCTTTCTACATTGAATACCGAACTCAAGGTCATCTTCGTGCTCATTGTCCCACTCTTGTGAAACATGGAGCCTCTTCTGAGTGAAAGAATGACTCTAATCCTTTGGCCAAGGAGAATGCTTTTTAGGCATTGTCAAGGAAGGATAAGAGAAAATTCCCTCCATCCAGAGGAATAAGCTTCAAGCCCACCAAAGAGTATAGAATCAAAGAAGGTCACAATAATACCCCTTTCATCAAATCTCCTGATGATAAAGGGAAAAATATTTCTTCAGCAAATGTGTCTAATGAGGTTAGTCTCTTTGCTCACCCTTATAAATTTCAAATTATTGCAGATATAGACACCAAGGATGTAATTGATAAGAATAATGAACCAAATTCCAACTCCAATCCTCCCTTGGACCAAAATGAAATTATTCAAGAACCATCTTTTAAGGCCTTGATTGAGGACTCTGAACCCTTGATTGAGGACCCTTTCTCATCAACTACTCTAAAGTATGAATGGCCTATGATTGAATATGTTTCTATTTCATCATCCTTTCTTGAACTTGTGAGTCTTGTGATTCAGATAATCTCCACTTCTATCTTCAATACTAAATCCTTCAGAGTCAAAAGAAGTCTCCCATACATTATGGAATAGAAAAAAAAAATAGGAAGACCTTCTCACTCTTATTAAAGGAACAAAGATGCACATGAGGACATTGCTAATGGTGTACAACAAACCCTATTTTCTATTGGAATTAATATCTCTAAGAAAGAAATAAAGTGTACCAAACCTCCCCAACCACAAAGAAAGGGAGACAAAAGAATCTCCAAATCTTCCAAATGAATATCCTCTCATGGAATGTGAGAGGCCTTAATGGCATAGCTAAGTAGTGGCTAGCTAAATCATTAAGGAAAGAAATCAGATCGACTATTTTGTGATTCAAGAATTCAAGGTTAGTGAACCTATTGATAAAAAGATCTGCAATTTTATTTGGAAAAAATTGTGATTTCTGCACTTGCAATGCCAGGGGTGCATCTAGAGGTCTTTTATGGCTATGGAATCCTTCTCTTGTGGAAGGAAACATCATCAATTCCAATGATGATATTTTGAGCATTAATTTTTTTGATAAAGACAACAATTGTTCATGGGTTCTAACATTTATGCCCCCAATTCTATTTCTGGGAGATTTTATGTGGAATATTTTATCTTCAATCAGAAGTGCTTTTTCTACCCTTACTTGGATTCTCGTTGGTGACTTCAACACCCCTCTGTTTCCTTCTAATAAAATAGGAGTTGGTTCTTTTTCTAAGAGTATGGAGGATTTCTAGGATTTTATCAATGCACAGAATTTGATGGATGTTAATTTAAAAGGCAATCAGTTCACATGGTCAAATAGAAGGTGTGTATCCCAGCTAATTCAAGTTAAATTAGATAGGGTGTTGTTCTCTCAGGAATATTTTGACAACTGGGGAGATGCCACTCTTCAATCACTCCTTAAAATTGGCTCTGACCATAGTCCCATTATTTTAGACACAAATAATCCAAAAATCTACAAAACCCCTTTCAGGTTTGAAGCAATGTGGATGCAGCATCCTGATTTCAAGAAAATAATCAATCAATGGTGGTAAACTGATGTTCAAGGAAAACCTTCCTTTATTTTGGCTCAGAAACTCAAAATAATTAAAGAGAATATCAAAGTATGGAACAGAGATATATTTGGTAACATTTTCCACAATAAGTAGGATTTTAATGTTGAGGTTATCTTTGATTGAAAAAAATAATCAGGATAATGGTGATTATAATGCTAAGATAAAAAAAGAAGAGAAGGAATTGTTAGCCAAGTATCACAATATTCTCCAATGTTAAGAAATATTTTGGAGACAAAAATCTTATGACCTATGGCTCCAAAAAGGAGATTATAATACCAAATTATTCCATACTTCTAACATGATATATCGAAGCAATAAAAAAATTAAAGAAATTTGTATCCAGGATGGAGAGATCATCAATGATATCAAAGAAATCAGGAATGAAGGTGTTTCCCATTTCATGCAACTACTTCAGACAGAGAACATACCAAATTTCTAGGTGGTAAAGAATTATTCCTTCAATTCATTCCTCATCTTATTTCTGATGATATTAATAGTAGACTTATTGCTTCTCTTTCTTATGAGGAAATTAAAGATGCTTTGTTTTCCATGGATCCTAACAAGGCTCCTAGGCCGGATGGTTTTTCCCCTAGGTTCTTCCAAACCTTTTGGGATCTTGTCAACAGGGATTTTTGCAAAGCCATAAGAGAGATCCAACACTCAAAAATTATTCCAAGGGGTTTCAATTCCACATTCATTGCGCTCATACCCAAAAATACTAATGCAAGTAATTTCAATGATTTCAGGCCAATTAGTCTTTGCAATGTCATTTACAATATTCTAACAAAATCCATCACCATTCGCATGAGGGAAGTCATGCCTTTGATTATTAATAAAATCCAAGGAAGTTCTATCAAAGGTAGATCAATCCTAGATGGCATCATTTCAGTGCATGAAGCAATTCACTCAGTCTCAGTCAACAAAAAAAGTTGCCTTCCTTCTCAAATTGGATATGAACAAGGCCTATGATAGATTAAACTGGGATTTCCTCTTTGCTATCTTGATCAAGTTTGGCTTCCATCCTGAATGGATTTCTCTAATTAAAGGATGTATTTCTTCTACTTGGTTTTATGTCCTCATCAATGGTTCCCCTGCAGTATATTTTCAAAGCAGTCGAGGTCTAAGGCAAGGAGACCATTTATCTCCTCTCTTATTTATAATTTCTATTGAGGCTTTAGGAAGATCAATAATTATAGCAAAAAAATTTGGTCTCCTTTCTGGAATCCAAATGACTTCTCAGTACGATCCTATCACACAAAAAATTCATTGATGATACTCTATTGTCTATGATTGCATTTGTTAATGAATCAAAGATCATCAAGCGGATACTCTTCCTATATGAGCTTGCTTCAGGTCAAAGGATAAATTTTCAAAAAAGTAAATTTTACTTCCTTAACACTCCTCCAAGAAGACATAACATCATTGCTAACATCCTTAATTGCTCTATAGCTCCTCTGCCTTCAATTTATCTAGGTTTACCACTCTTCACTAGGAATGTCAAAGATAGTTTATGGGACAATGTCATTGAGAGGCTACAAAAAAACTCACCACTTGAAGGAGCAATATTTTATCTCAAGACGGTAAAATTACTCTCACCATGGCTTACCTTCATAGTATTACTATTTACTTCCTTTCTCTCTTCAAAGCTCCTATGAGTGTTTACAAAAAAATGGAAAAAATCCAAAAATATTTTCTCTGCACAGGATCCAAAAATAAACACATATTTCATCTGGTTGCTTGGGATAAAGTGTGTAAGCCTAAATATCAAGGATTTTTAGGGCTCAAAAGAATGTATCCTCTCAATATTTCTCTTCTTTCCAAACAAGCCTAGCATTTGGTTTCTAATGAGAATGTTTATTGGGTCAAGATCATAAAGAGAAAATACCTCCAGGACTCCAATTTCCTTCATGGAGAGGTCCCTTATTCTGGGTCTACTTTTTGGAAGTCTATTTGTGAAGCCCGTTCCCTCTTGATTAAAGTTCTAAGGTGGCAACTTGGTAATGGCATATCTATTTCTTTCTAGGATGACAAATGGATTGGGGACCGACCTCTTAATCAGAATCCTATGTTTCAAAGGCTAAGGAACATTACTAATAAGTTGGTTGGACCTTTAGTGGTAAATTTAATTTCTTGTATCAATGGTCATAAGATATGGAGAAGGATTGTTGTCTCTGATCATGATAATGAAATATCTTATTTGTATAATCAACTTTCCTCTGTCAGAATTCCTTTAAATGACCAACCTGATTGTCCTATTTGGGAACCTACTGATTTTGGAGATTTTACTGTCAAGTCAACCTATTTGCTCTCTCTCAACATTATTGAAAATCCTATCCCATTAAATCTTGTTTGGACCAAATATTTTATCCCAAATATTGCCTCCTTTTCCTAGTTATGCATCCAAGATTGCATCCTAACTACAAAAAATCTCATGGGCATTCTTTTGCCTAACAGATGTCATCTTTGTCTCTCTAATTGGGAATCTACCTCTCACATCTTCTTATTTTGTCCATTATCAAGAATGGTGATTAACAAACTTTTCCTCACTTTCAAGATCACTTGGGTTTGACCTCCTTCCATTGTCGACTTGTTCCAACAGTGGCCAAATCCTTTCAAAAATCCTATGATTAGAGGAATTTGGAATTTTTGTTTACAACATTTCCTTTGGAAAATATGGCTAGAACGCAATAAAATAATTTTTTATTTGAAAGCCTTAAATGCCAAAATTGTTGCTATTAAAATTATCCTTTATGCTAAGGAGAATGCCCTTGCTGCTCTGTTTGATCCTTTTCCTTTTCCACCTTTTGAGAAGGCTATCCTGAGTTCCTGCAATATGTTTATTGATACCCTAAGCCCTGCTAATAATTCTTCATCCAGAACCAACATTAAATGGCAGACTCCTCTAGTGGGGTGGGTTAAGCTTAATTTTTATGGCACTGCAAAAGGTAATCCTCACATCGTAGGAGCTAGAGGAATCCTCCGTGATCATCTTGGAAATTCCATTTTTGCCTTTTTTGAACCATTAGGAATCATGTCCAATCATTCTACTAAAGCTAAAGTGGTGTGGAGAGGTCTTCAATTCTTAAAATATATTCCTAGAAAAGTTATTGTTGAAGGAGATTCTCTTAATATAATTAATTACCTAAAAACCTCCAAACCTAGCAGTTGGAGGATCAAGAATCTTGTTGAATAAAGCAAGCAAATTCTTCGCCAATAAGTCAATGTAGTGGTTCAACAAACTTTCATAGAGGGCAATTATGTGGCTGAAAAATTGGCCAACATTGGCATGAATGCACAAGGATTGATGATTTGGACGAATGTCCTCCCCAATGAAGTTGTCAAACTAGCCAAATGTGATCAAAATACTATCAGTCATGATGAATCTTGAAATCCTTGATTATTCCATTGCCCAAGACTCCCTTTTTTTTGTGATTCATTGGGTCCAGTCCAAAGCCCCCAAAAAATCCAAATCAGATATTTTATTCATCATTTGCATTATCTTTCTTTGAAAAGGGGTTCTATGTTTACATTTCCAAGTTATACGCCGCATATCATATATGCGCCTTATTTTTTGATAATTGTTTCCATGATGAATCCCGATGTTAGGTCCACATTATTTTTAAATCATCTCTTTCTCATGTGGAATGTTTGTCCTTTTACCTTTTCGAGAACCCTCTTTCACTTTGTCTTTTGCATTCTCCCAAGGCCTCCTGAGATGAGCATCCCAATCCTTTCTGGTTATTGTGTCTGCTTTTATCATTGGCTTCATTGCACGAGCATTACCAAAATCTCCATTTTCCATGGGATGGCATTTTTCCCTATTGCTCCTACCCGCCTTCATCACCCTTTTTTGTGCCGTGCCTACTGCCCTAACCAATCTTATCCTTGTATTTTTTCCTTTTTGGCCAAGAATTACTTTTTATTTATTCTTGTTGTGGCTTTATCAGTGGACGCATATTTCTGTCTCTGTTCCTTTGGACCTATGATTTTTTTCCTTTAATTTCTTTCCTTACTTAATTCCTTTTGTAACCATTAAGGAATGAAAAGTTGTTTTCATTGATCCTGAGACTCTTGAATTGGATTCTATTTCCACTGATATGTTCAAAGATAAAAAAGAAATCATTGATTTCTTCAACATGTTCAGCAGTGTGGATGAGGAGGTTACTAAAGCTTTCATAACAACTTGGGACAATGGCTTTGTTTCCATCCATGACATCCAGTTCTAGAATTCCTTCGAGTTGTTGGCAGACCTGACGGGGTAATATTTGGACAGAAAAGTCATCAGAAGAAACAAGCACAACTAGGAGGTAGAGTTGACACACTTCGAAAAAAACTCACCTATCCACAAGAAGGTAAAAAAATATTTGTTTCGTCATCACTTGTCAACACCCTGGAAAGAAATTTTAAAGCCAATAATACAATATTTTACTTGTGACAACCCCAATTCCCAACTATGTTGTTACCATTTTGCCTTTGTAAATCACTTTCGAGACTAAAAAATGATGAACATTCCTGCCACCTTATTATGGTCTATGGATTATACTATCACTACCAATCGTTCCAAGAAATATGAGGCCAAACCTTATCACCAGGGTATTTTTAAAGTCCTCTACAAGTTCCTCCTGCATTTCTCTTCAGGTAACCTCCTTGCCCCTGAGTCTGAGGAAGAGAATTCTTCCTCAACCCCGAGTTCAAAAAATTCTAGATCCAAAAGAAAAGGCAAATGGGGTAAATCTTTTTCTGATTTTTCTGCCAAGAAGAAGGTCAAAATTGAAACAACCCCTATCCATAGTTGTTGGTCAAATATCTGTCTAATCATACAAAATTACGTTTGTGCGACCTAGATACGGTCAACATTGAAAGGTCGGAGGAAAGAGATGTCCTTCATGCCAATATCTAGAGAGGGTTGGTTCTCGAACTAAATCCTACAATGATAAAAGACTAGAGATGTAGGAAATAAATTAGAAATAATAGAAAGAAACGGGAAATATGGCCATAGGCCAAAGTGCAAGATTGGTGTTAGACTCACTAGCAAGAAAAAAACCCAAGCACAAATTAGCATTTATGAAAGGAAACGAAATAGAACAATCTCACAATCTTGCCATAATAACTATCAAAATGGTACTCCAACATTCACCTTATTCTTAGCAACTTTAAATCCAATGACAGAATTTAAATTCAATAGCAAATTAGATGAGCGAATGGAAATAGAAGCACACTACACAAAAAATAATTATACATAATATCGCTCACAAATTCAGAAGTTTGATGTCTTCTATTAATGTAGAGAGCTTAAGGAAATCTCTTGCAAAATGTCTAACCCTATTTACAATGAACTTTGCCTAGTGTTTAAAGAGGTTTTTGCCTCTTTCATTTAATACAAATGAGGGAAGAATGTTTGGGGATCAAAGACAAAATCAGCAAAATCCTCCTCAAATTCTTGGAAAATCCATTCACCAGGGGAACAAATTCTTGAAAATCCAAGCTTCAGACGGAGGTGAACCTGTTAGGAGAAAAATTTAAATTCTTTGGATCACCTCTGATACATTGGAAATCATGAAGGCTCATTTTCCTTCGCCTTCCTCTTTGTGATCCACAAAATGGAGTAACTGGGGGTGTCCTTCGTTTAATTATGAATTCAACATCTTGACCAAAGTCTCGTTTGTTCGATTTATTTTTTCTCAACATTAGTTTCACCCCTTCAAACGCGTACGATCTTGATACAAATAGGTTCATCCAATTCAAGGGTGAATGACACGTTTACCCCTCGGGAAAGGTGAACTTGATTCTCCATCACCACTAGGTGGTTCACCCATAGGAGAGGCGAGTGGTGTGTTCGCCCCTTGACCAGGGTGAACATAATTTCATTCAGGCGCGTGACTCCACAAAGTGATACCAAGGTACGTTCACCCCTAGAAAGGGCGAAAAACACATTCACCCCTAAGGAAGGGCGAACACAAATTGTTGCCTTTTTAATTTTTGCCATTCTGTTTTTTGAAAGAGATTCGCCCCTAGAAAGGGCGAAAGGGATGTTCGCCCCTAAGAAAGGGCGAACGTCAATACACAATATTTTTTTGGTGATTTCATTCAAGTTTTTTAGGAAACTTATTCTCTTCATTCCTTTTGGACCTCGAAGGACATATTTCCATTAATACATTTAGATTATTCAAATGCATTGCATTTCTAATAATTATTACAACTACCCAAATTATTGCATACAAAATAAATGAGGCAAATATACTATCATTTTATATAAAATTCCCAATAAATACAAAATAGCCAACATTTCTTGGCGACTCATGGGGTATCTAGCTCGCATGGATGCAAGCGATCCCAGGCCTTTATCCATTGGGTGCAGAGTTCTTTTTTCCAGTGGTTGCTACCTTCTTAGATGT
The DNA here is from genome assembly GCA_028583015.1 of Wollemia nobilis. Taxonomy (NCBI): domain Eukaryota; kingdom Viridiplantae; phylum Streptophyta; class Pinopsida; order Araucariales; family Araucariaceae; genus Wollemia; species Wollemia nobilis. The sequence continues at coordinate 10,718,887 of JAQPPZ010002907.1, read as the reverse complement.
GGAAGCTTTCTTCTTGGACGCCTTCTACGTGCATTCTACTTCTTCCTATTCTGCCATAGTTGCAATGTGAAGTACCTCCACACGTTCGGCCTCTTTCATCGCTTTTGCCACTACTTCAAGATCTGCCACTACTTTCTCTTCTTGCTCTACGATAACTTTTGAAAGGGCCTCGTAGGTACGAACAACATCACGTCAAGCTTCAATAGTAAATAGGCAAGGAATGCTGAGAGATTCATAAATGAAGTGAAGAATTTACACATCCATTAAGCTAAGGCGCTTCAAATGCTGGGCCAATTCATAAAGAGACAGCTCCAAATGTGTATAGTTTTCAATCAGAGGGAACACTTACACTTCAGTAAGGGGGTTAGAAAGAGTTAATATCCATAGTATCTTCAATGAATGCACCCCAGAGCTCTTGCAATTGCTCCATAAAAAGAGTTTTACCCCATTCATCCAAGAAGGTAGTGAAGCCTTGTTGGTCGATAGTCTAAAAATAAGACATAGAAATAGTATGCTCTCACTCAATAGTATTGAGGATAGCCTACCCTTCATTTACAAGGTTCATGCACTAAAAATAGCTTCGTAGGGTTACTCGCACTTGGGACCAGGCATAATCCATATCACTAAGGGGACGAATATTCAGAGACGTATTCAAAAATGCTTATATCTTCATAGCTGTCTCCATATAGGGTGAAAGCAATTCCTCCACTAAATCAATAATTTATTGTCCAAGCTAGATTTGTATCCCTACTTCCCACAAATACTGCAACACCTTGATGGCTTGTGCGGCCAAATTAGTAGAATTTTGGATGGAGTGAAGGCGAATGTCTCTTACACTATCGTGCAAAAATCCTGCAACAGGTATGACCTTGGCTTCAAGATGCTTCTTGAGTTCTTCAACCTACTGTTGAAGGTTATGCATTTCAATTCTAGCAGTATCATGCTCCTTTAAGTGCACCTGGACTTGATTGCACAAATATTCATTTTTCAGTGGTTATCTTCTCTTTTGTTGCCCTTCTCTTGGCCAAGGCATTTTCAAGCTCTAGCACCCTATTTTGCACTTCAAAATATTTTTCTTTAAAATGCTTCCCATGCAAATACAATGAACTCATATCTACTTGCATATTACCTATTTTTTCAATGGGATCAATCCACGTCAGGTCTTCAGTGATGGCCTCAGAAACATAATCTTCAAGCTGTAACTCACCTTGAGGTTTCTAAACCAACGGAGTGAATGTTGTCATATGATCCTCCTTGGCAATGGGATAAAAAGCCACATTCTTGATAGGACACGCTAGTGCCAAATATTTATTTCGTCACATACTCTTCAACCATTAGGAAGAGCTCAGATGTGCTCGATTCAATTTTTCAATTTTTGGCTGCTTGCAGGCTACTTGCACATCTAGAACAGTCTACAACTCCAAAAATAGTGTAAATGGAACAAAAAATTCTAGGTGACTAGGCCCAGTGGACACAGATGACATAGATTGTAGTGAAGGAATGGATACATGAATGGTAGAAAGGAGAGAAATGGTGGATGGAGTGGAAGACACAGGTGCAGCTACAATTACGCTAATTTTAGATGGAAATCGCGTACTAATAGCCATAATAATGGAGGAAGTGATGATTGATGGAAGGGGACAGAAAAAAGGATTTACCCCTGACGCATACGAACTAAAAGAAATAGAAGACAAAGGAGCAAGAATGAAAGGAGCAACAATGATTTCAGAAATATAAGAAGTCAAAGCCAAAGAAGGAACCATAGAAAATGAAATGGAAGAACTACCAAAATATGGAGATATATAAAATGGAGGAGATGAAAATGTAACGGATGGGATCAAAGAAGAAATCGATGTGTGCTCGATGAGAGAGAGGGAAGAAGAGGGAAAATATGACATACCTTGGGGTGCAGGCACCACTTTTTCTATAGATGGGGTAGATTGCACAACTGCTCCCTTTTCTTGATTTACCTCTGGTTCACCAACATTGAGGGTTGTCCCCTCATTTAGAATCTCAACATGAGAATATTTAGAAATTTGCTCTTCCTCCTCTTGTTGCACCATTGAAAATATGTGTGCTACAAAAGAAGGAAGTTCAACATTGGGTGAAGGTTTCACTACTGGAATAGAGATGACTGTAAAACTTGGTATAGCAAAAATCATAGTACCCAAAGATATAGGCACTGTAATAGTGAAAGTAGTAGCTACACCAGTGTGAGGCCATTTAGCTACTTTAGAAAATGGAGGTGCCATTGATTTGTTTACGTGCAAGAACCTCCTCTTGAGGGTGCTTCATTCTTTGAGATCACCTTTGGAAAACATATTGTTGTTCTTCTTCTTCTTCTTTGTCCTCGACGTCATCCTCAACTATAGGACTCTCCTCCTTAGGTTTGCTTTCACCACTTTCATATTGCTAAAAAATTTGCGATAAAATAGTGGCAAAAGCAACAAGTTGATAAGATTCCATGAACTTATCATAAATTCCAAAAAATTGGGTATCAAGCTTCATTCCATAAGCATTAAATGACTTCCTTCTACGAACGCACATCACCCACCAATTCATAATTTTTTCCTTTTTCCAATCAGGATTTGCTTCTTTGACAGTTGTGAACAAACCGCAAGGAAGAATATGTGTTGCATTCTTTTTTAGATTATACTCTGCTTCCTGCTTGTAGTAATCATGCCATGGAGGAAGGGAGGATATCTTCTCTATATGCCAGTTCATCTAACCCATAAAAGTTATTTTACCACTTTTGAATATCTGGGCATGGGCAACAATGAAAGGACTTCACCTTAATAAATTCCAAAAAAAATTTGAGTGGGTCGTAGTGCCAATGCTATGGTAACTCAATTAATCCTAGGTATTGAAGTGCCACCTTCATAATATGATTTTGTCCAACCTGGTTCACTTCTATACTTCCAAACTTAAAAGGAATAGCACAAGTTATATTTTTTCCTCATCCAAAGTAGTATATGTCATTGATATAATTCATCTGCCGCACAACTTCTATTGAAAAAATGTGCACAGTGGCAAAATAAGGCAACAAAAATGGTTTACCTGTATATCCAAAAATTTGAATGACCACGTATGTAGTGAGAAAAAATATGTCACCCTTCTGCTTCGAAACAACAACATCTCTCAAGTCGCGAGGCACTTGATCGCAACTGCCACAAAGCAATTCAATGGCGAGGCCCAAAAACCAGCTTTTAAATCTATAGACAAACTCTTTCTTTGTTAACACCTGAGTCCACTTATAAATTGGTAGGGGCTCATTCTCTTCACCTGTCTATGTAACAATGATAAAATAAAAACATCACTACATCTGAAATAAGAAGAACCATACTAGCAACAAAGTATACCGAAATGATTTATATTTCCCTTCCTGCAATTTCTATAACTACGAATTGATTCTTCATGAAATAAATTTGGCCCAATCAAAATAAATAGAATTTCCATCCTGCCTCAAATCAACGAGCAAATAAAAATCCACCTTGCAAATACATTGATCCATAGCTGCCTGCCATTTATGCACTATTTCATCTGAGGGAAACCCAGCAATCCAGGCAAGCATGGAATAGATGTCCTGGCACTTGAATTCTGAAAGAGGTTTAGGCAAACTCGATGGCTACCCCATCTGTGGATATTTGATAAGCTGAGTTTCCATAAATTGTCTCATAGTAACTGTGGAAACATACCTATCATCTTGTTCATCTGTATTGATCTTTTTGTTTATTGCATAATTTGGCATGCTCACTCCATAGGAAAAAGTCTCTCAGATCTCATCTGATGTAATCATTAATAGAATCTCTTATCTAGAATTTTGAATGACCCTAGTAGAGGAGTCATAAAATTATGCAATTAACTAAATAAGCTTGGGGCATGGATGCACGGGTGAACAAAGATACCATGAAAGCTATGAATTGTGAGGTGTTGTGAGCAAACTATTATAGAAAACTCCCTAACTCATTGTAGCTTTGGCCTCTTGACTCAATCGGTCAACTCCTTTATGTGTGATCAAAAAATCACCAATTTTAGCCATTCTATCTTCATAGGGATCCAATCCAACATAATCATTTTTCCAAGCTTTCTTGGCCCTCAAAATTCTTTCTCTTTTCTTAGCGGGCTTTGCTTTTGTGACTTCCTACACCTCTTCTGGTTCTTTACTATGTTTGCACATTTTGCTAAACAAAAAAGCGATGACTCTTCTACAATTTCCTACTCTGAGACCTTGAAAACTCCTCTACACTTCGAAGCATAGGATACAAAGAAGCAAAAATTTTAAAATCAAGAAAAAAACAAAATTAGCCCTTTACCTCCCAAAATTTATAGTCTCTACCAACTACTGCAGTAATTATAGAATTAAATGCAGGTGCCACTTGTTATGTATATGGGGGATATTGCGCAACTTCCTCCTTTTCTTGATTTACCTTCGGTTCGCCAACATTGAGGGTTGTCCCCTCATTTATAATCTCAACATGAGAATCTTTAGAAAGTTGCTCTTCCTCCTCTTGCTACGCCATTGAAAATATTTGTGCTACAGAAGTAGAAAGTTCAACATTGGGCAAAGGTTTCACTATTGAAATAGAGATGACTGTAGAACTTGGTATAGCAAAAATCATAGTACCCGAAGACATAGGCATTGTAACAGTAAAAGTAGTAGATGCACCAGTGCAAGGCCATTTAGCTACTTTAGAAAATAGAGGTGCCATCAGTTTTTTGGGTGTGGTAACCTCCTCTTAAGGGTGCTTCATTCTTTGAGATCATCTTTGGAAAACATATTGTTGTTGTTCTTCTTATTCTTCATCCTCAGTGTCATCCTCAAATATAGGACTCTCCTCCTTAGGTTCGCTTTCACCACTTTCAGACTGTTGAAAACTTTACAGTAAAATAGTGGCAAAAGCAACGAGTTGATAAGATTCCATGAACTTATCATAAATTCCAAAAAACTGGGTATCAAGATTCATTCCATAAGCATTATACAACTTCCTCCTACGAACGCGCATCACCCACCAATTCATAATTTTTTCCTCCATCCAATCAAGATTCACTTCTTTGACAATTGTGAACAAATCGTGAGGAAGAATATGTGTTGCATTCTTTTTCGGATTATACTCTGCTTCTTGCTCATAGTAATCATGCCATGGAGGAAGGAAGGACATCTTCTCTATATGCCAGTTCATGTCTGACCCATCAAAATTATTTTTCAGCTTCTGAATATTCGGGCACAGGCAACAATGAAAGGACTTCACCTTAATAAATTTCAAAAAAAAATTGAGTGGGTCGTAGCACCAATGTTGCGGTAACTCAATTAATCCTAGGTCTTGAAGCGCCACCATCAGAAGGTGATTTTGCCCAACCTAGTTCACTTCGATACTTTTGAACTTAAAAGGTATAGCACAAGTTGTCTTTTTTCCTCATCCAGAGCTGTATATGTCATTGATATAATTCATCTGTCGCACAACTTCCATTGAAAAAACGTGCATAGTAGCAAAATAAGGCAACAAAAATGGTGTACCTGTATATCCAAAAATTTGAATGACCACGCCTTTAGTGAGCAAAAATATGTCACCCTCCTACTTTGAAGCAACAACATCTCTCAAGTCACGAGGCACTCGGTCGCAACTGCCACAAAATAATTCAATGGTAGGGCCCAAAAACTAGCTATTAAAGCTATAGTCTAACTATTTCTTAGCTAACACCTGAGTCCACTTATAGACCGATATGTGCTCATTCTCTTCGCTTGTCTGCATAACAGCGATAAAATAAAAATGTCGCTACATATGAAAGAAGAAGAACCATACTAGCAACGAAGTATATCGAAATGATCTATATTTCCCTTCCTGCAATTTCTGTAACTACGAATTGATTCTTCGTGAAATAAATTTGGCCCAATCAAAATAAATCAGATTTCCACCCTGCCTCATAGTAGCGGGTGAATAAAACTCCACCTTGCAAATACATTGAGCCATAGCTACCTGCCATTTATGCACCGTTTCATTTGAGGGTAACCCAGTAATCCAAGTAAGCATGGAATAGATGTCCTAGCACTTGAATTATGAAAGAGGTTTAGGCAAACTTGGTAGCCGCCCCATCTATGGATCTTTGATAAGCTGAGTTTCCATAAATTATCTCATAGTAACTATAGAAACATACCTATCCTCTTTTTCATCCATATGGATATTTTTGTTTACTGCATAATTCGGCATGATTACTCCACAGGAAAAAGCCTCTTAGATCTCATCCGGTGTAATCATGAATAGAATCTCTTGTCTGGAATTTCAAACAGCCCTAGTAGAGGAGTCATAAAATTGTGCAATTAACTAAATAATCTCGGGGCATGGATGCACAGGTGAACAAAGATACCATGAAAGCTACGAATTATGAGGCGTTGTGAGCCAACTATTGTAGGAAACTCCCTAACTCACTGTAGCTTCGACCTCTTGACTCAACCAGTCAACTCCTTTATGTGTGATAAAACAATCACCAATTTTAGCCATTCTATATTCATAGGGATCCAAGCCAAAATAATCATTTTTCCAGGATTTCTTGGCCCTTGAACTTCTTTCTCTTTTCTTAGCGGGCTTTGCTTCTATGACCTCCTACACCTCTTCTGGTTCTTTACTGCATCTGCCCATTTTTCTAAACAAAAAGCGATAACTCTTCTACAATTTCCTACTCTGAGACCTTGAAAACTCCTCTACACTTTGAAGCGCAGGATACAAAGAAGCAAAAAATTTAAAATCAGGAAAAAAATAAAATTAGCCCTTTACCTCCCAAAATTTATAGAGTTGCTACCAACTACTGCAGTAATTATAGAATTAAATGCAGATGCATCTTTGGGGAGAATATTCTTTGAAAACTGCTCAAATGTCCTTTCCAAGGTGCAAAAATCTTCTTCTCTAATTCACCGTCGGATCCTCCTAAAAAAACATGCCCTCTGTGCTACGCAATCTTATAGAAAAATGTACCCTAGTGCTAGAATATTATTAGGGAAACCAATCCAGTCGTTACTCATTCAATCATCAATTCTGACTGCTACCTTGAAAAACTCAATTCGAATGCTTACCACATTCAAAAATCATTACTTGAATTCATCGCCCACTACTTTCGATTATCGCCACGTAATCTTGAATATGCTTTAGGCAAAACCTTCTCTCACACTTATGAACTCATGGGCGATTCTTGTCTCCATACAAAAATATTCTCTTCCATGTAGCGCATGTGTTTTTTTTTTAATTTCATAGTGCACCTCATAAAAAAATTGGCATTTTTTCTAAAAAAAGAAAAGCAAGCTTTCTCATGATTTTTCCTTTCTTATTTTTCTTCCTTTTTTTATATTTAAAATTTCTTCTTTCACCTGATGATGTCATCAAAGTGCGTTCACCCTAGAGGTAGGTGAACATCACGTTTGCCTCCTCCAAAAGGCGCATGCAAAGCTCTTTGATTTATTTTCCAATCTTGAGTTCTTTTTTTGGGCGAACGAAATTTTAACAATCATCATTTTTTTTTAGAAGCATATTTATACTTATGCAGAATTGTTTAAAACACAAAAATATTTACATATATATAGGATGTTACCCTTGATCTGAAACTTACGAAACATAAGCCTTCATATGAAGGTCATTCACTGGAATAGGAAGCTCATACCCTTCTATATCACATAGTCAAAATGCATTAGAAGAAGTGACAGTAGAAATTTAAAAAGGTCCTTCCCATATTGCATCGAATTTCTGATGTTTTCCTGGATTTGATTTCTTTTCGTTCCATTTCAATACCAAATAGCTCACCTGGAAGCTTCGGTCAATTATTCTTTTCTTTCACCACTTCTTCATCTCAACAGCATGTTCTATGAAATTATGGTAAGCACGCTCCCTTTCTTCTTCTAATTGCAACAATTGTACCAATCTCGCCTCCATTGGATCATTTTCTTCATTTTCATCTTGGAACATCTGCAATGCTTGGAGCATAGGAAGTTCAATATGTGTAGGAAGGATAGCTTCTTTCCCATAAAAAAAATCGTACGGGGAGGTTTTTATTGAATTCTTCATCGAAATGCGGTCAGCCCAAAGCGCCTAATTTAATAACAAATGCAAACTTTTCTTATTGTCGCCCATTATTCTTTTCAAAATCCAAAGAAAATTTTTGTTAGTTGACTCAGCCAATCCTTTCCCTTGTGGGTAATAATTGGAAGAGGTTTTCAGGTAAATACCGTATCTACTAGCGAATTCTATAATTTTTGCTCCAATGAAGGGGTACCATTGTCAGTGACTAAAGAATCTGGTATGCCAAAACGAGTGATAAGGCTTTCCATAAAAGAAATAACAGTCACCTAATCTACTTTTTTGGTGGGTATAGCTTCTGTCCATTTGGTAAAGCAGTCTATCACGGTAAAAATATATTTATGTTCCATAGAGGAATGTGGATCAATGACTCCTATAAAATCGAGATCCCACTGCTGAAAGGGCCCTTCCACCTAGATCGGATGTAGTGGTGATGCTCCTTTCCTAACTCGACCCACATATCTTTGACAACTGTCACACCACTGTCTTATCTTATGTGAATTGGTGAACATAGTGGGCCAATAGTACCCTGGCTGAATAATTTTCAGAGCCATAGACCTACCTGCATAATGCCCTCCTGATAGCCCAGAATGGAATTCTTCCAAAATATTTTCTTTCTCGAAATATTTTACACATCTAAGAAGTATATCATCAATATTCTTATAATATAAGCCATTGGGCAATAGTACATACCTGAGCGCTTGTAATCTAAACCTTTGGCGCTATGAGCGGTTAAGGTGGCTAGGACACATTCCAAAAAACAAAATACTCAATGAGCTCCTTGGTCCATTCTTTGTTGACTGTTGCACTATTTACACAAATTACATCTTCACGACTTGTCTCAACAACAGCGGTTTTGGCCAACTCCTGGCACAGAGTACATCCACAAACCAATTTCGTTGGTTTGATCTCTACATCATACTCCTGGATCTTAGAGACCCATCAAGCCCTTTTATCATCTAGTTCTCTTTGAATTATGAAATTTTTAACGTCAGGATGAATGACATAAACCATAGTTTTACTCTGAGAAACAAAGTGGTAAAACTTCTTCAATTCTTTCATCACTGCATAAACCTATTTCTCTATAAAGTTGTACTTTTCTTGATGTGGTGCTATAACCTTGCTTAGTAAAGTGATAGGCTTTTCTTCACCATCATGTTATTTTTACATTAGCACAACAACATAGCTCTCCTACTCACCCACTGCATAAAGTATAAAGTATTTAGAGTAATCAAGATTGATCAATATTGGCACTTGAGTAATCCTCTTTTTGATTTCTTAAAAAGCTTGCTTCTTGGCTTTTGTCCACTTGAACTCAACATCTTTCTTCAAGATCTCGATCATGGACTTGACGACTTGGGAAAAATCAGCAATAAACTTACGCATGAAGTTTATCTGTCCAAAGAAGGACTACAAGTCTTTCTTATTAGTCGGTAATGACAATCTCATGAGCGCTTCAACTTGTGCAGGGTCTATGGCCAATCCTTCCTATGAAATTACATTGCCCAAAAATTTCCCTTCCTTGACTGCAAAAATTGACTTCTTCTAATTTATAGAAATTCCAAATTCTTGATATTTCTTGAATATTTTCCTTATATGGAAAACATGATCCATTCTGCAATGTGAAAACACCGTCATATCATCAAGATAAATTACAATGATTTTATTTATCAACTCACCAAAGGCGACGTCCATGGCCCTCTAAAAAGTAGCACCGGCATTTGACAGTCCAAATGGCATTCATTGGTAAGCAAATGTGCCCCACTTAGTTGTAAATGTCGTGTTGTATTGATCTTCATCTTTAATCCAAATTTGATTGTACCCCAAAAATCCATACAGCAAGTAAAATCTTTGGGCACCAGCTACAACATGAAGAATTTGGTCTATCTGAGGCAGATGATAGTTATCCTTAAGGGATGCCTGATTTAAATTTCAAAAATTGATGCACATACGTATGTCCCCATTCTTCTTCCTTATAGGAACCAAGTTTTCCACCCAGGTGGAATGCTTAATAGGGTATATGATCTTCGCCTCAAGCATCTTCAGTAAATCTGCTTTCATGAGAACCTCGATCTTGGGATTAATAGGACGCTGCTTTTGCTGAAAAGGCTAAACTCCTTCTTGTAGCTCAATAGTGTGTTGAATCATACTCTTGTCGTATTCTTTCAATTCTTGATAACTCCATGCTACTATGTATGGATATTCGAAGCACAAATTTCTAATGCCTTCAATCTCATCCGATTCGTAATCGGTACCAATCTTGATAACTTTTCTTGGCTCCAACTGCAATTCTCTGAATTCCTTAGCATCCACCTTAATCCTATTTTTATTAGTCCTATCACTTTGATCAAATAAACTCTCTAGTGAAATTAAACCTCTAGGAATGTGATTATTTTTTAACTGAATTATTCCTTCTTTTTCTTCTTCCACAAGAATTCTATCTTCTATGCTGGCAGCTTTTTTTAGCAAAAAAATTGCTATTTGCTCATCATTATCAAACACCTACCAATAGAGGCCCTTATCTAGAATGGAAGGTCTATAAATCACCATTACTATATTGGGCTTATGAACCACTTGCTCAGCAGGAGAATAATTAGCACCCAAGGAAGCTAAAATGTCGGTATGTCTATTTTATTTCCGAGGAATTGCCTAAATATTCAAAGCTTTAAATGCTTCCAAAATATCCCACACTCTATTATGATAAGCCTTCAAGTAATGTTGCTTTGACACACATCTATTTGTAACTTGATTAATAATAAGCTCAGAATCACCAAAATTCAATTCCCAATTTTTTGGCTTTTTTCAAGCCAAGGCATAACGCTTCATATTCAGTCACGTTATTTGTACAGCTCCAGGTCAATCTGTAGGAGTAAGTTTTTTGTATGCCTTCAGGGGATATCAACACAACATCTGCTCCTACATCATTCTTACATTGGGCGCAATTAAAGAACAGCTTCCATAACTAGTGCGAAATAGGTTCTAGGGATTCAAGGACTTGCTCTTGGGACTTCTCCATATTTTGAATTTAATAACAACCAATATCCATTCCAATCATAGCATTGAAATCTATCAACAGAAACTCATCTTCCAAGTGAAGCTCCTGGGGTATTTCTTCAACCAAGACAACCTCTTCCAATTCTTCGGTCATCATGTTCACCGTGCCTGGGACTTGTTCTACATCTTCTATTTTTTCAATATGAAAAGGGGAGGGCTTCTCATTATAAATGTGAATTCACCTACTCTTGAACGAAATCTCCAAATGTGAATAATCTAGGGAAATATAACCTCCCAGCTTAGCTATGAATTCTCTTGAAAGGCACATGCTAAAGTAGGGCTCTAAATCAACAACCACCACTTCTTGGATGACAGTAATCTATGACATTATATGGAGCACTATTGGAATGTTCTTGATTACTCTAATAGTCTTAACTAGCGTACCATCCAATTGTAATACTCCTGGGCTACTTCTTGTATACTCCATTTCCATTACTTTTTATACTGACTTTGGCATGACAGTAGTGGCAGCACCAAAATCAATCATACAATTATGCACAATCCATCCTTCTATTCTCAAATATAAGTAAAATAGGGGAGGCCAATTTTTACCTATCATCGAAGTGGGGAGCGCTTGAGCCAAGACTATTTGTAAATGATATTTATTTTGGTCTTTGGTGATCTTCAGAGATTCTTGCAATAAATCAATCTTCCCAGGTATTTGCAATGCATAATACAAGCTAATCCTTGCTGGGATTTTATTCATTTCTTCCACGATACTATAGCCACGAGCAGGTGAGACCTTTTCTTCTAAGGGCCACTCATATTTATCTCGGTATTGTTGCGTAGCATCTACTCTTTGCCTTTTTGTTAATGAAGGATACTTGAGTCTTTTCTTAGTTTGCTCTTTGGTTTCACTAGGAAATGGAGCAGTAGCGATGCGTTGTGAAGTTGAAGGTTGAACTTGCACTTTATCTTGTGCTTGATCAGGTGATAAGTTTTTTGATTTGTCAGCATCAGTAATCTTTGTCGGGGATGCCCGCTTCTCTTCCTACACTTTTGGAGTCGTAGGTACTTTCAAAGGTTGCAAGTCTACAATATCAATAGTTATTGGCCTCTTTCCATACCTAGTAAGAACTAAAACTTGCTCTGGAGATAGAACCATACAATTACACTCCATTTCTCGAATCATATTGACTTTCCCATCCAAAGAAATTTTTGTTAATATCTTAACATAGTTATATGCACCATACATGTATCTTCACCATGAGGATCATTACACGTAGAACACCAATATGTCCTTTCGAATATGTTAACCTCATCATTTACTTAGATCATGGTGTTTTTCTCGGGTCCCTTGCTAGTAGATACTTGCTTTCGGGTTATTGGCAGAGTCTGAAACCTTCTTGATCAGAACTCAGCCTCAGCCTACTTCTTTCTCATAATAGTAATCTCATTGGATATCATCCTTAAAGCCATATTATTGGATTTTACTTCTTGTATCAAGGTCATGAGGGATCTGTATTGGGTGACAAAGTTGGCACTGGAAATGGCAAGGGTGCTTGTGGCATGGGTAAGGGTAAAGGGGTTGGAGGTACTGGTAATGTTGGAAAAGAAACAGATGAAAGTTGTGATGGTATTGTCAGAATGGGAAATTATGGGTAGCTCATAGCAGAAGACTACGATATAGGGATAGGAGCTATTTGAGGGGAGCCTAAATTCCATGAAGGGACAGGATACATTGATGGCATAAGCTATAAAAATGCATTAGAGTAAAGGTATTGTGGCAGATCAGGGAGAATATGCATCGTTGCCTTTGGAGGGAGACCACCTACAACAATAAAATCTGATTCAACCTTTTGAGCTTGTGTATAGAGATCTAGGAATGTGGTCACATTGGCCTGGTGCATAGCCATACCAATATCGGTACTATGTGCTCGAAGATAATAAAATTTTGCTTACTCATGATTTGGTCATAACCCATCTGGGACCCTCTACCAACTTTGCACAAATCAAACATTGAAATCTACAAGTTCCTCTTGCGGATGTCTTTGGATTGAGGTGAACTAGTGCAACAGAGAATACAGATCAGCTTGTTCATGGAAATTCTTAATTAGAAACTCTGCCAATTGATCCCACGAGGTAATGGTACTCGGCTGCAAAGATCAGTACCAATACAACAATTTCCCTCTTAGTGATAAGACCAAAATTTTTATCATCACATCCTCATCAGTTATATCATGAATAGTTGCAAGAGAGGCTACATCTTAGATATGCTCATATGCATTTTTTCCAATACCATCATATGTGGGTAAAACCTTTCGAGCAACTTAAGGTACGGGATGTTGCACCTACAAATTTAGTTCTCATGAGCTATTCCAAGCTAGAAAATGCCTTGGAAGTTGTTGATGTGGTGGAGGATTCTGATCCATGTGGATGGGAATATGGGGAGTAGGCCTTGGGACTTTAGTGATTGTACTAGGCTAAGGCTGAGGGAAACTGGTGGCAGTGCTTACAGGACTTACGGGGGAAAAAAACACATCAGCTAACTGGGAATATAAAATAGATGGTATGGATGAGATATGAGGAAGTGAAGATATTCATCAAAAAGTGGCTATTTGAGGATGCTCTCCTAGCCTTTGAATGTCTAGTTCATAAAATCTAATCTGATTATTAGGATTTTTAGCTTTTGATATTGTATTCATGAGAAACAGCTTTCATCGTCCTCACATTTACGGAGTTCTGGGTAAACATTGAGTCTCCAGATGTTCTAATCTCAAGTAGGAAGGGGGTTTTGAAATAGGATTGACAAGCAACTTCAAAAACTAGGGTATTGTGATATAACCCTATTTTTGGTAATGTACTAAGGGTAGCATTTCCAAACATGGGGATAACTTCATATAAAATGAGGAATTGATCAAGCCTTAATTGAATGTGCATATTTCCAATCCTTATGTTGCTCCACATGTATCTAGATCTTTTAAGGTGGATATCCATTAACTCATTGGAGTCAACAAAATAATTGAAGTCTTCATAAATTCTAGGAGAGATGGTCGTGCCCCTTCTTTTATCAGAAGGATAGAGGGGGATTTAAAATCCTCGACCAAGATATAGGGCTAGTTTGAAAAGATAAATCTCATTTGGATAAGAATGTTCTAAAAATTGATTCTCTCAAAGGGGAGTTGGGAGCATAAATATTCGAGAAAACCCTATTGGAAATTTTGAGTAGTTATGTTGTCATTGATGTCAAGAGTCAGTGTCAGTGATGTCAATAGTCAGTGCAAGGAATTGACAAAAGGAGGATTAAAATATTTATATTTTAAGTCCAAGATATCTGATTTAAAGCTTCACATGGTTGGTCAAATGATTGTCTAAATACCCTGAAGGAAGGAGATACATAGGCCCAAAGGAAATAATATTATAGTATTTATTATTATAATATTAAAGTTGTTAAGATAAGGCCTAAAATGAAGGAAGGAGATACCTAGGTCCAAATAAAATAATATTATAATAATTATTATTATAATATTAATTTTTTTAAGATAAGGCCTAAAGTGAAGGAAGGAAATACCTAGGCCCAAAGGAAAAAATATTATAATATTTATTGTTATAATATTAAGTGTTAAAAAAAAAGCCTAAGGTTACTTATAGATTAATTATAATATTTATATTATAATAAGTTAAAGGACAAAGCAAAATGGTTGGTGTTTCTTAGCACCTAGATTTCAAAATGCTGAAGGCAAAAAGATTTTTTTTCAAATTTTTGAAATGCGGGAGGATGGTTCCCTCTTTGTTGATGCGAATAATTCATTGTCCTTCATTCAGGAGGTGGGCTCCATTGGTTCCTTCAAGAATGGAAATGGCCTCATTCAAACTTTTGGAAAAAAAGAGGTTGCTCCCAATGCTGGTCCCACTTTTGCGTTAGCTGGCATTTCTTCCTCCTCTGAGTAGGTTGTGGGCCCCACTGGCTTTCTCGATGGTCTGTCTGTCGAGAATATTATCTTTTCCTCAGGACAGGAAGAATATTTCAAAATCACTAAGAATATCAAAGATCAATTTCATGCTACTTATAAAAAGTTTGAGCATTATGGGGGGATCGAGTTCCTTCATCCCCAAAACCTTCCTTCGCAAAGGTTTTAGGTGGTCCTTCCTCCTCTACCTTCTCTCCCCCCCATTCGAGATTTTTGGGAATAAGGTCAAGATTCCTATTGACATTGCTAAAAAAATCATTGCTAAAGAATCTTTTTCCTTGGTTGAGAAAGTGGTTGGAGGTAATCCCAATCTTGATATTATCAGGCATCGGGCCTTTTCCAGATGTAAATTTTGACCTTGCAAGGCCTCTCTAGGGCTTTTTTTGGAGTTCGCCTTAACACTAAAGCATATGTTGCTCAAATTCTTTTTGGAGGACCTTGGTTACTTGGTTCAATGAGTGTCTTTCTAATGAAATGGAATCTGAACTTCAATCCAAAAATGCAAAGAATTAACTTTATTCCTATCTGGGTTAGATTTCCAAACTTACCTTGGCACCTGTGGCAGGAATCTATTTTCAAATCCATGGCTTCGACTATTGGAGATTTGCTTGTTATCGATAAGGTAACCCTCTCCAGATCAAGGATGCATGTTGATTTCCTTTGCATTATGCCAAACCTTGATTATGCACTTCCTACCTTTGTGGAATTGGAACTTGTAACTTCTCTTCTCAAACAAGCCATTGAGTATGAGAACAAACCTCCTTTCTACATTGAATACCGAACTCAAGGTCATCTTCGTGCTCATTGTCCCACTCTTGTGAAACATGGAGCCTCTTCTAAGTGAAAGAATGACTCTAATCCTTTGGCCAAGGAGAATGCTTTTTAGGCATTTTCAAGGAAGGATAAGAGAAAATTTCCTCCATCCAGAGGAATAAGCTTCAAGCCCACCAAAGAGTATAGAATCAAAGAAGGTCACAATAATACCCCTTTCATCAAATCTCCTGATGATAAAGGGAAAAATATTTCTTCAGCAAATGTGTCTAATGAGGTTAGTCTCTTTGCTCACCCTTATAAATTTCAAATTATTGCAGATATAGACACCAAGGATGTAATTGATAAGAATAATGAACCAAATTCCAACTCCAATCCTCCCTTGGACCAAAATGAAATTATTCAAGAACCATCTTTTAAGGCCTTGATTGAGGACTCTGAACCCTTGATTGAGGACCCTTTCTCATCAACTACTCTAAAGTATGAATGGCCTATGATTGAATATGTTTCTATTTCATCATCCTTTCTTGAACTTGTGAGTCTTGTGATTCAGATAATCTCCACTTCTATCTTCAATACTAAATCCTTCAGAGTCAAAAGAAGTCTCCCATACATTATGGAATAGAAAAAAAAAATAGGAAGACCTTCTCACTCTTATTAAAGGAACAAAGATGCACATGAGGACACTGCTAATGGTGTACAACAAACCCTATTTTCTATTGGAATTAATATCTCTAAGAAAGAAATAAAGTGTACCAAACCTCCCCAACCACAAAGAAAGGGAGACAAAAGAATCTCCAAATCTTCCAAATGAATATCCTCTCATGGAATGTGAGAGGCCTTAATGGCATAGCTAAGTAGTGGCTAGCTAAATCATTAAGGAAAGAAATCAGATCGACTATTTTGTGATTCAAGAATTCAAGGTTAGTGAACCTATTGATAAAAAGATCTGCAATTTTATTTGGAAAAAATTGTGATTTCTGCACTTGCAATGCCATTGGTGCATCTAGAGGTCTTTTATGGCTATGGAATCCTTCTCTTGTGGAAGGAAACATCATCAATTCCAATGATGATATTTTGAGCATTAATTTTTTTGATAAAGACAACAATTGTTCATGGGTTCTAACATTTATGCCCCCAATTCTATTTCTGGGAGATTTTATGTGGAATATTTTATCTTCAATCAGAAGTGCTTTTTCTACCCTTACTTGGATTCTCGTTGGTGACTTCAACACCCCTCTGTTTCCTTCTAATAAAATAGGAGTTGGTTCTTTTTCTAAGAGTATGGAGGATTTCTAGGATTTTATCAATGCACAGAATTTGATGGATGTTAATTTAAAAGGCAATCAGTTCACATGGTCAAATAGAAGGTGTGTATCCCAGCTAATTCAAGTTAAATTAGATAGGGTGTTGTTCTCTTAGGAATATTTTGACAATTGGGGAGATGCCACTCTTCAATCACTCCTTAAAATTGGCTCTGACCATAGTCCCATTATTTTAGACACAAATAATCCAAAAATCTACAAAACCCCTTTCGGGTTTGAAGCAATGTGGATGCAGCATCCAGATTTCAAGAAAATAATCAATCAATGGTGGTAAACCGATGTTCAAGGAAAACCTTCCTTTATTTTGGCTCGAAACTCAAAATAATTAAAGAGAATATCAAGGTATGGAACAGAGATTATTTGGTAACATTTTCAACAATAAGCATGATTTAATGTTGAGGTTATCTTTGATTGAAAAAAATAATCGAGGATAATGGTGATTATACTTGCTAAGATAAAAAAAGAAGAGAAGGAATTGTTAGCCAAGTATCACAATATTCTCCAATGTTAAGAAATATTTTGGAGACAAAAATCTTATGACCTATGGCTCCAAAAAGGAGATTATAATACCAAATTATTCCATACTTCTAACATGATATATCGAAGCAATAAAAAAATTAAAGAAATTTGTATCCAGGATGGAGAGATCATCAATGATATCAAAGAAATCAGGAATGAAGGTGTTTCCCATTTCATGCAACTACTTCAGACAGAGAACATACCAAATTTCTAGGTGGTAAAGTAATTCTTCCTTCAATTCATTCCTCATGTTATTTCTGATGATATTAATAGTATACTTATTGCTTCTCTTTCTTATGAGGAAATTAAAGATGCTTTGTTTTCCATGGATCCTAACAAGGCTCCTAGGCCGGATGGTTTTTCCCCTAGGTTCTTCCAAACCTTTTGGGATCTTGTCAACAGGGATTTTTGCAAAGCCATAAGAGAGATCCAACACTCAAAAATTATTCCAAGGGGTTTCAATTCCACATTCATTGCGCTCATACCCAAAAATACTAATGCAAGTAATTTCAATGATTTCAGGCCAATTAGTCTTTGCAATGTCATTTACAATATTCTAACAAAATCCATCACCATTCGCATGAGGGAAGTCATGCCTTTTATTATTAATCAAATCCAAGGAAGTTCTATCAAAGGTAGATCAATCCTAGATGGCATCATTTCAGTGCATGAAGCAATTCACTCAGTCTCAGTCAACAAAAAAAGTTGCCTTCCTTCTCAAATTGGATATGAACAAGGCCTATGATAGATTAAACTGGGATTTCCTTTTTGCTATCTTGATCAAGTTTGGCTTCCATCCTGAATGGATTTCTCTAATTAAAGGATGTATTTCTTCTACTTGGTTTTATTTCCTCATCAATGGTTCCCCTGCAGTATATTTTCAAAGCAGTCGAGGTCTAAGGCAAGGAGACCATTTATCTCCTCTCTTATTTATAATTTCTATTGAGGCTTTAGGAAGATCAATAATTATAGCAAAAAAATTTGGTCTCCTTTCTGGAATCCAAATGACTTCTCAGTACGATCCTATCACACAAAAAATTCATTGATGATACTCTATTGTCTATGATTGCATTTGTTAATGAATCAAAGATCATCAAGCGGATACTCTTCCTATATGAGCTTGCTTCAGGTCAAAGGATAAATTTTCAAAAAAGTAAATTTTACTTCCTTAACACTCCTCCAAGAAGACATAACATCATTGCTAACATCCTTAATTGCTCTATAGCTCCTCTGCCTTCAATTTATCTAGGTTTACCACTCTTCACTAGGAATATCAAAGATAGTTTATGGGACAATGTCATTGAGAGGCTACAAAAAAACTCACCACTTGAAGGAGCAATATTTTATCTCAAGACGGTAAAATTACTCTCACCATGGCTTACCTTCATAGTATTACTATTTACTTCCTTTCTCTCTTCAAAGCTCCTATGAGTGTTTACAAAAAAATGGAAAAAATCCAAAAATATTTTCTCTGCACAGGATCCAAAAATAAACACATATTTCATCTGGTTGCTTGGGATAAAGTGTGTAAGCCTAAATATCAAGGATTTTTAGGGCTAAAAAGAATGTATCCTCTCAATATTTCTCTTCTTTCCAAACAAGCCTAGCATTTGGTTTCTAATGAGAATGTTTATTGGGTCAAGATCATAAAGAGAAAATACCTCCAGGACTCCAATTTCCTTCATGGAGAGGTCCCTTATTCTGGGTCTACTTTTTGGAAGTCTATTTGTGAAGCCCGTTCCCTCTTGATTAAAGTTCTAAGGTGGCAACTTGGTAATGGCATATCTATTTATTTCTAGGATGACAAATGGATTGAGGACCAGCCTCTTAATCAGAATCATATGTTTCAAAGGCTAAGGAACATTACTAATAAGTTGGTTGGACCTTTAGTGGTAAATTTAATTTCTTGTATCAATGGTCATAAGATATGGAGAAGGATTGTTGTCCCTGATCATGATAATGAAATATCTTATTTGTATAATCAACTTTCCTCTGTCAGAATTCCTTTAAATGACCAGCCTAATTGTCCTATTTGGGAACCTATTGATTCTGGAGATTTCTATCGTCAAGTCAACCTATTTTCTCTCTCTCAACATTATTGAAAATCCTATCCCATTAAATCTTGTTTGGACCAAATATTTTATCCCAAATATTGCCTCCTTTTCCTAGTTATGCATCCAAGATTGCATCCTAACTACAAAAAATCTCATGGGCATTCTTTTGCCTAACAGATGTCATCTTTGTCTCTCTAATTGGGAATCTACCTCTCACATCTTCTTATTTTGTCCATTATCAAGAATGGTGATTAACAAACTTTTCCTCACTTTCAAGATCACTTGGGTTTGACCTCCTTCCATTGTCGACTTGTTCCAACAGTGGCCAAATCCTTTCAAAAATCCTATGATTAGAGGAATTTGGAATTTTTGTTTACAACATTTCCTTTGGAAAATATGGCTAGAACGCAATAAAATAATTTTTTATTTGAAAGCCTTAGATGCCAAAATTGTTGCTATTAAAATTATCCTTTATGCTAAGGAGAATGCCCTTGCTGCTCTATTTGATCCTTTTCCTTTTCCACCTTTTGAGAAGGCTATCCTGAGTTCCTGCAATATGTTTATTGATACCCTAAGCCCTGCTAATAATTCTTCATCCAGAACCAACATTAAATGGCAGACTCCTCTAGTGGGGTGGGTTAAGCTTAATTTTTATGGCACTGCAAAAGGTAATCCTGACATCGTAGGAGCTAGACGAATACTCTATGATCATCTTGGAAATTCCATTTTTGAATTTTTTGAACCATTAGGAATCATGTCCAATCATTCTACTAAAGCTAAAGTGGTGTGGAGAGGTCTTCAATTCTTAAAATATATTCCTAGAAAAGTTATTGTTGAAGGAGATTCTCTTAATATAATTAATTACCTAAAAACCTCCAAACCTAGCAGTTGGAGGATCAAGAATCTTGTTGAATAAAGCAAGCAAATTCTTTGCCAATAAGTCAATGTAGTGGTTCAACAAACTTTCATAGAGGGCAATTATGTGGCTGAAAAATTGGCCAACATTGGCATGAATGCACAAGGATTGATGATTTGGACGAATGTCCTCCCCAATGAAGTTGTCAAACTAGCCAAATGTGATCAAAATACTATCAGTCATGATGAATCTTGAAATCCTTGATTATTCCATTGCCCAAGACTCCCTTTTTTCTGTGATTCATTGGGTCCATGTCCAAAGCCCCCAAAAAATCCAAAGCGGAGATTTTATTCATCATTTGCATTATCTTTCTTTGAAAAGGGGTTCTATGTTTACATTTCCAAGTTATACGCCGCATATCATATATGCGCCTTATTTTTTGATAATTGTTTCCATGATGAATCCCGATGTTAGGTCCACATTATTTTTAAATCATCTCTTTCTCATGTGGAATGTTTGTCCTTTTACCTTTTCGAGAACCCTCTTTCACTTTGTCTTTTGCATTCTCCCAAGGCCTCCTGAGATGAGCATCCCAATCCTTTCTGGTTATTGTGTCTGCTTTTATCATTGGCTTCATTGCACGAGCATTACCAAAATCTCCATTTTCCATGGGATGGCATTTTTCCCTATTGCTCCTACCCGCCTTCATCACCCTTTTTTGTGTCGTGCCTACTGCCCTAACCAATCTTATCCTTGTATTTTTTCCTTTTTGGCCAAGCATTACTTTTTATTTATTCTTGTTGTGGCTTTATCAGTGGACGCATATTTCTGTCTCTGTTCCTTTGGACCTATGATTTTTTTCCTTTAATTTCTTTCCTTACTTAATTCCTTTTGTAACCATTAAGGAATGAAAAGTTGTTTTCATTGATCCTGAGACTCTTGAATTGGATTCTATTTCCACTGATATGTTCAAAGATAAAAAAGAAATCATTGATTTCTTCAACATGTTCAGCAGTGTGGATGAGGAGGTTACTAAAGCTTTCATAACAACTTGGGACAATGGCTTTGTTTCCATCCATGACATCCAGTTCTAGAATTCCTTCGAGTTGTTGGCAGACTGACTGGGGTAATATTTGGACGAGAAAAGTCATCGAAGAAACAAGCACAACTGGGAGGCGAAGTTGACACACTTCAAAAAAGCTCACCTATCCACAAGAAGGTAAAAAAATGTTTGTTTCGTCATCACTTTTCAACACCCTGGAAAGAAATTTTAAAGCCAATAATACAATATTTTACTTGTGACAACCCCAATTCCCAACTATGTTGTTACCATTTTGCCTTTGTAAATCACTTTCGAGACTAAAAAATGATGAACATTCCCACCACATTATTTTGGTCCATGGATTATACTATCACTACCAATCGTTCCAAGAAATATGAGGCCAAACCTTATCACCAGGGTATTTTTAAAGTCCTATACAAGTTCCTCCTTCTGCATTTCCCTTCAGGTAACCTCCTTGCCCCTGAGTCTGAGGAAGAGAATTCTTCCTCAACCCCGAGTTCAAAAAATTCTAGATCCAAAAGAAAAGGCAAATGGGGTAAATCTTTTTCTGATTTTTCTGCCAAGAAGAAGGTCAAAATTGAAACAACCCCTATCCATAGTTGTTGGTCAAATATCTGTCTAATCATACAAAATTACGTTTGTGCGACCTAGATACGGTCAACATTGAAATGTCGGAGGAAAGAGATGTCCTTCATGCCAATATCTAGAGAGGGTTGGTTCTCGAACTAAATCCTACAATGATAAAAGACTAGAGATGTAGGAAATAAATTAGAAATAATAGAAAGAAACGGGAAATATGGCCATAGGCCAAAGTGCAAGATTGGTGTTAGACTCACTAGCAAGAAAAAAACCCAAGCACAAATTAGCATTTATGAAAGGAAACGAAATAGAACAATCTCACAATCTTGCCATAATAACTATCAAAATGGTACTCCAACATTCACCTTATTCTTAGCAACTTTAAATCCAATGACAGAATTTAAATTCAATAGCAAATTAGATGAGCGAATGGAAATAGAAGCACACTACACAAAAAATAATTATACATAATATCGCTCACAAATTCAGAAGTTTGATGTCTTCTATTAATGTAGAGAGCTTAAGGAAATCTCTTGCAAAATGTCTAACCCTATTTACAATGAACTTTGCCTAGTGTTTAAAGAGGTTTTTGCCTCTTTCATTTAATACAAATGAGGGAAGAATGTTTGGGGATCAAAGACAAAATCAGCAAAATCCTCCTCAAATTCTTGGAAAATCCATTCACCAGGGGAACAAATTCTTGAAAATCCAAGCTTCAGACGGAGGTGAACCTGTTAGGAGAAAAAATTAAATTCTTTGGATCACCTCTGATACATTGGAAATCATGAAGGCTCATTTTCCTTCGCCTTCCTCTTTGTGATCCACAAAATGGAGTAACTGGGGGCATCCTTCATTTAATTTTGAATTCAACATCTTGACCAAAGTCTCATTTGTTCGATTTATTTTCACTTAGCATTAGTTTCACCCCTTCAAACGTGCATGATCTTGATACAAACAGATTCACCCAATTCAAGGGCGAATGACACATTTGCCCCTAGGGAAAGGTGAATGTGATTCTCCATCGCCACTAGGTTGTTCACCCATAGAAGAGGTGAATTATGTGTTCACCCCTCGACCAGGGCGAATGTAATTTTGTTTAGGTTTGCGACTCCACAAAGTGATGCCAAGGCATGTTCACTCCTAGAAATGGTGAATGGCACGTTTGCCCCTAAGGAAGGGTGAACACAAATTGTTGCCTTTTTAATTTTTGCCATTCTGCTTTTTGAAATAGATTCACCCCTAGAAAGGGCAAAAGGGACGTTCGCCCCTAAGGAATTGCAAACGTCAATACACAAGATTTTTTTGGTGATTTCGTTCAAGTTTTTCATGAAACTTATTCTCTTCATTCGTTTTGGACCTCGAAGGACATCTCTCCATTAATACATTCAAATTATTCAAATGCATTACATTTCTAAAAATTATTACAACTACCCAAATTATTGCATACAAAATAAAGGAGGCAAATATACTATCATTTTATACAAGATTCCCAATGAATACAAAATGGCCAACAGTAGTTCTCAGAGGCTGAAACATAAATAAATTGCCAAAACCCCTGCGTCCACCTCTATAAAAACTCCAGAGGATAAGTCTAATTCTCCTGCCCTAGTTGAAATGTATCTTCATAATTTGGTTGTGCATGCAACTTCAGCCACCACTGATCATCTTGAAACTGCTAGTTTGGCCATTGGAAAGGCGATTTCAACTCTCAAAGAACAACATCATGCACTAATATTTTTGTTTTTATGTGACAATTTTGATGATGTTTCAGTGTTGGCCGGTGACAAGGTATCATTTGATACCAAAATTGATGTCAAAGATTTTTTCAATGATGAATATGTAATGGATATCGCTAAGGATGCTTGTACCACTGTCATTAAGGATAGTACTAAATAGACTTCTAAAACAGATGTGAAAGATGTTGGCTTGGAAGGTGCTACTTCATCTCTCATGCAGATGGACATTTCCCTTGATGGCTGAAGGCTTTTCCACTATTTTTGGGTTCCTCTACGATGGAGGATAGCTTCTTTTTTAGTTCCTTTGTGGCAGAGGATCGCTTCCTTTTGGGTTCTGTCATATTTTTGCTTGTTTCTCTCTGTTCCTTTTCTTCAAAGGATGCTTCTTTTTTGCTCCTTTTAGTCTGAGGTTGTAATTTTTTGTTTCAACAAGCAGTTCTGTGGTTCCTTTTCGTCTGCTCCTTTTTTATCCTTTGATGTACAAGGCATTGGGGCATCTTTCAAATACCTTGTTTTTAATAAATTATTAATTTACCAAAAAAATAATTTTATAACCCTAAGTAAGGGGTTGGCATAAAAAATTAATTTTAAATGTTTATTCCCATCGACATTTGAGCAAGGAAGGAATATGGTATTTAAACCATAAGGTTTGAAGGCATAACTCAAGACTCTGAATGCATATGCAAATAAAGAATTAATTCATCAATGTGAATTCGTGAACACTAGAGGACAAAGGTTTTATTGTTAAAAGTGAAGTGGAGCACGTGAAAGGATAAAGCAGCAAAGGTTCATGTCCCTATCACCAACCATGTGGTTAGCCTAGTGGTAAATCTTGGTAGTGCTAGTCATTGGTGAACGATAGGTCTGGCATTCAATTCTCTATGATAGCAAAGGAGAGAAAGTTTTTATTTTTTGCAAGTTGAATGCTAGCAAAAGGGAAAAAGAGATATTAGTGCTTTAGAGGTTTCAAGTGAGAGCTTAGCTCACGTGGCAATTGGGTAGCGGCTAAGGCATAGGTGGAAGTGCAGCAAGGGATCGAATCCTACGGAAGACAACATGTAAAGGTATTTATTTTGCAATAATATATTTGCACTTATGTTTCTAAGTTGTATGACATGCGCTGTTGTGGAGGTATAAGGTGTTAAAAAAATAATTTTTATTTTTTCCATATAAAGGGTGTTGAAATAATTTGAGTTGTGGTTTAGTAAGTGCATTGGATTATTATTTTGAATGGTGGTCATAATTATTTTGGATGCATTCATAGTAAGTGGGAGATATAAGGGAATAATTTTTATTATTCTATGCATTTAAATTCTGAAGGAAGTTATAGTGAATTATTTTGAAAGAGAATTATTGGAGTCCTTGTTGATTATGTTAAGAGGGATTTAAAATGTGTATAAGGTAATTTTTATTATTTGTATATTTTGCTAAACACTTTGAAGGGTTTGATTATTTGAGAAATCAAGAGAGTGGTTTGAAATTTAGTTGGGCACATTTTGGAAGGAATACTTTGTGGATGTTTTGAAGTAGATTTTTGATATCTAACCTTTTGAGTGGCACAAGGAGAATTGATTGTGAAACATATTTTGAAGACATATCTCCATCAAAGTAAAAATTTATGGGCACATCATCCTTTGATTGAAGTGTTGTTGGATTGAATGTTGTGAAATATAAGGTGGAGTGAAAAAAATTATTTGATAAGCATTGTTGGAAATATTTGAGTGAGTTGTTATATGCATGATTGATGAATGTTTAGAGAACATTTGAGATAGATATTGAAGATTATTTGAGGTAGGGTTTGAGACCCACATTGGACTCTTTGTTTGAAGGAGTATGAAGACACTTGTTTATGTTTTATGATTAAGTTGTGTTTCATTGATTGAATGATTGAGTGAAACTTCTTGAGCATTATTTTTAAATGATATTGAAAGTGAATGTGCAAACATTAGAAATCAAATTTATGAAAGTGACAGACTTAATGATTGAGTAGAACATATTGAGTCTTTGATAGAGTACATCATTCTCTATATGTTCCAGATTTTAAATGAATTTTGAATAGAATATGTCTAAACTACTTCAATTTAAAGGAATTACTTTGAATATTAGACAAAGTAATTGATAGCATTATGTGCAAGATTTGAGATTGATTGAGAATATCTTGTGAGCTATATTGAGCATGTGTTTAAGGAAGATTTGAGGTAAGTCTTGGTGAAGACTTGAGAGGATATTGAGCAAGTTCTTGATAGGACTTGATTGTATATTTGAGGTAAGTCTTTGTGAAGACTTGAGAGCAGACTGATCGAGTTCTTAAGAGGACTTGAAGGTAAATTTTAGGTAAGTCTTGGTGAAGACTTGAGAGTAGATTGAGCAAGTTCTTAAGAGGACTTGAAGATAGATTTGAGGTAAGTCTTGGTGAATACTTGGGAGCAGATTGAGCAAGTTCTTGAGAGGATTTGAAGGTATATTTTGAGGTAAGTCTTTGTGAGTACTTGAGAGCAAGATTGATTTGTTCAAGCTTATTGTTAAGGCTTGGGGTAGATCTGGATAGATTTGATTGATTGATTTTTTTAAGCTTTGTGTTTAGGCTTGCAGCAAATCTAAGCAAAGTTGATTGATTGATTTTTTCAAGCTTTGTGTTACGGCTTGGGATAAATCTAAGTAGAGTTGGTTTATGATTGGATCAAGATTTGTGTTAAGGCTTGAGGACAAATTTGAGGATAGAGTTTGGTATAAATTTGTGAGCATATTTGTTCTAGACCTAATACAAAGTTAGATCAAATTATTACTACACTTGGGATAGATTTTGGTGTAGTGAGATAGAGTTGAGAGTAAGCTTTGGAGGTGATAGAGTACAGAGTATAGTAGTCTCCAGTGGATATAGATCCATTAGCTAGGGTAGTTAGGAAAAGAGGTCTTCTGTGGAGAGAGATCCATAAGCCAGAGCAGTGGGGGTAGAAGTCTTCTAGAAGATCATTAGCTAGAGTAGAGGGGAAAGAGTTCTCCTATGGATAGAGATCCACAAACTAGAGTAAGAGGAAATAGTTCTCCTATGGAGTGTGATCCGTGAACTAGATAGGAAGATAGAGTTCTTCTATGGAGAGAGATCCACAAACCAGTTGAGGAGAAAGAGTTCTCCTGGATCAAGTTCCATGAATTAGAGAAAATGGGAAAGAGTTCTCTTATGGAGAGAGATCCACAAATAAGAGCATAGGGTATTGGTGTCTCCTTTGGATATAGGTCCATAAACATTGTAATAGAGAATTGATTCCCAAGAAGATTTGTTGAGAAAATTTAGTGGAAATATTTTCTCCGTGGAGTAGCCCACATTGGGTGAACCACATTAAATTGGTGTCTCTATTGTGTGTGATAATTTGTGCATTGCTTTAATTATTGCTATTGATATTGCCATTGATAATATTGGATAATATTGTTTAGAAAAGAGAAGTAAAAGTTGATCTTATACTGTTCATTCCCCCCTCTCAGTATAATCTTGTGTTCTTCAATTGGTATCAAAGGATATACCTAGGCCCAAAGGAAATAATATTATAAAATTTATTATTATAATATTTAAGTTGTTAAGATAAGGCCTAAACTGAAGGAAGGATATACCTAGGCCCAAAGGAAATAATACTATAATATTTATTATTATAATATTAAAGTTGTTAAGATAAGGCCTAAACTGAAGGAAGGAAATACCTAGGCCCAAAGGAAAAAATATTATAATATTTATTATTATAATATTAAGTGTTAAAATAAAATCCTAAGGTTACTTATAAATTAATTATAATATTTATATTATATAATTTTATAACCTTGAGTAAGGGGTTGGCACAAAACATTAAGTTTAAATGTTTATTCTCGTTGATGTTCGAGCAAGGAAGGAATATGGTATTTATACCATAAGGTTTGAAGGCATAATTCAAGACTCCGAATGCACATGCAAATAAAGAATTAATCCATCAATGTGAATTTGTGAGCACAAGAGGACAAAGTTTTTTATTTTAAAAAGTAAAGTGGAGCACATGGAAGGATAAACCGACAAAGGTTCATGCCCATATCACCAACCACGTGGTTGGTCTAGTGGCAAATCTTGGCAGTGCTAGTCGTTAGTGAATGGTAGGTCTCGCGTTCAATTCTCGATGGCAGCAGAGGGGATAATTTTTTTAGTTTTTGCAAGTTGAGCACCAATGAAAGGGACAAAGAGGTCTTGGTGCTTTAGAGGTCTCAAGTGAGCGCTTAGCTCATGCGGTGGTTAGGTAGCGGCTAAGGTGCAGGAAGAAGCACAGTAGGGGATAGAATCCCATGAGAGGAAGCATGCAAAGGTATTTACTTTGCATTAATATATTTGCACCTATGGTTCTAATTTGTATGGCATGCACTGTTGTGGGGGTATAAGGTGTTAAAAAATAGTTTCTATTTTTGTCATATAAAGGGTGTTGAAATAATTTGAGTTTTGGTTTAGTAAATGCATTGGATTATTATTTTGAATGATGGTCATAATTACTTTTGATACATTCATAGTAAGTTGGAGATACAAGGGAATAATTTTAATTATTCTATGCATTTAAATTCTGAAGGAAGTTATAGTGAATTATTTTGAAAGAAAATTATTGGAGTCCTTGCTTATTATGTTAAGAGGGAGTTAAAAGGTGTATAAGGTAATTTTGAATATTTGTATATTTTGCTAAACACTTTGAAGGATTTGATTATTTGAGAAATCAAGAAAGTGGTTTGAAATTTAGTTAGGCACATTTTGGACGGAATACTTTGTGGATGTTTTGAAGTTGATTGTTGATATCTAATCTTTTGAGTGGCACAAGGAGAATTGATTGTGAAACAGATTTTGAAGACATATCTCCATCAAAGTAAAAAGATATGGGCACATCATCCTTTGATTGAAGTGTTTTTAGATTGAATGTTGTGAAATATAAGGTGGAGTGAAAAGGATTGTTTGACAAGCATTGTTGTAAATATTTGAGTGAGTTGTTATATGCATGATTGGTGAATTTTTAGAGAACATTTGAGACAGAGATTGAATATTATTTGAGGTAGGGTTTGAGACCCACATTGGGCTCTTTGTTTGAAAGAGTATGAAAATACTTGTTTAGGATTTGTGAGCAAGTTGTGTTTCATTGATTGAATGATTGAGTGAAACTTATTGAGCATTAGTTTTGAGTGATATTGAAAGTGAATGTGCAAACATTAGAAATCAGATTTGGGAAAATGACAAACTTAATGATTGAGTAGAATATATTGAGTCTTTGATAGAGGACATCATTCTCTATATGTTCGAGAGGTTAAATGAATTCTGAATAGAATGTCTAAACTACTTCAAGTTAAAGGAATTACTTTGAATATTAGACAAATTAATTGATAGCATTGTGTGCAATATTTGAGATTTATTGAGTATATATTGTAAGTTGTATTGAGCATGTGTTTAAGGTATATTTGAGGTAAGTCTTGGTGAATACTTGAGATCAAATTGAGAAAGTTCTTGAGAGGACTTAAATGCAGATTTGAGGTAAGTCTGTGTGAAGACTTGAGAGCATATTGATCAAGTTCTTAAGAGTACTTGAAGGTAGA
This sequence comes from Wollemia nobilis, assembly GCA_028583015.1. Lineage (NCBI taxonomy): Eukaryota > Viridiplantae > Streptophyta > Pinopsida > Araucariales > Araucariaceae > Wollemia > Wollemia nobilis. The sequence goes on along the minus strand of JAQPPZ010002907.1, from coordinate 10,689,376 downwards.
TTTGAGGTAAGTCTTGGTGAAGACTTGAGAGCATATTGAGCAAGTTATTAAGAGGACTTGAAGACAAATTTGAGATAAGTATTGGTGAATAATTAGGAGCAGATTGAGCAAGTTCTTGAGAGGATTTGAAGGTAGATTTGAGGTAAGTCTTTGTGAGGACTTGAGAGTAGGATTGATTTGTTCAAGCTTATTATTAATGCTTGGGGTAGATCTGGACATATTTGATTGATTTATTTGTTCAAGCTTTGTGTTTAGGCTTGCAGCAAATGTAAGCAAAGTTGATTGATTTATTTTTTCAAGATTTGTGTTACGACTTGGGACAAATCTAAGTAGAGTTGATTTGTGATTAGATCAAGCTTTGTGTTAAGGCTTGAGGAAAATTTTGAGGATAGAGTTTGGTACAAATTTATGAGCATATTTATCCTAGACCTAAGACAGAGTTAGAGCAAATTATTACTACACTTGGGATAGAGTTTGGTGCAAATCTGAGATAAATTTAAGAGTAAGCTTTGGAGGTGATAGAGTATAGAGTATAGTAGTATCCAGTGGATAGAGATCCATTAGCCAAGGTAGTGAGGATAGAGGTCTTCTGTGGAGATAGATTCACAAGCCAAAGTAGTTGGGGTAGAAGTATTTTAGAATATCATCAGCCCGAGCAAAGGGAAAATATTTCTCCTATGGATAGAGATCCATGAACAAAAGCTAGGGAAAATAGTTCTCTCTGTGGATGTGATCCATTAACCAGCTGGGAAGATAGGGTTCTTCTATGGAGAGAGATCCATAAACCAATTTAGGAGAAAGAGTTCTCTTGGATCAAGTTCCATGAATTAGAGAAAAGGAGAAAGAGTTCTCCTATGGAGAGAGATCCACAAATCAGAGCATAGGGGATTGGTATCTCCTTTGGACAGAGGTCCATAAACATTGTAATAGGGAATTGATTTCTAAGAAGATTTGTTGAGAAAATGTAGTGGAAATATTTTCTCTATGGAGTAGCCCACATTGGGTGAACCATGTTAAATTGGTGTCTTTATTGTGTGTGATGATTTGTGCATTTCTTTTATTACTATTTTTGATATTGCCATTGATAATATTGGATAATATTGTTTGAGAAAGAAAAGTAAAAATTGGTCTTATACTGTTTACCTCCCTCTCTTAGTATAAGCTTATGTTGTTAGCGTACTTAACATATTTTGTCTCTATTTCATTATTTAGCTCACTGTTACAACTCCTGTAACAGTTCAGTCGGTTTACGCCGGTGTGCTATTCCCGGCATTGTAACTATTATTTAAACTGCACTCTGAATAATATTTTCTAGTTCGCACATTTACATGGCATCAGAGCCAGGGGCGAGGTGAGGAGCAGAGTGCGTTTTTTTTTATTCGGACGCGTTTTTTTTCTCGCAGTCCGTGCGTTAAAAAAAAAAAAAAAAAAAAAAGGGACGTGCAGGACCTCGCGCAGAGCGGGGAGGAGCCGAACGCGCGTCCAGTTCGCGACGATCGAGCGCGAGCCCGCGCTCTGCAGGCCACGACGCGGCCACGCACGACAGAGCGCGCGAGCGGCCGGCGGACCCGCGCGGCGTCGAGGAGGGGAGAACCCCCCCAATACCCCCGCGCAGCGCAAACGCTGCGCGTTGGAGGGAGGACGCGTCACGCGTCAACGGACGCGCGCGCTCCCCGAGGTGGCCCCCGCCCCCCCCCCTCCCCACCCACGCGCGACGCGCGATCTACGCGCGCGCCCCGCCCCCTCCCCACCCACGCGCGACGCGCACCGCGCGCGCGCGCTCCCCGAGGAGGCCCCCGTCCCCCCCCACTCCCCGCCCGCGGAGCGGGAATTCAAATTCCCGCCCGCGCGGGAAATCGGAGGGGGTATAAACCCCCCTCGCGGGACTGCGTCCGTGGAGACGCAGCCGATTGCGCAGAAGGGCCGAGGGCCCTCTAGCCCGAATCCCTGCGCGCGGGGCTGGCCCTGGATTTAAAAAAAAAAAAAAAAAAAACAACGGGCAGAGAGCGGAAAAGGGCGGTTAGACGTAAGCCCCCCGGGCCGAGAGAAAAAAAAAAAATTCTCGCTGCGACTTGCAGAGAGGAAGCCGAGCCGGAGGCTGCTGCAGAGGGTGTTGAAAAGGGAGGTGACTTGCTGATCTTTTCGGATCAGCCCGCTGGCTCACGTGGTCGTGAGCCGTGCGGTAAGGCTCGTGGAGCCTACAGTGTCTGGGGTTCGAATCCCGCCCGACTCCCCCAAGGTATAATTTTTTTTTGTCAAAGTTATTTTTTTATTATTATTATTTTTAATTAAAATTTTTAATTTTAATTTTTTTTTAATATAGTTTTTAAACTTTAATAAATTAAATTTAATTTTAATTTATTTTTTCTAAAAGTTTAAAACTATAGAAATTAAAATTATTTATTTTAATTTTAAAATTGATAATAATTATAAAAATGCTTTGTTAAAGAAAGCCTTTTAAGGGGGGATTTTTTTTCAAAAAAATCAAAGGGGGATTGAGAGTAATTTTTTATGAAAAATAGCAATTTGGCATTGTAAAAGGTGCATTTTCGGCTGTGACCGACACCTAGTGGGTTATTCTAGTGGGCATTTTTTTTGTTGTATGTTGCATATTTCATTTTTGCACTATAACATTAAAAATTAAAATCAAACACTCCCTAAAGTCCCCGGAATATAAAACCCATCTGTGCAATTTATTTGCACTGCAGCGTTCGGTATTTGCGATACCTCTGGCCAGCACTTACAGGTAAAGCTGTCGTGATTTGGCTACTGTATCCGCCGCCTAATATAGCCGCTATAACGACGTCTGAGCTTGTTCTCTATAAATCGTCTGGGAGGAATAAGTACGCCATTTTTGCATTTTTTACTCCATCCACTACCCTTTATCGCACTTGTGTTTAGGCGTAAATCCCGACGAAGTATTCTTCATAGTGTTTAGGGGAAGTTACGCCCCACGCATGAGAAGAATCTTCTATGGTAGGTGCCATCAACAAGGCGATTCCCTTTTAGCACCGCTTATGTTCCACGTATCGTATGATCTCTAAAATTCACCTATAGTCTCCCTCACGTAAGGGCGGGTGATTTTTTGTTGATCTTTCTAAATACCTATAGTTTCCCTCACGTAAGGGCGGGTATTTTGTACGGTATATTGGCCTAGCAAAAGGTATATCGAAAGGGGGACCAATTTGGTGATATAAGGAACCTTCACTATGGCCGTCGTTGCAAAATTGATGACCGATCCGCATCGCTTATTGAAAGGTCCAAATTATACACCATGGAAACATAAGATGAAGGCTATTCTCCAAATGGAAGATTTGTGGGATATTGTTACCGGAGTAGCAACAAGGCCTTCACCAACAAGCAGGATCCACAGTGTCCTTCAAGCAGATCAGATTGCTTTTGACAAGAAAGACAGGAGAGCAAAGGTGCTCATTTTGTTTGTCGTTTCGGATGAAGTGCAACCTCATATAGCCGATAAAGCAAGTGGTAAAGAGGCATGGGATGCCCTTAGAACCATCTATGAGGGGAAGAATGAATCCACCATTCTTCATCTTCAACAACAACTTCATAACCCGAGTTTGAGACAGGTGAAACAGCTTGAACTCTTCTCGTGCAGAGTGTCCGAGTTGAAAGAGAAATTGAGTTCTCTAGGAGATACCGTGGATGAAAAGCTTCTCATTTCACTTGTGATGAGAGCTTTACCTTCTTCATTTGACATGTTGATAACCTCCATCCAGGTGTCCCAACGACAAATTACCTACATCGAGTTGGTCAATCTGGCTTCAACAACAGGAGGCACGCCAACTTCACAAGGATGATTCTTCCAATACAGCCCTATACACCAACAGCAGTGGTTCTAGGAAGAAAGGTAATGGGCAAAAAGGAGGCAACTTTCATAAAGGAGGAAATTCTCAACAGGATACGAAAGGAAAAGGCAAGCAACCTCAACAGAAGAAGAGGTGGTGCAAGATCCGTGAGAAAGACAACCATGACACCAACAGATGTTGGCATAAGAACAAGCAAAAAGGCCAAAACAAACCACAAAATAAAAACAAGCAACCCCAGGCGAATGTTGTCGTTGAAGAATCCGACTCGTATTCCGAATGGGCACACAAGGTGCTCATGACTACCACAGATTCCACTCGTAGGGATCCTATTTGGTATGTCGATTCCGGAGCTAGTAAACATATGATCGGCGATAGATCGTGGTTTGAATCATTTGTGGCCAAGGAGGGCAAACCCGTCACCATTGCCGATGATAAAACCTACAGTGGTTCAGTGGAGAGGGTACAGCTTCAGCCACTCTTCCCGATGGCAAGTGTCGATTGACAAGGTCCTCTATGTTCCGGGATTGGCCAACAATTTGTTGTCGATGACACAAATCCCGGACGGAAATATGGTTGTCAACTTTCGTGTTGAGAATGGAAAGAAGTGTTGTACAATTACCGTGAAGGGTAAGCAGATTGCAACACCTTCATATAAGCATGGCTTATTTGCACTAGATGCTATCTCTACTCCACATGTTGCCATGACTGCCTCTACCAAGGAGGCAACTTCCCTATGGCACAAGAGATATGGGCATCTTAGTTCCGGCTACTTACTTGAGCTCAGCAAGTATGAGATGGTAAAGGGTCTTCCTTCCCTTTCTCGCCACATTGCCGCTGTGCTCGACCGCTTGGCAGAAAGCAAAGATAGAGTACCATTTGAGAAGAGCTCTACAAGAGCACGAAAACCTCTCGGAGCTAATTCACACCGATCTATGCGGTCCTTTCACACCCAACATTGTTGGAGGGAAGAGGTACTTTCAGCTATTCGTAGATGACTACTCACGAAAGATGTGGGTTTTCTTTCTCAAACCGAAATCGAAGCTTTCGCATTCTTCCAGCAGCTCAAGAAATCCGTTGAGAAGGAGTCATGGGCTTCTATTAAAACCCTCCGCTCATATCGAGGGGGAGAGTTTACCTCTAATGAATTTTCTGCATTCCTAGATAAACATGGGATCAAGAGACAGTTAACAACTGCCTATACTCCTCAGCAGAATGGAGTTGCTGAGAGAAGGAACCGTTCTATCATGGAAATGGTTCGTTGTATGCTCACAAGTGCAACTCTTGGGCAACAATATTGGGCAGTAAGCCGTCACCACCGCAGCTGTATCTTTTGAATAGGGCACCCACAAAGGCCCTAAAAGGAATGACTCCACAGGAAGCATGGAGTGGTCGAAAACCCTCCATATCTCATCTACGTATTTTCGGGTGTCAAGCTTTCATGCACATACCGAAAGAAAAAAGGAAGAAGCTAGATGAGAAAACACCGAGATGTATTTTTCTTGGATATTCTGAGCACTCTAAAGGATATCGGTTGATAGATCCTTTGACCAAGAAAATTCATATCAGCAGAGATGTTGTCTTTGATGAAGCTTTCACATCACAGAGCACATCTACAAGACACCAGGATATTGTGGAACCAAAGGAAGAGGAGATTCCTTCGTCAACACAGACAGTGAGGTCCTTCTACATCTTCTTCACCACCACCGAGCGTAATCCTAAATGGTGTACAAATACAATCATAGATGCAAATTTATCCACTCCTCCCAATTTGAATTTGGATAGACCTCGTACACGCAGTATGGCTCAACAGGAAAGAGAAGCCAGAGAAACTGGTGAGGTTGATGATCTTTGTCAATCTTTTGAGGAACTTTCTGTGACTCCAAGTAGAGAAGTTGAGGATATGGATATTGATGATGACAGGGCATTCATGTCTACCATAGATAGTCTTGGACCTGCATCGCTGCAAGATGCTCTTAGTGAGCCTCAGTGGAAGGCCGCTATGGATACAGAGTATGAGTCTCTGATGAAGAATAAAACTTGGAAGCTTGTTGATCTGCCGCATGGAAAGAAACCTATTGGCTGCAAATGGGTATACAAAGTCAAGTACAAGGCAGATGGAACAATTGATAAGCATAAGGCCCGTCTTGTTGCAAAGGGCTATGCTCAAAAGGAAGGCATCGACTATGAAGAAACTTTTGCACCTACAGCTCGGATGACCACAATTCGGGTTATGTGTGCTATGGCAGCACAATATGGGTGGAAAGTTCACCAAATGGATGTCAAAAGTGCCTTTCTTAATGGTGATCTCCAAGAAGAAGTCTATATGACTCAGCCTGAAGGATTTGAAGTGGAAGGCCAACAACAGAAAGTTTGCAAATTGGTTAAATCCTTGTATGGTCCGAAACAAGCTCCTCGAGCTTGGTATATAAAAATGGACAATCACCTAATGCAAGGATGGATTTAAGAGATGTCCGTCGATGCAAACCTCTATTTCAAGAAACAGTGGTTCTGAGATAGTGTTGCTTGTACTCTATGTGGATGATCTGCTCATTACAGGGAGTTCAGAAGATTTGATCTCTACTGTCAAAAGAAACTTGTGCAAATCTTTTGAGATGACAGATCTTGGACTTCTCCATTACTGTCTTGGTCTGGAATTCAGCCATAAGGAGCACACCATCAAAGTGTCTCAGAAAAAGTATGCCAAGACATTGCTCGATAAATATCGCATGACTGACTGCAAGCCAATGGCAACTCCTATGGAGAATGGACTTCAGCTTATCGCGATATGATGACTCACCCTGTAGATGGCACTCTCTATCGACAGCTGATTGGGAGTCTCATATATCCGACCAATACTAGGCCGGATCTCGTATTTGTCTGTAAACTATCTTTCGAGGTTCATGCAGGAGCCTAAGATTACTCATTGGAAAGCAAAGAAAACGTGTTCTTCACTATGTCCGTGGTACTATAGAATATGGCCTAGAATACAAGAGGAACAACAAATTCTTCTTGCAAGGATACACGGACTCCGACTATGCCGGATCATTTGATGATCGCAAGTCAACTTCTGGATACATTTTTCATCTGGGATCCGGTCCTTGTCTCTTGGCACAGCAAGAAGCAACAGGTGGTTGCTATTTCTTCAACAGAGGCAGAATATCGCGCCGCACGTGAAGCTGTGTGCGAAGTGATATGGTTACGTCGCATTCTAACAAGTATGGGCCATCCATCAAAATCTCCAATACACTTGTTTTGCGACAATCAAGGTGTTCTGAACCTCGTCAAGAATCCACCCATCATGAAAAAACAAAGCACATTGACACACAATGTCATTTCATTCGAGAGGAAGTTCCAAAGCACCGAATTCAGCTTCAAAGACATTCCCACCGATGCTCAAGTTGCAGACATTTTCACTAAGGCACTTGGACGTGTCAAATTTGAATTGTTTCGCAGCTCACTTTGTATTGCAAAATAATGTAAGGGGATGTTAGTATAGCTATTAGTTATTACATTACCCAAATAATGTAATAAAGGGGGATGTTAGCGTACTTAACATATTTTGTCTCTATTTCATTATTTAGCTCACTGTTACAACTCCTGTAACAGTTCAGTTTACGCCGGTGTGCTATTCCCGGCATTGTAACTATTATTTAAACTGCACTCTGAATAATATTTTCTAGTTCGCACATTTACATATGTTCTTCAAACCCAACTTAACCTAGTATACTTACAATAGAAAAGGATATTTGTAACTCTATCAGATGTGGATAAGAGTATTCCTTTAACTTTTAAGAGATTCCATAGGTAGAGGAGGCCTCTAGAAGCTCCATGGGTTGGGCTAGCAATAAACTCTATGTTCTTCCAAATGGTATTTGCTGCTCTTTTGGAGTTATTATCATCCATCTTGGTTTCTTGCATTATTATGATGGTGGGTCTAATATCCTTTCACATACTAGTGACTAGCCTTTACTTGGCCATGCCATTAAGGTCTCTCACCTTCCATGAGAGGATCTTCATTTGGAACTCTTGGGATTGGTTCTTTTCCCACCTTTACCTTGTTGTGAGGTAGGTTTGGTTTTCTTGTTTTTATCTTTGAATTGATCTGGTAGAGGTTGAAACATAGTAGTTTGAATACCATTGGTGATCTCATCATCAGTATCTTTCCTTATTTGGTCATTATAGGATGGACATCCTTTTTTCTTATCATTGCCCACATCAATGATGGTCTTTTTGGAGCTATGATTTTTAAGGGAGCTAAGAGCTTCCTGGGAGTGGGGAAGGGGAGGGCTACGAAGGATCAAGGGTTTCAAAAAACTACCTAACCTAGAATGGGAAGGTATCAGGGTGATAGACAAGGAAGGGGGGAAGCAAGTGGGCATAGGAGAACTAGTGAGAGGATATGCCAAGGGTAGGTTAGGGGTGAGAAGGGAGGATTTGGAGGAGTGTGAATGGGTTAATATGGGGAAGCATGAATGGGTTTTAAGGGGGGAGTGAGGGGAGGAGGCAATAAAGGGTTGGAAGGATGATGATATGGGGGGAATGGTGGGGGAGGAGAGGAAGGCCCAGACCTAGAGGGGTAGGGGGAAGGAGATAGGTTGAGAAGGGGAGATCAAACCTTGCTTTGGGATCATGATCAAAGGGATCAATATCAGCTTCTAGCGACTCAAAAAGAATACCAAAGTGATTAATAAATTCAAAGAGGAAACATACATGTTCATTCGAAGAGATATTGATTTGAGACACCACCATTTTGCCTTTCTTCTAAGCTAGGTATTTTGTAGGATGATTATGAGTAGTGACCATTTTTTGGGGGTTTTTGGAGGTTTCAATACTACATTTGGAGAAGTTATCAGTAGAAATGGGTCTCTAAGAGGTTTTGTAAGCTTGTTGTTTGTGTTTGTCGTTAGAAGGTTTGCCCTAGTAGGTAGCCAATTGAGGATTAGGATTGATGTTATCCTTAGTTGGGATCTCCTTCTAAGGTTTAAGTGTGGGGTACTAATATTTTAGATGAACATCAATGTAGCATTTGATGCAGTATTCTGGTTTGTTCTCATATTCCACAGCTTGACACTTGTGAAAGGAGCCATAAATAAGGTTAACATGGGTAGGTAGATCAAAATCCAAGTTTGCATTTACACAGAAACAAGCATAGACAAAGTGGCTTCTAGCTTGTGTGGTAAGGTTAATAGCAACTAGTTCACCAATTGTTCTTGCAATACCACAAAAAATTTCTTCATGCCAAAATTGGTTGGGTAGTCCTAGAAGCCAGACCCATATGGGGGTGAAGTTGATGCTTTAGGTGTCCGGGTCAAAAAAATTAGACCATTTCATCAGAAATAAACTTCTTCTACTAAAGAACCATGGCCCGCCTATTAAAATTCTGCTGGTATCCTCCATTTTGTTAAGGCGGATTTGGAAAAATCCTCTAGAGTAAGCGATAAGTTCCATGCTCCCACATGGGTTCCATTTGGAATTTGCCCATATCTTGATGGATTTCATATCGGGTGGTCCCCCGATGAACTTCCTAATGAGGTAGAAATATTCATTAGAGACAAATCTAGCCATGAGCCTTTCAAAAATAACAATATTATTTCCATTAGGAATTATCTCTTCACCTAAGGGGTTCATGGGCTTCAAGCTATTCTAAAATTTATTAGCAAAGGAAGAGTGGGGACCCATAAATCCTTCCTGTATCCCAATAATAGATGAAGGTTTACTTTCTAAATAGTTACTACAGAAAACATGGGTCCCTTTGGGGGCAGTAACATCAAGGGTGGTGTTGGGATTCACAAGGGGTTTTACCCCGAAACAAGAACAAACATCAGGTCGACCACCACTATTGAGGTTAGAATCCACAAGGGTTTTTTTCACCAGAGATTCAGACTATGTTCCTCCTCCTGGATCGTTCGCATTAGGGTTATCGCCTTTCAGAGATTCAAAATTTGCACTGCCTGAATTTATCTCACTCAACGCTCCGCTTATTGTATTGTTCTACCTTCCAAAATTATATACATATTACTTTAAAAGTAATTAATTAATTTAGTATATATTGATGATACATTTGTACATATTCAATACTTAGTAGATTAGAAAAACTAAATTCATAATTTGTAATTTAAGTTAAAAAAAAAAAGTTTTAACAAGATAATAAAAGAAAATGTAATATTATAAAATCATTCTCTAATTAAACCATCCTACCTTCTAAACTTTTTTTTAATTCGGGTAGTGTGATAAACCCCTATGACCAATACATAGGGTTGAGCAGTCCCCTCCAGCCATGATCCCTCATAATGGCTAGAGCTATGCTTGTCAATAGGGGATTAATACACAACCCCACACACACACCATGGTTTGAACCTTGGACCTCCCAAAGAAGATCCAAACCCCAAACCGTTGCGTTCTCCCATGGGAACTATTATAACCCATAATTTTTTAAATGAAAATTTTATCTAAAACACCTCTCATGAATAAAATGGTATTAGCTCATTCGGTTATATTCCTCAACTTCGGTTATATTCCTCAACTTTTTAAAGAGGAGACCTAGGTTTGATTTTTGTTAAACAATACATGCATAATTATCAAACTATTGTAATACCACTATGTAGTCATGATGTAATACAAGTAAGTTCCATTTCAATCTCATATAAACAATAAAAAAACACTTCTCATTAACATAAAAATATAAATTATATAATTCTATTAAAATAGGAAATAAAAAATAAGTTCTAGTCACATCCATCATTATTTTTATATTGAATATATTACTTATGTTATTATTAATAAGATTTGGTTATAAAAATAAATAAATAATTGGGTAATCATCCATCGATAACAAAAAAATAAAATTTGGCTACAATATTTCCCACCACATAATACCAAGAAAGAAGAAATAGAAGAGACTGTGCATATGGATTTTAACCCACAAACATGTTGATTATCTCAAAAAAATGATCAATCAACTATGAGATAATTAAGATGGTGGTAGCATCCAACAAAAATTTTCTTTCATATTGAAGACAACAACAATAGTAGTGTTTTGGGTGTGAATAGTCTAATACTTTTCCCTTATAACACTAACCTCCTATTGAAGCAATTGAAACCCTCCACCTCTCTCCTATATCAAGGTGTTGTTGGTTTATGTTTATCCTTAAATATGAACAATCTGCAATAAAATTTCACTTATAAGAGCAAAAAAAAGTAAGCCAAGGAGGTCTACTCTTTTAAACACCCTAGTACATCTCTACTTATATATAAATATAATGATGCACAATCTACAAAAATTTCAAACTACATTTGTGTCCATCAACTAAGAAAATCCTACAAAATCAAGCTTCCAACTAGGAGGGTCATTAAGTGGAGAAAGACCAAAAATAATACACATTCTCAAAGACATCTCATCTTCTTACAATACCAAAAGGCATGAGCAAGAGTCTCGGGTTGAGAGTCATATTGATAGTCATCAGAGTAGATGCAAAGTTTAGTCAAGAAGATAGAAATAGGGATTTTATGATATATAAGTCTTCGATCAAAGAATTGCATTTGTGCTTCCACTAGTGTTTTTCTATTCTATTTGAAAAGAGAAAGTTAATTTTCTCTAAAAATTATAGCTTTCACTTCTCATTGCTTATTTTTTAGATAGAAAATATAGGAATATATAGTTGGTAGAGAATCTTGGTTGACAATAGCTAGACTTAGTGGTTGTTTCTTTATCTCTAGTCCCTCTAGATGTTAGTGGTGTTGATGCTCATATTGACACAAACCTCATCAAGAATGAATGCTAAGATGCAAATGTATATATTCCTATAGATTGAAGGAAGGAACAAAAAGAAATTTGAAATCCACAAAGACAACCAACCCCAAGTACTATGATCCTAGACATCCATATGTTTAAATTATTTACATGGATTTTAAATAGGCCCCATGTGTATTACATTATAACCATATAGTGGTCTAATAGATTAGAAATATTTGAACATTGATCACTTCCTTGAAAGTTGAGGAATTTAATAGATCAAGCTCATGCCATTTGAATAAATGTTACAATTCACCTATGGTATTGGAACCTTGGTTAATGTTATAAAAAATTTCATTTCCAACCAAATTATTAATAAGTTGTTTATAAATATAGATAAAACAACTAGCTACTTGTCCATCGATAACAAAAAATAAAATATGGATGCACTATTTACCACCAGTAAATAAGAATAGAACCAAAACAAATAGAAGGCCTAGATAGGCAAGAGAAGAATCCAAATAACTAACCCTAACATAGTTATACTATGGAAATAATGAGTGAATATAACTCGTAACACTACTATTCACTAGACATAATCAAACACTATGAAGCTAGTCAAAATGTGTTAAATGCAGTCAAAAAGAGAGAATGCATCACTACATATAGCCAAGTCACACAATACCAAAGAAAGAACAAATAAAAGAGACTAATTATATGGATATCATCCCACAAGCATGTTGATCTTCTCAACAAGATGATTAATCAACCATGATATACTTGTGATAGTGATAGCATCCAATAGACTAGTAATTTTTTATTCCAGATTAAATACAACTACAATGATAGTGGTTTGGATGTGAATAATCTAAGACTCTATCCTCATAGAACTCTTCTCCTATTGAAGCAATTGAATCCTCACATCTATCTCCCATTTTATATTATTGTTGTTTTGTGCTTGCTCTTAAAGATGGTCAATTTGCAATAAAAGTTCATTTATAATAGAAAAGAAAGCAATCCCAAGAGAGAGTTTACTCTTATAAACACCCTACTACATCTTCACTTCCATATAAATAGAATGGTTTACAATATACAAACATTCGACACTAGATTTGTGTTGATCAATTGATAATTTCCAAAAGAGCAAGCTTCTAGCTAAGAGGGTATTTAAAGTGAGAAAAGACCAAAAATAATACATATTATCAAAGATATTTCATTGTCTTGTAATACCAAAATGCATGAACAATACTCTTAGTTTGAGATTCATACTAACAGTTGTCATAGTAGATGTGGATTCTAGATAGAGGTCATGATAATTTAGTTTCTAAGCAAGGAGTTACATGTGCTTCCACTAGTGTTTTTCAAATTTGGTTGAAAAGATAAATCCAAATATTCTCTAAAAATCAAAGGTTCCACTTCTCATTGAATTTTTTTGAGATAGCAAATGTTGGAACATAAATTTTATAGAGAAAATTGGCTAATAATCATTGGATCTATGGTTGTTTCTCTATCTTCAATCCTTCTAGATGTTAGTTGTGTCAATTCCCATATTGATACAAACCTCATCCAAAATGAATGTTAAGATGTAGATGTAGGTATTTTTATAGGATAAAGGAAGGAAGAAATAGAAAATTACAATCCACCAAGATAACCAACCCCAACTACTAAGATCCTAGTTATTCTTATATTTTAAATTAGATATATGGGATCTAAATAAGCCCAAGTTGTATTACATTATGACCACATAGTGGTATAGCTTAGCAAGATTCAAACATGGGTCTTCTTGAAAGTTAGATAATTTAAACTATTAATATCATATCATTTGATCAAATGTTAAAGTTCACCCATAATATTGGAACCTTGTGTAGACAAGGATTTTTTACCCTAAGTCATAATCCTTCCCCTTCGCTAGCACACGTAACCCATGTGCTCATTGAGCCCCACCTTTTTTCTCGCATTCGCCAACCTCCATTATATTTTTACGTCTTTTTTCATGAATTTGTGACCCCTAAATTTATCTCATGAATTCTCTAAAATAGGTATTCGCCTATTCACGTGAATGGTTGTTTTAGCCTGTTCTAAATTTGGATAATTGTGTTGGATGTGTCTCATCCTTTGTCGAGGAAGTACTGTATGGAAGGGTAAGAGGATCGAAGCCCCTCAAATGGGGGTGTCATTGGGGTTTTGGGGGGAAGTAGCCACCCCGGCCATGACGAAGGTGTTCTTTTCGATGAAGCCGAGAAATTTTTCCTCTTTTTCTAGAGCAATTTCCAAGATTCCCATGGTTGGTGGGTGGTTGGTGGGTGTGGGTGGTTTAGCCCATGGTATTGTGCCCATTGTATTCTAATACCACATAGTGGTTTAGGGTTGAAAGAGTTTCCTTTATATTTATTGTAATGTCCCATTTTTGAGCAAGGAAGTGAATAATAATATCAAGGAGGTGTGGCTCTTGTTTTGTTGGAGTAGCCCATATCGGGTGAACCAGGGTAAATCTTGTGTGTTCTATGTGCATTATGTGTTGTCATTTCTTAAAATATTTATTTCTGTATTATTTTTAGAATAATTTTCTGTAGATATCTTCAAATTGTGCATATTTTATGAATTCATGGGCCCTAATTTTAGTCCATGAATTCACCCAGATTGGGAATTTTCCCAATCTGCCTAATTTCCTCAAATTGCCACCTTGAATCTCATAATTTATGACTAAGCCCTGTCAATATGAATTATAAAATACACATATTACCTCCCAAAGAGGCTAATGAGCAAATTAATTATTAAAAATTTGAGAGAAACTAAGGACTGAAATATTATTACAAGTTGAGTGAAAGAAATAGGCTTGTGTTAAGTTAAGAACACTTTTAAGCTTGAGTTGTTATCGATGAATCCTCTTGCCACCATTTCCACTATGAAATCAAAAAATTGAATTTACAACATCTTCATCAGAAGCAGGTCATATAATATTTGTTTCAATCTTCTCATTTCATTTTTGCTTTTAAAATTCACATTTTTGCACTTCTAGCAAATTCACAAGCTGACCCACGAATTCACTTATAGACTATGATTTTACCTTGTAGGTCATGAATTCATAGATTTCATATATATCTCCAAAAGCATTGTCTTACTTTGCATACAACATTTAGATCATTCTATTTTTATAAGAATTTTACATTTTTCATTGTTTACATTCTTTCATTTCAAATCTTGCATCTTTCATAAAGTTCAATCATTTTTATTATTCATGAACGGTTTGCTAAAATGACCAAGGGGACTTGATTGTTGCATCGCTAAGATTAGTCATACAATTTCCTAAGAACGTTCTCAAATAGTGATCAAAATTTTTAGGGGCATGTGTAGTTATTTGCATGTTTTCAGCAAATTTGCACTTAGATCCGTGAATTTCCTTATAGGTCACGAATCACTTATAGGCTATAAATTCATCGTGCAGATCACAAATTCACTCTAAATAGGCATTCGGATTAGGTATGTCCTCTATCCTGCTTATTTTGCTTTTTAGTGTTATATGCATTCTATTTCTTAGATATTTGTAAAAATATTGAGAAAAAAGCTTAAAAAGGTGTATTGTAGCTTAAATATTGTTTGTTTGTCCTCAAGGAAAACTAAAAGTGCATATAATTTAGGTCCTAGCTACATTTTGATCCAAACTTAGGTGTTTGTAAACTAAAAAAAACACATTTAAATAACACCCTTTGGCTAGACTTAGAAGTAGTCTTCAAATACTTCTTAGTGAACCTAAAACTGTTCAATCATCACCAAAGGAGGTACATCACCAAGTACCCCTCACATTGAGGTGTAGGTTCTAAACGTTCATCCCCCTTCTAGGTACAAATCCCTTTGCCTAGATGGAAAGGGGTGTGAATTTTTTCACCTACATTCTTTGGTGAACCCAACATGAATCTCATGCATTAAAGAATTTAGGCACATAAAAAAAGATAGATCAAGAATGAACCTAGTCCTAAACAACAAAATCAAAAAAAAATTAACAAAAAAAATATTTTGTGTAATATTTTCTGAGTGATTTTCTCCTTTTTCATTCTCCTCTTAAAACATGGCCATGACTCATAGGAATGGTAAGGAATTTGTGGGTCCTACAAATGACAAAATCTAATACACACCAGTTTATGTTACTTCTCTGATTGTCAATATCGAGGGAATTCCATAAACGATATTGGTTGATTATAGTCCACTTCCTCCATAATGTCATTCATATTCAACATTATCATCCTCGTTGCAACCTCCTCTTCTATCATCCTTTTCTTCCTAACCAGCCACTCCATAATTTTCCCTTCCATATTTTATCTCATCATTAGTGTCATCACAACCACTTCAATATTATCCTTTTAACTTGACATATCCATTTTGACAAGCCTATCCTTCTTTTACAAATCCATTTTATAATAGTTTCACCTTTCCCAAAATGCACACATATCATACCTCAAACCTACGTACTATACCTCTTTCAAAAATGTAGTAGCATCGACCGTCAATAATAAGATATGTAATCAACCATTAAATATTGTTAACACTAATACCTTTAGGAAAATGTTATTCAAGACTCCTCAAAAATCCCCATCATGTCATTTTATCGAGCTTAATCAACCATTGCCTATGGCCCTCAAATAGCTATTGGACACAGGCATGATTGAGTTACCTCCCATAACGCAACCTGATATCACGATTGATTGGTATAATTTTGAACAACATTGTGAGTACCATAGATTGGATGGGCACATGACACACTCATGTAAGAAGTTGAAACATGCAGTTCAAGACTTGATTTATGCAGGTCATCTCGTTATAGAGGACTCTGAAACTACTCCTGATCATGATCCTCCAACAAAAAATTAACCTCCCATACAACAAGTACAAGATATTCCCCCTAGGTATATAGTTGGTGTTGTAATTTCTCTTGGGATTAATCATATTTCATTCTATGATGATGATATTCCTTTCTCAAACCTGCAAGGAGATTTTTTCCTTTACATCATACAATTTATTGGGGAAATATTTACCAAGAGAGTCTTGGTAGATAATGGTTCCTCCCTTAATCTATGCACTCATCAATTCTTTCAAAAACTTGGATTAAAGGAGGAAGATCTCATAAAACCTGATATCATCATAAAATATTTCAACAATGAGTCCCAAGAAGCTTGTGGCACTATAGTCCTTCCCCTTATGGTAGGACCCAAGATCTTAGATACCTTATTTTATGTGGTGTTTTTCTCTACATATTATAATCTATTGTTGGGATACCCTTGGATTCATGTGATGAGGGTTATCCCTTCCACTTTTCATCAATGCTTGAAGTTTAAATTCAAGAATCAAATTTTCACCATTCGTGGTGACCCACAAGCATTCAATTATTGTGCAACGATGGAGTCATCTGATTCTCCATTTGTCCTGCCCTATCATCATCATCTCTTTCTATCCATTATCCATATTCATCTACATTCGAGCACCCTTCTATGGAATAGATTGAATAATATGAGGGACATCCTTATCCCTCCGACATTTTATTTTGTAATATGATAAATTTTAAATATTTTGATAGTAAATTTTATGATTCTCAAGGAGTCCTTGCTTCGCTATCCTATAAAGATCTTAAAAAATTAGGGATCACCCTTTCTATTATTAAGAAATATGGTTTTATTCGAGTTTATGAGGATTTTCATGCAATGGTTGCTAAAGAAAAAGCTACAAAGGAAATTCTTTGTGATTTTGATCATCAAGAAAAACCTAAGGGATCTTGTTCTAAATCTCCTTTGGTTTTGAAGCCACCTTAGGAAATATTATGCATAAATCACCTTGTACAGTGTACATAAAATATCTTGTACAAATCATCTTGTATATACCACCCATTCCACCATGTAAAATAAAATTTAAAAACAAAAAATAAAAATAAAAAATCAAAAAATAAAGAAATAAATAAAACAAAAAAAATCACAAAAATTAAAAAAAAAAAATTAAAATTAAATAAATAAAACAAAATTTGTGCATGGTGTTGCATGTTCATCTAGTTTGCATTTCCATCATTGCATTTGCTCATACCATTTTATATCCCTTGACCTTGAAAAAATTTCATTGTTTATATCTCCTCAAGGCAAGGGATATAGTTCTTGCTTTGCTCCATTGGCTTTGTTCATACATTTTAGTTGCATATCCTAATTTTGATTAGTTCAATTATCTAAGTCACATGGTCATACCTATCCACTACATATTTTAGACAAATGTTGTCATGTTCATAGGTAATATTGATCTCCTTGATTGATTAAGAGTCCATATTGAACCAACCACATGATTCACATTTTAATCAAATCTTGATGCTCGACATTGATCAAAAATCCTTTTTGAACCAAAGCACAATTCTCACTAAGAAAAATTTTCAAGTTTTGGGAACTGACTTTTCCATTCATGAACCAAACATATGTTACATTTATTAATAAAATCTTGCATCTGGTAGGGATGATGCCATGATTAGATTGAACCTTGAAGCAAATAGTTTTTATTGCTTGTCCCATTATGCACATAGTCCAGTAAATTATAAAAATATATTCTTTACAAAGTTATACAAAAAATAAAAGAGTGAGTAGTAATGATAGGGTAAAATTTCCATTAGGACTTGATTTGAGTGGTTGGGAATCTAATTCCCTAAAGCTCTAACTCTTTTACTCTTTTACAAATACATAATAATAATGGGGCTCAAGTAGTAAGGATAGGGTTCAATTCTCATTAGGACTCGATTCGAGTGGTTGAGAATCTGATTTCTCAAAGCGTAGAGCATAGAGATCCTATTATTGTACTATGGAGTTAATCTCCATCGGTGTTATAGATGCCTAACTATAAATGGAGTATGCTCATGTGTGTTGACACGTATCTCTTGAAGAGACCTCTAAATGCACATAAGGACAAGCTAGCTTTTTGGTTTTGCCCATGATTTGTTCAATCTTACCTTAATATTAGTAAATTAATTCATCATATGCACATACAATGGTTCCTAACTAGCTTATGTCATTACCTTACTCAAAAGTGGTAAAATGAACTTCATAGACACAAACATTGGTTCTTGATAAATTTGCATCAAAATAAAGCTTAATATTAGTAAATGAAATCACTATTCACACACTAGTTCTTGATGGAATTGATCTCATTTTGATGGTAACCAAGATTTTTGATGAGTCTTGACTAGCTAATGTCGTCATATCTTCATTGGACATGTATGAACATTGTCATAGATAATTGATTCCAAATAAATAATTAGCTTTGCACTTCACATCTATTCATATTTGCATAATCCATTTTCATCATTACTTAAATCATAAAAAAAAATTACATCTTTCATGACTAGTCACTCGCATTCTTTTCATACCCTTGATTCTTTGATGTAAAGGTTATGGACCATTTCTCATTCATCTTCTTTGAATCACCATTTTTACCATCACATTCGATCATCCATATTGGATTTAACTTCAGCAAGACAATATACCCCACACAAGATTTGCTTCATGACCACACACGAGGGGCAACCTCCATCTTGGTCATGCACAAGCACACATACTCATGGATTATTGTTTAAATACAATTATTTGCAAGTACACACCCATAGAAAATGTCATGAAAGTATATCAATCACATTTTGATCATCCATTTTGACCATTTTTCATTCATACTATATTTCTACTGGTTTTCATACCTTTGACTCAGGCATGAAATTTATCTCACACAAGAGTTGCTTAATAACCACACGTGAGGGGCAGCCTCCATTTTTATCATACACAAGCGCACATCCTTGCAAGTTATTACCTAAAAAATGATGTCGTAAGGACATGTCATTCAACACATTTTGATCTTCCACATATTGTCTTATCTCCAAATTCCATCTTTTCATAAACCACATTTTGATTAGCATGACAAAAATGCAATAAAACCAACATGATTATATGCATTATCATACATCATAATTTAGATCATTCACAACATGCATCCACATAAAGCATTAAAATAATAAAATATCCACATATAATACATCAACATAATATAAGCAAAAATGCAAAAAAGGTAGTATGGTATATATCTCATAGTGTCAGACTGGTATGCCACAATAAAAAAACTTGGTATACTTAGTCATCGAGAAAGTATGCCACAAAAATCAAAACCTGGCATATTATCCCCTAGATCCTGACCCTCAACCACATCTAGTGGTGGCCCTATTGGAGGTATGTTCATGGATTGAGTCACTATTTGTGAAATCGATCATGCGTGACTCTAAGTCATCATTGATGTTGGCATAGCCATCCTTTGCCCCTCCATAACTTCCTTGTAGTCGAGAGTTTGGTAAAATGACTCTCATTGTGAGGTCCTCATTTGATCCTGATGTAGGACATGATAACTTCCACTACTCATAGAGGGTGCTCCCCTCACCTGTTGTTGCACCTAAGCTTGTAATTGTGCCAATTGGGTATCCAATGATCGGATGTGTTGGGATTTGAATAAAATGAGATATATATTAATACAAAATAGTACAATATATAGGTATAAACCTATATGAAAAATATGACAAGTGTCAAGGAATATGACAAGTGTTAAACTAAAACTGAAGGCATAGTGCACATTAATATTCTAACATTCCCCCTTAATGTGCACTATCCTAACTATAGAAAAAATAGTCAAAATTAGATAACATTCCCCCTTAATGTTGACTTCTCTAAAATAATCCTATCATCCTCCTTTATTACATGATTTGGTCTAGGCTCATGCTCTTTGAGCTTGGATCTCCAACTTTGAATAATGCTATATCAACTATGTATACATCTCGGTTTGTTGCCTCAGGGTCAGCCACTTCCTTGGATCTATTGCCACTGGATCAGCCAACTAAGTGTCTCTAGATCATCTTGGGTGCCTTAGGGTCAGCCACTTCTAGATTTGTTGCCTCTACAGGTCATCCTCTAGGTATGTTACCTCTCGTAGGTCACTAACTAGATTCACCATGAATATCATCCCTCCTCATGGTGAACTCAATCTAGAAAGTTTTTGTCTCTACCAAAAATGCACCTTAATACAAAATAAATACAAGCCATATAAGAGTGTCGGTATCTAATGAAAATGCACTCAAAAAATACAATAAAATGAGCCATAGAATCCAAATTTGGAGGAGAAGAAAGAATAAATAAGAGAATAGAATCTTTGGAAGTGTCTTCATCTATAGTATTTGGAAGTTGATCTAGAAAATTCCTCAGAGAGAGTCTAGGGTGTCTATGTTTGTAGTCCCTAGAGTAGATGTTCATATGGTTACCATCTCATCCTACTGGAATGCATGGGTAACCAACCACTGCGTCCATCAGGTTTAATAGAGAAGGTGACTAGTTACAAGGATCACATATAAAATTACCTTAGGAGTGTCGGGTTCAACCGAGAGTGCACTCCATAATACAATATATTTTGAGGCTAAAACATGTATATGGAATAACATCAAAATAAAAATAGGACACCACCAATGTGACCATCATGAAAAAACCTTTTCGACGACTATAAATACCCCTATGTTCGGGTGTAAATAAGGCCTTCATTTTGTGGAAAAACATCATAGCTAAAAAATAATGTACCCCACCAACTATCAATGCGAGATAATAATAAAACATCCCTAATAAAGCCATATGGTTGGTCAATATTCACGGGTACTCTAAATCCCCATACAATTTTAAAAAATTTCCTCTTACCCCCATTCATGATTTTAAATTAAAAAAAATTAGGCTTATAAATAGCCAAAAAAAGGTGCATCTATTAGCACTCAAAAAATTGGGCAAGGTGCATCTATTAGCATTCATGATTTTAAATAAAAAAAATTTAGGCTTATAAATAGCCAAAAAAGGTGCATCTATTAGCACTCAAAAAATTGGGCATGGGGCTATGAATCTACAAGGTCGATTCACACTTGCCCATCTTGGGCCTTTGCTTCTACAATCTAAAAATAATTTTAACTGTGACACCGACGGTGTTTGGGGCTGGGGCTAGGGTTGCATTGCCACACTCGATAATATTCCACTAAGACAATATTTTCACTATCACAAACTGATAAAATAATAACCGGCTCCATGAATAGGGTCCTCGATTCTCCATGCAAAAAAATAATCAGCTCCATGAATGCTATCACAAATTGAGCGATAATATATCATTTATGTGGGATTAATCATAGAAAACTAAGATTTAAAAAAAATTGAGCTCTCACAAAGGAATGTTGAACCTACACGCCTTCCACAATGGTGCATGTATGCACCTCGCATGCCATGACAGAAAACTAGCACTCAAGTTTTTCTTCAAGCCAAACAACCACGACTAGGGTTTTTGGGTATGGTTAATTGTATAAGTAATTGAGTGAGACAATTTCCTAGGTGGGAAACAATTGGCATACAAAAAAAAATATAGCTTCAAGAAATGCGAATGGACATTATAAAACCACAATCTACGAATCTCGTAGATAATGGAAAATGCATTACAAAATCCTATTAACTGCAGATCATCTACGATCTCTAAATGTTGGTGAGCTACCAGGGGAGTGATCTAGACATCATGTACTACGAGTTCAATCCCTTTGGCCAATGAGAAGGGACTATGTGTGCATTAGTAGTGCAGGCCAACAGTTTTTGGTTGAAAGCTTTCTCACAAGATTCGAGTTACACTTCATATGTCTCCATTATTTCATGGAAGTGGTGCTACTTTTGCATTTCAACCATAATTCTTTTGATCATAATCAAAAATTTTACCATTACATTGCTGGTGATATTCATTCTAAAGCCTTAAAAATCCCAATTTTGCCTGCACTCTATCCAGATGGAGTCACTAAGACTCGAATCGCCAACCTTCTTAGACATGGTGGTCTATCTCACCATGAACATCACCATAATTTTCATGGCGTTGAATCAAATACAGGCCCACCAAATTATTCATGTTGTATAAATGGATTCCCATGGGCTTCACTAGAAAAAAAAATATCATGCAAAAAAAGGTTTTACGTGATCCATGGGCATCTTCTCTTTCATCGCCTGCTAAATCCCCATGATCTCCTAAAAATATTTATGTGGACTCTCCTAAAAAATAATTGTTGTGCTACATTGAATCTCCTCCATGTGCATCAATGTCAGATATGGGGACTTGCACTAACGTAGATCAAGCCACATCCAAATGGCACCCAGTTTTGATCATAGGTTTCAAAAT
Organism: Wollemia nobilis; assembly: GCA_028583015.1. NCBI lineage: Eukaryota > Viridiplantae > Streptophyta > Pinopsida > Araucariales > Araucariaceae > Wollemia > Wollemia nobilis. The sequence continues at coordinate 10,666,591 of JAQPPZ010002907.1, read as the reverse complement.
TGTATCATTTAGACGTAGTAGTTGATCTTTATTTTTGGTTTGCAATATATCTATCACACTATCATCTCATTGATGTGGGGGTGGCATTGCTGGCAGTTTCAATGAGTTTGTTGGTGGTGATAGGTGGTGCCAATGCTAGGTTTCACTGGACTTGCAAATTTAACAAGAGGGGGCTAGAGAAAAAATGTCCAAACAAGATGGTGATAGCTCTTCATGGCCCTGGTTGCCAATATTTGTTTAGACAATCATCAAAAACAATTGATGGAGAGGGGTCACTAGCCGTGTTGATGTATTCTATCCCTCGAAACATAGGATATCACCAACAAACAACTAGCAAGAAGATCCAAGCTAGCAATCCAGGAACATCCATATTTTCTCTCATCATATTTCTCTGGCAAGGTTCTACTACCCTTCAATGACAGATTGTAGATGGTGTTTGTAGTGCATTAGGTGGGGTGCCATGTGCATGAGATCTTGCTCCAACGGCTCATGATTCTTCGTTGATAGATATTAAATTTGATATTTTGACTATCTTCACCACATGCATCAGCAACAAACAGGTGACCATTACAGAAAAACATAATTCATAGGCCACTGTAGATGATTATAAGGGGTAATAGTGGGTTATAGGTGGCTATCCATAGTGGCTACCATAGCTACCCTCCTTGTGACCCGAATGTTGCAAACTTCTAACTGCATAAAAACATTAGTCAGACCAAAAAAATATTCACTTGCCACTGTTCATAGGTTTTTCATACCCATATTCGTGTTTCAGTAGATCTGAATCCAGACCTATTTTGTGGTTTTAGGAGGATTATTATGAACCTATAAAACTAATTAGAAACCTAAAAAAAATTGCAGCCATGAATCTTTCTTAAACATCTAGTTTCTGATCCATCAAAATATGGAGAGCATACTCCCTGTTTTGAAGAAAGAAAATTTGAGAGGAAAAAATTAGGGAAAATGAAAGGAGAGGGAGGATTTCCATGAGGAAAACCCCCCCTCAAGCTCACAAGAGCGGGAGAGAGACTACACTTTGATACCAAATGTTGGGATTTGAAAAAATGAGATATGTATTGATACAAAAGAGTACAATATATAGGCATAAGCCTATATGAAAAACATGACAAGTGTCAAACTAAAACTGAAGGCATAGTGCACATTAATATTCTAATATAATGCACTATACCTGCATCAATATCTACACACTTTAAGCCATAATCTACTTTGTCTATATAGTTATCTGAGTGCTTTGATTCATAATTTGCTTTACCTGAGTCACTATATATGTACTCTAGACTACTAACTGCACTCTTTGAGCAACCACCTTCACCTCTAAATCCACTCACTGACTCTCCCCTCCATCTCCCTATCCACTAGTGCCAACTCTCCCCACCTCACCGACCACCTCTACCTCATCATGTGGTTACTGAGGTACCTCCCCCTCTCTCATTCTGGGCATCTCCCCCTATCTAGGTCTTGATACACCCCTCTATCAGGGTCCACATATATCTCTCTTCCTAGGTGCCTCACCCTATCAAGGTCCACCTACCTCCCTCCAATGAGTGACCTCCTACATTGTTAGCTGCATCCTACGGTCCACCACTAATCATGGAGGTGGAACCAATATAGGAGTAATCCTCTACAACCTAAACCCATGATACCACTATTAGTATCCAACCTCCACCCCTATATCATCCACACATGGACTCACCAACAGAGGGTCATCCTCATTTGGCTATATAAATCATGTTACATCAAGCCCACCACCTACACCTGGTGGATTCCTTGTCACATTATGAAACTAGAAATCTCTCAACTCTGGTATTTCTTGTACCAACCCAAACTATCATTGTATTTGATCAAAATGGTATAGCTCCACCTCTCCCTTCTTCGATCGTAGCCATTGAGTCCACCACATATGAGCTAAATCCACACTATCTCCATCCCAACTAGGATGCATCTAGCAAGGTCTCCATATCACCCATCATGAATGTAGAATGTCCACCACTCATCTCTCTACCTCTAACTAACAATTTCTACCATGCCCTCCCCTCAAGGGAGCCCATTGGTACATGGTTGGTTGTTATCTATTTTTTGTTGAGGCACCCCATCAGGCCTTCGCATTGCCACATGCTCCCAACACCATACCTAGAGCAAGGTAGTAAGGACAATGTCATGACCTCATTTGTACATGATATTATACAATGTCCTATACAAATGATAAAGTACAAAGATACCCATGCAAAATGCATCTTGGTGTCTCTCATCTCTTCCACAACCTAAACTAATACCCATGGTAGATATCGTCTGCTCATGTGATAAGCTAACAATCTAGTAACTACTCCACTTAGTACAATGGTCAATGTAGAGATACTTGTTGTCCTGACCATCCCCTCTACATTGATACCACTCTATTGGACCTCATAATCTAGATCCCCAAATAGTTTCTCCAAAGCCTTTCCTGTACCAAATACTGGTACACCATCTATCCCCTAATCGAGATCCACAAAATCCTTTACATCCTCAAGAGTGATTGTCATATTCCTTGTATGTAATCAGAAAATCAATAATTTCATATACCATCTCTCTACCAATACATTCAAAAGAGAGTAATCTACATCCACCCAAGGCATCTCCACCATATAGAAAAGTCCCACCTACTCTATCACATCCCTCTCTACTTGAGTGAGATCCCTCACTATATCCTCAAAATCCCTACAATGCCATTCTTGATTCTCAATATTACCATACTACAACCAAAAACATCATTAAATAGCACCATTAGTTCATCATCATCATCAAATCATCAAAATCCTAGCAAATCATAGCATATCAAGTGAAAAGTAATGTGAATTCACCTAAGGTTTCATGAATTCACTTAGGGTTTTACAAATTTGCCTAGGAATTTATGAATTCACAAAAAATTGATAGGATTCTAGGGTTTTGTGAATTCATGAATCTACAAGAAATTGTGGGTGCAAATCCACCAAGTGGCTACAAATTTGTGATGATAGTTTCATAGTAAAAAATTTGCCTGAAATCTTGGAAAAACCAAGCAAAAATCTAAAATAAACCAAATATCTACAAGCAAAAGATAAGTTTCCACTTAGCCGTAACTGCCCAGTTGCTTCGTCATTGTCTCTGCACACCCTATCATCTCTGTGGGTAGGAAGGGTCATTTTCTTTAGAGCTCCAAATCAAAAAAGTGGAAAAGTAAAAATGAATTACTTTTTACCCCCACCCTCCATTTTAACCCACCCACCCTTTTCATTTCATCACATTTTTCTTTTCCATCAGTTATTTCGAGTTCCATTAGGAATATTGTATTCCTCATGAAACTCAAGGGGGCACCCTGACCAAAAAAATTACCAATCTTTTTAACACATCGATTTGCATACCAACTTTTTTTTAATGATAATTTGACACAAACCATTCATCCTAAACCATATACCCTTTTTTTTCCTACATCAACCTTTGTCATATTCACTTAAGTGTCTACATCTTTCTTTGATGCATTTATTGCTCATAAATGCACCAAAGAGGGGGCAAAATGTAGACAAGGATTTTTGACCCTAAGTCATAATCCTTCCCCTCCCCTAGCACACGTAACCCATGTACTCATCAAGCCCCACCTTTTTTCTCGCATTTTCCAACCTCCATTCTATTTTTACCTTTTTCTCATGAATTCACGACCCCTAAATTTAGCCCATGAATTCATTAAAATAGGTAGTCTCCTATTCACCCGAATGATCGTTTTAGTCTATTCTAAATCTAGGTAATTGTGTATCTTCCTCAAATTCATGGGCCTTAATTTTAACCCTTAATTTTACCAATCCACCTAACCTCCTTAAATCACCATCTCGAATATCACACTTTTTGGTTAATCCATGTCGATCTGAATTATAAAATACACATCTTACCTCCCAAAGAGGCTAATGAGAAAATTAATGATTGAATAACTAAGAGAAACTAAGGACTGAAATATTATTATAGTTTAAGTGAAAGAAACAGGCTTGTGTTAAGTGAAGAACACTTTTAAGCTTGATTTGTTATTGACGAATCCTCTTGCCACCATTGCCACTATGAAATCAAATAATCAAATTTATAACATATTCATAAGAAGTAGTTCATATGGTATCTATTTCAATCTTCTCATTTCATTTTTGCTTTTACAATTCACATTTTTGCACTTCTAGCGAATTCGTAAGCCAACCCATGAATTCACTTACAGGTCATGAATTCACCTTACAAGTTGTGAATTCACTGATTTCAGGTCTTGGGGGTAAATATCTATTTCCAAAAGTATTGCCTTACTTTGCATACAACATTTAGATCATTCTATTTTTTATAAGCATTTTGTATTTTGCATTATTTAAATTATTTTATTTCAGATCTCGCATCTTTTCTAAAGGTCTATAATTTTTACTATTCATGAATGGGTTGTTAAAAGGACCAAGGGGAATTGACTGCCACGTTACTAATATCAATCATATAGTGGCCTAAGTAGGTCCCCAAACACTATATCAAAATATTTAGTGGTATGTGTAGCTATTTTTAGGTTTTTAGTAAATTCGCACTCTGATCCGCGAATTTGCTTACAAGTCATGAATTCATTGTGCAAACCATGAATTCACTCTGAATAAACATCTAGGTTAGGTAGGTCTTATTTCCTACTTGTTTCAGTTTTATATTTCTGCTTTTTAGTGTTATATGCATTGTAGCTTAAATATTATTTGTTTGTCCTTAAGGAAAATTGAAAGTGCATATAGTTTAGATCCTAGTTGCATTTTGACCCAAACTTAGGTGTTTGTAAACTAAAAATAACACATCTAAACAACACCCTTTGGCTAGACTTAGAAGTAGTCTTCAAATACTTCTTGGTGAACCCAAAACTACTCAACCATCACCAAAGGAGGTACATCACTAGGTACCCCTTGCATCGAGGTGTAGGTTCTAAATGTACATACTCCTTCTAGGTATAGATCCCTTTACCTAGAGGGAAATAAGTGTGAATTTTGTCGCCTACATCTTGGTTGATGATATAAATTTTTTCTCACTTTCAACCAATTGTTTCAAATCGCATGGGTATAATCCCAAACATCCATTTCTTAATATTATTGAATAAAAATTTGTAATAATTTCCATAATCATGTATATAAAATAATAAATCAACTAAATTAAATTGAAATAAGAATCACATAGTGGCAAGTTCCTCCAAGAAATTGTTATTGGGAATACTTGTAAATTATGCAAATTACTTCATGGAGCTTGTTTTTTAGCTTTTAGCCAAGCGAAATGTAGTCTCATAGTTGGTAGTTGTTGTGATAGATCCCATGATCAAAAAATAACATCAGATCGAGGTAGATCCTCATATTACTCTTATAGTATATTTTGGCTTTCACAACAGGCCATGGAAGTGAATTTACATTCAAGATGATTAAGAGCACACTATATCAATACAACTAAATCATATATTAAATTATTATTTATTACTCACATGTTACATCAAATAATATTGCATACAAGAGGCTAGAGGTTTAAACACTCCATTTAAAGCATTTAAGGTCCATGTCATACATAGTAAAATTTTAAATTTATTTTTATCATGATATAGAGTAAAAACTTATACCAAAATAGGTCCTAAAGAATATATTGAAAGTATTCGTTGTTGTTATATTTTTATGGTGTATGCCAAGGGAGAATACAATCACAGGATATGAAATATGCAAAAATGTAAGATGCTAAAATATGCTATTAATGGAAAGTGACAAAAATGATACAATTCATAATCGAGGAAATGAACACTTCAAAACTGATACTAAATAACTACATTGTACCCCATCACCAATCTATATAGTGATCCACACAGTATACCTGCTACTACCTACAATGATATAATCACTCACTATCAGGCCCTTTATATAGAAATATGGATTGCTTGGCCAACACTCTACCTAGTTGTACAAGGGGACACCTTGCACATTTACAACTTGCACATAGACACTTGTGCATTTATTATATTACTTGAAGTAACTAGCTAACTACCCCCTAAAGTAATCTACTACTATAGTTATGTACCAAGGGTGGTACATTTACATGAACCACATGATGTAATATACTCTAAAACCCCTTGTATTACATTATTTGGGTATTGAAGACTTTAGTCTTCAATATGGATCTTCTTCTCTTGAATAGTCATTGGCTTGCACTATATGCCTCCTTGGTTTGATTCTTCCTCTTCTTCTTTAGCCTTTGCTTTAGATCCTATTTTTGTACTTTCATAAGTGGTTGTACTGCTATCTAATTCTTGTAAAGGTAATTTTCCTTCTTTGTCCTTGTTGTGTACAAAGGCTTCTAAATAAACACTCAAAGCATCATGATAAGATCTTGAATTAGTAGAACTTGAAGTACCAATACTGCATGAGGATTGAAATATCTTTTCTAAGTATGATTCACTCAATTTTTTTTTTTAAGAGATTCTATCAATCCTTTTTGTTCTACATTCTCATTCTTGTAACATTTGTATGTAAGTAATGCCATATACAATATGCTTACAAAATCTAAAGGAAGTAGAATGTCATCCTTTCCATTTCCAATTGCTTCATTGAGTCGAGCTTGTAGATAATGTTCCATGGTATCAAAGTCATCATCTAAAGCTTCACTATGAATTATTTTTGAAGTAAGATCTAAATATGCTTCACCTTTTATGAGTAGATTCATGATTCCAATTTTTATGTCACTTGCTTTTTCTTTTCCAAGGGAGTTATTCATGTTATTGTTTGTTGTATTCTTGGAGGTAGACATCCTTATAGCTCCCTAGATTAGATTATGAAGTGCTTTGATAGTGCCTATATTTTGTATCTCTTTTAGTATTATGAGATAGGATATTCTAAGTAGTCCACCTTATAACTCCCTAGTTAAGAGTATATGAATTAGTTTAATAAACCTTTATAGAGCTTTAGGTTTTTTAGAATTCCTTATATATCCCTGGTTAAGATATGTGAATTAATTTAATAAACCTATCCAAGGCTTAGGTTTTGTAGAATCCCTTATTTCTCCCTAGTTAAGATATGTGAACTAATTTAATAAAACCTTTTTAGAATTAGGTTTTGTAGGCTTCCTTATATCTCCCTAATAATTAGAATATGCTTAGTTCACCTTCTAAGTTGATTTTGTAATGTATTGAGAATAATCAACCTTTTAATTTTGCCTTATCTATCCCAATGAAGTATGCTTTAATGGTTGGATTTCTTTTTGTCTCCTTAGAATGAGTATGAGATAATTTTTACCAATTAAATCCAACTCTATATGTAGGAAACTGATTTGCTTCTTTTTCTAATATATTAATTTTCTAAATTCCAATTATATGTATTTAGTTTGAAGTAGTATGCCTTATATCTCCCTACATTTTGGAATATTAGAAAATAATGATATTTAAAATTTGATAATGATTTAATCTAAGTTGACAACTTTGTCTCCTACTTGGTTTATTGTAAATATAAATATTTAATATCTTGAAATAATCTTGCTTGATAATCACTAAAGCTTGTTAAATTTATTCCAATGTAATAGTCTATATCACCTTATAACTCCGATTTTAGTTAAAGCAAGCAAATTTAATCTTTACCTTTGTAAGGCTTGATGTTCTATGTATCCTTGAGTGGCTCCATGTACTTTGATGGCTGATTTATACGTATCTCAACATTGTATTAATATTTCTTTGACCTTCTTGTCCAACAAATATCCAGTGTGCTCTTTCTTCGAAATTTGTGCTTCCATAATGTCTGTTTTGGATTGGTCTCCTCCTTAATGGATGCTTATCACCATAGGAATTGAATGTTGGTTTATGATAGTCTTTGCTGCCTCCTTTGACTCTAATTTTAGTGTGCTCTTACTCACTCAAACATTGTAATTTTACTCCAATTTTAATTCATGTCCACACCTTGGAGTTGGATGCTTTATGTAGCTACATGGTGTGTGCACTTTGAGTAATGTTTGAGGTATTTTTAATCCTTATTTGAGTGATTTCCAAGTGGCTTCTAAGCTCCAACATGCATAGGTATTCTTTAATAATACTTATGGTTGATTCTAATGCTTTCTCCAAGTGGCTTATGGGCTCCAATCATGAATGGAGATGTTGTAATATTCCTTCCTATCAAATATGCTTTGTAACTCCCTTCGCTCTAACATTCAATAGTTTGCTTATGATATGAGAACTTCTTGTCAGTGATGACAAATGGCAGATTGCATGTATTTTCTCTCTAATGCTTCTCTTCTTCTATATATTCCTCTTGCCAACATAAATCTAGTTGTTTCTTGTTCCTCAATGCTTCTTCAAAGTGAGTATGGGTTAGCTCTTGATTCGATGGAGGTCTTAGGAGATTAAAGATGGTTCTATGGTGGTTTGAGAGCTGATTTAAGTTCTCCTTCACTGGACATCTTCTCCAAGCAAGAGCTTTGGGGCTTGGGTATTTCTTCTTTTGCTCTATACTTTTACTTTCAATATGTTGGTTTGAATGCTACCTTTGCAACTATGCTTTTCCTTTCAATATGTTGGTTCGAATGCTCTCTTTGCAATGTTCAATATATGAAAACCAATGTGGATGGATAATGATACTTTTTTTATATTTTGTGTTTTATATTGGTTGTTGGAAATGCCTACTTTTGTGGGTGTAAGGATGTCTTTGGACACCATAATGAGAGCTCTTTGTTAGCTTTTCTCTCTTGCTTTGGATAGTGCTCCCCTATGGTCATTTGTATGATGTTCCTCACTTGTGGAAGATGTGTCCTTAAGACACTCATGTTCTTTCCTCTTTCCCACATAGGATAATATGTTATGGTGTAGTATAATATAAATAGACTTGTAATACAATACCTTGATTTTACACCTTTTCTTTTGCAAGCTTCTTTTGTTGGTTTTAATGACGGCTTCTTTGTATTGCTTCTTGTAGGCAAGGATTGATTGATATTTTCTTCTTTGCTAGACAACTCTCTCCTTTTCTTGGTTAATATATTAATGAACCCAAGCTAATAATAATGTAGATTTTATACCCTTGAAGGAGTAATTTCTACACTAACATTTTACCTGTAATGAGCTCTTAGTGCACCTTGAATCTAAGACTCACCTAGTCTTGATTTTTGGCTTCTATCACTAATTTAATGGTAGCCTTCTTAGTCTCCACTCCTTGGAGGAATTTTGATCTACTTTGTGGCTTTTATATGCCACAATACTTTGTAGGTATTGAGTTCTAAATAGTGTCTTAGACACTTTGATTATTTGTAGATTTTTGTGTCCTTGATATTAACAATCAATACATGAAATAACCCTTTGAGTGTAACTAATTTAATGAAAAAATAGTATAGTGCAATGAACCAATAATATTTATAACTTAATGCACTTTAATAATCTCACCTTATTGTTTCTATAAATAAGCTCTCAAAGTAGTTTCAATTGCACTAATGATCACTACAAATTTCTTAATGTAGTTCTCTTCTCAATAATTAAATAATAGGAATAATGTATCTAACTCCTATTAATGTGCAAGTAATTAACCTTAATATAAACTATCTTCTACACTTTCTTTGAGGACTTAAAATGCAACCTTCTATTTTGCAACATCCAAATTCTAATAAGGTTCTCAAATGAAGTCAAGTAGTAATCTAAATAAGTGTTTAATTAATGAACCTTTTGCACCTAAGCTGCTTACCTTTGATGATGAAAATCTTGATGAGTTGATTCACCAAGCCTATTATTTGTAATGGTGGTTTCTTGCAGCTATGAATTCTTCTATTCTACTATTCTGAATTTGTAGTAGATGATTTTCAACTTCTCCTTCAGAATATGGCTTGGAACTCCAAAATCTTGTAGCTAGAAATGATATATTTATTTTTGCCCTTTAGTAGTTAATCTATTTACTAAAATTTTATCTTTCTGTAATCATTTTAGTATTTTGTTGTGAATCTAGAAAATCTCTATATGTGCCTTCTTTAGCTATGAAGGGCAATCTCCAAATCTTCTTTGATTTGGTAGGTTTCTTCTATATGAGTTCTTGAAGATAAAACCCTAGAGATAGATTTGTAAATCACCACAAGAAACAATGAAGAGAATCTCAAGAATTTATTACATTAATGAGTGGAATAACCTTTCTTAAATAAGCAAGTGAGAACAATATGAGCCATCAAATCATAACAAACTAAATAGATCTTAGTCATACAAAACTAGAGACCAAGAAAGAAATAAAATATGCTAAAAGAAAAAATATATCTAGTAGATACTTAAGATAAAATATAACACCCCCCTTAAGTGATACTAAGAGGTAGTGGAAAAAACAAATCCAAAACAAGTGGCATATCCATAGATATGAGTCTCGGCAACAAGGCCTAATCAGGTACTCATGTACAATATGATCGAAAAACTTTGCTATAAAGATGATGAAAAAACCACATGGGAAAAAAACCATCTACCAATAGAGAAAGAATAAGAAGAGAGAATAAATATAAGGAGGATGGAGAGGAATATGTCCTCTTTGACACCCCCCAAGGATAACTTTTATCATCCCAAGCAACCCATGCAACTCAATATAGTGAGGTGAAATAAAAGTTTTCATGAAGATGTCTGCAATCTATTATTGAGTCAGAATGTACTCCAAGATGAGGACTCCATCTTGAATGTGTTTTTGAATGAAGTGCATGTGGATCTCAATGTGCTTGGTACACTGATGCTCAACAGGATTGCAATAAATATGAATGGTACTCTAGTTGTCACACAAAAGTACTATAGGTAGATCCTGGGAGAAACCAAACTGTACCAATAATTTATGAATCCAAAGAGTCTTATGACTGACTGTACCAGTTGCCCTATACTCTACCTCTAAAGATGATAATTCAATAGCCTACTACTTCTTTCATGACCAAGAAATAGGAGAATAACCAAGACAAAAAATATAGTTAGAGGTGGAACGCATGTCATCAACTGAACCTACCCAATCCGAATCAGCGTATCCCACCAAATCTGTAGAACCTCCACTATAAAGCAAAGCAAAGTGTGTAGTGCCTCACAGATATTGGAGAATCTTCTTGGCTACCTACCAATGAATGTTATGAGGGATCGGGGAAATATGAGAGATCAAACCAACAATATAAGAAATATCAGGGTGAGTATGAGTGAGATACAAAATATTCCCTACTAACTTTATATACAGAGTAGCATCACAAAGAGGTGAAGTGTAGGAGGAAGTCAAAGTAACTCTAGATTGGAATTGTGCAAATGATGGATTGTAATTAGCCATTCTAAACTGTTGAAGAAGATCAAGTGTATACTTTTCTGAAATTATGACATCCTTGAATCTATTTGAGTAATCTAAAATCCAAGGAATTAATGATCCAATCCCAAATATACCATCTCAAATCTCTCAGAAAGAGAGCATTTAATAGTCTAAATGTGAGAAATAGAGCTACCAGTGAGAATAAAATCATCAAAATAGAGAATAATAATGGTGATGTCCTCTCCATATCACCAAATATAAATTGTAGCATCAGAATCACAGCAAACAAATCTAGTGGAGAGAAGGAAGGAATCCATCTTCTCATACCAAGCTTGAGGAGCTTTTTTTATACCATAGAGTGATCTCTTTAGTATACAAATAAGGGTAGAATCCTAAACAAAACTAGTTGCTATTCCATATATATCTCTTCCTACAAGTCTCCATGCAAGATGGCACTCTTCACATCCATCTAAAAAATAGGCTATGCATGGGATGCAACAAGTGCAAGTACAAGCCAAAAAAATTCCATCTTGGTTACAGGAGAAAAGGTGTCAATGTAATCAATAACCTTAACTTATGAGAAATACTTAGCCACCAAGTGAGATTTGTACTTGTCAATGGACCCATATGTTGCATACTTGGTTTCGTAAACCCACTTATAATGAACCATATTTCTTCCCTTAGGAAGAGAAACAAGATCCCAAGTTTGATTCTTCATCAAATAAGAATACTCAAATCCCATGGCATCATCCCACTTCTATATCACATGAGCCTATGAAAAATATTGTGGATCACTATATTCTGACTGAAAAATAAGGCCAATACCCAAGGAATGAGCATGTCTAGAAGATGGAAGATCTTTTATGAAAGGTGTTGTCTCCTCAACTATGGTGTGGGCCCATCTAGTCATGGTGGAAGTAAAAATGGTAGCAAGGGTAGGAACAATGGTAGCTGGTGTAGGATCCTCAAAAATAAACTCTATATCATAATGGTCCTCAATAAGATAAAAAAAAAGAAGGATCATGAGAATCAAAAAATGTATAAGAAGAAGAAGAAGGTGGACTAGGATCATGAGGAAGAAGGTGCTCATCAAATTGAACATGTGTGTGTAAAAGGACATCATGTGTATCAGGATCAAGGAGTCTACAAGCCTTCATATCCTCATAATAGCCGATAAAAATAAGTTCCTTTTTCTTCCTATGCAAAATATTTCTTTCCTTTTTTAGAATATAGGCCCAAGCATGACTCCCAAAGACTTATAAAAATGAGACATCAGGATTGGAGCCAGACCAAGCCTCCTTTGGATTCATATGATCAAGATATCTATGGGGTGTGCGATTCTAAATGTAATTTACACAATTAACTACCTCAGCCCAAAACATAAGAGGCAAATCCCTAGATTGCATCATTCAATTAGTCATCTTCTTCAAAATTTGGTTCTTCCTCTCAGCCACACCATTTTGTTGTGGTGTGTATGGGATAGAATGTTGATGAACAATGCCATGTGTAGAAAGGAAGTCTAAAAATTATTTACTAAAATACTCTCCCCCATTATTTATGTGAAGCTTCTTGAGACAACATGAAGCTTGATTCTCAACCAAAGCCTTGAATACTTTGAAGTGAGAAAAAACATCACTTTTTTACTTGAGAAAATATACCCAAGTACGTCTTGAAAAATCATCTATGAAGGTCAATGCATACTTAGATCCATTGAAATAGGGATGTGAGAAGACCATCAAATCACTGTGAATTAGCTCCAAGGGTGAGGATGCTCTATGGGATTTTCCTTTGGGAAATGGGTCTTGGTGTTGTTTTCCAAGTGCACAACCAAGACAAACACCATCAAGATAAGAAATGTTAGGCAAACCAACAACCGTATAATGATTGCTCAACTCCCTCAAGTATCTGTAATTGAGATGACAAAATATCTCATGCCAAATTTTGCTCTTAGAGTCTACATGAGAAACAAGGCATGTACTTGAAGAAGTATCATCAAATCCCTCAAAATAATATAGTCTTGTAATATGATCAACAACTCCTTGTGCAATAAATGAATCAAGTTCCAATAGACTTCTAATTTCAACTCTTTGAGGTGTGAACAAAATAGTTTTTTCCTTCCCAAATGTGTAAATTTTATAGATAGAGAGGATATTGGTGGAAATATCTAGAACATAAAGGGCATAATTTATGTTACCACCATAAATCAAAATATCACCTTTTCCTTTGACATGAATGAAATATGAATCTCTAACTTCAATTCTAGAGGTAGAACTTGAACAAAGAGAGGCAAAGAACTCCTTAGTAGAGGGCATATGATGTGTAGCACCATAATCCAAAACCAAATTGTGTGAAGAAGACTTAGTGGATCTTCCTTGTACATTCAAATCCCTACCATGTTCTTTGGGAACATCAATTTTATGTTTCTTCATGGCATCTTCTAAGTCTTGCAACTTCTTCCAATATTTTGTTGCAGCATGACCACTCTTTCCACAATAGGTACAAGTGATAGGAGACTTATCCTTTTTCTTGGGAGACTCTTTAGGTTTAGATTATTTAGGACTTGCTTGTGAAGGATATGAAGTGGTTTTAGGCTTAGGTTTAAACTTGCCTTTGCCTTTATAATTGGATGCCACTAAGGCCTTATATGAAGAGGTAGAAGACTCAAGAGTGAAAAGTTTCATTTCTTCTCGATTAAGTCTATCACAAAACTCTTCCAAAGAGTGAAATGTGAATTGGTCACCAATATCATCCATGGTGGAGAGAAAAATAGAGGTAAATATTTTAAAGGACCCCCTTATTTTTGCCAAAATGTGATACACACATTCCTCTTCAGTTTTCTTTTTTCCACTTCCCTTCAACTGTGTCAAGAGTTATTTGAATTTTGTGAGATAGTAAACAATGGTGGGGAAATCATTAGGAGATAAGGTTGTGAGTTCTCCATCAAGTGGCATGGATCGTATGTGATCAATTTTTCCAAAAAAATATCCAATTTGTTCCAACTCTCAAAATGATTTGTGCATCCTTCTAGGTGAAACTAAAAAATTTCACTTACATTCATGTTGATTAGACCCATTACTTCATACATTTTGCCCTTGTGAACAAAATTTTTTATAGTCTTTTGTGAATTCAGGTTGTATTTCTTCAAGTAGGTGAGATAGTCCTTTTTGTGCAATTAGATTGAGAATATGTGGTCTCCATGTATGGTAATTATGTGGTGTGAGTGGTTCCATTATTTTTGTAGGATTCATCTTGCAAATATTAAGAGATCCAAACAACATAAATGGTGCAAAAATCTGCACCTACAATCAAACCCCCCACCCAAAAAATTTATTACCTTCTTTACAAAGAAATATCCCCACTAAAAATGCTTTTATAATTTAGGCTTACAACCAATTTTATTGAAAAAAAACTCAGAATCTACTCCACAATGAAAAACTGCAATCAAAATGGAAAGAAATGCCCCCCACTAAAAAAGCAGAATTTTTTTTGTTTAAAATACACTACAATGAGGAAAAAAAATCTAAAAATATATCACCACCAGATTTGAATTTAGAATGCACCATTGTTAAGCCCTTGAAAAATTAGTCAAGATAAAAAAAAATTGATCAGCAACTAATTTCAAAAGAGGTATAAATGACCTCCATAAGTTGATTGTCCAAAAAATTGCAACAAGATCACCGGTTAGCAGTTCAAAAAATTACATTTTCCTAAAAAACATGTAAACCAAACTATATATCTGACTACACCAATGCAAATCCCTTGAAAAAACATTCAATATAAGAAAAAAATTGATCCAAAACTGATTTTGAAATAGGGAGAAACATCCTCCAGAAGTTGATTCTCTAGAAAATTGCAGGGACACGGGTTTATAGTGAGAAAGCCATGGCTTGAGTTTGAAAATAGGGACCTACAACAAAGGTTTGGAACCACTTTCTAATCACCAAGATTCCAAGAAAAATAGGTGAGGTGAGAGCATATGATGGCTAAACTCTAAAGGTGAGATCCACACTTTCACAATGTTGAAGCTTGTTGAAGCCGGTCTTGAGTAGTTGGAAGCAGATTTGATCAATGTGGAAGGTTCCTTCAATGTCTTCAAACCTGCAAAAAAAAATCAGAAATTTTTTAAATGCTTGTTAAAAAATCTATCCAACTCTGGTACCATGAAGAGAAAACCCTAGAGCAAGATTTGCAAAGCACCACAAGAAATAATAAAGAGAAGCTTAATAACTAATTACATAAATGAGTGGAATAGCCTTGCTTAAATAAGCAAGTGAGAATAATATGAGCCATCGGATCATAATAAACTAAATATATCCCAGCCATACAAAACTAGAGACCAAAAAAGAAAGACAATATGCTAAAATAAAAAATATCCTAGTAGATACTTAAGCTAAACTCTAACAGTTCTTCTTCAACCTCTTTGTTGGGTTCTAACTTCAAATAGTATTTTCTTCTCAAGATTTTGAATTTTTTAAGGTCTTCAATATTCTTCTTCAGGATTTGGCACTCCTTTACAAATTCTTATCCTTTTAGGCTTTTTGTCGGATGGCAACAATTGTCCCAAATATTTCACTATATTTTGTAGTAAATTTCTCCAATGAGTTCTCCTAGGAACTTCTTTGATGGCTTCTCTAATTTCTACAATGAGGCTCTCCAAGCCTTCTCCTTGTTTCTCCTTGAGACCTCTCCAAGGTATTTTAGTCTTGCAACTTCTCTAGTCTTCTTGATGAGATATTTCCTTCAACCTTCAACTACAAAAGTGTTGGCAATGAGATCCTCTTCACTGATCTCTGGATAATGACTTTTGATAGTCCTTCTCTATCTCTTCCAAGGATGGAAGTTCTTTAATTATACCTTTAATGGGTCTCTTCAACTTCTTCTAGAGGAAGTCTTCAATTAGCAAAGGATATCACCAATCTCCTATCTTTCACGGACTCTTATCTGGAGTCTTGTTCAAGTTCAAGGCTTCTATGGCCTTTTCTTCTAGATCAATGCTTCTATGGCCTTTTCTTCAATAAGGCTTTTGTGTGGCCTTTTCTTCAATAAGGTTGTTGTGGCCTTTTCTTCTACAATAAGACTTTTATGGCATTTTCTTCTACAATAAGGTTGTTGTGGCTTTTTCTTCTACAATAAGACTTTTATGGCATTTTCTTCTACAATAAGGTTGTTGTAGCCTATTCTTTTGTAATGAGGCTTTTATGGTCTTATCTTCTACAATGTGCATGTCTACAATAGAGCTTCCTTCAGTTTCCTTTTTTTGCAAAAAGATATCAGTAATATGATTCTAAATCTTGTCAAATATGAATCTTCACTAGTTGATTTGTCAATCTAGTGGAATGAATGTTGACTCGTAGTCTTCATGATTTTTCTATAACTTGGTGGAAAGACTCTAGCCAAATGTAATCTTAGAAATTTAAGAACTAATATTTTCTTCTCCTCTCTATCTCTCTTGTGACTTTCCTATTCAGCAATTTCTTATAGTGGTGTTTGCATGTAATGACACACAATGGTAGATCCAGTTTGTGAAGATGTAATAGAGTTAAAACCTATACTGGTAATGGAGGTCTCTTGTGGCTCTCCCTATTCCTATTAGCCTATCATGGCTCGAATACCACTATTAACTTTTTATGGTGTATGCCAAGGGATAATACAATCACTGGATATGAAATATGCAAAAATGTAATATGTTGAAATATGCTATTAATGGAAAGTGATGAAAATGATACAATACAAAATGGAGGAAATTAACACTCCAAAACTGATACTAAAAAACTACATTGTATCCCATCACCAATATATATGGTGATCCATACAGTATACCTCCTACTACTTACAATGATATATAATCACTCACTATGAGGTCCTTTATATAGAAATATGGATTGCTTGGCCAACACTCTACCTAGTTGTACAAGGGGACACCTTGCACATTTACAACTTGCACATAGACACTTGTGAATTTATTATATTACTTGAAGTAACTAGCTAACTACCCCCTAAAGTAATCTACTACTATATTTATTTACCAAGGGTGGTACATTTACATGACCTAAATGATGTAATATATTCTAACTCTTGCATAGCAAAATTATAGTTTCACCATATTCTATATCTTAATGTGTCATGTGCTTGACTTTGAATGTTACAAGCAAGCCTAACATCATGTGTTCATCATTTAATATTACAAGCATGTCTAAGGTTTAGTATTATCATAACATCAAGTAATGTGGATGAAAATGTAAGCTAATGCTTCAAATTTGAGAACACTTCTATGAGATCAACTATCTTTAGTACACCATAATCACACCCAATTTTAGGGCACTTCATGTTCTTTGAGGGGTCCATTAAAAAAATAAAGGCATTGTTTCTTCAACATGCGATTAACATTCTTAAATATTTACACAATAATCAATCCATCTTCATCATGGAATTCATAGAAATCGATACCTCTACATTGAATGGATAAATACCACACTCCTTTAGAATCAACCCTACCTTAGAAAATATAAAATATTTGGTTTGCAAGTTGCTACAAAAACGGGATTCCAAATCTAGGTGCAAGATCACAAAAGTCATGGTAATTGATTAGAAAAATATCAATGATGAAGAGTTATTTGATAAGCTTAATTTTATTGCCAAAATATTAAGAATCAATAACTAACTGAGATTTAAAATGTCTATAGGTGGTTATCACCAATGACTTATTTGAGATCCTTGTCATAAATCCCCTAAATTTTCACAAGTTATTTACATTTCAAACCTGTTTATGGACAAATGCTTCAACTTGAAGATAGGATTGGAAATTATTTTATGATAATGTTGAATGCCAAAAAATTCTAACTTCTAATGAACCTCACAAATTCATTTTAGTATAATGGAGGAAGAAGAAACATTCCTTCTTCGACCTTCAGACATAATTTGACTCCCCACTATCCTTGCTAATTAAATTTAATCTAATTTAATCTAAATGAATGTAAGAATTTTAAAATGCATAAAGTGTGAGATATTAAAATAAACTACAAAAAATAAAATGTGTTCAATCATTGTAAGGAGAGTGAGTGACCAATCAATACATGAATAAATGGAATAACAACAATGTGCTCCAAACATATGAAATTAGAAATAATATAAGAAGATGACTAACAAAAATTAAAAAATGTAGTGCCACAATCACTATGCATTCCTTTTGAACCAAGGAATTGTCCTAACTTCTAATTACGATTTTGTGACCTAATTCAAGTTTCAACAATATCAGATAAGATTACCAATGGATTCTCTTGACCTCTAGATTTAGGTTGGCTCCCTACTATCCTTGTTTAAAATATCTATATTGATTCTATATTAACTTGCATGAAAGTAAATTATGAAAAGGAAATATGCATGGAAAGTAAAGTGCAAAAATTAAATTATTTTAGAAGTTTAGAGTATGAGAAATTTAAAGCAAATGCAATTTTACACCATAGTGAGGACAGTGTGTGATAAATCAACACGCAAGAGGTCAAATAACATCAATTTTCATCCATTTATTTTATTATAAAATTTAAAAGAGTTTGACAAGATGGGCTAGAAGGTCCATGCCATAATTGTTGTGCTCTTAGCAAACCAAGAGGGTTTTGCCACATATTGAATGCCTAAGGACTTGTCAATTTCATATAACCTCAAAACTACAAAGTATAACATGGGTTTCATAGAGTGCAGATCTAAATTATCATGGTAAAATATGAATACAATGAGAGCCCTATCCCCCTATTTATGGTAAATGTTCATCCCTAAGTTACCTCAGGTGAAAATAATTACTCCTAGTAAAAGCAAATATTTGGGAGTATTTTTAGCAAAATGATGTACCACCAAATATTACATAACTCTAATAGGCTTAGAAGGTTTATAAAATTACCTAGTGCACTTTTACATACTAAAATATTACTTTCCAAAATATTTACCTCTATATATATCCCTTCAAATTCAACTTTGTGACTATCTGAGTGGTTCACTCCATTTTTGGCAAGTAAATCACTTACATTTGAAAGTAGATCGGTACCTTTTGTTGAGTAAATTACTCCCTGGATCCAATAAATCCATTTATACAAGCAAAATGCTCCCTATAAGCCAATCAATCCATTTTGTGATTGAATTTATCTTGCAATCCAATTGATCTATTTTTGCAAGGGAATCGACACTTGAACAAATTGCCCCACATTGGAGAAAACCAATTTTTGTCAATTTTATAAATTAAAGCTATTTTTCAATGCTATTCCTAGGTTTGAAAAATCCATTTTACATGGCTAATTCCTTGGAATTATAAGGTAGTAGTCAAGATACTATATTTTTAGTGACTTTACAAGGCACCAAGCTTGATTGGTTAGACATCCCAGATATTGTCTTTATCCTTGGGGATGGAGTCTTCAAAATTTGAATCCTTGTAAAACTACAAAATTACAAAACCACAAATTTTCTTTTTATTATTATTTTTTATTAATACTTATACATATTCATCATAGGGGTTAAACCTAGGTCTCATCATTGATAATGCAAGTGGTGTCCTTGTTGATAGACCCCACACATGCAAATTATATTTATTTAGTTGTTTGGTAACATGTTAAAAATTGTCTATAAATCAATGTGTGAGGGTGCACCTTCATCATATTTTGGTGTTTGACACCAAATCCTCATAATAATACTATGAAAGGCTCTTCCCTTGATCCTCTTCAATTTATTAACTTTTATATGATCTTCTTGAAGCATCAAGCAACATTATATATGGATTTCTCCATTTTTTTCCTTCTTTGTAATCCTTCATTTAGAAATTCATGTATCTCCTTTCTCAATTATTCAATTGTCATTCCAAGAGCATAAAAGGTAAATTCCATCATGAAGGTATCTCTTGTATGTATGATATGTCCTTCAACTAAGTGATTATCATCTTCTTATCTGACCTACCTATCTATTTTATTGAGTGACTACTTTTTATTATACTTTGCCTTAAATGTTTCTCCTTATCCATCTACCTGATTGTCTTCAGTGAGCAAGGTCTCACACTTATTAAGAAATGTTAGGTACATCTTACCATAGATGGTCCTAAAGAGACTCGTATTTTCCAACCACTAATATCTTGACTTTTATATTCTACAGATCACTAATAGCTCCCTCTTCCTTTGATTAGCCAAAAATGGTGAATCATGGGTGTAGTAAATATCGAAGCTCTTTTCATTAGTGTAGTTGATTTAAATTTCTTTATTATCCCTTACATAATATATGATACATACTCTCTATATTTCTTCTCAAATGCTCCTTTTTCACTAGGTAAGAATGATTGATGGATATCAGTATCAAGATATTCATTCACAATGCAAATTATCTTGAAAATCTTAAATGCTATATGGAAAATATTATTATTTTACCTATGGGAACCAATGGACTAATGAAGATAAGGATATCAGTTTGATGCAATGACATGAGTGATGATGTGGATCAAGTGGTGATGAATAATGAGAGGGATTGAAATATTGACACATGTGGTGACACAAATGATCCTTACAATATGGAGGACCAAAGGATGAGTATAGGATGGAGGGAATAGTTGGTGATGATGTAAAATATGATAGGGAAAATTGGAGCAAATATGGCATATGAAACAACCTCATATTTTGAAATAAAATTGGAGCAAAGAGGCATATGAAACAACCTCATATTTTGAATAGGTAAAATTTTTGGTGACCCTAATACTAGGGTTGTACTTACTTGAGGTGGGATAGGTGCAACAAAATAAATTAGAGGGATTTCAAGAATCAAGAGTAGAAGAAATAATAAAGAAAGATAAAGTAGAGAGAAGAGTAGGAAGAAATAGGGATGGAAGTGATGATGGTTGTAGGAAATATGGTAGAATAAATTTATATTTATATATTAGTGGCATCCATTCTTGCCACTCTTTTCCTTTTTTATTAATAAACCTTCTTTTCTAGATCCCTTCTCTTTAGGTTTATCTACCATTTCTCTTTACTCTTTTATATTCAACTTTTTTGAGTCATCAAACATCTCATATATTGAGCTATTTTTACTAGCCCTCATATTTACAATCATTTCTAATATTATACTATCAACAAGATTTGTTTAATACTTTGCCCTATGTAATGGATTTTGGCATCAAAAGAAATAAAACTCTGACTTATCCTAAAACAAACTAGATCTTGGATTTTACCTTGTTATCATTGTATTTATATTTTGACATATTATCTTACCATCTTTGTGGAAGAAACTACTAATCTTAGAATGTCTTCAACCAATCTTAAAGGAAATGGATGTAAATAAATGGGGTCTTGATTATCTCTTGAGAGGTTTTGCCTAGGCAAGGTAGGGTTTTATTTATTTCTTTTCTTTTTTTTTATTTGATAAAATAAGGAGTTTTGAAAGGTTCTCCAAATATTTTACAAAATAGAAGTTGAGAGAACCCAAGGCCAAGCCCAAAAGGCCCTCACAAAAGGAGCCAACAACAAAATACCATCAGGTAATATATACAAACCAACCAACCAGTAAAAAGGAATATACACCAAAGTATAGGATATCCAAATACAATAGAGGGTGAG
Organism: Wollemia nobilis; assembly: GCA_028583015.1. Classification (NCBI taxonomy): domain Eukaryota; kingdom Viridiplantae; phylum Streptophyta; class Pinopsida; order Araucariales; family Araucariaceae; genus Wollemia; species Wollemia nobilis. The sequence goes on along the minus strand of JAQPPZ010002907.1, from coordinate 10,644,744 downwards.
AACAAAAAGACCACAATCTGGAACTAAATAGGAAATGAATCCAAATTCCCCAATGACCTATTTGGAAAATCTTGGTTCTCCATGCTGAAGATGTGTCATGCTCTGAATATCTTCCACAAACACAATTACCACTTAGAGATTTCTAATCAGGGTCTGGTGTTTCTATTCCATATTACTGAGGAAGGATAAGATTTTATCAAGATAATCAAGCATAGGCATGGGACAATACCTTTTATCTTCAATCAAATCCTTCAAAATGTTTTTCTTCTTTTTCATTGGAGATTGCTCCTCAAATTTTGACATCTTCATGTTGACCAAGGAGGTTTCATGTTTGATATATTTAGAGAATAGGCACTTGGAGCACCTAGCATGAACTCCTATAATTTCTATGGGCAACACTAATACACCACTAGATCCCTTGAATTTATCCATTGGTTTAGCAAAAATAACAAAACTCTTAAGGTCCTCCAAATCAAACTTCGAGGAGTCACTAGAAGAGGAATTGGAGGAAATCAAAGAGGGTCAAAAATAAGAGGTACTTTTTGATTCTCAATTTTGGATAGGGTCTCATCCACCGCCACCCCTTTGGCCATAGCCATATATTCAAAAATCAACAAAGCAAGTCCCTGATGGATTGGGCTTGATCTTTTATTACCTCTAATGTCTATCATGGTATTTTCCAAATAATAGAACAGGAATGATAAAATGTTCATTAGCTACTTTTGACTCAACTGGTTTAAGAACATGACATGAAAACTACGTAGCACATCCCTATTGGAGTCCAACATGAAAAATCTATAATTATAAAAATAAATTGGTTCCATGGGGTCTTCAGGTACTTGGTGTTGTAACTATTGTGCAATTTTAGCAAGTACTCATCCTCATCCACAAATAAGCTCAATTCCCTAATCATGGAGTGCTTCTTCCTATTGTGGAAAGCACCATCCACAAGGATTCCTATCACCTTCTCAACCAAATCCATCATAACTTCAAACTCCAATCCACCAACCTGAACCTAACCATTGCTCTAAGAGTGATCCATTTGTTGAGCAAACCCTCTATGATGCCCGTGGAAATATTGGATGCAATTAAGAAAACCTCCTTTGCACAAAATATTTTTTATGTCATCATCCACCTCAAGGGAGTCTAGTTCTAGTGGAATTTTTTGCATCTTCAGCATTCTTTTATGGCCCATATTTCAAATCCAAACAAAGTAGGGCTTGGTTTTAGATTCTTTGATCCTGTGGAGAGAAGCAGAGTAAATAATCTCCCTCAATGACTTTAAAGAATAATTGGAACTATTGGGGCCCTAATAGGATTTTTCAATGAGAAGGGAGAGAGGGAATTTATAGAAACAAATAATTTTTTCTTTGGGGGAAAGATATTTTGTAGAAAAAAACAACTATCTCTTTGAGTGAAATATAATCCCATTTGTTGTCTTTGGAAAATTTCTACTCATCCTTCTGATGCCAATGTTCTAGCTCAAGATTTTCCAAAACCTATATAAACATAGTAAATCAGATATCATTAATGATGCATATGAAGGGCCTTTGCCAAGGTACTTTCCCAAGTCAGATCCATATGGGGGCCCTAAGAGATAGTATATTTCTTCACTAAAAGTATCAAAACCTTATGTGGTATCATGATCTAAGAAGTTAGAACAACCTTTTATCTTAACACTCCTTGTTGATATACCTTTTGATGCCAACTATCTTGGAATTAGTACCTCCCTTTACTTCTAAAGTGGTGGGAAGTATGGGTGGGTATTGGCATTTCTATAATTAAGTATGGGTGGGTATTGGCATTTCTATAATTATGATAGACTCTAATTATTTACCTCACTCTATTATCTAATTTGATAATTATTAGAGGTTGGATAATTGACCTTATGCAACTAGACAACACAATAATACTTATCAATAATGGTTCCTTTTGTTGTTGTCCCCAAACCAATTCAATTTTTTCCTTCACGACATAAAATTGTTATACAATTTCTACCTTAGTTGTAATTCCTAATATTGTAGGAAAAAATCATCTTTAGAGTCATGGCTCTCTATTACTCAATGTAGACAACTAATGTGGAACCACTCAAGAAATCTTATGAGTAATAAGTAAATCCTTCTCCATTTTTTGCATAGGATCAACTTCTAGGATTTTATCCTCAACCTCGAGTATCGATGTCTACTCCAATAAAAGTACCTTATGTTCTGGTAGTCAATATTTCACCTTCCTTTGATGATTTATAAGGACCACATATGATAACCTTTTGGAAACGAAAAGAATATTTGGTAACTTTAGTTGTGTCATGTGCCTTAGTTATTTGTATCTCATATGAATCCTAGGAATTTGATATTTGTCTTTTGAAAATTCCTCTTACAATATTTGGGCCTACCTTTATGCAACAAGGGCATAACATTGTGTAGCAATGATGACTTCTTTTGTCATTCTTCCTTGACCATCATAATATTTTCCTTGAAAGCATTCAATTATTGGGTTACATACTTTTCCCTATTTTTACTCCCTAAGATTACATGAAAACATCCCATTTCTAGGATTATAGCTTCTCTATCACTTAGTGTAGCCTAATTACCTAGAATTACTTTAATAATATCAAGATTCATCGGTGAAGACTTCTTCATTTTTTGAATAGATTCTATTTCTAGGATTTCATCCTAAAAGAGAGATACTTCTTCACAAAAGGGACAAGATAAGGTTTCTTTAGACCTTACAAGCTTAGATTTGTTTAATAATAAATTGTATGTCTTATACCCTAGCTTAATTTCTTCTAGTTCCTCCTTATCCTCCAATATCAATTTCTACTCTAATAAAAATGTCTTATATTCTAGTTGTAGGATATTTTCTACTTCTGCCATAGGATTATCTCCCCCTAAATATAAAATAAAAGTCTTATATTTTCAAAGAGCAAATATTTTACTACCCTTTGATTATTTATAAGCATCACATATGACAACATCTTGGATAGGAAAATTACTTTTACCAGCCTCAAGTGTTGCAATGAATTGAATCTCACGTGGGATCTTAGAAACATGATAGTCTTCTTCTAAAATTTCCTTATCGATAAAGTAAATTTTTTCATGAAAGGTGATTCGCATGTTGATTCTTTGGACTTTATAGTGTCTCCTTCTTCTACATATTTTATCTTGATTCCTCTTTCTATTGCTCTTGTATGTTCGAATTCAACATTTGAGGAAGGCATTAATGCTTGATTATCTAATTGTATATTTCCCTTATTATCCATATAGGTAGAACATCCTTAAATATGGAATCAAACCCCTTATATTTGGGCTTTATTTCTACTTCCATTGCAAACTCTTCTCCTTCCAAGGGAAAAATCACTACTTAGTATTCTTCTATCGACTCTAATTTTGTATCTGAGTAAGGATCAATTGGTTCAATATATTATTCATTCTTTGTTTTTTTCATGTTGTCCTCTCTTTATGTTTCTCCTATTGTATTGTGATAGGTCCTTTAACCTTTAAATGCAAAGGTGTCCTTCTCCTTCAAAGGACCATTGTACCCTTCCTAGTTTCAACTTGCATATTAATTAATTACCCTTCAAAATATTTTCTATTACTCTAGTTTAAAACCCTTGATAATTAGTGCATATGGCATCATCTTTAAACACTAAATCCTCATATATCTCTATATTTCTAATATTGTGTTGTTAGGATTGGGTAAGACAAGCACTAATGGTGGAGCCTAGGGTTGTTGGTATATGGTTGAATTAGCTATGGGGATAGTTTGACCTATGATGGTGACATATTGAACATAATATTTTTTATTATATTAAATAGTCTAAGAATGTATGATGAGCTCTCCAATGCACTCTATGGGATTATACCTATCATTAAGGAAGACACCATGTTGGTTTCATCTTTGTCTTTCTGTTAATCATGTGATTTTGAGTCTGATTTACTTCTTGATTAATGCCTTGCCAAGGCACATGATATTTTATCAAGTATAGTTTTTTGGGGCTACAAATTCTATAGTTATTACCCCTATTTATTTGTAGAATTATTCTAATTTGTTAAAAAAATTATCACCTCCATCATTTCAGTCATTATAACATTATTGTTGGATTCATTGTTTGAGTTGGTTAAAGTAGAAAGGGTTGGAAGTTGTGGCTAAAAGTATGTAGTAGATGATAAGTTTTGTCAGGGTGAGTAATGGTGTATGGTGATGTAGAACAATGAGTATAAGTGTTTGGATGGGGATTAGGAACACGTGACATGTTGGGTGTGGAGCTAGATATAGGAATATTTTAGGAAATTTAGGTTGCATAGGTCATTGGTGGAGTAGGGGTTATCTTTTCTACTTGAATGAGAATATTCTCCCCTCTACACATTTATTTGAATGTTGTAGCTAGTGTATGATGATTAGAATTGTAAACTATTAAATCTAATTCAGATTTTAAACCTTTTATGTAATGTGATAATGTCTATTCTTCATTTCTCCTAATGTTTTATGGGATTAAGTTTAAGGTCCCTAAGAATGTAGTATTAAAACCATGTATATCTTTCTAAGTATGTCTTTGGATTAAATTTAATTGAAATAAAACCGAGTAACCATATCTCATGTTATAAAATCTACACATAAATGGTTCCACTATCGATGCTTAACTGGTAACTAAATTATCTGGTAATACCCTATGCTACAAGGTAGGGAGTAGATTAACAAACGGACCATTATGTCCTCTTCATGAATGTAATGAATTGATTTAAGCATAGATAATTCATAGAGGTGGTCCAATGTCATCTTGTTCCTATTCTTATTGAAGGTAAATAGTGATTACGTATATGCTAATGGAATAGGGGAATAGAAGAGGAATAGACCACTAAATTTAGTGGTTCTTGGTAGGCATATTCAGGGGATTGGTTTTGTGTCCTAGGAGGCACTTTGCAACTATTTTGTTGAGGAGGTTGGCCATACTATTGTTTAGGAGTAGTGTACATCGCATAGTCATTACGTGGGTATGGAGGGTATGGAGTATAATCAAGAGGAGGGTACTAAGGCTATAGATTATGGTAAATCCATTATTGGTTCGAAGGTGGTTGAATATTCTATTGTGGATTTTGTGAAATTTTTTGTTGACCTTGGAAAATCTATAAGTAGTGAGGTATCTGAGGACTTTGAGCCTGATATATTTGTACTATCTAAGGATTCCACCATGGTTGAGCTACCATAACACTACCAAAATACTAAATATGTTGAATACAAGAGTAGAGCACATATGATCCCCCCTATTTAGAGGATGGGGTTTAGAAGAGAACCTCAAAAATATTAAAATTTTGGGAAGAAAATTAGTCATTTGATTTTTTTGAAGTTCATAAAAGTCAATATGGCATAAGCATCGCCCTAGATCCTCCAATGTATGTACCTACACAGACAAATTTCTAGTGTCAAAAATTGCAAAAAATTAAAATTCTACCTATGAAGCAGTTTACCTACCAAATTGGAGCAATTTTCTTAAAATTTTAGGGTGATCCATAAAAAATGACTTCCAATAAGGAGTGCTTTACTTAGGAAATTTAGGTGATTTTTTTGTTTTTTTAGTGATTCGCTTGCTAATTTTGGAATTAGAAAATTTGGTAGGAAAGGGATCTAAGTAGATTGCTCAGAGAGAATCATCTTCCCATAAGGGAGGTAGGAAGAAACTTATCTTTGCTAGCAAATCACTTCTTATACTTGGAGTGAATCACTCATCATATCTATCTTATATATTACTACTTTGAGGCAAATCAGTTGCTTTTTTGAGTAAATTGCTTGCTACTTTAAAATTTAGTTAAAATTGGTTCAAGATATGCTTTAAGTGCTTTCTACCCATGAAAAATATACATACAAGGTTAGATTTGAGTTTTATGTTGCTTGAATGTTATTGAATCCATCATATTTAAAAATAAAATAAAATTTTGAAGTTTATGTCGAAGTCACATTCACAAAGTACCTACATAAATCGAGCATGAATACTAAAAATTGATAATTCTCAAGTCAATTTGAGACTAGAACTAAAAAAATTAGTCCTTAGCCTTGGTGAATCACTCTAGATTTAACCTATGAAAATATTAACATTCTTGAGTGAATTGATCATTTAATCAAGGTAAATCACTCAAATATTTTGATTCAATCACTTATTTTGAGTGCCTTAGTAGATTTTTAAGATTTTGCTCAAAATGGAGTAAATTGCTCTGAATTTCAAAGCAAATTGTTTCCTACTCTTAACTTAGTAAAAAAAAAAATCTAATTTTGATCCAATCACTCCTTTAGTGATTGTTGAATTTTTTAAAATTCAACACCCTTATTTTTAACTTCAAAATAACCCATCAGTCTATAGGTCTATAATAAATCCATCTTTTGTAATATGTTGTCTACAAAATTCTTTACATAGTTTTATTGGTTAAACCATATTTCCATTTGATAGTTTTCATCCAATAGGAGAATCATGTTATCCCTAAACTTAATTGGTTCATTTTATTCTTCATGCCAAAAATCAAATCTATCCCTTTGTCCCATTTAGCACACTCATGTTTAAACTTCATGCATATTTTTTAATCTTCCATCACCTGCATTCACCCTTGTATCATAAATTAATCTCATCCATTAAAGCATTCCTATGTCTAAGGTCCACTGCTCCATAGTCGCCATAATGAAAATATCAATGCTCTGTATTAATCATGAGGTGAACATCTATGGCTCAAAATCTAGTCAAAGTCATATCACATACATTATATTCTATCACATTTTCCATGGGGTCCATAGTGCTCCACATGTTCCCTATCTAGCAAAGCCACCAACAACCCTTATCAATTACAGTCTGCAAGAGATGATCAATAGTCTGTGATAATCTGAAGGGTAGATATATGACCTGTAAAGGTATACTTGATGCCCCATTAATCGTTAATAATAGTTTTTACAACCCATAGCACCCCACATATCCTCAAAATATTCTAAGTCATTGACCCATCAAAAAATATTGATGACCTACATCGGCATGGAAATATTCATCAATGTCTATGATTCATTAGGTAAGTATTTGTAAATTGACTAGCTATTTCTTTAATATATTTGATGAACGAGATTCCTTGAGTCAAGATCCTATAGTCTAGGAAGAGTAACAGGATAGACATTAAACATACATGATTTACTTGTTAAATATTTAACGGTTAGGATTAGTTTTTTGGGGTTACTCAAACAATTGTGATTGATTGAATATGCTAACGAATAAGTGAGGATATATCCTACGATTTGGATTTAATTATGACTAGGTGTGAATAGCTAATATTGAATGATGAAAAATATAGATATTATACTCAAGGCATCTTCAGTCTGGATTCAATTGTAGGAAAGCATCAATGGATGGAATTATGTGATGAGATAAATAGAAACTTTGAAGGTTGAGATTAAAACGCATATCGACATGGAAGGCCAGCATCAAAATATTATTATAGGTATGGACTAAGACTAATAAAATATTAAGAGTTAATTTTGAAGGAAAATCAATGGCTCACAAGAAATAGGTCACAGTTTCATCTATGGTTCGTAGCAACCCATGTGCCAATCACAAAATTAAATTAGTGGTCCGCATTGCTTAAGGAATAAAAATATATGGTCCATGATAAGCCACACATTAGCAAATGATCCAAACCCACCAAATAGAATCAACAATATGTGCTAAAAAGTATCTTATGGAATTGATGTCCTGCAACACCTAAAGCGTGATCAGATCTACTATCTGTAGTAATTGGAGACTTTTTAATGCACTTTTAAAATATTAAACCAGGTAAGATCTATGGTTTATAGTGTCCAAGGGAATATCATTAATGTCCTTCATTCAATTCAATGAATAAGTGAAGGAGTTATATGTAGATAACAACAAGATTAAAAATGATGGCCAAGATTTGAACCAAAAGCATGACGAACGGCAAAAAGCTGACCTAGCAAATAAAAGCTAAAAATATTTAATGAATGAAATCAATATATAGATAGCTGGCACACACGTCAATAATCGAAAATTTTGAAATCCTCAAACAAGATTGCATTAATAATATTGGAACATTAATCAAATATACTCCTGTATCGCTCCAAATTTTTCGCACCCTTACCTTCAGGCTATAGGATTCATGCCCGGAATGGGGATGTGAAAAGGATGGGACAATACCTCGGACTGAGAGGCCTTTGGAAGGTCCCACCTCTCGGGGAGGTGTATTAAGGTGATTTTTTGACGGATGGTGGGGTTCACCAGGGAAACGTTTAGTGGCAGTTTCCACGCCTAGGTTGGGAATGTGTTTTATGTGTTCAATTTTATCTTTAAACATTCAAATCCTAGGTTTGGCCAAATGAATCTAAGTTGTTCTATATGGAATGCAGATTTAAATGAATACAGAAAATAGAATTAACAGAAAACACAGAGAATAAATTAAGTGAAGAAATCCATACCTGGTTTCGGATGTCTGATGGGGGTTCTGATTTTTGAAGCAGTTAAGATCGTCTGGAATTTTACAGGATCGTCTCCTATCTGACAGGATCGTCTGAGATCCAAGAAACTTGCAAACAGAGAAATAGATACAAAATACCAAAATTGCAACTATTCTGATAAAGGAAAATGATATGAAATAATAATAAGGATGTTAATAAGATAGTCCCGAATGGAAATGCAAGTAAATTACGATTCTTTAATAGCTAATCATGATCTTATTATGCAATTAAATTACATGGGTGAACTCCAAGATGCAGGATAACAGGAAATAAGAATAAAACTGACTAAATGCGAGAATAAAATAGCAGCAAAGTATAGGAAAAGTGCAAACTCTGGGCACTGATTGCCCCCAATGTTGACTACAGTCGAAATCGTCTCGGCTTGGTACGAAATCGTCTCGAATTGGACAGGATCGTCTGCGACGATCTGAGCTTGCTCCGGCTGAAGAATGATAAGGTTCCTGCAACAAAACTTGGAAAGCACAAATGCAGATGGTAATCCAGGGTATTCTAATGCGTGTAAAGGTCAAGTTACAGGAAAATTCAGCCAGGGGAAAGTCAAGGGGGGTCCTAAGGTTTAAATAGGCTTAGGAGGGAAGTTGGGAGGTTGGAGATCATCCTAATTTGGAAGATCTCCAATGGGGGAGGTCTCTAACCGTGCAGACACGCTTCTGCCCAACTTAGAGACGTCGTTGAAACAGAAGCTAACTATGAAAAATCAGTTTTGGGACAAGATCGTCTGGACGTCCTAGTCCAGACGAAATCGTCCGATCTGAGGCGATATCGTCTGATCGGCGACGATATCGTCAAACGGACAAAACAAACTCTAAAAATGGCATGGGAAATGAGGAAACGGGTTAAAAGGCGGTTTTGGAGCGGTTTTGGGGTTGAAATTGAATTTGAATTATTACTAAGGTAATTTTAATTATTGCTAAGTTTTATTGCGCCAATTTTAGGGTGCTACATTTTGCCCCCTCTTTAGCAAATTTTCCAAAGAAAATGCGTTAAATATGAGTTCTTCTCGATCTACGAGAAAGCAAAAATTATTCCCATTTTTAGGCGACGATTCTAGGTCGAATCGTACGACAGCTTACTATGGTGCCCCCTCCGTGTTTTTACCCAAATCGAATGTTTGAGGTAAAAATGCGAAAAAGCAAAATTTTAAAAATGTTATTAATTCATTTTTGAATAAAATTAAGAAAAATAGGGTAAAACCCTAATTCATTTATACTGTTCATTTTTTTTATTTTTAGAGCTCTACAGACAAGATGGTCGAAACAGCGCACAGATCGACAGAGGTCCGACGCGGGCTACGGGTAAGGGTCTAAACTTAGTTTAGAATGTTTTAATTTAGAATTTCATGCTTTTTAGATTAATTTTGAATGATTGTTGAGCATCACGGCCATTTTTGGGCCGTCGACGTCGTCGGGACGAAATCGTCTCGATTTCGCGAAATCGTCTCGATATCGCCGATTTCGTCCAAGGGCGAAATCGACGATATGGGGACGATTTCATCCAATAAGGGATGATTCCCTCATGCAAAATCAGAGATGAAATTGCTCAAATTTGGGATGATATCATCCAATAGTGGACGATATCATCATTTGTATGAAAGTGAACTTATTTTACTTGCATTTTGATTAATGATTTTTATTGTTTTGTTGTTTATGTTGCAGAGAGGATTACTAAAGAGCCGAGAATGGAAATACGATGGACTAAGGGATGACTTGGCCACTCTATCTCAGGCAGAGCGAGATCAGTTGGCGCAGGTCGGCTTGCAGCACGTGGCAGATATGCCACAAGTGTCTATAGACATGGGGCTATTGACAGCCCTAGCAGAGAGGTGGTATCCGGGTTCTTCATGTTTTTGGTTATCGATAGGGGAGATGACTCCCACACTGGAGGATGTATGGAGGATTTTGAGGATCCCCATACAAGGATGGCTAATCACTCCCATGGCCAATCAGGGCCACGTGATGATGCGACTATGCGAAGATCCGAGCTTCGCCCTGGAGAAGGGCAGAGTGAACATCGAGTCTCTATGCCAGATGCCTGGGGCATCTAGGCTAACATAGGTTTTGGTTGGGGTGGTAGGTGGTCTGCTACTATGCCATCAGAGTGGATGCAGGCTACCATGGCTACTAATAGATGTGGTCTATGACATGAGAGACCACGGATACAGGTTTGCTTGGGGGAGCTTTGTACTATGCCGATTGTATAGGATCCTGCATGGGGTCGTATACAAGGGCGATCGATGTCTAGTTATGACATCACTACTGCAGGTTTGGTGTTGGGAGCACATTGTGGTGCGGAGACCGGTAGGGCTCCCACTGATAGGGATTGATGGGGAGAGGCCTCGAGTTTTCTACTGGTGGCTCCGAAGAGGGTCACAGCGACGGGTAGATCTGCCAGTGTCTCGGAGACTACTTGACGACCTTGTCTCCGACCAGATCACCTGGAGGCCTTGGAGAGATCATCCAGGGTGGGCCGAGGATGGATAGGAGCTGGCTCATGTTAGGCGAGTCTGTTGGCTGAGGATGGAGAGGGGAGAGGTGGAGCTCCACCGCTATGACCGAGTTTTGAGGTAGTTCGGTCTACAACAGGGGATCCCATCTCTCAGAGACTACGAGTTTTCTCGGACCATCCGGGATAACACTACAGTTAGCGGGGCTCCAGATATGCAGCGCTTCTAGAGTCAGGATGCATATGATGCCCCCATCCAGCCAGTGGATGGTGATGATGTTGGGGTAGCCGATGGCTATGATGCCTGGTACGCAGGCATCCGCCCTCCTCGGATGATGAGGGCTCAGGGTCCGATTCATGTGGTTGTGCATCGGATGGGGAGGCGACGCCAGGCGGCTATTGAGGCGGCACAAGGTCATGGTAGGAGAGAGCAGAGGAGGCCACAGGCTCAACAGAGGCCATGGTAATGGGAGAGGAGGGAGGAGAGACCCCCTTCTCCATAGAGAGAGAGGCCACCATCGCCCGACAAGGGCAAGGGTGTCGAGGCAGGAGAGAGTAGCGAGATGGCTACTCTCCAGGCGGAGACTGTTCGTCTCCGAGCTCAGGTGCAGTCCTTGCAGGATGAGGCTGCATGACTCAGGGCTCGAGGCGGAGGGGCGAGCACTCAGGATTTAGCATGAGCTATTGCCCAGGTTACATTCTATCAGGCTCTATATTACCAGGCGGTGCCAGTAGAGCAGAGGGTGCCATTACCAGCTCATATTGCAGAGCCTGTCATGATGGGGTCATCTAGGACATCATCACGATCGACGTCCAGGACTCATGGCATGACATGAACTACGATGGGGCCACCTCCTCCACCTCAGGGCGGGGGAGGAGATGAGGCTGAGAGCTCGAGGGCTTCTCGAGGCTAGGCGACTGCACTACACAGACTGGATATATGATTGAGAGGATTGAGTATGCCAAGATGTAGATTGTGGCATACCAATCTAGTTTTGATATGATGTACATAGATTGTTGAGATATATATATATATATATGATATTTTTGATCATATGACTTGTCTTATGTATGATGCTTTAATGTTTTTGATGTGATTGATTGGATGATTCATGTAATTATGTCGTTTGGAAATATTATGGTTTGAATGTCATGCTTTTAAAAATTTAAATGAAATAATCTGATGTAAACAAATTGGTTGTTGTGATGATAATTTGATAAAAAATAAAAGGGACTGTTAACAATAATTTCAAAGGATATTGTCGCTATTATAGACCATTTCATGGAGTCGCCGCTCACTCGGTCGTCAAGCTAATCCCAGTATAGAAATATTGTTAAAAGTAAAAGAGTGCTTAAGAGACTGTCTTAAGACTTTGTTGTGATGTTGCAAATGATGATGATGATGGTGATTTGTTTTCAGATTTCCATGAAAATATTATGTATAAAAATGATTTTTGCTAGGCATAAATTCCTAAGTGTGATAAAATTTTGAATAATTCCTTAGAAATTATACCATGGTTGCAATATTGAATTTGAACATAATGTCATGAAATAGAATAAGTTGCATTCTTTGAAAGCATAATTGTGTAACATAATGATTTAAGTCATATGTTTTTGATGAATTGATTTGAAATAAATGGGAAATAAAAGTAAAACACTGGTTTGCGCTAGGCATAGAATATTTAGGTATAGACTTATACCATCATCGCGAAATCCAAAAGAAGAAAATAAATAGTTTTATTGCATGGTTGATTTTTAATTTTTGAAAATAAACAAAAAATATGAAGATGAGGACTTGTGCTAGGCATAAAATTCCACTTTTGGTTTTGGAACTATACCATCGTCGCAAAAGTCAAAAGTTATATGTGACTTTATTGCATGTTTTTGAAAAATGATTTTGATTTGTTGGTAATGCATGTGGTTGTCTTTATACTAAACAACTGTTCTCAGAGAAGAAAATGAAATTATTCCAGACAATGTGCAAAAAATATTTCAAAGTATCTTAAAGACAAAAGTTAGATTTATAAGGAATCCCATGTGCGTATGTGAGTTCATTTCCGATCTTGATTTATCATAATGATACACAAAATCTCTCAAATACAAATGTGTGTGCGATTGCTTTGTTCATTTACCAGTTTTGAGCAAGATACTATGATACAAGTGATTTGAATTAACCAAATAAGTGTTCATTAACCATGATTTAGATGCATATAACCATACCAGACTACTATGTAAGTCGGGTTATCAAGAGCTAGCTAATCCATAAGCAGACATAGGTCTGTACAAAAGAAGGTCGCTAATGTGACAGACATATCACCACGCTAGGAGTTACCCAAGGCCAAGCGGGTTGGGCACAAACCACCTGTTATGGGGCTTACCTCACAGTTTTCGAATAATTGAGAATTCCAAGGATTCAAGCTCATCAACCCTTCTTTTCTTTTCAAAGGGTAGGGAAAGGGATTTTATTGCTTTTGCTTTTGCTCATTTTGCTCTCTTTCTTTGCTTTCTCTTTTCTTTCTCTTTTTTTTTTGTATCTTTTGCTTTGATGTTTGAGATAATGCTGAAATAGTGCTAAATGATTTTGCTTGATTTTTCTTTTTCTTTTGCTTCCTATTCTAGGGATACTTGCTCGGATTAGCTGTAGAGCAAGGGATTTTTATTCCGGGTAGGGGTGAGCTTGTCCTTTTGTCAATTCTCAAAGATTCTAGACCATGTGCATGATAGGATAGCAGGGGGAAACTTTTCGCTCAAGAAACCACTTTTACTATGTAGCATAACATGGACATTACAAATATAATCATTTTAGTGTGAAAAGATATGCTTGGTTTAAGTAAATAACAAGATCAATTCTCTATGCTCAAACTTTATTTAATTGAATTTTGTGTACTTTGATATAAGAGAGATTAGTAATCATACCAAATAAAATCAAGATATTTATTCATGTGAATGTGAAAGTGTGGGATTCCAAATAAATTCTAATTTATCCAAAATAATTTGAAAATATAACTGCAATATGTCACAATGTGAGAAGGTACAAAAAATAAAAGATGTTTTTGAAGATTTTAATGATTTTGAATGTTTTTGGTGTTTTTATAAATTGAAAGAAATACAAGATAGTGGTTTTTTGAAATATTTTAAACAAATATATACAATGATGAAATGACCAATTTTTTATGCATAGTAACGTTTAAGATGTAAAATGTTCATGGGTTCTTTAAGTTCTTTACCATCTAAGGTAGATAATTTGTATGCTCCCGATTCAAATTTAGCAGTGATAATATATGGTCCAAGCCAGTTGGGCTCAAATTTACCTTTAAGGTCTTTAGTTGCATTAGTATTCTTTTGATTTTCTTTTAAAACAAGATCGTCGACCTCAAAGGATCGATGACGAACTTTCTTAGCATATGATCTTTTAAGCTTGTTTTGGTAAGCACGAAGATGCTCCAAAGCATTGATGCACTTTTCATCTAGGAGCTCCAGCTGACTGAGTCTGCCAGCTCGATATTCATCTCCTACTTCGGTATCTTGAAGTAGTAGAGCCAAAGAAGGAACTTCTAATTCAAAGGGAAAAATGGCTTCAGCGCCATAAACCAAAACAAAGGGTGAAGTTCCAGTGGGAGTTCGAACACTAGTTCGATAAGCCCACAAAGCTGGATATAATTGAATGTGCCAGTCGCGGCCAGATTTATTGACCAATATTTTGAGAATTTTGATTAAGGTTTTGTTTGAAGCTTCTGCTTGGCCATTACCCTGAGGATAATAGGGAGTGGACCAGCGATGTTGAATCTTATATTTTTGGCATAATTTCTTAACATCTTTATTTTTGAAACAAGTTCCATTGTCTGAGATGAGATTTGCAAGAATTCCGAACCTACAAATGATTTGATTAAAAATAAATTTAGAGACTTGTGTTCCAGTGCGGGAAGCTAAAGGCATAGCTTCAACCCACTTCGTGAAATACTCAGTGGCGGTTATGATGAATTTGTGTCCATCAGATGACACAGGATTAATTTTGCCAATAATGTCTAAGCCCCATTTTGAAAAGGGCCAAGGAGATGAAATAGCCTGTAGTTCTTGTGCAGGGGCATGGACAAGGTCAGCATGTTTTTGGCACTTGTCGCAATGGCGCACATAATCATGTGCATCATTCTCCATGGTAGGCCAAAAGTATCCTATCCTAAGGAGCTTTTTAGCAATGACACTACCACTGAAGTGTCCTCCACAAGATCCATCATGGGCTTCACTCAAAGCTGATCTGGATTCTTCTAAATTCAAACATCTCAATAGGATACCTTCAAAAGATCTCCTATATAAAGTATTGCCAATTATTACAAATCGACTTGCTCGTCTACGTAATAACCGATGTTTGGTTTCTATTAGAATTGGCAGGGAAAGTCCCATTTTGAAGAAAATCAAATATATCCGTATACCAAGGTTCAGGAGTAGTTTCATTGATTAGGAACACATCCAAAGGTTCTAAGCATGACTTATTTGAAGCGGGTTCCTGGAGTCGACGAATAATGATGGTGGCATATTCGTCATCTAACTCCAAGGGCAGAAGAGATGCAGTTGCGGCCATAGCATCAACTGCACGGTTGTTAGTTCGAGGAATAGCTTCCAAGGTAACTTGATCAAATAGAGATATTAATTGTAAAACATAGGCTTTATATGGGCATAGTTTATCATCTCTGGTCTGATAAACTTCATTAATTTGGTTTATAACAAGTTGAGAATCACCAAAAACTAGCAGATGTTTAATTTTTAATGCCAGGGCAGCTCGTAATCCAAGGATTAGAGCTTCATACTCAGCAGTATTATTAGTGCAAGCAAATGTTAATTTAAAGGACAAAGGTATAATGTGCTTTTGTGGAGATATTAAAATAATACCTGCACCAGCCCCACTCATGCATCGGGCTCCATCAAAGTATAAGGACCATTGTTCAACATGGTCTGCCTCTAATTGAAGGCATTCATCAGGAAACTCAATGATGAGGGGATGAGTAGACTCTAAGGGTGCAATAGCTAATTGATCTGCTATGATTTGACCCTTAACAGACTTCTGTCCTATAAACATGAGTTCAAACTCGCTTAGAGCAAGAACCCACTTGGCTGTGCGACCCGATAAATAAGGTCGACTCATGAGATACCGCAAGGGGTCATATTTAGCAATGACATAAGTTTTCTGACTAAGCATGTAATGACGTAATTTTTGCGTAGAAAACATGACTGCTAGACATAGTTTTTCTAATGTTGTGTAATGGGTTTCATAACTGATTAAAGTTTGGCTAATATAATAATTAGCACGTTCTTTCTTCTCATCATCAAGTTGAGCTAACATAGCTCCCAAAGCAAAATCTGAAGCTGAAATATACAGGATAAACGGACGATCAAGTCTAGGCGGTGAAAGCACAGGTGGGTTAAGGAGGTATTGTTTAAGAAGTTCAAAAGCTTCCTTACATTCGTCATCCCAATTAAAAGGGATATCCTTCTTAAGGAGCTTAAGAAAGGGACCGGTTTTGTCCACCAGCTTATCGATGAAGCGACGGATAGCTTGAAGTTTACCTTGTAAACTTCGTAATTCAGATATATTGGTAGGTGCGGGCATATCAGTGATAGCCACAATCTTGAGAGGGTCAATTTCAATGCCACGTAAAGAAACTATAACCCCTAATAGTTTACCGGACTTAACTCCAAATATGCATTTGGCTGGATTTAATCGAATAAGATATTCTCTTAACCGATTAAAAACTTTTCTCAAATCATCTAAATGATCATCTTCATTAATAGAGCGAGCTATAATATCATCTACATAATCATGTAGGATATCATGCATCATATCATGAAAAATATAAGTCATAGCTCGTTGATAGGTTGCACCTGCGTTCTTTAGGCCGAATGGCATCACTTTCCAACAAAAGGTACCCCAAGGGGTAATAAAGGCTATTTTAGCCTGATCCTCAGGAGCTATCCTGATCTGATTATAGCCGGAGAATCCATCCATTAGGGACATCATCCCACTCCCAGCAGTAAAATCAATGATTTGATCCATGTTTGGAAGAGGAAAATCATCTTTAGGGCATGCAACGTTAATATCTCTAAAATCTGTGCAAACCCTAACTTTGGTAGCTTCTTTCTTGGTGACTTGGAACTACATTCGAGATCCATTCAGCATAATCAATAGCTTGTATAAAAACAACATTCAGGAGTTTTTCTAACTCCCCTTTGACTAGCAAGGCCACTTTGGGATGCATTTTTCTAAGTTTTTGTTTAACAGGTTTAGCATCCGGATGGACTACTAGATGATGCATGACTACAGAAGGGTCCAGACATGGCATATCTTCATATGTCCAAGCGAAGACATCTTCATATTCTTTAAGAAATGCAATGTATTCATTTTGTTTTTCTTGACTTAATTCTGATCCAATATTGATTATGTGAGGATTATCCTCAGTTCCAATGTTAACTTTAATGACGTTTTCTACTTCCATGTGTAAATCTCTTTCAAAATTAGGTGGGGCGGGTGAAACGCCCAATTCTTGTAATTATTTTAAGGTTAACTTGGATAATTCATCTTGAGGAGTCGTGGCCTCAAGCTGGGCTATAGTTGGTATAGAACCATCAAAATAAAAACCATTGTGTAACATTTCTTCAATGGAGACATCGTGAAAAATATCTCCTTCCAACTCATCATCGGATCCAACAATCATTTCAGGATAAGCTATGGATAGCACATTGCATGTAAATGGTTGATTTTTTAGAGGCAAATCATCACGTCCATCCAAATAATCTTGATAACATATGAGTTGATCATCATCTTCAAAAGGGAAGGGTTGACCCTTACTAGGAAATAGGCCCACACCACATCGGGCGGGCCATGGTTCTACCTCGAAAGGTTCTTTCATACCATCTTGGAAAGGTCCCAAGCCTTTCCCTTTATATCCCATTTTAAGCATTATAGGTTTAGCTTTAATATACTCATTAGTAAAATAACATCGAGCATATCCATCATGATGAGTTTTGATGTTCCTGGGTATTCTTCCCCAGTCATATCCCTTATAAATGAAGGCACAACTCCCGACTTGGTAAGTACTTCCCATAGGTTGTGGGAGGCCCAAAGTACGAGGAGATGGCGGCAAGTTATTAAAAAGAATTGAATCTTGCATAAAAGCATTTGTTTTTTCTGATATTAAGATTTTAGATAAATCCGGTAAAAGTTCATCAGAAAGAGCATACGATGTAGAAGGATCATTCCCTATATCTTTAGATTTGGAAGGTGTGATAGATGTAGATAATGTGGAAGTGTTAATAGATGGGTCTATAGGTTTTGAAATTATAGGGATGGAACATGAAGGATTGGTTGTGGATTGAAGATCTTTTTGAGGTTCTAGAGTGGTTTGTTTAGAAGATTGTTGATCTATATATGAGGGTGAAATTAATGGAGGAAAGATAGATGAAGTTATGGGTGTGCGTTTCACAGTTTTAGATGAAAAATAAGAATTAGGATGTGTGGATGACAAAGCAGGGCAAAATTGAACTCCAACAGGTTCTGCCAAAGCACACATATCAAAAGGTCTAGGATCACCATGGATAGTGACCAACTGATTTTTAAATTCGAATTTAACACATTGGTGTAAAGTTGATGGGACAGCCCGCATTGCATTGATCCAGGGATGACCCAAGAGTATATTGTATGATGCGGGGCAATGTACAATAAATACGGTCGTATCTAGGGTTCTAGGACCAACTTGCAATGGGATGGTAATAACTCCACACGTTTCTTGTGTTTCGTCATTGAAAGCTTTTATGATCATGTCAGTTTTCTTCATTTCATCACTTCTAAACCCAAATCTCTGGTAGAAGTCAAAAGTGCAAATGTTTAGAGATGAACCATTATCAATCAAGACTCGTTTAACAACTACATCTCCAATTAAGGCAGTAATATATAAGGGGTTATCCTTATGTAAACTGTGTTGTGGTATATCTTTATCTCGAAAGTCGATACAATCAATTTCTCTAGTGATGATAGTATTGGTCATGGCTTCAGGTTGAATGTTTTGTGGTACCATCATTTGGCTTAATGTAAGCATTAACTCATCTCTATGTGTAGGAGAAGATCTTAATAAATCCAAAAGGGAAATTTTGGCTGTAGTATTGGATAATTGCTCATTAATATTGTAAGGGGGTTTAGGTTGAACATTAGGAGCATGATTCCCTTTATTGGGATTTCTCAAAACAAATGGAGTTGATCCATCATTCTGATTTGGTTCTTGTTGAGAATTTTGAGCCTGTTGTCTGGTAACGACTCCGATGGTACCTACAATGTTATATTGAAGATGCTGAACTGGTCTTGGTTGAGCGTTTATGGCTTGTTCATTAGGAAGGAACTGGTTAGAAGAGGGTCGAGTAGTAACTCTTCTAGGAAATGGTTCTTCTGGAACCATAGCATCTGTGATAGGTTGAATAGGATCTGATTCATTTTTAGAACTATTCGATTGGTTTGAGGTGATGTCGATTTCACTTTCAATATCTGATTCTTCATCACTAGGATCCGATGTTTGAGTATTATATAGGGGTCTGGACGTAACCATGGAGAAAGTTGTGCCAAATATTTGAGGATCTTGAACAGATAATTGTCCGCTAATAGTCCCTACATATCGGGTAGGAGGAGGGACATTATGATGTTCGATTTGATTGGCTACCTCTTTACCATGTTTTGGTAAAGGATGTTGAAATATATCTAATGATTGATTAGCATTTTGATTTTGATTTTGGGGAATGTTCTTTTGAGCATTATTAGGAGCATTTTGTTTAGGTTGGAAGGCTTGCACCTCCATTTCATTATTATCAATCAGATCTTGTATTTTATGTTTTAACCTTTTACAAGAGTTGGTAGAGTGTCCAGGCCCTCTATGGAAATCACAGTGTAAATCGGCTCTGTATCCGGGTATGGTTGGATCAGGTTCCTGGATAGCTGGTAATTGAATCAAACCTCTTTCTAGTAATTGGGGTAGAATAGTTGATAATGGTTGGTTCAATCTAGTAAACTCTCGAGGAGGTTTATCAGGAGGTTTCAATATAAATTTTTCTGTTGTCTTCGTTGTATTGATATTAGCAACATTTCTGCTATCAGTGACTCCGTCACCTACAACTTGTTTGTTTTTGTACTGATTTCTAGATGTTTTCTCATCATCTTTCTTCCTAAGCTGGCCTCTCCTAATGAGAGCATCTTCTACTCTTCGAGCTAAGTCTATAGCTTGATCGAAGGTAGTTAAGGTAGCAGTTGATAACTCATAAGATATTTGTTCTTGCAAATTATTGATAAAAATATCCAACATTTCCCTATAAGGTAGCACAAAGTGCAGTTTTCCTGTCAACTGCCTCCATCTAGCTAGGAAATCAGCAAAACATTCATCTTTGTCTTGTTTTAAATTGTACAAATCTTTAATGGTGACATGCCTCTCGATGTAGGCACTAAATTGATGGACAAAAGATTCAGCGGTCTCTTCAAAATTTCTCAAAGAATGAGTGGGCAATTGATAGTACCACTCTAATGCCATTCCTCCTAGACTTTTCGGGAACATTTTTAGTAATAACAAGTCATCATGTGATATATCATGACATGCTATCCTAAACATGCGAAGATGCTCTATGGGATCTTCGGTTCCTTTATATATAGGCAGGACGGGCATGGGAAAATGTTTAGGGTATGGTTGTGCTACAACCATAGGATCTAGAGGTTGACTACACATCTCTCGATAATTGTACGAGGGACGGTAGGGATCTATCTGGTCCATGCGGGAAGCTAACTGTTTCACCATGGCTTCCAGATTACTTGGTTTGCCCACCATATTGGTTCGGTAGGGCATTAATATGAGATTTGTGAGCATATGATGGAGGGACATGCATATTAGATGCTATATTGCTATTGTGTAAATTGTTGGTAGGAAGGGTGTTATGAAGAAGTTTTGAAGTTGTATTATGTTGTATCCCAGATTGTTGAAAATTGGTGTTTGGCTTCATTTTAGGTTTTTGTCGGTTTGAAGCATATTGATCTATAGTTTGGCGAAATAAAGCAGTGAATGAAGGTCTCTTTTGTGTGGAAATGATTTTAGGCTCAATAACAGGTTCCTTAGGAGGTTGGGTAACCTGTTGTTTTTGCATGTTCTGAATTATAGTGGCCATATCCATATTGGATGGTCCAGCTTTATCACTTTCTTGATCAACAAAGGACAAGGGATTAGTGTGTATGTTAAACATATCTTCCATGGCTGCTTGAGTGTCACTAATTTGTCCTCTATCAATACGAACTGCCATATTAAGAGCACCAATGTTATTATTGAAAAATTTCCAGAAATGATCTAAGTTATCAAAAGCAATAGTTCCATCTGAAGCCATTCTAGGGGATGAGGATCCTTCCTCTCTAACATTTTCTTGTTGTTCATTTTCTTCAGCCAGCTCATCTTCTGGCTGTTCTAGAGTTTCTCCTTCCGGAATTGGATCCTCAGGAAGGGTATTTAATTTTTTATTTTTCTTACCTAACCAATCTTCTTCTTCTTCTTCTTCAGTTTGTTTACCATTCCTAAGTTTAGTCATTATGCTTAAACTTAGGTTTCAGCAAATATATATATATATATATATATATATATATATATATATATATTATATATATATATATGCGACAAGCTTAAGAGGTATATATTTTAATTATATACCTACTATAATATTTGAAATAAAATGTTTTGATTTGATTATGTTTTTTTGGTTTTTCTTGTTTTTTTATAACAATATTATAAAGATAACAAACAACACATAAAACGCAAGAAATAATAATAATGAAAGCAATGATCTAGTTTTCTATAAACAATTTATAAATATCATTAATGGGCTCAAGTTCTTCAGGAGTCATGAAATGTTCTTCTTCAAATTGAAAATTTTCTTTCAAAAATTTGACAAAAAGTGCTATAGTGATATTATCTGTCTCAGACTCTGGTTGGTAGAAGTAAAGTTCGTGGCAATACTCTCGATATAACACAGCTCTAGGAACTCTATTCCATATTTCCCTATCCGTAAGAATGACCTCTTGGTCTTCTACACGACCTAGGAATTGGTGTATAATGGCTACGTTCTCGAGGTATTCCTCAAAGGTGAACAATTCTGAAGACACAAGAGCTCTCCTATAAGCTAACCATCTATGGCAAGCTCTCTGAAGTTCATGATAAAAAATGAGTTGATGAGGATCCAGGATTCTATCTAGGACAAGCCTCTTGATTTGTTTAAGTTCTGTGGACCTAGATGAAATGATACCTAGTCTCCTATTAAGTTCGTCCCACAAAAGTTGGTTTCTATCTCTTTCAGGCACACTAAGCACGGAATTGATTTCTATAGCTGCTAATTGATTTTCAACATTTATAATAACTGCTAGTCTTTTCTTAGGAGCTACCATCTAAACATGATATGCAACTTAGTAATTTTCTAATGATTTTAAATGCATCTATGTTTTTTTTTTTTTTTTTTTTTCAAAAGGTTTTAGTTTCACGTCGGGTTCACCAAAATGTATCGCTCCAAATTTTTTGCACCCTTACCTTCAGGCTATAGGATCCGTGCCCGGAAGGGGGATGTGAAAAGGATGGGACAATACCTCGGACTGAGAGGCCTTTGGAAGGTCCCGCCTCTCGGGGGAGGTGTATTAAGGTGATTTTTTGATGGATGGTGGGGTTCACCAGGAAACGTTTAGTGGCAGTTTCCACGCCTAGGTTGGGAATGTGTTTTATGTGTTCAATTTTATCTTTAAACATTCAAATCCTAGGTTTGGCCAAATGAATCTAAGTTGTTCTATATGGAATGCAGATTTAAATGAATACAAAAAATAGAATTAACAGAAAACACAGAGAATAAATTAAGTGAAGAAATCCATACCTGGTTTCGGATGTCTGATGGGGGTTCTGATTTTTGAAGCAGTTAAGATCGTCTGGAATTTTACAGGATCGTCTCCTATCTGACAGGATCGTCTGAGATCCGACGAATTCATCAGAGACCTGCAAACAGAGAAATAGATACAAAATACCAAAATTGCAACTATTCTGATAAAGGAAAATGATATGAAATAATAATAAGGATGTTAATAAGATAGTCCCGAATGGAAATGCAAGTAAATTATGATTCTTTAATAGCTAATCATGATCTTATTATGCAATTAAATTACATGGGTGAACTCCAAGATGCAGGATAACAGGAAATAAGAATAAAACTGACTAAATGCAGAATAAAATAGCAGCAAAGTATAGGAAAAGTGCAAACTCTGGGCACTGATTGCCCCCAATGTTGACTGCAGTCGAAATCATCTCGGCTTGGTACGAAATCATCTCGAATTGGACAGGATCGTCTGCGACGATCTGAGCTTGCTCCGGCTGAAGAATGATAAGGTTCCTGCAACAAAACTTGGAAAGCACAAATGCAGATGGTAATCCAGGGTATTCTAATGCGTGTAAAGGTCAAGTTATAGGAAAATTCAGCCAGGGGAAAGTCAAGGGGGGTCCTAAGGTTTAAATAGGCTTAGGAGGGAAGTTGGGAGGTTGGAGATCATCCTAATTTGGAAGATCTCCAATGGGGGAGGTCTCTAACCGTGCAGACACGCTTCTGCCCAACTTAGAGACGCCGTTGAAACAGAAGCTAACTATGAAAAATTAGTTTTGGGACAAGATCGTCTGGACGTCCTAGTCCAGACGAAATCGTCCGATCTGAGGCGATATCGTCTGATCGACGACGATATCGTCAAACGGACAAAACAAACTCTAAAAATGGCATGGGAAACGAGGAAACGGGTTAAAAGGCGGTTTTGGAGCGGTTTTGGGGTTGAAATTGAATTTGAATTATTACTAAGGTAATTTTAATTATTGCTAAGTTTTACTGCGCCAATTTTAGGGTGCTACAACTCCAAAGTAAGTAAACGGCTCATATTAAAGTGGATAATAGCATCAATGATTCATAATTGAATAATGAGTAAAACAACTGATGTGAATGAGATAGTTTAAACCGTTATAAAGATAAGGTGGTGACCAAAGGATGACAGAGGATGTTGATATAGCTAGTGAATTTTATAATAAAGCACATGAATTAACCAACTCAATTATTATAAATCTTCATACTATGCATTGCTACTCATAACGATCATTCACAAAAGGGTTTTTATATAGAGAAAGCATGAAAATTGTTGAGTTATATAATATAGTATGATTTTTAGACTATAGTTTGAGTTGTAGAATACAATTCAGTTCCTATAAGAAGTTACCAAGGCAACATGAGGAACTATTACAAACATTAAAAAATTAATAGAGGCTAGAACTTACCAAATAGTACCCGAGAAATCTATCACTAGAGATATTATCAAAATCACATAGAAGTTTAGCATGGATAAGAAACTCACTCTTGAGAAACAATGGGAGTTAGAGCATTCAGCTACCTTCAGGTTTGAGAAAACCAAAGAAAATTATAAGTGTCACCTTTCTCTACTAAAAAGGCTATTTAGGAAGGAACAAAATTCTCATAATGAGGTTTCCCTATTTTGCAATTGATTAACATCTAATTTGGTTAATATAATGTGCCCAAATGTCTACTATTCATCTGACCTATTATCTTGGTTCACAGTAGCATACGACTGTAGCATCAAAGCCTTAAAGGACCACAATGGTAGACCTACCTTCAGAATTATAGTTGATGCCTTCAAAAAACCTTTTGCCTTCACCTATGACACTACCCTTAATCTAAAAGTGTTAGCTAGGCAGTCACACCATATAACGTAGACATTGGCTTACATAAAAAAATTTAGGTATGACCAAGCAGTTTCCTATGAGCTTCCCTTGAATACATTTATGATACAAGAATGGGAGATGGATTATGTAGACATGATAGATATAGTATTAGGGGTTGAATACTTGAATTGGTTCAGTAGTAAGGTTATATATATTTTAATGCAGTGCAATAGAAGGGGCCACTTTCCAATGTACAAATGGGAAGAATATATTTGTAATAAAATGCATGAAGAATTCATGGCATTGTATAAAGCATTTAGTGAATGATAAAATGTCCACTTTTCATATTATTATGCATTTATCCACCTCCTAATAGGACATCTCATTCCACAAAAAATTGAATCCTAGGAAGGGGTACCAACCCTTGATGTTCAAGATAGACTGCCTTGGATCCATGAAGGTGAGTCAAGCTACACCCAATTCTTTGGTGATTTTTTACCATCTATTCATTTGACACCTCTATGGATATCATCCTACCATGATAGGATTAGGGGTAAAAAAATCATGAAGGACAAATAGGTGACTATTTTATTTCTGAAGACTTCACTTACATAAGAATATTTGGCTAAAAATTACCCCCTAAGGCTTTACCATTATTATGTCTAGTATTTATAGCTTCCCTAGAAATAATCATACAAATAGCAAAAGAAGTAAAATTGAGGTTGATGAAGAAGCAATGGAAAATTCCTTGTCTTGACATCCCATGCAAGGTGGGTCATTATATTTATAAGGGTTATCAGAGCATGCTAAAGGCTATATGGAAAATGGATGAATTCAGCTTCTTAAAAGTCACTTGGAGGCCTTATGACCTTGAAGGTCACTATCAGTTGTTAGTATAGAAGATGAAGTATGCCATGACCAATCATAGACCAAACCCATTTGAAGATGAGCTTAGAACATCCTTGAATAATAGAACACTAACTGAGCAGGTATGGAAAAAGTACCTGATTGCAATGAGGGGATACATGCAAATTGAACATATTGGAGATTACCCATCAGAGTTAGTATGGCTAAGGAGTGTTACAATGGAAAAAGTTGCCCCAAATATCCTACTTGCATCGCCATAGAAATTTGAAGATCCTATTTTGGCTATAGTTGACCAAGAGTTTACTCAAGTGGAAATAAGAGCAGATCCTATCAACCTAGATATGACCACACTAGAAATACCCAAGCCTACAGAGACTGTCATGGGTGCCACTTCTAATCCTAGTATAGGTTAAGAGATTATACCAACCTCCTCTCAAACAATAAATCAAATTGTCCCAATATCCTCTCTACTAGGATTGTCTTATGAGAGCAAATTACAATTGGCTTTGTCGTAGCCTATAGTTATTCCCAAGGCCATAGTAATTAACAAAAAGGAAATCAAGTTGTCACATTACATGCAAAAGAAAATTCAATTTGTTGGAGGTTTGGAAAATTTACTGAGGGATCACAAAATCAAATTTTCCAGCCCCACTAAATCTATAGAACATAAAAATACAAAGTTGGAATAATCATTTTTAAAAATCCTGACTAGTTATACCTTAGTAAAAGTAGATGGATTCATAGCTTATGACCCTCAGGATGATAAATATATTGAAGCAATTATTGAATAAGGACTATCTCAGTATATGGTCATTAAGCTAGAAACCTAGGTTTTGAAAGTCCTACCTATAAAGGTGTCACTCGTCATACCAGCAAGCAAAGGGTTAGCCCAAGCTAACCCACAAATAGGGATAACACATTTATAGATTGTAAAAGACCCTCCAACCCTAATTAAAATGTCTGCTCAGACTCAAACACAAGATATATAAACCTAGTACAAAAATAATCAAAAATTCTTGGTAAGAAGATAGTAATTGCTATCAAGAATAAAATAACTTGAGTAGAAATTTGTCTAGAAATTTGAGCCTAAAATTATTATCTAAAGTATTGATTGCTTTGGCTTTATTGCAAAATACAAGGAGGTGTGTGATAACATACAAAGTAAGCTGAAAGCTTTTGCCATGATGTTTAAGAATATCAATACCCTCCTAGTTTCAATATAAAGCATGAAAATCCTTCTACAGTAGGCAGACAATAGGGTGGCTTCAATATACCTAATCTTCCAACAGTTTGAAGAGAATTATGAGGAAGTGAGACTTGAGTGAACAACAAGTAACAATCTAGGATGGCACAATTTTTTATTGCTCTCAAGAATTTATGAAAGTTTCAATGTTCCAGAGGAATGGACTAGAGTGGAATAAATTTATTTAAAAAATGGAGGCTTGGGAGGAAGAAGTAGATGGAAAATCGGATAAAATAGGATTGTCACTGGAAGAATGTAGAGAAGTGGTAAATTTTAAAAAAATTATTTCCAATAAGATTCAAAATTTTAACTGTGATGAGGACAATGAATATGAACTAGCAAAGCATATTAGTAGTTTGGCCCAAATGGTAGATTATTTGTATACATTTTATCAAGAAAATAAGGCACTATTAGAAAACCAAAATAATAAGGCCTTACATGCCTTGCTTGTAATAAGGTTTACAAAAACTTTTTGTGATGAGGCATGGGTTAACGTTGGCAATATAATTAAATATTCACAAAATAAATAAATAAAAGGGAAATATATGGAAAGAAGTAGCATTGAAGTGTCCCAAGGTGAACTTAAGCCTTCTACAAGAAGGAGAACAAGGAGAAGAGAAGAAGGACAAACAATATGCAGTAATAGGAGAAAAAATAAAATGGCTTAGAAACAACCAGGTGGAAGATCTTGATCCTGGATATTTTTAATGCACTAAATAATCCTATGGATAGTAAATAACCAAGTGTGGGGCATCGATTTAGCACAAACGTAATCCAATAAAATATATTAAGATTGAAAAGTAGCCAAGTGTCAACTTCAGGATGAGACAACTCAAAACAATTGTAATCCAACTATAAACCTTAACGGAATCAATGATCCAAAAGCAACCAGATGAAGAAATCATATGGAGGTAGTTGCAGTAGAATAGGCCATTTTCAAATTATAAATAAGGGTTGCATCAACCAGTAAAATCATCAAGTTTTGGATTGCCATTTTGCTAAAGGTATTCTTGAGTGCCCTTGTCCTGTTAGTTGTATCTTCTTTTGTGTCTTGTCTCCCATAGCCATCTCTTATTCTTCCTCTATAATTGTGTAGGTTTTTCTCAGAAATTTTCCAGTATACTGAGATCCTTTTCAATGTTTGGATCAAATTTTAGGAAGCTCTTTGCTACAATATTAGAATGGAGAGTTTACAAATTCTTGTTACATTCTTTGAATGAAAATTCATGTTGTATCCATTAAGAGAGATCTAAGCTATTTTGAGTCATACTCCCTCTATATAAATACATTTTATCATTAATACAAATCCCACTTCTTCCTTTGAGCAATTTCTTGTTGATTATGTGTGTGTTTCACATTCACATATGACATTATTTGAATGTGTGAATGGCATATTCTCTCACTGGAAAATTTCAATTATGTTTGTTACATCATTTGAATGAATATAATTGACCTAGTTTATTCTTTATGTTTCCTCTTATCTTATTTAATTGTTTAAATCCTAGATATAATTGATAGTGGATAAGGCATCGGTCTACTGATAGGAGTATGAATAATAGGTATTGTGAATCTTGACCAAATCTCGAAAGAATTGCATTTTCTTTAAATATCAGGTAGAGCATAATTGAACATAGCATAGCTCTATCTAGGGTATCCTTATCTAACTCAATTTTATAGTGGTTGATATTTGTGTCCTAAGTTAAATAGGTGGATCCACCAGAGTCCACAGTACTGATTGGATCAAGAAAATTTAGTGGAATGACAATATATAAGAGACACTAAAGCTTTTCACAATTATTTCTTATGCCATTGCTAGGGAGGTCTAAGTACTTTCTCAAGACATTAAAAAATATTTTGCAGCAATAATAAACCAATAATTTTTGGTATTGTTGTCAGGGATAACTACTTATTATTTTATCTTTAAAAAAAATTATGGTTTTTTCATTTTAAAATTTTAAATTCAAGGGGCAGAGGTCCAAGGTTCAAATCTCGGGCCTTGCCAAACTAAACGTTTGTCCCTTTCCTGGTGTTTTTAGCAGTATAAAAGGTTTTAAATTATTATGGCATGGTGGTTATAGGGATGTATTGCATGAAGAACTATGTGGTGAATTTTGGGGTGGACAGTGCAATATACTATGGTGGTCATTAAAGCTGGACAGCCTGCCCAGATTCATGGTGACTACTAATTCCACCATATTAAAAAAAAAAAAAAATCAAAAATCAATGGTCATGGGTCTTGTTGGTTGTTAGGGTTTCCCACCACTTTTAATAAACCATAATTCCCTTAAACCCCTTAAGAGAAATTTTGTGAGAATTGAGAGATATTAATCTATGCAATCTTAGACAAAGCATCTTGAGTGGTTCTTTCTTGCACACCTATGTTGGTGAATCCAATCAAACATAGAATTTAAATATCAATAAATGAGAAATATCCTGGATCTAGCATGTCTACAAGAAGAAGTAGCAAATAATTACATCCCAAAGTGCTAAATCTAAAGGCTTTTTCAAATCTCATAGTAACCCTAGCATTCTAGTTCATTTTGCTTATATTTTTAGTACCAATTAAAGCCAATCATCTTCTATTGTTAATCAACTAGTAGTACATATGGAAGTCACTAATGCTAATCCCAATGTCAATAGATGGGAGAATAATAGGTATATACCTTTTACCCTACCTCAAAATCTAAACCCCCTCCCTAGTAAAGCTAGTAAATTATTGCCTATATTTGAAGGTAATAGTGGTATTACTAGCAAGGATCATATCAGATATTTTTCAATGTTATTGATAATCTTGAAGTTGACAAGGAAGATGCAGTCCTTATATTGTTCTTTCAAATCCTATATAAATATGCTCATCAATGGTTTAATAGCCTTCAAAACAACTCTATCCATTATTTCCAAACTATGGAGCAAGTCTTTCTTAAGAACTATGTGAAAATGAAGAATGAGCAGACCTTATTAACAAAGTTGGTTACAAAAAAAAAAAAAAATGCATCTACAAAATATTTAAACAAGATATTCACTAAACACAAAAATAAAATTCCAGTAGGATTGAAGCCTAATGATGGACAGTCTATTTGTTTTTATAAAAAAAATTCCTTGGAGATTTTAATTATGAGTTAAGGCAAAGAACAACAAATACCATTGATGAATGCATGGATATGGCTATTCAAATAGAAAGGAATATGATTGATAGTGGTAAAATGAAAGCATATTCTTTAGAGACTAGTTTTCCAAAAAGAAAGCCTAAGAAATTAGAATTCTCTGTTCCTAAGAAAACAGAGCAATATCCAATCAATAAAATAGCTAGTAAATTGAATTAAATGTTCAGTACTCTAAATAATAGACTAGCTAGAATGGAGAGAGGGAAAGGAAGTAGTTTTGAGTCTATACAATTTCAAAATGATAACAGATAGCAAGGTGATACTAGGCCTCCATTTAGGAGAAATTTTAATAGAAATTGGAATAATAACAACATTGAAGAAGGAAATAGAAATAGGAATGGAATCAATAATTGGAAAAAGAAAGAAGTAGAGAAATATTTGAATTCTATTCCCAACCCAATCCCATCCAATAACATAGCCTCAAATTATCCTTTTTATTATTTTGCCTATGATGCCCCTCATAATTTTGTTGATTGTGGCATGTATCTGAGTACGTATTCCAATGTTGATCTAAATTTTGAATGTGAAGAAGATATAAGGATTAATTTGTGTTGGAGTCAAGAAGACGAAGTTAGAGAAGTTAAATTTAAAAAATATCTTGATCTTTGTGCCACAAATCATTAACAAAGAGTTCTAGTCTTTGGGGAAGAACAAGCTTCAGATAAGCCTTTTGACACCCAATTTGATAGAATGAAATAAGGAAAGCTCATCCCAACAACATAAGAAGTAGAATCTTTAGAAATAATTCATGCTATCAACCTCAAGAATATAATAGTGGAAGATAAGTTTGACAAAAGATCTATAAATAGAAATAGTTGTCAAAATAAGTTTACTTCAGGGGAAATAACTACTGGGATAATAACTTAGAAAAAATTTAATCAAATTTCTTAACAAAATTATCCTAGAGGAATCAAATTTCTTAACAAAATTATCCCAGAGGAATTAGATACAAAAGCTACTCAAAAATAAAATGAAATTCTTAACCAAGAATCTGGAAAGAAGATTGATGATAGAAAGTATCAATTTGATGTACGTTTGGAAACTGCCAAGCAAAAAGTTAACATCACTTTTGGAGAGTTGATGACTATTCCCAAATATAGAGATCAAGTTTTTAAAGCATCTAAGTTAGTTGATCAATCAAAAGACTAACTAGATAACCCTATAGGTCCGTAAATCAATGTTGTTAAGGCCCCTTCCTTAATAAAACCATTTTACATTTATTTAAGGTATACATCAGGATATGATGATCAATATGATATTCATAATTGTATTCTTGATAGTGGTGCTTCCATGAATGTAATGTTAAAACAAGTAGTTGATCAGTTAGGCTTGACTTGTCAAAAATAACACCCTTCCATTTTGTAATGGATAATAGAAGAGTACCATGTGTTGGTATTAATATTGGGTTGTTTGTCTATTTAGAAAAATACTCGAAGAAAGGTGTGGTAATGGATGTTACAGTAGTAGATGTAGACCACTTTTTTCTATCTTATTATCTAGGCACTGGGTAGAATAGATATGTGGAACAGCTCAACTAGATTGTTCATATGCTACTATCCCAATGCAGGGTAAATAAAAGGCCATCTTAAAGAGAACCTTTTAACAAATATTTTGTTGAATTGAGGGAGCCTAATGACAATATGGTCAATGTGATGAATTCTATTGAATAAATAGAAATGGGGGTTTATTCTATTTGGAATTTACCTTTCTTGATTGAAATACCTGATGCCAAGGATATGGATTCAAAGTTGAAAGTCGAAATTGATGCAGAAGCTGATAGGATTTTGACAGCTAAATTTTGGACTATAAATTTTTATGGTTCTAAATCATAGACAAGAATAGGGGTTGGGGTGATGCACTAATATTAATGGTAATTATCTTGGCATTCCATATATGCTTGATTTTTCTTGCACTAATAATTTTGTAGAATATGAAGCTTTATTGCTAGGACTTAGAAAAGCTAAAGAATTAGGTATTGAAGTACCTAATAGTAAGTGGGGAGGTATAACTAATAATACAATAGATAAAAGGGAAGTATCAAACTAAGTACCCTAGATTGAAGCAATACAAGCAAGCCATACAAGATGAAATTGATAAATTCTTGGATTGTAATTTACAATATATTCCTAGGGTACAAAATCATAATGCAAATGTTTTGTCTATGAATTCTTATGGAGTAGATAGTCCAAAGATAGACATTTGGTTTATGGATAGGTTCTCAACTATCTATTTATAAACCTTATATCCCAGATAATGTTGTATATCTATAGGTATTTCATGATGATATACACATTAATGATTTCATGACTCTCCAAAATGATTTCTCTGATATTATATGTGATGAAAAAGATGAGAAAAAATTGAAATATATTATCGAAGAACCTACAGAAGTCATACAACTAAAGACAAATAGAATCCCTAGAGGTTTTGTGTCTTTAGAGAGCTTTTTTGATGATTTTGATAGGGCTTACAAACCACTCTTCCAAGAGTCTAAAGTTGAAGATGTCAATATTGAGATAGAGGATGAGCCAAATTTTGTGAAAGTTAACAAAACCTTATCAAAAGTAGAAAAATAACAATATATTAGATTCCTAAAAAAGAACAAGGATGTTTTTTCCTAGTGCTATGGTGACTTGAGGATATTTAATACTAATGTTATGACTCATATTATTATTTTTCAAGAAGGAGCTAGACCTTTTAGGCAAAAACAAAGGAAATTCAATCCCACTTTACATCTAGTCATGCAAAAAGAAATATAGAAATTAGTGGTGCCAAAATAATAAGAAAAGTGAGATTCTCTTCTTGGATTGCAAATTTAGTCCCTATCAAGAAGAAGAATTGTGATATTAGACTCTATTTTTATTTTAGAAATTTAAATAAGAGTTCCCTTAAAGAAAATTACCCACTTCGCAAAATGGAGCAAGTACTTCAAGCAATGGTTGGAGCATCTAGAATGTCCTTGTTAGACATTTTCTCAAGCTATAATCATATTTTAGTCAATCCATAAGATAGGTATAAGACAACCTGTAGCACACTAAAATTGGCGCAGTAAACCTTAGCAAATAATTAAAATTACCTTAGTAATAATTCAAAATTCAAATTTTAACCCCGAACCGCCTGTTAAACTCGCTTTCCTCGTTTTCCGTGCCATTTTTAGGATTTTTTGTGACCGTTGGATGATATCGTCGCCGATCAGACGATATCACCTCAGATCGGACGAATTCGTCTGGAGAAGAACGTCCAGACGATTTCGTCCCAAAACTGATTTTTCATAATTAGCTTCTGTTTCAACGACGTCTCTAACCAGGGCAAAAGCGTGTCCGCACGGTTAGAGACTTCCCCCATTGGAGATCTCCCAAATTGGGATGATCTCCAACCTCCCAACCTCCTTCCTATGCCTATTTAATCTTAGGCCCTCCCCTTGACATTCCCCTGGCTGAAATTTTTTGTAACACGAGTTTTATTTGCATTAGAGTATCTTAAATTACTATTTGCCTTCGTATTTTTCCAAGTTTGTTTGCAGGAACTTCATTATTTTTAGTCGAAGCAAGCTCAGATCATCGTAGATGATCCTGTACGATCTCGGACGATCACGCCAAAATTCGAGATGATTTCGTATCCTGCAGATGATCTCGACTGCAGCCAACATTGGGGGCAATCAGTGCCCTGAGTTTGCATTCTCTCCCCATTATCTACTGTTTTGCTTTGTATTAGTTATACTTATTCCTTATTATTCTGCATCTTGGAGTTCACCCATGTAGCTTAAATGCATAATAAAGTCATAATTGTCATTAAATCATTGTAATGCACTTATATTTTTATTTTGTAATTATCAGTTTAATATTATTATTATCATTCTACATCATTTTCCTCTGTTAGTATAGCTGCATTTTCTGTATTCTGTGTCTATTTCTCTGATTGCAGGTCTCTGACGAATTCGCGAGATCTCAGATGATCTTGTCTGATATCAGACGATCCTATCATATCAGAGGCGATCTGGACTGCTTCAAAAATCAGAACCTCCATCAGACATCCAAAATTAGGTATGGTTTTTCTCATCTAGCTTGTTCTCTGTATTTTTTGTTTAAATCTATTTTTTGTATTCATTTAAATTTGCATTTCATATAGAATAGTTTAGATTCATTTGGCCAAACCTAGGAATTGAATGATCAAGCATAAAAATGAACACATCAAACACACTATCAACCTAGGCATGGAAACTGCCATTCAAAAGTTTCCTGGTGAACCCACCATCCATCGAAAATTCACCCTTATACACCTCCCCCGAGAGGCGGGACCTTCAAAGGGCCTCTCAGTCCGAGGTATTGTCCCATCCTTTTCACATCCCCCTTTCGGGCACGGATCCTATAGCTTGAAGGTAAGGGTGCGAAAAATTTGGAGCGATACATTTTGGTGAACCCGACGTGAATAACATAGGCATCTTTCTGATTCAAAAATATAAAAAAACAAATATATATATATATATATATATATATGTATACAAAAAAAAAAATAGCAAAATCATCATTTCAAGTTTGTATGTTTTAGATTCAATTCTAAATAGTAGATACTAAATATTACTTTTAGAAGTACTAAAGAAACCATGAGTTTTTACTCAAATCAATATGAGCCCATCAGTAATGTTGGAAGAATTCAGCTAAATACATTTGTTGATTATGACCAACCTCATCCCTATTCAACACCACCTCCATCACACTTTTCTCATTTTTCATCCTTACCCCAACAGGACAATCCCTTTGCCAATCCTCTTCATAATGATATTATCTATTCTCCCATATATCCATATTATGTCTATCAATCCACATACAATCCTCCTCCACCCTTTCAATATTCTTCTTTCAATACAACACATCCATTTCAACAAGAAAATACTTATTCTTCCAATTCTACCATGCACTCACCTCCTACTTCGCAATCTTCCTGTCATCATTCTACCCATAATAAAGAAAGTAGAGGTGAGAAACCATTAGGCCCTTTTATGACTGAATTCCTAAGGCACATATCAAAAACCTCTCGAAAACCTTCATCACGTAAATTTACTAAGCTCAATCAACCAATGGATATAATTCTCAAGTATTTACTTGATACAAATAGGATTGAACTCCCTTCCATAAGACAACTTGATACCACAACAGATTGGTTTAAACCCGAGCTACATTGTGAATATCATAGAGTAGATGGACATATGACACAAAATTGTAAAGATTTAAGATGTGCAATTCAAGATTTGATTGATGAGGGTCTTTTTAATATAAAGGAATTACAATCTACAACTGATTATAAATCTCCAGTAAACAATCAAACTCCTACACAACAAATACCAATAATCAATCAAGACATGGGGATCTCCCAAGAACCCCTATTCAATTATCAACAACAAGAAACCAATCAAATATTGCATGTTAATGTGTCCCATCATGATGATATTACTAATATTGTAACAAAAACTACAAATGAGCAACCTCAAGTTCAATCAACTCAATCTGATATTCAAGATATGGATTCCTCATTTGACCAACCTTCAAAACTATCTTTGGCTCTAGAGAATGATCCAAAATGGAATGTAAGCATAGAAAGCTCATATTTAGAATCAAAATCTCAATTTGAAGTCCACTTTGATAGCCAACAACAAGTGATTAATCCTCAAGCAAAGATATCCCTTTTAGAAGTATTACAAAGTTCTCATAAGGAAACTTTGTTCAAGATACCTAGCCAACAATTTGTTCCTCATCATATTTTCCCTAAGAACATAATTAATGGTGTAAACCCTCTTGAGGTTAACCATATTTCATTCTATGATGAGGAGATTCCTTCCTCTACTCCACAAGAAGACTCCTATCTTTACATTACAGGATCTAGTAAAGAAACACCTGTTAAAACTATCATGGTAGATAATGGCTCCTCTCTTAATTTATGCACTTATCAATTATTCCAAAAACTCAAATTAAAGGAAGAAGATCTTAATGAATCAAATGTTATTATAAAATCTTTTAACAATGAAATTCAAGAAGCTCTTTTTTTTTTTTTTCTTTTTTTTTTTTTCCTGCTGCTGGTTTTTTTTTTTTTTTTTTTTTTTTTTTTTTTTCTCCCTCCCCCCTCCTTTTTTTTTTTTTTTTTTTTCTTTTGGGGGTTTTCCCCCCCTCCCTCCCCCCCTTTTTGTTGTTTGTTCTTGCAAATAAAATTTTTACCATACTTGGTGACCCAACACCTTTTGAAGAATATTTATTGGTTGAAACATCAAGTTCTATACATTCTCCATTGTCACAATTATCTTCTATCCATCACTTTTCTTCATCCATATATGATCATCCTTGTTTACCAAATAACACCCATGCATATATTTCACATATGCTCCCTCCATCTTATCAAGACTTGGAAGATAGTGATAAGAATGAAGAACTTTCTTATCCTTCTTACATTTTATTTTGTAACATGATCAATTTTCCACATATAAAAGTCAAATCTTTTGCTACATTATTCTACATTATAACAAAGCTTTTGTTATCGCTACCTTTTATTCATCACCTTTTGTTCTTACCTTCAACACAACCAAATTATCCTTCAAAACCTCCTTTGATTTTGAAGCAACCTTAGACATGCTATACTCAAATAACCTTGTATAATGTATATAGATCATCTTGTATATACCACCAATTCCATCATCTAAAAATTCATATAAAAATATAAAAGTTTCAAAAAAAACAATCACATTGTATTTCTTTCAATTCATCAATTAAAATCAAAACACCAAAAACATCCAAATCATCAAAATCTTCAAAAACATCTTTTATCTTTGTACCTCTCAATTTGTGAAGTATTGCAGTTATATTTTCAGTTATTTTGGATAAATTAGTATTTATTTGGAATCCCACACTTTCACATTCACATGAATAAATCTCTTGATTTTATTTGTTATGATTATTAATCTCTCTTATATCAAAGTCCACATTGGCATTAAATAAAGTTTTGAGCATAGAGAACTGATCTTGTTATTTACTTGAACCAAGTATATCTCTTCACATTAAAATGATTTCATTGCACATTCGATATGATGCTACATAGTAGAAATGGTTTCTTGAGCGAAAAGTTTCCCCTGCTATCCTATCATGCACATGGTCTAGAATCTTTGAGAATTGACAAAAGGACAAGCTCACCCCTACCCAGAATAAAAATCCCTTGCTCTACAGATAATCCGAGCAAGTATCCCTAGCATAGGAAGAAAAGAAAAGTTCAAGAAAAAGAGAAAAAGAAAAAGGTTATTTTGAATCATCACAACAATATTTCAGCATTATCTCAAATATCAAGCAAAAATACAAAAGTACAAAAAAAAAAAAAAGAGAAAAGCAAAAGCAAAATGCAATAAACTCCTTTCCCTACCCCTTGAAAAGAAAAGAAGGGTGAATGAGCTTGAATCCCTGGAATTCTCAATTATTCGAAAACTGTGAGGTAAGCCCCATAACAAGTGGTTTGTGCCCAACCCGCTTGGCCTTGGGTAAATCCTAGCGTGGCGATATGTCTGTCACATTAGCGACCTTCTTTTGTATAGACCTCTGTTAGCTTATGGATTAGCTAGCTCTTGATAACCTAACTTACATAGTAGTTTGGTATGGTTACATGCATATAAATCATGGTCAATGAACATTTATTTGGTCAAGGCAAATTACTTGTATCAAATTATCTTGCTCAAAATTGGTAAATGAACAATACAATTGCACACACATTTGTATTTGAGAGATTTTGTATCATTATGATAAATCAAGATTGGTAATGAACTCACATTTGCACATGAGGATTCCTTATAAATCTACATTTCTCTTTGAGATAATTTAAAATATCTCTGTAACTCTTTTCGGAATAATTTTATCCTTTTATTTCAGAATTTTTGTTTTGTATAAAAGCAATTACATACATCTTCTCATAAAATCTCAAAAAATAATTTCAAACAAAATTTTCATATTATTATTTTTCTGTTTATCAAAAGTCAAAAATGCATCTTGCAATAAAACCAACAATCTATTTTCTTCTTTGGATTTCGCGATGATGGTATAAGTCTATACCTATAATTCTATGCCTAGCGCAAACCATCGTTCTAATTTTCTTTTCCATTTATTTTAAAACAAAATTCATCAAAACATGTGACTTGCATCATTATGTTACACAATTATGCTTTACAAACAAACAAACACTTATTCTATTTCATGACATTATGTTCAAATTCAGTTTTTGCAACCATGGTATAAATTCTAAGGAATTGTTCAAAATTTTATCACACTTAGGAATTTATGCCTAGCAACATCATATTTTCATGCATACTATTTTTATGAAAATCTGAAAACAAATCATCAAACCATCATTATCTCCATCATTACAACACCAAGTCTTAAGACAGTCTCTTAAGCACTCTTTTACTTTTAACAATATTTCTATACTGGGATTAGCTTGATGACCGAGTGAGCGGCGACTCCATGAAATGGTCTATAATAGCGACAATGTCCTTTGAAATTATTGTTAGAAGTCCCTTTTATTTTTTATCAAATCACACCACAACCACCAATTGTTTACATCAGATTATTTCATTTAAAATCTTACAGCATGACATCAAAATTATAATATTTCAAAACGACATAATTACATGAATCCTCAATCCAATAAGCAAATAATTCAAACAGTAAAGCATCATAAAAACATATGAACAAGTCATATCATCAGAAACAAGATCATATATATATATCCAAAAATTATATACATCATATCAAAACTGGATTGGTATGCCACAATCTATACCCTGGCATACTCAATCCTCTCAACAATCTCTACAAAATCTATAGTCCATAGACACCTAGCCTCGAGAAGCCCTCGAGCTCTTAGCCTCATCTCCTCCCCCACCCTGACGTGGAGGAGGTGGTCCCATAGAGGTCCGAGATGTATCTCGGGTCCTCGTCGTCGATCGGGAGGATGTCCTCGCCGATCCCAGCCTGACTGGTTCTGCAATGTTGGCCGACAGCTGTACCCTTTGGCCCTCTAGAACCAGCTAGAAGTATACACCCTGGTAGAATGTGGTCTGCATCATCGACCACACTAGATCATCCCTGCTCGCTCCTTCGCTCTGCACCTTGAGCCGTGTCATCTCATCCTGTAGTGTCCATACCTGCGTCCTCAACTGAGTGGCCTCATCCTACAGTGACTGCACCTGAGCTCGGAGGTGGGCAGCCTCAGCCCGGAGAGCCATTGTCTCATTGCTCTCCCCTATGTCAACACCCTTGCCCTTATCAGGTGATGGTGGTCTCTCCCCCTACTATGAAGGGAGCCTCTCCTCCCTCTGCCCTATCTCCCGTGGCCTCTATGGAGCCCGTGCCATCCTCTGGCGTCTCTCCTGTGAGATTCATCGCTGCTCTCTCCCCCGTGACCCCATGCTACCTCAATAGCAGCCTCTCGTCACCTCCCCATCTGGTGCACCGTAGCATGTACCGGACCCTATGCCCTCATCATCCGAGGAGGGTGGATGCCTACGTACCAGGCGTCATAGCCATCAACAACCCCAATGCATCATCACCATCCACTAGCTGGATGGGGGCATCGTCCATGTCCTGACTCTAGAATCGTTGCATATCTGGAGCCTCGCTCAGTGTAGTACTATCCCAAACAGTCTGGGAGTACTCGTAATCCCTGAGAGAAGGGATCCCCTGCTGTAGACCAAACTGTCATAGTACTCGATCGTAGCGATGGAGCTCTACCTCTCCCCGCTCCATCCTTAGCCAACAGACTCGCCTGATGCGAGCCAGCTCCTGCCCATCCTCTGCCCACCCGGGGTGCTCTCGCCATGGCCTCCAGGTGATCTAGTCTAGGATGAGGTCATCTAGCAACCTCCGAGACATCGACAGATCTATCTGCCGTTGTGAACCCCTCTGCAACCACCAGTAGAAAACCCGGGGTCTCTCCCGGTCAACACCTATCAATGGGAGCCCTACCGGCCTCTGCACCGCAATGTGCTCCCAGCACCAAACCTATAGCAATGATGTCAAGACCAGACATTGACCTCCCTTGTATACGACCCCATGCAGGATCCTATACAAGCGGTAGAGAACAAAGCTCCCCCATGCAAATCTATACCCGTGGTCTCTCATGTCGCAGACTATGTCTGAGAGCACCCACGGTAGTCTACATCCGCTCTGGTGGCACAACAGTAAGCCACCGACAACCCCTGCCAAAACCTGTGTCAGCCTAGATGCCCCAGGCATCTATCGTAGCGACTCGATGTTCACTCCGCCCTTCTCTAGGGTGAAGCTCGGGTCTCCAGTGAGCCTCATCATCACCTGGCCCTGATTGGCCATAGGTGTCATCAGCCATCCCTATATGGGGATCCTTAGGATCCTCCATACATCCTCTAGAGTGGGAGCCATCTCCCCTATCGGTAACCGAAAGCAGGACGACCCCGGATACCACCTCTCTGCTAGGGTTGTTAGTAGCCCTATGTCAGTCGGTACTTGTGGCATCTCTGCCACATGCTACAAGCCGACTTGAGCCAACTGATCTTGCTCTGCCTGAGATAGAGCGGCCAAGTCATCCCTTAGCCCGTCGTATTTCCATTCCCGGCTCTTTAGTAATCCCTTCTGCAAAACAAACAATAAAACAACAAAATCATTAATAACTCAAGCATGCAAATTAAACAACTTAAAATCAAGTTTAAAATGATATCGTCCACCATTGGATGATATCGTCCCACATTGGGAAAAATCATCCTTTGTGAGGACGAAATCATCTTCGATTTTGCAACTTGGGAATCGCCCCTTGTTGGACGAAATCGCCCCTAATTCATCGATTTCGCCGTCAGACGAAATCGATGATCTAGGGACGATTTCGACGAAATCGAGATGATTTTGTCCCGACGACGTTGACGGCCTAAAAATGGCCGCGATGCCCCAAACAATCAAATTTAAATCAAAAAACTTGCATAAAGTTACATTAAACCTAATCTACTAGGATTAGATCCTTACCCGTAGCCCACGTCGGACCTCTATCGATCGGTGTGTTGTCTCGACTATTTTTTTTTTTCTGTAGAGCTCTAGAAATCAGGAAAATGAACAATAAAAATGAATTAGGGTTTTTCCCTATTTTTCTTAATTTTATTCAAAAACAATTAAAAACATTTTTAAAAATTTTGCTTTTTCGTGTTTTTACCTCAAACGTTCGATTTGGGTAAAAACACGGAGGGGGCACCATAGTAAGTTGTACGATTCGACCTAGAATCGTCGCCTAAAAATGGGAGTAAATTTTTGCTTTCTCGTAAATCGAGAAGAACTCGTCTTTAACGCATTTTCTTCGAAAAATTCGCTAAAGAGGGGGCAAAATGTAGCACCCTAAAATTGGCACAATAAACCTTAGCAAATAATTAAAATTACCTTAGTAATAATTCAAAATTTAAATTTTAACCCCGAACCGCCTGTTAAACCGCTTTCCTCGTTTTTCGTGCCATTTTTAGGATTTGTTGTGACCGTTGGACGATATCATCGCCGATCAGACGATATCGCCTCAGATCGGATGAATTCTTTTGGAGAAGAACGTCCAGACGATTTCGTCCCAAAACTGATTTTTCATAATTAGCTTCTGTTTCAATGGCGTCTCTAACCGGGGCAAAAGCGTGTCTACGCGGTTAGAGACTTCCCCCGTTGGAGATCTCCCAAATTGGGATGATCTCCAACCTCCCAACCTCCTTCCTATGCCTATTTAATCTTAGGCCCTCCCCTTGACATTCCCCTGGCTGAAATTTTCTGTAACACGAGTTTTATTTGCATTAGAGTATCTTAAATTACTATTTGCCTTCATATTTTTCCAAGTTTGTTTGCAGGAACTTCACTATTTTTCAGTCGGAGCAAGCTCAGATCGTCGTAGACGATCCTGTACGATCTCGGATGATCATGCCAAAATTCGAGACGATTTCGT
The DNA here is from genome assembly GCA_028583015.1 of Wollemia nobilis. Lineage (NCBI taxonomy): Eukaryota > Viridiplantae > Streptophyta > Pinopsida > Araucariales > Araucariaceae > Wollemia > Wollemia nobilis. The sequence continues at coordinate 10,602,805 of JAQPPZ010002907.1, read as the reverse complement.
ATCCTGTAGATGATCTCGACTGCAACCAACATTGGGGGCAATCAATGCCCTGAGTTTGCATTCTCTGCCCATTATCTACTATTTTGCTTTGCATTAGTTAGACTTATTACTATTTTGCATCTTGGAGTTCACCCATGTAGCTTAAATGCATAATAAAGTCATAATTGTCATTAAATCATTGTAATGCACTTATATTTTTATTTTGTAATTATCAGTTTAATATTATTATTATCATTCTACATCATTTTCCTCTGTTAGTATAGCTGCATTTTCTGTATTTTGTGTCTATTTCTCTGATTGCAGGTCTCTACGAATTCGCCAGATCTCAGATGATCTTGTCTGATATCAGACGATCTTGTCATATCAGAGGCGATCTGGACTGCTTCAAAAATCAGAACCTCCATCAGACATCCGAAATCAGGTATGGTTTTTCTCATCTAGCTTGTTCTCTGTATTTTCTATTTAAATATATTTTCTGTATTCATTTAAATTTGCATTTCATATAGAACAGTTTAGATTCATTTGGCCAAACCTAGGAATTGAATGATCAAGCATAAAAATGAACACATCAAACACACTATCAACCTAGGCATGGAAACTGCCATTCAAAAGTTTCCTGGTGAACCCACCATCCATCGAAAATTCACCCTTATACACCTCCCCCAAGAGGCGGGACCTTCAAAGGGCCTCTCAGTCCGAGGTATTGTCCCATCCTTTTCACATCCCCCTTCCGGGCACGGATCCTATAGCCTGAAGGTAAGGGTGCGAAAAATTTGGAGCGATACACAACCTTTACAACACCTTGGGGAAATTTTTAATATCTTAGAATGCCATGTTGGAGCAAATTTTTAGAGGGCTATGGATTTTGCTTTCAAAGGCTTGATGTTTGAAATAGTAGTAGTTTATCTTGATGACATCATAGTATTTTCTAAGTCCCCTGAAGATCACTTCATGCACTTGATAAAGGTATTTGATAGGTGCAAAGATTTTGGTATATCTCTTAACCTAAAGAAGTTTATACTTAGAGTTACATAGGGCAATTTGCGTGTGCATCTTATTTCTAAGAAAGGTATAAACAGTTATCCCTAGATAATAGAAGCAATCTCCAAAATCCCTCCTCCCAAACATCTAAAGAAGATGCTCATTCTTTGGTAAAATTAATTTTATTAGAATATTTGTTCCATATTTTTCTCAGATTGCTAAGCCCATTAATGATATGATCAAAAATCAAGGAAAGTGGATTGAAGAGAACACAAGAGCTTTTTAGAAGGTCAAATAAGAAATTACTCAAGCCCCAATGTTGATTTGCCCTGATTACCCTAGAACTTTTAATATATTTTCCTTTGCTTTAAAACATACTATTGTTGCAATACTATCTTAGAAGGATGAAGAAAAGAACAAAAGACCTATTGCCTTCATGATTTTTGGCTTGAAGGGTGATCAATTAAAATATACATTAGTAGAAAAGTAATTTTGTTCTCTCATCAAAGTGCTAGACCATTTCAAAAAAAAAAAAATGGTTTAAATAAGGTCATAGCTTATATTGCTATCAAAGATGTCTTCACCCAACCTGAACCATCTGGTAACCCTTCCATATGGATGGTCAAATTATTACAGTATGATATGAATTTAAAGCAATTTATATTGTGAAAGGATAGGGGTTAGCTAAGTATATGGCAAACATAGGAGATATTATGAACAATAATGTGATATTTGATGAAGAGCATGAAGCTAGGATGATCAATAACTCAAACTGCAAATGGTATGATGACATTACCTTTTATCTTCAAAATATATCCTTCCCAAACCAAAAACCCAAAAGTAAGAAGAGATCTAGTGAAGCAATTAGCTCATAAGTATCACTTTCATGATGGTAGGTTGTATTGAAAATATCCAAATGGTTACTATTATTATGTGTCTTTGAAGGTGAAGTTCCTCAACTCTTGGAAGAGTATCATTCTAGATTTTCTAAATGTCATTTGCATCAAAAACTATAGCTCATAAAATTATGAGAGTTGGTTTCTTTGTTCACATATGTATATCAGTTCGTAAGAATATGTTATAACTACCAAATCTTTGCAAGGAAGAAAAACTTGTCTGCCATACCCTTGAAGCCAGTAGTAGTAGATGCACCATTTACTCAGTGGGGACTGGATCTTACTAGAGAAATCAATATAAATTATTATGGAGATCATAGATGGATAATAATTACTATAGATTACTTTACCAAGTGGGTAGAAATAGCTCCTATTAAAAATCAACAATAGAAGTAGCTATCAATTTTATTGAATAAAATATTCTAACAAGGTTTTGAATCCCAAAGAAAATAGTTACTAATAATGGCATTTATTTTACTTTTTTTTAAATGATTCAATTTTGTATAAAGTATGGTATTGAGCTCTCTCATTCTACTAACTACTATCTCCAATGTAATGGTTTGGAAAAATCCTCAAATAAAAACTTGATTACCAGAATCAAAAGAACATTGGGAAGGAATAAAAGGAGTTGGGATTATAAATTGAAATTTGCTCTTTGGATTGACAAAATTTCTATTAAATAGAGTATAGGATAATATCCTTATGAGCTTTTTTGTGGATAAAATGCCCATCACCTCCTCAAATAGAAAGCCATGCCCTATTCTTTCTTTAGCTAGATCATGAAAAGTGAAAAGGTAACATCATGCAAAATTGGATGATTGCATAGAAACATGTGATTGAAACTGCAAGTGCAAATCTTCTATTTCAAGTAGAAATGGGTTTGGAAAAATCAAATGCAGGTTTAAGTGTTGATTTTTATGGTGTTGTTGGCCAACCAAAACAACCTACCTTTCATCCTCTACAAAATATTGTACACGACCTAAAGACAAAGCTTGATGCAGGCGTAGAAAAACCTTGCATGGCACAGGTGCTGATAAGATGATGTGCAATATGACATAGGTACAAAAAATCGTACACTGCATAGATGCTACACAATTCTGCATAGTCTGACATAGGCACAGAGACCCTATGTTGCGTAGATGGGATGCAGACTCAAGGCATCGATCGAAGTTAGAAATGTGTAGGTGTAGATGGGTCTGCATGACAATGTCTAATGTAGGCCAGGAAAATAGTGCTTGGCAACATCAATGTTGTACAGGCACTGACTGGCCCACTTTATAGAGTTTGGCATTGGCGATGTGGTGCCTAACAATGTCAGCGTTGTGCAAGCACTGACTTTGCTTACACTACAATGTCTGCACACTGGGCATTGTCAGGTCTGTGATGCAATGGGAACTATGCACGACCTCTTGTCATGCATGAAGCAATCATTGCTTGCTACTGAAAAGACCTACAGCAAATGAAATATAGTCGAACAGCACTGCCCTTGCCTGTCGATTGGTAAATTGGATGGCCGATCGGTGGGTATTTTAAAAAAAAAATTGATATTATATATTAACAAATATATTATTAAATTTTAAATAAATAAATATATTTATCTAAACTTTGGAGTTTTAGATATGCATATATATTTAATATTTAAAATTCAAATATTTCAATAATAATAAACTAAGGTAAAATTTACCTTAGAATTACAAAAATTGTAGTAACCCTTCAAACCAATAGAACCAACAGTAGTATCTCCATAGTAGCACACCTTTCAAGATCAAGTCGACACATGACCTACATTTGAAAGACAATCCAGACCCAAGTCGACACATGACCTGGTGTTGGGGGGGACCCTTAATTCTTTAGTACTCAAAAATGGGAGGTGCATCAGGATTAAATGGCTCTCTAATCCTAATTGGACCATAGCTATGATCCAACCCTTTCCAAGGATCTCTATAAGAATTAAAACAGGGTAAACTTTTCCTATACTCCTTGAGCATAAGAAGAAAGTTGGAACGAGGATTTTATCATCGAAGGAATTTCCTTCTACGAATGGTCTTCAAACACCCTTTAAGCTTAAATCGAGTCCTCAATGAGAAACAGTTTCTCATACCAAAATTATCTCCCTTTCCTTCTCAACTCACAAGCCCTAGTGCAAATGAGAACTAGGCTCTGATACCAATGAAAAGGTTGAAAAATCCAACTAATGCTCTTTATTCCATATGTTCAATTTATAGGCACAAAAGGCCCAAAATACATAACCAATTCCACAAAATCATGGATTGGTCCCAAAATACATAACCACACTAACCAAAGGCTAGAATAGTGGTATAAGATAATGCATGTAACATATTAGCCAACATAGAAGATAAGATGCTAACTAGAAAATATGCTAAGCTATCTTTGAGTTAACTATTCCTAACTAATACTCCTAAGTGCCAACTAGCTTGTCAACTAGTGCACAAGAAGTGTATGTGAGAATGAGACTCACTTACAATATTAATTTTCAAGAAATAAACTATGTAAACCTAGATAGGAAATAAAGAGGGGTCATATGAGTGATCAAACATCAATCCTCATAAAAAAGCCAAATAATATATAAAGGAGATTGTATTAGATAGTTCAACTTCAATAATATATGAAGGATGTACTTTTAAGAATAAGTGAGAAAGCTTAAAAATTTACACAACACTTCAACAATAAAGTAAGAGGAAAACCTTTCCAAGATGGTGAATAGTGCTTTATTGGGATCCAAGTAATGATGACTTTGGAAATAAAGGAAAGTTAGAAACCAAATGGCTTGTCCCTTATCAGATTGTTAATATAGTTGGATAGCATACATATAGGTTGTAGACCTTGGATGGCAAAGAGTTTTCAATTCCTATAAATTGTTAATATCTAAAGATCCACTACTCTACCCCATGACCTAGAAAAGTATGATTTTGTTAAAAAACAAATGTGTGTGTGTGTGTTTGTTTATGTGATCCCAAGTCATTTAATTTATTTTGTCTTTTTCTATCATAGGTTAAAGTCTTTTTTTATCTATTAAAGTCATTAGGTAGAGTATCTTATTTCAATGTGGTCAACCAAATATTCTAGTGTTCTCATATGCATTCAAGTTGGTTTTTTGTACCTATCCCAATCAGATCCAATGTTGGATTTTGTAAAATTCAACACCCCTATTTTTAACTTCAAAATAACCCATCAGTCCATAGGTCTATGATAAATTCACCTTTTGCAATATGTTATCCACAAAATCATTTACATAGTTTTATTGGCCAATCCATATTTCCATTTGATAGCTTCTATCCAATAGGAGTGTCATGTTATCCCTAAACTTAATTGATTTATTTGATTCTTCATGTATAGATTCAAATCTATCCCTTTGTTCCATTTAGCATGCTCATGTTTAAACTTCATTCACCCTTGTATCATTAATTAATCTTAGCCATTAAAACATTCCTGCATTAGAGGTCCACCACTCTATAATCACCATAACAAAATGATCAATGCTTCGCATTAATTCTGAGGTGAACATATATGTCTTGAAATATAGTCAAATTCATATCACATACAGTAGTTTATGTTGCATTCACCAGGTTTTCCATAGTGCTCCATGTGTTTTCCATCCAACAAAGTCATCGATAACCCTTATCAAGCATAGTCTATGAGAGATGATCAATAGTACATGATAATTTGAAGGGTAGATCTATAGCTTGCAAAGTCAGACTTGATACTCCATTAATCATTAACAATAGTTTTTGTGGTTTGCAATACCCCACATATCCTCAAAATATTCTAAGTCATCCATACTTATTCAACCCATCAAAAAATATTGATGGTCTGTATTTGCCTAAAAGTCTTCATCAATAGTCAGGGTTCGTCAGGTAAGTCTTTGTAAATTGACTAGCTATTTTTTTAATACATCTGACGAACAATATTCCTCAATTTAATACCCTATTATACAAGAAGAGCCACATGTTATAATAAGGGCAAACATTAAACAGACTTGATTTACTCGCTAAATATTTAATGGCCAAATTTAGTTTTTGTTGGTAACTCAAATGGTTATGATTGATTGAACATGTTAAAGAAGAAGCTAGGATAGCTTCTATAGTCTGCATTCAATTATGACTAGGCATGAATGGCTAATATTGAATGATAAAAATATAGATATTATACCCAAGGCATCTATGGTCTGGATTCAATTGCAGGAAAGCATCAATGGATAGGATTACATGAAATTATGTGATGAAATAAATAGAAACTTTGAAATTTGAGATTAAACCCCATATTGACATGGACGACTAGGATTAAAATATTATTATAGGCATGGACTAATACTAATCAAAGGTTAAGAGTTAATTTTGAAGGAAAATCAATGACTTGCAAGAAATAGGTCGTAGCTTCATTTATGGCTCGCAGTAACTCACGTCCAATTGTTGAATTAAATAAGTCATCTGTATTGCTCAAGGAATAAAAATATATGGTTTGTGATAAGCCACATTTTAGAATATTATTCAGGCCTTCCAAATAGAATCAATAGTCTATGTCAAAAAGGATTTAATGTAATTGATGGTCCACAACACCTAAAGTGTGATCATATCTATAGTCCACAAAAATTGAAGAATTTTTAACATGCTTTTAAAATATTAAACCAAGTAAGATCTATGATTTATAGCAACTAAGATATAATAATACAATCAATTCAAGGAATAAATAGATAACACATATGTTAATAACAATAGGGTTAAAAATGACAACCAATATTTGAACCAAAAGCATGACGAATGACATTGAGCTGATCTAGGAAATAAAAGCTTCAATGAACATAATAAATGTGTAGATAGTTGGCATACACATCAATAATAGCAAAAATTTAAAATCCTCAGACAATATTGCATTAATAAAACTAGAACTCAAATCAAATATCCTCCAAAGTAAATCAATGGCTCCGATCAAAGTAGATAATAACATCAATGGTTCACAAATGAATAACAAATAAAACAACTTATACAAATGAGACATTTTAAACTATTATAAAGACAAGGTGGAGGTCAAAGGGTGGTAGAAGACATCAACATAGCCAAAGAAAATTATAACAAAGCATATGAATTATAACCCAATTATTATAAATCTTCACACTATGCATTGTTTCCCATAACGATCATTTGTAGAAGGGTTTTCAAATAGAGAAAGCACAAAAATTATTGTGTGATTTGTAGAATACATTGTGAGTTGAATATTACAATTGATTTGTAGAATACAGTTGAGTTTTCAAAACAAGTTACCATGGCAACATCAAGAACTATTACAAACATTAAGAAACTGACAAAGGTCAGACATTACCAGACAATATCCAAGAAATCTATTATTGGAGATGTTATTAAAATTGCACAAAAGTTTGATGTGGATAACAAGATCACTCTTGAGCAACAATGGAATTTAGATCATTCGTACACCTTCAGGTTTGAGAAAACTAAAGAAAATTATCAACGTCACCCTGTTTTGTTGAAAAGGTTGTTTAGGAAGGCATAAAGCACTTAGAATGAGGTTTCCCCATTTTGCAACTGATGGATGTCTAATTTGGGTAAGATAATGTACCCAAATTTCTACTATTTTTCTAACCTATTATCTTGGTTTATGGTAGCATACGACCCTAGCATTAGAGCCTTAAAGGACCACAATGGAAGGCGTACATTTATAATTACAATCGATGCCTTCAAAAAAATCTTTTGCCTTCACCCTATGACACTGGCCCTTGATCTGAAAGTGATAGCCAGGTAGTCACACCATATAACATAAATGTTGGCTTACACAAAAAAAAAATTAGGTATAACCAAGTAGTTTCTATGAGTTTCTCCTAAATAAATTTATGCTACGAGCATGGGCAATGGATTATGTAGACATGATATATAGTATTAGGGGTTGAAGACTTGAATTCGATCAGTAGGGAGGTTATATACATTTTGATGTGGTGCAATAGAAGGGGCTGCTTTTCAATGTATAAATGGGAAGAATATATTTGTAATAAAATAAATGAAGATTTCATGGCATTGCAAAAAGCAATCAATGAAGATGTTGATAATATGCCCACTTTTCATATTATTTTATATTCATTTACCTCCTAATAGGACATCTCATTCCACAAAAAATTGAATCCTGTGGATGGGTACTAGCCCTTGATGTTCATGACAGTCTACCTTAGACCAATGAAGGTGATTCAAGCTATGCCCAATTCTTTGGTGATTTTTTACCATTTATTCATTTACACCTTTGTGGATATCATCCTACCAAGATAGGCTCAAGGGTAGAAAAAATTTTGCATGAAGTGCAAATAGGTAACTATTTTATTTTTGAATACTTCACTTATATAAGAATGTTTGGCTCAAAATTACCCCCTAAGGCTTTACCAAAAAATTTCCCGTTATCTATAGCTAACCTAGAAATAATCAGACAGACAACAAAAGAAGCAAATTTGAGGTTGATGAAGAAGCAAGGGAAAATTCCTTGGCTTGACATCCCATGCAAGGTGGGTCATTATATTTATAAGGGTTATCAGAGTATGCTAAAGGGTATATAGAAAATGGATGAATTTAGCTTCTTGAAAGTCACTTGGAGGTCATATGACCCTGAAGATCACTATTAGCTATTAGTGTAGAATATGAAGTATGTCATGGTCAATCCTAGGCTAGACCCCTTTGAAGATGATCTTAGAACGGCCCTAAAGAATAGAACATCAGTTGAGTAGATATGTAAAAATTACCTAGTTACAATAAGGGGACACACATAAATTGAACAAGTTGGGTATTATCCAACAGAGTTAGTATGGTTGAGGAGTGCTACAGTGGAACAAGTTACCCCAAAAATTCCAGTTGCATCACCACAAAATTTGAAGATCCTATTTTGGCTATATTTGACCAAGAGTCTGCTCAAGTGGAAATAAGAGCAGAGTCTATAAACCTAGATATGACCACACTAAAAATCCTTAAGCCTACAGAGACTATTCTAGGTGCCACTCCTAATCCTAGTATAGGCAAAGATATTATACCAACCTCTTCCCATATAGGAAAGCAAATTGTCCCAGTCTCCTCTCTGCCAGAATTATCTTATGAGAGCAAATTACAATTGGCTTTGTCTCATCTTACAGTTATTCCCAAGGCCTTAGTCATTAACAAAAATAAAATCAAGTTGTCATATTACATATAAAATAAAATTCAAGTTGTTAGAGGTCTAGAAAATTTATTGAGGTATCACAAATCATGTTTTTCAGTCCCACTAAATCTCTAGAACACAAAAAGTAAAGTTGGAAGAATCATCTTCAAAAATATTGACTAGTTATACCTTAGTAAAAGTAGATGAAGTCATTAAAGAATTTATGAAAGTTTTAAAGTTCTAGAGGGATAGACTAGAGTGAGATAAATTCATTAAAGAAATAGAGGCTTGGGAGGAATAAGTAGATGGAAAATTGGGTAAAATAGGACTGTCACTAGAAGGATGCAGAGAAGTGGCAGATTTTGAAGATTTTATTCTCAATAAGATTTAAAATTTTGACTATGATGAGGATAATGAATTTGAGCTAGCAAAGCATGTTAGTATTTTGGCTCAAATTGCAGATTATTTGTATAGGTTTTATCAAGAAAATAAGGCATTGTCAAAAAACCAAAAGAATAAGGCCTTACAGGCCCTACATGTAATAAAGTTTACAATGACTTTTTGTGATGTGGCATGGGTTAACATTGGCAATCTAATTAAAGATGCACATAATAAATAAAGAAAAGGAAAATATATGGAAATAAGTAACATTGAAGTGTTCCAAGGTGAACTTAAACCTTCTATAGGAAGGATAACAAGAATAAGAGGAGAAGGATTAGAAAAATATGCAGTAACAAGAGAATAAAATTCAATGGCTTAGAAGCAGCCAGGTGGAAGATCCTGATCCAGGATAGTTGTAATGCACTGAAGAATCTTATATCTAGGAAATAGCCAAGTTTGGGGCACATATTTAGCACAACCATAATCCAATAAAATATCTTAAGGTTAAAAAGCAGCCAAGTGTCAACTTCAATATGAGATAACTTAGGAGAACTGTAATCTAGTTGTAAACCATAACAGAATCAATGGTGCAAAAGCAACCAGATGGAGAAATCAGATGGAGGTAGTTGCAGTAGCATAGGCCATTTTTAAATTATAAATAAGGGCTACATCAACTAAGGAAATCATCCAATTTTGCATTGTCATTTTGTTAAAGGTATTCTTGAGTGCCCTTGTCATGTTAGTTGTATCCCCATTTGTGTCTTGTCTCCCATATCTATATATAATTTTTACTCTAAAATTGTGCAGGTTTTGCTCAAGAAGTATCTAGTTTGCTGAGATCCTTTCTAGTAGTTGGATTAGAAGTTAAGAAGTTCTCTATTACCACATTGGAATGGTGAGTTTATAAATTCTTGTTATATTCTTTGAATGATAATTCATATTGTATTCATTAAGAGAGATATGATCCATTTTGAGCCAGAGTCCCTCTATATAAATATATTTGATCATTAATACAAATATTGCTTCTTCGTTTGGGCAATTACTTGTCAATTATGTGTGTGTTTCACATTTGCATATTACATCATTTGAATGTGTGAATGGCGTATTCTCTCATTGGTGAATTTCAATTATGTTTGTTATGAAATTTGAATGAATATAATTGACCTAGTTTCTCCTTTCTCTTTCCTCCTATCTCATTTAATTATTAAATCCTTACTACATTGATAATGGATAAGGAACCAGTCTACTGATAGGAGTATGACTAATGGATATTATGAATGTTGATCAAATCTCGAATGAATTGCATTTTCTTTAAATATCTAGTAGAGCATAATTGAACATAGCGTAAATTTATCTAGGGTTTCCTTACCTAACTCAATTTTATAGTGGTTGATATTTGTGTCTTAATTTAAAGAGGTGGATCCACTAAAGTCCATAGTACTAATTGGATAAAGAAAATTCAATGGTGTGATAATCTATAAGGGACACTAAAATTATCCCCAACAATGACAAATGTAAGTTGGGCATGGAAATTAATAAATTTAATACAATTTTGAGGGGAAATGAGGGTGGTTCCACCTAGCATGCCAAAAACTATGTTGAATTGGGAAATTACCCTTCCTTATAATCAAAGTTTTATGCCCCAATCCAAATTTCAACAAGATTGGATAGGATTTCCAATGGCTTTTCCTAACCTTTAGATTTAGGTTGGTTCCCTAGTGTCATATAAAACCTCTAAACTAATCTAGACTAATTTGCATGAAGTTAAACTATAGAAAAATAAAATGCATAGAAAGTAAAATGCACAAATAAAATTATTTTAGAAGTTTAGAGTGCAAGAAGTTTAAATAATATGTGGTTTTTACACCATAGAAAGGAGAGCATGTGATCAATCAACATATGAGAAGTCTAATAAAATTAATATCCACCCATGCATTTGATTATAAAATTGATAATAAAATGACAATATGGGCTAGAAGGGCTATGCCACAACCACCATACACTTAACAAACTAGGAGGGTTGTTCCACTGATGGAATTCCTAAGGACTTGCCAATTTCTTACAACCTCATGAGTACAAAGCATAATATGGGTTTTATAGAGTGTATCTTTGAATTTTCATGGCCAAAATATTAATATAATAAGGTCCCTAAGACCCTATTTATGAAAATCTCGGGAGCTGAATGGTAGAGACGTTTTTCGCAATACTGCCCAAACTACCAAACTTGTTTCGGCCATATCTCACTCATCCAAACTTGGATTGAGCTGAAATTTTGAGGGTAGATGCCTAAAAAACCCTAGAACATCTCCACCAATTTTCATATCATTTGGAGCAACACAAATCCTAGCACATCCCTATGTGTGAATGATATATTTGGCAAGTAGCTATGCGAGGGTTTCATCTGGGTTGAGTGCAAGCAGCTCCAAAGGTTGGTTTTTAGGGCCTTCGGGCCCTAGCGGCCAATATTTTTGTGGTTTATGCTCAATATTTTAGCAAGAAATGTTGCAGGGGATATAACATGGGTTAGAAATTTGTCTTTCAACAGATCATACTGTGAACTTGAGTGACAATGGCTTCCAATTTGCTGCACAAAATAAAAGTGAAAACCATACCTTTCCACGGCATCTAGGGCAAGGATTAAAGAGACCACAAAATAAGTTTCAAATAGTTGATCAAAAAATGTCTCATATCTCAAGTGAATCTGGTGCTAAGGTGCACCCACAAAATAATTCTACTGTGAAAACCCCTGTCAAGGGTAAGAATTTTGAAGACTCAGTCCCAAAAATGAATTTTAGGGATGCCCTTTGTGGTGGACAGCCTCAGCCCAATGCTAATATCAATACTAGGGCTTCTCATAAACCTCTAAGAATGCCTAAGATTGATCCCAAGAAAATGGAGTCAGGATGTCTTAAAGCAGCTGATGGAACTCCTATTGTTAAGCTTGATATGGGTAACATTCAGACTGGCATTGAAGATTTGGAAAAAAGAGGACTAATTTGTCGGTTCGTGGGTTTTTGTCCGAGTCTATCTGCTTTCAAATTCTGGGCTGCAAAAATCTGGAAAACTAAAGGTGAGTTACAAATATCTATTTATCCAAATGGTTATTTTCTTGTTTTATTTGCTAATAATGAAGATAGAGAGAAAACTTTTCAAGGGGGTCCTTGGTTTTTTGGAAGGGCGGGGCTTTTCATGAAGCCCTGGCATACTAAATTTAAAGCCGAAGAAGAGATGCCTTCTATAGCTCCCGTGTGGGTTAGACTCCTTGGCCTCCCTATTGAATTTTGGAATCCTACTATTTTTTCTTCAATTGGAAACTCTTAGGAACTTTTATGATGATTGCTGATTGTACTCAAAATTTTGAACATATTATTTATGCTCGAATTTGTGTTTTAATGGATTTTGACAAACCCCTACCTAAAAATATCACATTACAATTTGGGGAAGACACTTGGGAGCAAGTAGTGGACTATGAGAACATTCCTTTTCATTGTAGAATTTGCCATGAATATGGTCATTTGGCCAGTGCTTGCCCAAATAAAATTCTTGATCAAAAGAAATAAGATATAAACTCAGTAGGTTTCCAAATACCTAAGAAGATGAACACTCAAAAAAAACCAGTAATGAAGGATCAATCAAAGTCATTTGCTAATATGTTTGAAATCCTTTCCACAAATGATGTCCCAAGTGAGGAAGAGGAAATAATGGAAACTGAAATCTTAGAAACACGGTTTAAATATGAAGAAAAGAACTCAGAGACAAACCAACAAATCAAAGGATTTCAATAGAAAAAAAAGGAGAAAATTTACACAAGAAAAACAAGATTTCAAATGTCAAAACTTCAAATAATGCGAGGTCCCAATATAGACTCCATTGAACCATCTAGTAAAATTTTGGTTGTGTATGAGCATTCTTCAAGGTTAGAAGCCATCTCAGATTCAATTGGAATAAGTCAAGAAACAGGGGAAAAAAAATTGAAGATGGATTCTAATCAAAAATAGGTCGTAATACCAATCAATATCATATGGTAAAAGAAGGTGAAAAGATTGTAGAGGAAGGTAATATTAATGCCCTTCCCAATATTTTTAGCCCTGATATTAATGAAGATCATCACTTGGAATATTAGAGGACTCAAAGGGAGTCTTTCAAAACAAAATGAAATTAGAAGAATGATTCAGATAAATCATCCACATCTTGTTTTCCTTCAAGAAACAAAAATGTCAATGGAGGATATGGACTTAATTGCCGGTAAAATTTGGCCAGCTGGAAAAGTGGTTTCCCTCGGTTCCCAAGGGACTTCGGGTGGCATTGCTTGTCTTTGGGACCCAAAAGAGGTAGTTATTCACCATATGGTTGGCAGTTGGGGTTTGTTGGCTATAGCTATTCAAAGTAGACATTCCAACCAGATTATGCTCTGCATTACTGTTTATACCCTAACTTCTTTGGAGGAAAAAAGAAGACAGTGGAAGGATATTACTCATATTATCTCTCATTTTCCTAAAGCTTGGATCTTGATCGGAGGAGATTTCAATAACATCCTCTCTCTAGATGAGAAAAGGGGGGGAAATAGAAATTTGGACAAAAGTACTGACCTCATGAGCAAATATATTGCAAACCTCCATCTTGTGGATATCCAACTAGATAATGGCCTTATGACTTGGTCTAATAGAAGGCAAGGCTTAGCTTGTATAATGGAGAGATTGGGTAGGTTTTTGCTCTCTAAAAATTTCTTAATCCATGGTCACATTCCTAAAGTGAAGACTCTTAATAATGTTGGTTCGGATCATTGGCCGGTCATGGTGGAAATGTGGAAAACCAATGTGAGTTTCTCTCCTTTTCATTTTCAATTAATGTGGATTAGAGACATTTCCTTCTGACCTCGTGTGCAACAATGGTGGAAGGAAGGTAAACCTAGGCATGGTACTAAGATGTTTTGTTTTGCCAAAAGGTTGCAATACATTAAATCCAAAATCAAGACTTGGAATTGGAAAGAGTTTGGGTATGTTCATAAAAAAAAACATGAAGTTATTGCTCATCTTGAAAATTTGAATAAGAAAATCCGTTTAGATGGCCTCACAAAGAAGAGAAGTGCAGATGAAATTAAACTCACAACTCAGTTAGAGGAATGGGAAAAAGAGAAGAAATCTTATGGAAGCAAAAATCTAGAATTCAATGGCTCAAAAAAGGAGATCAAAACACAAATTTCTTCCACAAATATCTTCTAGCTCGAAGATATCACACTTTATTTCTTCTTTAAAATTAGATTCTGGAGATGTTGTTTATACTTGGGATGGCATGAACTCTATTATTGTTGATTACTTTTCCAATATTTTTGTTGCTACTCCTCTTGACTCGGCTTCTCAACAAAATGTTCTTCAAGAAATCCCTTCTCTTATCACTTCTGAGGAGAACTCTATTTTTAATGCTCCTGTTACTATCAATGAGCTTCAACAAGTAGTTTTTAAAATTCAAAAATGGAAAACCCCAGGTCCTGATGGTTTTCCTATTGAGTTCTACCAAGAGTTCTAGGATATCCTTCATGTTGATTTATTAGAGGTGGTGGAAGAAGCTAGGAAATCCAAAAAAAAAATGAAGGTTATCAATAAAACTTATATTACTCTTGTTCCAAAAGCTCAAGAGGTTGATCATATCTCAACTTTTAGACCTATTGCTTTATGTAACGTTCTTCTCAAAATTATTACTAAAATCATGGCAGAAAGGTTGAAGCCTCTTTTACATAAGATTATTCCCGAGAGCAAGGGGGATATGTGGAAGGACGTCAAATAGTAGATGAGATAGTTCTTGCTCATGAAGCCATCCATTCCAAGATATGCAAAATTCTCCTTCTATGTTCATCCAGTTAGACTTATCCAAAGCTTATGACAGAGTGGATTGACACTTCCTTATCAAAGTTTTGAGGCAATTTGGTTTCTCTAAGGATTGGATGGATTGGATTATGGGATGTATCTCTTTAGTTTCCTACTTAGTTCTTATCAATGGCAGGCCTTCTCAGTATTTCCCAGCTTCCAGAGGTATCAGGCAAGGTGACCCGCTATCCCCTTATTTATTCATCATTCTTGCTGAATGCTTGGGTAGGACTTGTTGGTTCGACTTTTATACACACCCTGTGAAGAATGAGCATGAAAACCCGATAACACTTATAAGGGATAAATCCCACTCACTTTAGGATCTTGCTGGATATCCAAGGTGTGAGTTACAGAGTTGGGTCGAATGTCTATTCACTCTTTTTTGCTTCTAGAATAGTTTCAAGTGGACTATCTGTTACCTTACAACGGGTTCTGGACTTGGTTCAGTAATGTTTTTGGAATTGGTTATCTTTGTGGACACTCAGATTTACAATCAGTCCTTTGATCTAGCTCTTTTATGTTTTAGCAGATTTTAATAAAAGACAAATTTAAAGAAAATAAAAATGGATCATTCAATCGGTGGAACAGAGAGAGTAGGGTAGGGCAGAAAGAGAAGTTTATCTAACTTAGTTGCAAAACCAAAACTACCAATTTTAGTTATACCGGTTAGCTTCACAATAGAACAAATCAAAGAGGAAAGTGTCCAGCTTTCTAAGATCACCTTCCACTAAGAGCATAAGACAGAGACAAAACAGATCTAAAAGAAAATCACAAACAGAAGGAAAGTCAGTTGAAATTGGTATCTCTCACCAGCGACTTAGCTCGCACAGTGAGGACAGAGCAATTAGAACAGGCTTGAACCTTAAATCTATAATTTTCCCTAGCATACAATAAAAAGAATGAAGCCTAGTAGCATACCCAATCTTTGATAACATAGATCTACAACATAAATTAAATAAACCTTAATGAAACGAAAACAAAAGAAGATGAACTTATCGCATTCTGAAAGAGATTAGGCTCCTGGCCATGCTATCACAGAAAAAGGAAACTACACCAACTCCAGGTCCAGAACAAAGCATTCAAACAAGATTTGCAGGAAATTGCTCCAATAGCTTTTATTTCTAAGTTTTCGCCTCCGAAATTTACATTCAGAAGAAGTATTTATAGACTCAGGACAGACCCTGATCTTTTCAGAAATATCTTCTTCTCAAACCCTAAATCTTATCCTCTAAACCTTACTACCCAGGTTTTACAATATAAGGCCCTTTAAAAATAGAGTTTTTTATAAACCCTAACCACTCTGCAAATCTTAGTGCAGTTACTTGCCATAAATGGAGAAGGCATGATCTGATATTATTCTCATCCATCTATAACTGCAAGTAAATATCTTCGTTTTCTGGCCGGCTGGTGCATCTGCCGGGAACGTCTCATTAATTCCTCAGAGAAATTCGGATGAGTCACTGGTTTCTCTGACATTTTATCTTCGCAAAGCCGCCTCTGAGTTGAAATTCTCTGCATGCCATTACTTTCACCATAAATTCTCTTGTTAAATGCATCCATCGGCAAATTTCGATAACTGTGTGTAGATATTTTCATTTTTTGGTTAATTTTTGACATATTCCATTAAATGAGGCAACTGCTTAGTCACCGTAAAGTCTCTTTGCGGCCAGATCTATAAAATCTGGATGGACCAAAAATTCTTGGCATCCCCCATTTCTATTTGACGGCCTTCGCTTGATCCGTGCTTATTTTGTCCTTTTCGCCATTACTTCTGCTAGTATGCAACTGCCAGCTCGCTTTCTACAAAAGACAAACAAGGATTAGTATTTTAATATTATTAATTTAAAACCCTAATGTTCATTATATGTCGGCTTTATTTATTTTGACACGTGTCACGAAATCATGACGCTTTCCTTCACCTTGCCTCTGTCTCAACTTCCTTGCTCTTCTACCGTGAAACTGCGACATGTCACGAAATCGCGACGTCCCCCTTTACTTCGCTTTTTCTAAGTTCTTCTGCCGCAAAACTATGACATGTCACAAAATCGCGATGTTCCCTTTTACTTTGCATCTCTTTCCCTTTCTCCATCGTGAAATCGCGATGCTTTCCTTCACTTGCCTTTTCTTTAAAATGCGTCGCGACTTCACGATTTCGTGATGCTTCTATGCCTTGGCCTTTTTTCAAAAATGCATCACGATTTTGTGACGTCGCGATTTTGTGACGCTTCTATGTCTTGGCCTCTTCTTTGAAATGCATCGCAATTTCACGACGTCGCAATTTCGTGACGTTTCTATCACTTAGCTTCTTTTTGTCTAAACCATGTCGCGATATCACGACGTTTCGAGGCCTGGCTTTTTCTACCAATATATGTTGTGAAATCATGACCTTTTTATCACTTGGCACTTTCTTTCCAAAACCTGTCGCGATATCGCGACGTTTCCAAGACTTGCACTTTCTTTCAAAACCTATCGTGATATCACGACGTTTTCCAAAAATGGAAAATGTCATGAAATCGTGACCTTTCCAAAAATGGAATATGTCATGAAATCGCGACGTTTTCGAAACTCGGATCTTTCAACCAAATGTGTCACGATTTCACGACGCTTTCACCACTTGGCTCTTTCTTCCAAAACCTATCACGAAATCGCAACATTTTTTTTACTTCTTGCTCCCAGTTAAAACTTGTCGCGATATCACGACATTTTTCTCACTCGGCTCTTTCTTCCAAATGCGTCACGAAATCGTGACATCTCTGAGGGTTGGCCTTTTCTACCAAAATATGTCACGATATCGCGACATTTCCAAAAATGGAAAATGTCACGATATCGCGACGTTTCCAAAAATGGAAATTTGTCGCAAAATCATGACATTCCCAAGTGACTTCCACTAAGCCAATTTTCCAAAAATTGTAGGTTGACTCTAATGAATTTATTCATCTGTATTCTGCATTTTTACATATCAGTGAAAGATCTTTTTTACTCAGAAAGATTCTAACATTAAAGAAGTGAATTCTAAATTGAAATTAAAGCATATGCAAGCCTACTTAGATACTTTGGTATATGCAAAACTTGAAGAAGAAGGAGGCAAGCAAAATTTGGAATTAAAACCTGAAAAACATCAAGAGGGTCCCTATTGCAAAATGAAAGCTAAATATTTTCAAAGGATGGAATTTCATTTTTTTAGTGGGGGTGTGTTGCTTCTCAACAAATGGCGATATCTGCGAGGAAAATAGTAGCACTATTTTAGAATCCAGGACTCTAGTTTCAAAACAATATAGACCATGTACCATGCTTTGCCACAAATATTCTTCAAAATAATTTAACTACCACCTGATAGTTGTTAAAATTTCCCAAGGACATACTAGGTTGAATCACTTAAGGAAGATTTCCGATGTGCAATTATAAGCGTATAAAACTTTCTTCAAGAATGACTGGGCCTTCGAATGTTGTACTCTGGATTGATCAGCTTTTCTAGATTGTGAAAGGGGAAACCGAGTAGGGCTCTATTTACTAGTTTAGCCTTTTACAGCCTCGACAGAGTTACTCTTTAGATTTTCACGACCCTGATCCACAACTATGAGGTGGTATCTACAACTTGGTAAAAGAAAACATCTTCTGGAGCCTTGGCTATCTCTTTCATTACAATAACTTCTTCTTTTTTTTCTCTCTCTTTCACCTTAAGAGAGCCA
Source organism: Wollemia nobilis (assembly GCA_028583015.1). Lineage (NCBI taxonomy): Eukaryota > Viridiplantae > Streptophyta > Pinopsida > Araucariales > Araucariaceae > Wollemia > Wollemia nobilis. The sequence continues at coordinate 10,583,851 of JAQPPZ010002907.1, read as the reverse complement.
GTTTTATGTTGCCTTGCTCAACTTTCACCTTCTCTCTCTCTCTTTTGAAATATACCAAAATCTGGAAAGCCTTGCTAAAAACATTTTTTTTTTTATTCTTCATCGATCTGGAAATCCTGGGTACCGATAGCCTCTATGGACACTCAAATAATTTCACGAATCAGAGTCCCCTCTTACGACCAACTTTTCTTGGATTCCCTGGGAGTTTCTCCAGCCAAACAGTATAGTAGTTTCTTTATAATTAAAATAATTGTGGCAAGCAAGACACAAAATCCAATTATCTTTCTACTATTGTTCTGAATAACAAAATAGTTCCACTGTTCAATTTAAGCAGACTATCTCTTAATTAGAATAAAACAAAATGAACACAGGATTTTGAACTCAGAATAAAAACAATTTTTTAAAGGCTGATTCTTTCTTTTCTGCCCAGGCAAAACTTAAAAAACAAAAATTTAAAAGCTAAAAGAAATTAAATTTAAAAGCTAAAAGAAATTTGTACAGACCCCAAAGGATAAAACACAGAACTTTAAAAACAAACAAAATAAAATAAAATAAAACTACTTTGTACAGACCCCAAAGGATAAAACACAGAACTTTAAAATCAAACAAAATAAAATAAAAACAAACTACTTCAAAGCTTATTTACAATATATACACATGTTACAACGTCTTTGTGATTTATTCAATCGATGTATTGGATGGAACAACTGAGAAATAATGCTTTAGATATTGACCATTAACAGGAAGGTTCAAAAAATTACCCTCCAGGTCCTGTAGAAGAAATGCATTATTACCTAGGGTCTCGGCAATCTGGTATGGCCCTGTCCATAAAGGTTGCAGCTTGGTGTTTTTATGCTTCTTTTCATGGGCTTTGTCCCATAGAAACACCAGGTCTGCAAGTTTGAAGGCCTTCGAATTGGCCCTCTCGTCAAGCCAGCGCTTGACTGTCTCTTGGTGTCGACTAAAATGCTCTACGGCTTGAAGTCGTCCACCCTGCAAATCAACCAAGTCCAACACACGAGCTTTCATATCTGCATGATCAAAGTAATGTAAAGCAAATTTTAATCCTGGTACTAATGCTTCATATTCTGCCAAATTATTCGTGCAGGGAAACTGCAAGCGATAAGACATAAAACCGGTCTGATTTTTTGGTCCTTTAAGAACAGCCCCTATACCGAAACCTTGCTTAGATTTAGCTCCATCAATATGAAGCATTCCAACTTCATTATCGTGATCTTGGTGAGCTTTAACCGGTTTCTCCTTTTGAGTAGTTGTCAAATTATAAACCCCGATATAACAACCCTCAGCAAGATTAACAGTCTCATTCTTGGCATTATACTCTGTGATCATGAGTTTATATCTTGGTTCTCTGTTGATTCTTAATTGATTTGCAAAACCATTCCAGGGTAACCACATATGCGAGAAATCAGTAGCCAAATACCCATTCAAGGATTTTGACCAATCCCTACTCAGAAGCATTCCGTATCCTACAGGAATATCCACCACCTGAATGTCAATTCTGTGTTGCGCTCTCGGCTCAGATGCTAGCTGGATGTGTATATTCTGAAGTTCACCTACCACTTTAACCTCAGACTTATCCAATTGGACGACTCTCATCTCGAAGTTCATGGGGGTCAAACCCAACTGCTGACAGATGGCTAGAGGCATGACATTGGCTGAAGCACCTGAATCTACCAGACAGTTGTGTAAATTTTTCCCAAATATTCGGACAGTCAATAGAAAAGGTGAAACTTTAGTCTTCTCTTTATACATGGCCACATTTGCATTTGCCATCTTCTTTCCCTTTTCCAAAGGTTTGGTAGTAGGTTCAGAATATGTTTTGATCAGGTTATCCCTTTGTTCAAAAATTTGGGCTAACTCATGGAGAGTGATATTAGCTTTGATCTTCTTCATGTCCTCCACTATATTATATCCCTTATTGAGTGGAGGGACAAATGCATCTGGTCCTCTCGGATTTCCTCCCTTGGGTGGGGATGGGTTATTGCTTGAAGATGGATCTGGAGGAACACTGTGGGAGTTGTTCGGAGGGGTAGATGTAGTGTTGGGCTCCGGATTTCTATTTTTGAGGTTGTAGTTGTCCCTCCTGTACTATTGAAAGGCTTGCACTTCATCCATGGGTAGCTCCACAACATTCTCTGATTCTTCTGGGAAAGTGAAAGAATCTAACACCATAGCTGCACTATGTTTGGATGAACTTGGAGCATCCGTAGTTCTTTGATGTTCAGGAGAAACCAACTCACCAGATAGAGCTTCAAAGGCATTACAGAACTCCAAGCAATCCAATTCCCCATGCTGAGAAGTGGCATGTATCCTGCACCAGTTAGGCAAAGCCAAGTCACAAATATTTACATCATGCCCTTTACCTTTATAATCTTTATTGGGTTCGTATGGGGGCCGAGTGAATCTGTTTTGTTGATAAGGAAATCTGTTTGGGTTTTTTCCGTGGACACTTGCCTTTTGAAAGTCAAAAAGTCATTTGCCAACTTTTGGACCACCCTTGAAACTTCCTCAACTCTTGTGTTATCAGATTCTTTATCCGGATTCTGTACATTTTTAGCAGGTGTTACAGCCAATGGATTTCTTGATGGTGGAGTTTGATGTATTGGCAACATCATCTGATGTGGTATGGGATTGAAGACAGGGGTACCTTGTGTGACCAAAGGAATTTGATGAGCATTCAGAGGTTGAGGTCCCAACTATCTTTCCAGAACCAAAGCTTCTTTGTAAGCCTCTGTTAGATTGGTAATAGAGGCATCTCTTTTCAAGAAAATAGAAGTCATTGGATCTAGAGAATTCCTAAAAATTTCTAATGCCAGGTCCGCATTTGGCACATAATAACCGATCAGTCTACCATAAGCCTTTTGAAATCTGACATTGTAAGATCTGACAGATTCATTTATTTCTCTTTTAATACCAAAAAATTGCTGATATAATACACTGGGATCTATCACTTCACCAAACTGCGATACAAAAACCTTTTCCAAGTCATTCCAACTGGTAATAGAATCGTTAGTGAGATTTAGAAACCAGTCGTAAGCTCCCTCCTGGAGAGTGAACGGGAACAATCTGCAAGCCACATCTTCATGCTGTACATTTAACAATTTTAGAGCATTCTTGAATGCTACTAGGTGTTCTTCCGCTGTCCTAGTTCCATCATGCTTGTATCTGGGAAGATATCTCTCAGGATTTTTGGGTAGGTCATGGGCTGCACCCGGGATATTTAAGGCAGTGGAACCCAACCAGTTTGCCATTACTACTTGATTGACGATGATACTTTCAGTTGTAGTTGGAGTAACTACAAGTGGTGACAAAACTATTTCAGACAAGGACTTGGCCCTTCTGAGGCTGCTTCTTCTGGGGGTTTCTAACTTAGGCACAAGGAGCTCTCCAGCTCTGGAGTGGGACCTTGTTACTCTATAATTAGAATCCAGCTTTTTCACCAGCAACTTACAACCTTACAATCCTTAACAAACTACTGAACTTCAGGCCCTCCTTCTAGCGCCAATTTTAAATGTTGGTGTTGAGTTCCGCTGTTTAGGCAAAAACTCAAACAAACAAGTTTTAAAAGGCTGAGGAGGAGGGAAAAAGGCTACCAGACTCTGGATAAAATATAGTATTTGTTAAATACCACATACAATCATATTTCTCAACTCAAGCGCACTAAGAACGTAAGTTCGGCCCTCCTTCTAGCGCCAATTTTAAATGTTGGTGTTGAGTTTTGTGGTTTAGGCAAAAACTCAAACAAACAAGATTAAAAAGAGCTAAAGAGGAGGGAAAATGATTCAAAATATAAAACACCAGACTCTACACAAACAACTTACAATACTGAACGGAGTTCAGTGCCCTCCTTCTAGCGCCAATTTTAAATGTTGGTTCGACTTTTATACACACCCTGTGAAGAATGAGCATGAAAACCCGATAACACTTATAAGGGATAAATCCCACTCACTTTAGGATCTTGCTGGATATCCAAGGTGTGAGTTACAGAGTTGGGTCGAATGTCTATTCACTCTTTTCTACTTCGGAATAGTTTCAAGTGGATCGTCTGTTACCTTACAATGGGTTCGGACTTGTTCAGTAATGTTTTTGGAATTGGTTATCTTTGTGGACAATCAGATTTACAATCGAGTCCTTTGATCTAGCTCTTTATGTTTTAGCAGATTTAAATAAAAGACAAATTTAAAAGAAAATAAAAATGGATCATTCAATCGGTGGAACAGAGAGAGTAGGGTAGGGCTAGAAAGAGAAGTTTACCTAACTTAGCTGCAAAACCAAAACTACCAATTTTAGTTATACCGGTTAGCTTCACAATAGAACAAATCAAAGAGGAAAGTGTCCAGCTTTCTAAGATCACCTTCCACTAAGAGCATAAGACAGAGACAACAACAGATCTAAAAGAAAATCACAAACAGAAGGAAAGTCAGTTGAAATTGGTATCTCTCACCAGCAGCTTAGCTCGCACAGTGAGGACAGAGCAATTAGAACAGGCCTAAACCTTAAATCTATAATTTTCCCTAGCATACAATAAAAAGAATGAAGCCTAGTAGCATACCCAATCTTTGATAACACAGATCTACAGCATAAATTAAATAAACCTTAATGAAACGAAAACAAAAGAAGATGAACTTATCGCAGTCTGAAAGAGATTAGGCTCCTGGCCATGCTATCACAAAAAAATGAAACTACACCAACTCTAGGTCCAGAACAAAGCATTCAAACAAGATTTGCAGGAAATTGCTCCAATAGCTTTTATTTCTAAGTTTTCGCCTCCGGAATTTACATTCAGAAGAAGTATTTATAGACTCGGGACAGACCCTGATCTTTTCAAAAATATCTTCTTCTCAAACCCTAAATCTTATCCTCTAAACCTTACTACCTAGGTTTTACAATATAAGGCCCTTTAAAAATAGAGTTTTTATAAACCCTAACCACTCTGCAAATCTTAGTGCAGTTACTTGCCATAAATGGAGAAGGCATGATCTGATATTATTCTCATCCATCTGTAACTACAAGTAAATATCTTCATTTTCTGGTCGGTCGGTGCATCTGCCGAGAACGTCTCATTAATTCCTCAGAGAAATTCGGATGAGTCACTGGTTTCTCTGACATTTTATCTTCGCAAAGCCGCCTCTGAGTTGAAATTCTCTGCACGCCATTACTTTCACCATAAATTCTCCTGTTAAATGCGTCCATCGGCAAATTTCGATAACTGTGTGTAGATATTTTCATTTTTCGGTTAATTTTTGACATATTCCATTAAATGAGGCAGCTGCTTAGTCACCGTAAAGTCTCTTTGCGGCCAGATCTGTAAAATTTGGATGGACCAGAAATTCTCGGCATCCCCCATTTCTATTTGATGGCCTTCGCTTGATCCGTGCTTATTTTGTCTTTTTTGCCATTACTTCTGCCAGTATGCAACTGCCAGCTCACTTTCTGCAAAAGACAAACAAGGATTAGTATTTTAATATTATTAATTTAAAACCCTAATGTTCATTATATGTCGGCTTTATTTATTTTGACACGTGTCACGAAATCGTGACGCTTTCCTTCACCTTGCCTCTGTCTCAACTTCCTTGCTCTTCTGTCATGAAATCGTGACATGTCACGATTTCGTGACATGTCATGAAATCGTGACGTCCCCCTTTACTTCGCTTCTTCTAAGTTCTTTTGCCACGAAACCGCGACATGTCACGATTTCGCGACATGTCACGAAATCGCGACGTTCCCTTTTACTTTGCGTCTCTTTCTCTTTCTTCATCGTGAAATCGTGACATGTCACGAAATCACGACACTTTCCTTCACCTTGGCCTTTTCTTTAAAATGTGTCACGATTTTGTGACGTCACGATTTCGCGACGCTTCTATGCCTTGGCCTTTTCTTTGAAATGCGTCATGATTTCGCGACGTCGCAATTTCATGACGCTTCTATGTCTTGGCCTCTTCTTTGAAATGCGTCGCAATTTTGTGACATCGCGATTTCATAACGTTTCTATCACTTAGCTTCTTTCTGTCTAAACCATGTCGCGATATCACGACGTTTTCGTGGCCTGGCTTTTTCTACCAATATATGTCGCGAAATCGTGACCTTTTTATCACTTGGCACTTTCTTTCCAAAACCTGTCGTGATATCGTGACGTTTCCAAGACTTGCACTTTCTTTCAAAACCTGTCGCGATATCGCGACGTTTTCCAAAAATGGAAAATGTCACGAAATCATGACCTTTCCAAAAATGGAATATGTCGCGAAATCGCGACGTTTCCGAAACTCGGCTCTTTCAACCAAATGCGTCACGATTTCGCGACGCTTTCACCACTTGGCTCTTTCTTCCAAAACCTATCGCGAAATCGCGACATTTTTTCTACTTCTTGCTCCTAGTTAAAACCTGTCGCGATATCGCGACGTTTTTCTCACTCGGCTCTTTCTTCCAAATGCGTCATGAAATCGCGACATCTCTGAGGGTTGGCCTTTTCTACCAAAATATGTCGCGATATCGCGACGTTTCCAAAAATGGAAAATGTCGCGATATCGCGACGTTTCCAAAAACGGAAAATTTGTCGCAAAATCGCGACATTCCCAAGTGACTTCCACTAAGCCAATTTTTCAGAAATTGCAGGTTGACTCTAATGAATTTATTCATCTGTATTCTGCATTTTTACATATCAGTGAAAGATCTTTTTTACTCAGAAAGATTCTAACATTAAAGAAGTGAATTCTAAATTGAAATTAAAGCATATGCAAGCCTACTTAGATACTTTGGTATATGCAAAACTTGAAGAAGAAGGAGGCAAGCAAAATTTGGAATTAAAACTTGAAAAACATCAAGAGGGTCCCTACTGCAAAATGAAAGCTAAATATTTTCAAAGGATGGAATTTCATTTTTTTAGTGGGGGTGTGTTGCTTCTCAACAGGACTATAACCAAAAAGAGGGAAAACAAAACCCTTGAGGGAGTTACCATTGCTCATGGACCTAGACCTATCTCTCATATTCAATTTGTGGATGACTCTACCCTTTTAGGTAAAGCCACAGTTAAGGAATCTTCTAATTTTAAGCAAATCATTAGCTATTTTTCTAAGGCTACTAGGCAGTTGATCAATGAAGACAAATCTAAAGTTATTTTCTTTCACTTCTCTGCTAGACAAGAATTCATGGTCTTGGATAAATTAAGATATAATAAGACCTCTCTTCCAATCACTTATTTAGGTATTCCCATAAATATTCAAAGGCAGAAAAATAAATATTGGAATTGGTTGTTGGACAAAGTCAAGAAGAAAATTGGAAAGTGGACCAACAAGTGGCTTTCTTATGGGGGTAGAATCACCTTGGTAAAATCAGTCCTTCAAGCTATTCCTATTTATGTTTCTTTCCTTTTGAATATCCCAAATGTTGTTCTTCGAGAATTGGATCAAATCAGTCATCGTTTCCTTTGGAGTGGTACTAAGGAGAAAATAAAATGGGCCTTAGTGAAATGGGATACTTTATGTCTTCCTAAGAGTGAAGGGGGGTTAGGATTCCGGTCTTCAATTAATAACAACAAAGATTTAGCTGCTAAATTATATTGGAGGATGTTTCATAACCCCAATGCTCTTTGGGCCAATAATCTTCGTGCTAAATATGTTGAGAACAAAAGTCCTGAAGACCTTGTTTGCTATCAACTTCCTATCAAAGGTTCTCCCATTTTAGCAGTTCTTAAGACTGGTGAGGATTTGATAAAGAAAAATTTATTTTGGATCATTCATAATGGTCAACATGCAAATTTTTGGACAGATTCTTGGGATGGTCACAAGCCTTTGATAACTTAGTTTCCCGATTGGAGGCCTTGGATGGAGGAGCTTCACCGAGCTAATTGGATAAAGATGGCTAATTACTGTCGGTACCATATTGGTAATTCAAATGTTGGTAGATATTGGATCCCTATTGAGGACTGGCCTATTCAAATCCTAGAAAGGCAAAGACAAGATATCCAAGGCATCCTTCATATGAGATCCCTCTCTTGGTCCCATGAAAAAGATTATTTTGGATGGAACGACACTACTAAGGGTGAGTATTCAGTTGCTCAAGGTTATTTGACCTTATGCCATAATAATCCCAACCATTCTTCTAACATATTTTCTCAATTGTGGGCTCAAAAGCTCTGGCCTAAGGTGAGGTTCTTTAATTGGCTTTTATTGCATCGTAGGGTGCTTACTTGGTGAGCAACTTATGAAGCATGGTTTTCATGGCCCTTTTAGATGTGAAATGTGTGAAGAGAATGTAGAAAATATCAACCATCTTTTTATTGAGTGTACTTTAGCCTCTAAGCTATGGAGGAGAATGGCAACTTTACTTGGCTTACAGTGGTCCAATTTTTTCACTTTTGAACAGACTTTGGAGGGATTGGCCTCATCAAGAGGGTGTTGATCATTTTATTAGGCAGTTAGTTTGGATGGGTTCTACCATTCTTCTTTGGAATATTTGGAATGAAAGGAATAGCCAAATTTTTAATCAAGATAGGAAGGATATTCACTATATTTGGCAAAAGATCATAGCCAACTTAGTTGAATCAGTCCATCATCTCCTTAATCACCCCCAAAACTCCCACCAAAGATGGGATCAAGTGATGCAAAGATTGAAGATTAAACCTTCTAAGGGAAACCAACTTAAAGGGAATGTGAGTATTAGTAAGATGGATAGGACTAGAAATTGGCAACCTCCTCCTAAGGATTTTGGAAAAGTCAATACTGATGGAGCCTCTAGAGGGAACCATGGAAAAGCCAGTGTGGGAGGAATTGGTAGACTTTCATATGGCTCCTTGGTTTTTACTTTTGCTGAGAATTTGGGTATTCTTTCCAATAACCTTGCTGAGGGGTATGGTATCCTTAGAGGCCTTTAGGAGTCTACCAAGGTTGTATGGGAAAAGGTGTTAGTTGAGTCTGACTCTCAACTTATGATTAATCTCTTGAAGACTCCTTCTAAGAGTCATAAGGTGGATTGGAGAATAAAAAGAATTATTGAGAAAATTTAGTTAATCCAGATGGGATTTTTGAAAGTTGATTACAATCATGTGGTCAGAGATCAAAACAAGAGTGTTGATTCTTTGGCTAATTGGGCTTTGGACAAAGGTGATCTTACTTGTTATGGCCACCCTCCTATATGGTGGGCTTCTCAAATTAGGGAAGCTCTTCTTTCTATCATTTTTTTGGATGGCTCCAGTTTTTTTTTTTTTGTTTCTCTTTGGTTCATTCAGTTTTTTTAGTTCCCTAGCTCATTCTATTATTTTTTTTGTTTCCTTTGTTGATTCTTGCATTAATAGTCTTCTGGTCTAGATAGGTCATTGTTTTGTTCATTTTTTTTCTTTTGTCTTCTTTGTTTTTTGGTTTAGTTTTTTAAGGTGGGTGGGTTCTTTTGTTTTGTTTTGTTTTTGTGTTCTTTGTGTTGTTTTTTTGTTCTTGTGTTTTTGTTGTTTTGTTTTTTTTTTTTTTATGTTTATTGTTATTGTTCTTGTGTTTTTTTTTCGTTCTTGTTCTTGGTTTTCTCTTTGTTTGTGTTATTTCATTTTTTTATGTGTGAGTGTTTTCTATGTTTTTTGTTTTTGTTTATTGTCTGTTGTTGGTTGTTTTTATTTTTATTTTATTTATTTTATTTTTTAGGTTTTGGATGTGTTTATTTTTCATGTTTTTTTGGGTTATGTCTTTGTAGTGTTCTGTTGTTTTTGTCTTGTTTGTGTTTTGTTATGTGGTTCTTGTGTTTTTCTATGTGGTTTGTGTTGTGGTTTCTTTTATATTATTGTGCATGTTTGGTTGTGCTTTTGGTTTTGACACACTCAAGGAGTTTGTTTTTTATTTTATTTTATTATTTTTGTTGTTATTTTCTTTTTTTAATTTGGTTTTGTGTGTTTGTTTGCTCCTTGAGTATGTCAAAGGTGGTAGGCCAGGTCCGAGTCCTGGGCGTTTTTGGCGGAATGGATACCCCTGCCTCCTTAGGTCTTACCCGAAAGTGGCATCCCTTTTGGGATGTTTTCCACAAATAATATAAAATAAAAGACCCTATTTATACTAAAATTTTACCCCTAAGTTACTTGGGGTGAGAAATAATTACTCCTTGTTAAAGTAAAAATTTGGGGGCATATTTATCAAAATGATGTACCACCAAATATTGCATGCCTCTAATTATACCTGTAATAGGTTTAGAAGGCTACTAAAATGACTTAGTGGTCAAATGTTACTTTTAAAATATTTTCCTTGTGATCCATGTCGTTCGCTCCATTTTTACCATGGACATACTTGAATTTGCAAGTGAATCGACACCTTTTGCTAAGTGAATTACTTCCTAGAGAAAATAAATTTACTATTGCAAATGAATTGCTCCCTATAAACCAATTGGTCCATTTTGTGAGAGAATTTCTCTTGTAAGCCAATTAGTTTATTTTACGAGTGAAACAACACTTGAACAAATCAACCTAATTTAAAGACAAATAATTTCTATCAATTATATACAAAAATTTGTTATTTTTTAATGTTACTCCTAGGTTTACAAAATCTATTTCCCATGGTTAATTCCTTGGAAATAGAATATAGTACCTCAGATACTATAATTTCATAATCTAAAAGAGCAATGTCATAATTGGAAAGCAAATGTCATGCATAGTCTTCTTATTATTCTAAAATAATAAAATGAGTACAATGGGAGGTCTATAAAATATAGCTTTGATTCCTTCAATAGCCAAAATATGTTTATAATGGATCCTATGGCTCAATTTTAGAGAAAATTATTCACCTAGGAGTTACCTAAGGTAACAAATTTTTACTTACAGTAAACCTACCTTTTTAAGATTATCTTTAGCAAAATTATGCTCCATTAAATGTTAAATTCATCCAAATTCATCTCTAAACTACTTAGAATCCTTTTATATTGTGTTTGGTGCCACAAAATATCACTTTTTTATTAGTTGTCTTGAATTATGTGCCTTCTTATGCTCCTTGGCCCAATGATGAATGATTCGCTTCTAGGAAGAGAGTAATTCTTTACTTTTACAAAATATTAATTTTCTCATAACTAGAGAGAGTTGCATCCTTGGAGTAGATTGCACTTTTGGGAACAAATTATAACTTTAGGACAGCTAAATTTTCAAACTTTGTTGTTTTGAATTGTTGCTCTTGGACTTACAAAATTCATATCCTTTATCATCTATTGACTAATTCCTTATAGGAAATCAAAGGTAGTAGCCAAACTACTACATATCTATCAATTTCATGAAGTGCCAAGCTCAATTGATAAGAGATTCTAGATCCTACCTTTATCCTTGGGCGCAAAGTCAAAATTGAGACCTTTGCATAACTAACTTACAAAATCATGGGTCATCGTTGTTTAGATCTAGGACAATAAATTCAAGAATGCCTACTAATTTACATCTGAGGGCACATCTAGGGCATCCAAAATTTTAGAATTCAACATGAAATTCCCATATTAATCACTTAGGATATCTCCTTTTAATCCTCTTTAATTTATTAACTTCTCATCAAGCTTCCTAGTTCAATGATATTTTTTTATAGGAATCGAGAATTGAATTATGTATGTGTATCTCTTGTTTGGTTTTGGTCCTCATAAATGGCCTTGGAAACCACTTTTAATAGATGGAGTTTTCCTTAATTGGATAATTTACAATACAATCCTTCACTTAGCAAATACTACATCTCCTTCCTCATTTCCTTAATAATTATTTTAAGAGCATCACAAGTAGCTTTGCATCCTTGAAGCCTCCCTTGCTTGAAGTTTATGTTCTTCAACTATATTATCAATATCTTATATTATATAACCTACCTACTTATTGCACCCATTCATTAAATGGGGAGTAATTTTATGTTACCTTTCCTTGGTTGTCAGTTCATTTTCCACAAAATAAATTGCCATTGCAGTTTAGTCAAGCAAGGTCTTGTATTCATTAAGATATACAAGTATACCTTAGCACTTGCAATCTTAAAATGTACTTAGTCCTAAAGAGACTTGACATGATTCATAATTTATCTCTTGGATTTTATACTCTTTCTTCCTTTATCACTACATGCCTTCTTAGACCATTGTTTTTTTCTTTTAAAACCTCCAACTTCTATTGCAATTGTGCCACTTGGTTTTGTTTATCTTCATTCCATTTTTTAAATGCTTATGGATTATCTTGGGCCTATTTATATTTTTTTCATTTGGTTATATGGTATTGAAATGATCCCACATGTATTACATCATCACCACATAGTGAGATTACAACAAAGCTTGGATATTATCCATGTATCACTTACCAAGATTCAAACCTTGGTCTCCTTATTGAATGTTGAGGAATCTAATGAGTTGATCTAATGTTATTTGATTACTTATTATATATTTTAGCCTCACTAGTTGTTTGCATTGATTTTATAGTCATGTCTTGTTGCAATTTTTTTTGTTAATTGCATCATTTAGAAGGGTTTGACCCCTAATAGGTCTAGCATTGACATATTAGTTATGTAGTCAATTGGAGCAATTTTTTTATCTACTTAGATCCATTGAAAGTTATTTTATAGCCAATATATTTCTTTCCCATTTTTGTTAGTGAATTCATGAAGCTCTTATTACTAGTATTATCTTAATCAATATGCTTCCTTGCCTTCTAAATAATGCCCAATACTTCCTCTATATCATTCTTCTATGGGCTTTCTATTATTTGGTAAGGAATCGATTCATTGACATCAATGGTAGGATGTTTCTTTAGAATAGTGAAAATTTCCTTAGATAGTCCTAATATTTTTGGAGAGAATAATGTTATTGTATCTATAAATACCAATGGATCAATTTGGGTGATCATACCAATATTACATAATAACATAGACAATGACATGAACATAATGGTGTTGGATGATGAGAGGGTTTAATATGAGGACACCTAGGGTTACACAACAACACTTACATTGTGGGAGAACAAAATATAAGTGCATGTTGATGAAATATTTGATGATGGTAGTATTAATAATGACAAGACACTATGGTGGAGATTGTTTGTGGTATGACCCTAGATATTGAACATGTAAACCTTCTAGTGACCCTAAGAGTAGGGTTATGCTTATTTGAGGTGGGGTAGGCACAATAGAATTTAAATATATTTGAGAAGTGGGAACAAAATAAATAAGAGGGAAAGATAATAGATATGGAAATAGAAGAAAAAGGAGGTGGAAATGAAAATGTGGGGTAGATGGTAGAAGTAATTTGTTCTTCTATATCAACATCTTTCATTCTTGTTTCTCTTTTCCATATATATGAAGCTTCCTATCTTCCAGAGTGCTTCTCTTTTAATGCCATCCATCATTTCTCTATAATATTTTATCCTTATTTTCCCTGAGTCATGGAAATTCTCGTTGAATATTTCTACTTTTCTTTGTCATTGGGGTTTTCAATAATGAGCCACATTCACTAATTCTATGTTGACTCTTAGGTTGGTGTATTATTTTATTCAAATTAATCTCAAGAAATAAGTCAATAATTTTAGAGAAATCTTGAACCAATCATGGGAAGAAAGCGATGAGAATAAATAGGAACCTGAGTGTCTCCTATAATATTTTCACTTAGGCAATATGTGGATTTTTTTCTAAATATATGATATCAAATAAAGAGAAATAAGAAATGAGAACTCATAGAAGCAAGCACTTGAGTAGTTATTTTACTAAGTAAAATATAGTTCTATGTACAAGCTCAAGAAAATAGCTACCTACCCTTCTAATGTTGATGTTCTAGCTTAGGATTTTCCAATGTTTATGTAATCATAACAAGTTAAATAACATTAATAATGCATATGGATGGCCTTTTCAAAAGGGTATTCCCAAATTTAGAGCTTAATGAATACATTCTAAAAGAAAGTATTCACCAAAATTATTAGGATCATGGGTGGATGTCACTGTCTAGGTAGCTAGAATAACTTTTTCTCCCATTATCCCTTTTTGATCTACTTCTTGATACCAAATATCTTGAAAATGATACTCTTTTTAATCCTAAAGTGGTCAAGAACACTAGTGAATGCTAGAAATTTTACAATTGTAATAGACTTCTCAATTTTTATCTCATCCCATAATGGATTTTAATGTCGACTATCAATTTGGGTTCTACCTTTATGCACTCAATAAATACATAATTACTTAGCAATAGTGGCTCCTTCTAACTAATTCATTATCATTATTCAAAGCACCAAACTATTGGAATGTAAGATTTACTATGGTTATACTCCCCAACATTGTAGGAAAATGCCTCATTTCTAGAATCATGGCCTCTTTACTTATCAATGTAGTCCATTTGTTAGGAATCACTTAAAGAACCTGATAAGTTGTACGTGAATCCTTCTATTGAAATATGTGGTTATGAAGCTTCACTTGAGGCTATGATTGACTTTTATATTGTATTGTATTTATAATCCCTTTGGGTCATTGTAAACCTTGAAAAAGTTTTTTTGTAATACTTTATTATTTTAAACCTAAAGGTTGATTACTTAACCTTGACCTAAAGGTAACATGTATTTGGGTATAAATACCCCATTATCCTAATCATTTTATTATCATTTGGAGTGTATTATATTTACTATAGTGAGATCATTTGGTTTCCAAAAACACCCCTATGTCATGTGCATTGCTTTGTGTATATATTTCTTCAGTGATACTTGTCAATGTGTTGGTTTCACATGTTTTTGAAAATGGTATGAATTCTAATATAGTACCAAAGTGGATTTGGATCCCCTATACTTAATTACTCATTGTCTATGAATCAACTTCTATGATGTCTCCCAAGGGAAATAGTGTTTGGAGCATCTAGAAGAATTTTTGTAACCTAATAACAAAATTGGAAAAAAAGTTTTTCTAATGAGTCCCTCAGTGGACTTGGATCATGAGGATCTCACTAGATTTAAAATATTTCCTCTAGGAAAAGTATTCATCAACAAGTTCTTTTATTCCTTTCATTAGTACTCAATCCTTTTATTTTTTATTTATGACCAAATGGATACCCTATTTTTAGAATTGGGTTTTTTGGGGTTTTTTGAAAATGTCATTTTTCTTTTATAATTTTATAAAAAATCCATTTCCTTGTCTCTTTCATATTTTCATGTCTAATAGCAACATAAATGAGAGAACAGACTACTTGGCCACTATAAAAGAATAAAATAAGAGGTTGAAATTTTTAGACAAATCCCTAATACCTATGAAGTCATGGGTAGGATTTCATGTGTGGCAAAGACTTATGAGTCACTTAACAAAGTTTCCAAAATAGTTTGGAGACTCTTTTGTTATATAGACATGAGAGGATGTCCTGATTGGTTATATTTGTTAAAAAGGTTGTGTAGGAAAAACCATGATAGATATAAATGAACCATCAAAGTTTTTAGATTCTTTGCAAATCTTTATGGGGTTGCTAGTTCAACACTTAATCTCATATTGCCTCCATATACTTATTTTTTACGTTCCAAAAAATTCCATATTCCCTCCAAAATTTTAAATTCAAAACTTTCAAATAGGAAATATTCCTTGGCATGGCAAGAGCAAAAAGAAAAATGCATTTGGCTACATCATGATGATGCATACCTATGTCATGCACACTATACAAAGGTTGGTAAATTTATCTTTGGTTTTTAATTTAATAATCATGCTATCTTTTTTTATACCAAAGGGTGCCTTGGTTCTAATGGCTAACAAGGTCCATTTGAAGGCATTGCAGGTTAAAGGTCCAAGGTTTAAACTTTTATTATGTCCTCTTTTGTTAAAATATGATGACATCAACATGATATATAGTAATGATGTGGCATTGCACAATGATGAGGCACCTAATGATATCACCACTTTTCTATCCATCCATGTTAATGTGACACCTAATGATATGATAGGTTGTACATATGACATGATAGTTGTAGACCCAAAATTTGTGCACCCCTTTCTTTTAGGCTAATGTATCCATTCCTGAAAGGGGGAGGGAAAATAAAGTGCCTACACCACATACAAGAAGCATTTGAGTTGTGCTCTCCTTGGTGTTTGTCCAAAAATTAGGTGGGGTTCACCAGGTTACACTTTATGGTGGTTTCCACGCCTAGGTAGGGTGAGTTTTTGATGGATTCTTTGATTTACACACACATAAGGTTTTGTCCAAATGCAACTATACCCTAACTATATGCACTTCAAATTTCCATGAAAGCAACAGTATACAATTTAACTAAAAAGCTTGTAAATTTAACTACAATGCAATGATTCTTATGGATACTGAAAGCAAAAGGTAAATTTTATGCTATCATGTATATATTTTTTTTTTTGTGTTTTCCAACTAATACAATTGATGCAAAAGCAATGCAACTAACTTTATGTTTTTGTCTTTTTATTTCTTTTTCTTTCTTTTTTTTTATTTTCTTTTATGAAAATGCTTAAAAATAGGAAAGTACAAAATTGAAAATATGAAAAACTAAAATGAATAAAAAATCAGACCCTTGCCCGATGTAGATGATTGATCTTAGAAAAAATTAGATCTGTCAGAGCGAATTCAGAAACACATAACAGATTTGGATCTCAAAAAGCGAATTCAAAAATATCTTGCAGCTTTTTTAATTTGTTCAAAACCTGCAATTTCACAAATAGGACACTGAAAATTATGATTAGTGATGAGGGATCTGCTTGAGACACTAGAATTTTGATCCTCAGTTATGTGGTAGTTAGATACCCTCGATTCTTTCAGTAAATCATAAGCAAAATGATCAATTTTCTAGATCTAATGCAAACATTCAACAAGAAAAAAATGAAATAATATAGAATGTAGTAAATAACAAATGCTATGATAACCAAAACATAGAGTATGAAATACTATGATAAACCTAAGAATAATATTTTACCCCCAGCATGTGTCTACACAAATTTGGATGCTCTTAGCTAATTCAAAAATATCTTGAAGTTTTATGAATTCATTCAAATCTGCAACAATCAATTTTAGAAAGTTTGTAGAGCGATTTTAAAAACTCTTTAGCAAATTTGGACGACCATATCAGTATTTTGAATTTTTTTTAAACCTATAATTTGATAGATCTATGCTAAATATCTATACTCAAAGGATGTCAGGACTAAGAGTACCCATTATCAATATTATCACCAAGCAAGTAATTTTATCTCTTAGGTAGATCTATGCAAATTTGGAACTTACAGAACAAATTTGAAAATATTTTTGAAACTTTTGAATTCATTAAATATAAATAAAACTCAGATCTAATTATACAAAATGATAAAATCAAGACACTAAATCAAAGCATATGGATCGATGGTATCAATTATCATCTCAAATGATCACTAGAATGGCGATAGAATGGCAAGATCTCCCATCAAATTTGTAGCAAGTTGAGTGAAAAGCTTCTCTCCACTTCCTTCTCCTACAAAATCACCATTAGTTTTCTCTGAAGGTAGCCTACAACATTTAAGAACCAAAACAGATCGAAGAATCTCAATGAGGACAAATATGGGTGGGAGTTCTTAAGGGAAATTAGCAAATTTCCCAATTTGGGTGAATTCGAATAGTTTTGAATTTTCTAAGAATCTAGATTTTCCCATATTAGAGGTGTATGTTTGATTTGCACGAATTCAGACATCCAAATTTTATTTGGTCATCCAAATTTTCTAAAAAGGGGGAAAATACAGAATTAAGATTTAATGGGCATGAAAATCAAGGTGGATGGCTAAGGGGGAAAGCTACGTTGCTAAGGAGTGGAGTCATGTTGTTAGAGGGACTAGGAATTTTGAGGTGAGTCAAAATTCCATGGCTACATTTTACCCCCTATTTGTCACATTTATGAACACTAAATGTGTTAAAGAAAGATATAGCGAAAAGGGGAATTGCACTACAAAACAAAAATATTTTTACATATTTTCTATTATTATTTATTGTCTAGAGTACCCCCTTCGAGTTTTGTGAGAAATTCAAAATTTGTTACAAAACTCAAAATTTGAAGAAAAAAGGGGTGAAAATAGAAAATTAGGGTAAAACCTAATTTGTTTTTACCCTTGTATTCTGCAAATTTTGCTCTGGATAAAATGGCTTCTCCTCTTCATCAAGCGAATGAAGTGTGAGTAGGTGGAAACCGAACAAGTGTATGGATATGGTGGTTACACTTGGAGAGGGGAGAGATAGAGCTACATCGGGTTGATCGAGTGCAATGCTAGTTTGGGCTAGTATAGGGGATACCCTTGGTATGAGATTTTTGGTACCAACGAGTGACACAAGATCCAATGACTGCTAGCGAGGCACCTGATCTCAGTAGGTTTGTAGAGCCAGATGAGGATGACCCTATGGTGGTACTCCTAGAGGTAGATGATGTGGGAGTAGAGGATGGATATCTTGAGTGGTATGCCACCATCCTACCTACTAGGATCATGTGTGAGAGGCATAGCAGTAGAGCAAATGTAGTGAGCATATTAGGTGGCTATTAGGTAGAGATCTACCAGGCTATAGTAGGAAGATACATATGACATAGAGGAGTGGGGGTCCTTAGATGAGAGGAGGTGGGTAGAGATAGAGGTCCTCTTGATAGGAGAGAGTACCTTAGGTAGAGGGGGGTACTAGTCAATAGTAGTAGGCTTTATCTCCATAGTGATAGGTGTCATCATCGTAGTAGGGTGTGTTATCTCCATAGTGGGAGGTGTCATCATCACCTTGATAGGACTCACCTAGGAAGGGCATTGTGATGGAGATTGGAGAGTCAAGTAGCACTAGAGAGGTTGTTGCTCTACAGATGGAGAATGCTAGTTTGAGGGGTCAAGTTTAGTTGCTAGAGGCTCAGCTCTCTTAGTCTCAAGCTCTATTAGGATAGACTCAGACTCAGCTATCACAGGTGCATGCACATCTTACAGTTGCTAGGCACAGTCATGTGAAGATGAGGAGTGGAGCTTTAGGCTAGTCTTTAGGTAGTAGCTTTCTATAGAGTGCCCTAATGGTGATGCAGGTAGAGGTGACCTTAGCATCACAATGGGTGACCTTCTACTAGACATTATATTTTTAGGTAGTTCTTAAGGGTTAGAGGGCTCCATTGCCCCTAGAGTTAGCTACTTTGAGTCACTCTAGATCAGCTTCTAGGTCGGTGTCTAGGGTCCCTCAATTTTAGGTGCCCAGGCCACCTCTTGATGATAGCTAGAGTTCTAGAGGCTCTAGGGGATGATATACTAAGGCTTATTTTTGTGGTATACCCCCTAGTGATTGAGTATACTAGTTTTGATTATGGTATACCAGTCGACCTTATGTACTTTATATGCTTTTGAGAGTAATATATATTGTATTTTTTTTTTTTTTTTTTTTATGTGTTATGTAAAATGTAAAATATATTTGTTGTTTTTGATGATCTTCATAATCATGCTTATGGTCATGTTTGATTTCTAATGTTCTTTTATCATGCTTAATCAAGATATCATTGTAGGAGAGTGAAGTGTGATTTGATGTAATTGATATTTTGTAATGTAGTGTGATTGAATTGTTTGTAGAAGAAATATTGTTTGGGAAATATACCCTTATGATTTTGATCAGTCAATAATAGACCTTGAGGATGTGTGCTTGTATATGACCATTTATGGAGGCTGCCCCTCGCGTTGGTCATGAAGCGGATCCTATGTGAGGTTTTGTTGTAATGCTGACATCGAAGGGTTATGATCCAAAAGTAGTTTGAGATTTGTTGATTGAAAGTGATATAATTGATGATAAGTAATGTGTGATCTTAAGAGAAGTATGATGCAATATAGGTGATTAAGCATGAAAAATGGGATAGAGGACTTGCGCTAGGCATAAGATTCCTAGTGTGAAGTAAATGGAGAGATTTTATTAGGATTATCTCATGCCATCATCGTGAAGTCTATATGCAACTACATGACTAAGCAATTATGTATGATCAATGCAAATTTTTGTATATGGCAAGCAATCATGCAATATGATGAAATGAATGCATTATACTAGGTGGTAGATATGAGATGCAAGATTAATTGGTTTTAGGGCCAATTGCTTATGCTAACAGTCATACAAATCCATGAGGATATAGTGACTTCAACTAATCAAAACTCAAGGAGAATCTTGGTCATTTCAGGATGAAATCAAGTTTATCAAGAACCAGTGTGTGATTTGTGTATTCATTTTCCATCTTGATCTTAATTATGATACAAAATCTCTCAAGGATCAAATGTGTGTGCTTATGAAGTTCATTTACCAATTTTGAGTAAGGTAATGATGCAAACCAACTTTAAGAACCATTGTGTGTGCAAATGATGAATTCATTTACCATGATTTTTGTACGTGGTTAGACTTAACTACTTTGTAATACAAGCCACCAAAAGCTAGCTTATCCATAAGTGGACATTGGTCTATACAAAATAAGGTCACTAATGTGATAGACATGTCACCATGCATAAGACTACCCCATTTCCAGGTAGGTTTCATTCAACCCATTGTTGTAATGGGGATCACCCCATAATTTTTGAATAACTAAGGAATTCTAGGGATTCAAGCTCATTACCCCCTTCTTTTCTTTTGATTTATTTTATTTAGGGATTCTTGCTCATTTTTTGAACAAGGGGATTTATTTTCTTTGTAGTAAAAATCATTTTTTTTTTGCTTTTTTCAAGGGATACTTGCTCATTTTAGTGGAAGAGCAAGGGATTTTATTCGGGTAGGGGGAGCTTGTCCTTTTTTCAATTCTCAACATTCTAGACCATGCACATAATAGGATAGCAAGGGAAACCTTTCTCTTAAGGAGATAGGACTACTATGTAGTATCATATTTCTTTGTGCAAAATCATTTTTAAGATGTGTAAGTGTGTTTTGGTTCAAAAGTGGTAGAATCAATTTCCAAAACTCAAAATTTTCTTAATGAGAAATAGTGATTTTGGTTCAAGAGAGATTTTTAATCAATATCGAGAATCAAGATTTTATTAAAATGTGAATCCTGTGAGTGGTTCAAGATAAACTCTGAATTTCTTCAAAGAAAACCAAGATTGACTATGAATCTTGATAACATCGGTCTAATATTTAAATAATATAATAATTGGATGTGACTATATGCCATATGCAATTGGACCAAAACTCATGAAAGATATAGGATAAATGCAACTATATGAAAGATGATTTATATGAGATGGTTGTGATTATGAATTAAACTACATGCAACAAATGTTGTATGTACAAAATATATGACAACTATGTACAATGGTGAAACATGATTTTATGCATAATATCTTTTAAGGTGCATTATATTCATTGGTTCCTTAAGGTATTTTCCATCTAAGGTAGCCAAACGATATGCACCTGATCCAAATTTAGCAGTTATGATAAATGGACCTAACCAATTTGGTTGAAATTTTCCTTTAAGATCTGTTCGAGCATTGGTATTTTTCTATTTTCTTTAAGAACTAGATCTCCAACCTCAAAATATCTAGTATGAACTTTCTTTGAGTATGATATTTTGAGTTTGTCTTGATAAGCGTGAAGATGCTCTAAAGCGTTTATGCACTTTTCATCTAATAATTCTAGTTGGCTTAGTCATCCAACATGATATTCATCTCCTACTTCAGCATCTTGAAGTAAAAGTCCTAAAGAAGGGACTTCAAGCTCAAAAGGAAATACAACTTTGATGCCATATACCAAGACAAAGGGAGAAGCACCTGTAGGGGTTCGAACACTGGTCCGATAAGCCCATAAGGCTGGATATAATTGAGTATGCCAATATCGACCTGACTTATTAACCAATATTTTTAAGATTTTAATTAAAGTTTTATTGGATGCTTCAACTTGGCCATTTCCTTGTGGATAGTAAGGAGTAGACCATCTATGTTGGATTTTATATTTTGCACAAAGCTTTTGTATGTCTTTATTTTTTAAGCAAGTTCCATTATTAGAGATAAGTGTAGAGGGAATCCCAAATCTATAGATGATTTGATTAAAGATAAATTTAGAGACTTGGGTTCCTATGCAAGAAGCCAATGGCATGGCTTCTACCCATTTTGTAAAGTATTCAGTTGCTATTATGATGAACTTATGACCATCGGATGAGATTGGATTAATCTTCCCAATGATGTCTAGGCCCCATTTTGAAAAAGGCCAAGGGGAAGAAATGGCTTGAAGCTCTTGAGTAGGAGCATGAACAAGATTTGCGTGTCATTGACATTTGTCACATTGATGCACATAATCATTAGCATCCTTTTCCATGGAGGGCCAAAAATATCCCATTCATAGGAGTTTTTTGGCTATGGCACTACCACTAAAATGACCTCCGCAAGATCCATCATGCACTTCACTTAGTGCCTTTTTGGATTCATCTAGGTTGAGGCATCTTAGAAGGATACCTTCAAAAGACCTTTTATACAATGTACTTCCAATGATTACGAAATGAACAACTCATTTACACAAAAGTCTACGTTGATTCCTATCTAGACCATCCGAGAATGAGCCATTTTGAAGAAAGTTAAAGATATCCTCATACCATGGTTCTGAGGATGTTTCTTCAATTACGAAGATATCCAAGGGTGCTAGGCAAGATTCTAGTGAAGTAGGTTCTCGAAGTTGGTGAATGATGATAGTAGCATGATCATCATCCAACTCTAAAGGAATGAGAGAAGCAATTGCTGCCATAGCATCCATAGAATGGTTACTAGTACGAGGGATAGCTTCGATAGTAACTTTCTCAAATAAAGACATAAGTTTTAAGACAAATTCTTTATAAGGATGGAGTTTCTCATCTCAGGTTTGGTAGATATTATTAATTTGATTTACCATGAGTTGCGAGTCTCCAAAAATTGATAGGATTTTAATATTCAAAGCTAAAGTTGCTCGTAAACCAAGAATCAAGGCTTCATATTCTATTGTGTTATTTGTACAGGAAAATTGGAGTTTGAAAGATAATGGAATAAGTTGTTTTTGTGGAGACACCAATATGATGCCTGCACCTATGCCACTCATACAATGGGCTCCATCAAAAAATAGAGACCAAGATTCTAAATGATCATCTTCTAAATTAAGGCATTCATCTAGAAATTCTATTGTTAAGGGATGAGTAGATTCAAGAGGGGTAGCGATAAGTTGGTCTGCTATGACTTATCCTTTAATGGACTTCTGACCAATAAATGTTAGGTCAAACTCACTTAGAGTAAGAACCCATTTTGTTGCTCATCTTGATAAGTAAGGTCTACTCATCAAATATCGTAATGGATCAAATTTTGCTATGATAAATATTTTTTGACTAAGCATATAGTGGCACAGTTTTTGCATAGAGAACACAATAGCTAAAAAAAGCTTTTCTAAGGGTGTATAATGAGTTTCATAGCTTACCAAAGTTCTACTTATGTAATAAATGGCTCATTCTTTCTTATCCTCATCATGTTGTGCTAGCATTGCTCCTAATGCAAGTTCTGAGGTAGAAATGTATAAAATAAAAGGATGTTCTGGTCTAGGAGGAACAAGCACTAGTGGTGTAAGTAAGTATTTTTTGAGAGCTTCAAAGGCTTCTTGACATTCATCATCCCATTTAAAAGGGGTATCTTTCTTAAGTAGCTTAAGAAAGGGTTGACATTTATCTACTAATTTATCAATGAAATGATGAATGGATTGAAGCTTACCTTGTAGACTTCTAAGCTTTGTTAAAGTTTTTGGTGGTGGCATATTGATAATAGCATTGATTTTAATAGGATCTATCTCTATGCCTCACATAGATACAATAAATCCCAACAATTTACCATATTTTACTCCAAAAACACATTTTTCTAGGATTTAAATGGACTTTGTACTCATAGAGTCTATTAAATACTCGTCGTAAGTTAGGAATGTGATCTTCCTCCTTAATAGACCGAGCTATGATGTCATCCACATAATCATGCAAAATTTCATACATCATGTCATGAAACACATATGTCATAGCTCATTGATAAGTTGCCCCTACATTCTTTAAACCAAAGGGTATTACTTTCCAATAGAAAGTTCCCCATGGTGTAATGAAGGTAGTTTTGGGTTGATCCTCTGGTGCTATATGAATTTGATTGTATCCTAAAAATCCATCCATAAGGGATAACATCCCACTTCCTATTGTGAAGTCAATAATTTGATCCATGTTAGGAAGGGGAAAGTCATCTTTGGGACATGCAACATTGATGTCCCTAAAATCAGTACATACTCTGATTTTGGTAGCCTCTTTTTTGGATACTGGAACAATATTAGATATCCAATCAGAATAGTCGATAGCTTGAATGAAATCGACATCTAAAAGCTTTTGTAATTCCTCTTTAACCAACAAGGCTATTTTAGGATGCATTTTTCTAAGTTTTTGTTTTATTGGTTTTGCATCAGGATGAACCACCAAATGGTGCATGACTACAGAAGGATCCAAGCTGGGCATATCTACATATGTCCATGCAAAGATGTCAGGGTATTATGTAAGAAGTTCTATATATTTAATTTGTTCTTCTTTTCTCAAAGTAACTCCTATTTTAACCATGTGAGGATTGGTTTCTATTCCAATATTAATTTTCAAAATATCTTCTACCACAATACTCAAATCCCTTTCAAATTTAGGAGGAGTGGGTGAAACACCCATTTCTTGAAGTTCTTCTAGGGATAGTTTGGCTAATTCATCTTGTGTAGTTGTTGTTTGAACATGTGCTATGCATGGGATGGACCCATCAAAGAAGAAACTATTCCACATGATTTCTTCATGAGGGATATCATAAAAGACATCTCCTTCTACACACTCATCTGGAGTGGCAATTATTTTTGGATGGACCACCGAAAGCATATTGCAAGAGAAAAATGAGATTTCTTTCTCTTCTTAATATCTTTTAAATGCTTTTGATTTTCTAAATATTCACCATATGTGATTAGGTGATCATCTTCATCGAAGGGGAAAGGTTGAGATTTTGTAGGGATATAGCCTATACCACATCGGGTAGGCCATTCCTCAACCTCAAAAGGTTCACGTATGCCATTTTCAAAATGACCTAAACCTTTACCCTTATACCCCATATCACACATAATTTGCTTAGATTTTATATATCTGTTTGAGAAATAACATTGAGCAAAACTATTTTCATCAAATGTAAAGCTCATTTGCTTAATGTTGATTTTATCTAGGGAACATCCTATAGAAATAAAGGTACAATTTCCAACATGATATATATTTCCCTATTTGTGAGGTAAACTTGTTGTACGCGGGGATGGCGGTAATTGAGACAAGATAATGGAGTCTTGTACAACAAAATTAGCATGTTCTATCGATGCTAATATGGTGGATAAATCTGGTAGAGCCTCATCTATAAGAGGGTATGATGTAGAAGGATCATTAGCACTAGAAGGTATAGATATGTCAGAAGAAGGTGGTGGATCAAGCGTTGGTACAGAGGACTTAGGAGGAATAGGTGCTAATGATGATAAGGCTGGACAAAATGGAACATCAATGGGTTCCACCATTGCACACATTTCAAAAGGTCTAGGATCTCCATGAATGGTGACCAATTGATTTTTAAATTCAAATTTTACACATTGATGCAAAGTAGAGGGGACTGCCCTCATTGCATTGATCCAAGGATATCCTAGAAGAATGTTGTATGATGTTGGACAAGATACAACAAAAATGGACGTATCCAAAATCCTAGGACCAACTTGTAATGGAATGGATATCACACCACAAGCTTCTTGGGTCTCATCATTAAAGGCTTTAATAATCATTTCAGTTCTTCTTAAATCTTCATTTCTAAATCCAAACCTCTTGAAAAATTCATAAGTGCAAATGTTCAAAGATGAGCCATTATCAATCAACACCCTTTTAACACACACATCTCCAATTAATGTTGTTATATATAGAGGATTATCCCTATGCATACTCTGAGGAGGAATATCTTTATCATGAAAATCAATGTAGTCAATTCCATGAGAGGCCACAACATTAACTATGATAGTTGGCTCTATGTCCTGAGGCACCATCATTTGACTTAGGGTATTCATTAATTCTTCCCTATGAATAGATGAAGTCCTAAGAAGATCAAGAAGAGAAATTCTAGTTGTTGTATTAGCTAGTTGTTCATTGATATCAAAAGGAGTCTTCTGTTGAGGTCAAACTAAATTATTCCCTTTATGAGGTGGTTTTAGAACAAAATGTGGTTGATCCATATCATTTGGTTGAGTTGTAGGTAGTTGAGGTTGAGAAGTTTGAGCTTGAGCTTGTTGCCTAGTAATGGCTCCAATTGTACCTACAATGTTACTTGATTGATGTGGTGATTGTGGAATAATAAATGAATTGGATGAATTAAACTGAATAGAGTGAGATCTAGCAGTTGATGCTTGTTCTATGGAAAGTAGTTGTTGTGAAGAGGGATGAGTTGTTATCATTCTTGGAAATGGTTCCTCTAGAACTAACAAATCTGTAATGGGTAGAATTAGTCTTGATTCATCTTCTGAGCTATTGGAATGAAGAGAACTAATATCTACCTCTGATTCTGATTCACTTTCTGTGTGTTCCAAAGATGAAGATTGTAACTCTCTTCCTTGAAATTTCTCAATTGTAACTATGGATTGAGTAGGCACAAATATAGTTTGTGGAAGTTGTGATGGTAGGTGATTACTAACCATTCCCACATAACATGTTGGATGAGGCACATTCTTATAATCTAGTTGATTCACAACTTCCTTACCATGATTGGGTAATGGGTTTTGGAAGATGTCTAGATTTTGATTAACATTTTGTACTTGTTGCTTTTGTGCATTTGTTGGAGGATTAGCATTTGGTGGAGGACTTTCCACTTCCAACTTTCCATTGTCAATTAAATCTTGCACCAAATGTTTTAGTCTTCTACAAGTGTTGGTTGGATGTCCATCAACTTGATGGAAATCACAATGTTGATCTGGTCTATACCAAGGTTGGGAGGTGTCTGGTTGTCGTATCTTTAGTAATTTTATCAAACCTCTTTCTACCAATTGTGGTAAGACCATTGTCAAAGGTTGATTCAACTTTGTGAAATTTTATTGTGGAGGTTTTTGAGGTGCTTTTAATACAAACTTCTTTGTGGTCTCTATGGTATTAACATTTGGAGGAGGTCTATTATCTGTGACCCCATCTCCTACCACATGCTTGTTCTTATATTGATTTTTAGATGATTTATCCTCATACTTCCTTTTAAGTTGTCCTCTTCTGATAAGGGCTTCTTCTACCCTTCTTTCTAAATCGATAGCTTGATCAAAAGAGGTTATAGTGGTAGTGGCTAACTCATAGGATAATTGTTCTTGTAGGTTTCCAATGAAGATTTCTAGCATTTCTCTTAGAGGTAGAGCAAAATGTAATTTTCCCAAGAGTTTTCTCCATCGAGCTAGAAATTCTATGAAACCTTCTTCTTTCCCTTGTTTTAAGTTGTACAAATCCTTAATTGTGACATGCCTTTCTATGTAGGCACCAAATTGATGCACAAATAACTCTGTAGTTTCTTCAAAGTTTCTTAAGGAGTGTGTTGGTAGTTGATAATACCATTCCAAAGCCATACCTCCTAAGATTTTTGGAAATATTTTTAACAACATATCATCATATGAAATGTCATGACAAGCTGTCCTAAACATATGAATATGTTTGATCGGATCTTCAATCCCCTTATAAATTGGTAGAACTGGCATGGGGAAGTATTTAGGATATGGTCTAGCGGTAACAATAGGATCCAATGGTTGGTTACACATTTCCTTATAATTATATGTAGGGTGATAAGGATCTATTTGATCTAATCGTGAAGCTAATTGTTTGACTATAGCTTCAAGATGGTGTGGTTGTCCATTGTGCCTATTTTGTGCCACTATGTTTGCATATGGAGGGTAATATGTAGCTTGTGCTACCGCATAAGGAGTTGGAATGGTAATACTATTGTGCATAGGATTTGAAGTAGGAGGATTAGTGAGCTTATAAGGAAATATATTTTGTTGAGAGGTTGGTTGAGAAGAAGTAGGAATTTGCACATTTTTATTTTTTGAGATGTAGAAGCTTGAGCAAATCGATTGTTAAAATATTGAGAAAGAAAATTATTATTGGTAGAGGAAGAAGGTTGTTTTTGAGTGGAAGTAGTTGTAGTGGCAACAAAAATAGGTTTGTGTTGTGGTGCCACAGATGCTTGAATTTGAGAGTGAATATCTTGAGAAGGTGTAATTTGGGTGGTACCTAAGGAATGATCATTATGGGTGACATGTTGTAATGGAGGGAGATTATCACTCACATATGTCTCTAGTTGTGGGTAAAGTTGAAAAGCTTCTTCTAAAGCTGCTTCAATTGAAAAATCACCCCTCTTAAGTTGATCTTCTATTTCAAAGACATTAGCAAGAGTAGATCGATTATGAGTTAGAAATTCATAGAAATGTTGCACATATTCAAAATGGATATCCCCTTGAGGTCCCATTTTAGGCTCAAAAGGGTCGATTATTTCTTCTTCTTCATTTTGTTCTATTTGTGCTACTTGTTCCTCTTGAATTTCTTCTATCTCTATTTTGGTATTAGGATTTTTAGTATTCGACTCCCCTTCAGTCGGTTGCCACCTGTTTACCATTCCTTAAGGTTTTAGGTATATTTTTTTTGATGCTACTCCTAAGTTTTTTTTAGATTAAATTAAAAGCTTTCTTACTAAATATTTACAAAATTAAATAATGAAGCTAGGTGATTTAATCTTCTTGAAAGAGTTTATGGATGTCGTTGATAGGCTCTAAGTCTTCTGGGTTCATAAAATGCTCTTCTTCAAAAACAAAATCCTTTTTCAAAAGGTGAATGAAATGAACAAGAGTAGTATTATTAGTTCCAGAAGTAGGAGGTTGGAATTGAAGTTCATGGTAAAAATATCAGAAGAGAACTACTCTAGGTGCTTTATGATATCTTCTATTTTGCTCAAAGGTTACTTCCTTATCTTCTAGGTGTGCTAGAAATTTGTGAATAGTTAATGATTCTTCAAAATAGCTTTCCCAAGGGTAAATTATTGAATGGATACTAGCCCTCTTGTTTTCTAACCAACGTTCACAACTCCTTTTAATATCGAAGTAAGGGGAGTAATAATCTGCACCTAAGGCTTTCGTTATATCAATCCTCTTAATTTATTTTAATTCCTCAAACCTAGTCTTGACAAGATCAAGGTTATGCCACAAATCACCCCAATGTTCTCTGTTGTAAAGGGTGTTTACTTCTTGTTCTATAAGTTCCTTCCTAAGGTCTATAAGTGTGGAATCCCTAGCACTATTGTCCACCATTTAATTTTTATTTATTTTAGAAAAAACAAAGTAAAAGTGAAAAAAGATAAAAGCTTAAAAAAAACAAGATTTTTCTTCTAACTAAAGGTTTCTTTTCGAACTATTTTGAAATTTGTAGGCCAAGTTGTCTCATTTTTCAATTAGGATTTCACCTGGATGCCCACATACAGATGCTTGGTGATGAAGTCCAAGTCATGATGAAGCCCAAGTTCTACCAGTCCTCACCTAGTTCATCATGGGTAGTGATACACCTCAAAGAGATGCATGCTATTTTCCATGGCTATGATGGTTGTTGGACCAGCTAAATTTTAAAATATTGATTAAAGTTTTAAGTTTTTTAGGTATAGGTGAAAGGATAATCCCTTTTTGAAGGTTCGTAAGCCTTCACTGTATATCCCGTTATGTCTAGACCATTGAAGCTATGGAAAAACACATCGTATGTGGTTCTTTTTAGGACAATGATGTAAAAAATAAAAGTGTGATTTGATTCAATTGAAAATTTATATTTTTATGTGGCTTAATCTAAGACACACAATTTTTAATGATATTTTTAGTTTTTTTTAAAACAAAGAAAAGCAATAAATTCAAAGTGATGGTGTGTTCACGTCGGGTTCACCAAAGAATGTAGACCCAAAATTTTTGCACCCCTTTCCTTTAGGCTAATGGATCCATGCCTAAAAGGGGAGGGAAAATAATGTGCCTACACCTCAGATGAGAAGCACTTGAGTTGTGCTCTCCTTGGTGTTTGTCAATGAATTAGGTGGGGTTCACCAGGAAACACTTTATGGTGGTTTCCATGCCTAGGTAGGGTGAGTGTTTGATGGATTCTTTGATTTACACACACCTAGGGTTTAGCCAAATGCAACTATACCTAACTATATGCACTTCAAATTTCCATGAAAGCAGTAGTATACAATTTAACTAGAAAGCTTGTAAATTTAACTATGATGCAATGATTCTTGTGGATACTGAAAGCAAAAGGTAAATTCTATGCTATCATGTGTATATATTTTTTTGTGTTTTCCAACTAGTATAATTGATGCAAAAGAAATGTAACTAATTTATGTTTTTTTTTTTTTTTTTTCTTTTTCTTTTTTTTTTTATTTTCTTTTATGAAAATGCTTAAAAATAGGAAAGTACAAAATTGAAATATGAAAAACTAAAATGAATAAAAATTAGACCCTTACCTGATCTATATGGTTGATCTCAGGTGAATTTGGATCTATCAGAGCGAATTTTGAAACACATAACAGATTCAGATCTCAGTAAGCAAATTCAGAAATATCTTGCAACTTTTCGAATTTGTTCAAAACCTACAATTTCACAAATAGGACACTAAAAATTGTGATTAGTGGTGAGGGATCTACTTGAGCCACTGCAAGTTTGATCCTCAGTGATGTGGTAGTCAGATCCCCTCGGTTATTTTAGTAAATTATAAGTAAAATGATCGATTTTCTAGATCTAATGCAAGCATATGTATTCAATAAGAAAACAGTGAAACAATATGGAATGTAGTAAATAATGAATGCTATGATAACCAAAATGTAGAGTATGAAATACTGTGATAAACCTGAGAACAAGATTTTCCCCCCCGTATGTGTCTACACGAATTCAAAAATGTCCTAAAGTTTTTAAAATTCTTTCAAATCTACAACGATCAATTTTAGAAAGTTTGTAGAGCAATTTTGAAAACTCCTTAACGAATTTGGATGACCATAACAGTCTTTCAAATTTGTTTTAAACCTACAATTTGACATATCTATGCTAAATATCTACACTCAAAGGATGTTAGGATTAAGAGTACCCATTATCAAGATTATCACCAATGAAGTAATTTGTCTCTTAGGTAGATTTGTGCAAATTCAAAACTTATAAAGCGAATTCGGAAAAATTTTGAATTTGTTAAAGATAAATAAAACTCGAATCTAATGATGCAAAATGATAAAATGAAGACACTAAATCAAAGCATATGGATCGATGGTACCAACCGTCATCTCAGATGATCACTGGAATGGCGATAGAATGGCAATATCTCCCATAAAATATGTAGCAAGTTGAGTGAAAAGCTTCTCTCCACTTTCTTCTCCTACAAAATCACCATTAGTTTTCTCTAAAGTTAGCCTACAAATTTTAAGAACTAGAATAGATCAAATAATATTGAGGAGGACAAATTTGGGTGGGAGTTGTTAAGGGAAATTAGCAAATTTTCCAATTTGGGAAAATTTGAACGGTTCCAAATTCGCTAAGAATATAGGTTTGCCCAAATTAGAGGTAAATCCAAATGATACACTAACTAATTTAGGTGCATGTTTCATTTGCACAAATTCATACATCTGAATTTGATTTGGTCATCCGAATTTGCTAAAAAGGGGAAAAAGACATAAATAGGTTTTAACTGGCAAAAAAATCAAGGTGGATGGCTAAGGGGGGGAAGCTGTGTTGCTAAGGAATGGAGTCATATTGTTAGAGGGACTAGTAATTTTGAGGTGAGTCAAAATTCCATGGCTACAATAGTATATACAGTCCATATAGATGATGTGTTGGGTAACATGGTACTAATGCAATAGGTGATGACATGGTTTGTACAATTGATGTGGCAATTTGAATAATTGATAAAATATATGATGTTGTAGCTGAGGTGGTAGTCTATACAATTGTCAATGTGTCATAGGTCAACATGGAAGGTAGATTCACTTTTGGAAATATAAATATGGGTTTGACCAATCACATTCTACCAACTCATTAAACCCAATGACTATACAGTTGCACTATCAGCAATAAACTTGGTAAAGAATGAATTTTAGAATGAATAAGAATGTGATAAGTGGCACAATATGGTTCATAGGTTACAAATCAAATCAAATCATGATAAATAGTGTAATCTTCTTCATTGATACCTTTCCCAATGACCTGCACAATCAACACACAGATAGTATTCCCCTGGTCATAATAAATGGTGTCACCTCATTTGCTAGTATATTGTACAGCCAATGTAGAATTAGCACCCCTCAACCACTCATGTAGTGACAAGTGAAAACCTTCCATTCATTATAGGTACCATTTTTATTTTTTATTTTTATTTTTCAAAATTTTTGGAGCTATTTTTTGTATTTTTTGGCGAAACATTTGGAGGTCATAACTTTTGCCTAAGAACACAATTTTAGCCTTTTTTTTAAATTGCACAATTTTTTGAGATCTTTGTATTAGTGGTGTTATTTTTTGTCACAATTACATATAATATTTTATCATTTAGCAAGATAGTTCTAGATCAGCATGTGTCCTTTTTGAATATTCTAAACTATGCTACCTAGAAAATTAAGCTTGAATCTTTGCTCCAAAGTAAGGGGTTACTAAAATATGTGAATGAGAAAGTTAATGCTACTTATTTTGAAGAAAGGAAGTAGATATATAGTACAAGAAGTATGAATATCTTGGTGTGATAGATCTGGATGTTGACAAGATCTATAATTCTCATGTTAGAAACACCATAGGCCCCAAGGAACTACTTGATAAGTTTTAGGGATTGTGTGATCACATAGATTCTATATAGATCAATAGGTTGGAGGCTAAGCTTACTATTTTAACTATGGACTCTTTTTATATTATTGATAAGTATATTAGTTGTTTCAATAAATTGTGAGATATTATCTAGACTATCATAGGAATTATAGAGGTAATAATAGAAGTTCAAGAAGGTGTGAACAAGAAGAAGAAGAAGAATGAACCGCTCAATATAGTCATTAACAATATTTTACAGACATGAGATAGTTGTAGTTATGTTTGATATGCTTTATTTTTACTTTCTTGATTCTATTGCACCACAAATTGATAAGGTATTGAAGTACTTTCTTCATCATCAGACTAAAAGGCAAAGGTATAAGGGTAATTCTTTCATCAATCATACCCATCCAAAAGAAGTGGTTTTTAAAGCTCAAAATGATAAGAAGCCAAAGCAGAATGAAAATAAGCCCAACAAGCCCTTGAAAAAGCTAACATGTGAGTATTATAAAAAGGAAGAAAATAAAGCATAATTTTATCGAATTCACATCAAGAAGCTTGGGGAAACAAAAAAAAAAGAGGATGCTAGTATTCTTTTCTTCTATGAATAGTATGAGGATAGTTTTTATGGAGAAACCTCACAAGATCATGTAGCTTTTATTTGGCATATTGGAGATCCACTTATTTTTATGGGTGGATTGTAGATGCAAGGGCAACAAGGCACATGACAAAGCACAAACATATTCTACAAAAATATAACAAATCACATTCAGTGGAACATGTTTTCATTAGAGATGACTCTTATTTATAGGTAATAGGATGTGAAGAGATTAATATTGGTTCTTCTTCTTTTGATGAAGTAATTTATGTTCCTAGTATTGTCCCAATATCTTGTTTATTTATCAAAAGACTCACATGAATTAAAAATAGAATTATAGCTTGATCATTAGGTAATAAAGGATATAGACAACTAATTTAAGATAATTGCTTCTAGTTTTTGTGAGCATTTTGACCAAATGTACAAGTTAGGAGAAAGGTTGACTCATTTTGTTTCTTCCTCTAGGAAGACATATTTTAAGGCTATGGTTTCTCATAAGATTATGAGAGTCAAATATAGAACCATATGTTTGGGCATTTCACTTATGGATCTTTGAGTTACATGAGTCATTGTTATATGGTCACTGAACTTCCTCAAATTTTTCTCTAAGTGGTGCATGTGAGGGATGTGTTTTTAGGAAGAATCATAGGGAGAACTTTCCAAAATGGATAGTGAGACTTGTTACTCACCCCTTGGATATCATACATAGTGACATTTGTAGACCTATGGGTACACCCTTTATTTCTGGAAATACATTCTTCCCTCTTTTTTATTGATGACTTCTCTAGATATGTGTGGTTGTATACTATGTGCACTAAGGATGAGACCTTTGAGATATTAAAGGTATTCAAACCTCTTTTAGAAAACCAGATAGATAGGAGATCAAGTATCTTAGGTAAGATAGGGGAGGTGAGCACATGAGCAATGTCTTTCATGATTTCTTAACTCTTCATGGGATAACATATCACATGAGTGTTTTTATACCCCTAGCATAATAGAGTGGTTGAGAGGAAGAACAAGGTAATCATGGATATGGCATATTGTATGATTCATGCCAAGGAGATAAAGCATAAATTATGGGTTAAAGTCATCACTTATGTAACACATATCATCAATAGTTTCCACTAGATTTATTTATAATATGACACTTCTTAAGAGGTTGATAGATGATATGCCTAATGTATCATTATTATGTATCTTTGGATCTTCAACATAGGCTCACATATCCAAATATCTTTGGAAAAAGGAGTAATATGCATATTTATGGGGTATTCAAATGCATCTAAGACATATTAACTTTATGATACTCAAATACATGAGATTCTTATTCAAAGAGATGCTATTTTTATGAGGTTATTCTAGGGGATCCTTCCAATCCACCACCTAAGATTTTGGTGGAAGATCATTTTGTGCCTAACAAATTTGGTTGGTTCTTCATAGATTATTTAGGCTCTATTCCTATTAGAGCATCTTTTTCATCTTCATGTGGTGGTCCTATGCCTATATATTTGACCCCCTCATGGGAAAAACCACCTATAGCACCTTCATTTCCCAATTAAAATTATGTCGATACTTGACCCCCTCATGGGAAACACCACATATAGCACCTCTACAAATTCAAGTTATGTTGATCTTAACACATTAGTTTCAATTCCTTCATCTATGTATGATGAGGTGAGTGGTGAATTTGATTTGGGTTATTCATATTTAGCCTTCGATGTTAATTTTCCATAGAGTGTGTATGGTTCTTCTTTAGTCCATCCATCACCCAAGTAGGCTTGAATGCTTTTATAGGATGCTTAGTATATTATGTCTTTAGAGCAATACTAAAAATCACCTTCTCAATAATTGCTCTTAAATATTGATCATTCAAGAGATCCTCTTACATATTCTCAAGCTAAGGTCCAACCATAGTGGGAAGATGTTATGCTTGCAAAGTGGAAGTCCTTGACGAAGAATAGGATATGGGAACTTGCTCCTCTTTTGGAAGGGATAATGTGGTTGGATGCAAATGGATCTATAGGACCAATTACACTTTGACTGGTCAAGTGAAAAAACACAAGGTATGCCCTATTATTAATGGATTCTCTCAAAAGAAGAAATTTAACTTTTTATAGACATTTGTTCTAATTGCTACGATGGATTCTATTAATATGACTCTTTATATAGCAGCCTCGTTTAGTTGGAAGGCACATCAAATGGATGAAGAGTGCCTTCCTATATTATGAGATTTAGGAGAACATCTATATGTAGTAGCCACATAGTTTTTATGTTGAGAGTCCCACTCCCTTGGTTTGTCGATTCAGTAGTTCCTTGTATGGACTTAAGCATACACCACATGCTTAGTATAAAAAGATCCACTATTTATTCCTTAGTTGTTGGTTTTGATGATGTGAGGCTAAACATGATTTTTACATCAAACATCAAGATGAGGAGACCTTGGTGAATCTTCTCTATATGTATAATATTTTAATTATGTACAACTCTCCTACCTTAATTCAAGACATGAATTTTTGACTCTATGCTTCCTTTGAGATGATATATTTGGGGCTCCTACACTTTTTATGGATTCATATTGACTAGATAGATTCTAGGATCATTATTTCACAAGTCAAATATGAATTAGACCTTCTTTGGCATTTCAAAATGGAGGATTATAATTCCACTCAAACTCCTTTTGCTTCATGACTAAAGCTTCAATATAATTATACAACTCCTTTTGATTCAAAATGTCCAGTGACAATGGATTATTTAGAGTTAAAAATTAGAAATAGTAAATAAAAATATTGCAAGATAACAACAAATTGTATTAATTTTGAATATAAAACTACACAAATAATTATATTTGAGAAGAGATATGTGTTAGATAAGGCAATATTTGAGAAGAGATGTTTTCCAGAGAAAAATAATCTATGAGAAAATTACACAAAAGGCATTGAATGAATTTACATAGAGGTAATCTCTACGAAGAGATGTCTACCAAACAAACAAAATTGTTAATAAAAATTATTGCCCATTATAATGGTGTAAGACTTCCATGCAACCACCACTTCATCTTTCCCAATATCAATGCCACTACCTTATTAAATTAATTACATGACTATTATAATAGTTCAACTTTTGAGATGATGGTTATGATCGTTCTGACAATTCAACTTTTGAGATAATGGTTATGATTGTTATTATGGTTTAAATTTTGAGATAATGGTTATGATTGTTATTATGTTTCAACTTTTGAGATAATAGTTATGACCATTATGAAAATTCAACTTAATTTTAAAATAATGGTTGTGGTTGTTATGATAGTTTAACTTTTAAGATAATGATTATGATGGTTCTTTGAAATCCACACTCCATGGTCTACACTCGTTTTGTGATCTACACTCTATGGTACGTACATGGTCCAAGTTTATCTATTAGATTCTACACCAATTCTGTAATCTATACTCTATGGTATATATGTGGACCAAGTCTTTTTGTCAAGGTCAAATTCTGATTTTTTCCAATAAAGTTTGAATTTGAGTTTGTCTATCAATGATCCATAGTCCATTTTTTGGAGATCCATAGTCTATCTATTGGAGATCCATAGTCTATCTATTAAAATTGGGTAATCCATATAGATTAGTCAACTTGCTCAAACTACTCTATAGAGTTGTGAATACTATCTCCTAGTGGTTTTAGTCCACGTGTCAACTATTTGATCTTATTTTTCTAATGTAAGACCTTCAGGGTTGAGCGCCTTAGTCACCAACTTCTTTATTGTTGTGGAAGTTTCTCGCAAAGACATGTAATATGGTTTTAGAAGCTTAACATTGAAAATAGGATGCAACCCAAGGTAAGGTGGTAGATCTAGTTCAAAGGTATTCTATACCACTTGCTTGAAGATGGTATATGGTCCATAGCACAAAGGTCTAATTCTCTTGTGTGGACCTACAAGGTGTTCTTTATGCAATCATTGATGTTGGTCATGGCATTGCTTGTATTTTGCATTCATTTGGTCTAGGATATTATGAACCTGTTGTTGCACATGTTGAATATGCTCCACAAATTTCATAATCTTTTTGTTTCTTTTTTCCTGTGTGGTGTGAAGTCCATCGGTGGATTGGGAAAGCCACGTCCATAGGTGTCAAATGTTGAAAAAAATACACATGAAAGAGGCTATGTTTGATAGAATTATGCAAAGCTATATTATACCCATTTTGAATGTAGGGTAGATTTGTATCCCACATCCGAGGATGCTTCAAATTGTAAATATGCAACATATGCACAATCAACCTATTGATAACTTATGTTTATCCATAAATCTAGGGATGTAAAGGTGTGGACTTGGGGAGATTTGTGTCCATAATCTCTCATAGAATGCTCCAAAAGGTGTTAAAAAATATGTTATCCTTGTCTAAGAGGTATTTCATGGAGACAAATTCCCAAGGCTTACTAGGTATTGCAAGGCAAGAACAAGTGTTGAGCATGGTTGATATTTTTCTTCTCAAAGGCTCTTTATTGTACTTCTCCCTAATGAAACTTGGATTTGGCTTCCCCTTTGGTTACCTAATTCAATTATCATGTGATATGAAAAAAATCCAAAATATTTTTTTGGTAAACAAGGTTTTTAGGTAAAGGAGAACTAGGAATCGAATTGATAGAACAATAGAAACACACTTTGGTGGGTGATCTAAATATGTTTTTGTATTCTATATTGATCTAGTCCATTTGTCATTGTTGTTGTGAGGATAGTGTAGTCATTGTGGTAGAAACCATCATCTTGGCAGATTGAGGCTTGATCATTAGAGAATAAATTGCTTTATTTTCTCAACATCATTTTGCATTGCTTAGTACTAATGAGGGAAACAAAGGTTAGAGAGGTTACCTCTAGTATCCTATATTGCTAGTTCCCAAGAGTGATGGTGTCTTTATGGGTCTTGACTCATACACACCATGTCTCTAACACATGTATGGCTAGCCAAGGAGCACATTACAAACATCTATCAGAACTACATCACATAAAACCTCACCTTTAAATGGTTTAATGGCATAAGAGAGAAGGCATTGCTAAGTGATATGGATATATCTCCTATGGTTCAGCAATTCAATGTTGTATGGTTGTGGGTGAGGCTTCACAAGAAGATTCAGGTTCTCCATAGTATCAATAGAAATCAAATTATTTTGACTCTCACTATTAATAATAAAATGTAAATGTTTACCATTACCCATAACTATGAGTGAAATAATTGCTCCTCAAGTGAACCCTTTGTTTTGATATACGTAGTTGATATAGCAATGGTCATGTGGTTTAGCCTCCATGATATGCTTTCCTTTATCCTTTTTTGGGGGATGTGTTGACATTGTGGATGTAGAGGATTGTATCTTAGCAAATAGATATTGAATTTTCTGACACTCTTCTCTATAATATCAGTTTTCCTTATGGTAGTCACACCATTTCCTAGTTTTTTTCTTATGGGGATTATTGTCTTGTGAATATTTCTTCTTCTTTTAGTTTTGATGGTGTTGTTGACCTTCTTTATTTGGTTGCTTTTGGAAATTACCTTTGCCTTTATTGGGTTGGTCCTTGGTGCTTTGGTTCTTGTTATTTGAACCATCTCCTTTCTTTCTCTTGTGTTTGTACTTTTGCTCAATATTGATGGTAAATTTATATGCTTCACCTAGTGTCTTGAACTCAAAGAAGTCCATGTCCTCCCTTATGTACTAGTGTAGCCCACTATGGTACTTGAGAAGTCGATGCATCTCAGTTTCTTGGATACCAAGCTTCGTAGAAAATGAATGAAAATTATTAGTGCAATATTGAATAGATTATCCTTTGTCTTGATGTAATTGTTTCCACCACATGTATATAACAACCCATCTTGATAAAACTTATTATTGACATTGATTAATGTATTGATGTGTGGATATCTAATTAATAATCTCATTTTGTGTTACCATTATGTGTTGGTAATTGCACTTTATGCTTTATTTAGAATATGGTACTACTGATGAATATGTGGTTGCAATACCAGGTACTCTCACCAATGGATTGGTAGGGGACAAACACCAGAGATGAGAGATAAATTTGGAAAATTATGGATGACTTGTTCATCGATGACTCGAGGGTAAAATATACCCATCATATGTATGCATTATGTTTGCTTAATGTTTAGATATATTGTTGGGACATGAGAGTGCTCTGGAAAAGAAGTCATCCTTAGTAGGATTGGGGATAATGTGTTAGTCATCTTAAAAAACCACCTACTTAAGGATAAAGCAACATAATGTATCACAACTTTAAGTATTTGTTCTACTTGAGTTTTTGGAAGTATAGATTGATAGATTAATCCAATAAAGTATTAGTATGTTTTGTAACATTAATACTTGAAATATTAGTTTCAATGTTAATAATTAATATTAATAATTGATACTAATTGATAAGTAAATTAATCTAAGTACCTTATTTCTAGAAGTAATAAGATTATGGTTGAGTTATTAGATTAATTACTTATTGCTTGAAGTTTTGATTAAAGGAATAAAAATTATTTATGCAACCTTAGTCCTCAATAATTTTTTAGAATCCAAATATTGAGAATATTAAGGGATTAATAATTATTAAGGCTAACTTTATTAAGTCGTGTTTCCCATTTTTGAATGCCACTCTTGAGAATGTAAGGGCATAGGTCGGCATTGAGTAGTGGGTGGCTAGCGCTTGAAAACGAAAGGTGGCCCTTCATCTGTGGGTGCTCCCCTATTGTATGTTTTACATCCTCTAGATGCCTAATGTGGGGTTGGGGAAAAATAGGAGATAGCATTTTGGTTGGAGATCAAAGGAAGAAACTGGAAGAGATTTGAGAAAAACTTAGTGTTTTGGAAAGCTTAGTGTTTAGTAAAGTAAATTTGTGTCTTTCTATGCTTATGCTTTAAGTTTTATTTGAGTTTTGCTCTTTTTGTTTTTGTTGGATTTGAATAGCCTACAATTTTGGTTTTAAGTTAAGATTTGTGTTCA
The DNA here is from genome assembly GCA_028583015.1 of Wollemia nobilis. Lineage (NCBI taxonomy): Eukaryota > Viridiplantae > Streptophyta > Pinopsida > Araucariales > Araucariaceae > Wollemia > Wollemia nobilis. The sequence goes on along the minus strand of JAQPPZ010002907.1, from coordinate 10,543,520 downwards.
AAGTCATGTGAGTGAGATTCTCGTGTTCATGGCTATGGCATACCCTTTTCTTCATCCTCAACTCAATTAGCTAGTCTATCATTGTTTCAAGGATGTATGCATAAAACCTGAGAGTGGTTTTCCTTGTTGTAGCTAGACGTACGTTGGAAACTTGAGAGTGGTTCTCCTTACTATAGCTAGATGTATGCTTGAAACCTAAGAGTGGTTCTCCTTATTATTGCTAGATGTAAACTTATATTTGTAAGGAAGAATAGCTTCTCCATGTTCAATTACCTTCTCATGTGGTCCTTGTTAGCTATGTTCGGTCTTGTTGCCTTACATCATACTTTTTTTCTAGATCATGCATCCTGTGTTGATCTATGTGGTGTTTGGATGTATTCCAAAGGTCGATTTTATGATGTTAGGGCTCTACAAGCATTTGCTATTATCCAACTTAGATGGTAGGTTGGGTTTGGCTAAAAATCGTTAGTTTACCCTATATGTTATTCTTTTCATTGCTCAATTATTGCTTGCTTATCTAGGGTTAATATAAGGTTAATATTGGTTTAAATAATTGTATTAATACTTGGTTAAGCCACTTTGTGATTATTATACATAATTTTAGATCATGGCTTGGTTTTTAATTGACCCTTTAGCTGATATTAAGAGTTTAGAGGATTTCTTTTAATTGAGCATTAGGGAATGTTGGAGGATTCCTCTATTGTAGCTTCTAGAGCTTTTATTTAAAAGCTTTAGTGAATGATTAATTTTATAATATTAAAGGAAATAAATATCATTTTTCCAAAGTTATTAAGATATATTTTTCTTGAGCTTTAGTGAAATTTAGGCTTGTATTCTTGTTATTGAAAATAAATATGGAAATATTTTAATTAAATAAAAAAGCTTTTGGAATGCATAAAGAAGTTATTTTTGAAATACTATTATGAAGAGAAAAAGTGGTTATGTTTTTAGTGGTTTCCTAAGTTTGTGAATATAGGAAATCATTAGAGAGAGAAATATGTGATTCTCTCTTGATTGCTTGAAATGTATTTTTGCATGGTTGCTTGCATTAAACATAAAGCATGTTAGTTGCATTACATTAAGAGTTGTCCTAATCCCTAAATTTTTCTTAAAGACAGTGGGAGAATTCTTTCATGAAGAAGATCATAAAAAGAAGGTGGTGTAGAGGCCACTTGGATGGACTTGCTCTAATGTATTGTTATGTAAATGAAAGTTTTGTGATATAACACTTTTATTATTTTGAATTGAATAAGGCTTAGAGATATTTATGTAAATATGGAATACTTGGTTTGAGAAAACAAAATGTTGGAAATTTGAGTTAATTTGAGGTATTTTATGTTGTCATTGATGTCACATGGATCATTGATGTCACATTGAGTTTTGGTGGCAAAAGCACTTCATAGATAATCATCTATGATATTTTGGAGAGCATGGATATATACAGGGTTTTTATGAAAACCAAGGCAGACAAAATAAAAGGTTTTATTTAAAACCATGGTGGGCTTATGTGGAAAGGGATTTTCTTAAAAGCCAAGGTGGAATTTTGTTTCATCGAAAAAGGACCTCCGGTGATGAAGATATTAAAGTTTAAAGTTTAAGTTTAAATTAATGGAGGGCCGACCTATGTGCAATTAATGGAGGTTGGCATATATATATGTAAAGGTTTCAATTTATTTCAGAAAGGGGGCATATTATATATCGTCGGAAAGCTTATTTCGAGGGCTATTTGACTAACTTATTTAGAAGGAGAAATAAGGTGTGTGTAAAGAGATATTTCTGATTTTGCAAAGGGGTTCCAAAAGTGAAGTTTGCCTTGTTCTTTTTCAAGAGGATTAATTCTTTCATGAGGTGACAAGGTATGCAATATTGTGATTTATTTTATTTTATGGTATAAGTGGTTTTGGGAGTGAAAAGGTTATGCAATGTTTTGATTTATTTTATTTTATGGTACAAGTGGTTTTAGGAGAGATAAGGAAGTTGTGCAATTAAAGGCCTTGGTGATGATTATTGAAAAGTGGAGTAATGTTGATTATTTTGTGATCTACTAACCCTTGTGAAGATTGGCAAAAGAATTTTGTGATTGTGGCAGATTTACAAAGAGGTTTTTTCATCTTCATAAAAGGTATGGGCACATTCTCCTATTGATTGTTTATGGTGGTTGATTTCTGAAATATCATTGGAGGGAAAAGGATTGTTTGTGGTTTCCTTTTCAAAAGTGGTTGGTTGAATGCTTCAAGGTTTTCTAATTTGAGAGTTGTGTTTAAACCTTGTTTTATAAGCATAGTTGTTGAAGCCCATTGGTTGTGAAAGAACTTGAGTTAGAAAAGAACATGAGTATCATTGTTATGTGAGATTTGTGGTTGAGCATTGTTGGAAACATTTGAGTTGGTTGATACATACTTGGACTAGGGTTGTGTGAGAAAGAGTTGTCCCTTGTGATGATTGGTTGAGTTGAGGTTGATTTGAGTTGAGAGTGATATTAGAACATATTGAGTCTCTAACAATTCTCTTTATGCTTCTATGAGTTGATTTGAGTTGAGTTGAGATTGATTTGGGTTGAGAGTGAGTTTAGAACATATTGAGTCTCTAACAATTCTCTTTATGCTTCTATGAGTTGAGTTGAGATTGATTTGGGTTGAGAGTGAGATTAGAACATATTGAGTCTCTAACAATTCTCTTTATGCTTCTATGAAGTTAATTTGAGTTGAGATTGCCATTCATTGTTGAGTTCATTTTGAGTACTACTTGAGCATGATTGATTGAGCCTTTGAGAAGGCCTTTGGGATAGATTTGAGGATAGTGTTGGGACAGATTTGAGGACAGTGTTTGGACAAGTTCTTAGTGAGCTTGTTGGAGCAGATTTGGGCAAGTTCTTGGTGAGCTTGCTAGAGCATATTTGGGCAAGTTCTTGGTGAGCTTGCTAGAGAGATTTGGGCAAGTTCTTGGTGAGCTTGCTAGAAGATTTGACAAGTTATGTGTGAGATTGTTAAGCAGGTTTTGTGTGAGCCTATTGAGCAGGTTCTTAGTGAGCCTATTGATAGAGCTTTGGAGGTGATAGAGTATAGAGGATAGAGTCTCAGTGGATAGAGATCCAGCAACCAACATAGTTGAAGATAGATCTGAGTGAGGAGTCTTCAAGTGGAGAGAGGTCCACCAATTAGTGCAGTAGAGAGACAGAGTCTTCTAGAAGATCACATAGCCAGAGCAGAAGGGGAAAGAGTTCTCCTATGGAAGAGATCCATGAACTTGAGATTAGGGGATCAACATCTCCTTTGGATAGAGATCCATAAACATTGTAATTGGGAGTGATTCCCAAAGAGATTGATTGAGAAAGTTTTAGTAAAATATTTTCTCCATGGAGTAGCCCACATTGGGTGAACCACGTAAATTGTGGTGTCTCTATTGTGTATGGTTTTTGTGCATTGCTTTGATTACTTGCTATTGATACTTCTATATTTACACAAGCATAATATTGAATTGGAAGAAAAAGTAAAAAGTGGTCTTATACTGTTCACCCCCCTCTCGAGTATAAGCTTGTGTTCTTCAATTGGTATCGGAGCGGGTTCCTTCGAAAAGGCTAACAACTTGAGGGCAGATTCTACAAAGAACACAGATGGCTTCACAGAATGGATTATCTTCAAATAAGGCTCCATTGTTTGATGGTAACAATTATGCTTTCTGGAGCATGAGGATGAAGAACTACTTGATATCACAAGGATATGAGGTATGGCAGATGGTTGAAAAAGAGTATAAGGTTGAAGGTGATCCCGAGGAAGATAAGACTACCAGGAAATTGGTTGAGATCAATGCAAGAGCAATGAATTGTATTTTGAGTGGGCTACGTGAGATAGATTTTGCAAAGGTCATGGTATGTACTTCAGCTAATGAGATGTGGACCAAGTTGAGGAATACTTATGAAGGAGATTCCAAGGTAAAGTTGGCAAAACTACAAACTCATAGAAAAATATTTGAGGAATTGAAAATGGAAGATTCTGAAGATATTGCAAAGTTCTTACTTCGAGTTGATGAGATTACTAACACTATGAGAGGCCTAGGTTTTGAGATGAAAGAATCAAAAGTTACTCAAAAGGTTTTGAGATCACTTCCCATGAAATATGATGCAAAGGTTTCAACAATAGAAGAAACAATGGATATCAACAAGTTAACAATGGAAGAATTGCAAGGTACTCTCACAACTTATGAGATGAGGGTAAGTAAGCATCAAGCTCCAATAAAAGAGATTGCATTCAAGGCTTCAAAAAAGAGAAAGGGAAAGTTTCAAAAATAGATAGAGTTTTAGAAAATGATGAGGAAGCTAACTTCATCAAAAGGAATAAGGACTCAAGGAATTTTAGAGATATAAGGAAAGTCAGGTGCTACAAGTGTGGTGATCTTGGTCACTATGCATACAAGTGTCCACATGAAGAAATCAGTGATGATGAAAAATAGGGTCACAGAAGAAAAGAAGATGGAAAGCATAAGCATGACAAAGATGATAGATTCAAGCAAAACAGGTATGAGAAGAAGAAATTTTTTGTAAGGCAAAGAAATCTTACTACATTGTAGAAGCAAGTGATAGTTCAGATTACAATGATAAAGATCAGTTAGATGAAGAAGAATGTACATTCTTTGGAATAAGTGAAGAAAAGCAAGAACACCTATTCCTAGGTATTGAAGTTAAAGAAGAGGATGTGCCTATTGAAGAAAGACATGAAGAGCTTGCCATAGCCATTGAGCAAGCAGATAGGTACAAGAAAGGTCTAAGGATACTAAAATGCTTCATATGTGGAGATTTTGGGCATATAGATGATGATTGCACATACTACAACAATTACAACAAGGAAAGTGTATTTGAAAAAGAAAGCAACAGTTCTAGTGACAATTCCAACAGTAGTGAAAACAAAGAAGTCTCATTTTTGGTAATAGAAAAGGAAGAGGATGAGCCAAGTAAACAAAAATCAGAAATCAAAAGGTTAAAAGAAGAATATAGGAATCTTGAAAACAAGATTCGAACAGATGTCAAAATCAGAGAAGAACTACTTCAAACAATCAATAATCTCAGAGAAGAGCTTCAAAATGCAAAAAGGATAGAAGAGAGGATGAATGAAGAACTAAGGGTAACAACGACAAGACATGATACATTAGATGAAAATATTCAAAAAGGAGTGGAAACTTATTTTAAGGTTGTATCTTACTTCCAAGAAAAGTCACACTCAAAAGGAAAGGAAGTTCTAAAATATGAAAGCAAGGAAGCACCTAAGATTTGTGAGGAAAGTTCCAAAGTTCCTATGGCTCCAAATATTCAGTTTGGTTCTTGTTTTGAGATAGGTGAATCAAGTTCAAAGGGAAAATAAATTCTTGAAGAGAAAGGCAAGGAAGAGGTTTTAGATGCTACAAAGAAGGTTCAAGAATGTAATGCACAAGTTGAAGATGATCATAAGGATAATGGTCAAGAAAGGGTGGGGGTGGGGGGGGGATGATCCATGGATCAAAGAAGTTTGATTTTGCTAGAAGAAACTTCAAGGGAAGAAGGTATGGTTTTCAGGGACATTGCTTCTCATGCAACAAGATTGGTCATAGAGCTTTTCAGTGCAAAGGAAATGAGCAACATGGTTTTGGTTTTAGAGCTACACAATTCAGAAGTCATGGTTATAATGGTCATGAAAATAGAGCTTCACAATACAGGGTTCAGGAAAGGAATGGATATGGAAATTATTTTAAGAATAATTTTAGGACATGGGCACCATCCAAAGGCTACAATATCAAGTGTTTTAATTGCAATAACTTTGGGCATATTGCAAGATGGTGTAGGACTCAATTCCAAACAGGTTCAAGGCAAGAAGGTCAAACAGGTTCTAGACAAGAAGATCAAGTAATTCATCAAGAGAAGGATATCAAAAAAACATGGAAGGAAGTTGATAGAGGAAAGAAACAAAGTGATATGGGAGTAAAAGTACTCCCACCCCAAAATTAATCACCTCAAAAGAGAAGGGGGTGAGGGGGCTAATCTTAAGAGTCATATATTTTAGCCCCATAGGTGTCCCTTTTGCCATTGATGTCAAAGGGGGAGAGATTTGAGTAAGGGGGGAGATTGAGTTAGGGGGAGCAGCCTCCAAAGAGAGTATTGAGTTAGGGGAGAACCTCCAAAGAGAGCATTGAGTTAGGGGGAGCAGCCTCCAAAGAGAGTATTGAGTTAGGGGGAGCAGCCTCCATAGAGAGTATTGAGTCGGGGGAGCAGCTTTGATTCTCGGAGATGGCTTTTGCAGTGATTGTAGTGATTTGCATTAGAGGTGTTGCCATCAATGACAAAGGGGGAGATTGTTGGAAATTTGAGTTAATTTGAGGTATTTTATGTTGTCATTGATGTCACATGGATCATTGATGTCACATTGATTTTTGGTGGCAAAAGCACTTCATAGATAATCATCTATGATATTTTGGAGAGCATGGATATATACAGGGTTTTTATGAAAACCAAGGCAGGAAAAATAAAAGGTTTTATTTAAAACCATGGTGGGCTTATGTGGAAAGGGATTTTCTTAAAAGCCAAGGTGGAATTTTGTTTCATCGAAAAAGGACCTCCGGTGATGAAGATATTAAAGTTTAAAGTTTAAGTTTAAATTAATGGAGGGCCGACCTATGTGCAATTAATGGAGGTTGGCATATATATGTAAAGGTTTCAATTTATTTCGGAAATGGGGCATATTATATATCGTCGGAAAGCTTATTTCGAGGGCTATTTGACTAACTTATTTAGAAGGAGAAATAAGGTGTGTGTAAAGAGATATTTCTGATTTTGCAAAGGGGTTCCAAAAGTGAAGTTTGCCTTGTTCTTTTTCAAGAGGATTAATTCTTTCATGAGGTGACAAGGTATGCAATATTGTGATTTATTTTATTTTATGGTATAAGTGGTTTTGGGAGTGAAAAGGTTATGCAATGTTTTGATTTATTTTATTTTATGGTACAAGTGGTTTTAGGAGAGATAAGGAAGTTGTGCAATTAAAGGCCTTGGTGATGATTATTGAAAAGTGGAGTAATGTTGATTATTTTGTGATCTACTAACCCTTGTGAAGATTGGCAAAAGAATTTTGTGATTGTGGCAGATTTACAAAGAGGTTTTTTCATCTTCATAAAAGGTATGGGCACATTCTCCTATTGATTGTTTATGGTGGTTGATTTCTGAAATATCATTGGAGGGAAAAGGATTGTTTGTGGTTTCCTTTTCGAAAGTGGTTGGTTGAATGCTTCAAGGTTTTCTAATTTGAGAGTTGTGTCTAAACCTTGTTTTATAAGCATAGTTGTTGAAGCCCATTGGTTGTGAAAGAACTTGAGTTAGAAAAGAACATGAGTATCATTGTTATGTGAGATTTGTGGTTGAGCATTGTTGGAAACATTTGAGTTGGTTGATACATACTTGGACTAGGGTTGTGTGAGAAAGAGTTGTTCCCTTGTGATGATTGGTTGAGTTGAGTTGATTTGAGTTGAGTTGAGATTGATTTGGGTTGAGAGTGAGTTTAGAACATATTGAGTCTCTAACAATTCTCTTTATGCTTCTATGAGTTGAGTTGAGATTGATTTGAGTTGAGAGTGATATTAGAACATATTGAGTCTCTAACAATTCTCTTTATGCTTCTATGAAGTTAATTTGAGTTGAGATTGCCATTCATTGTTGAGTTCATTTTGAGTACTACTTGAGCATGATTGATTGAGCCTTTGAGAAGGCCTTTGGGATAGATTTGAGGATAGTGTTGGGAAATTTGAGGAAGTGTTTGGACAAGTTCTTAGTGAGCTTTTGGAGCATATTTGGGCAAGTTCTTGGTGAGCTTGCTAGAGAGATTTGGGCAAGTTCTTGGTGAGCTTGCTAGAGCATATTTGGGCAAGTTCTTGGTGAGCTTGCTAGAGATTTGACAAGTTATGTGTGAGCTTGTTAAGAGGTTCTATGTGAGCCTATTGAGCAGGTTCTTAGTGAGCCTATTGATAGAGCTTTGGAGGTGATAGAGTACAGAGGATAGAGTCTCAGTGGATAGAGATCCAACAGCCAACATAGTTGAAGACAGATCTGAGTGAGGAGTCTTCAAGTGGAGAGAGGTCCACCAGTTAGTGCAGTAGAGAGACAGAGTCTTCTAGAAGATCACATAGCCAGAGCAGAAGGGGAAAGAGTTCTCCTGTGGAAGAGATCCACGAACTTGAGATTAGGGGATCAACATCTCCTTTGGACAAAGATCCATAAACATTGTAATTGGGAGTGATTCCCAAAGAGATTGATTGAGAAAGTTTTAGTAAAATATTTTCTCCGTGGAGTAGCCCACATTGGGTGAACCACGTAAATTGTGGTGTCTCTATTGTGTATGGTTTTTGTGCATTGCTTTGATTACTGCTATTGATACTGCTATCTTTACACAACATAATATTGAATTGGAAGAAAAAGTAAAAAGTGGTCTTATACTGTTCACCCCCCCTCTCAGTATAAGCTTGTGTTCTTCACAAAATAATAAGATGGATTGAAATTCTTTTGAGGATGCTATTTTGTTGTAATGAGAAATATATGCTAGCATTATGATTTATGTAATCTTGCTTTTTCTAGCTTTAATTAAATAAATATTTTATGATAATATAGATTTAAATTAATTCTCAAAATAGATAGAAGCTTCTTTCATGCTAGTTCCATGTTGAAATTCAAGTATGGGTTGAATATGATCCTTTTAAATTCAAGATTTGATTTTGTGTTATAATTAAGCATGTTAATTATGTTATAGCACTTTATTTCTTATCAATAAGAGATGTTATATTGCTTTATGCTTTATCTTGGGTTTGGTGGGATCTTTGGGGTATGGAACTTTGTTAGGATCTTAAATTTAAGAATTTAACCCAATTCTAGGAGGAGTTGCAATGATGCAATAACTAGGTAGCTATGATTCTTGGAAGGAGTTATAGTGATGCAATAGCCATGTACTCACGAATCTAGAAGGAGTTGTAGTGATGCAATAGTTGGATGCTCATGATTGATACACCTTGAATGGTAAGGATCAGGTGTTCCATAACCTTGGGGCTAATGGAATCATTCATGAGGTAGTAGTGGTGGTACACTAAATAGTAAGGTTCAGGTGACCATGCTCATTACCAAGTGAGTGGTAATGACCTTAGTTAGCCCATGAAGGTGTGGTAACTAAGCATCAAGGCTTTACACCAAAATAACCTACATAGATAGACTTATGGTTAGGTTAGGGAATAGAAATTCCCCTTTAAGTGTTATGGGCCTTAAAGGATAATCCTTACATTGTGGTCAAATTATCCTATGTCAGTTAGGGTATAGGAAAGGTGGGGGGACCACTTTTATGTACTTATAAATGGTGAGGTTTAGTAATGTGAACCCTAGAAATACACGATATTGACCACTCCTATCTACTTGAGTATTATCTATACTGAAATTGAGCTCAAATGTTACAAAGCCTTGTAAATGTGAAAAATATATTGGGACTTCCTTTGTGAACCTTTCTTATGAAATAAAAATTAAAAAAAATCTCTCTTGGGTTGGTTTGGATGGGTTGTTATAGTTGGGATCAAATCTCTAGGTCATAGGACTAGAAGCTTCCATGGAGTGTACCTAGGATGAGCCTTGACTTGATGTGCTACTTTGGGGAGACTTACTCTACTAGGGATCTTAATGTGATTTGGGATAAGTCGGATATTGCATGTTGATTAGACCAATCAGACCAATAATTAAAAGTCCTTGAGAGTATAGTTTCTTATTGGGAATGGCACCTTATAGAGGTAAGTGTGACCATGATCATTATTGAGTGAAAGATAATGATCTAAGTTAGTTCATTAAAGAATCAAAACTAACTTATTATAAGTACAATTGAGGGAAATTATAACTTATCCAGCTCCTTTATATGGATAGGATATGGCACCTATTTTAAGAGGAGGATCATCCATGAAAGTGGGATTGGTTGCACAAGAGGAAACTGTAGTACATATTCAAAAGAAGTCTAGACAAAAAATAGACTCTAGCAAAGGGAACTGGGAGAACAACAAACCCCAATAAGAAGTCTATAAGGGAAACAGAATCTAGAAAGAAAACCAAAGGAACAACAATTTACAATGAGAGGGTTGAATATGTTTCTTTCATACATAGGTTACTTCATGAATAGATGGAACAAAAATAGAAACTGTTAGAAACCCTACTCAATAAGTAAAATAGTAACTGAGATTTAGAAGGTGGACAAGAAGAGAATCTTGTTAGTAGAAGCCATGGGGGCAAAGCGTGGATAGATGTTGAATTGGCCAAAGATATTAAGAATATTAAGTTTGCTAAATTTAATGGAAAGGAAAAAGGGGATGCAACTGAGTCATGATTGAATGAGTTGGAAACCCTCTTTTCCATGAAGTATTACTCTTTCGAAACTTAAACTATGTGGGCTACTCTTCATCTTCAAGATGCAGCTTTAGAATGGTGGAACACCTTCAAGGTAGGCAAAGGAATCCATGTTGTTGACCTTAGATAGGAATATTTTTTTGGGTCACTCAAGAAAAGATTCCTATTAGAACAATTTTATGTAGAAAAGTTTGAGGAGTTTTCTATGCTTCAACAGGGTACCTTGTTTGTGGAAGCATATCATCAAATATACGTTAAAATTTTCATGTTATTGAGTATGATATCAATGAGCAACTAACAATGCATAATTTAATATTGGGGGTAGATACTATGATTAGTACAGTAACCAATGCTCAAACCCAAAACTCTACAAAACACTTATGATTTGGTCAAACAGGAAGAGACCAATCTTCAAACCAAGAAGTTCTTCAACTATTAAGGGTTGGCAAAGATAAAGAGGTAGGAGATCAAGAAAATAAAGAGTGAAAGGTTTATGAAATGGGATAAGAAGGAAAATAATAAGAGTAAATGGAATCCAAAGTTCGATAATAAGAACAAAGGGAACCAAAGGCAATATAAAAGAAATTCCAAAAAAAGGACAATTCCAACCCTTAACCTCAAAAGCAAAATGCTTCAGCATAGAAAGAGAGAACAGGGGAGAAAATATAGGAAATATCTCAAGAACCTAGGATAGATTATTTCATATATAGGGTTCCTCATTATGCTAATAAGTGTTCCCAGTGACCAGAGTCGAGTTACAGAGCAGAGGAGCAGTTGCACTTAATCTATATCGCTATAGGGAATCAGAACCTGAATGGAAAAGTGACACTTATACCAATGAATGGTAAGTTGTTTAATAAGGATGTTAACACTTTAATAGATAGTGGATCTACAAATAGTTTTATTTCCACTAGTATTATGGGGGATATGTCGAAGAGAACTCAATATTTGTCATAAGATGGAAAGTGAAGTATGGATCTAGATAGACCTACTTTGTGGATCAATGTTTTTCTAAGACTAAGATAACCCTACCCAATGGATCCACGATATGATACTTATATGTAGCACCACTCCATACTTTTGATATTATCTTAGGGATGGATTGGTTGAAGGCTCATGGAGCCTTAATCAACTTCCAAGAGAGGTGGATGGATTACACCAATAAGAATAAAAGGAGAGTAAGAGTTCAAAGTAGGCAAGGGTATTTTTGACCCCATCTATTATTGGCTATGTAGCTGAAGAAATCCATTAAGAAAGGTGGTATGTTGTATGTAGTCAATATTAATGGTAATACAAGTGATAAAGGGGATGAGAAAATATTTAAGAAACATCCCATTTTGCATGAATTTAGGGATGTATTTCGAAAATATCTCCCAAACCTACCACCTCAACATGAATTTAATTTCACCATTGAACTAATACCTGGGAAAAAACCATTACAAGGACACCTTACAAAATGACCCCAATTGAGTTGCAAGAGTTAAAGGTGCAACTTCAAGATTTGTTAAAAAAGGGTTTTATCAAAACTAGTGTCACCTTGGGGTGCACCAGTATTATTTATGAAAAATAAGGATGGCTCCTTGAGATTGTGCATTAATTATAGGATACTGAATAAGGTGACCATCAAGAATATGTATCCTTTACCAAATATTGACAATATCTTTGATCAACTAAAGGATGCCACTATATTTTCAAAGATTGATTTGAGATTTGGATATCATTAGTTGAGGATTCAAGAGGAGGACGCTCATAAAACAACCTTTAAGACTAAATATGGGCACTATGAGTTCACAATATTGCCATTTGGGTTGACAAATACACCAATGGATTTTATGAATCTGATGAACAACGTGTTTAGGAAATATCTAGATCAGTTTGTTTTGGTACTTTTAGATGATATCTTGATATACTCTCACACCAAAAAGGAACATGACCAACATTTAAGGTTAGTGTTATAGGTGCTAAGGAAAAACCAATTGTATGGAAATTTGTTCAAATGTGAGTTATATACCTCACAGGTTCAATATTTGAGATATATCATCTCAACAGAAGGGATTGTTGTAGACCCTAAGAAAATTGAGTCTATTTTAATTTGGCCTACACTGACAAATGTGTTTGAAGTAAGAATTTTCATGGGGTTCACTAGTTATTATGGGCATTTTATGAAGGACAATTTAAATATTACCTACTCTATCACCAACCTTCAAAGACAATGAAAGGATTTCAAATGGTCAAAGAAATGTGAAACCACCTTTGAAACTTTAAAGAATAAGTTGACTACTGTTAGATTTTGATGAGAGGTAGTATAACCACAAGCTGTAAAATAACTAATATGAGATAAATATAAACTAATGGTACAATAATATGTAAGAAAATAATAATATGAACATCTGCAAATAACTTAGAAATATACCATTAATGAAAGTTACAAAAATAGTACAATGTTATATAATGGAGGACATGAACACTCCATGAACAGATATGAAAGGACTACATTATACCACACTACTAAACTATAACACACTCTCGCTATATTCATTGCTTCTTTAAAACACTCACTATGAAGCCTTTATATAGTAAGATAGATTCCTTGGCCCTTAATCTACCTAGGACTTATGTACATGTGGACTACATGCACATTTACAACTTGCACATTGACACCTGTGCATTTATTCCAATACTCGAAGTAACTAACTTACTTCACTCTAAAGTAAACTCTTATTCTAGTTATGTACCAAAGGTGGTACATTTACATAACCCAAATGATGTAATATACTCTAACAACTACAACACCAATTCTCAAGATACCATATCCTCTTAGGAATTTTATAGTGTGTACAAGTGCTTCCTTAGAATGGTTGGGTGTTGTCCTAGAATGAGGCTATAGTAGCATACGAGTCTAGGAAACTCAAGAAGCATGAGCTGAATTATTCTTCTCATGACCTAGAGTTGGTAGCAGTTGTGAATGCACTAAAGATCTAGAGGCACTATTTTTTGGGTAAACCATTTAAGCTAAGGACAAACCATCAAAGCCTAAGGTATATTTTTACCCAACATATGTTGAATGCAAGAGAGAGAGAGAAGATTTATAAAGTTCTTAGTAGAATATGACTTTGGTATTGAGTATATAAAAAGGGAAAAGAATAAGGTTGGAGATGCCTTAAGTAGGAGAAGGCACATAGAAACCTTAACCCAAATTCATATAGAATTGATGGAAAAAGTTAAATAATGCAACTATAGGATCAGTATTGCATGGAAATCCAGGCTAAAATTGAGGGAAATCTTAAATAAAACAAGGATTTTAACATAAAGGATGGTCTTTTATGTTTTATGGATAGGGTTATAATACCTAAAATAGGTGATTTGAGGAGAATGATTATGCAAGATATGCATAGTTCTCCATATTTTCCTCATTCAAGAGGAGCAAATATGAGAGAAAACATGAAGACCTTCTATTGGGTAGGAATGAAATAGGATAGCACTTATTTTATTGTGAGATGTTTAAAGTTCCAAAAGGTTAAGGCAAAACATTGACACCCAACAAGGAAATTATACCCACATGATATACCTACTTAGAAGTGGTAGGTTATATCCATGGATTTTATTGTAGGTTTACCTAAGACTAGGTACCAACATGATGCAATTCTTGTGGTGGTCGACAAGTTGTCCAAGGTTACATATTTTATATCAAGAAACATCAAGGATGATGCATCGGTGGTGGCCAATAAGTTTACCAAAGAAATTTTTAGGTTACATAGTTTTCCTAAAGTGATTATATTAGACAAGGATTCTAGGTTCACATCAGGATTATGGTAGGCTCTTCACCATGTAGTGGACACTAAGCTAAATATCAATTCTATATATCATCCAAAAACATAATACATGCTTTGCATGTACAGCATGGATCAAAAGTCTAAGTGGGAAGACTTTTTGTATCTAGTGGAATTTGCATATAATAATGGATACCATACATCCTTGGGAATGGCTTCATTTGAAGCCTTGTATGGTATATGATGCATAACATCTCTAACATGGGGTATTCTAAAGGATTGGGTGGTTATCAGATCATACACTATCAAAAATATGGAGAAGAAGCTTAAAGGGATTCGATAAAGGCTCAAGGAAGTTGTCAATCACCAAAAGAGCTATATTGATCTAAAAAAATCACCAAGAGAATTCTCTATGGGAGATAAAGTCTTCTTGAGGGTAAGACCCATGAAAAGTGCCATCAAGTCAACTAAGCTAGATCCTCACTATTTTGGTCCTTTTGAGATCATTGATAAGATTAGTCTAGTAGCCTATAGGCTTGCCTTGTTGCCCAACCTATCAAATATCCATGATAATTTCCACATATCCTTGCTTAGAAAATGTGGCATTGATCCTAACCATGTTTAGAATGATTCTAAATTACATATGGAATATCCCTCAACCATTTATGTGAGACTAGTAAAGATTCTAGGGCTTTTTCCCAAAGTGTTGAGGAAATAAGCCCTAGATCAATGTAAGGTCTAATGGGACCAATATTCTAAAAACTATGCAACTTGGGAAGATGTTGAAGAAATAAAAAAGCAATTCCCATATTTATTTGAATTAAATATATGTTTGTGCTTTGTTTTCAAAAAAACAAAGGATTATGTTTAGTCCAAATGGGGAGTATGTAATGACCCTCCTTTACAGAACTTATTCTTGAAAATAATGTATGTATTGATGTGTGGATATTTAATGCATAATCTCATTTTGTGTTACCATTATGTGTTGGTAATCATACTTTATGCTTTGTTTAAAATATGGTATTTTTTATGAAACAATGTTTGTAGGACCAAGTACTCTCATCAGTGGATTGGTAGGCGACAACCACTAGACATGAGAGATAAATCTAGAAAATGATGGGTGACTTGTTCATCGACGACTCAAGGGTAAAAGTATACCCATCATATAGATGCATTGCATTTGCTTGTTGTTTGGATACATCATTGGGCCATGAGATTGCTATGGCAAAGAAGCCATCCTTAGTAGGATTGGGGATAATGTGTTAGTTATCTTAAAAATCCACCTACTTAATGATAGAGTAATGTAATGTATCACAAATTTGATTAAGTCTTTGTTTTGCTTGAGTTTTTGGAAGCATAGATTGATGGATTAATCCAATATAGTATTAGTATCTTTTGTAACATTAACACTTTAAATATTAGTTTCAATGTTAATAATTAATATGAACAATTGATACTAATTGATAAGTAAATTAATCTATGTACCTTATTGCTAAAAATAATAAGATTATGGTTGAGTTATTAGATTAATTACTTGTTGCTTGAATTTTTTTTTAGGAATGAAAATTGTTTATGCAACCTTAGTCCTCAATAATTTATTAGAATCCAAATATTGAGAATATTAAGGGATTAGTAATTATTAAGGATATCAAGTGGCATTAGCTCAACTAGTTAGATTCCTCAATATTTCAAGGAGGAGATCCATGTTCGAATATTGCCAAATGATATATGGATAATATCCAAGCTTTGTTGTAATACCACTATGTGGTGATGATGTAATTCAGGTAGGACACATTCCAATCCCATATAACCCATTAAAAATAATTATTATTATTAAGGCTACCTTGATTATGTCTTGCTTCCTATTTTGGAATGTTGATCCTGAGAATGTAAGGGCACAGGTCGACATCGAGTAGTGAGTGGCTAGCGCTTAAAAATGGAAGGTGGTCCTTCATCTTTAGGCCCTCCCCTACTGCATGTTTAATGTCCTCTAGATGCCTAATGTAGGATTGGAAAAAAAAAGAGGAGATAGCATGTTGGCTGGAGAATGAAGGAAGCAACTGGAAGAGATTTGAGGAAAACTCAGTGTTTTGGAAAGATTGGTGTTTAGTAAGGTAACATTGTGCCTTGTTATGCTTATGCTTTAAGTTTTATTTGATTTTTGCTATTTTTATTTTTGTTGGATTTGAATAGCCTGCAATTATTCCTTTGATTTAAGCTTTGTGTTCAAAGTCAGACAAGTGGGACTCATACGTTCATGGCTATGGCATACCCTTTTCTTCATCCTCAACTCGATTAGCTAGTCTATCATTGTTTCAAGGACATATGCTTGAAACTTGAGAGTGGTTCTCCTTTTTGTAGCTAGACATATGCTTGAAACCTGAGAGTGGTTCTCCTTGCCATATCTAGACGTATGCTTTAAACCTGAGAGTGGTTCTCCTTGTTGTTGCTAGATCTGTAAGGAAGAATAGCTTCTCTATGTTCAATTACCTTTTCAAGTGGTCCTTATTAGCTATGTTTGGTCTTGTTGTCTTGCGTCATACTTTTTTACCAAATCATGCATCCCATGTTGATCTATGTGGTGTTTGGATGTATTCTAGAGGTTGATTTTAGGATGTTAGGGATCTATGGGCATTCATTGTTATTTGGCATAGATGGTATCTTAGGTTTGGTCAAACATCGTTAGTTCACCCTACATGTTCTTTTCATTGCTCAATTTTTGCTTGCTTATATTAGGTTAATATTGGTTTTAATATTTGTATTAATCTTTGGATAAGCCACTTTGTGATTATTAATTGCTTATAAATTAGTTAAGAGCATGGCTTGGTTTTTAATTGACCCTTTAGTTGAGATTAAGAGTTTAGAGGATTTCTTTTAATTGAGTATTAAGGAATGTTGGAGTATAAAATATATATATATAGCATCCCAAAAAGGGATATTTATAGACACCTAAAACACGTCATATTGAGGAGACTACCTATATGGACTCCCTAAAGACCATATGACCCACCTTGGGCAACCTAGCAAAAGTATTAATTAATTAATTAATTAATTATTACCTAGCCTACACAACCACTCACCCCTCCCCATGGGAGCATTCACCCTTCCATCCCCCCTCCACGTCATCGCCACTCCACTTTGTTAGGGTAAAATAAGGTAGTGTATTGCATTACACTACATAGGATTATTACATTTACTTTTCTACTAGTTACCATGAGATATTTTGTCTACTGGTTAATCTAGGTTAGTACCTAAAATATCCTAGGTTAGATATTTAGGTTAGTGGTTGAGTTAGAACTCACTACCTAGGTTAGTAGTTAGTCTCACGCAACTCCCTATTCTATTGTTAGAGGGCAGTTAGCGTCAATTACGACTATGTTGTTATTATTCTATTTTATGCCCTATTTAATCCTAGACTCTCGAAAGTCTAAGGTAATGATCAATTATTATTTTATTCACATTTCATTTGTCTTGTGATTTATTTGACATTATTGGCATCAGAGCCATTTTTTTTGGCTCGCCCGGAGGACGAGCTGGTGCCATTTGGCGACACTCAGCCCACCTCAACAGGCGAGCTCGCAGGCTGGAGCAGGCCCTGCATTACCCAGGGCCCACGAGACCCCAGCCCACGAAGGTGCGTGGATCGACCACGCCGGCCGCGCGATCTACCGACTACACGTTCAACTGGGCCGCGCGATCGACCATCGCGATCGACCGCCCCCTCGACGACCAAGGAGCGCACAAGCTGACGTCTCAGCTCCCGCTCACTCGACCTGGGGCCAGGGAGACACGTGGCCCCCCAAGGCTGGGAGAGCAGAGAGGGCAGGCGCGCCCTCCCCTCCCAGCTGGACCCCACATCGAGATCTATGAGGGTAGGAGGCCCTCCGATCCATGATCCGACAACAACCGCTCGCTTGGTGACACATGGCATGATCTGGTGCCCTGGACCTCTAGACTGCATGCACCTCGAGGTGCCACCTGGACCAACCGCATGGTAGCGCCACCTCAGCGCTGACTAGGCGACACATGGCACTCAGGCCATGCCACCTAGACCCTGACTAAGAGACTAGACCGGAAGACGGGACACATGGCAGATAGGCCACGTGCCACCTGACCTGATGGAGACATGGGGATAACCACTGGAGGATGAGAGAGGACACGTGGACCCCCTTGCCATGCCACATGGACGATGGCAAAAGGAGGGCCCAGACCCGATTTCCCAAAGGCAATCACGAGCAAGTTTGCTCGTTGAGGCCTTTAAAGGCCTTTTGCATCCACTTTCGGATGCATGTGGGATAATTCCCACTGCATCCTCAAAGAAGCCAGATGACTTCTTCAATAGGCGGATCGTGCAAGTTCAAACCCAAAGTCACCGCTTGGTTTGTTGGCTAGGGCGGGCGCCTTAGCACAGCGGAGATCCACGATCGAGTCCCCGCGGTGCACGAAGGAAAGGATTTTTTTCTTCATTTTTTTCGAGTGGATCGCCATGGAGGAGATAATATTGAGTGGAGGCGGAGCTATTTCAAATAGCCTGGTAGCACGGTTGGCTCGGGCGGCCAGCTAGCATAGCCGAGACCATGGATCGAACCCCCCGCATGCCTCAAACAGGTTTTTGCGAATAAAAACTTTATTTTTTCAAATTTTCTATGGTTTAAAGCATATTTAAAATATTTTTTTATTATTTTTATAATTTTTCTTTAAATTGGCCTAAAACGTTCAATTTTTAACCAAATTGGATGATTTTTTTTCCAATTTTTTCTAAAATTATAGAATTTTCATCCAAAACTAGTATTTTTTTGCTTTCTCAAACCTAGAAACCTGAAAATTCGCATATAATTTAGCCCTAAAAGTTCCTAAAACCATTGATGTCTTTTTCTCAAAACTGAAAACACAAGGCAAATAGGAACCTCTTTTTGGCAAATTTTAACACAAAACCTGCTTCAACAATTTTTTTGTTGCAATAAATTCATCAGAAGTTCTTCAGTTTTCTTAATTTTTTTTTGGAGATATAAGACATAGAACTCAAACTTTCTATTGCAAAATACATATCATGCCATGATTTAGGGAGCATCAAAAGTCATCTCATTTTTCTCAAAACAACAAATTATTGCTTTTGTTCTCTCCTTCAAGAAAGGGGACATAAAAACATAAAATAGCAACCTTCTTTTTGTTGTCAAAACTTGAGATCAAAACCATTTTTTTTGCTCCTTCATGATAAATTGTTGAAGACAAAACCAAAGTCGTGTGTCGACTGGTCTGGAAGCCTTTCAAACGCGGGTCGTGTGTCGACTTGTCTTGAAAGGAGTGCTCGAATTTTTTTTCAATTTTGTAAAACATTAAGGGGGGATAGAAATCATTTTGTTGATTCTATTATTTGCAAAATTGTAAAGAACAAGGGGGGATTTTCCAAAAGTATGAAAGGTGCAATCTCGATTGTACTCGACACCTTTCTCAAAAATTGACTTATACTAGGTGCATTTTCGGTTGAACCCGACACCTAGAGTGACAATAATGTGGGTTGCTCTCATGTTTTGATTATTTGCACTAACACTCATGTTTCTTATGTGCACTTAAACATTCAGATACAACATTGGCAGAAGCATTTCACAAAACCCATATTTCACTCCAAAACGTGCTACACTTTGCACAGGTTGAACAACAGTCAATTTTTTTACCCCCTCCAAAGGTCAAAATTCAAACACACCTTGATTACCTCTCTTTGTTTGGCTTAATTTCCTCCAACTTCTCATCCTTCTTGAAGGGTGTTAAGGTAGGTGCCATTAAATATCCTAGAGAGCACAATCAGAAGTCTGTCAACCAATTCCTTTTTTAATTTGCTCTATCTTGTTTGGCTTAATTTCCTCCAACTTTTTCATCCCTTGTTAAGGGTGTTAAGGCAGGTGCCATTAAATATCTTATAGAGGCAAATTGAAAACATCTTCCATATACTCTTTTGAGGGTATAGTGCAAGATACAACCATCTTAGTCCTATCAATTTGAAACCTTAACCATGGCCATGATACACAAGTATCTCACTGAGAGCCAACTGCTCAAAGGTTCAAATTATTCAGCTTGGAAGACTAAGATGAAAGCTATCTTAACTGTAGAGGATTTGTGGTCAATAGTGGATGGAAGTGTAACTAGACCTCAATCAGCTGGAGCAGATCAAACAGAATTTGATAAGAAGAATAAGAAACTATCCTTAATGATCTTGCTAGCTATTACTGATGATATCCAACCTCATATCAGTGAAGCTAAGAATGGTAAGGAGGCATGGGATGCCTTAAAAACCATCTTTGAGGGAAAGAATCAATCAACGATTCTTAATCTCCAAACACAACTTCATACTCTTCATATGAAATCAGGAGAAACAGTAGAGCTATTCCTCTGCAGAGTCGTAGAATTGAAAACAAAACTGCAATCCTTAGGAGAAAAAGTGGAAGACCAAGTCTTGACCTCTATCATTTTGAGGGCTCTTCCAAACTCCTACAGAATGTTGATCACTTCACTACAAGTCTCTGGAAGGGTAGTGACTTTTGTCGAGTTGGTAAATTTGCTTCAAACAGAAGAAGCTAATCAACTCCAACGAGATGAGGCATCCAACAATGCACTTTTCTCACACAGACAAGGTGGTAAGAAAAAGTGGAATCAACAGAAAGGTTCTTCTTCGAATAAAGACAAGGGTAAAGCCAAAGAGGTTCCAAAGAAGAAGCAGTATTGTAAGATTTGTGACAAAGACACTCATGAAACCAAAAGATGTTGGTTTAAGAACAAACCGCCCAATGAACAAGGAAACAAGAAGGGCCAAGGCAAACCAAAGAACAAGAAAAAATAGCAACAGGGACACATTGCAGCTGAAGATTCTAGTTTGGATTCTGAGAGAGCACACAAGGTGCTCATGACACATACAGATTCCCCTCACAAGGACTCTATGTGGTACATAGACTCAGGTGCTAGTAAGCATATGACTGGCGATAAATCTTGGTTTGCAACATTTGAGGCTCGAGAAGGTAGACCGGTCACCATTGTTGATGATCAAACCTATCGAGTTCAGGGAGAAGGAAGTGTTTCAGTCTCCCTTCCAGATGGAGAATGTAATATTCAAAAAGTTCTTTATGTACCAGGATTGAAAAATAATCTCTTGTCAGTTCCACAAATCCTGGACAATAACATGAATGTCAATTTCAAAGTGGACAAAGAAAAGAAACGTTGCTTTA
Source organism: Wollemia nobilis (assembly GCA_028583015.1). Taxonomy (NCBI): domain Eukaryota; kingdom Viridiplantae; phylum Streptophyta; class Pinopsida; order Araucariales; family Araucariaceae; genus Wollemia; species Wollemia nobilis. Next base: position 10,522,158 of record JAQPPZ010002907.1, on the reverse strand, counting down.
TCACTAAGAAGGGAAAACAGATAGCAACAGGTTCATACAAACATGGTTTGTTTGTCTTAGATGCAATTACCTCAACACATACTGCATTGGAAGTCACCACAAAGGAGGCCACTTCTCTTTGGCATAAGAGATTTGGGCATTTAAGTTCAGGATATTTACTAGAGTTGAGTAAATATCAAATGGTGAAAGGGCTGCCTACTCTTTCATCTACTTTGCCAGTGTGCTCTGATTGCTTGTCAGGAAAGCAACATAGAGTACCCTTTGAACCTAGCTCCTTTCGAGCTAAGGTACCTTTGGAGTTGGTACACACAGATTTGTGTGGTCCCATGTCTACAAGTTGTGGAGGAAAAAGGTATTTTCAATTGTTTGTCGATGATCACTCATGAAAGATGTGGGTCTTCTTCTTACAGTTGAAGTCTGAAGCATTTTCCTATTTTCAACAGTTCAAAAAGCTTGTTGAGAAAGAATCAGGATGCTTTATTAAGACCCTCCATTCAGATCGAGGGGGGGAATACACATCAAAGGAATTTTCCTCATTTTTATAGACACATGGGATAAAGAGACAGTTAACAACAACCTATTCTCCTCAGTCAAATGGGGTTGCTGAGAGAAGAAATCGGTCCATTATGGAAATGGTTCGATGTATGCTTAAGGGGGCCAACCTTGAGCAAACTTATTGGGCTGAAGCTATTCAAACTGTAGTATATCTTCTGAATAGGGCACCCACAAGGGCTCTTGAAGGTATGACTCCTCAGGAAGCATGGAGTGGTAGGAAACCCTCCATATCTCATCTACGGGTATTTGGGTGTAAGGCATTTATGCATATACCCAAGGAGAAAAGAAAGAAATTAGATGAGAAGTCCCTACCTTGTGTATTTCTTGGATATGATGAATTCTCAAAAGGCTATCGATTGATAGACCCACTTACCAAGAAAATACATGTCAGCAGAGATGTAGTGTTTGATGAAGCTTTCACACCCAACACTACATCAATATACCTAGATGATGAGGAGCAACAACCACTTCCTCCTCCATAATATAAAAAGCCTCCCAAATGGTATACAAGCACAATGAAAGATTCCAAACTCACTTCCCCACCTGATCTTACTCTCAATCATCCAAAGACACGAAGCATGTCTCAAAAAGAAAATAATGAAGCATCCACTTCAGTTGATGATCTTTGTGCAGATTTTCAAGATCTTTCTATTGATAGAGAGTTACCAAGGGAAGATGATATGGAAATAGATGAGGAGAGGGTTTACTTGTCAGCATATGATGAGAATGAACCTTCTACAGTTGATGAAGCACTTAGACTACCTCAGTGGAAGGCAGCTATGGATGCAGAACATAACTCCCTCATAAAGAATAAAACATGGAAGCTGGTGGATTTGCCTAAAGGAAAGAAACCCATAGGCTGCAAATGGGTTTACAAAGTAAAATATAAGGCAGATGGCACCATAGATAAGCATAAGGCCCATCTTGTGGTGAAGGGCTATGCTCAAAAGGAAGGGCTTGACTATGAGGAAACCTTTGCTCCTACAACAAGGATGACCACCATTCGAGTGCTTTGTGCTATGGCAGCACAGTTCGGATGGAAATTACATCAGATGGATGTAAAGAGCGCCTTTCTAAATGGTGACTTAAAAGAAGAGGTGTACATGACTCAACCTCCTGGATTTGCAGAGGTAGGCCATGAGCAACAAGTTTGCAAGTTGGTCAAATCATTATACGGGCTAAAACAAGCCCCAAGAGCATGGTACATAAAAATGGATAGTCACCTACTGCAGCATGGATTTAAGAGAAGTCCATCTGACGCAAATCTCTATATCAAGAACACAGGTTCTGAGATAGTGATTCTTGTGTTATATGTAGATGATCTGATCATCATTGGCAATTCAGAGAACTTGATTAACACCATGAAAGATGACTTGAAAGAGTCATTTGATATGACAGATCTAGGACTTCTCCACTACTGTCTTGGCCTTGAGATAGAATAGAAGAAGAATCATCTTAGGGTGACTCAAAAAAAATATGCCAAGACTTTAGTAGAAAAATATCGTATGACTGATTGTAAGCCCAAAGCAACACCGATGGAATCAGGGCTACAGTTATCATGATATGATGACTCACCATAGGTAGATGGCACACTTTATAGACAGATGATTGGAAGCCTCATCTATCTGACTAATACTAGACCAGATATTACTTATGCTGTAAACTATCTATCACGGTTCATGCAAGAACCAAAGGTCTCTCATTGGAAAGCAGCTAAGAGGGTTCTTCACTACATTCAGGGTAGTGCAGATTATGGTCTAGAGTATAAGAAGAATAACTCATTCTTCTTACAGAGTTACACTGACTCTGATTACGCTGGATCCATAGATGACAGAAAATCAACATCAGGCTATGTTTTTCATCTTGGATCTGGTCCTGTCTCATGGCATAGTAAAAAGCAATAGGTGGTTGCTTTATCTTCAACTGAGGCAGAATATCGTGCTGCACGTGGAGCTGTGTGTGAAGCGATATGGCTAAGTCGCATCTTGGCTACCATGGGCCTACCAAAGAAACTTCCTATTCACATGTTTTGCGACAATTCAGGTGTTTTGAACTTGGTCAAGAATCCAGTGCATCATGAACGAACAAAGCATATTGACACAGATTGTCATTTTATTCGTGATGAAGTTCCTAAGCACAGAATCAAGCTCCAACACATTCCCACCGACGAACAGGTTGCAAACATTTTTACAAAGGCACTTGGACGTGTCAAATTTCAACTGTTTCGGAGCAAACTTTGTATATCAAAGTAATGTAATAAAGGGGGGATGTTAGGGTAAAATAAGGTAGTGTATTGCATTACACTACATAGGATTATTACATTTACTTTTCTACTAGTTACCATGAGATATTTTGTCTACTGGTTAATCTAGGTTAGTACCTAAAATATCCTAGGTTAGATATTTTAGGTTAGTGGTTGAGTTAGAACTCACTACCTAGGTTAGTAGTTAGTCTCACGCAACTCCCTATTCTATTGTTAGAGGGCAGTTAGCGTCAATTACGACTATGTTGTTATTATTCTATTTTATGCCCTATTTAATCCTAGACTCTCGAAAGTCTAAGGTAATGATCAATTATTATTTTATTCACATTTCATTTGTCTTGTGATTTATTTGACATTACACTCATAGTTCCACCTCTCATATTTAATAAAAAATAAATATTTAATAATAAAAAAATATTTAATATTTAATAAAAAACAAATATTTAATAATAAACAAATATTAAATATTTAATATTTAATAATAAAAATAACAAATATTTAATAATAAATAAATGTTATATATATTCCTTTGTTGTAGCTTTTAGAGCTTTTTATTTAAAAGCTCTAGAAGCTACTATTTAAAAGTTGTAGTGAATGATTAAGTTTAGAATATTAAAGGAAATAAATATCATTTTTGCTAAAGTTATTAAGATATCTTTTGCTTGAGCATTGGTGAAAGTTAGGCTTGTATTCTTATTATTGAAAAGAAAGAAGATGAAAATATTTTAATTAAAAAAAAAGCTTTTGGAATGCATAGAAAAGTTATTTTTGAAATACTATTGTGAAGGGAAAAAGTGGTTATGTTTTCAATGGTTTCCTAAGTTTGTGAAGATAGGAAATCATTATAGAGAGAAGTATGGGATTCTCTCTTGATTGCTTGAAATGTATTTTTGCATGGTTGCTTGCATTAAACATAGAGCATGTTAGTTACATTGCATTAATAATTGTCCTAATCCCTAAAGTTTTCTTAAAGACCGTGGAAGAATTTTTTCATGAAGAAGATTGTAAAAAGAAGGTGGTGTAGAGGCAACTTGGGTGGACTTGCTCTAATGTATTGGAATTAAAAATTTGTTATGTAAATGAAAGTTTTGTGATGTAACACTTTTGTTATTTCATTCTAAATTGAATAATTCTTGGAGACCTTTATGTAAATATGGAATACTTGGTTTGAGCAAACAAAAGAATAAGATGGATTGAAATTCTTTTGAGGATGCTATTTTGTTGTTATGAGAAATATATGCTAGCATTATGATTTATGTAAGATTGCTTTTTCTAGATTTAATTGAAGAAATGTTTTATGCTAACATAGATTTAGATTAATGCTCAAACTAGATAGAAGCTTCTTTCATGCTAGTTCCATGTTGAAATTCAAGTATGGGTTGAATATGATCCTTTTAAATTCAATATTTGATTTTGTGTTATAATTAAGCATGTTAATTCTATTATAGCACTTTATTTCTCATCAATAAGAGATGTTATATTACTTTATGCTTTATCTTGGGTTTGGTGGGATCTTTGGGGTATGGAACCTTGTTAGGACCTTGAGTCTAAGAATTCAACCCAATATTGGGAGGAGTTGCGATGATGCAATAACCAGGTAGTTGTGAGTCTTGGAAGGAGTTGTGATGATGCAATAGTCATGTACTCACAAATCTGGAAGAAGTTGAGATTCTGCAATAGTCAGATGCTCACGATTGATACACCTTGAATGGTGAGGATCGGGTGTTCCATAACCTTGGGGTTAATGGAATCATTCATGAGGCAGCAGTGGTGGTACATTGAACAATAAGGTTTAGGTGATCATGCTCATTATCCAGTGAGTGGTAATGATATTAGTTATCCCATGAAGGTCTAGTAACTAAGCACCAATGCTTTACGCTAGAATAACCTACATCGACAACTTATGGTTAGGTTAGGTAATAGGTGTTCCCATTGAAGTGTTATGGATGGGTTGGTTTGGACAAAGTGTTACAATGTACAAGTCTTCATAGGTGCCTACTTGGATAATATTTGTTCTTGACTACTTCCACAAAATCATCCCATGTAGGGTCTTCTAAATCTTCTTGATTCTTCTCATATGCTTCCCACCAATTTTGGACTAGTATTGAGGCTTTTAATAGGGTAAAAGTAATATTCTCTTTATCAGAGAAATTATTTATAGAGAAATACACATATAGTTAGTCCAACCAATTCTCCATAAATTTTGCATTGATTTATCCCTCAAAGATATGGATATCAAAGTTTACCTAAACTTTAAATGGTGTCAAGGCACTAAATTGTCATGTCACAATGCTAGTAGATGGTAAACATTGAATAATTTAAGCAAATTAGTCCATCATATGATTCTTCTATCTTTTAAGGGATTCATCCACCAACTGCTTGAAAATATCTACTATCTCACTTTTGTCCACCATCTAAGTTAGTTGGGTAAATAATTAGAGGGGTCGCATATTAGGCACCCAAACTTCTAATGGCCTGATCTCGTATTTGGGACATACATCCACAAATAGCCCACTCTGACACCACGGATCCAAAATGTTTGGGGATAATGGATTCCTTGGAGGTAAAAACTATAAATAGGAAAGAAAAATTGCAAGATAAAATACTATACAAATAATAATATCTGAGAAGAGATGTCTATCATATAAAATAAACTATGAGAAAATTACACATAAGGCAATCTTTGAGAAGAGATGTCTTTTAGAGAAAAATAATCTATGAGAAAATTACATAGAAGGTATTGAGCAAATTTACATAAAGGCAATATTTGAGAAGAGATATCTACCAAACAAAAATAGTCTATGAGAAATTTACACAAAAGGTAATCTTTGAGAAGAGATGTTTGCCAAACAAAAACAATCTATCAAAAAATATTGTTGCCCACTACAATTGTGCAAGACTTCCATGCAACCACCATGTCATCTCCAACCTCAATACCATTGCCTTATTAAATTAATTACATGACCATTATGATAGTTCAACCTTCAAGATAACGATTATTATTTTTATGATAGTTCAACTTTTGAGATAACAATTATACCTGTTATAATGGTTCAACTTTTGAGATAATGGTCATGACCTTACGATAATTTAATTTTCAAGATAACGATTATGATCATTATGATAGTTTGACTTTGAAGATATTATTATAATAATTATCTATAATTTGCACTCCATGGTCCACACCCATTATGCAATCTACACTCCATGGTTTGTACATGGTCCAATTTTGTTTGTTAGAGTTTGCAATCTGTGGTCCAAACCCATTCTATAATTTTCACTCTATGGTTTATAAATGGTTTGTTTTTTTGTTAGATTTTGAGTCTAAGCCTGTTCATCAGAGTTCAATTCTAATTCTAGCCATTATAGATCCATAATCCATCTATTAGATATCGATAGTCTATATGTTGGATACCCATAGTCCATCTATCAAAATTGGGTAATCTGACTAGATCACCTTTAGTGGATATTACCCTATATCAACCTCTTGTGGGAGGCCTTCTTTATCTTACTCACATGCAACCAAATATAGCATTCTTATCTATTATTTCTTTAGGTGTATGTAGGCCCCCATGAGAGACACTAGATTGCAACCAAAGGATTCTCAGGATATATCAGAGGTACTTATAATATGGTTATTCATTACTTAGTCAGTTTATCTTTGATTCTAATAGAATTTCATATTCTAATTAGGATGGTGATTTGTATGAGTGGTGTTCAACCAAAAGCTTCATGTTCTAATTGGGTATTGATCCTATTTCACGGTGCTCTAAATAAGAATCTATTATATCTCAATCTTCTATAAAATTAAAATCTATGGATGCTCATGATTCTAGAGTGGGTGGGAACTCCTTAGACATATTCATCCACTCTTTAGTGTGATAATTACAACACCATCCATATTTTTGATGATATAGTATTTCATCAATAGACCAAGCACTTTGATATTTAGATGCATTGTGTGAGATTGATTTATTCTCATGGGATGCTTAATTTTATTTTTGCACAATTAGTAAAGCACACAATAAATATCATGACTAAGGTTGTGCTCAAGGTTCCTTTTGTGCATATGCAAGAGCTACTTGGTGTGAGAGAGTGTCCCCTAAGAGGGGATGGCAAATAAGGGTCTCTCTTTATGTCTCTTGTTTAACTTAGGAGAGATGTTGAAATATGTGGTTATTAAAATTTATTTGAGGCCATGGCCAAATTTTGAATTATATTGTATGTATAAGCCCTTTGGGCCCTTGTTAACCTTGAATAAGGTGTTTTTATAATATTTTATTATTTTAAACCTAAAGGTCACTTGTATTTAGGTATAAATACTCCATCATACCAATCATTTCATTATCAACCAAAGTTTATTCTATTTACTATAGTGAGATTATTTAGTATCCACAAACACCCCATATATTGTATACATTGCTTTATGTGTATTTCTTTTTCAAAAATACCAGGTAATGTGTTTATTCCATTCATTTTTGGAAACGGTTGTGAATTCCAAAACCTTCTCTATTTGTTGACTAGTGTCTACTTCTAGAATTTTCTCTTTGGAGAAGCAAAATTCTTCCATAAAAGAGGACTCCCATGTGTTATTTATTATTTTAGACTTATGTTTCCTCAAAATAAAGTTATATTTTAACTTAGTTTTTTTCTCCATCACTCTTATAGGCTCTTGTATAAATGTTACCTCTAATATAAATACCTTAGAGTCTAGTTGTAGACTCATCTCTATTACCCCTATGGGTTCCTCTTCTTCAAAGAGAAAACCAGATGTCACATATTTTGGGAGACTAGAATTTTCACCTTCCTAACCCTTAACACCTCATTTTAAATTCTTATTTTTTATTCCAAGTCCTCTTTATAACCACTCTTGATATGGAGACTCCTCCATAGAATCTTATTTACAAATATTACACATGGCAATATCTAAGATAGGAAGATGGCACTTACCAATTCTAGGTGCTTTTGGAATTATAAAGATTTGTGTTTCACATGGTATCCTAGGAATTTGGAATTTCCTTTTTGATGAATTGGAATGCCTTCATAAAATGGGACTTGCATGTCAATTCTTTAGATCTTGAAAACTTTATTTCCTCATTATATTTTGGCCCAATTATTTTATTTTATTCCTCGTGCATGCTCCAATTATGTTAGAGATGTAAATTGGTTGTGAATAACCTATGCATTGATGTGATAGAATAATACATACGTGCATGATCAAGAACAAAAATATTGAGAGTTACAATTGAATTTACAATTACTAGTAACCCTCATAACTAATTTCATGAATATGCAACAAGATGTAATATTTATAACATTTCCTCTCACTACATCAATGCTCAACAAATATACATATAATTTTTTTTTTTTTTTTTCATATTTAATATGTACAAGATACTTTGTCAAAATATCTACACATTGCTCCTTAATAGGATGAAATTGAAGTTGTATGTTGTATTCTTGAACATGTTTGTGAATGAATTGACATTGAACTTCAATGTGTTTTGTGCACTCATTGGAATTGAGATCAAACAACAATATGTGGATCTTTTGTTATTAATGGATCTTACATAGTTTACATTCATAGAAGATATTAAGAAGAATTGATAATTCATCCTATACTCTAAACCATACTTAGTCATACCTCAAATATACCTAGTACTCACTTTACTACTTTCCAATTACACACCTTTGATTCTTGGATAAACCATGAAAGGTAGATAACAACATAACCAACGTGTCTTTTGGTGTATGTTAGATAAATTAGACTCCCAATTAGCTAGTGACAAGAAGTTGTGTTCACCTATGGAGATGGATTATTTTGGGATAGTTGTAACCCTGTCTCCATTGAAGTGGTTGTGGGATTACAATTTATCATCTAAACTTCTCAAGAAATATCTTGATATACTTTATTTATAATATAAAACATGATTCTTAGTCAACCAAACATACAAGCCAAGATAATAATGCATAAGTCCAAGATTAATCATGTCAAATGATCACTTAAATGCTTTCTTGATCACTTCAATAAGCTTCATTGAACTTGTAATGATGAGTCAGTCATCAACATGCGTGATTATGATCATGACCTCTCTTTTTTTTCCTTTTGAGGTAAAGGTTTATATCATAGGGACTATTAAAGAATTCATATCATAAAAGATGATCATCAATTTTCATATACCAAGCTTTGGGAGTTTTCTTCACATAGAGATATTTGATGAGCCTGCATACCTTCTTCTCCTAACTAGGTATGACAAAAGCATCTAGTTGTGTCATATATACTTCTTAACTAAGGTTGCCATTGAAAATGTACTCTTCACATCCATTTGATGTAACTTTCAACCAAATTTTGCAGCCATTGTGAAAACTATCTTAATGGTCTTGATCTTTGTTCTTGTAAATTTTTCATTATAATAAATTCCTTCCTTCTATGTATAGCCCTTTACAATAATCCTTCCTTCTTTGTCTTGAATACCCATTTGTAATCAATGGGTTTATTTATAGATGGAAGATGAACAAGTTACCATGTCTTGTTTTGTAATTAAGCTTGATATTCAACATCCATAGCATTGTTCCACTCCTTTGATGTAAGATCATCATGAACCATGGAAGTTTAATAATTTTGTACCAATATGTAAATCAAGGCTAGATTGACCTCATTATGAACTCTACTCCAAATTCTTGACCCTGTACTAGATGTGTCTAGAATACTATCTAAGTTTATATCATAAATTTTGTTGATATACCACTTGGGCTTGCAAGTGGTACTCTAAGTGGATGAACTTGGGTTATTAGCTCCAATAATATTACCTCCATCATACTCATCCAAAACAATTTCCTCTCTCTTAGAAGCATCATCATCATCAATAGATAAAAAATGATAAGTACTTTTTCAACAACATGTGGCTTAGAAGAAGAGGCATGCCTAATATTTTCATCAAACATGGCAATGAAATTGATATACAACTTCTTGGTGTTAGGATCCATAAGCTACTATCCTCTTAACTCACTATTGTATCCAATGAAGATATAATTTCTGGATTTCTCATCTAACTTCATCCGCTTCTACTTCAAAATATGTATGAATGTTGTGCATTCAAACATATAGATATGTGATACAATAGGTTTTTTTCCCATCCATATCTTTTTAGGTGTGAAACCATTTAAAAAAGTGTGAATATGTGATTTAAAAAATGAACCATAGTATGAACAACTTCTACCCAAAATGTTGGTCCCAATTTGGCATCACTCATCATGCAGTGTATCATCTCTCAAGTAGTTTTTATTATGCCTCTTCATAACTCTATTTTGTAGAGGCATGTAGGTAATCGTCAACTATCATTTCATGTCATTCTACTTTAGGAAATAAAATATATCTATTATTTTCATACTTCCATTTATCTGAGTAAAGTACAAGAATGGGATAACCATTAATCTGCACATAATATTTGAACTCCTAATAACAATGGAAGACTTCATCCTTTATCTTTAGGTTATACACCCACACTCATCATGTATGATCAAAAAATAATTAAAAATTTCTATAACCACTAAAACTCAAATCTATGGGTATACATAGATTGGTATGCATCAGGTTAAGTAGACCAGCCACTTTACAATTACTTGAACCAAATGGGGTTATATGTTGCTTTCCAACCAAACAACTTACATAAATGTTATGATGTTTTGTCAATGATGAAAGTCCATGAACCATTTTATGATTGATAAGTGATTTTAGGTGGATAAAACTTAAATGTCCAAATTGCATGTGCTAAAGTATGGCAACTCCATCCACCTTGGCTTCCAAAGCTTGGTTGTCTTGCATTACAACCACAAGCTAAAATATATTTCCTATGTCAATTGCATGGGCAATGACTATCAAACCTCTAGATTTTTCTCTAATGAGATACGGTTTCTTAGATCCTATTTTAAGAAGTTAAACTCTCAAATTATGATAAAGTAATTAACTCATAGATAATAATTTTTTTGTGAGACTAGGCACATAAAGAACTTGATTTAGGTGGCAAGTATATGCTCTAAGATACAAATGAAAATCACTGATACTAGCAATGGTGTATGCCAAATTTTAATTATGAGTGGCATAATCATGATAATCTGAATAATCAAGGATCACAAATCAATTCTTTAGGCATTTCATGTGTCTAGTAGCTTCTAAATCAATATACCAAATAGGGCTACGTTTTAAAACAACAATAAGAGATTGTAAGAAATAGACATAGTCTTGTCCTTTTACATCAAAATTGACATCCTATGCTACATTGCCATATTGGAATTGAGGTGCATTCCTCTTCTACTAGTGAGAACACTTTTTTGTACCTCTTTATGAATACTTATATTGGTTCTTTGAAGAACATTGTGAGAATAAAATGTACTTGCACTCCTAAAGTACTTGATCTTTTTAACCACAAATGAAACATGTGACTAGAACATAAATAGTTTCTTTCTCCTTGGTATTGTTGTTGCTAATTTTTTTCTTTTTCTTTTCATTGGTGTTGGTGCTTATTAGGTGGTCTACCACCTTTCTTCATATGCATTAACTTATTATATTTTTTACAGATGACGTAAGCACATGTATTCTCCATCTCTCAAATTGCTTCCTCCTATTGAAACAAATTTATAAGTCTCAAAAGTGGGACTCTGATTATTCATGTCAAGAATTATCAAAATGTAGATTGGTACAAGCACATTATCATTGATGTTTTCACCTAACACTTATAGCAAGGCTCGCAACTCAATAATTCATCGCAAAAATCCCTCTAGCTTCTAACCGCTTTTCATCTTCAAGGAATGCAATTGGCACTAGAGGTATATGGTTGGGTTTTTATTCTTGGATTCAAACACTATACTAAGTTTATCCTCAATACCATTAGTGGTTATATCACATATATATGACTGGATCTCATTAGTCACACCAAACATTATTAGGATTTTTGGTGAATTTTATTGAACTTTCTTTATCCATTAGGGTCAACAACATGCCTTTGATCAATACCAAATACCACTCCCCATAATTCTTTGAATTCAAGTTGAATCTTGAACTTTGTCTTCCATGCAAAATAGTTTTTAATTGAAAGTGTAATCTGACTTATGGTCAAGGCCAACATTGTATAATGTAATATTTTATAGGCCTATGGGAAATCATTATATAATTGTATTTAATTTATTATAATATTTTATTATGTAAGCCCTATGAGTCATGGTTAACCTTGTTATGGCTAAAATCACCTTATAAATTGTAATTAACCTTAAGCACTCTTATTATGTTAGCTTATTTAAACTCATTTACATAATTGGTTTTTAGGTATTGGTAAAAATACCCCCACCACTCCATCATCTCATCATCAAAGTTTTATGATTCTTATTTACAAATAATATAGTGATTATTTATAGTGCCTACATATGCCCACTATATATTTTTATATTTTTTCATTTTTATGTTTTTTGTATAATATTTGATTGCATGGATTGCTTCTATTCATTTTTAGAATTAGGCATGAATTCCAACATGGTATTATAGACAATATGGAGCTTCATTGCTTGGCCATGCAAAAAGTTTATTCAAAGCCTCTGGTCTTTCTTTCTACTTAGAGGATGAATTACTTCTCAAAGCTTCATAAGCACCTTCAGTAAAAGAGACAAAGGGAAGATCCAATTTTTTAATTTCTCCAATTAATTTGATTTTTTACAGAATTTAAATCTACTCTATGTTATGTTTTCCTTGCAAAAACATTAGAAGGAATTTCAAAAAATATGATGTTTTTTTTAAATGTCACTCTAGGGCTATTTTGAAGAACAAACTTCTAGAGGCCATAAATTATGCATACGTATGTATTTTGAACCCATTTATTTTTTGAATTGCACAATACTTTGAGCTCTTTCCATTGGTGGTATTTGTTCAAGGACATACTACAATTGAATGGACATCTCATTATATGATTATCTTTTGTTATGAAAATTTATTCTTATAACATAATTCATTCACCATATAACAAAATAATAAATCATCCATACATAAATATTTATCCATAGTAAGAATCCACACAATGAGATTGAGATAGGTAATACCCTTAAGGTAGGAAAATGCTAATAATACTCCTTAAGGAAGAAATAACTCCATAATATGTCCTAAGATGAGAGGCCACTCTATAAGAAAAGATGATTACAAGAGAGTACTTGATATGATTAATGATCCGTACAATGACAATATCCCTTTTTTATATACCCATATTCTAATATTACCTTGGGGGCCCAACTCCTAAACCTTATCCAACTTATTATCATAATATAATATTATAAAATAACCAACTTTGGGTTATGTGTGTCCCATGCCAACTATCAGTAATACACACAATATAATATTATATCCCCATAGATGTATCTCTAGATACCATATCATTCCATCTTCCTTACAAATGTTTTGTCCTCCAAACATGAGAAGGAACTAAATAACATGAATTTCTAAGCAATGTTGACAATTGATACCTATATTGATCATCCATCCATCCAAGTGAAATCTTGATTTATGGTGGTCTTTGATGATGCCAAGCTACCATTGTGCCACTTGAATACCAATAATTGCTCTATTGGCCCAGTGCTTCTACTACTCTACTCTAATATTTTGAATCATTGTTCCTATTAGTCCATCATGTTACTACACCACTTTGAAATCCAAAATTACTATTATTTTTTTTGACAAACATTACCATACTTGATGCCTTTCTAACTCCATGTAGGTTCATACCAATATTGATGCCCTAAACCATGCCTCAAATATTGTTGTCGCTCATGGTGGTTTGGTTGGCAATATGGTGCAACCTTAAGCCATTGTTATACTTCCTTTGATTCTTCGACATTTTATTCCTCTATTTTATTCCTCATGCTCTTCTCTCACGTGCCCTTATTTTGGTGGATTCTTGTGCTCTTCTAATAGATCTTCCTTGGACTTTATTGTTACTTCTTCCATGGACTCGATTGTTGCCTCTATTGTAGAATTAGATTTTGATTCCTCTATTGGTTCCTTAACTTGCTCCCCTGCCATAACTACTTATTGCTTCTCCTTGGATCCTTACTTCTTAAGCTGAGAAATATCCTGCAGTGTTATATTTTTTTCTTGTACCATAACTTCATGAACTTATTTTACACATTAATGTTAACAACACCCAAAGAATCCAAACAAGGATAACCAAGGACAACATTCACATTTTCTATCTCAATAGTATGAATATTTGAATGTAAAACATATTTATCCATGGTGATCTTCAATTCTTCTTATTCTCAAACTTAATTTATATGTTCCTAATTTTTGTTTCTTGAACTTGCAACCTTTTAGCCAAAGCAATGTTAATAATTTTTTATTTGCTACTAGGCTTAAATAAAATAATAATATTTTCCTTCTAAACACAACCATGAGTTTTCAAAATAGAATTTTTAGATTCAAATGAATTCCTTTATCCACTTTTTGGCTTACCTACCACTAAAGGTGTGGTTCCCTCAACTTGCACAATGACATATTTTTCCCTTCTACCATTTCTTTGAAATTTGCTAGCTCTTTTTTTATTTCCTTTTGTTCCTTTTTAAGCCTATTTAATTCATGTGTATAGCTTTGAGGGTATCTTTCAAACTAGCTATATCTTTATGTGTTCCAATGAATTAAAAAATGTTCGCTTCATTTCTCTCCAAGTGTATCTTTTATTCTTTTTAGTCATAAAACTTAATAGCAATATTGTAGATTATTTTTCTAAAAGAGTATTACGGTGAAATTTCCATTAAAGATCACCAAAATATAAAGACCTAATATTTGTATACCATTTTCTAGAATCAATATCATTCACGCCAAAAACATTTTTAAGTGCGATGAGTTCACATCCCTAAAAATGATAATGCAAACTAAGGCTTTTACAAAAATATATATCTCCTTATTGAACTGAAGCTATAAATCCACATAAATAATTATACCTTAAAAAATCTTCTTCAAATACAACAATAATAGATAATTTGCTTACCCCAATTGGTAAATATCTCAAATTTCATTTTTTGAAAAAATATATGATTTGAAATAATATCACTTCTTGTTTTAGACAACTAACTTCATAGGGTCGTATCTCCCTCAACATTGCTTGAATTCTTTTATATGACCAATCACTTTGAATCTCTTCAAATTTTGAATAAAATGCTACAAGTATTGTCTGAATTGAACAACTTTGTACAAAGATATGGCTCCTAATAAATGAGATATTTTTTGAAAAAAAATTGCCCAAATTTTTTAATCCATAAAAAAGTAATCCCCACTCTACTAGAATCATTGCTCTGATACCACTTGTTATAAAACTTTATTCCCATTAACGTAAATCACTCATCGTATACTAAAATAACAAATAATCCATCTATAAATAATTAACCACAATAACAATCCATGTAATGAGAAAAATATAGATAATACCCTTAAGTTAGGGCAATACCAATAATAATCCTTAAGGAAGGAATAACTCCATAAGATCTTCTAAGATGAGAGGCCACTTCATGGGCAAATACGATTACAAGAGCATACTTGATATGCATGATGGTCCTCACAATGACATCCCTTTTTTATATAACCATCTTGTAATGTTACTTTCGGAAATCGACTCTTAAACCCTTATCCAACTCATTATCACAATATAATATTATAGTATAATCAACCTTGGAGATGAGCATCATAAATGCTCATATTTTGTATATATATTTTTTATTATTATGCGGTTGTATAATAAGTATTACATATTTTTATGAATTATTATATAATTATTTGATGAAATTATGCATGTTATGTTATACTCACAGTGACACTGAGAGGGGGGGTGAATCAGTGTGTTTTTTTTTAACTTTAAATTTGCAACTCTTAATGCTGAAATAAAGCAAACTCAAAATAGATACAACAAGTTAACAAGAGAGCATCACACAACACAAGATTTAACGAGGTTCACCAATGTGGCTACTCCTCAAAAATGACTGCTTGGACTACCATCCAAATCCAGCCTTTGCAAAGCAACAACTTTACAAACAATTTTACCAGCACCCATTGGAAGGAGCACCAACCCCTGGTTTTTCTGCACCAACAGAAAGAAGCACCAACCCCTGATGCCAAGCACCAACTTGGACTTCAAATCTGGAACTAGAAGATTGATAAAAGGATACCTTTGCTTTTGCTAGACCCTGACTGGTCACCTTTGTTTTCTCTGCATGCTCTGCTTTTCTGTGCAAGCACTTTGCACACTCTGCTGCACCTCACAATCATCTTCTCCTTGACGCGCACTCTGCTTCCTTAGAAAAAATTCACACTTCGAACAATTCAACACGACTTGCTCTCTATGCTCAGATGACAGTAATTCGCACACATCAACTCACACCAATTCTCCAAACATCCCACCTTTTATAACAAACTTTTCATGATGAAAAATCTAATCTTGGTCGACTGAAGAACCTTAATCTTAGTCAGCTGTAAACCCTAAACTTAGTCGGCTACAAACCCTAAATTTTGTCGGCTTACATCGGTCTTCGTCGGCCTCAATTGCCCCTGCAACTCTTCTATTGTTGTTGCCATGAAAACATAACATGTCGTGATATCGTGACACTTTTTGTCTCCGTACACTTCCTTTTGGCTTTTGTCGCGATATCGCGACACTTCTGCCTTTGTCGATTTCAACTTTGCTTTTGTCGTGATATCGTGACACTTCTGCCTTCATCGACTTCCTTTCTGCTCTTGTCACGAAATCGTGACACTTCTGTCGTTGAAGACTTACTTTCTGATCCTATCGCAAAATCATGACACTTTCTGCATCCGTACGCTTTCTTTACAACCTATCGCGAAATCGTGACGCTTTCAGCTTTCGTACACTTTCTTTGCCTTTCACCCACAAAAACGGAACATGTCACAAAATCATGACATTTCTGCCTCCAAACACTCTATCTCCTTTTCGGGTCGCGAAAACCCGACATGTCACGAAATCGTGACACTTTTTCTCCTTGGTGCTTTCTCTTCGAACCTGTCACGAAATCACGACACTTTTTTGTCCGTATAGTCCTTCTTGCAAATTGTCGCGAAATCACGACACTTTTCTTTGCGAGCTCTTTCTCTCCAAACATGTCGCAAAATCACGACAGTTTTCTTTGCTTGCACCTTCTTTCCGAATATGTCATGAAATCGAGACACTTTGATAGTAAATGTAGAGAGATATACAGAAGAAGCATTGTAATACTTTGATAATTATAATACAGTTCTAAGAGTTTCTAAGTGCGTGTTTAGCTGGGAGGAAGCTGCTGGAGCTCAGGCCCACTCCAAGCCAATATGTCTTCCCCTATTTTTCTTGTGTTTTCTAGATTAGTTTACCACTTTTTTAAGATTTTTTATCGCATTGTTATTTCTAGTATTGCAATAGGTTTATTTCCAGGAATGCATGAATATTTCCTTTTGTATATTTAATTATTTTTACATAAATTATTGAGGAGTGTATGAATTATTGATGACCGTTGAAACACCCCCCAATAGTAGAACTAGCGGACTCATCTCAAGTGGTATTGTAAGCAATCTTGTTCAAGACCCTTTGCAAGTTTACGAAGCTCCTTGGGTTGATAAATTAAATGCATGGGCATGTGACAAAAGTAGGAAAGAAGTTAACCTTGTTTGGCCCGCAACATTTTGGTGCCGTTGTCGGGGAAGTGTCTCAACTAGATTATTTACAATACCTGGAAATCTTCCATCTGACCTTGTATGAGTTCTTCGAGAAGAAGAGGACCTGACGGTTGGTTTATAAAAACCAATCCACTAGAACCTGAGTCAGCCGAACATTCTGAATTTGAATTAGACACGTTCGACCCACCACCAGTAATCCATTGGAGTGAGGATCCGCACTTTGTGCAAAGTGCCTCCTCATCCCATCAACTTGGGGAAGAATGAATCATCATAAATCCTCTGTTTAATAGGACACCCTTAGAGGAATCCCTGTTGTGGAAAGTTGTAGAAGATCGGACGATAAAACCAGACAACCTTAGAGCCTTGACTCAGAAAGTCTTAAATGATCGTAAGGCCATAAATACTACATTAGAGACCGCATTTCTTGAAAAATGGCTGACAACGAAGAAGTCTCATCTGGCTTTAGTTTCCCAATTGATGGAGTAGGAGATACCAAAATGAAAAACATATCCCCTGCTCACCTTTCGACCTTCAGAGGATACCCAACTGAGGATCCTGACCTATTTTTATTTAAGTTTGATGTCTTATGCAGGTCTATGGACTACAAATCTGATTTGTAGAAGCTGAAACTCTTTCCTTCCACATTGGACGATGCAGCTCTACGGTGGTTCATCGATCTAGGAGACAAACACATTGCCACTTGGGATCAAATGAAGAAGCTCTCTTTTTAGAGCAATACCAAGATTTTAGGAGAGCAAGAGACTCTATAGAAGAGGTCCTGAGCATGATGCAAAAATAAGATGAGTCTCTCGAGGAATACTAGGAGAGATTCAACTTCAATCTTCAACAATCTCCTCACACAAAACTATCTGATAAGTCCCTCAAAAGCATCTTTTTGAGAGGACTTACCAATGAATCATTGGAGGCTCTTAACATGATTTCTAGAGGTGATGTCTACTAGCATGCTATGGAAGACATCCGACAACTATGTCGAAACTACTCAAGAAGGAGAGGCAAGACCACTTCTAGAACCATGAAAGCGATTGCTTCAGTCACGAAGACAGAAATAGGTAACATGCTGGAAGATTTAAAGAGAAAAATGCTCTCATCTCTAGCATTACAGATGGATACGATGTTGTTAGAGAAAAAGAAGCAAGAAAACGAAGCAACATTGGCTTATTTCTATCCAAAATGTAGAGGGAAGCATGCAAAGAATGCATGCCCAGAGAACAAAGTCAGAGCATGCACAGTTTGCAGGCTGAACCATAAAACTCGATTGTGCCCGCAACTGCCCAACAATCAGGAGGATGTTGAAAGTGTGAATGCCTATTTCATAGGCAATCAAAAGAGTTGGCCACAACCCCTTACGAGGAATATGCCAACCGAAATATCGTCATATGGGGGAGGACCATACATGCCCCAAGGCCCACCTCAACCACCTAACATGGGGTGGTGGGGGCCATCACCCTGGTCCAACGCACCCCCAGCAAAATTCTTGAACCAGTAACCATGGATGCCATATCCATATCCTGGGCAGCAGTGGAGAGGTCACACTACATGGAATCAGGCTCCATAGAATGTAGCACCAGCTCACCCCCAACAAAATTTATCGAAGTTTCCAGTAGTGAGACCTACGCAGCTACCCGCACAACCAACAAAAAATCCTAATAACAAGGTGAACCAACTAGCATACAATGTGGAGGGTGAGATGTATCCGATGTACCATATTCAGCTTAGGTCTGGTAGACAGCTAGGAGTAGGAACGCCTCCACAAGTAGAAGAGGAGGAAGAGGTAGGATAAACACCTCTTGTAGAAGAGGTGATAGAAGAAATGCCTGAGAGAGCAAAGGCTTCATTTTCCAACTGGCTGCAAGAACAGAGGAAAGTAACGTAGCCGAAGTTCGATATCTTGTCTAGCTTAAAGAACCTCACCATGACAATTCCATTATTTCAATCCATCCGAGATGTTTCGATATATACCAAGGTGATAAGAGAGATGTGTCTAAGGAAGCCAGGATGAAGAGCAACCCATACTATCAATGTCATGGGTAAATTAGTAGATTTGATGATGGACAAAACGTGCCATCCTAAGCATGTAGACCTAAGCAGCCCGATGCTGACTATAAAAATTGAGGGACATTCCCTATCTAATATGTTGGTCGATCTCAAAGCAGCCACCAATGTAATGCCTTAGGAGACCATGTAGAGGCTACATCTCACGAACCTAAAACCCACTATGACAGTGCTGCAGCTAGTCGATCGATCGACCGTGGCACCGGAAGGAATGTTGAAATATGTAATAGTGACAGTCAGCGCATGGGAATACCCAATCAAATTTTTAGTCTTGCAATCTAAAACTAGGCTGGGCGGTTATCCGCTCATCTTGGGAAGGCCATGGTTGGCAACAGTTGATGCTTACATCAACTACCGAGATGGGTTGATGACCATCTTCGATGGACGAAATGTTAAAAGGTTGACTATTTCACCCCCAACACAGTCCATCGACTCATTAGGAGAACCCATGTTGATCGAGCATGAAAATCCCAATCTATCCATGATCCAGCCAATGATGACGATGGATGAGTTGGCAGAAGAAGATGAATATGGTGTTATTATGGATTTCTTCAATGGGGAGTCCTCCATCTCTGCACTTGGATCATCGTTGGATGGTGCCCAAGATCACCACGTTCAGCAGATACACGTCGGGCCAGGAAGAACGTTAAATGTCAGTAGTGGATTGACTCCCACACAATTGACAAAAGTAGAAGAGCTCCTGGTTCAACACCAATAGGCATTTACATGGGATTACTTAGATATGAAGGGTATCAACCCAAATATCTGTACCCATCGTATATACCTTGATGATCAAGCAACTCCAAGCAGGCAACCACAAAGAAGAATGAATCCGGTAATGAAAGACATTGTCAAGGAAGAACAAAAACTCTTGACTGTCGGATTCATCTATCTGATTTCTGATAGTGAGTGGGTATCACCATTAGTGGTATTCCCTAAAAATAATGAGAATCGGTGAATTTGTGTGGACTACAGAGCGTTAAACAAAGCAACCAAGAATGACCACTTCCCGCTCTTGTTCATTGATCAAGTCTTGGATACACTCTTTGGGAGGAAGTATTTATCCTTCTTGGATGGATTCAGTGGATACAACCAGATCCAGATAGGAGAAGAGGATCAGGATAAGACAATGTTCACCTGCCCATGGGGAACGTTTGCCTATCGGGTATTACCTTTCGGATTATGCAACGCACCTACCACCTTTCAAAGGGCGATGCTTAGCATATTTTTAGACATGATGGGAGACACGATTGAAGTCTACATGCACGACTTCACCATCTATGGAGAAACCTTTGACGAAACAATGATGAACTTGGAAAGAGTGCTCGAAAGAAGCAAGGAAAACAATTTTTCCCTAAGCAATGAGAAATGCTTTATGATGATGCAAGAAGACATCATACTGGGACACCACCTCTCTGCAGAAGGAATAAAGGTTGATAAAAGAAAAATTGAGGTCATCAGAGACCTACCTAACCCCAGAATGTAGAGAGAGGTGAGGAGTTTTCTTGGATCAATCGGGTACTATCGATGATTTATCGTCGAATTCAGCAAAATTACAAAACCACTACACACTCTATTATCTAAAGATGTGGAGTTCAATTGGATGGAAGACTACGAAGAAGTGTTTCAGTTGCTTAAAGAGAAACTAATATCCACACCAATTTTAAGAGGACCAAATTGGGCCATACCATTCCATATCTACTGTGATGCATCCAACAATGCGATTGGAGCAGTCCTCGGACAGAAGGATGGCAAAGAATTTTATGTTATCAAAAACTTGGTAGGATCCGAGCTCAACTACACGGTGATGGAGAAGGAGTTCCTTGCATTTGTGCATGCCATAAACAAATTCCACCATTATATCATTGGGTATAAGGTATTTGTCCACACGGACCATGCGGCCATCAGATACTTGATGAGCAAGCCAACCATTGGCGGAAGAATTATCAGGTGGCTCTTGTTACTATAGGAATTTGACATCACAATAGTCAAAAAACCAGGCAAAGACAACATCATAGTAGATTTTCTATCCATATTGATATCGGTAGACCATACAGCAGTGGAAGACCAGTTTTATGATGAACATTTGTTCACCATTAGTGAGCAAATCTCGTGGTATGTAGATATAGCAAATTACTTGGCCACCGAAAGAACCTCACCTGCTCTCTCTTTTCAAGAAAAGTATGCAATCATAGAGAAAAGCGCATCATTCCTATGGATTGATGGCCTCCTATTCAAAATAGGACATGACCAGATTATAAGGAGATGCATAGCAGAACAAGAGTTCTCAGAAGTACTCAAAGTGTGTCACGTCGAACCATGTAGAGGACACTTTGCAGGGAAATGAACTGCCTACAAAATCCTACAGGTTGGGTACTTTTGGCCCACTCTGTTCAAGGATGCGGCTGCGTACGCCAGCAAGTGCGATGAATGCCAAATAATGGGCAGACCAACCCATCAAGACAAAATGCCCCTCCAGCCTCAGGTACACCTGGAACCCTTTGATAAGTGGGGCATGGACTTCATGGGACCAATTAATCCACCTTCAATAGGGAGGAGGTTTATTTTGGTCTGTACAGATTACGTCACCAAATGGGTTGAAGTTCAAGCATTGAGAGATTTAAAAGAAAGAACAATCGTTGATTTCTTATTTGCCCACATTTTTACATGATTTGGGGTCCCTAGAGAGATAACAACAGACCAAAGGCCTCAATTTACCTCCAAGTTGATCAAGGAGATGATGGAGCAATACAGAGTTCGGCACAATAAAACTACACCCTACCATCCGTAGGCAAATGGGCAAGTGGAAGTGATGAACAGAGAAATAGAGAACATCCTGACGAAGACCGTGCAACAACACAAAAAATATTGGGCTACACGGTTGTTGGAGGTAGTCTGGGCGTATAATACCACGTGGAAATCCACCACAGGCTTCACACCCTTCCAATTGGTCTATGGGAAGAGTGCAATGATGCCCATTGAATTTGAAATTAAGACACTGAGGACGGCTTTAGAATTGAACTTGAGCTTGGATGAAGCTCAAAAAGAAAGGATTCGACAACTAGATCAGCTGGACGAAATCCGAATGGATGCTTTATAGAGAACGAAAATCATACAAAAGTAAAGAAAGCGGTGGCATGATTGCCACATTAAACTGAAGCAGTTCCAAGAAGGAGAATGGGTGTTGTTGTACGATTCTCGGTTCCAAGAAAGAAAAGATAAATTAATGCAAATATGGATGGGACCGTATGAGGTGGTAGAGCTCATCAAGAATGGGGCAGTGTGCGTTAGAACAATTAACTGACAGCAACACCGTGTTAACGATCAATGGCCACCGACTGTGCCCCTATAACACATATGAAACCTTACAAGTGGAATCCAGAATAGACATGGGAGGGACCCCATATTGTTAGATCCGGACCAAACTCTTAATAGGCAAAACGGTGGGCATGGAGGTGCTCACCAAAATCAATTAATTTAGTTTTTTTCTTACGATGTGTTTTGCAAGGATGATGCCCGCATACAAGCTACAGTCATCCTAATCCATGGCCTAACAGGCATGAAATGTGTCTAACTACCTTTATTTTTCTTTCTTTTCATTTGCTTCTTGCAGGTGGAAGACCTGATAGTACGAGGAATAGGTATCTGGGAAACCAAGCATAATTCGGCTCAGCATTTCCACATCGACACTCGTAGGTAGAAGCTGAGGCAGCGTGAAGCGAGACTGAGAAGGCTTGATCACCCTTTCCTAGTCAATCGCAACATGATTGCCAAGAATAAAGCACCTTCCACATTGAGAAGGCATAGAAGAAGGTGCCTTCCTTATAAATAAGGCACCTAGCCAGAAGAATGCGCCTTTCGTATGAAGAAGGTGCCCCGCCAGAATAAGGTGCCTTCCTTATAAAGAAGGCACCCAGCTAGAAGAAGGTGCCTTTCGTATGAAGAAGGCACCCCGCAAGAATAAGGTGTCTTTCTTATAAAGAAGGTGCCCAACCAGAAGAAGGCACCTTCCTTATGAAGAAGGCACCCCGCCAGAAGAAGGCACCTTCCTTATAAAGAAGGCGCACACAAACAAAACAAAACAAAAAGAGAGAGAGAAAAAAGTAGGCGCCTTCCACATCGGGAAGGCACCACATAAAAAAAATAGGTGCCTTTCGTGGCAGGAAGGTGTCACACAAAAAAAAAAAGAGCCTGAGGCGCCTTCCACATCAGGAAGGCACATACAGACAAAGGTGCCTTCCACCCCAGGAAGGCGCAGGTATACAATGACACCTTCCACCCCAGGAAGGCATAGGTATTCAGCAGCGCCTTCCACATCAGGAAGGCGCACCCATTCAGAAGCACCTTTCATAGCAAGAATGCATCATAATAAAAAGGGTGCCTTCCACCACTGGAAGGCGCATCCAATCATAGATGCCTTCCACCACCGGAAGGTGCATCCATTCAAAGAGCATCAACAACATCGAGAAGGCACCATATAAGTGCCTTCCACATCGGGAAGGCACCACATAAGTGCCTTCCACATAGGTACCAAAGATTGCCTTCCGTGTACAACCAACACTTAAGTCTCACGGATGCCTCGATCGGAATGAAATCACCACACGAACGAGCGACATCAGATTACCACCATCGTCCATGTGATGGAAATCTGCCCCAATAAAAAAAATCTCAGAGAATTATGGGGCGAGATACCCCTCCCCCGTGTCACAAATCAGCGAATCAACGCTCTTCATGATGCATGAAACACCAAATAAGGTATGCGCATACTAACTCAAATATTTATATAATTATTCATAAATTATGGAGTACCAAAAAAATATTATCGTCATAAAAATCATATACCCCCATGGCCGGAACCACGTGCCAATGATATGGCTCGAAAGTTGTACCCTAGAATTAAATGCTAAGGTTAGGCGCCTTCCTAAAGAAGTAAGGACAGAAAAAAGAAGCGTAGTAGTAAGGGAAGGTGCCATGGGAGGAAGGTCGAAGAATCATGCGATGAAAAAGAATGATCCGAGTGATACGGAAGGAATTAGGGGGATGGTAAAAACATAGTTTGAGGTCGAGGGATGGTTCGAATACTGTGCCCTGGTCAATCAAGGCTAGGATATGGAGGTAGCCAAGGAATTGTTTGCCTCCTTGAGGGGCGACATAGCTCAGGTGCAAGGGGTAGAAATTTTGATCACCCCCGAATACATCTTGTAGGTGACTGGATTGCCCCTCACAGGTGAATGCATATACAAAGGCGGACTACTAAAGTGCTGTTGCTAGGAGAAAATGTGCATATAGATAAGGAAGGGCTACCCAAAAGCAGCCTTCCCATGAATCTGTGAAAAATATTCGAGCAGGTTGCTCGATTCTTTACATGCATCGGGAAGTATACCCATTTGCACACTAACCATGTGCAGTTTCTAAATCACCTGGTGCATGGAAGGAAGTTGAACATGCCCTTCTACCTGGAAAATGACCTAAAGGAAGAAAAAGCTAGGTACCAGAAGGGAGCACCATTCGCCTTGGCCCACCATGGGTTGATATCAGCACTGTTTTGCCATGCAAAAGTGTAGAGGCAGAACCCCGACGCAGAGGGATATGGGGCCAAGAAAGGCAACAGGATGTTGTTGCCGAAATAGGGCAAGAAGAGGGAAGCCCTACAGAGGAGATGGCAAGTATCAGGCAATTGGCACTGCTCAATTTCATAGAAGAAATAGGGCATTCCCTAGTGCCCGAACATGTAGAAAAAGAGGAGCCACACCTCCAGATGCCAATACGCAGAAGAGGCAGACACGAGCCGCAGGTACAGTCGGATCCACTAAGAAATGGCAACGATGAGGGGTCAACAGGGCTACTTGCATTTTTGATGCCACAAGGGCATGGCATATGTTAGGCATGGGGGGATGATGAGCATTAGAAATGCTCATATTTTGTATACATTTTCTTGATTATTATGTGGTTGTATAATAAGGATTGCATATGTTTATGAATGATTATATAATTATTTGATGAAATTATGTGTGTTATCTAATTCATGTGTTTTCAGTGTGTTTTTGTGGAATTGTAGTTGATTTAGTCATATTTGGATCAATCGAGGTCTTTTCATGGACCTGGCACTTTGTTTCTTTCGGAATCAACGCAGAGAAGGTAGGCGCCTTCCTCTTCTAGGAAGGTGCCAAGCGTAAGTAGGCGCCTTCCTCTTCCAGGAAGGCACCAAGCATAAGTAGGTGCCTTCCTCTTCCAGGAAGGTGCCAAGGAAATACAAGTGCCTTCCTCTCCCAGGAAGGCGCCAATAGAAGGCCAGCGCCTTCCTCTTCCAGGAAGGCACCAAAGGAAAATAAGTGCCTTCCTCTCACAGGAAGGCGTCGACAGGAAGGCGCCACTAGAAGGCAAGCGCCTTCCTCTCATAGGAAGGTGCCAATAGAATATAAGTGCCTTCCTCTTCCAGGAAGGTGCCAATAGCAGTAAGGCACCTTTCGCATAAAGAAGGCACCTGACATACTTAGGAACCTTCCTCATAGGTAAGGCATCCCTGTTCTTCGCCCGTTGACCAGAGAAGCATGATGTGGACAACAAAGACTGGTGCAGTTCCAAATCTACGTCATGTAGAGTTAAATTGGGGATCACACCGACATATGAGAACATCATACCAATGCCAGGCAAAGTATAAACCAATTAGTGAGCACACCATCATTAGAAATGAATGCCAGTTTTAGCAGACGTCGATCACATTTACCAGACTGTCTTAGTTTAGTCTGGAATGATTCAACTGTTATAACTTCTTTGTAATAGAAGACCTGCGGGTGTGCTATATAAACACACGCAGACCTCTCTAAGGATATAATAAAATATTTTGATAGTAAATGTAGAGAGATATACAGAAGAAGCATTGTAATACTTTGATAATTATAATACAGTTCTAAGAGTTTCTAAGTGTGTGTTCAACTAGGAGGAAGCTACTGGAGCCTGGGCCCACTCCAAGCCAGTATTTCTTCCCCTATTTTTCCTATGTTTTCTAGATTATTTTATCGCTTTTATAATATTGTTTATCGCATTGTTATTTCTAGTATTGCAATAGGTTTATTTCCAGGAATGCGTGAATATTTCCTTTCTATAGATTTAATTATTTTTACATAAATTATTGAGGAGTGTATGAATGATTGACGACCGTTGAAACACCCCCCAATAGTAGAACTAGCGGACTCATCTCAAGTGGTATTGTAAGCAATCTTGTTCAAGACCCTTTGCAAGTTTACGAATCTCCCTGGGTTGATAAATTAAATGCACGGGCATGTGACAAAAGTAGGAAAGAAGTTAACCTTGTTTGGCCTGCAACACTTGGGATATGTGTAGCCTATACCAACTATCAATTATACACATATACAATATAATATCATATCACCATATATCTATCTCTAGATACTGTAGCATTCCACCTTCCTTATAAATATTTCATCCTTGAAACATGAGAAGAAACTAAATAATATGATCTTCTAAGCAATGTTGATAATTGATACCAATCTTGATCATCCATCCATCCAAGTGAAATCTTGATTGGTGGTGGTCTTCAATGATGCCAAGCTACCATTGTGCCACTTGAATATCCATAATTGTTTTTTTTATTCCATGCTTATGCTACTCTACTATGATATTTTGAATGATTGTTCGTATTATTCCATCATGTTACTATACCACTTTGAAATCTAGAATTACTATGCTTTTTTTTCCAATACTACCATACTTGATGTCTTTCTTACTTCACCTAGGTTCATAACAATAATGATGCCTTAAGCCATACCTCCAATATTGTTGTCACTCATGGTGGTGTGGGTGACGATATGATGCAACCTTAACCCATATTTATACTTCCTTTGATTCTTCAACATTTTGTTCCTCTATTTTAACTTCTTCCTCATTCTCTTATCTCATGTGCCTTTCTTTTGGTGCATTGAGTAGTTCTTCCTTGGACTTTATTGTTGCTTCTTCCATTGACTCTATCGATGCCTTTGTTGTAGACTCAATTTTTTATTCATCTATTGGTTCCTTAACTTATTCCCCTATCATAACTATTGATTACTTCTCCTTGGATATTTGCTTCTTAAGTTGAGAAATATCCTACACTATTATATTATTTTTCTTGTACCATAACTTTGTGAACTTCTTTTGCACATTAATGTTAACAATGCCTAAAGAATACAACCAAGGATAACCGAGAATAATATCCACATTACACATGTCAATAATACGAAAAATTGAATGTAAAACATAGTTGTCCATGGTTATCTTCAAATATTCAAAACTTTAAACATTCTCACACTCAATTTGTATGTTCTTAATTTTTGTTGCTTGAACTTGCAACCTATAAACTAAATCACTATTAATAAAATTATATTTGCTACTAGGGTTAATGGAAATAATAATCTTTTCCTTTTGAATGCAAATATGAACTTGCAAAATATGATTTTTAGATTCATACAAATCACTTTATCCACTTTTTAGCTTATTTACCACTAAAGGTGTGGTTCCCTCAACCTGCACACTAACATCTTTTTTTATTTTTACCACTTCTTTAAAATTTACTAACTTTCTTTCTACTTCCCTTTGTTCTTTATCAAACCTATTTACTTCTTGTGCATAGTCTTTTAAGGTATCCTTATATCTTTTTATATGGGTCTCAATGACTTAAGAATGCTTGCTCCATTTATCCCTAACTATACCCATTATTCTTTTTAGTCATAAAACTTAACAACAATATTGTAGTTTTCTTTTCTAAAATCATATTAAGGTATTTCCAAGAAGGATCGCAAAAATATAGAGACCTAAATTTTGTCCACCATTTTCTAACATCAATATCATCCACTCCAAAAAACTTTTGAAGTGCCATGAGTACACATCTTCAAAAAAGATAATGAAAATTTAGGTTTTTATAAAAATATATATCTCCTTATTGAATTGAAGCTAAAATTCCACATAAAAAATTAGACCTCCTTTAAATATAACAACAATAGATTATTTACTTACCCCAAATGATAGATATATTAAATTTTATTTTTTGAAAAATACATGATTTGAAAAATGTCATTTCTTATTCTAGATGGCTAGCTTCATAGGGTCGTATGTCCCTAAATATTACTTAGCTTTTTTATATGACCACTAGTATTGAAACTCTTCAAAATTTAAACAAAATACCACAATAATTGTCTAAATTGGACAACTTTGTACAAATATATGACTCCCAAAAATGAGATAGTTTTTGGAAAAACATTCCCAAATTTTGCAATCCATAAAAAAGTAATCCCCACTTTTCCAAAATCATTGCTCTAATACCACTTTTTATGAAACTTTATTCCCATTAATATAAATCATTCAAGATATACTAAAATAATAAATTATCCATCCATAAGTAATTAACCACAATAGCAATCCACATAATGAGATAGAGATAGATAATACCCTTAAGGTAGGGCAATACCAATAATACTCCTTAAGGAAGGAATAACTCCACAAGATATTCTAAGACGAGAGGCTACTCCATGGGCAAAGACAATTACAAGATAATCCTCAATATAAATGATGATCCTTACAATGACAATATCCCTTCTTTACATACCCATATTCTAATTTGACTTTGGGGAACAAACTCTAAACTCTTATCCAGTTCATTATCATAATATAATTAGTCGAGGGAGATACAAACCTGTGAAATCAACCATTTAGAACAATGGCAGTGATGATTTTTCAAATCGCAAAAAAAAAATTGCAAAGTGTGAAGGATTAGGGTTTTTTCCTGAAAAATATCTCATATTTTAGGAGTCATATCTTCATGAAGATTTATATGATTCAAATTATTCTTGGACCAACTTTTGTAGAATTTGAATAGCTTTAAAAAGAGTGGTCATATGCAAAAATCTGATCAATATTGAGGGCGATACAACCCTGTGAAGTTAACCATTCGGAACAAGGGCAATGACGATTTTTTCAAATAGCAAAAAATGAAATTGCAATTATTTGCCAACTAGGGTTCAAAATATGGGAAGAGCAATGAAGGGCTAGGAATTCAGTGAGGCAAGACATTCTATCTGGACAAATAATTTTTTAGCTAAGTTATTTTTTCCCTTTCTTTATCTTAGAAATTGTGCATGAAAATTTTATATGGTTTTATTCAATTATTATATTTGTTATAGAACTTTCAGATAAATTTCATTAGATTTTGAGTTTTAGTTTCCTTTCCATGGATCAATTTATAGTTAAATATTTAGAATCATCCCTAGTGGTATAGGTTAGTGAGCGCACCTCAGAGAGATCCTCATTGCTCCAAGATAGGGTAGTTTTTGGTAAATTTAATGGGTATTGGCTAGGGGCTTCAACCTTGAGAAAATGGATTGATAGGAGTTTGAAGTCTCTAGGAGTGATTCTATCATTTCTTCCCAAATGTTTCTTCCTAGCCATTTTTTTTTTAGGGAAGAAAGAGAAATAATCCTAAAAGGGGGTCCTTGCTTTATGGGAAGAGCAGGGCTCTTCCTTACCCGCTAGTATGAAGGCTTTTCACCTAAAAATGTAAATCTATCCCTAGTATCAGTCTAGGTTAGGATGTTTGGATTTCCCATTGAATTTTAGAAAATAGATACCTTCAAGGCAATAGGAAACACTCTAGGAGAATTCCTTGAGATTTCAAATACAACAAAAGATAGATTTTTGGCTATTTATGCTCAAATATTGGTCATGATTGATATAAGTAAATCTTTACCATAATCAGTCATTCTTAAGTATGGGGATAAGATGTGGATCCAAACTATAGATTATGAAAACATATCTTTTATATGTAGAATATGTCATGAGGTGGGGCATATTGAGATATCATGCCCTAAGAAGAGCCTACTAAATCATTTGTAGAAAATCATAAGAGAAATTTACAAATGGTTATGGATAAAGATGGTTTTCAACTTCCAAAAAATAGATCTAGAAAAATAAAATAAAATGAACAATGGAGACCAATAAGAAAGGATACTAGAAGAAATTCCAATTCTTTTGAGGCTTTAGCCTATGAAGAAAAAGTAGATCAAAACTTAAAGGACATAGGACAACAATTTCAACATATTAGCAAGGAACCATCTATTCAATATGATCCTAATTTAAGGAAGAAATCCTCAATGAATCCAAGGAATGCATTTCATCAAATTTTGAAGACTCTCTTGAAGTACCATGCACCATTCAGGAGGAAATAAATGGTAAATAAAATACATTTTTAGAAGGTAATACCTTTGCCATTAATAAGGAAACATATGAAAATGAGCAAGATAAATCAAAAGCTTCTATAATAGAGCCGGGAGAGGATAAATATATTGAAAAAAAATGGTGAAAGAATATTGAGGAATAGAATAATAAGAACTACTCCTGATATAAGCAAGGCAAAAAGAGGAAAACCCTCAAATTATCAAGCAAGATCCAAGGAAACAAGAGCTAACATAGAGAAAGGAACACAAACTAAGTTAGTTGAACTTCTCTTTACCAAACAACAAAATGATATTGGTAATACGCAAGAGGGGCCAAAAGCCCCTAATGAGACATGATTATCATCTCATGGAATATAAGGGGTGCTAATACCCCCTCAAATCATAGGTGTATTAGGGACCTATGTTTAAGTAATAAACCTGATATTCTATGTATCCAAGAAACTAAAATGACAAAAGAAGAAGTTTCAAAAACTATGAAAGCAGTTTGGGCAAGATGTGAATGGGATGTTATGGATTCTGAAGGAGCAACAGGAGGAATTATAACTTGTTGGAATACTTATAGAACCTCTTGTGTAACCATTCATAAAACTAGGCATTGGATAGCCTCTTTATTCACTTGTTACTTTACTGATATTTACTTCATCCTTATCAATGTGTATGTTCCTACAACTCAATCAGGTAGATTAGAAGTTTGGAGTGGGATTGAGGTCTTCATGAGAAGTAAAGACCAAGAAACCTGTTTCATGATCATTGGATATTTTAATACCATTACCAAGATGAATGAAATATTTGGGAAAATTATGAAATTGATCCAAAGCATGAAATATTTATCAGCTTTTATTCAAAACAACAATCTATGGGAAATTCAGTTTGAAGAAGACAACTATACTTGGACCAACAATAGGAGAGTCCAGAATCTAATAGCAAAAAAAATCGATAGATGCATTCTCTCAAATAATTGGCTAGATAAAGGAACTTGTGCTAAAATTAATACCTTAACAAGGATTGGTTTATATCATTGGCCAATAAGAGTTAAAATGGCGGTTAGTGAATTTAAAAAAAATATCATATTTTAAATATGAGCATATGTGGGAAGACCATCCTCAATTTGTTGATATGATAGCTCAAACATGAAATTCTTTAGGTAATGGTGGGTTGTATGCTCTTCCAAACCAAATTAAATCTATGACATCTAGATTAAAAGAATGGAACAAGAACACCTTTGGAAACATTTTTGAGAAGAAAGAAGAAATAGCAAGATAAACTTTCAAAATTCTAAAAAGGTGATGAAATAATACAAGCTCAAAAGAAGGGGAATCGCTTAGTGAATATCATAATATTTTGAGTAAAGAAGAGAAATTTTGGAGATTAAAATCAAGACAAACTTGGTTAAAAAAAGGAGATAAAAATACAATTTTTTCATAGGATGGCTATAGTACAAAGATCTTCTTCTAGAATTGGTATAACTAAATCAATAGAAGGGGTTTGGATTGAAGATCAAGGTAAAATTAGAAAAGAGGCTAAGTCGTTTTATCATAATATTATAGGTTTAGAGGATACTGAAGTTCTTAATGATAAACTTCTTCACGATGTTTCTTCAGTTATAACAAATGAAGAAAATAGGAAACTGATGGAGCCTATTACTCTAGAAGAAGTTCATTTAGATATTTTCTCTTTTAATAAGGATAAATCCCTTGGTCCAGATGGGCTCTCTGTAGCTTTTTACCAACATAATTGGGATATAGTGAAGGATTCTTTATTGGTGGTAGTGGAACAGTCTAGGGTAAAATAATATATTCCTTATAAAATAAATGAAACTTATCTTACCCTATTCCAAAAAATAAGGATGCTGAATTGTTTGATTCTTTTAGACCCATAAGCCTATGCAATATGGCTTATAATATTATTTCCAAAGTGATGGCAAACATATTAAGACCATTGTTAGACAAAATAATTTAAGAAGAGCGAGGTTTTGTGAAAAGGAGATGAATTTTGGATGGGATCATTATACATTCAACAGATTCAAGAAAAGAGAAAGCTATGATCTTAAAACTTAATATGAGTAAAGCCTATGATAGGGTTAAATGGAATTTTCTTTTTGTAGTTTTAGATAAGTTTGGTTTTGGGAAGAAATGTGTTAGATGGATTAAAGCTTGTGTCTCTACAGTTTCTTATTTAGTGTTGGTCAATGGGTTAGTGACAAAATATTTTAAAGCCAAGAGAGGCCTTAGACAAGGAGATCCTCTATCTCCTTATTTGTTCATTATTATGGCAAAATTTCTTACAAATATGGGTTTATAAGTGGACTTAAGGTTAGTAATAACATCGATAACATCATCCATAAACAGTTTGTAGATGATACAACCCTTTTTGGAAGGGCAAGGATAAATGAGGCCAGAGCTTTGAATAAATTTTTAAAAGAGTACGAAAGAGCTTCAGGGCAAAAAATTAATAGGAATAAATCCAAATTTTACTTTCTTAACACTCTTGCTAATATCAAAGCAAGAATTTGTAGGTTGATTCGAATGGAGAAGGAAAATTTACCAACAATTTATCTAGGGATACCTTTATTTGAGGGGAGAATGAGGATATATTTATGGAATCCAGTTATTAGTAAATTTCAAAATAAACTTCTAGCCTGGAAAGGTATATGGTTATCATTAGTAGGAAGATGCAGTTAATTAAGTCAATCTTACAAGCCATTCCAATATATTATGTCTTTGTATTCTATGCCAAAATCAATTGAAAAAAGTTTAATCTTTATTATGCGATCCTTTTTATGGTCAAGTTTACATGATAAAAGGAAATTTTCTTTGGTGAAATGGAGCAAGTTGTGTGATGATAAAACTAGGGGAGGTCTTGGTTTAAGAGCTCTTACAGATGCAAACTTAGATCTTAGGGGAAAATTTATCTAGAGATTGTACAAAGAGATTCAAAGACAATGGGCAAGAATTCTTCTAACTATGTTGATCCCAATGACCCAAGTTTAATATTTACTGCATTCTCTCTTCCAAATGGTTATGCTCTTTGGAATTGTTTAAAAATATCTATTGATATTATGATTAACAGTTTAATATGGATGGTGGGAATTGGAGAAAAAAATTCTATTTGGATGGATACTTGGTGTGATAAAAAACCACTCAATTTAGATCCAGTTTTGAAACCCTGGATGAGATTGCTTCAAGACAAATACAGTGATAGGGTTTCAAACATTTTGTACAAGGATCAAGAAGGAAGATACAAATGGAAAGAAGATTTTTTTACAATTATACAAGACATTGATGCTAGGAGGCAGTTGAGTACAAATATAACAATTGTAATTATTCTGAGGGGTGCCAAGGATAAATTTTTTTGGGAGTTAAATATCTCAAGAGAATACACAACAAGAAGTGGATATAATGTTCAACACCAACATATAATATTATCACTAGAATTTGGAGAGACATTTGGGATAGCCCAAGCATTCCTAAAGTCAAAAATTTTGTTTGGCTAGTAGGTCATAGAAGAATTTTATCCTGGGATAACCTTATGAAAAGGGGTTTTCATGGCCCCTCTAAATGTGTTTTCTGTAATAAGGAGGAGAGTATTGACCATATCTTGGGACATTGCTCAATTGTCTAGAATCTATGGCAATGGATTCTTAATATGTTTGGTAAATGCATGGTGATGAATAACAAAATTAAATATTGGTTAAAGCAATGGCAGAGCACTTATAAAAGTGAGGCTTTACAGACAATATGGGATATATCAAAAGATACAATACTTTGGACTATATGGCTAGAAAGGAATAGAATAATATTTAAAAGAAAGGAAATCAGTTTAGAGGTAATGAAAAAAAAGACATGTTTAGCCATAGAGGAGTCTAAACCAACCCTATCATCTCACCCAATCCCTAATTTGTAAGCAGATAATCTTGATAGATGGAGTCAAGTCATTAAATGGAATTATGATATTGGGTACAAGAGAAGCAAAAAGAAGGTAAAGAATATAAAGTGGAAACCACAAAATGTGGAGTGGGTTAAGTTGAATTTTGATGGAGCATCTAAAGGAAACCTTGGACCAGTAGGAGGAGGAGGAATATTTAGAAATAATAGAGGAGAGATTTTATCTCATTATGCTTTCAAATGTGGATTTAAGATAAATAATGAAGATAAAGCTTGGGTAGCTTTAGAAGGGTTAAAAACATGTAAACAAATGCAATGAAATAGAGTTTGGATGGAAGGTGATTCTCCCATAATAATTAATGCAATGTTGAGGAAAGCAATGGCTCCATGGAACATACAAGAGATAATTATGGAAATTCAAGATCTTGCTAAAGAGTTTGAAGAAATCAGGTTTATACATATATTAAGGAAAGGAAACAAATGTGCAGATAAGCTAGCCAATAGAGGGAGTTTGGTTGAGAATCGTGAAGTTAACATCTCCTTTCTATGGTTAGAGGAAGTAGAAATTTTAGTTGAAGCTGACAAAAATTGTTGATTGCCTAAATTAATTAATGATTAAGATTTACATTAATGTTTTCCATTGGTAATAACTATTTTATTTTGTAACAATAATGTGTGTTCATTTAGACTATTTGTTATATTTTTTGTGGTTGTATTTGTGTTTCAGGAAGGAAACTAGCAATCCATATTTGGTAAAGCGGACTATGTTAGTGTGATGTTTTGGAAATATTACTCTACTAAGATGCAAGCCATAAATAGTAGAGGTGAAGTTTTGGCATTGTGAATGCTACTATAGGAAAATGTCAAGAAATATGCTAAATTTTGGAGTAATTGTATTCATACAAAGATTTGAAAAGATCCAGAAAATGAAAATCAAGAATTCATACATTTTATGTAAAATGATGTAGGTTTCTAGCTATAACATCTCAATTGAGATGAGAAGTGTATCTATTTGTAAACTCTCAACCTCTAAAGAAGAGAGATATAATTTGTTAAGGGTGGGGGACCCAATGTACAACCCCTTTTAACCAAGCAAAAAAAAATTTATAATCAACCTTGGGTTATGTGTAGTGCATTTCAACTATCAATAACACACATACACAATATAAAATCATATCCCCATATATCTATCTCTAGGTACCATAGCACTTCAAAGTTTATTGCCTATTTTAAAAAGGGTAAATTGACAACATGCTATATAATTAGAATATTTGGTCTACATTTATGGGAGACATAGTTGTATTTATGATAATTGTAACAACTTTTGAGTTGTTTGGAGGCATACAAAAAAGGATTCATAATATGCTTTAGTCAATCCCTCTTCCTTATTTGGGCTATTGGTCCACCTTATTCATCAAGATCTAATCTTTTATGATCTCTTCTTTCTTCTATTCTTTGTCTAGATAATATTGGGATTTTTTAATGGATCTTTTCATAAACAAGTATGTGCAAAGCCTAGTTTGGTAATAGAAATTAGGTGACCTAAGGGAAAGTTGAATTTTCAAAATAGGGTGATGTATACTATAAAAGAGAAAGTTATTCTTCCAAGTCTTACCGTACTTGACTATAGAAGATTGAAGTAGATTTTCTTTAGTGGGAGTGCTCTTAACTTCTCTTCCTCATATGGAATATTTGTGGAAGTATTCTTTGGATATGTGTGGAAGTATTTAATAGCGATAGTGATGAGTAGGTATAGCCTAAGGAGATTCTTGTGTAGATATATTTTTACATCAATAAGTTTTCACATTACGAGGGGGATCCAAATGAGTCTTTCTCAAGTGTGGAGCCCATTAGAGCATCTATTATGGAGGAAGATATTATTGATGTCTTCTCTCTTTGGTCCCTCAATTTAGATTAAGAGGGGGTATTTGAAAGTATAATCTAACTTATGGCTAAGGCTAGCATTGTATATTGTAATCTTGTATATGCCTATGGACAATCATTTAATTTATTATAATATTTTATTATGTAAGCCCTATGGGTCATGGTTAACCTTGTTATGGTGAAACCCACCTTATAACTTGTAATTAACCTTAAGCCCTCTTATTATGTCAACTTAGGTTAAATTCATTTATATAATTGAGATTTTGGTGTTAGTATAAATACCCATCACCACTCCATTGTTTCATCATCATAGTGTCGTGATTCTTATCTATGGATAAGATACTGATTATTTATGGTACCTACAGGTTTCCACTATATCTTTTTATCTTTTATTTTTGTATGTTTTTTGTATAATATTTGAGTAGATGGATTGCTTCTATTCATTTACGGAATTAGATCTAAATTTTAATAGTTGTCACCTTTTAACAATTGAGAATCAGGAAATAACATCTTTAGGGCATTAATAGCCATGTCAAATCTTCATGAATTTAGAAAACTTTACTTTTGCTAGATTAGGCTCAAAATGGGATTTCCGATGAGTATATGTATGCCAATACTTATATAAAAAATAATAGGTGCCTCACAAAATGAGAAAATGATAGTGTTTGCTAAGCAAAAAATCAAGTGTAGGGGATTGATAGCAATTTCCCATAAACTAGCATAATCTCTAGGGAATATTCTTGTTAGAGTTTTAATTGTCAAAATTAAGGTGGACCATGCTTTCTCCATTTGTCTTCAATAAACAAAAAAGTAAAATAAACCATTAGGGGCCTCCTACCATACATGTGGGACACAAATTTATCTTCAAATACAATAAAACCCTTCTTTTATAGTGTTGTAAACAAACATGTATATCCAATCAAATAATTATATTATAGTAGATTAAAATTAATCAATCTCCACTATCATCAAATAGTGTAGGAGAAGAGGTAAGTATTAGGGTTTTTAAAATAAAGAAAAACATTCTTCTTTGGAAAAAAATCATGTTGACACTCTCCTTTTAGTAGCAAACATCTTCAATGTAGTAACTTGTGTGCTTTAATTTTCTTTCCTCAATGACTAACTTCTCCATGCTCTTCTTAGTTAATAGTTTCCCTCCTTTTCTCTCCTTCACAATGGCTATTTTGTATGCAACAAAATAGTGCCTCGTATTTTTGTCTCACTAAGATACTGACAAGACATCTTCGTCCTGCAACACCTATGACATAACAATACATTTGCGCTTCTAGGACATATTCACTCCTCCAATACATGCCTTATGGATGACAACTTTGGATTTAGATGATAATGTACAACATCACCATATTTTAGGCTTATGATCTCTCCTTGATGAAAATAGTCTTCATGCAAGAACGTTTCCATTAGATGGCTTTACATGGCCTTCCTCCATGAACACCTTCATGTCTCAAGACATCTCTAGCTTTAGAAAATAAATGAATTTAACTAGATAGTCCTACATGAGCTCTAGATGATATATCAAACTCATAATGACCTCTTCTTGACCAGACAACTTATAAAGTGGGGTGACTCAAAAAAAATCTTCATTAGATGGCCCTTACATGGTTCTTGATTCTATGAAAGGATTTTGTGATGATCCTTTGTTGATGCATGTTAAGAACTTTAGAAACCCTTTGAGGTGGCTTATAATACTTAAGACAATAATGAATGTAATGTCCTTGCTCGATATAAAATGGCCCGATGGTAATCTTGTGACAACATTAAAATGGTTGAGATGACCCAACAATATGTCAAAATACCCAAACTTAATAGCTCAAAATATCACATTTTGATATATGATGAAACTTAATCCTCTCAAATGGTCTTTTGTAAACATTAAGACGATCCATTATCAATTTATTGCTCCATTTTGACAACAACAAAATATGACTTTCTAATTGGATATTTGAATTCTCCACTCAACAACAAATTTTTATTTACTTGTAAGGCATGCTTGCAAACTCTTGCTTTCACTGCATGTCTCGCATAAACACGTCTCAATAATTAGATGATAAATCCAATATATTCGGTTGGATAGTCTTTGTCTCTCAACTTAAAACTTGTAGAGACAAAATAAATAAATAAGAAGAACAAAATATGTTTTCTTCTATAATTGATTTAGTAAGGTCTCCTCCTCATACAAACTCAATAATTTATGTCTACAACTTTTGGATTAGCAAGGCAACATAAAAACTTTGAGAGGTGTCTCTTCTCTATAACATTGGTTCATCTTTGTAATGTCAAAGCTTTGATACGAAATATTAGAAATATAGATTGGCTATGATCAACCTTTGTATTGATGTGGTAGAAGAATATATACATGTATGATCAAGAATAAAGAGGTCAAGAGTTGCAACTAAAGTTGCCACTATCCATAATCTTTGTAACTAATATTATGAATAGAAAAATTATCATTTAATGGAAACATCAATGCCTCATATTTTGATTATAAAATTTCCTTTATTACTACCATAGCATCCTCATCCTTGAAGAGAAAAACATGTTCCTTATATTGGCTCAATTCTTACTCACATCATAGACTTTTCTTCTTCTAGGGAAAAACTAAATACTTGACATTCTTCTATAGCTTCTGATTCTTTATCTGAGAGAGACCGACACATCTCATTTTTCTCTGTAAGATTTGATTCTTCATTTGAGAAAGAGTAAATGTTTTACAATATTCTTCAATATTTGCTTCTTTATTTTCAAAATATTTGTTTTAAATTTTAAGTATTTTATCAAACCATGAGATATGCACCCCTTGATGAGAGGATTGGGGCTTTTCTACAAGAATCGTTTATCTATTAGTATTTGAATCTCTCTTTATCATATTAAGTTCTCTCTCTATTTGAGAGTATGTTTCCTAGCAAGTAGGTAGAGGGTTATCTGAAGGAGTTGTTAATGCCCCAAAATGAGGAATATCCACAAGTGTATTATGGGTAGGAAGAAAATAATAACCTACTTAGGTGCTCCAAGCACTACATAGGCTTGTGTCACATTGAATTTAGGTGTAGTCACTTTGTTTACCATTAGTTGGTTCATCATGAGGATCCCAAAACCTTTTACATAATTACAACCAAGATATCAAGAGAAGTCCGAACAAAACCAAAACACAACACAAAACAAAAAAAAAGGGGCCTAGCCTGTAAGACAACAAGGACCAAAAAAACAAAGAGAGGCAGGACACAAAAGAAACCAAACAACCTAGTCATTCAAATTTAACATTAGATTTCTCCATTCCCTTCTTTGAATTGGTTTTACTATTCTTGAAATACTTCATCATCCAGGTGATTTCTTCAACATAAGGTGCAAATATTTTAACAGACATGCTTAGAGATATGAGACGATCATTTATTGTCTTCATAACATTTTCTGGAGTTTTGAGAGGATCTAGGGTCCTCATTGGTTATTTCTCTTTTCCAAAAACTATTCCAACTTTATTTTTTGATTTCTTCAGAGAGCTGGGGTAGACTCCCCATAAATATTTGAGTTAGGGATAACTTGCATAGATTTTTCCTCTTTAACCACTTTAAACCTTATATGTTTCAAACACCTTGTACATTTCTCCTTTCCTTTGGGGGTCCTTTGGTTCTCAACCTTTACCACTAGTTCTTTAGGAGGTTCTCCCTTATCCTTCATAGGAGAATCATTATCTTCTCCAGTTGAGTGTTCCAAAGAGGCTAGTGATGGAGTTTTGGGTTGCTTGCTCTCAAACTTATTAGAAGAATTATCCTTATTATCCACTTTTATTTGATTCCTAAGTAGACCCAAATTGTTCATTTCCACCTTATCACCATGCTTGGCCATGTGCTTAGACAACACTTTCATTAGACCTTGATGAAGAGGGTTGGAATAGTTACATCTTTGCACTTGTGACATTGTTATTTTAATAAACTTAAATAGAAAAGCTCACACATTCATCATTTTTTTGTGTGTAGGTGGTTTAAAAAGCAAAATGAAAGGTTTGCACAATTGTGAATTGACCATCTAGAGTAAAGTATTCTATCACCGCCAACACCACCCTGTTCTACAATGCCTTAAGAGTAAGTGTTGATTGATTTTATTGGTTCATCATGATTTGAGTAAGTGTTGATTGATTGATAGTAATGGAATGTTTACTATTGTAGCCTAGTCTACTACTTGTAGATTTATCATTAGGGCATGGTGAATTGCCATACCACAACTTGTCAAATCATGACATATTTACAAGTAAATTAGTACTAGAATTTAAAATTCAAATTTTATATGTTGTTGTGCATTTAATCAATCAACTACACATTTTCTTGTAGAGGAATCTATTAGTTCTCCTCTTTGAGTTCATGATTTTGTGTTAATATACAAAATTTTTGGAGATTTGAAATAACCCCTTCTCATACATCAACATTAAAGTTAGTGTATTTTGTTGTTGAGTTTTAGGCCATTGAGTCACTTGTTCATATTGCATTTGTGAGCCATACTATCCTTGCCCACGTGGCATTTGGTACATAAGTTGTCCCATTGGAACATATATGTAGGTTGTTGTTGATGATAGTGAGTTTATTATTATTTTTGTGCAACTTGAAAACTTGGAGGCACCACCCATTATTGTTGTTGCATGAACTATTGCATTGGTTATTGTATCTAATATACTTACTATGGAATAGGAATTTGTGTTATTTGATGAGTTTCATGGTCAACTGATTTTTATGGAATTACTGATGTTGTAGAATCTGTTGTTGACCTTGGAAAATTTGTAAGTATTGGGGTGATTAAGAATTTGGAATCCATTGTATGTTATACATCATTTGAGGTTCTCCTCCTAGTTAAGTTGCCATGATGTTTCCTGAGGCTCAAATTTATCGAAGATAGGGTCAAAGACCTTATGATTCCCCTATTTAGGTGTGGTTTTTGGGTAGAGCCTAACTTCCTTTTTATAAATTAAAAAAAATTGAATTGCTATTACATCTAAAAATGTCTATTCACTCAAAAGTTTAATAAATTGCTCAAAAAGTAGTGCTTTGTGAAGGGAGTGAATCACTCATTTGATGAAAATTTGATAAAATCTATTCCAAATCAATGAATTATTGTTTGCCAATAAAGAATCATAATTTTTTTCAAAGTGAGAGAATCACTCTTTTTTGCCTTGAGAAAAATTGTTGCAACTTAGAACAAACTTTTAATCTTCTAACTCCATAAGTTGAATTCATGAAGGATGTATTATCTTGAAGTTGGAATGTACCTCATTTCTACTTAGAAAATTTTACAAAAATGAAATTAAGTGAATCACTTTTTTTCTAGAATAGGTGTTTTGCTTTCTAAAACTAGAAGATTCACTTCTTCAATACATAGATAATTTTTTAGAAAGAAAACAAAAAAAATCACCCTTTTCCTCGGATGGGTTATTCACTTATTGGAAATTTTGAGTATTAATGTTGTCATTGATGTCAAGTGTTTGGTTCAAGGTAAAGTCCATTTTGGTACAAGCAAAGTAGTAAAATAATTGGTTATAATATTTTATATTATAAGCCAAAAAGGTTGGCTAAAAGGTTGAAGACAAAATATTACCCCCATGGTTTTAAAGAGAAAAGAAGATATTATAATATTATAATAATTAAGCCAGAAGGGTTTATTAAAAAGAAGGGAAAAATAATTGACAAAGACCCCCATACAAAAGTATTATTTAATACTAAATTAAAT
This sequence comes from Wollemia nobilis, assembly GCA_028583015.1. NCBI lineage: Eukaryota > Viridiplantae > Streptophyta > Pinopsida > Araucariales > Araucariaceae > Wollemia > Wollemia nobilis. The sequence continues at coordinate 10,479,852 of JAQPPZ010002907.1, read as the reverse complement.
AATATAATATTTAACCTAAAGTTAAATATTATATTAAAAAATAATTAAACTTGAATTTGGCAAAGGCGCAAAAAATAAAATTTAATATTGGAGGCATCTATATTTCCACCAACTTTTACAAAATCACCTTGGAGAATATAAAAGGAGGAAATAAATATTAAATATGCAATTCAAATGTCTAATGTATATGCGCATACGAAGGAAAACGAACGAAGGAGATAAGAGAAACATAGAGGTTTCTCATTCGTTGAATGAGGGTAAAGGAATAAAATAAAGGCGGCGAGCACCTTTGTGTAGCAAGGGTTGGTAGCCCGAGTGGCAGGCAAGTCATGTATTAGTCGTTGGCATAAGGAAGGTTCAGGGTTCAATTCCCCCTAGCATCAGTTGAAGGTTTTAATTTTTTAACTATCAAAGGCAGCGAGTATAAAGGTGGTGATACTAAAGCTTAGTCTCAACCACTTGGCTAGCGCAAGCGATCGAGCGCTACGCTTGGTGAGCTAAGGTCGTAGGGTCGATTCCCGTCTGTGATAAAGTAAAGATTATTTTTTTTATAAAGGTTTTTGAAGACATATCTCCATGAAAGCAAATAAATATGGGCACATCATCCTTTGTTTGAAGTATTTGTTGGAATGAATGTTGTAGAACATAAGGTGGAGTGAAAAGGATTGTTTGATAAGCATTGTTGGAAATAGTTGAGTGAATCTTATATGCTTCATGTTGAATATTTTAAGAACATTTGAGATAGATATTATGAATCATTTGAGTTAGGTTTTGAGACCTACATTGTGCTCTTTGTTGGAAGAAGTGTGAAACATTTGGTTAGGGTTTGTAAGCAAGTTGTGCTTCATTGGTCAAATGATTGTGTGAAACTCTTGAGCATTGGTTTTGAGTGATATTGAAAGTGAATGTGCAAATCAGGAAGATAGGTGTCATGTGCTAGACTAGATCTATATTTAAAATAACAATAAAATTAAGACATGTGGAAGCGACAAACTTAATGATTGAGTAGAACATATTGAGTTTTTGATAGAGTACATCATTCTCTATATGTTCCAGAGGTTAAATAAATTTTGGATAGAATATGTCTAAATTGCTTCAAGTTAAAGGAATTACTTTGAAGATTAGACAAAGCATTTGATAGAATTGTGTGCAATATTTGAGATTGATTGAGTTAGGTTTTTTTGAGCATGTGTTAGAACAAGTTTGAGCATATGCTAGAGCAGATTTGAGCAAGTCTTTGAGTAGACTTGAGGACAGAGTTGAGCAAGTATCTGAGTAGACTTGAGGGCAGTTTGAGCAAGTCCTTGAGAGGGCTTGAAGGCAAATTTGAGCAAGTCTTAGTGAAGACTTGAAGGCATATTTGAGCAAGTCTTGTGAAGACTTGAGACAACATTAAGAGCAGGTTTGATTTGTTCAAGCTTTGTGTTAAAGCTTGGGGTAGAAATAAACAAAGTTTGATTGATGATTTATTCAAGATTTATGTTAAGGCTTAGGGCAGATCTGAACAAAGTTGATTGGTGATTTGTTCAAGCTTTGTGTTAAGGCTTGAGGACAGAGTTGAGACAGAGATTAGTGTAGATTTGGTGTATATTTATGAGTAGAGTTAGAGCAAATTTGTACTAGACTTGGGACAGAGTTTGGTGTAGATTTGAGATAGAGTTGAGAGCAAGCTTTGAAGGTGACAGATTAAAGAGGATAACAGTCTCCAGTGGATAGATATCCATTATCCAGTGCAATGGGGACAAAGGTCTCCTATGGAGAGATATCCACAAGCTATAGCAATGGGGACAGAAGTTTTCTATAAGATCACCAAACAAAGCAAAGGAAAAACAATTCTCTTATGGAGAGAGATCCATGAACCAGAGTAGAGGGGAAAGAGTTATCTTATGGAGAGAGATCCACGAACCAGAGTAGAGGGAAAAGAGTTCTCCTGTGGAGATAGATCCATGAACTAGAGCAATGGGAAAGAGTTCTCCTATGGAGTGTGATCTACGAACCAGTTGGGAAGATAAATTTCTTCTGTGAAGAGAGATCCATGAACCAGTTGAGGAGATAGAGATCTCCTGGATCAAGTTCCACGAACCATAGAAAATGGGAAAGAGTTCTCCTATGGAGAGATATCCACAAACCAGAGCATAGGGGATTGGTGCCTCCTTTGGATAGAGGTCCATAAACATTGTAATAGGGAATTGATTCCCAAAAATATTTGTTGAGAAAATTTAGTAGAAATATTTTCCTCGTGGAGTAGCCCACATTTGGTGAACCATGCTAAATTGATGTATCTCTTGTGTGTGATGATTTGTGCATTGCTTTTATTACTGTTATTAATATTGCCATTGATAATATTGGATAATATTGTTTGGGAAAGAAAAGTAAAAGTTGATCTTATATAGTTCACCCCCCTCTTAGTATAAGCCTATGTTCTTCATCACTTTTAGGAAAATTGCTTAGCGAATGGAGTGAATCACTCTTATGGTGGAAACTTGATAAAATTTCTTCAAATTTGGTAAATCAAATCCATGGCCAACCAAAGGGATAAAAACCATGTGAACCAAAACCACATGCACAAAATCACGTATACAAAACCACAAACCACTTGCACCAAACCATATACACAAAACTAACAACCATGTGCACAAAAAATCTAGACCCTGCTTGGATGCTCCTGCATCATGTTGTCAGTCAAATCATAACTTTAAGCTAAAAATTAAGTGAATTGTTAATTTTGATAAACTTTGCTCCTGCTTCACAAAAAAATGATTTAGAATTTTGCTAAAGTTTGTAACATAGTCATCATTTTGTAAAGTGCTTGTAGTTTTAGAAATAAAATTTGAAAGATAAGTTCAATTTAATTCAAAAAATTTACAAAAGGAACTAGGCTCGATTTCAACATAGAAATCAAACCCTTGGTCCCACCAGGTATACCATAAATCTATAGAATGTTGAAAAGTCCAACTTTTAATATGTCCCAAAAATCTATTTGAACATAATGGATAAAGAAAAAATGTGCATCCTTTAACCTCTAGATCTAGGCTGGCTCCCTACTATGCTTGCTAGTCTAGTTTAATCTAAATTAAATATGATAAGTTAATGCAAAAAAATTAAAATGCATGAAGGTAAAGGTGTGAGAGATTAAAGTAAATTACATGGAATAAAATATGATCGTAGTGGTATCAAGGAGAGTATGTGATCAATGAATGCATTAAGAAATTAAATAACAATAATGTGCTACAAATGAATGAAGTAAAAAATAAAATGAGAGAACTAACATAAAGCAAAATGCTAGTCCCTATACATTTTACAATCAAAACCACAATGTGACGACTAGAAAGCAAATGTCATGCACAATATTTTTATTATTTTAAAACTAGAGCAAGAATATGATGTGGACTCAACAAAGTGTAGCTTAGATTCCTTTAATGGCCAAAAGACATTTACAATGGAGCTTATGGCTCTTATTTATAGATAATTATTCATCTAGGAGTTACTAAGGTAACAAATCTCTACTTCTAGTAAATCTATCTATTTAAGGGTATCTTTAGTGGTCTTGTGTTCAAACCCCTTGAAGGTGGTTGTTGATGTAATTTGTAAACGTTCTCCTAAAAAAAAAAATAATGCTCCACTAAATGTTACATTTCTTCAAAATCATCCTTGAACTATTTGGAAGCCTTATATCTTGCTTTTGGCATCACAAAATGACAAAATATCATATGCCAATTGTTGGTTTTTTAGCTAGATTATTTCATAGGTCCCAATTTCCACGATCTTAAATTATAACAATATTGAAGCATGTAAATATTTAAACAATATAAATCAATTACAATCATGAAATAATAACAATATTTCAAAATATAAACTCACAATAGTTTTGATGAATCAAATATACAATATCTCTTGTATTATTCAATGTTTCATATTGTCTTCTATACAATACATGAAGCTTTGTCTCCATAATATAACTTTACAAGTGACCTTTCAATACTTTGATTATTGCTCTCCTTGCATATATGTGAATGTATCATTTCCTATTTCTCACATATGAAAAACCTCTTATGTCTCTTGAATTTACATCTTGCCACATACCATGTGACTCTTCACTTGTATATATGAGTCTTGACTTACTTACATGACACATTGCACACAAACATATTACACACTTGCACACTTATTACATGACACTTGGACTCTTCTCACACATTAACACATACTTTAGAAAAATACAAATCACACTCCCTAATCTAATAACTCGCACTCTAGTCTAATATTTACAATATGTACAAACGTAACATGGGAGTACTTTATCATTTACCAATAAATGTAATATTCTTCAACACCAATTAGTTGTCTCGAATTTCGGCCTTCTTGTCATGCTTGGCCCAACAATGAGTGATTTGCTTCTAGGAAGGAAGCAAACTATTTTTTTTAAATAAGGAATTTCTCATAGGTAAGTGAATCACATCCTTAGAGAAAATCACACTTTTGGGAGCAAATCATACCTTTAGGACAACCAATTTTTTTGCCAATTTTCTAAGATTTGCATTACTTATAAAACTTATTTTCCTTTGTCATACATTGGCTAATTTTGTATAGGAATTCAAATATAATAGCCAAGTTATTGCATATAGTTAGATTCAAAATTTAATATGCTAAACAAAATCTGATAAGGCATCTATGATTATAAGAGTGTTGATATGCTTAAAACTTGCACAAGGTTGTAAAATAAAGAGGGTGTAACCTTCACACAACTTTATTCCCAAAAGGTTGATGTGGTGTGGAAATAAACACTATTAGAGCCCCTTGAGTGTCATGAGAGTTCTCAAAATCTTACTCCCCATTTGGTTCCATGAAAAATCTAGGCACTTCATGTTCTTTAACATGAAAATCAACATTACAATGTTAGTTCAAATCTGATTTCTTGATAGGTCCAACTATTACTCCTTGCTAAATTGTTCCCTTTATGTATTGGATGTCAATGTAGTGGCTTTGCCTTATAGAGTTACCATTGCCATCATCGTACCCCCACATTGTGCCAAGTATAATCCCTCAACACCATCCCCTATCAACAATCGTCACTGCCATTGATGGATTGTTCCTCGTCTAAATCAATGTTCTTTGGCTATACTCTACCAGATCACGTTGGTGGAGCCACACATGAACCGATATTGAGAATACACAGATGGACTTTGATAGTGTCTATAGATAGGGTCATATTCAAGCTGTATCAATAGTGAGGATCCATATACGTGTATGTAACAATAAAGACAAATTGAGTAACTATAAAAGGAACCAAGTTAAGAGATCTCTAAAACCCTTAATTTTTTTTTATGGTAAAAATATCAATAAACCATAATCAATTTAACCATTAATAGAACTATCTATACGAGTCCAAGAATTTTGAAAATATTTTGATGTAAAATTATGATTAACAATGCATGGAGAGCATATATCTTCTCATCTTCCACCTGTTCACCTTGTATTATTACCAACAATAAGTGCTTTTGATAGATGGAACAAAAGATGCCATGTGTTTACCATAAAAAAACACCAATTTTACTTTAAAAAATGCAAAAAAAATCACTATTGAAATTAATCTTTAATTTTTTTAAAATTTAATAAAATATTTCAAAACCTTAACTCCAAATTAAAATTCAAAAAAATTATGTAATCATATTACTAATGGATTAATTTTTAATTTTTAATTTTTTAGATTTGATTAGCATGCGAAACTATGCCATTGATGGATTGCTTCTCCTCTAAATCAATGTTCTTTGGCTCTACTCTACTAGGTTACGTTGGTGGAGCTACACATGAACTGATCTTGAGAACACACAGTTGGACTTTGATGGTGTTTCTAGATAGGATCATATTCAAGTTGTAACAACGAGGATCCATATATGTGTATGTAACAACAAAGACATATTGAGTAGTTATAATAGAAACCAAGCTAAGAGATCTCTAAAACCCACAATTTTTGTATGCTAAAAATATCAACCTACCTTAATCAATCTAGTCATTAATAGAACTATCTAGACAAATCTAAGAATTTTAAAAATAATTTGATGTAAAATTATTAGTAACAATGCATGAAGACCATATATCTTCTCATCTTCAATCTGTTCACCTTCTATTATTAACACCCCTACCAACAATAAATGCTTTTGACAGATGGAACAAAAGTTGTTATGTTTACCAATTTTACTTAGAAAAATGTAAAAAATCACTATTTAAAAAAAAAACATATATTAAAAAAAAAATTAAAAAGTTAATATATATTTCAAAACCTTAACTCCAAATTAAAATCCAAAAAAATTATGCAATTATACTACTAATAAAATTTTATTTCATTTTATTTTTATTTGTTTGGATTTGGTTACTGTGAGAAACCCCTACAAGAAACCCCTACAGAGATTGAGGGTTGAGCACCTCATCCCACCATGACCTCTCAAGGGAAATAGTTGAACTTATCAATAAGGAATTTAACACACAATTACGACAAAGAACTTAAAATACAACTACATGCTGCAGTTTAAACGTTGTATTTTAAACCTATCAAAGAAAAGTCAAAGACCGCACTGTTGCGCTATCCCCTGGGACTATAATGGATTTGAATAGTGCGAGAAACCCCTACGACCAAAACTAATGAAATTTTATTAACGAAACATAATAAATACTATAATCTCAAAATTAACCCTAAAAAAAAATAACATAAAGTTAAAAAATAAATAAATGATCATTTTCAATTTTGAGTTGCGTAAAAAACCTCTATAAACCCAAGGCCAAGTCAATAGAACCAGCCCATTGAAGAAGTCGAACCAGACCAACCCCCAACAAACACTTTGATGCTGCAACCGACCTGTCCCATTTTCCTAAAACACATTTCTATAATAATACTGTATTCCATTTTAAAATTTCACTTTAATAACTATTTTTTGTATTGCATATTTCATGATTGGAATTTTGTTCCACATTAATCTATTTGAGTGTATGTCTGATGAGAACAGTAGGAAAGAGTGACCATTGATCTCCTTATATTGGGTCAATAACAACGAGATGGTATAAGCTTATTGCAATAATAATCTGTTTGAGTAGTAAGAAAGAGCGACCATTGATCTCCTTACATTGGATCAACAACAACGAGATACTATAAACTTATTGGAAGAGTCCCTATAATTTAAACCAAACACTTAACAATTATTAAAAATAATGTGGATGTGACCAACTTCTTTATGTTTTAAAAAACATTCCTCAAACACCATAAATTTAACAACATAAATCTCACAATCAAAATAATTGTAAAATAGTATGGCATTTCTTTTTAAAGTCTTTCATAATAAAATAAATCGTAAAATTTCCTCGTGTCTAATAATATCACATGGGACCCACGCCTTTATTCCTGTTATCACTTAGATATTCACCGCTAGCAAAAACCAGTTCACACATGCTTCCAAATAAACAAATATCATATCATTTGAGTTCCGACAATCGCTTGAAGCAAAATCTATCTCCCTCTCAGTAGTAGTAATAGCCGTATCGAGAACAGCAGCAGAAAAAATTAGTGTGTAATGCTTTGAATTTGAGTTTCAGATCTACTCGTCCTTCTTCGTCCAGGTAAAGATCTCCAGCTAAATCTATTTGATCTGAAAGTCACACTTTAAATTTGAAATTCCGTAAAATATTTTTCTTGTTTTGTCAAAATTTTCATTCATTCCTTCAGATCCGCTATTTAACAATAAGCATTGGCTAAATCATGGATAAATTGTTATGTTTAAGTATTCATTTTCTTAATTCGGACATTTTCTTTATCTAAAAATTTGTCTTCAGACGACTCTCCGCGAGATTCGATCGCTCGCATTTTTGGTCTGCCTTTAAAGTCTAGGGTTACTGGATCTGGCTGGAAATTAAAGATGATATACAATCGTGCGTCATTTAAGCATAGGCTGTAAAATGAAGGTCAGATAGGAGTTTATTGTATTAATTAGTGGTAAATATGAAGGGATATTATGGTAGAACTGAGATCTTTAGGTTGTTGAGATGCTGAGGTCGCAGCTCCTGAGATTTAGCATATTTGCAGTAGCTTAGCCTGTCGAATCAGATGCCGGTATATTCTCTGTCAAATCCCGCTGCCATACGCCCCATAATAGAGCTGCTAACTACTTCCTTGGAGCTCAGCAATTTATTTATTTATTTTCTACCGCTTTTGGTTTCGTTTTTGATTGACAAGATACAGTGTGGACACAATTTGTTCAATAAGTGTGAGATTTCTTATCTGAGAGGCTAACTCCCTTTTCACATCCGTATTTTTTATTTTCAATTTTGTCGATGATAGACTTATTATTATTTATGATATGTACAAAAATAGATTACATATATATTCTTTTCCCGTTTCTGGAGCTTGACTGCAATCCGCTTCAATACTGCCGCTACATGGATCCACAAGGATCTTGTCTGTGTTCGTTCTGTGGCGTTCAAAAACCTCTTTAAAGATATCCACCCACTCTTGTAGATAGTAGACTTGATAATTTTTAATAAACTTTTCAAGTCGTCATGGTGCAGCAAGTACTTTCATCCATGTTTCTCATCTTCAACTTCTTGTTGCGTGCAGAGTAAATTGATGGATTCTCGATTAATATTTTTCCATCTCTTGTTTCAATTGCAAGATGATCTCCAAATCATGTAAAGGCAATCCATCCTCGTCCATTTTGCATCAAGTTGCCCTAGCCTATGGGCATACTCCTCAGGTTTTTAACCTCGGCCATTTTGGCCACAAAGTGTCTCCCCTTACTGGAGGACAACAACTGGACACTGTTATGTATATGCACATTAATTTGTTTTGGTGTTTTTTTGTTACATTCCTTTATTCAATGACAACAAGAGGCCAGTTTAACTATAGTTCACAAAGTGTGAGAATGGCCTGGGCAGGGGCGGGCAGCCCACCAAATTTTGAATCTGGATTTTGTTGCAGTAATCGCTCTTACTTATCACTCTATTTAGATCCAATTTTAACAAATTAGATGATTTTGAATTTCCATAAATGAACAGTGAATTTTGTTGAAAATTTAAATTAAAAAGAAAAAAGTTTTGTAAAAAGCACTTTAGTTTCTTTAAAAATAAACAAGAATTATCTCATACAAAAATTAGCTCATTAAATGTTATGATAGTTGAATTGCATTCTTCTATGGAACTTGTCATGACATTTGAAGATACTTGTTTAATTTTCTGTCTTTGATAGTTTCATGATTTATAAGATACAAGGCGAGCTCTTTATGGAGATGTCTTGTGGTCTCACTTGCTGTTATTCTAGTGAATGCTAACATGCTTTAGATCCTTATAGAGAGAATGCACTTACCTGTGGAAGTAGCTATCATTTATGAAGTATTTTTAATCAACTCAGCAAAGATCTGCCTCTTTATTCTGTTGAGTTTTTAAAGGAGATACATGAAGAATTCAAAGCATTGCTTACAAATATTTGGCCAGGGCTATGTTGGGACATTGCTACAACAATCGAGTGTGCATTTAACACCAAAATAGTGTAGAAATAATAACAATATATCCTTGAACGTGCATGCTTTTGTTTGAATAGGAGTGGGGCAACCCACATGCCCAAGCATGCTTTGCCTGCAAATACAAATGTCCAAGTGAGATTTCTCAAACAGACTCTATGTTGAGCGTAAAATTAGAAATTGATTTAATCGAATAAACTTGCACAGAAGACAGGGGGAATACCCCTATTGATACAGAAAGTGAGTCTCTGACCTATGATTTCTAGAACACTCCATCACCATGAGGGTCTTCACCACATACTGTTGGCTTACCATTCCTATTATTATTCATGATTAAAACTATAACACTTTAGAACAACACTCCAAACTTGTAAGATGAGACTCCAAATTGAATTTATGTATAAAATGGCCCATGTATGTAGATGCTATTTTCTTAATTAAAATGTTGTGGGACTTTCTGGTTAGCTGTGGCAATTTATCTATTCATTCTTCCTTACCTTCTTAATTTTGGTTTTGGTTTAGGCAATACTTCTTGATCATATAAACACAGCTCAATGTGAGTGAGCTTTACATGGTCCTTCAGATGAAATTTTGGCTGGGTGACATGTTTTATGTCATTATGGGTGCTAGTCCAATAGTCAATGTTGCACATGCAATATTTTTGATAATGGTACTCTGTTTCTTCAATATAATATTATAATTATGTGATTTAGTGGCCCCTTCCATAACCAATGAAATTTATCCTCTCTTAAATGCAATATCTGGAAAAAAGGAATTGTAACAAGAAACAAAATTCCTGGACAGACTAAAACAACTATTTCCACTAGCAGGAAAATGACAGGGAGAAAAGGGCTGAGAAATGAACATAGCATTAAGATTCATATGAATGAATGGATAAACAGAAAAGAAGATTCTTGTTTGCATCTCCTCTCTGTTTTTCAGTTCATCTTCTGTTTGTTTTTTCAAAAATAGCTTTTATTAATTGCATTGGCTAGAAGTCAAGTTCATAAGATGTTAAACCAATGACAATAATAGCAGAAAGTGAGTTAACCAAGGAGAGTTAAGGAGTTATTAACTTCCTTTTAGACCAGGCAACAACCTGAAAAATATTAAAAAAAATGGTTTGTGGAACTCGGAAATGCTTCTCAAACAATGCAAGATGAAACACCATAAACAACATCTGATTTGAAATCTAGTACCACAATGTCACTGTTAGAGAGGTATCAACTGAAAGAGCAAAAGTCATACGAGTAGGATATGCCCCAGCTCACAAAATCTGCCTAGCAATATTAGGGCCAAGGACTGCTCCCAAAACCATAGTTACCAGGTTTGGCTGAACCTAGTCCAGTCCGAACCAAACTGGTTCGGTGTGGTCTGAACCTTTTCAGTTGCGGTTGAAAAAAATGCCTTCATTATAGTCAACTTCTCCCATAGACATGGAATTATAGTTAAAGATAGTTGCAGTTCCAAAATATCTGACAGCTATTGCAATTTTACTAGTTGTTGGACATCTACTAGAGGCAGAAGTGGTGTGAAACACTGCTCATTTCAACATTGAAAGATCTACATCTGTTTTGGGCTTACATGTTGGTTGCACTGAATTCTGCAAATATGAAATTTGAAATCTTCTACATTGTTTTATACTGTCATGAATAACTTTGTGTGTGCGCACACGCCCGTGCGGATGCATATGTGTAATTTATTTATTTTTTTGAAGTGAATCAAACCTTTTTGAAAAAACCAAACCTATGAACTTTGTTGCCCTTGCATTCAAACGAACTGCCCAAACCTGGTAACTATGCCCAAAATCCCTTGTGGAATCTGTAGGTGCAAATTATGTAAGAAAAATGTCTTATTTATATTTGTTTGTTATAGGTTCAAATTTCGAAATATGAATTTATAAATTTGCATGGCAAGACGGGCCAGGAACTGCATAGCACTTGCTTCCAGATTCCTCTATGTACAATATCCTAATTTCCATATAGAAAAATGACAAAGAATTCTTTTCAGCACCTACCAGTTACAGCAAACATTTGCAACGAGGAGAATTGCTAATACAAATCTCAGACTATTAGGTTGCAACTCAAAAGTAGATTATATCATTGCGTTGTTCTAAATGGATGGTTTTCACCTTTCTAAAAATAAGGATGAACTCATGGCTACTGCGTGTCTCTATTTGTTCTGTTCAGTTTTAGCTATTGTTTTTTTAATCATTTTGTCTGTATTTACCCATTTATGCTGAAACATAGATCAGTCACACATTTTGTCTGTCATTCATTTTTATAAATATCTTCCTCTGTTTACAATGTGCTGTCTGTTGCCTAAAGTTATATATACTACTCATATGATGAAAAATATAGACTAGTGAGCTGAATAGTATCTGTTGAAGGCTTGAAGCCAAATGACCAAATATGGACATCTCATATCTTCTTCTGCAGTTCATAAAAATATCCATAACATGGCATACATATTTGTCTCAGCAAATGTAAAATTGTAGTGCCCTTATGAGTGGAAGAACATACATTATCCAGATTCAACATGGGATTCATGGGGGGGAATGCGAAAATGATTTCTAGATTTATATTTTGTTAGACTGGAGTTTGATAATATCTATTTTACAGACGAATTTCTAGCCTACAGGCATTGAAACAATGTCTCGGAGGCCAGTGAATCCAACTGCTAGACGTTTTGCTGAGAGTGCAGTTACACCATTAAGCAGTCCTTCTCACCAGAAGTCTCGTTCATCGCCATTACTTTCAATTGGCTTGATCCTTCTGGTATTTCTTCTGCTTTATGTTTTAGACACCTATTAATACAATTATTTATTGACATTAGGGCAATGCAAAGCAAAGGCCAATCTCTTCTGATTGACATAGTCTGAAATTTAATACTTCTGAAATTTAGATATGGTTTTGCTTTTCAGGGGGCAATTCTTCTTCTTGGCTATTCATACAGTGGTACAGGTTTGAACTGTACTCTTAAGTCTGTGACTAATTGATTGGAACATTTTTCTTTTGTTTTAAGTATTCAACCATATCAAATCTTATTGTCTGAAATCCAGAACAACTTGGTAATAAGTTATCCAATAAGATGCAATTTCATCAAAATTGCAACAAATCTGGGTTGTGAATTACAAGCCCGATTCTTTTTTAATTAAATCTGGTTGTAAAAGCTCTCCTTGAGTTTCTATAAGAATGGTTTTCAAAAGATGCATTTTATGATTTTCATTCATGGTATATATTTCAGGAACAACAAAATATTCTTCTAAGGAGGGCACAACTAGGGAGACTTTAGGTATTAATGAAGGTAAGCACACTAAACAATATTGGATGTTCTGGCTTTTACTATAGAGTTGGACTCTTGTTTTGAATTACAAACTGTGCAAATTTTTTGAATGGTAACAGTTCCTTATTTGGAGCAGAACTAAGAAAGGTAATTGTTAGTCAAGGTTGGCTTATATTGTCAACACAAATTTCAACAGTTCTTCATGCCACCCTTTTACTAAATACAGGTATTAGGTTTATTGAGGGTGAAAACCCAAATTCACTATGGCTCTAAGTTAATATTCTTTTCCTCAAACTCAAAAATTAGGGATTGAAACTATGGTGCTCCTGTCTTAACAATAAATCAAACATGAATTATGAAGGGAGACTATTTATATGCACTTATCCCCTCCAATGAACCAATTTCATCAATTGATGAAGGCTGATTGTTATGAGCACTTTCTATGGTTTAGCATTTTCTTGGATGGAGTTTTGACAAGGCAGCCTTTATAGGAACTAGTTAACAGAAGTGTGGCTTCTTCCTTGGAGTCTAAGTTCACATTCATTCAATTGGATGCCACTACATTTGTTTGTAGTTTAATATATATATTTTTAACTAGTTATATGGGATTGAAATGGGTCCCACCTGTATAACATCATGACCACATGGTGGTTATAACAACTTGGCAACTCTGCATATATCTCTTGGCAAGATTTGAACCTGGGTCTTCTCCTTGAAAGTTGAGGAATTTAACTGAATGAGTTCATGCCATTTGATATTTGTTAGTAGCTTAATTATGAAGAGTTTATTAATTCAATTTGTTTCCCTCCATTTTTTTTTCGGTGGCAGTGGGTGGTGGGCGAGGTCAGGGTGGAGGGGGGTTTTATAAAAGAGGGCTCCATGTCTTCTTCATGGTTACCTCTTTGTTGACAATTCTGTATTGGTAAATGTTTTGCTTAATTAGGCACCTGCCCAAGTGCTCTGTCAGTTAAAAATAAACTGAGTGCTCAAATTTTCTGATAGTACTGTAGACATAATATTATTTGTTTTGAAGGACTGATTGGGGGTTTTAATTTCAGAGATCATTTTTTATGTACTGCTTTTTCTTCTTCAAGATCTACCTTTCTCCATGTCTTCTTCATGGATACCTCATTGTTGACAATTCTGTATTGGTAAATTTTTTGCTTAATTAGGAACCTGTCCAAGTGCTCTGTTAGTTAAAAATAGAGTGCTCAAATTTATGATAGTACTGTAGATAGAGTATTATTTGTTTTGGACTGACTAGGGGTTTTAATTTTCAGAGATCATTTTTTATGTACTGCATTTTCTCTTCAAGATCTGCCTCTTTTATTTTCAAGGTTTAAATGAGATCAGTCTTGGTGTAAACTCAGCTACAAAAGACCAACAAAATGGACTCCAATCACATAACACAAATGCAATAATGGAAGAAAATTGCAAATTGATATTCTTCTCATTCTTGAATTCACACCCCTTCTACAAAAGATTACAATCCATCATATAGCAACCGAAAACCAAAGAAACCCTAAAAACGTCTTTTTTCTAAAACTGCTAAAAATAGATCTTTCTAAAAACTTCTAAAAATAGAAATGAGTCGGATTGCGCCCAAATTCGGTGCACACATCCCTCTTACAATAACAAACCTTACTTTAAAATATTAGGTCTCAAATTAAGGTATAACAAAAGATAATAAACTTCTAACAGCCAAAAAACCCAAAAAACCCGGGAACCTATTCTAAAAGCTAATTTTGGGACACTAGATGGAGGAGTTAGGTCCCGAAAACACTTTTTTTGAAGAGTCAGGCCAATCGAAGAATTGCCTGATGCAGAACACACACACAAAACCACCTGTTAAATTTCAAGGCCAACGGGCGTACGGTTCACAAGTTATGGCTCCGGCAAGGTGCATCATTCTCCTCTGGTGAAAAAGAACTCAGCTCCTGCGAGTTCAGCTAAATTGAAATCTCGTAGCTTCGGTTATCAATTTTCTTTAGCTTTGACTCTGAAACCCAAGTGTTATCTGACTGTGGTAATCCTTCCCACTGAACCAGGAATTTTTTGTAGCTCCCATGTCTGGTGGTGATCACCTTCTTCCCTTTGAGGTTTTTAATGAAAAAAAAAACCTCCTGCAAGCACTACACAGAGTGCCAATTTATTTATTTAAGGTTTTACAAACCTTCTGCAAGCACTACACAAAGTGTCAATTCCTCCTTCTGAGGTTTTATATAAAAAAACCTCTTGCAAGCACTTACACAAAGTGCCAATTTCTTTCTCTAAGGTTTTACAAACCTTTTGCAAGCACTACACAAAGTGCCAATCTCTTTCTCTTGAGGCTTTTACAAAAAAAAAACCTTCTGCAAGCACTTACACAGAGTGCCAATTTTTGTCTCCAAGGTTTTACAAACCTTCTACAAGCACTGCATAGAGTGCCAATTTTTTTTTTTTGGAGCCTCTTTGCTCTCCTCTCATTTTCTTTTTTCTTCTCTTCTCTTTTCTCCTCCCAACAAGATCCAACTTGCTCTGATACCAAATGATGTAAACTCAGCTACAAGAGACCAACAAAATGGACTCCAATCACATAACACAAATGCAATAATGGAAGAAAACTGCAAATTGATATTCTTCTCATTCCTGAATTCACACCCCTTCTACAAAAGATTACAATCCATCATATAGCAACCGAAAACCAAAGAAACCCTAAAAACGTCTTTTTTCTAAAACTGCTAAAAATAGATCTTCTTTCTAAAAACTTCTAAAAATAAAAATGAGTCGGATTGCGCCCAAATTCGGTGCACACATCCCTCTTACAATAACAAACCTTACTTTAAAATATTAGGTCTCAAATTAAGGTATAACAAAAGATAATAAACTTCTAACAGCCAAAAAAACCCAAAAAACCTGGGAACCTATTCTAAAAGCTAATTTTGGGACACTAGATGGAGGAGTTAGGTCCCGAAAACACTTTTTTTGGAGAGTCAGGCCAATCAGAGATTCGCCTGATGTAGAACACACACACAAAACCACCTGTTAAATTTCAAGGCCAACGGGCGTACGGTTCACAAGTTATGGCTCCGGCAAGGTGCATCAAGTCTATTGTTCTGATGTTTCCTCTATGAATCCTGGGCTAGGTTGGTTTGACAACATTTGCAAAGGAAGGGAATTTATACATGTAACTGTGCTCTCATATGTTTATTTTTACTTTTTATTGTTTGGTTGTTAGTGGATTCCAGTATTTCTTTGGTTAATTTGTCGTAATTTTATTGTTGTCTTTCTGTGCAGAAGATGAACTGTCTTGTGGTTTAGAAATCCTAAAGGTTTTACCAATCCTTCGAGAAGTTTATGGTGAGAGCATGCACAAGGTGCTGCATGTAGGTCCTGACACTTGTACTGTCACCCCCAAACTGTTGAAGGAAGAGGGCATTGAAGCTTGGGGTATTGAGCCATTTGATATCACCCTTGACAATATCTGCAGGAATTTGATTCGAAAGGGTGTTGTTCGAGTGGCTGACATCAAGTATGCACTACCTTATAGAGCACAATCATTCTCAGCAGTGCTTGTTTCAGATGTACCAGACAGCTTGTCTCCAAAATACCTGAACAAGACAATTCCAGATCTTGCTAGAGTTTCGGTTGATGGAGTTGTTATGTTTGTTGGTAAGTATTTGCAGCTCTACTTGATCCACAATGAGTAAACTGCATATTATTTCCCTTTGAAAGTCTCACTTCTGTTTATTCTTATGCTGGTCATTTCAACTAACAAATGGTGTTCTTAGAGTTTCTCTTTTAAGAGACAGCAAGGTTGTATAAAAATTATAATATTTGAAGTTTGAACCCACTGTTTATCTTTTCTGGTATATACACATAAGTAATGCAGCCTTAATGCACTGCTTGGAATTGTAATAGTGATTGCATTTAACATTCTGGGTTGGTTCATTCTGAAAAATTGAAATTTCAATCATTTCATTTTACATTTGCTAACATGGAGATGATGCCATATTTTGTATAGAATGAAAAAGGATGATTATATTTTTAATTCAGTTATATGGGATTGAAACGGTCCCCATCTGTGTTACATCATCATGACCACATAGTGATATTACAACAGCTTGGCAATTATGCATGTATCGCTTGGCAAGATTTGATCCTGGGTCTTCTCCTTGAAAGTTGAGGAATTTACCAGTTGAGCTAATGCCATTTGATGAAAAATGATGAATATTGTTCTTTTCCTATTTTGCAAATCAAAATTCTGGATGAATTCTAAAAAAAGGATGTTAATTCATATTAATATTATTATGTGTGCTCTTGAGCAGTAAATCTTGTTTAAAGTTAGCATTACTGAATGAAGATAGTTACATGCAATAGCCATCCATGTTGATTCACTTGTAATGAACAGTTAACTTTGAGGCAGATTGAAAATATAAGCTTTGTATGCTTTCTGTTTTTTGGGATAAAAATTGAACTTAAGGGGGTGTTTTCTCTTGAAAGCATTCATGTTACAAGAAGATTTTTCAAAATGGGTAAATTGCTATTTTCTATATGCACCTATTTTTCTACCAGAAAGGATAATTGTTTTTATCGTTGACTTAATTTTGCTGTTCCTCTTTTTTGTGAAGGCCGTCCAGGTCGTCATTCCTCATCAAAAGCAGCCCAAATTATTCAACAGAGCACAGGAAGGCCTGTAAGTTTTTGACATTTGATTTCATATTTTATTTTGCCACCATATAAGATAGAAATTCAATGGAGAATGCATGTTTTCAGTGTCTGGATATTCTGAGCAACAATTAGTGGTGTGTTGTTTCACATTGTGAATATTTGAAAGAAATGAAAGCTTGAGCTTCTGATGAATTGATCATGTCACAATAAAATGTTGTAGGGAAAAAATCATAGGTCATCCTCATCTTCAAGCGGGCATAGATAATACTTCATTACTGCTAATGCAATAAAACAGTCTTTGCTAGCAGAATAAGGGTTTTGAGGATAGGAGATTTATGTATGGCAAGTTGTTTTTTAATTTTTAAAATTAATAATTTTTTTTATTATGCTATGACTAGTTCCTATTCCACGTTACAATTTTTTACTAGGCATCAACCAGTAAGCCTAGTTTTGGAAGTAAATAGAGTTCACGAAGTCACTCACCAACCAAAAATGTCCTTATTCTGTTTTTGGAATAATCTAGATGACTCCAATTGTTTTTTGGGGTTCATTCTGTTTTATGATGCCAAACAGATAGTTGTCTTCTTTTTATTCTTGGTCATCAAACAATTTTTTGTTTTTCCTTGGTGACTTTAAGCTCTTTTGTCACTTGAGCTCTTATCATGCGCCATCTATATTAAAATGATCAATTTATCTCTGTTTTCTTGATTCGTTGCATTTTACTTCTATTGAACATTGTTTTGGTGAAACTGGTAAAGTAGCAACCAGGAAATTGACTAAGGAGTTTGTGTTTGTCTATGTATACTGTACAACAAGAATTATAAAATCTATTTGAGATAGAGGGATGAATGTTCATGTTCCCACTGATGGTGACACAATGTAAAACCATATGAGCTTTCTTTTTCCAAATTGTGAAGGTTCTTAACATGTATGCAACCTCAATTAGGCATCTTTCTTGTTCTTCTCTTACCTGAAAGGGTTCTGTCCTTCCTATTGATTTGTTGGAGTCATCACTAGCTATGAATTTCCTGAACATTTATGTCCTTTCTATACCTCTATAGGGGCATATATTTGGCCTATAATACCGAACACCTGGTAGTTGTACTCTGCAGTCATCCACAGAAGATCAATAATTGGAATCTGATATTTCACTAAGATGCATGTTCCCACATGCTTTAGTTTTTGTTTCAATATGTGGAAATCATCTTTCATATTTCTATCCAATTAAATTTTTAAGGGTGTTCTGTATATTATACCCTAGTGTCTTGCTTCTTGCAAAAGACAAGAAATCATTCACAAGGTTGAGTGGTTTAGGAGATTGAAATGTGCTTTGTTAATGAAATGTTGGTATCATTTGCAAAGTATGATATTAAATACTCATCTCTTCCTCTCTTCTCCTCTCTGGCCACACCCACACACATATTGGGAGTGGTGGAGAATCCAAAAACGGGCATACATGGCTTGACGCTTAACCCAAGAGATCATTGTTACCTCAGTTTAAGATTGTTTCTTTGCATAGTTGATGGAGCTGGTTGTTAATCGAAGATCAATTGAATATTCTAAAATTCTTCTTTTGAGAAGGTAAATGGTTAAAGGACTAAGTTCCAGCCTAGTCAACACATCTACTTGGCATATGAGACCCCCTAGTGGCAATAAGGGACTTCTCAATCTACCATAAAATATATTGTTTCAAATTATGTGCCTCCCTAAGTTTCGACCCTTAAGTAGGTTTATGGTAAATTGCCCCTTCCCAATATAGGCTGGTAAATTGCCCCTTCCCAATATGTGGAAGCCTGAGAATTCAATTCTTCAAAGTACTTTCGAAAACAATTTCTTTACATGTGCCAGTATATCTCAAGACATCACCCAATTTATTTTCTGCATGCATCCTTAGATTGGTTATTTATACACTACAATTCAGTTCTAGATGAAGCAACTGTAACTAAGTTCTACTTTCATGCTTTCTTTCTTGTCAATTTCAGAATTGTCAAGATATTGTTTGTGAAGAATGTGACAGAATATTGTAATTGCAGCCAAAGTTGCGAAGCAAGGCATGGTGGCAAAGATCCTTCGAGGGAATGGGATTGCAAGAAAACGAGAGCATGACTAAAAAGTTTGAGGAGCTTCTGACACAAAGTCCCTATAAGCCAAAGTGCCAAATATTTCACTTGAGCCCAGATATTTCCCTTTGAGAACTCTTGCATGTGTTGCAACCTGGTTTAACATTCGTGGCTGTTTCCGTAAGAGAGTGGGCAGGTGGATGTGAGAGCTATGATAACTTCCTAAATCATCATGTTCCAGAAGTTTTGTTTGGTAAATTGAGCTATGCCCTTAAGGGTATTCCTTTCAATATCTGTTCGATTTAGTCATTCATGTATTCCAAATATGTATTTTTTTTGCAGTTAAGCTACAATGATTTCTTCCTGTCATTCTTTAGAATATATAAATATATATCTCAGCAATTCAGTGCTAAGTGGATTCACTAGAGAAACATATATACTTGTGCCGCTTACACGAATATCCACATGCCATGTTCCTCTTATGAGTTTTCTTTGCAATTACTTTTGTAATTCTGTTCTTATTTTAACCATAGGTTTTGTATTTTTGAATATGGCATCATTTGGAAATAGTAAAGCGACTGCAGCATCTTAAAATAATTTGGATTCTAAAAATAAGGAGAAGCAGGTTAAATTGCTTCTCATCTATGTTATGCCATGAATGTTGAACATAGGCAGGATATAAGGTTGTGGCTACAATTGCTTGGAAAAACAGTTATTTCACGATTCGGAGGCTGCCCAATATTCCTGGTGTCATACACTTCAATAAAGAAAGTCGCTATATACAATTTAAGTAATCGAAGTCTGTCTATGCAAATTTGTACTCGAATAATCATTATGAGCATTTGAGTATCTAATTATGTCTATTTCAATTTGTATGTTAAGGCCAAGGCCTTTTCAAATCATAATTTCATTCTTGTTTTAAAAAGGTAAGAGTTTGGATATCTTTCTGAGTTTTGGATTTTATTTATATTAAAAATTAAAAAGAATTAGAGACTATAATATTAACATTTTTGTTAGGAAGAATATATACATATTATGAAAGTGGACTTATAAAGTCCTATTCTTAATTAGATTTGGGTAGTGAGGAAAAAATAACTTTACTAGATGGAACTTGGTCACATTTTTTTTATTTTAGTTTTTGTAAAAAATATGTGATACTGTATAGGTTGATTATTGAAATTTATTATTCTTGTTTTTTTTGTTATACAAATTTTTATGAGTAAACTTTATTTTTTTATGGATTTAACAGATCTTAAAAAACAATGATCATATGGAATTAAAATAGTTCCATCATATTCATTGTGACTATGTAGTGGTGTTACAACAGCTTGGCAATTATGCATGTATCACATTCAACAAGATTTGAATTTGGGTCGTCTTGTTGAACACATGTCATTTGATATGTGAATTTGACAATTTAATTAAACGGATTTTTGTATTATATTTGAGCATGTTTATAAAAGTCTGAAACATACATAACACACAAAACAATAGTCTTGGTGGAGTGGTGAGTGGATATGTGAATTTGACAATTTAATTGAATGTATTTTTGTATTATATTTGAGCATGCTTATAGAAGTTTGAAACATATATAACACAAAACAATACTAACAAATAAATTTAATATACCGAGGTCTTGGTGGAGTGGTGAGTGGTGTTCACTATGAAGAGGTCAAGGGGTCTTGACAGTTGACAGGGTCCCTTGTGGTCTTAGGTCCGCATCTGTGCACATAACATCCTAGAGTGGTGAGTGGTGTTCGCTATAAAGAGGTCAAGGGGTCTTGACAGTTGACAGGGTCCCTTGTGGTCTTAG
The DNA here is from genome assembly GCA_028583015.1 of Wollemia nobilis. Taxonomy (NCBI): domain Eukaryota; kingdom Viridiplantae; phylum Streptophyta; class Pinopsida; order Araucariales; family Araucariaceae; genus Wollemia; species Wollemia nobilis. The sequence continues at coordinate 10,458,544 of JAQPPZ010002907.1, read as the reverse complement.
GTCCGCATCTGTGCACATAACATCCTAGAGTGGTGAGTGGTGTCCTCTATAAAGAGGTCACATCAAGAAAAGAAATACAAGTTTACACAGGTGTTAATGAGTGGACCCTCATAATGAGTGCCAAAGCCCTTACCACTGCAGTAAGCTTGCAGCTTAAAAAAATTTCAATGTTTTAATAAAAAAATAGATAATAAAACGAGGAAAAAATGTTACTTGATTAATATATATATATTTAAATTGATATTATTGTATGATAGTGATCAAATGGCATAAGGCAAGTGGTTAATAAGTGCACTCTTTACCTGGAGATCCAAGTTCAAATATGGTATATGCATGGTTTTCAATTATATTCATTATGTGGTTATTATATATGCATAATTATCAATGTAATATCATTGATGCAATCATATATAACTAATTGTTTTATTTATTTATTTTACTATAGTAAAATGTCTATTGGATGTTTGATATACGAGGCCATTGAGATTTATTTTTCATGGTACCATGGTAATGTAGTTTGTTGAAATACTATAATAATCTATGATAGGTGAGATGGTTTCCATCCTATATATTAAATAAAACGAAAGGAAAAAAAAACATGTATTAGTATGTGGTCAAGACCCTATGGAGGAATGATAAATAGGTTGCAATTATATAGAGCAACTTAAATTCACATCTTTGTGTTTTAATGAACACTCCTATAGTAGATGGTCTAGGACAATACAAATAAATATAGTTCATTGAAATAAAATAAACTTATTTTAATTTTATATAACAAATAAAAAGATATATTATATACTAAAATAAATGTATAAAAAATTATAAATTTTATATTTATTTACAATAAAGAATATAATCTTTTTTACACCACACTTGGCAGGTTTTATTTAAAAATACCTCAAATAAAAAAAAGTTTTTTAATATTAATCCTGAGATATTATAAACAACCTTATCATAAGCCTTGTTAAAGAGTTTATCACAATAAACACAACCTATACTTATGCAAATTGTAATCCCAATGTTTTGTTACATTTTATAAAATTTTGAGGAAAAGTTTATTTTAATTAATGAAACACAAGTGCAACCACATAAATTACAAAATAAACTTTTAAGAACCCATTGCTTTAACCATTCTTTAATTCTGCTATTCATCATCATGCATTTACCAAACATATTAAGAATCCATTGTCATAATATCTAGACTATTGAGCAATACCCCAAGAGATGGTTGATACTTTCCTCATTTTTACTAAGAACACATTGAAAGGGGCCATGAGAACCTCTTTTCATAAAGTTATCCTAGGATAAAAGTCTTCTATAACCTACTAACCAAACAAACATTTTGACTTTAAGAATGCTTGGGCTATCCCAAATATCTCTTCATATTCTAGTGATATTACTATTTTGTTGGTGATTTACATTATATCCACTTCTTGTTGTGTATTCTCCTAAGCTATTCAACTCCCAAATCAATTTACCCTTGGCTCCCCTCGGAATAATCACAGTTGTTATCTTTCTACTCAATGGCCTCCTCGCATCAATGTCTTGTATACTTGTAAAAAAATATTTTTTCCATTTGTATCTTCCTTCCCGATCCTTGTACAAAATCATATTTGTCTTGAAGCAATCTCATCCAAGGTTTCAAAATTGGATCTAAATTGAGTGGTTTTTTTATCACACCAAGTATCCATCCAAATATAATTTTTTTCTCCAATTTCCACCACCCATCTTAAACCTTTAATCATTAGATCAATAGATTTTTTTAAACCATTCCAAAGAGTAAAATAATTTGGTAGAGAGAATGCTGTAAATATTCAACTTGGTCATTGGGCTCAAAATACTTTCTTACCCATTACCTTTGACTCTCTTTGTACAGTCTCCATATTACATTTCCCCTAAGAGCTAAGTTTGCATCTGTAAGAACTCTTAAACCAAGACCTCCCCTAGTTTTATCATCACACACCTTGCTCCATTTCACCAAAGGGAATTTCCTTTTATCACGTAAACTTGACCATAAAAAGGATCACATAATATAGATTAAACTTTTTTCAACTGATTTTGGTATAGTATACAATGATATATATAATATGTTGCAATGGCTTGTAAGAGTGACTTAATTAACCGCACTCTTCTTGCTACCGATAACCATCTACCTTTCCAAGTCGGTAGTTTATTTTAAACTTTACTAATAATTGGATCCTATAATTCTATCCTCATTCTCCCCTCAAATAAAGGTATCCCTAGTTAAGTTGCTGGAAAATTTGCCTCCTCCATTTGAAATAACCTACAAATTATTGCTTTGATATTAGTTGGAGTGTTAAGGAATTAAATTTTGGATTTTGTCCTATTAACTTTTTGCCCTGATTCTCTTTCGTATTCCTTTAAAAGCTTTGGCCTCATTTATCCTTGCCCTTCCAAAAAGAGTTGTATCATCTACAAATTGTTGATGGGTGATGTTGTCGATGTTATTACTAACCGTAAGTCCACTTATAAGCCCATATTTGTAAGCCTTCTTTAAGTTCCTACTCAAAACCTTTGCCATAATAATAAACAAATGAGATATAAGATCTCCTTTTCTAAGGCCTCTCTTGGCTTTAAAAGATTTTGTTACTAACTCATTGACCAACAATGAATAAAAAATTGTAGAGACGCAAGCTTTAATTCATCTAACTATTAGCTTTTAATGAATAATCACTCAATAATATGGCCACTAAATCAATAATACTCAACTCAATATGAAGGAAATAATAATGCTAAGCAAATAAGCTTATATTCAGAATATGAAATAACTCAATATTGCTAATGGCAAATGCTGAAAAATACAATAAACTCTTATTGAATAAAAGACCTCAAATACATCATATTACATCACCTTCCATTGCTCCATGGGTGATGTCCCATCTCTTGAACTTCCCTTGTGATGCTTCTCTATTACAATTGCACATCCATATATAGGATGGAATGTGACTCTTCATATGGTGTTTCTTGGCCTACACTCTTCCTATGACTCTTCATATTCCTATTCTAATGACACATGTACATAGGGACAACTATGCACATTTACATTGCCAAAATATCATTGCACACTTGTGCATTTATTACATTGCATAAAGTAAATACTTTCATCCTAATCTAAGACACTCTTTCCTAATCTATAGATGTACCCATGGTGGTACATTGTCATGTACCAAATAATGTAATATATTCCAACACCCCCCTGTATTACATTATTTGGTTCTTGAAGACTTTAGTCTTCAATATGGTCTTCTTCTTCTTCTTCATCTTGTTCAGGTTCATATTCTTCTTGCTTGTCTTCATCATTAGATTGTAAACTCTTGAATGATATCATGTTGTTATTTGATCCCTGCAGAGGTATATTCTTTTCCTCTTTGTTCTTCATATTAGAAGTCTTCTTCCTGGTATGATTTCTTTTCTTTGTCTTCAACTTCTGTTTGGATTTCTTGGTACCATCAACTGTTAGATATCCTTGTTGTGTAAGGGCTTTAATCACTTCTCTGGTCCATCATTGTTTCTCTTGATCTTTGTGTAGTCTTCTTTCCTGTTCTTCATGCTTATATCTGTTGTTATCAAAAGCTTTAAGAATAATATTTTGAAACAAACATTGTAGTCTGAATGTTAGAATCCTTTCAAAACTTAAGTAAAACTCCTTTTTGTAGTGACAAAAAGTAGATGAATGAGATTCTTTTCCACAGTATGTGCAAGGATGTAGATTCCAACAATCAGCTTTTTCATGACCTTCTCTGTTACAGTAAGTGCACTTCAAGTTTTCCTTAGTTGTTTTGAACAACTTAACTTCTTATGTTTTCTTGATTAACTGATGTAACCATGCATGGATAGTTGTAGCAATTCTATTCTTGCTCCTTTCATAGACTTGTAGAAGAAATTCTTGTCCTATATGCCTTGAGAAGCTTTGAGAATGTTCATTATGTTTGTCAGAGACTTCTATCATATTGTTAGAATATGTCCTTAAAGTATTTCCTTTTGTCGGATAATTGTTACTCCTCTTTGAATCAAGTAAATCTCTAATCCTTGTAGATCTATTAAATCCTCTATATTTGATAAGTTCTTCCATTTTAAAGAAATCCTTAAATACTCCTAAACTTTTGAGGTAGACTTCCTTATGACTCCCTAGTTAAATTTGTCAAGCAATTATCAATTTTAAAAGGTACTTCCTTAGTTGTGAGAGATAGACTAAGGATGATATTTCTCAAGTTTCAAATATTGTTCTTTCAATTATATGTTGTGTAGAAACCCTTGTATCTCCCTAAGGTTTGAAATATAATATTTAATATTATTAATCAACAATCCTTTACAAATCTTCAAATCTCTAATAATTTTGAATTTAGAGATTAATCTATCCAATGCAATCTTTTCAATATGTAGGATTCCTTTTATCTCCCAAATTTATGAATAAAATATTTAATTCCTAAATTTCATATGCTATATTTGATGTAGAAATCCTTATACCTCCAAATTTAGAAATTTAAAAATTCTAGAAATAATATTTGCAATATTTTGTAATCCTAATTTGAAGTAGAATCCTTATTTCTCCAACCTTAATAATTTTACAAATATTTAATTGGTTTTGTAAACTACAATATGTAATTTTTACAAAACTCAAATATAAACTTCAAATTCTAGAAAATGCTTTTCAAAAATATAATTATAGGCTTCAAAATAATAATATGATTTTCTAAGGTTATAAAAATGCTTATCACTCCACTTTTACTTTTAATAAACTTTGACCTTAGAATATATTCCCTTCTTATTCCTCCTATCAATATAAAACTTTAATATATGGTAAAATGCTATGGTAAATACCTAGAATATTCAGGCACTCCTTGTTGGTCTTGTTGGGCGCTTATCTCTCTAGTCAAACTTGCTTGGAATGCTACGTATGACTCTTCAAAGATGCTTTGACCTTCTTTAATGCTTCTCCTCTTGCATTTTCTATGTAAGGCACTGGAAAAATTGCTATATTAATACCTCTACGGCTATATGAGTGCTTCACCTTTCTTTGGATGTGTGCCACGTGGTGTAGATGTTATTTGACTCCTTGTCTTCCTTCTTGGTGGTGCTAACATTCATGAATAGAATAAAGTGGACACTTGTCACTTTCTTTCTTGCAACTTGGGAGTTACACAGTCTTCTTGAGCGCTTGGATAATAATGAAGAATGTTTGAACGTTTGAGTGCTCTTTTCTCATGAAGAGTTACGTTCAACCTTATGCACCAACTTCTGTCTTTAGTGCCAAGTGGAGATATTCCCTTCTTTTGGAAGAGACAAGTGTAATCAACTCTTTGTGCATGCACTCTTTTTCCAAATGTATGGATTGTAAGGCTTTTGAATGCCTTTGCTCTTCCCAAACTTATTCTTGCTCCTTGTAAAATGTATTCTAGCTTCTTGAAAATGTATTCTTGCTGGAGTTTCTCCTTCCTTTGGATGATGGTGGACTTGCTCATGGATGGCTTCAACCAAATACCTTCTTGTATGCTTCAATGGTGGCCCTATGGTAATCACTATGGTAGTTTCTTTTTCTTCTTTGATAATGCACCCTATATTTTCTTTCTCTTGTAATCTGCCCTATTTTGAATGGCTGTAATAGTACTTTTGCAGGTTGTGGATGACGTTCTCTACCTTCTTGGGCTGGCCAAAACTTGAGCCTAATGGCTTCTTTTCCTTATGCTCTTTTGCTGGTGCTTTTTCCTACAAGTGGGTGGACGTATGATGGAGTATTTTCCCCCTTGTAATTTGCTGCCGAATGGTGCTTTATATAGTGGTGGTTTTCACCACTTCCTTGGTGGTTTCCTATACCACTCCCAACTGTAAATATGGTGTTTTTAAACACCTAAAATCTGCCCAAATTTGGAGCTCTTTTCCTTTTCAAAATCTGTTGTACTTTGAGGGTTATTTTCCCTCACAAACATAGAATATTTTGCTTCTTATTTCACTTTAAAATTCAGCATATACTAACACTTATAACTCCTTTAATAAATCAATCTAATGCTGCTATAATATTTCAACTTTCTCAGATAATAAAGTGGTTCTATCCCACTAATCAATGTTAAATAAATCTGATTTTCTCTTATTAAAAAAACAACATATAATCAACTTCTTATCACTCCAATTAAACTTGTAATTTTGTTGTTATAATATGCAATTTTTCTATAAAATCAATGGTGTGAAATAGTGTCCTTTCTTAGCTTAATGACACCTTAAAATACTTCTTTTAGATAGCTCTAAATAGCTTCAATAACTGATGCTTTAAACTCTTAATAAACTCCTTTAAAAATTTTGCAATAGTAATCTATATGGCATCAATTTTACACACCTTTTTGTAGCTTCTTCCTTCGTAGCTTACTATCTTGTATTTTTTGGATTTTCACCCTTCAATTTTCTATTAGTAGATCCTTCAATTTGCAGCAATAATGGCTGCCTCAAAGCTTGCTTTCTTTTCCTTTAAACATGTGCTTTCTTCTCCTTCAAACATGTGCTTTCTAACTTTGATTTTTACAACTTCAAATGCTATCCAAATGCACTCCAAATCTGCAATCAACCTCCTTCGTAGGTGCTACTACTAATACTTATGCTTTGCTGTCCAAAGCTATCTCAAATATTTCCCAAAGCTTCTTTAAAATGCAACTAATTTTGTTCTTACAATGCTGCCCAAAAATGCAGCTTAAACACCTTCTAATTGTTATTCCAAAATCTGATTTGATGAAGTTTACTAACCTTCAAATTTGCTGCTCTCTTTGCTATCAAGCCTTCTCTTAGTTGGTTGTCCAAATATTCCTTGAAAGCTTCTCCAAAGCTTTTCAATCTGCAACTTTCTGCTTCTACTTTTTGTAGTCCTTTTCCTTTCAACTTTTCTTCTAAAAATCAGCAACTTGTGCTTTTACAAATTAGCCTACAAAACTTGTGTGGCTATCTTCAAATTTCTCAAATTTGTGGCTTTTGCAGTATTCTTGCTTTCTTTTGACTTCTTGCTAAATTTTATCTTCAAATCTGACCTCTATCTCTATCTTCTCTCTCAAGAATCTGAATGTCTTGAGTTCTTCAAAATCTTCTTCAAATTTGACAAACTTCTTGCCAAATCCTTTTCCTTGTGGGCTTGTTGTCGGATGGTGATAATTGTCCCAATTTATTCTGGTTAGGTACTCTTTCTACTTGCAATATTCTACCATGAACTCTACTTCAAATCTCCTTCAATAATGGCTACTACTTCAGCTTCTGCAATAAGGCTTTTCTGTAGCCTTATTTTCTTCTTCAAAATCTTCTTTAGACCTCTATTCTTGGGTCTTCTAATTCTGCAACATTCAAATCTATTTTTCAATGAAACCTTACCTTGGTTTCTTCAATTTTCCACTATGGGAAATTCTTCAATGAGATCTCTTTCTGGATCTCCAAAATCTGCAATAGGACTTTCAATAGTCCTTCTATCTTCAGTCTTCAATCTTCAATTTGTTACTTCAATCTACAATAGGACTTTCAATAGTCCTTCTATCTTCAATATTCAATATGTTGCTTCAATATGCAATAGGACTTTCAATAGTCCTTCTATATTCAATCTTCAATCTGCTTTAATCTACAATAGGACTTTCAATAGTCCTTCAATCTTCAATCTTCCAATCTTGGAAGTTCTTCAATATGACCTCTCTTAGGGTCTCTTCAATCAACAATATTGCAATGAGAACCTCTCCTTGGTTCTTCTCAATATTCAATTGGGGCCTTCTTCTTGGACCTCCTTCAATATCTATTTTCTACAATAGAACTTAAGCAACAATAATATATTCAAAGTTCCAAAAATAATAATCTTCACTAGCTATAACTAGTGGAATCAAATCAATGTTGAATCCTAGTCTTCATAGGTGTTCCTTCAACCTTGTGGAAAGATTCTAGCCAATCAATAATATGGAATCTATATTCTTTCAATCAATAAAATTTATCAATAGGACCTCTTCTAAGGGTCTCTAAATCTTCAATATCAAGGTCTGTCTTCAAGACCTGTAAATTTTCTTCTATTCCGATTTTGCTCTTGGAATAGGTAAATCTTTAACTTTCACTAGTTTTCTTTCAACCTAGTGAGAAATGCTATCTTCTCTGGTTTTCTTTTCCAGAGGTAATTTTATTTTATCTTCTCTGGATTCTCTTTCTAGAGGTAATTTCCTTTATCTTCTCTGGTTTCTCTTTCTAGAGGTAATTTCCTTTATCTTTACTAGTCTCTTCTTAACCAGTAGAAATTTTCTTCCTTCCAATCTATATAATAACTTCTATCAAACAATCTCAAAGCCAACAACTTTTGCAAGGGGCAGGTCCAAAGGTGCATCTGGTTTGCAAAAATGCAGCAATGGTGTTGAATGATGAAAAACTAGAATAGTTTCTAGTGGCTCTCTCAATTTCTATCTAGACCTATTGTGGCTAGATCTACCGTGGCTCTGATACCACTGTTAGCTTTTGATGAATAACCACTCAATAATATGGCCACTAAATCAATAATACTCAACTCAATATGAAGGAAATAATAATGCTAAGCAAATAAGCTTATATTCAGAATATGAAATAACTCCAATATTGCTAATGGCAAATGCTAAAAAATACAATAAACTCTTATTGAATAAAAGACCTCAAATACATCATATTACATCACCTTCCATTGCTCCATGGGTGATGTCCCATCTCTTGAACTTCCCTTTGTGATGCTTCTCTATTACAATTGCACATCCATATATAGGATGGAATGTGACTCTTCATATGGTGTTTCTTGGCCTACACTCTTCCTATGACTCTTCATATTCCTATTCTAATGACACATGTACATAGGGACAACTATGCACATTTACATTGCCAAAATATCATTGCACACTTGTGCATTTATTACATTGCATAAAGTAAATACTTTCATCCTAATCTAAGACACTCTTTCCTAATCTATAGATGTACCCATGGTGGTACATTGTCATGTACCAAATAATGTAATATATTCCAACACTAACCCATTTTTTCCCAAATCCAAAATTTTCTAAAATTACAAAAAGAAAATCCCTTTTAACCCTATATAGGCTTTACTCATGTCAAGTTTTAAGATAATTGATTTCTCTTTTCTTGAAGCTCCTGAATGTATAACTTCATGAGCTACTATGATCTCGTCCATAATTTGTCTCCCTTTCATAAATCCTCCTTGCTCTTCTAAAATAATTTTGTCTAACAATGGCCTTAATCGATTCACCATCACTTTGGAGATAATATTATATGCCACATTACATAGGATTATGGGTCTAAAAGAGTCAAACAATTCAACATCCTTATTTTTTAGAATTAGGGTAAGATATGTTGCATTTATTTTATAAAGTATGTATTGTTTTATCCTAGACTGTTCCACTGCCACCAATAAAGAATCCTTTACTATATCCCAACTATTCTTTTGCCACCAATAAAGAATCCTTCACTATATCCCAATTATGTTGGTAAAGAGTTGCAGAGAGATCATATGAACTTGGGAATTTATCCTTATTAGAATAGAAAAGAGCTAAATGAACTTCTAGAGTAATAGGCTCCATCAGTTTCCTATTGTCTTCATTTGTTCTGAAGGTACATCTTGAAGAAGTTTATCATTAATAACTTTAGTCTCCTCTGATCCTAGAATATTATGATAAAAAGACTTTACCTATTTTCTAATTTCACTCTGATATTAAATCCAAAACCCTTATATTTATTTAATTCTACTAATTTTGGATGTTGATCTTTTTACTATAATCATTCTATGAAAAAACTTTGTATTTTTATCTCCTTTTAACCAAGTTTTATTTTTTATTTTAATCTCTACACTTTCTCTTACATACTCAAAATATCATGATATTTACTAAGCAACTTCCTTTCCTTTAAGCTTGGATTATTATGATCACCTTTTTAGAATTTGGAAAGTTTATCTTTTAGTTCTTTCTTCTAAAAAATATTTCCAACAATGTTTTTGTTCCATTCTTTTAATCTAGATGTCCTAAATTTAATTTATTTTGGAAGAGCATACAACCCACCATTTCATGAAGAATTCCATGTTTGTGCTATCATATCAACAAATTGAGGATGGTCTTCCCATATTTTCTCATATTTAAAATATGATAATAAATTAAATTTTATGTATGTATTAATATCAAGTAATTTGGAGTAAGCCTTAGTAGAGTGAGTTTTATCTTCAAAGTTCTTGTTTTAGATCATGAAGAAATGATGAGTGACAAGAAATAAATGTCATTTAAAGTGATAGTTGGAAGCAAGCATGTATAAGAACATGAGGAAGAAGAAATCTACAATAATCCCTATTTAGGCAATACATGATATATAGAAGCTATTATTTTTTTTAAAAAGAAAATATTTATTTACTTAACAAAAAGATACAAAACTCTCTAGTTAGAGAGATCAAAGTGAATAGAGCATTCTAGAAAATAGAACATGAAGACAAAAAAGGACCTCATTATTGGAGTCCTCATCATCCTCGCATACCACCCTTGCCCTTCTGCTTCTTGACGATTTGGCAATAATAACCAGGGACTATATTTATAGCTTGATTAGCTAGTGTGTTGGCCGCTTTGTTGAATTCTTGCCCTATGTGTTGATAGGATATTTTACCATTTATCCTACCTAGTTGTCTAATCCTATCTTGAACAATCTTCAGTTGTAAAGATCTAAAATATTTATTTTTGGCAAGAGCTGTTATTAACAGTTTATAATCCTCATAAACTGACCTAATTGATTCCTTGCTTTCTCACCAATTTTAAGCCAATTTTGCATCCAATAACCTTTGCCACATTGCTAGATGTTGTGCCCAAGATGATCATGTATTTAAGTAGGATCTCACGGGGTCTTGTAAGAATTAGTCCCCCTACCGCTGCTTGAACGATATTAGAATTGGAGGCACCATCAAAGAAGAGCACCTAAAAATAGATGTTATGTAAGGAATTGTTTACTCTGTAGACTCCCTATGTTAGGAAAGCTTAGAGATTAAGTTGGTAGATCATTCTTCTTTTTGTGGGTGATAAGTCTTCTTCAAAATGCTATTGACATAAACTAGATTTGACATTGAAGACTAATTCATCTTTTATACTTCATATTAGAGTTTTGTTGTCCTTACCTTTGACTTAAAAAATCCTTTGGTTTCTATCCAATCAGATGTGGCAGATGATAAAATATGGTATAGAGCTCCATATATATTTTAGGAGGGGCTTACCTGCCAGTTTACCTTTATATTTGTTCCACTTGGTAAAACATGTGTCTATGTTTAATTTTCTAGAGTAGGAAGTGCCAAGAATTTTGGTTATTACTAACCAATTTGAAATTTCCTTTGGGCATTCAAACAAAAGACGAAAAACTATTTCACTATTCTGCATGCACCTGTAACACATAAACTATTATTAAAGATGAGATGATCAGGCATGATATAATGAATTTTAAAAGCTTTTTAGAGATTAAAAATGGACCAAATGGAAGTGGGATTAAGTTTAAATTATTCAATGAACTTTCCTTTGAAAGTATTTTTTCTTCATCATCTTCTCTAGTTCAAAAATTGGGGATAAAATAATGGGAAGTGGCATAAGATTTAGAGGGAGAGATGACTTGTATTTAAGGACATGGATTGAAGATTTTTTTGGAGATAATTTTTTTGGAAAGGCTTCCAATATGAGTTAGTCTTTTTGGATTGCTATGTTAGTTAATTAACAAGGAGCTTTTGAAGAATATTGATAATACTTGAGGGGAATTTATCCAAGAGGGTCAACTAACGAGGAAAAAATACATGCTATATATAATCGAATATATGTTGCCATAAATATTTCAAAATCCTTGGAAAAATATTTTAATATTGAGTCTAAATCAAGAGAATGAGATCAACAAGTGGATTATGGAAGTATTGTATTTTGACGTTATAAATATCATGAAGAAAACACATGGAAAGGGTTTGCCAAATAAAAATGATTGAAAAAAAGTAAAATTATCGATCATGAGAGAAAAATATGAAGTAAGAAAACAATATTCTAGTTGAAAATAATTTAGATAAAAGGGTTTTCAGTCCCAAAAAAGTCACAAAGAGAGCCCCACCACCTCATCAAATAGCGAAAGCCTTTACAATATTATCAAGCAATATTTGAAGAAAATGAGAAAAGTGACAGAGGATGAGGAAGTGTAATGTGCAATTTCAAATATAGAAGGAATTAAAGTTGTGAAGAAATATGTAGAGTCATTATTCAAAGAGAAGAAGGTGAAAGAGGTCAATTTTTATCTAGTGAATTATATGAAATCACCTCAAATAATAGAAAATAATTTAATTGGAATAAAAATAAAAGTAGTCTGGAGATAATCCTTTGCACTTCAAGATCAAATGAAATTAGTTTAATTCTTTGAAATTCAAAGAGGAGATCCAGGTTCAAATCTTGCCAAGTAATACATGCATAATTGTAAATTTATTGTAATACCACTATGTGGTCATGATGTAATATGGGATGGACTCATTTCAATCCCATATAATGTATTAAAACAATCCATTGCACTTTAGAGATCTTAGGGAATTATAATACATAAAATAGTATGGAAAGTATGCATTATACTTTAGAATTTTAAGGTAGCATAAGAAAATAAGTATTATGAAGGTTTCCCCATGCACTACGTGGTTTCTAGGTCATAAGAGAAAAAAAGTACTCCAAGGTTATACCTTACACTTTAGATTATATAGGGAAATATAAATGTGTAGATGATACATTATGAACAAAAAGAAAAAAAGAAATACAAATAATTGGTGGGAAAGGAATAATGAGAGTAAGATCCTCAAAGTAGGAACAAAAAGAAAGGGAAACTCAAAGAGATATTTATTTGGGAAACCAAAAAAATATTACAAGTGTTAACAAGAAGTGATGTTAAGTACATAAATAAAAATAAAATAACAATAAATATTATCTCTTGGAATATTCGAGGGTATGAATATGATCTAAAAAAGGAGTTATTAGGGAATTGGTAGATTACTATAGTCTGTAATTTATTTTAATACAAAAAATAAAAATAAGTTGCGAGGAATGTAAGGAATCACTTAAAATTTTTTGGAATGGTCAAGTGTCTAGCAATTTCAAGTATGAGATCTTTAGGAGGTATTACAATGGTATGCTTATACATGTGAAGGATAATTGCAAGAAGTGAAAAGTAATAGGGTTGCTAATTATTTTTGCAAGCAATAGGATGCTAGAAAAATTGGGGTCATAAATGTATATGCATCAAATATATAGTCACTCTTCAAGATAAATATTGGAAGGACCTCAATTATTCATGTCAAATTAAATGGTGAATTTTAGTATTTAGATTCTTGGGGGGGACTTCAATGTAGCTTTATGTTCTTCCAAAAATAAGTGTGGTACTCTTGATTGACCTATATCAATGGGGCATTAAATAACATTTAGGATGTTCATCCTTCAAGCTTTTAGTATACATGGAAATAGTAAGCATATTGGAAAATATCTAGTGGTAGAAAGATTAGACATGATTTTAACATCTAATAGTTGGCTATAAAAAAAGTATGCAATCTCTTCAAAAATTTTGTTGTAAAAAAAATAAGGTCATAAGCCACTTTTTATTGATGTGATTTAAATCCATTTTATTTTCAGTATACGTGGCTCTAGGATCTTGATTTCTTCTAAATGGTTATGTTTTGGTGGGAAGAAGTAAAGTTTGAAGGGTCATGTATGTGCAAATTTATTCAAAAGATGAATATCTAAAGGGGTAGATGAAGTGTTCTAATATATGGTTTTAAAACTTCTCTTGAGGCCATGACCAAATTTTGTATTGTATTGTTTATAGAATCCCTTTGGGCTCTTGCAAACATTGAAAAATGTGTTTTTGTAATATTTTATTATTTTAATTCTTAGGTCAGTCTCTTAACCTTGACCTAAAGATAACTTGTAATTAGATATAAATACCCTTTCATACTAACCATTTCTTTATTGGTTAGAGTGTAATTCTATTATTTGATAGTGAAATTAGTTAGTGTCCATGGAAAACCCCATATACTATGGGTGTGCTTTGTGCGTATTTATTTTTCAATAATACTAGGTAATATATTGATTCTATTTAGTTATGGAAATTGCTATGAAATCTATCATGGTATAAAAGCGGGTGTGAATATTTGTTATTCAATTGCTTGCCATAAGTAGTTTGTATCCTATGGATTCTCTCAAGGGTAATTGGGTTTGAAGCAAATTCGAAGATTTTTTGTAAAGTTGATAGCAAGACTTGAAGAAAGGCTTTTTGATAAAAACCTATGTGGGATTGGATAGTGAGGATCTCAATAGCTTCAATAGATTTTTTCTAGGAAAAATATCCATCGACAAATTTCTTTCTTCCTCTCATTGGCACTCAAACCTATTTTGTTTCTATTTATTTGTAACCAAATGATTGTCCTAGTTTAAGGATTGAGTTTTCAAGGTTTTTTGAAAACCTCATTTGTATTTTATAGTTTTTTTTTTTAAAATGCACTTCCTTTTCTCTTTTGTCTTCTTGTGTCCAATACCAACATAGATAAGAGGATACACTACTTGGTATTTGTAAAAGAAGAAAATAAGAGGTTAAATTTTTTAAAATAGATCCTTGGTGCTAGAGAAGCCATGGGTAGGTTTCTGTGCTTGAAAAAGACCTCCGAGCCATTTGAAAAAGTTACTAAAATGGTTTGACAATTTCTTTGCTACATAGACATGAGAGGATTTCCTAACTGGTTATGTTTGATGTCAAAGTGTGATAGATATAAATGAATCATTATTATTTTTGGATTCTTTGCAAAGTTTTAGGAGGTCCAATTTAGCACTTCTTTCTAATTTATCTTTAAGTACTATTTTTTAAGCTTTGAAAAATATGTAATTTCCCTCTAAATGAAAATAATTAGATTTTAAATTTGGAATATTCAATTGGAGCATAGCAAGAAATTGCACATAGACACATGCACATCAACATGACATGCAATTATTAGAATGATTACTTTAACTTATTTGATGCCCTCATCTGCCAAGGGGTGCATGGAGGATAGTGTCTAGCTTAGTATAGCTTAATATTCTTGAGAATGTAAGATAAGGTGGTGTAACACATGGTAGGTGGTGGTCATTCATACAACTAATGTGGTAGTCCATACAACTAAAGTGATAGAGAAGTTGATACGATACATGGTAAGTGACGTGGCAGCTAATGTATAAGATGAAATAGCAGGTGGTGAGAGGGTTGATATGGTAGGCTATACGATGGTCAATATGGTAGGCAATATGCCACTTAGAACATATAAATACAATTCCAACCAATAAAAATATACCAAATCATCAAACTTGACAAGTCATTCACAAAGGCAATACTATGTTTGGAGAAGCATGAGATTCAAAGCAAATCAAAATGTAATAGGTGGTAGAGTGTGGTTCATAGATCATAGAGATAATAAGAACATAATAAGTGGGATAGTTTGGCTCACAAATACCCTATGTAGTGCCCTACACAATCAATGCATAGGTGGCAATTCCTTTGATAATGACAGATGGTATCATGCAATTCATCGACATAATGTTCAATCAATGCTTAATTGACACCTATTGAGCCTCTCATGGAGCAACACATGGAGGACTCCCACTTTACTATAGGTACTAAATTTTTTAAAACTTTTCAAAGGTTTTGGAGGTATTTTGTGTACTTTTGGGTCAAACTTTTGGGGGCCACAACTCTTACATACAAAAGCATTTTAAGCTTTTTGTAATCACACATTTTTTTGAGATATTTGCATTGACAATGTTATTCCTAGTCATAATTACATGTAGTATTTTGTATTTTGGTAGGATATTTATGGATAACCATGTGCCCTTATTGAGTGGTCTAAACTATTCTACTTTGAAAATCAAGTATGAAGCTTTGCTCCAGAGTAAGGAGTTACCCAAATATGTGAATGAGAGACCTTGTGCTACTAATTCTAAATAAATAAAGTAGGTCTATAGGGATAAGAAGTATTAGGCTTATGGTATTATAGTCCTTCATGTTGAAAATGCCTTTGACACCAAATTTAGCAATACCATGGATCCCTATGAGTTTCTTGACAAGTTTTAGGGATTTTGTGATTGCATTGATTCTACAAAAAATAGTAAGTTGGAGTTTGATCTTGCTACTTTGACTATGGTATAATTTAATAATATTTATGAGTACATTAGTCATTTCAATAAATTGTAAGAAGATATTCAAACTACAATAGGATTGCCTAAGGTGATTGGAAAAGGATAGGAAGTTGTGGAGAAGGAAAAGAACATTGAATTGTTGAATATTGTTTTCAACAACATTTTAGAGACATATAAGATAATTGTTATTGTATTTGATATGCTTTGAGTTTACTTTCATAATTATCTTGCACCACAAATCAATGAGGTATTCAAGTATGTTTTGCATTATCAGGCTAGAAGATAAAGTTGTAAGGGTAATTATGTCATCAATCAGACCCATAAAAATGAAGCCAAAGTTCAAAATGATAGGAATACTAAATAGAATTAGAAGCCTAAGAATCTCTTCAAAAATCCAACATGTGAGTTTTAAAGGAAGGAAGGAAATCAAATAATTTTTTTCTAGATTCACATCAAAAAGCTTGAAGAAGCAACAAAACTGAGGTGTTGATACTACTCTCTACTATGCATATGGTGAGGACAACTTTGATGGAGAGACCTCACAAGCACATATAGTTGATTAACCATATTAGATATCCACTTATTTTGATGAGTGGATTACAAACTCAGGGGAAACTAGACACATGAAAAATAACAAACATCTCCTATTGGGTACAATAAATCATATTTAGGGAAGCATGTTGTTATTAGAGATGACTCTTCTTTGCATGTTGTAAGATATGGAGAGATCATCATTGGATATTATTATTTTGATGAGGTATTTCATGTTTCTAATGTTATCACTAATCTCTTCCCTATTGACTACACTAATATAAATAAAAAGTAGATTTATAACTTGATCATTGGGTAATTAGGGATATAGACAATGGATTTTTAATTATTGCTTCTAGCTATTGTGATGAGTCAAACCAAATAAATAATTTTGGAGAAAGATCCACTTATTTTGTTTCTTATCGTAGGAATATATATTTTGTTGATATGGTTACACATGCATATGATGAGAGTCAAAGGTAGAACCATAGGATTAGGAATCTTAGCTATGGATCCTTGAGATACATGAGTCATCATTAGATGGCCATTGGACTTCCACACATATCCATTCTTGTGATGCATATAAAATATATATTCTTAGGAAGCATCATAGGGAGAATTTTCTATAAGGAACAACAAGATGGACTAATTAGATCTTGTAGATCAGATATTGATATTTGTGGACCTATGGATATACCATCTCTTTCTAGAAATGATTACTTATTTTTATTGATGATTTATCTAGATATGTGTGGTTGTAGACTTGAAGGTCTATAGGAATAAGTATACTTTGGATGGTTAGGTGGTGAAACACAAGGTATGCCTTGTTGCTAAGGGATTATATTAATAGGAGGGGGTTGATATTATAAGACATTTGCACTAGTGGCTAGGAAGGACTTAAAAAAAATGATTCTCTATAGTTGCCTCATATAAATGGAAGATACACCATATGGATATGAAGAGTACTTTTCTACATGAGGAGATTTAAGAGGAGATATGCATGTAGTAGCCATTTGGATTTATGCTTGAGGGTCCTAATCCTATAGTTTATCATTTAAACTAGGTCTTTGTATAGACTTAAGCAGCCTCTTCATGCTTGGTGTGAGAAGATTCACTCTTGTGGGTTTTTATGATGTGAGGTTAAACATAATGTTTACATCAAATATTAGAATAGGATTTTTATGATTGTTCTTTATATTTATGTTTTTTTATTTATCGATATCTCTCTAATCATGATCTAGGATATGAAGTCATAGCTTTGTTCCATATTTTAGATGATAGATTTATAAATTCTACACTACTTTTGAGGATTTAGATTGATTAGATAGATTGTAGCATTACCATTTCATAGCCCAAGTATACTTTGGATATTATTCAAAATTTAAATATGGAGGATTGTAAATCCACTCAAAATTCTTTTGCTTTTGGACTAAATATTTGGGCTAATTATACCATCCCATTGGTGGATGTTTGATCTCTTGTGCGTGGACTTCTTTGTCTCACACACATAAGACCTGATATACATTTTGCTATTAATTATTATTCTAGGTATATGTAGAAACCCCAAGAGTCACTAATTTGTGACCATGAGTATTCTTAGATACATTAAAGGGACTTATCAAATGGGTAATTACTCAGTTGGATCCCCTTTGATTCTAATAGGATTTTTAGATGCTAATTGGGCTAATGATTTAGATGAGCGATGGTCCACCATATGATTTACTTCTATTTGGAATCCAACCTTTTTTCTTGGTGTTCCAGATGCTAATACACTATATCTCAATATTTTGTGAAAGCTAAATATTATGTTGCCAATGAGGTAGTTATGCATCTTTTATGGATGCTCATGATTTTGGAGGAGATTAAAATTTATCATAGTTTTCTAGTCACTCTTCGATGTGATAATCAAAGCACCATCCTATTTATCCATAATCTAGTATCTCATCAATAGACAAAGCATATAGATATTTGGATGTACTTTGAGAGATGGGTTCATGCATATGGTATTCTTGATCCAATTTTCATACCTTTACTAGAGTAGGTGATGAACATCTTGACTAATATCATGATTGAGGTTTCCTTTGTACACATGTAAGAGCTACTTGGTGTAGGAGAGTGTCCATTAAGGGGGATGCAAAATAAAGGTCTCTCTTTGTGTCCCCCATTCAACTTAAAGGGTGTGTTGGAATATGTGGTGGTTAAGCTTCTCTTAAGGCCATGACTAGATTTTGTATTGTATTATTCATTTAAACCCTTTGAACTGTTGTAAACCTTGAAAAAGGTATTTTTGTAATATTTGATTATTTTAGTCCTTAAGGTTGGTCTCTTAAAATTGACCTAAAGGTAATTTGTATTTTGGGCATAAATAACCCTTCATACCAACCATTTCTTTGTCAGTTAGAATGTAATTCTATTCTTTTTGTGTCCATGGACATGCCATATACTGTGTGTATTAATTTATGTGTATTTTTTTCAAAAATACTAGGTAATTTGTTAATTCCATTTATTTTTGGAAATTTTTGTGAAGTCTAACATGATGATCTAGAATATAAATGATTTTGGTTATATATTAAATCAATTGAGGGAAATAAATCTAAATTCAGTAATTTATAAAAGTTAGTGAAAATTGGTGGAATACACAAAGATAGTTATGTACAATAAAAGCATTTACAATTTTGATTAACATAACATACTATAAAATGAAGAGTCATATTAGGCACAAAAAACTAGGGAGAGATGGATTGTAAGAAAGGTGATACAAATACCAATTTTTTTTCATGCTATTACCAAAATAGATTTGTCCTTTCATTAATTAACAATTTTTTTACTCTAGTTAGAAGAATTATTAATGAAGGAGAAACAAGGAAGTAATCAGTTATTTTAGAGATATTTGATAAAATTTTAGGTAGTATAAGAATGATCAAGGTGAGATTTTGAAATATATTTCACCAACTATCACACAAATATAAAATGAAGCTTTATGGGGAGGGGACATCAAGTGAGGTTGCCCCTTAAGGGGCTTGGTAAATGGTTTGGTGCTTTAATGATCAAAAAATTTAAAGAGGAGTGCGGAAGGCTAGAGGTTGAAGGAGCGTGGAAATATGAATGATGAGTTGATATTTGGAGTGTCAAGGCTGAAGGAGTGTGGAAGGTTGGGTTGGCTAAAGAAGCATGGAAGGTTGGGTTGGATGAAGGAACTATAGTGGAAGGCTAGGATGTTGGGTAAAAATTTGGGATGATTGAAGGAATGTGGAAGGCCGATAAGGCTGAAGGAACGTGGAAGGTTGGGCTGGTTGAAGGAGCTACAACGAAAGGTTGGGATGCTGAGTGGAAGGCTGGGTCAACTATAAACCCCTATTTTAATTTTTGGTGTACTTGTGGATTTGGAACCCATGTTGGAAATTTGAGAATGTTTTGTTGTCACTAATATTAAGAGGTTTGATATCCTAAGTTGATGGAATTAATGTCAAGAGGTTTGATTAATGTCAAAAGGTTTAATGTCCTAAGTTGATGGAAATATTTGTGAGAATATTCCTCATGGTGGCAAGGTTATCCTTAAATAATTTACCTTGGTGGTAATTTTACAAAGGTTAAAATATTCATTAATGGTGGCAAGGTTATCCTTAAAGAAAAGGCCCAAAAAGTATTTTAATATTAAAAGTATAATATTTAAATCATTTGAAATTAAATTATTATAATTAAATATAATAATAATATTCAAAGCACCAAATTCAAATTGCAAGTGAGCCGACATCAAATGTATAAGAGGGCATGTGTATTTATAGGCTAAAGTTTAGCCTAAGCCAAGTGTATTTGATTTAATTGCCCCTGAATTAATTGCCTTGCTCGTTCGACGCGATGAAGGAAACAAATAGAAGTTTTTACGATTTTTGGAGCAGTGAGTTTGGTAAAATGTTGGAAGGGGTTTTTCCCCACTCAAAGTGAGGTGGCAGCCAAGCTGGCAATCTTGGCTTGTGCAACGCGTAGAGGGTAGAAGATGCAGTGTTTGATTCGTGTAGAGGCCCTTTTTTTTACGTGATCAGATTTTTTTTTAGCATTAGAGGTAAAGGATAACAAGGAGATCATGCTCCTTTGGTTTCATGTGGGTTGGCTAGCCCACGCGATGGCCTAGCCATGGCTAGGGTGCAAGTCCAGCAGGTAGTGCAGGTTTGATTTCCTATGGTAGGCAGCAACAAAGGAATTACTTTTTGCTAAAAATTAATTTATGCCTAAGGTTTAAAATTGCTAAGGTATGTGCTAGCTAGGGAGATATAAGGAGTTTTATGTTGAATTTATTTTTGCAATAAAAGAGGTTATGGAATGATTTCTTTTTTCTTGAGCAAAAATTAAGGTGGTTTGTTTGCTAGTGCATTGGTGTAAAAATTGATGTGGTGATTTTTTTATCCTTTGAAAATACATTAATGACAAATAGGAGATATAAGGTGTAAATGAAATATTTTGCTTATGTAATTGGTGATTTTTGTTTATGATATTTTGTTTGCAAAGTTAGGAGTAATAAGGTGTAAAAGTGGTTTGACAATTTATTGAATCTTTGTATGGTGAAATATTTGTTGACGTGGAATATTCATGTGGAGGTTTTTGAAATAGACTGTTGCTATCTAACCCTTGAAGTGGCACAAGAAGGACTGGTTACTTGTGAGATAGGCTTTGAATATATATATCCAAAATAGCAATTAAGAGGTATGGGCACATCATCCTTTGTTTGAAGTGTTTGTTGAATGAATGTTACGAAACATAAGGTGGAGTGAAAAGGATTATTTGATAAGCATTGTTGGAAATATTTGAGTGAGTTTTATGTGCTTCATTGATTGAATAATTGTGTGAAAATTTTGAGTATTGGTTTGAGTGTTTTTGAATATGATTTGAGAAAGTCTTTGAGAAGGCTTGAGAGTAGATTTGAGCAAGTCTTTGAGAGGGCTTGAAGGGAGCAAGTCTTGTGAAGACTTGAAACAACATTAGGAGCAGGTTTTGAGATAAATTTTGAGCAGGTTTTGAGGCAGACTTGGGAACAAGTTAGAGACATATTCTAAGCAGGTTTTAAGATAAATTTTCAACAGGTTTTGAGGTAGAGATCAAAGGCAAATTTTGAGTAGGTTTTGAGATAGGATTGTGAACAGATTTGTGAGCAGTTTTGATTAGTGTTGAGTAGAGTAGTGGGGACAAAGGTCTCCTGTGGAGTGAGATCCATGAACCATATGGGGAGATAGAGTTCTTATATGGAGAGAGATCCAGGAACCAGTTGAGGAGATAGAGTTCTCCTGTATCAAGTTCCACAAACCAGAGAAAATGGGAAAGAGTTCTCTTGTGGAGAGAGATCCACAAATTAGAGCATACGAGATCAGTATCTCCTTTAGATAGAGGTCCATAAACATTGTAATAGGTAATTGATTTCCAAAAGGAGTAGTTGAGAAAATTTATAAGAAATATTTTTCTGTGGAGTAGCCCACATTGGGTGAACCACATTAAATCATATATCTCATGTGTGTGATGATGTGTGCAATATTTATTTCTTTGATATTGTAGATGTTATCATTTGGATTGAAAAGTAATTTTTTTTATCTTATACTATTCACCCCCATCTCAGTATAAGCTTATGTTCTTCAATTGCTATTAGAGTGGGTTCCTTCATGAAAAGCCTAATAGCTTAGAGGAAGATCCCATAAGAACATACATGACTTAAAAAAATGGAGAAGAGGCCATGATCGACATAAAAGAGGAATGTTTTGTTGCTCTTAGAAACTTGGAAAAGGTTATAAGGAAGAACTCAAGTATGAAGGATCAAATTTAAGAGGATGAGGAAGCAAAAATGAAACTTCTACAAAATCTCACAAAAATCAAGGTAAAAGTTGAAGAGGGAAAGAAAATTGAACAGGATATGACAAAAATGTTAAAGGCAAGAGATGTAGAATGTGAAAGATTGGAATAAAAATTGTCTCTTTAAGGAAGGAAGTTGAAAAGACTAAGGATAAATTACAGCAAGACATAAAGTTTGGAAAACATAAAGAGGAGTCAAGCTCCCAAGAAACAAAGACATCAAACGAAGAACCCATGACTTATGCTAATGCGCTGGAAGGAAAAAGACATTAGAAAGAAGAGAGAAAAGAAGATTCATGGACAAAAGTAAATTACAAAAACAACAAAAGAAGAAACACGCGACCATATTATTCAAGGTACTCCAATAGGTTACAAAATATCTTCCATGGCTATTGTTTTTCATGTAACAAATATGGTCACAGGGCTATACATTGCACTAGTTATGTGAAAGATAATGTTGAGAGAAATTTCAATTCTTTTTCACCTCTTATGAATGACAATATCATATGTTACAAATGCAATAATTTTGGGCACAAGGCCAAATGGTGTAAAAAAATATTTCTTAAATTAAGCAAAAATAATACAACTTCAAAAATTAGGAGAGAGAGAAAAGAGCAAGAGAAAGTTAAGTCAATGTTAGTACAAACAACTCTTCATGTACAAGATAAGGGAAAACAATGGTTCCTTGATAGTGGTTGTTCTAGTCATATGACAGGAGACAAGAATAAATTTATTGTATTTAAAGAAATCAATGGAGGATCAGTAAAATTTGGTGACAATGGTTCAACAAAAATTTGTGGGAAAGGAACTTTGAGTTTAGATAATGGAAAAACAAAGATAGAGAATGTATTGTATGTCAAGGTATTGAAACACAATTTACTAAGTGTAAGCCAACTTTATGATCAAGGGCATGGTTACCTTTCATCCAAATAGATTTGATATCAGAAAATCTAAAACTGGAAAGCTCATTGTAGATGCAAATAGAACTACAAACAATCTCTACATGCTAAGTGAGATTAAGGGAGAAAAGTGTTTTCTATCACAAGAAGATGAGAGTTGGTTGTGGCATAGAATAATGGGTCATATGAATTTTGAAAACATAGTGAGAATAAGCAATAAGTAGGTAGTCAGAGATTTACCCAAGTTAAAAAGACCACAACACAATTTATGCACAATGTCAGCATGGAAAGCAAACTAGAACAAGTTTCAAGTCAAAATAATTTACGTCATTTGAACCATTGAAACTAGTTCACACTGACCTATGTGGTCCTACAAGTTCAAAGAGTCCACTAAGTGAAAGTTACTTCATGTTGTTTATAGATGATTACTAAAGAATGACTTGGGTAGCATTCTTAAAAGAAAAGTTAGAAGCCCTTGAGAAGTTCAATGTATTTAAAGAATTAGTAGAGAATGAAACAGGTAGAAGGATTAAGTGGTTAAGATGAGATAGAGGAGGAGAATTTAATTCAAATGAATTCATAGAATTCTGTGAACAACATGGGATCAAAAGAGAATATTCAGCAGTAAGAACTCCTCAACAAAATGGAGTAGTTGAAAGGAAAAATAGGACTATTGAAAATATGTCCAGAGCTATGTTAAATGAGTCTAAGGTTTTAGATGGTTTTTGGAGAGATGCAGTTCATACAATAGTGTATATCATCAATAGAGCTCAAGTAAGAGTAAATAACTACAAAACCCCATATGAGTTCTGGAAAGGGAGACAAGCTACTGTAAAATATTTCAAAATTTCTAGAATCAAATGCTACATAAGACGAGAAGAGAAAAATTTGGGTAAGTTTGATTCAAGATGTGATGAGGGTATTTTCCTTGGCTATTCTACTAAGAGAAAATCCTATAGGTGCTATAACAAGAGGACACATACAATTGTAGAAAGTATAAATGTGATAGTTGATGAGCAGACAGGGTCAAAATAACCAGCTTGAGAAGTTGTGCATCAAGAAGAAGAAAGTTTCCAAGAAGAATTAGGTGAAGAATCAAAAGAAGAAGAAACACAAAGACCACTTCATAAGACTCCGTCCAGGTATGTGCAGAAAAATCATCCAAGAGATCTAATCATTCGAAATCCATATGAGAGACAGACAAGGAGGAAGATAATAGGAACAAGTGAGCATGTAAATTTTTCTTTGTTGTCTAAAATTGAGCCCAAGTATTTCAATGAGGCAAGGGAAGATAAATTTTGGTTCAAAGCAATGGATGAGGAACTGGATCAAATAGAAAAAAGTGAGACTTGGAAACTTGTCCCATGATAAAAATATAAGAATGTAATTGGCACCAAATGGGTTTTCAGAAACTAGTTAAATAAATATGGTCAGGTAGTCAGAAATAAAGCTACATTAGTATACAAAGGTTATGCACAGGTTGAAGGGATTGATTTTTATGAAATATTTGCTCCTGTTGCATGACTTGAGGCCATAAGGATATTTTTAGCTTTCTCAAGCTTCAAAAAATTCAAAGTATATCAAATGGATGTTAATAAAATTTTCTCAAAGGTGTCTTGGAATAAGAGGTTTACATTAAGCAACTTGAGGGATTCAGCCTAACTGATAAGCCAGATTATGTATGAAAATTAAAGAAGGAACTTTATGGATTAAAGCAAGCTCCTAGAGCTTAGTATTCAAGGTTGGATAAGTATCTTCAGGAATTGGATTTTAGGAAAGGAATAGTGGATAGTAGCTTATCTGACATAACTCTTTTGATGCCAGGTATGATAGGTAACTCACGAAGGACCAGTGTTAATCTGCAAGAGGAAAATGCAAAAGTTCCAAGAGTGGGAACAAGATGACTCATAAGGGATTCTGAAAGGGTGCAAGCTGCTACTGTACCATGATGAGTGGTCAGGAGAGAAAAAGAACCTGTAGTTGTGAGAGCTAAAAAAAATGATGAAAACATGGCTTAAATGATTTGGATGATGCAGGGGTAACTGAATCAACAACATGAGCAAATGGAAATCCAAAAATCTCAAATGAGTGAGTATATGGATAAAAAAATGGCACATATGGTCCAACAACAAGAATTAATCACCCAATAACAAAAAGTTATTGAGAATTTGACAAATAGAAGGGGAGCTAAAAATGTAAGTGAATTTCCAAAGGGTTCCTCTGTAAGGATATTTCTATCCTCTCTTCACAATGTAAGCACAATTAATTCAAACTATTTTACGAACTATAATCAACAACCAATCTTGAGAATATAATGAACGAATAATTGGATTGCAAATAAAGAAATGCAGATCGCCACTTTAGGTGGGCTCACCCTCGTCGTATAGGCAGTATGCGAATGTCGCAAATGAAGTTTGATAAAAGATGATTCCTAATTTAAAACAAACAATTGGACTTATATAATCAAATGAGATCTTTCATAATATAGCCGACGACTATATTATGTTTGGTATGTAACATGACTCCCCTCCTCGGAAAGCTTTGTCCTCAAAGCTGGAAATGTTTGGAAAAATCCTTTCAGGTTCCCATGGAGCCTCTTCATCTGGTAGGCCTTGCCATTTGATGAGAAATTCTTGGATGTGACGAGAGCTCCATATGCGTGTTCGAATTTGTAGAATTGCTTCTGGCTGGAGATATATATGCCCTTCTGCATCTAGTATTGGTACTTCTGACTGAGATTTCACTTTTTGGCCGATCACCTTCTTGAGACACTGTCTGGCATGGTCATGGGATCTTTGGGGAGGTAGTCCCTTTGGTTCTTGGAAGACCTCTTCGTAATGTGCTACGATGTCCTATAAATCTGGGGCAGAAATACCCAAAGTTGCTTGAGATTGCTTTTCCAAACAATTAATTTGAGCTATGAATCCGTATCCACCATTTTTTAATATTTTCTCCATACTATGAGAGCTCATCATCTGTGATGGAGGAGTAGTAATACCTTGAAAGTGGGCCAAAATTACAGAGAAGAAAAACAGTTTTTATTTTATTCAAATGCAGCAGAGAATTACTGTTACAACAGTGTATTACAGTCACAGCAGAATATTACATAAGTCGCAGAAGAGTTGCGCCTTTACAAAATTTCTCCATTCTCGAAATAAAAAAAATTATCGTTCTAGCCATCCCCTGTGCATGCCTTTGCTCTCCTTTTTAAAGGTTCTCGGGTGACGCTCCATTTCCAGCTGGTGGCCCTTCGTTTCCTCTTCCAGAACCTTTCGTTTCGCCTCCCCGTGTCGCTTCATCGTCCAGATATTCGACACGTCTCCCTTTTCGACTCTTCATCTTCGGCTCGTCTTTTGGCAAGAAAATACGACATGTCGTGATATCGCGACATTTTGGCTTCCCTGCGCTCCTTCTCCCTTTTGGTCGTGATATCGCGATGTTTTCTCTTCATCTCTGCCTTCCTCGCCTTCGGGTCGCGATATCGCGACATGTCATGATATCGTGACATGTCGCAATATCGCGACATTTGCCTTCGGATGCCCATGCTTATCTGCTCTGGTCACGATTTCATGATTTCGTGACATGTCACGAAATCGTGACATTCTTATTGGTGTCTTCCCCCTGCTGCCTCCTTGTCATGATTTCGTGACATGTCGCGAAATCGTGACATTTCCAACGACGTCTTCTCTCGGCTGCCTTTTGTCGCGATCTCGTGACAGTCACGATTTCGTGACATGTCATGAAATCATGACATTTCCAACAGTGTCCCCTCTCGCTGCTCTTTTGTCGTGATTTCGTGACATGTCGCGAAATCGTGACATTTCCAACAGTGTCCCCTCTCGCTGCTCTTTTGTCGTGATTTCATGACGGTCGCGATTTCGTGACATGTCACGAAATCGTGACATTCCCATAAGCGTCTTCCCTTAGCTGCTCTCCATCGTGATTTTGCGACGGTCATGATTTCGTGACATGTCACGAAATCGTGACCTTTTTCAATGGCATTTCTTTCTCCTGCTGACTGTCGCGATTTTGCGACGTCACGAAATCATGACTTTTTCAAAGGCATTTTCTCTCTCCTACTGACTGTCACGATTTCGTGACATGTCATGAAATCGTGACAGTTTTTGCTCTGCACTTTCTCTCCCCCCTTCTTGAGTGGCAAAAACTTAGAAAATTTTTTGTTGATGCAAGATTGCGCTGCTGCCACCGGATGCTCCTGCATCAGACACCCGGGGTAGATTGAGAAGTGATCCTCACTTCTGAACTGTTAGAGGGAGACCCAGGTGGTCAACCTCCATTTTAGACAACCAAGTTGCATCTTCTACTGGTCTGCCCTTCCACTTGACCAAATATTCGAAATACTATCTGTTTCTAGTACTTCTGCCTTCTCGAGTGTCCAGTATTTCCTCAATCTCATCTGCGGTTGGAGTAGACGTTGGAATACTCCACAACTCTGTGCTTGGTGTCTCACTACTATCCCCCTCATGGTATTTCACCAAATCTGAAATGTTAAAGACAGGTGATATGTTAAGCCCACTTGGCAATTCTACTTCATAGGCATTGCCTGAATCCCGTTTTGCCATGATTCTGCACGGTCCAAACTTCTTCTTTAGCTTGTTATAGGTTTTAGCAGGAAATATTTCCTTTCTTAGATGGACCATCACTTCATCTCCCACTTTGAATTCCTTAAACCATCGCTTCTGGTCTGCTTTCGTCTTATATTGCGTATTCATTTTGGCAATATGCTTCTTCACTTCTTCATGCAGGTTCTTCAGATGCTCTACAAAATCCTCAGCCTCGGCACTGCACTTTTCCCCTGTATTCAGCTTCCTTAACTCAGAAACATTTCTTGGACTGCTTCCATATATTATCTGAAATGGAGATTTGTTGGTACTCCTATTGATAGAATTGTTATATGCAAATTCCGCCTGCGGCAAAATCAGATCCCATCCTTTGGGCTTATCTCCTATCAAGCACCTCAATAGGTTACCCAAACTTCTGTTTACCACCTCTGTTTGCCCATCTGTCTGTGGGTGGTATGCTGAACTGAATTTCAAATCTGTCTTTAGTTTCTTCCACAGGGTTCTCCAAAAATACCCAACAAACTTGGTATCTCTGTCGAAAACGATACTCTTTGGTAGACCATGCAGTCGAACCACCTCTTTGAAAAACAAACCTGCAATATGAACTGCATCATTAGTTTTATGACAAGGGATAAAATGTGCCATCTTTGAAAACCTGTCAACTACCACAAATATGGAATCATTTCCCCTCTATGTCCTTGGTAGACCAAGAACGAAATCCATGTTGACATCTTCCCATGGTTTCTCTGATACAGGTAATGGCGGATATAATCCGGTGTTCTGTCTCACACCTTTCGCCATCTGACAGACTCTACGACTCTGCACAAATTTTTGCACATCTTGCTGTAGTTGTGGCCAATAATAATTCTCGCTCACAAGGGCAATGGTCTTATCTCGACCAAAGTGCCCAGCCAATCCTCCACTGTGTTTTTCTTTGACTAGGTTTTCCCTCATGGAACTTCTTGGGATGCATAATTGGTTTCCTCTGAACAACATTCCATCTTGGATCAGAAAATCCAACCACTTGGTTCTGTCCAAGGTAACTGGTGCCAAGCAAGCCTTCCAGGCTTCTACAAAATTGGGATCTTCAGGGTACAAACCTTTCAATTCATCAAACCCCAACACTTCCACCTTCATTTCTATCAACAAAATCTGCCTTCTACTCAAGGCATCTGCAACTCTGTTGGACTTTCCACTCCTGTGCTTCAACACAAAGGAATAACTCTGCAGAAACTCAACCCACTTCAAGTGCCTCTGGTTCAGTTTTCCCTGGTTGTTTATATACTGTAAGGCCTGATGATCAGTATATAACACAAACTCTTTTGGCAGCAAATAATGTCTCCACTTCTTCAGGGCCTGAACTATAGCATAGAATTCTTGGTCATACACTGAATACTTCTTCCTGGCCTCATTGAGTTTCTCACTGAAGTAAGCAACAGGCTTGCCTTCTTGACTTAGCACAGCTCCTATGGCACTGCCACTGGCATCACAGTCCACCTGAAATACCTTGTTAAAATATGGAAGTGCTAAAATAGGTTGCTCAGTGACCTTCTTCTTCAACATATCAAAGCTCTTGTCTGCTCCTAAGGTCCACTTAAAGTCTTTCCTATCCCCTCTCATTGTTTTCGTAAGGGGTGCACAAATACTGCTAAAATTTTTGATGAATTTCCTGTAAAAATTGGCTAGACCATGAAATGATCTCACTTCAAAAGTGCTTCTTGGAGTAGGCCATTCAATGATAGCCCTCACCTTTTCTGGGTCCATTTTTAGACCTTCAACTGAGATGACAAATCCCAGGTATACCAACTCCTTCACAAAATTGCACTTCTTCAAGTTGATCAACAACTGTTCTTCCCTCAGCTTCTCAAAAACCCTCCTGATATGCATCAGGTGCTCTTCCAGGGTTCTGCTGAATATCAAAATGTCATCCAAATAGACAATAACAGACTTGCCTAAAAACTCCTTCAACACTTCATTCATCAACCGCATGAACGTGCTTGGTGCATTGGTTAGCCCAAATGGCATGACCAACCACTCATACAAACCTTCTCTGGTTTTGAAAGCAGTTTTCCACTCATCTCCTTCTCTGATCCGGATCTGATGGTAGCCACTCTTCAGGTCAATCTTGGTGAAGTACTTGGCTCCACTCAAACAGTCCATAATATCATCCATCCTTGGTAATGGAAATCTGTATTTTATGGTGATCTTGTTGATAGCTCGGGAGTCTGTACACATCCTCCACTCCCCATCCTTCTTTGGTGCTAGTACTGCAGGTACCGCACATGGACTCAAGCTTTCTCGAATCAGTCCCTTTTTCAACAACTCATGGACTTGCCTACTCAGCTCCTCACTTTCCATCGGAGTCATTCTGTGGGCTGCCTTGTTGGGTAAACTAGATCCAGGTACCAAATCAATATGGTGATCGATCTTCCTCATCGATGGTAAACCCTCAGGCACATTATCTGATATGATGTCTGGAAATTCTTCTAACAGGTGTTCGGCCTCTGCTGGAACATCTATATACTGTTCTTTCTTAACAGTAGGGATTAATGCATAACACATTGAATCCCTCTTTAGACCATCCAAAAATTGTCTTCCATCCACCAGGTAGATTCTGGCACTACTGCACACTTTCTCATCCACTTCCTTCAGTGGCTTCAATTTGTGACGTACTCCATCCTTCGTTAGAGAGTACGTATTTGCATGCCCATCATGCATTGCACGTCTGTCAAATTGCCATGGTCTTCCCAACAACAAATGGCAAGCATCCATCGACAATACATCACATAGGACCTCATCTTGATAATTCCCAATGTGAAATTTGACCAAGCACTGTTCACTGACAAGTGCTCTGTGGTCTTTCTACAACCACGCAATCCGATATGGATGCGGGTGCTTCCTCTTCCCCAATTTCAACTTAGTAACCATCTCTTCTAAAACTAAGTTGTCTGTGCTACCATTATCAATGATAACATTGCAGACCTTCCCTGCACATTTGCACCTCGTGCGGAACAGGCTCTTCCTCTGTTTTGGTTCTTTTTCCTCATTCAAAAGTGTTCTTCTCATCATCAACACTTCTCCTCCTTCTGCCTCTTTAGAGTTTTCTGACTCTGCACCTTCATCTACCATAGCAAATCTGGCATGACCCTCAGGTCTCTTGTCCATCCTTTCTTGGTGTTGAGGACACTCGTATGACCGGTGTCCCTCTTCTCCACATTGGAAACAGGTTCCATGGAATACCCCTCTTCCATACCCACGTCCAGGTCTACCTCTTCCTCTCTGGTAGTCATTGTTCTGATCACGCGGGCGGTAGGTATTCTCCTTTTTCTGTTCCTGGGGTTTGCTTGTTTCCCCAGTCTTCTTCTGGTCTCGGTAATTTCCTCCATCGGTTCTTCCATCGGTTCTTCCACCATGATCCCTTCCTCTCTGGTTGCCTTCGAATCTTCTGTTCAGTTTCTCTTCTACCTTCAAGGCCAACTGGTATGCATCTTCTATGGTGGCTATTATGATCAAGCTGAGTTCTTCCTGAATGTTCATTCTCAACCCATTGATGTATCTGGCTACTTTCTCCTTATTAGCCCCTGAATGGCTAGTTCTGATGGAGATCTTGTAGAATTCTTCTATGTATTCTTGGACAGACTTGCCTGACTGTCTCAAACTTTGCATCCTCCTCAATAGATCCAACTCGTAATCTACGGGAATAAACTGTCTCTTTAGTTTCTCCACCATTCGGTCCCATCTGGTTATCTTTTCTTTTCCATTTTTATTTCTTTCGAGTTGTACTCCTTTCCACCATAAGCTAGCATGGCCTTTCAATTTTGCTTTTGCAAATTTTATCCGGTCTGGATCTGCAACCTCCTCATACTCAAAGTATTCCTCCATATCGTTGATCCAATCAATCAACTCTTCTGGGTTGAGATTCCCAGAATACGTAGAGACATCAAACTTCGGCCTCTTCCCGGCCTGAGATAGGGCTTTAAGCAATCTAGCTTCAGAAGGATCCAATGTTTCTTCATCATCTGATGGGTCATCAGTTACCCAGGCTTCATCGTCACTATTGTCTTCTCCTTTTGGCTCGACCCCTCTTCGCAACTCCTCTTGCAGGGCTTGCACTTGCCTCTGCAATGCTCTGAAATCTTCGTCCGACACCATATTTTTCCCATGACCATGGTTCTTTCTTGGAGGCATTCTACTCACTACTTTCACAAAGCTCTTCCACAGATCCTGGTGCAAGCTGCCTCATGTTCGGTGCTCTGCTTACATGCTCAGAATCTTCTAGCTCTGATACCACTTGATAGCGGGCCAAAATTACAGAGAAGAAAAATAGTTTTTATTTTATTCAAATGCAGCAGAGAATTACTGTTACAATAGTGTATTACAGTCACAACAGAATATTACATAAGTCGTAGAAGAGTTGCGCCTTTACAAAATTTCTCCATTCTCGAAATAAAAAAAAAATTATCGTTCTAGCCATCCCCTGTGCATGCCTTTGCTCTCCTTTTTAAAGGTTCTTAGGTGACGCTCCATTTCCAGCTGGTGGCCCTTCGTTTCCTCTTCCAGAACCTTTCGTTTTGCCTCCCCGTGTCGCTTCGTCGTCCAGATATTCGACACGTCTCCCTTTTTGACTCTTCGTCTTCGGCTCGTCTTTCGGCATGAAAATATGACATGTCACGATATCATGACATTTTGGCTTCCCTGCGCTCCTTCTCCCTTTCGGTCATGATATCGTGACATGTTGCGATGTTTTCTCTTCATCTCTACCTTCCTCGCCTTCGGGTCACGATATCGTGACATTTGCCTTCGGATGCCCATGCTTATCTGCTTTGGTCACGATTTCGTGACAGTCACGATTTCGTGACATGTCGCGAAATCGCGACATTCTTATTGGTGTCTTCCCCCTGCTGCCTCCTTGTCGCAATTTCATGACAGTCGTGATTTCACGACATGTCGCGAAATCGTGACATTTCCAACGACGTCTTCTCTCGACTGCCTTTTGTCATGATCTCGCGACAGTCACGATTTCGTGACATGTCATGAAATCGTGACATTTCCAACAGTGTCCCCTCTCGCTGCTCTTTTGTCGCGATTTCGCGATAGTCGTGATTTCGTGACATGTCATGAAATCGTGACATTTCCAATAGTGTCCCCTCTCGCTGCTCTTTTGTCACGATTTTGCGATAGTCATGATTTCGTGACATGTCACGAAATCATGACATTCCCATAAGCATCTTCCCTTAGCTGCTCTCCATCGTGATTTCGTGACGGTCGCGATTTCACGACACGTCACGAAATCGTGACCTTTTTCAATGGCATTTCTTTCTCCTGCTGACTGTCGCGATTTTGTGACATCGCGAAATCATGACTTTTTCAAAGGCATTTTCTCTCTCCTGTTGACTGTCGTGATTTCGCGACATGTCACGAAATCGTGACAGTTTTTGCTCTGCACTTTCTCTCCCCCCTTCTTGAGTGGCAAAAACTTAGAAATTTTTTTGTTGATGCAAGATTGCGCTGCTGCCACCGGATGCTCCTACATCATACCTTGTAAGTGAATGACCCATCCATTTTTGTTCCATTCCATAAATAATTTTTTGAAATTGAAGTTAACCGTGTCTAGTGTTTCCAACCATTCGACTCCCAAAATGACATCAGATTTCCCTAAATTCATTATGAAGAGAGATCCATACCATGTATAAGTTCCAATTTTAATGGAAACTTGAGACGTTCTCCCAATACATTGAGCGTTTACCTCGTTGGCTACTAGAAACTAAAATTTATCTTTGTTGGAAATGGATAAATTCAAAGTTTTTGTTGTTTTGATGTCGATAAAATTGTGGGTACTGCCTGAATCAATTAGCACATTCACCTTTTTCTGGCAGAGAAATCCTGGTACCTTGATTGTATGGTGGGCTGTTAACCCCATGAGGGCATGTACAAAAATAGCCATAGTATCCTCTTCCTTCTCTTCTAGAACAATCGATAGTTCTTCTTGAATAGGTTCTTCCTGATGGTATGCTTCTTCCTCTTCTTCTTCATATTGAGCACACTCAATATGAAAGTTTTGTTTTTGTGCACATGCTTGTTCTCTGGGATGGTGATTGCGACATTTATGGCAGAAGTATCATGATGGTTGATCATTTCTATGAAAAGAGTTGTTGCCATACGAAGGATGACTATAAGTTTCATGTTGTGTATACAACTGAACTCTCTTCTCAGCTAGCTTGGCTATTCTTATGCAATCGTTCAACGAGGTTGGATTTTGAATGTCCACCTCCACCTTAATATTTTCTTTCAATCCATTACAAAAAGCTCCTACCACTGTGTCTGGACTGAGGTGTAATGCATACGGTAGTAAACTGGTGAATTCGGAGACGAACTCACTAACTGATCTTTCTTGTTTAAGAGATAACAGTCTCACTGTGTATGATGATGTAGCTCCTTCATCAAATATTTCTAAAAAATAGGTAGTGAAATTATTCCAGCAAACAGTAGCTCCTTTCTTGTGTTTAAGCCATACAAACCATTGGTAAGCCTCAGTGCCTAATTTTGATGCCACGAAAGGGACTTTATCAGAATCCCTAATTTGGTATAAATCCAGAATGCCTTCCATCTTTGCTATCCAACCACGAGGATCATGACCTTCAAAAGTGGGCATATCAATGCATGGAAAATTATTAGGGCCTCTCGTTTGGTGATAACCCATATCCCTATCCTGATCTTGGTTATATCTCTGTTGATGAAGGTGATTCCTATAATTATTCGGATTGCCTCTTTGTTGTTCCCAATTTTCATCCTGGTCATTATTTTCCTCATCCCTTTGTTTGTGATAGTGATTTTGGGAATTAGCATTGGGATTAGGTCAATTTTGTGTGTCCAACAGTTTAGTTATGTTGATATTAAGTTGGACCATACCATCTAGTAATTGTCGAAGAGCTTCATCAGTGGTAATGGCAGAGTTGCCTGATTCTCCTTGTGTGACGTTGTCATGAGTTGGGGAAGGGTTAGCAGCCATGGGGTCAACCAGTGGATGACTCGAATTAGAACTACCAATTTTGAAAGGAGAAGGAGAATTATTTGTACCTTGGCTTCGATGAGGTCTTCTTATGTTTGAATTTTCTTTGTTGGGAGCTTTCGAGCTTGTTAATCGACCGTCAGATCCTTTGATCCAACTTCTACTCATGCACTATTCAAAATTTCCTGTTTAGTAATCCTTGAGCTTCAATTTTTGCAAAATTGGGGTTGGCTTTTGGCAAAAAAATTGTTGTTTTTCTGCCTTAAGTGCCACTCCAACTGTGGCATGGACTTGAATGTTTTGTTTGGCTCACCTCCTTTACAACAGTTTTTAGCAACTTTGGACGACTTTCAACAACTTTTGACAGAAATTTGATAACTTATGTTAACAAATTTTGTGTAATTTCTTGACGATATACAAGACATGAGACGACGATACCACACGACACTAGACTAACCAATAACCATGGACCGCTATGGATAAGACCGACTAAAGATGACTGGCAATGAGGACATAGGCGGTAGACAACAATGACATGACAAGAAACAACAGATAAAGCAACAAAAGCCAAGGACATGAAATGAACGACACAAAATGGACACAACAAGACACAACACGACACACAAAGGATGTAACACAAGGAGGACCGACATGACGACAACAAAAACTGACACAAGACCACTGATCGGAAAACAAGACTGACTAGGCAACTGGACACAAGACCATGATGACCAGACTGACTAGGCGATAGATGGACAAATGACAACAAGCGACAGCTAGACAGGACACAGACAGTGGACAGCGAGGATGACAGATGACCGATGCATGCATGAGAGAAGCCAAGAATGTGACCGAAGTCACATTTCAATAGACACAAACCGCGTCTTTTAAACTTAGGTTTTGGGTTTAATAAACTATTTTAATTGGTGCATGATTCCTCGACGTTAATTTTGCTGGCGGCGAGTTTGGACACGAGAGACGCTTCGGATTCGGCGTTTGCTGCCTATGCGATTTGGATCTTTGGAGGATTTGTAGGTGGAGATGACTGCAATGGCCGATTGCTCTAAAAAATCCTAATTTCACCTTCTGTCATGCGCTGTGTAAGACTTGTGTGACTGTTGTACCTGTCTAGGGGTGGCGTCGTGCGATTTGTTTACCAGAAGAGTGCAATATTTCAACTGCGATTTTGAAAACTCCCGAAACGACAGTATGTCACTCGAAAATGATTTGATTATTTTGTTTTAGGTGTTCGGACCCAGTCTTTGGTGCGGCTGATTAGCAGAGACGACGTAAACGTTTGGCTGAGTTAGCTGTATCATGGCTGACGAACACAGTGACCTACGATTTTGATGATCCGAACAACACCTTATGGCGGAATCACCCACGCTTTCGATCGCTGAATCTGATACCACATGTAAGGATATTTCTATCCTCTCTTCACAATGTAAGCACAATTAATTCAAACTATTTTACGAACTATAATCAACAACCAATCTTGAGAATATAATGAATGAATAATTGGATTACAAATAAAGAAATGCAGATTGCCACTTTAGGTGGGCTCACCCTTGCCGTATAAGTAGTATGCAAATGTTGCAAATGTTGATAAAAGATGATTCCTAATTTAAAACAAACAATTGGACTTATATAATCAAATGAGATCTTTCATAATATAGTCGACGACTATATTATGTTTGGTATGTAACATCCTCAAGAAGGAAAGTGGGTGAAGAATTAAAAAAGAAAATCAATAAATTGGATATATCCAAGTTCGATGGAAGAGGTGATGGCAAAACCGTTGTTAATTGGCTAAGTGAAGTTGAAGGATATTTTACGATCCAACCTCTTTGTTATGAATCTAAAACTACATGGGCAATGGCACATTTAGAAGGTCCTGCAAGAGATTGGTGGACCACGTACAAGAAAATTACTCATAAGGAAGCAATAGATATACCTTGGGAAGAATTTGAAAGAGAGTTTAAAAATTGCTTTCTTATTGAACAATTTTATATTAAGAAACATGGAGAATTTATCAACTTACGACAAGGTAATATGACAATAATTGAGTATTACCAGAGGTTTGTGCAACTTCTTAAGTATTCCCCAGAATTTTATGGGAAGGAAAAATTCAAAGCTCATAAGTTTGTTATGGGGCTACACCCAAAGTACAGTCAACTAGTGGGAAGAAAAGTACCTCAAACACTATCAGTTGCCTATGATGCTGCCCGATATGAAGAGTTAAGCCAAAAAGAGGTAAAGGCTTACTATCAACAAGTTGAGAAAGAAAATTCAAAGAAAGAAGGTATCCTAAGCAAAATAAAGGTAAGGATCAGTACAAGAAATTCAAATATGGAGGGCATAATAGAAATGATAACAGAAGCAAGGGTAAATTCTAGGGGAACAGAGGGCAGCGAGATCAAAGGAATTTACAGGAAAAGAAAAACAATAATAGAGAACCAGGTAAAAATGGTAATCATAATAAGGAAAGTGATAAAAAAATAACGATGGACCAAACACATGCTTTACATGTGGAACACTAGACCATTTATCCAAAAAATGCCCTAACAGAGCTGATCGTAGGAATTCCACTAATGAAGCACCGCATAAAATTTTTGCTGCCATAGGTAATCCTAACCTTTCGAGACAAGCTACTCCATTTTTGATTAAAGGAAAAATTGGCAAAAGAGATTTCCAAATTTTAATTGATAGTGGTGCTATAGATAGTTTCATCTCCAATAGTATATTGAGAGACATACCAGTTAAACCTAGGGTTATGGCAAGAGGGTGGAAAGTTGAGTATGGTCTGGGATAAACTTACTTACTTAACCAGTGTCTATTTGATCCACAAATAGAATTACCCCAGGTAAAAATCAATTGGCACCTGTATGTGGCTCCTTTGCATGCATTTGACAATGTCCTAGGAGTAGACTAGCTTAAATATCATAAGGACCTTTTGAATTTTGAGGAAATATGGTTGGACTATACAAATGATGCTAACTGGTGAATCCGTATCCACTATAATTGAACATTCTTTGAGACTCATTTGATGACTACCATGCAAGCCAAAAGAGCCTGGAGGAAAGAATGTAAATTGTATGTGGTTAAATTAAACAAAAAAGATGAAACTGAATCAAGCTTCACATTATTTTAGCAATACCCAGTGTTAAATGAATATAGGGATGCTTTTCCTAAATATTTACCTGGACTACCTCCAAAATGAGAATTTGATTTCTCAATCGAGCTTATACCAAAAGCAATTCTAGTAGTTCAAAATCCTTACCGTATGACACCTATTGAATTGCAAGAACTTAAGACACAAGTACAAGACTTGTTAGAGAAAGGGCACATTAAACCTAGTGTATCACCCTGGGGAGCACCAGTACTATTTGTTAAAAATAAGGAAGGATCTTTGATACTATGCATTGATTATAGAATGCTCAAAAAGATGACAGTTAAGAACATGTATCCCTTGCCCAAAATTGATGATCTGTTTGATCAATTAGAAGGAGCTACAATGTATTCAAAGATTGACCTAAGGTCAAGATATCACTAGTTAAGAATCAGAGAGGAGGATACTTATAAGACTACTTTTAGAACTCGATATGGACATTATGAGTTCACAATATTACCAATTGGGTTAACAAATGCACCAGCTGTATTTATGAATTTGATGAATAGTGTATTTCGAGAGCAGTTAGACAAATTTGTGTTAATTTTTCTAGATGATATCTTGATTTACTCTCAAAGTAGAGAAGAACATGACCAACACATGAGAATAGTGTTGGAAATTCTTAGGGAGAATTAATTGTATGGTAAATTATCCAAATGTTAGTTCTATACATCACAAGTTCAGTATTTGGGACATACTATTTCAACCAATGGAATAGCCCGTAGATCCAAAAAATATTAAAGCTATAATGGATTGGTCAGCTCTGACCAATGTATCAAAATTAAGAATTTTTATGGGAATGGCTAGTTATTATCAGCGATTTGTTAAAATGTTTTCAAATATTGCATCTCCCATTACTAATTTACAAAGAAAAGGGAAAGATTCTAGGTGGATGACACAATGTGAAGATGCCTTCAGAGTTCTTAAGGAAAAATTGACAACTGCACCTATACTAAAAATAGCTAACCTAAGCAAATCATTCATAGTTTGTATTGATGCCTCATTGGAAGGATTGGGTGGTGTGTTGATGCAAGATGAGGCCATAGTAGCATATGAGTCCAGGAAACTCAAGAAACATGAAATAAACTATGCTACCCATGATTTAGAGATAGCAGCAGTAGTTCATGCTCTTAAGATATGGAGACATTATTTGTTAGGAAAGCTCTTTGAGCTTAAAATCGATCATCAAAGTTTGAAATATATTTTTAATCAACCTTTGCTAAATTCCAGACAACGAAGATGGATGGAGTTTCTGGCTGAATATAGCTTTGGTATTGAATATATCAAAGGGAAAGAGAATAAATTTGGCAGATGCTCTCAGCAGAAGAAGGCATATAGCAACATTTAAAAAATGCCAGTATGATCTAAGGGAACAAATCAAGGAAATGCAAAATAGTGATGAGTTTTGCAATCAATGTCATAACAAGGTTGAGCGAGAACCAGAACGACACAAATATTATAATATTAAGCAAAATATAGTATATTTTTATAACAAAGTTATAATACCTAATTATGAAGGACTAAAAATAGCTATCTTGCAAGAAGCTCATTATCCACCATATTCTGCTCATCAAGGGTAATAAAAATGAAAAAAACTTTGATAAAGGACTATTTTTGGCCTGGAATGAAAAAGTATGTTGTAAAATTTGCTGCTAAATTATTGGAATGTCAAAAGGTTAAGGCATAGCATTAGCATCCTAGAGGACAATTGCATCTATTCGATGTACCAAAATAGAAATGGCAAGTGATATCTATGGATTTTATTACTAGCCTTCCTAAGACATAATTTCAACATGATGTAATATTTGTTGTGGTGGATAAGTTAACTAAAGTAGAACATTTTATACCAAGCAGCATACGTGATGATGCATAAGACAGCGCAAAAATTTTCTTATTAAATTGTAAGATTACATGGCTTTCCTGAAATAATTATCTCGGATAGAGATTCGAGATTTACCTCTAAGTTTTGGCAAGCTTTACACTGAGCTTGGGGAACAAAGCTCAATATTAGCACCGCCTATCATCCTGAGATGGATGGATAGACCAAAAGGGTCAATCAGGTGCTAGAACACATGCTGCGCATGTATTACATGGATCACCAGAATAAATGGAAAGATTATTTCTTCCTGATGGAATTTTCTTATAATAATAGCTACCATACCACATTGGGCATGACCCCTTTTTAAGATCTATATGGGTGTAGGTGTAAGACACCATTAACATGGGATAATTTAGATGATCAAGAGGCAATCGATCCTAAAGCTATAAAAAATATGGAGATCCAACTTAAGGAAATTTGTCAATGACTTCATGAAATTATTGATCGCCATAAGAGTTATGCTGACTTAAAATGAACCCCCCAAGAATTTGTTGTAGGTGATAAAGTC
Organism: Wollemia nobilis; assembly: GCA_028583015.1. Lineage (NCBI taxonomy): Eukaryota > Viridiplantae > Streptophyta > Pinopsida > Araucariales > Araucariaceae > Wollemia > Wollemia nobilis. Next base: position 10,417,947 of record JAQPPZ010002907.1, on the reverse strand, counting down.
TTTCTTAGAGTCAAACTGACCAAAAGTTCAATCAAATACACTAAATTAAGTTCCAAATTTTTTGGTGCTTTTGACATTGTTGACAAGATTAGTCCTATCGCCTACAAACTTACTTTGCCACAAAATCTGTCCAAAATCCATAGTGTTTTCCATGTGTCTCTCCTTCACAAATATATTGATGACCCATCACATATTTTGGATGTGTCAAATTTGCAGACGTCAGACCCACAACTCATCGAGGTTTGACCAGTTAAAATTTTGGTGTTCAAAACTAAAACATTGAGGAAAAGAACTATGGAGCAGTGTAGGGTTCAGTGGGACCACTACTCTGAGAAAAATGCCACCTAGGAAAATTTTGCAGACATGAAAAACCAATTTCTATACTTATTTGAAAATTGTTAACCAAAAGATAATTTGCTATATGTATTGAGTTGTACAAATTTTTATGTTGGCATGTTGAGATTTAATAGGGCATATGTGACTATTGTGTAATTTTTGATATTACATGATCTGTATATATTTTTGTGATGGCATGTTGATATCTAATAGGCATATGTGACTATTATGTGATTTTTGATATTATATATATATATATATATATATATATATATATATATATATATATATATATATATATATATATATATATATGAAAAATGTTGTGGATATCTATATTTATGTTTATTTTAGTTAACACAGGGACTGTTAATTCTTAGAGGGGGAGTATGTCACATCCCTACTACTTGATATATTTTTATTTGGAAGAATGTGATGTTGCATTGAGTTTTGTGATGCAGGCATAGGTTTACACGTGGAGGAAGAAGAGAGTAACCACCCCTGATGGAGATCGAGGTTGAAAGGCGTCAGGTAGGTAGGATATGATGATGTGCTTCATTGCACCTTGACCAATGGATACAGGGAAGTACACCATAGAATTTGCATATGAATCATTCTAACTATTGATGCATTAGAGCATGTGTGTGATTGCACTTTGTACAAGGTTACTATTGTATTTATTACTTATTATTGGATGCTGTGTGCACTTCATGTGTGCTCCTTGTTGTTGTGCAAATTCAATGTTAAGTTATTAAATGGAAAAATATAAAGAAAAAAAATATAGATTTGTTATTTGTTTGGTTTTGTTGGAATAAACTCATGTATTGCAACATAAGATATATATATATATATATATATATATATATATATATATATATGAAAAAAAATAATCAAACATAAATTTAATAATGTGTATAATATATATATATAAAATAAGGATTTATTTTTATAATTGTTTATATGGAGTAAACTAATAATATAAACATATGAATAAGCATATACAAAGTCATTAAGTGTTATGATGATTACAACAACTAATACCACTTTGTTTTCTTTCCATTTGAAGAAGGAGAAAAATAAAAATATATATTTGTCTGTGTATGGAGAGAATGATCTGGCATAACAAACTATGTGAGGCGTCACCTTTGGATAGTGGAGGAAGTTTATTTTAATGATAATGAAGCAAAGTGGATGCATGCCACCTTTCAAGCATTAAGGAAAGGAGTGGTTGGATATGGGTGGTATGCATAGAGTGTTGGAAAAATGGGGTTGAATAGGGAGAGCGGCATTGGAGTAATTCAGCTGGTGGAAAAAATAGTCAGCTAGGATCGTGGTGTAACCAGGTAGAAACTTGAGTTATGGTTGAAAAAAAAAGGTCTCATGTGTGTTATGCTTTCTATGCCACATTTTTTGGAAACGTATATTTTTTTTGTTGTCTGTTAAGTGATAAATCGCTGGTGTATTGTCGCAATTGAAACTTTTAAGCTTGTGAAAAATATTCCTCATGACGATATATGGTCAATTCTGGAAAACATTGCACTCTATATTAATGAAATGATGAGTCTAAAATTTTTAGAGACAACTTAATAGCTGAAAAGCCTACATGAGAGGAGATTATTAACAAATCTGAAATGTTGAGATAATCTATATGCCTATGTGTTATATAAGTGAGAAACCTTTTATTTGAACTCGTAAAGAAGCTCATTAACCTGCATGCCATGTGTATTACAAAAGTGAGTAATCTTATTTTCTAAATCTGAGATGAGCTTGGTGAATTGCATGTCTGTGTGTTGCATGAGTGAAGATTTTATTTATTGAAAATCGAGTTGTGCTCGACGAATTGCATGATTGAGTAATGCAAGAGTGGGAAACCTTTTATTGAAAGGAGTTGGAAACTTGCATGCTGTGTGTTTGATATCTTGCATGCTTTGAGATTTAATATCTTATATACTCTATGTATAGAATGAGAAGGAACATTTAATTAAAACATTAGAAAGAGATCAATATTTTACATGCTTTGTGAATTGCATGAAAAGTAAATTCTTATTTAATCCTAGAATGAGATTTAAGCTTACATGCTCTGTGAGAGTGTGAAACTATATATAAATATGAGATGATTTATATAGCATAAGCTTAATTTACATGATTTTTGTTTGCATTTAGATGCATGAAATGACCAAGCTGATCCCATACTATCACCTTTAAAATCTTGTCTTTCTCCTAAGCGGGTGGTCTGAATAGGTGGTTCATTGAAGGCAATGGTGGAATTGTCGAGTTATAAACTACACACAAAGCCATGGTATCATAGTCGCTTCCAGAATAAATGGCAATTGGCTCATATAAATTAAATGCATACTCTAGAAAATTATATGGAAGTGCTTTGTAAGCCTAAATTGGCTATTATTTTATTTTACGAAGTGAAGGAAATTGAAATGTATTAACATATTCATCCAGTTGAATATGAAAATGTAGATTTTATACTTTCAGATTTAGGAAAGTCACATGAGAAGTTCACTTATGGTTTCTATAGCATGTCACAAATTGTATTTTAATTATTTGAAATACCAAATAAACCTTCTTACGAAATTGCAATATTGATTCGTGTGCTATTCTATTTTAGAATGATGATAAAACATGAAATATGATGGTTTAAAATGATATTTGAATAGAACGAAGTTATATTAGAGAGTTAGATGTTTATATATATATGTATACTAAAATTTTTAAAGGATGTTAAGGAATGTTTGATTTACATAATAAACTTTCAAATTTTGTTTTTCTTATTAAAAAACATAAGAGTACTCTTAGCTCTATATAGTATTTAAGATGGTAGACAGTTCAATCGATAAATGTATAGATTGTCAAAAGAAATTAAAAATATACCATTATTTTAGATAAAAATATGTATAGATAAAAGACCTTCATGAAGGACGTGACTATGACTTGAAACTTGTTAAATATTGTGCTTGATAATGTATAGAATTCAAGAAAGAGCAAATCGATGTGTATACTGATTTATTCTATCTGAAGAAATAAATAGTAAATGTGTATGTGTTATTTTAATAAGTTGATGACTTGACTCCTTAGTTAAATTGTGTGATTATGTGTGTTAAAATTTGACTGTTATGATATTATTTAGATTTATTTGTTAAGCATCATAAATTTTCTAGTTATATGATTGTATAAAAGAAGAAGTTTCAATGATAATGCTATATGAAAACTTGTGTTTTTGTGATTGGATATAAAAGGGATATCATAAAAAATCCAAGCATAAACTAGGTATTAAGCTCATAAGAAAACCTTTGCTAGAGAAAAAAAAATATATTTAATGAATTTAGTATGAATTGGACTTCATTTTAACATTGAGAGCTAGTGCTTATCAAGGAGGTTAGCACTAACCCAACTTCGGTGGTCATCGGTGGCAAAAATTGAGTATATGTGTTCCTATATTCAACCAAGTGTTGAACTAGAGGTTCCACACTGAAGAGAGTAAGAGATGATGGTATGTGACATTATCTCTTGAACACATTGATGGTACCTGGGGATTCTCACAACCTGCTCTAATTGTGGAATTGCCAGGTAGACTCATAACCAGAGAGCTGGTATATAAAGTTGGAAAGTCCAACGGTAGATGGGATGGGCAACATTACCGTCAATCGAAGTTGGAACTAAGTAATCTGGTTTAGAAGCCATGCGATGGTGAACCCTGACTAAAATTTAGTAGAAAGTCAATGGTCAATCACAAGTATAAATACGCCAATTCCAAAAGAGAAGGAATGGGTCGGTGGAATCATATGGACATGAGTGGGATTATGAATCCTTATATTAATTTGGAATAGGGTAGTTAAGGCATCTTCCCTTTTAGGTGTTATGGGACCTGGAAGGAAAAACCCCAAGCCAAGAACTAAGAATACCCGTGGAAGGGGTAAAAGTTATGTTTAGGGTAATGCATTGCGGGAAGTTGGCTGGTATCGAACACTTAATACACTAGTTGCAGTGGTGATAAATATTGAAATGTGATAACTTTATGCCTTGTACAAATATTTAGTTGGGGTAAATAGTAATTATGAAAATTTTTAATTATGCTGTCAATCAAAATTTTGTGTCTGTGTGTTTGACATCTGGTGAGTCGAGGGGGTTGTTACAGGTTTGATTCTCAGTGGCAAACAACAACGAAGGAATTAATTTTTTCTAAAAATTAATTTATGCCTAAGGTTTAAAATTGCTAAGGTATGTGCTAGCTAGGGAGATATAAGGAGTTTTATGTTGAATTTATTTTTGCAATAAAACGGGTTATGAAATGATTTCTTTTTCTTGAGCAAAAATTAAGGTGGTTTGTTTGCTAGTGCATTGGGGTAAAAATTGAAGTGGTGATTTATTTATCCTTTGGAAATGCATTAATGAAAAGTAGGAGATATAAGGTGTAAATGAAATATTTTGCTTATGTAATTGGTGATTTTTGTTGATGAGATTTTGTTTGCAAAGTTAGGAGTAATAAGGTGTAAAAGTGGTTTGACAATTTATTGAATCTTTGTATGGTGAAATATTTGTTGAGGTGGAATATTCATGTGGAGGTTTTTGAAATAGACTGTTGCTATCTAAACCTTTAAGTGGCACAAGAAGGATTAGTTACTTTTGAGACAAGTTTTGAAGACATATCTCCAAAAGAGCAATTAAGAGGTATGGACACATCATCCTTTGTTTGAAGTTTTTGTTGAATGAATGTTGTGAAACATAAGATGGAGTGAAAAGGATTATTTGATAAGCATTATTGGAAATATTTAAGTGAGTTTTGTGTGCTTCATTGATTGAATAATTATGTGAAAATTTTGAGTATTTGCTTGAGTGTCTTTGAATATGATTTGAGCAAGTCTTTGAGAAGGCTTGAGAGCAGATTTGAGCAACTATTTGAGAAGGCTTGAGAGTAGACTTGAGAAAGTATTTGAGAGGGCTTGAAGGCAGATTTGAGCAAGTCTTATGAAGACTTGGAACAACATTGTGATTAGGTTTAGAGATAGATTTTGAGCAGGTTTTTATGCAGACGTGGGAACAAGTTAGAGATAGATTCTGAGCAAGTTTTGAGACAAATTTTGAGTAGGTTTTGACTCAAATATCAGAGATATATTTTGAGAAAGTTTTGAGATAGACTTGTGAGCAGATTTATGAGTAGTTTTGATCAGTGTTGAGCAGAACAGTGGGGATAGAGGTCTCCTATGGAGTGAGATCCATGAACCATCTAGGGAGATAGAGTTCTTTTGTGGAGAGATATCCATGAACCAGTTGAGGAGATAGAGTTCTCCTAGATCAAGTTCCATGAACAAGAGAAAAGGATAAAGAGTTATCCTATGGAGAGAGATCCAAAAATTAGAGCATAGGGGATTGGTGTCTCCTTTGGATAGAGGTCCATAAACATTGTAATAGGGAATTGATTCCCAAAAGGAGTTATTGAGAAAATTTATAAGGAATAATTTTTTGTGGAGGAGCCCACATTGGGTGAACCATGTTAAATCATGTCTCTCATGTGTGTGATGATGTGTGCAATATTTATTTCTTTGATATTGTTGATGTTATCATTTGGATTGAAAAGTAAAAAGTTTTATCTTATATTGTTCACCCCCCTCTCAGTATAAGTTTATGTTCTTCAACCCATAGGTATTGGGGTGATTTTCCCCCCCTCTTTACAATAGAAAAATGTGTGAAGGATTTGGGTTTTTTTCTACAAAATATATCATATTTTAGGAGCCATATCTTCACAAAATGTTATCCGATTCAACTGATTCTTGGACCAACTTGTGCATAATTTGAATAGCTTTAAAATGAGTGATCATATGCAAGAATCAAAGTAATATTGAGGGAGATTCGACCCTATAAATTCAACCATTTATAATAATGGTAATTATTAATTTTTCAAGTCATAGAAAATAAAACTGTAAATATTTGTCAGCTAGGGTTTGAATGATGGGAAGAGCAATGAAGGACTAGGACTTCAATAAGGAAGGAAACTAGCATTCCAAATTTGGTGATAGTATGATATTTTGGAAATATTAATCTATTAATAGATAGTAGAGGTGAAGTTTTGGCATTGTGAAGGCTACTATAGGAAAATGTCATGAAATATGCTAAATTATGGAATAATTGTATTCATATAGAAAATTGAAATGATCTAGAAGATAAAAATCAGGAATTCAAATATTTAATGTAAAATTATGTAGGTTTCTACCTATAGAATCTCAATTCAGATGAGAAGTGTATTTATTTATAAAATCTCAAGGTTTAAATAAGAGAGTTGTAATTTGTCAAGGGTGGGGGACCTGAGTACAGCCCCTTATTATCTAGCAAAAAATAAAATGAAGCTTTATGAGAAAGGTCTTGATGGAGGAGCTATAAGAGGCATATTCTCTTTCCATCAAGATAAGGCACTTGGTTTTGATGGATTTATTACAATTTTATTTTAAAATTTTTGGGATAGAATGATATGTTGGTCAAGACAAAGATGAATCCCTTGATTAGCTAAATTATCTATCACACTATTCCCTTTCCCATAGATATGTAGGCAATTTCAAGATACTACCACCAATATTTGGTGGACATATAAAATGATGGTACTGTTGATCTAATACCTACATCCTTTTTCTTGGCATCACTAATAATAATATGTGAATCCCATGAATTGAAACATGCCTTTATCCTTTTAATATGATCAAATTGATCCCTTAATAACTACTATAGAATTTTTATAGTTTTTGATTGAAGTTCCTTATGATTCTTAGTAATGAGGAGAATTTTGTCTTGATTATGCCCAAGAACACCATCTTAACCAACTTTTCTAGGATTTCTTTGGAAGTCCCATCAAAGTTAAATTTTATGAAACAAATTTCTAGACATGTTTATTATACCATGAGCCCATGTAGATACTTTGCATTAACTTCAATGTTGCATATAACCCTTACATGTATCTTCAAATATTATAAACGAGTGGGGACCATATATTTTTCTACAATTGAAACTTCAAATGATGATTAAAATATTTACAAATATTTTGAAAGAGAGGTAACAATACCAATACAAAATTGGGTATGGTTTTAAGTTTTATTTTTGAAAATCCTACTATTCCTTTCAACCTAAAATTTTTAGTAAATTATACTAAGACCAATATTCCACAATTTTTTTTTGAACTTTGAAATAATTTATCCAATATATCAAATTTTCTAATACCAATGGAGCAACTCAATATACTATCATGCTTTTTGAAAAAGTATCCTTAAATGGTGAAAACAAGGAACCAATAAAGAAGAAGATGATCTAAAGTTTTTTCTTTCTACTTATATAAGACACCCCTAAAAGGTCCACACTATCCTCTTCTTTGGAAATTGTCACCTCTAATAATTTTATTGATTACTAACCAAAGGAATATTGAGGCCTTAGGGAAGGCCTCAAGTGACCAAACATTCTTCCAATAAAAATCCTTGGAAGTACAAAATATTGATTGCTCTAATAACTTATGTCTTAACTTGATAGAGTCTCCACCATATTTTGATATATTCCAAATCAACTCATATTTTTATGAAAAATGGGAAAATTAAAATCTTAAAGAGTGTCATAGAGTTTATTTGCTAATCATTAGTGGTCTTCTTATCCAACCAAATTGCTAATTTAAATCCATGATTTGGAACTATTGCTCACATTAACATATTTTTTTTTACTTTTGAACCTTAATAAGCCAAATAGAACCAAGCCAATGATTTCTATTTGGGATGGTAAATAAGAGGATAAGGATTCAATCAAGCAAAAAAATAAAACATTATAGACTCCCCATAATTTACTAACCATATAGTTTTTATTAATCATAAAATCCCTACTATAAAGTTCCATGTGGTTAGAACCCAACAAAAAATTCACTTAAACAATTTAATTGCATCCATAGAACCTATATATTTTTGAAGTAATTTGTTTAATCAATCTTTTTATTGATATTTGAATAGGCTACATCTAGGTTATTCCCTTAATACAAAACTTTTAAATCTACAATTTCACAAGCCCGTCCCTTGAAAACCCTTCCCTTTACAAATTTTTCCTATTTGCAAAGGGAAAACATAAATTTCTCCTCACATCCATTCTAAAGAATATTTCTATTATCAATATTTGGATAAATTGCTAATGGTATTCAAAAAACCCTATTTTCCATAGGGATAAATCAGAGCAAGGATGACACAAAATGTATCAAACCTCCCCAACCTCAAGGAAAGGGAGGCAAAAGAGCTTTCAAATATTCCAAATGAAAGTCCTCTCATGGAATGTGAGAGGTCTTAATGGCATGGCTAAACAAAGGATAGCCAAGTCATTAAGAAAATAAATCAATCCTTCTATCTTCCTGATGTAAGAAACCAAAGTTGGAGATTCTACAGCCAAGTTTGTATGCAATAAGATATGGAAGAATAGTGAATCCATTTTTGTAATGCAAAGGGGGCTTCAGGTGGTCTTATATGCCTTTGGAATCCCGATTTATTGAAGGGAATATTAAACCATTCTAATGAGGAATCTGCTAGTATTTTATTTTTTGATAAAAATTCTAACTCTTCTTGGGTTCTTACTAATATTTATGCCCCAAATTCCATCCTTGGTAGATCTAAGTTATGGGAAATTCTATCATCAGCAAGGAAAGCCTTTTCAAACCTTCCCTGGGTCCTGGTAGGATATTTTAATACTCCATTGTTCCCTTCTGATAAGAGAGGCGGTGTGGGATCATTTACAAAAAGTATGGATGACTTTCAAGATTTCATTAACCTTAATGACTTGATGGATGTGAACCTAAAAGATAATTAGTTTACCTAGACTAATAGAAGAAGTGGTAGTTAGCTGATATAGGTCAAACTTGATAGAGTTATTTTTTATCAAGAAGCTACCACTATTTGGGGAGATGCCAATCTCCAATCTCTTCTCAAAATTGGGTCTGATCACAGTCCTATTCTCTTGGATACCAATAATCCCTAGAATTTTAGGATCCCTTTTAGATTCGAAGCCATGTGGATGCAACATCCTAAATTTAGGGATAGAATTATCTAGTGGTGGCAAACAGATTTCCAAGGATCACCATCATTTAGACTTGGGCAAAAACTCAAAATGATTAAAGAAAATATCAAAATATGGAACAGGGATATCTTTGGAAATTTGTTTCAAAACAAACAAGAAATTAAAAACCATCTTGCTACCATTGAGAAAGACATCCAGGAAAGCCAAATTTGTAGCATTGAGCAAATAAATGAAGAGAAAAGTCTCCTATCTCAGTTTCATAATATTCTTCAGTGTGAAGAAACATTTTGGTGACAGAAATCCCGAGCCATTTGGCTAAAGGAAGGGGATTCCAACACTAAATTTTTTCATATTTCAACCTTGAGAAATAGAAGCAACAACAGAATCAAAGAAATCCACTACAAGGATGGAAGAATCACTTCTGATATAAAGGAAATCAGGTTTGAAGGTATTTCTCATTTTATGTAGTTGTTGGAAAATATTCTTGTTGATATCTCGGGTGGGGCCAAAGAGTTCTTGATTCAATTCATTCCCCACTCTATTCCTGAAGATATCAATTTTAAGCGTATTTCTTGTCTGTATGATGAGGAAATCAAGTAGACCCTATTTTCCATAAATCCAGACAAAGTCCCTAGTCCTGATGGCTTCTCTCCTAGATTATTCTAGGCCTTTTGGGATTTTGTAGGTCCTGATGTGTGTGAAGAAATTAAAGAGATCCAGAACTCCAAAATTATCCCATGAAGTTTCAATTATACCTTTATTGCTCTCATTCCTAAAAATCCTAACACCAAATATTTTAAAAATTTTAGGCTTATTAGTCTCTGCAATGTTGTTCATAAAATTTTACCCAAGGCCTTGGCTAATAGAATGAGGGATGTCATGCCTTTTATTATTAATCATTATCAAGGAAGCTTAGTTAGAGGAAGATCCATTCTGTATGGAATCATATCTATTCATGAAGCTCTTCATTCAACCTCTCTTTCCCCAAAGACCAATTTTATTTTAATATTGGATATGAATAAAGCCTATGATAGGTTGAATTGGGACTTCCTCCTTGAGATTTTAACCAAATTTAGCTTTCATCAAGACTGGATCAATATGATTAGAGGATGTATATCTTCTTCTTGGTTATCTATCTTAATAAATGGTTCACCAGTTTTCTATTTCCCTAGTAGTAGAGGTTTAAGACAAGGAGATCCTCTTTTCCCTCTCCTCTTCATCATTGCCGCAAATGCACTAGGGAGATCCATTCATTCAGCCAGACAATCAAGTTTAATTTTTGGTATTAAGGTGACTTCCCAAACCACTCCTATCACCCATCAACAATTTGTTGATGATACTCTATTATCCACCTTTGCATCAATGGTTGAAGCTAAAGTTATAAAACATATTCTCCTCCTTTATGAAGAAGCAACAGGTCAAAAGGTAAATTTTTAGAAAAGCAAACTATTTTTTCTTAATACTCCTTTAAGAAGACAACTCAAAATTTCCAACATCTTAGGATGTGCCATTTCCTCCTTGCCTGCTACTTATCTAGGGTTGCCTCTATTCGTGGGTAATGCTTCTGAACATCTGTGGAACAATGTCATTGAAATATTCAAAAAAAATCTATCAGGATGGAAGGGCAATATTTTATCACAGGTAGGGAAAGCTATTCTGACAATGGCCTACTTACAAAGCATACCTGTCTACTTCCTTTCAATTTTTAAAGCACCAGTCAAAGTTTATCAAAAAATTGAACAAATTCAAAAGCATTTCCTATGGATAGGAGCTGAAAACAAAAATAGATTCCATATTGTTGCTTGGGAAAAAGTGTGTAAGCCTAAGGATCAAGGGGGAATTGGGATCAGAAGAATCAAGTTATTAAACTCAACTCTCCTAGCAAAACAAGACTATCAGTTGATTTCAGGGGACCATGCAGAATGGATAAAAATTGTAAAAAGGAAATACCTTCAGAATTTTGATTTTTTACATGATGAGGTTCCTCCTACTGGATCCACCTTCTTGAAATCCATCAGTTCCACAAAACAACTTTTAAAAAAGGATTAATATGGCAGGTTGGCAATGGGAAATTAGTGCATTTTTAAGAAGACAAGTGGTTAGACAATCAACCCCTCTTGCAATTCTTAGGATTCATGCAAATAAAAGATTTTACTGATCCTCTATTTGATCCTAAAGTTGCAAACTTCCTAACTACTTCCAATGGCATCAGAACTTGGAAAAGGATTCAAAACCCAATTTTAGCAACTAAAATCTCATCCCTCAAAGCCAAAATATCTTTATTTTCTATCCCTTTTGAGGGGTCCTATGATTGTCCTATATGGGAACCCACTGATTCAGGGGAATTCACTGTTAAGTTTGCTTATCAAATTTTCTTAACCCTTGAAGATGTTCTTATTCCTTTCAAGCTTGTGTGGCTTAAATATCTAACTCCAAAGGTTTCCTTTTTCTCATGGATGGTCATTCAAGACAAAATTCTGTCCATTGAAAATATTATCAAACATGGTATTCCCCTCCCCAATAGGTGTTTCCTGTGCCTTGCTTATTGGGAATCCACTAGCCATCTCTTTCTATTATGTTCCTTCACCAGGTCTATCCTAAATAAGTTTTTCCTCAAGTTTCAAATTAGTTGGGTTTCTCCCCCATCTCTAGTTGATATTTTCTCCCAATGGCCCAATCCTTTTAGAAATCCTTGTCTTAAAGGTTTTTGGAGTTTTTGCCTTCATCACTATCTTTGGCAGATCTGGCTTGAGCACAACAGATAAGTTTTCTCTAAGGAAGGGATATTGATTTTATAACCAATAGAATTATCTTTTATGACAAGGAAAATACATTGACTACACCATTTTATCCTTCACCTATTCCTCGCTTTGAAGCCTCCTTACTTCAATCCTTTCTCATTTCCTTGGAAAACCCTAATCTTGGCACTTCCCAGATTTCTAGAAAAAGCATTAAATGGAATCCTCCTTATCTGGGGTGGATTAAGCTCAATTTTGATGGAGCTACCAAAGGAAATCTAGGGAGAGTTGGTATCGAAGCTATTTTAAGAGATCATCTAAAAAATTCTATCTTTGTCTTTGCAGAGCCCTTAGGTGAACAATATAACCATATGGCAGAAGCTAGAGAACTATGTAGGGGATTGCAATTTTTCAAAAAATTCCTTGGAAATGTTATCATTGAATGGTACTCATTAAATATTATCAACTACCTTAGAATATCCAAAACTCTAGCATGGAAGATTAGAAATCTAATTGAGGAAGCCATAAGTCTATTGCTGCTCCAACAAGAAGTTATAGTCCAACACATTTTTAGGGAAGCCAACACTATTGCTGACAAGTTGACCAACATTGGTATGTATACCCCTGGGATGCTAACCTGGACATATACTCTCCCATGTGATGTCAATGAACTTGCTAGGGTGGACATAATTCAAACTCAACAAAATGCATAATTTTCATTATTTAATGCATGATCTTCATCATTGTTTGCCTTCAAATTTGAAAAGAAGGTGTATCATAGGTCTTAGCACATCATGTGATGCGACTACTAACACAATTATCTCAATCATAAAAATATTTTTCATTATGACCTATCTTTTCCCTAGGCATTCCTCTTTTCGGAGTAACATCTCAAAAATGATTCTTTGGCACATTTCCCTTGTGTTGTGCTTAATCCTCATGCCAAACAATCATGTCATCGCCTTAGTCCCTTTGGTTTTTTCCTAGGATTTGCTTCATATCGAGCTATGGGTTTTTTCTTCCAAATTTCTCCATAGTTTCAAGATTTTTGTCTACATGTGGCCTCTCTTGCAATATTTTTTAAACCTTATTCCAATTGCTTGTTTCTGAGATCCATTTCCATCCCTGCACTTTCTCGTGTTCCAATGCTTTGGGTTTTTCATTTGATCTTTGTTCTTTCTATGATCAGTTACCCAATATTCCTAATTGGTCATCCATTTCAAATTGGGTCACACCTTTCCATATTTGTGATTTCTATCTTCCTTTGGAAACTCACACTGCGTAAAGTTTGTTTGTCCTACCTTTTTGGGATGTGAGTTTTCGTAGATGAGGAATTATTGCAAGATGGTACATGAAATATTTCCAAAATCATCTAGACTCATTTTTGATTTACTTAAGCCTTGCTCTAAAAGTTCTTTGTTTATCCCCTGTTAATCCTTTTCTCCCCTATACCACCTTGAAGAGTTTTTACCCTTATCCTTCAAACACTGCCAAGATGACTTTCATTGAGCCTGAAACCCTCCCTATTGAGCCTATCACAAAAGCAATCCTCAGAGGCAGGGGATTCATGCCATTTCTCAAAATATTTTTAGGTACAAACTGGGACATTAACATGGCATTTTCTTCTTCCTAGGAGAAGGGGATGGTTATAATTCATAGTGTTTATTTCTTGGTGGATGTTGGTATTTTTACAAAACTGATTGGTCAACCTACTATTGGACACACCGTTAGAAGAGACAAGCACAATTGGGAGGTTGAGATAAACCAATTTGAACCAAATTCACCATTTAGGAAGCTCATTAAGCAAGGAATGTATCATAGGGACCTTCCCACTCCTTGGAAGGAGGTCATGAAACCTATTATGGAATACATAATAGTTGATGACCCTGATTCCCAGCTCCATAGCTTTCATATATCCTTTGTAAACCATTTTAGGGAATCCAAATTGCTTAATATTCTTGAATTCTTATTACTATCAATGGATTATACCATTACCTCAACTTGTGCCAAGAAAGAAGAAGCTTGGCTCTCCCACCAAGGCCTATTCAAAGTTTTGTATGCTATCCTATTGGAGAAGTTTTTGAAGGGTAACATCATCACTCAGGACACACCTACGGATACTACTGAAGATGACACTTACTCCACCCTGGTTCCAAGGATGTGAGGATCTAAAAGAAAGAGGAAGGAGGAGAAGAGTCAAGGTCTTGATAGTGCAAAGAAGTTAAAAGTGGAGGTTACTCCCATGAGGAGTTCTCAGTGGCTAAAAAAAAAGGAGCTTTAGAGTTCGAAAAGCTTCTATAGAAATACACAATAAAATTATATCTACCACTATTGCCCACTTGGAAACCACCTGGGCTGCCATAGGGGGAGCTATCTTGTAGTTTAAAGACCATAGGAATGCTCTCAATCTTTTGTTATTCTATGACAACTTTGATGAAGAAGTCCCTACAAATTCTACTACTACTGCTAAATCTGAAGTGAAAGAGGATGAGGACATCGAGATTGCTAAGGAAGTCTTCAAGGAATTCCTTAAGGACCTACATAAGGATGAGGTAAAGGATGAGGTCAAGGAAGGTAAAATGGAGGATGTTGTTGAACCGTCCATTTGAAAGGCTTTCTTATTTCTGCTTTTGTTACTTTCAAATTTTTCTATAGTTTGTTTTTGCAATCTATTTTTGTTTTCCCAGATTAGTCTGCTCCTCTAGGATGCTCCTTTTGTGATCCTAGCATCCTTTTTCTTTTCTTATGTACTAAGGCGTTAGGGCGCCTTTCAAATGACCTTTTTAATGAAATATCTTAACTTACCAAAAAAAATATTTGGATAATATACTTGGTGATAGTATAAAAAATGACATTATATATGTAGAGATAGATTAAAATATAGCCTTTATAAGTTGAAGTGCTCTAGTGATGGTTAGGAACTTACCTTTCTAACTAGTCATATCAGATTTCGTTCTATCCAAAATTGGGTCTTACTAGAATGGTTCATTTTGCTTGTAATAATTAAACCATAGTACTTAAATTTAATTTAATTAATATTCTTGTGGATTAAAATGCATTACATAGTCAACATATTTCATGCACCCTCTTATTTTTTAAAGGAAAATATTTATTTACTTAACAAAAAGGTACAAAAATCTCTAATTAGAGAGATCAAAGTGAACACAGCATTTTAAAAAATAGAACATGAAGACAAAAAAGAACCTCATTATTGGAGTCTTCATCATCCTCGCATACCACCACTACCCTTCTACTTCTTGATGATTTGGAAACAATAACAAGTGGCTATATTTATTGCCTAATTCACTAATGTGTCAACCTCTTTGTTGAATTCCCACCTGATGTGTTGATAAGATATTTTGCCAATTATCATACCTAGTTGTCTAATCCCATCTTGAATAATATTCAATTGTAAAGATATAAAATATTTATTTTTGGCAAGAGCTATTATTATCAGTTTAGAATCCCCGTAAACTATGACCTGAGTGATTCCTTATTTTACCACCAATTTTAAGCTGATTTCACATCCAATAGCCTCTGCCATGTTGTTAGATGTTGTTCCCAAGATGATCATGTATTTGAGTAGGATCTCATGGGGTCCTATAAGAATCAGTCCCCCTACCATTGCTTGATTTGTGTTAGACTTGGAGGCACCATCAAATAAGAGCACCGGAAAATAGATGTTAGACAAGGAATTGTTTACTCTGTAGCCTCCCTATGTTAGGAAAGATTAGAGATTAAGTTGGTAGATCATTATTATTTCTGTAGATGATAGGTGTTCTTCAAACTGCTATTGATAGAAAATAGATTTGACATTTAAGACTAATTATTCTTTTATACTTCATATTAGAGTTTTATTGTCCTTACCTTTACCTTCAAAAATCCTTTGGTTTCTATCCAACTAGATGTACTAGATGATAAAATATGTATAAATATCCATAGATATTTCAAGAGGGGCTTACCTTCCAGTTTACCTTTATATTCTTTGTTCCAATTGGTAAAACATGTGTCTATGGTTAACATTACAAAGTAGGAAATACCAAGAATTTTTGTTATTCCTATCCAAATTGAAATTGCCTTTGGGTATTAAAAAAAAATATGGAAAATTGTTTCACTGTTCCTGCATGCACTTGTAATAAACATGAGGCCCTACTATACTCCTCTTTTGCATATTATCACCTATTAAGATTTTATTTTGAGAGACTAGCCAACTGAATACTTGTAGTTTAGGTGGTGCTCTAGTTTTCCACAATATCGATAGTTTTTGCTGGTAAGCCCAATCTGCTGATGTTGGACTCCTAGATGCACTGAGTATTCCCCATTATTGCTGATTCTAACCGAAATAAGTTTATCTAGAATCATGGGATGAAGAGGTTTAATGCTTGCCACGTGGGACTTAAAAATTTCCCAATCTTCTTGAAGCTGAGATGGAATGGGAGGGGAGATCCAGTTCAAAATGTCTAAGGTCTAATAAAATAAGTCACCTAATTTGAGTATTCTTTGGATTTCCAAGTGATTCTATAATTCGATTGGAGTTCTCTCTCTTAATGGTGTATTTCCTAGGATTGAGTCCTCCCATATATTAATTGACTTACCATCTCCTGATAGCAAAGAAATTCTATCCTCTATTATGCTCTTTGCAATCACTATATGTTTCCAAACCAACGAGGCTCTAGGAAGTTTGTCTATGTATTTGAGCATTTGAATACTTAATTGATTATTTACATACTTGATAACTAGTATATTCTGCCATGCTCAATTGTGTTTAAGCATGTTTCAAAGAAGTTTTTCTCCCAGTAATTTTGAAACTATCTCTATTTTCATTCCCAATCCTCCTTGAATTTACCTTTGGTGACCATCTCCCAATTGACCAAGTAGAATTTTTTTCTTTTTGAATGCCTACCTCCTTGCCATAAGAAATTGTGTATGTTCCATATGCCTTTTGCAAGATAAAATTGGGAGCATGACATACTAATAGTTGGTAGACTAGAAGAGAAGCTAACACTGATTTGATCAATACTACTCTTCCTGCAAGACTGATCCAACTATTAGTATAACTTTGTATCCTCCTAACCATATTTTCCAAAATTGGGATCCAAAAATCTGAGGCTTTAAGGTGGAAGCTCATGGAAACTATAGAGGGATAAAATTGCCATACCGTGTACAATTACCAAACAAAACGCTAGATATGCAAGAATATGACCTTTTTTGGGGTGAACCACGGGGGTATGTTGTGCTCTACACTCGGTGCTAGGGGGATGGGTTCACTAGGAATAGTTTAAGAACTCGCTTCGAGTCCTTTGGATACTTGAGAATGTTTGATGTGTTCAATTTGAAGAAAAATAGCTAAGTTTGGTCTTTCTAGTTCTAAGTTAAGAAAGATAAATGACAATGCAAAAAATAGAGTACAATAGCTGAAAACAAAAAGTAAGCATACAAAAGCTAGCCTAATATGATTCTTTATTTTGAATGCTCATTAACCTAGGGTTTATTTCAGAAAACCTTTAAAATAGAAACATACAAAATAAATGTACAAAATTTATCTCTAGATGTAAACTAATTACATTTCACTTTTGAATGCCTAAGAATCACTAATTAGGTTAGATCTTCAACTGATAAAATGATTAGAGCACTTATCGAGACTGGTGGTTCATTTAGCTTTTTCTGCCTCTCGTACAATGATATAAAAATACATGTTTCTACAAAATAACTCATAAAACACTTGAAAATAGGATTAGCATTAGGGGGCCTACTTAGGCCAATGTGTAACAATCTTTGGAGGCACAATAGTCAAGCCCCCTAGGTCCTTTTAGATAACCTTTAAAAGCAAAAGTAGAAATTAACCTTTGGATGATTAATCATAAAACAAAAATGCAATAACTAGAAAATAGAAAACAAAATGCAACAATATGATCTAGACATAAAATGGAATGCAACAGTGAAAACAAAATCTCAAAATTACCCTCGGTGTGCTCTCAGGAAAATTCACGCCTCGCCTGGGACGAGTGCGATAACACAATAGCAAATTCAGGGTGTGATTTCACTTTTGTGGATTGGTTTTCCCTAATCTGGGAAAAAAAGGTCATGCTCTACTAATACCAGGCATGATATCACTGTAGACTAACAAAAAATAAAATGCAAATTTAGAAGATGAAATAAATTCTAGAAACAAAGTAAGCAAACCCTAATGGATGTCACAAAAGAAAGCAAAGAAGATTGAAGTATCCAAGCGGGAACTCTATCTCTCCGAACCACACCACGAATCCACAAAGTCACACAACAATCCAATCCAATCTATGCAATAGAAGATCAAATCCAAAATTTACACTTTAGGGTTAGATTGGAGTAGAAGAAAGCAAAGGAAGAAGAGCGAGCTATCATAAAAATTTTGAGCTTAATCAATAATAAAAATTTCGCATTAAATCATATATTACTTGCCTCTCATTAAATCAAGAACATCCTTCCTTTTATAGATGAAATGAAAGGGAAAAAGGAAGGCAAAATAAACCCAAATTCGAAGCCAAAACACGCTGGGAGGGTTTAGACCTAGGTTTAAGCGGTCCAAAAGAATAAAAATAAGATTTAAATTAAAACTAGTGAAGTCGTACCTAGGATGACAGAGTGCGATATCACTCTAACGAAGTCACGTCCGACCATGATGGAGTGTGATTTCACCAAAGGTACTAAAAAAAACAATGCTAAGGGAGGAGAGGCCTATCCTTGTCTTAGGCAAGGGTTAGGGACCTTTTAGGGGTTCTATGGAAGATTGCCCACTAAAAGTGCTCAATTTTCCATGTCTACATTTTACCCCATTTTTGATGCATTTAAGGCCAAGTAAATGCATCAAATAAAGATGTAGACTCCTATGGGCAAGAAAACACACAAGAAGGCAACAAACTCAAAGAAGGGGTGGCTAGGTTTTGGGTAAAAGGAGGAGTGCAAAAAGGGGGTATCACAAAGGACATATTGGAATTTTACATACAAAAAAAAATATTAATTCCATTAATACCTCTATGGCTAGGGTGCCTCCTCAAGTTTTAAAAGGAAAGGAATTTCCTTAAGAAAATAAAAAAAGGCAAAGAGAAAGAAAGCAAAAGTCAAACATAGGAAAAAAAACAAAGCGAAACAAAGTAAAAGTTACTGGGTACAACATGAATCTAATGCAACTAGCATGAAATGCATGGAAGAAAAGGAGGGAAATAAGGGAGGGTAAGAAAGGGGAAGAATAAAGAGGAATAAGAGAGAGAGGAAGGAGAGAGAGAGAATGAATAGAGAGAGGAAGAAGAGCGGAAAATAAAAACTGTTAAGTGGAAAAATGAAAAAGAAGACAAAGATAAAACTCCAAAGGTCAACCATCTAAAATCGAGAAGGAAGCTAGATCAAAACCCTAACTAGAGGGTGTTATGCTTAAAATATGGTCCATGTATGGAGTGAAGAACCTAATATGGGTGTAGTACTCACTAAATATGGACCAATAAGTGAAGTGTATAGTGTAACCCGCTATGGATGGTTGCTCACTAGTAACTATTGTGGGGCGATTACTTGCTAGGATGTATACTGAGACCTACTGTCAATGGCCAAGAAGCTGATCCTGTAATGGGGTGTTGAGCCCACTGAGTCAAAGAGAGACATAACTAGATAGGGGTGTTATAGTGTATACTGATGTAAAATGATGTATGTAATGTATATGCCAGTACTACCCGAGAAGGTGTATGCATAGGTATGTATGGACCAACTAATATGAGAATAACATGATGTGAGTGTGTGCATGTGCTAGAAGAAATAAGAGGAAGAAAATGAGGAGAAAAATAAATTTGTGCATGTGTACCCCTAGCTTGAAGTTTCAACTAGTGAAAATTCAAGAGGGAGAAAATGTGTAATCAAAGAAGAGAAGAATGTATATCCTTATCTGAATAAAGAAGACAAAGGAAAAATAAGAATCATGCAAAAATACAAGGACATACCAAAAGAGGATTGTATTCCTTGACTTGGAGGAGGAATTATGATCATTGTAAAATTATCAAAGTCAAGGAATACAAGAAGAATATAGAAGAGAATAAAGAGAAAACAAAGCAAAGAAGAGAAGAAGGGATGAAAATACATGGTCCCTAGGTTGGGGCTTCACTAGGCATCATAACCCTAGTGAAAGTGCAATGCATGTGAGCTATGACCTAACTAGGTATCATCACATGCCATTGTCATGAATCCCAAGAAGCTATATGAACAAGCAGTCATGAGCAAGAAACGATGTAAAAAGCAATATGCAAGAACAAAATGACAAGCAATCATGCATAATACGATATATAAGCATGCAGAATATGTCAAACATACATGCAACATGATCTAACTAAATATATATGCAATATGAAAAATGTGTCAAGCATAATACCTTTTTAAATGCATTATATTCATTGGTTATTTAAGTTATTTACCATTTATAGAATCCAAATTATAAGCACCTGAGCCAAACTTAGTTGTTATGAAAAAGGGCCCTAACCAGTTGGGCTAAAACTTACCTCAAATGTCAATACGAGCATTAGTGTTCTTTTGGTTTTCTTTGAGGACAAGATCCCCAACCTCAAAAGAATTATTGCAAATATTTTTAGAGTAAGATCACTAGAGCCTATCCTTATAGGCTCATAAATGCTCTAAGGCATGAATGCACTTTTCATCCAACAACTCCAATTGGTGCAAATGGTCTACACAATACTCATCGCCGACCTTAGCATCTTGCAACAAGATGCACAAAGAAGGAACATCTAACTCAAAAGGAAACACTACCTCAGACCCATATACCAAGACATATGGTGAGGCCCCTGTGGGAGTACACACACTAGTACGATAGTCCCACAAGGCAGGATAAAGCTGAGTATGCCAATCATGATTAGTCTTATTAACCAGCTTCTTCAAAATCTTGATCAAGGACTTATTGGATGCTTCAGCTTACCCATTACCTTGAGGATAATAAGGGGTTGACCATATGTGCTGAATCTTGTACTTAGCACAAATATTATAGACATTCTTGTTCTTAAAAGGAGTGCCATTGTTAGAAATAATCACCGAAGGAATCCCAAACCTACAAAGAATCTGGTTGAAGATGAACTTAGAAACCTAAGTCCTAGTAACTGTAGCCAAAGGCATTGCTTCAAAACATTCAGTAAAATACTCAGTCGCTAATGATAAACTTGTGACCATTAGACGACACTGGGTTAACATTCCTGATAATGTCCAATCCCCACATAGAGAATGGCCAAGGGGAAGATTTTACCCGAAGGTCTTGAGAAGGAGCATGAATAAGATGATCATGGTGTTGACACTTGTTATAATGCCAAACATAATCACATGCATATTTCTCCATGGAAGACCAGTTATACCCCATTCAAAGGAGCTTTTTGGCAATAGAATTACCATTAAAATGGCCTCCACATGAACCTTCATGAGCATAACTAAGAGCAAGCCGAGATTCATCAAAGTTAAAGCATCACAATAGGATACCTTCAAAAGAATGTTGATATAACGTATTGCCAATTATAATAAATCAACACACTCTTTTATGCAATAGCTTATGCTGATTACGATCTAAACCATCAGATATCAAGCAGTTTTTACAAAAAATAAAGATGTTATACATGGTTCAGATGAGGAATCTCTGATGGTAAAAAAATCTAGGGGATCCAATTAAGAACTCAAATATGCAAGTTTTTAGAGTTGTTGAGTGATAATTGAAGCTTCATCATATTCCAACTCCAAAGGGAACAAGGATATCACAATGACCATGGCATCTACATGGTGGTTTGAGGATCTAGGGACACAATCTATGATTACCTGCTTAAAATAAGACAACTTGGCAAAAATATCCTTATAGAGTTTAAGCTTATCATCACCAGTTTGATAAATATCATTGGTCTAATTAACCACAAATTAAGATTCAATGAAGACCAAAAGGACCTTAACCTGCAAAGCTAAGGCTGCTCTAAGACCAAGGATCAAAGATTCATATTATACAGTAAAAATTTGTGTAAGAAAAATGAATCTTTAAGGACAAAGGGATGAGCTATTTTTGTGGTGTAACTAGAATGACTCCAGCTCCAGAGCCCTTCATGCATCGAGCTCCATAAAAAAACAAAGTCCAAGACTCAGACCCTTCAATTTCAACATTGAAGCACTTATCAGGAAACTCAACAACTATAGGATGGGTAGCTTTTAGGGGAGTATAGGCTAACTGATTAACAATAATCTAACCCTTGATATCCTTCTAAACTATGAAATTCAGGTCAAAATCACTAATGGCCAACACCCACTTAGCAGCTCAAACTGAAAGGTGGGGATTAGACATCAAATAGTGCAAAGGATTAAACTTTACAACCACCAATGTCTTATGGCTGAGCATGTAGTATCTTAAATTCTAAGAAGCAAACACTATAGTAAAGTCATGCCTTCTATCCCAACTACAAAATTATATTAGAAATCCAATCAGAATAGTTGATGGCTTTTATAAAACCAATGTCAAAGATTTTTTGGAGCTCTTCCTTGAATGAAAAGACAACCTTCGGATGCATATTTTGAAGTTTCTACTTAACATTCTTAGCATTAGGTTTAACGACAAAATGATGCATGAAAAGGTAGGGATAAAGCCCTGGCATGTTGGCATATGACCAAGCAAAAATATCCTGATATTATTTCAATAAATTGGTCAATTTCTCCTGGTCATCCATGGTCAAGGCTTTGCCTAACTTAAGGATTTTAGGGGCTTCCTCAGAACCTATGTTCACATATATGGTCTCCTAAATAAGAATGGATAAATCATCCTCAATAGGAGGCAGGGTAGGAACCAATCCCAATTGCTCAAGGTCCTCGGGAGACATAGAACCAAAGTCCACTTGAGAACTAGAAGACTCAACCTACATAGTGCAAGGGATAGACCCATCAAAGCCAATGTCATTCTGAGATAAAAATTCATCTATAACATGCAACTATGGGGTTAAGAACTTAGGAGAGGGTGGACCATCATCCTTGATACTCAATTCTAAACCTTGATGAGATTCATCAAAGAGAAGATCTAAATAATAAGAGTCATTTTGATCCTGCGATGAAACATTTGTAGAAAAGTTTTTAGAGGAAAACTGCGATGAATTGATTTGGGCTAGATCTTATGGTGAGAAAAATTCAAATGAATGAGGATATTACATGATAGAAATGAGTTGGTTTTCAAATTCAAATTTTATACATTGGTGAAAATTAGAAGAGACAACCTTCATTGCATGGATCCAAGGTCGTACAAGAAGAAGATTAAAATATGCAAGGCAAGATACCACATAAAACATTATTTTCAAAATTTTGGGTCCAATCCTAAGAGGAAGTAATATAGTACCATAAAATTCTTGAGAATAATTACTGAAAGTTCTAATGATATCACTGGATGCAATCAAATATTCCTTTTTAAATCCAATTTTTGAAATAAACGTTGTGTACAAACATTAAGTGAAGAACAATTATCAATCATAACCCTTTTGATGAGAGTGTCACTAATGTAAGTAGTGATGTATAGAGAAGAATCTTCCTGTACTCCTAAGGAAGCCATATCAATATCTAAAAATGTTAGATGAGGCTTCTAGAGGGAACTTATAACCTTTGCCATATCACTAAGAGAAATATTCGAAGGTACTGGATGTTGCTTCAAAATATTTATCATAGTTTCTTTATGGGCTTGAGAATTATGTAGAAGTTCTAAGAGTGGAACCTTCACTAAATCATCCATATTATGTATAAGTTTTCCTGGAGTAGATGTTATCATTACAACCATGTTGTTATCATACTAATGTGGTACATTTTTATAGGATACTTAGTTGGTTTGTCTTGTTCTATTATGATTCTTCTAGTTGTTGGAATATTGAAAACTATCAGTGTCAATGTGACTAGCATCGATTAAATCTTGAACCACATGTTTCAACCTTTTACAAGAATTAGTCCAATTTTCCTCTACTCTATGATATACACAATGTTGATCTACTTTATACCAATGAGCTGTAGTATCTAACTATCTTATTGGGGGTAATTCAATTGCCTTAGCATCCAATAGTTGTTTCAAAACTACTTCCATAGGTATATTAAGTCTTGTGAAATTCCTTTGAGGAGGTTTCTAAAGTACAATCTTTTATAGACTATTAGTGACATTGTTAACATACCTACTATCACTATTTCCTCCTATATGCTTATTATTATGTTGATATTTAGTTGGTTTATCCTCTTTAACCTTAAGTTGACCTCTTCTAATGAGAGCTTGTTCCAATTTTATTTCTAACTCAATTGATTGATCAAAAGATGTGATAGTAATAGTTCCTAATGCATAAGATAACTGTTCTTGAAAATTACCAATAAATATATCAAGCATATCTTTTTGAGACAGATGTTGTCCTAATAGATCAACTAAAATTCTCCAACAAGCTAAAAATTCTAAAAATATTTCTTCTTTACTTTGTTTTAAATCATATAAATATCTCATAGTCACTTAATTTTCAATGTAAGCACTAAACTGATGAACAAACATCTCTGCGGTCTTCTCAAAACTCTTCAAAGAATAGTTGGGCAACTGAAAGTACCACTCTAATACCATTCTAGCTAGACTCTTTGGAAATATTTTCAATAAGAGCATGTCATCATAAACAAGATCATGACAAGCTATCCTAAATACTCTTAAATGCTCTATTGGATCTTCAGTCCCTTTATAGATTGGCAATAATGGTATAGAAAAATACTTAGGATAAGGTCTAGCAACAATAATAGGATCCAATGGTTGACTACACATTTATTTATAATTGTATGTAAACCCTGATGGCTGAATCATATCCATCCTCGAAACCAACAGATTCACTATACTTACCAAATTTTGCATTTTTGGAATACTATGTATGTTTCCCATATTTCCTTAACGTTAGATATGTGAAGGTTGTTGTTATATGTGGTGCCTTGCGATAATGGAAGATTAACTTGTGGTGGAATAGAGGAAATATTGTTGACATTAGAAGATGAAGGAGGAAATTGAAAATAATTTTGGGTGCCATTACTAATTGGAGGAATGGATGGATTCCATCCAATGTTGGTGGTCACAGTAGTGGCATAAGTAGGTTGATAGGTTTGATTACCATGATTCAAAGGTTCACTCAAAGGATTTTCTTGAGGTGGGATATCATTTTAAAGTAATACTTCTTCCTCTAAGGCCATATCCAAAGCATGCTTATGATACTTATAAAAATTCCATATATGATCAAAATATTTAAAGATGATATTCCCATTGGAATCTTGGATAGGATTTAGATGATTATCAACCTCTTCTTCTAGGTTATAATTTTCTCTATAAATTTGACCATTCTCATGAAAAATCTCATCAAACATAAGGAGTCTCCACCCTTCCCCAAGGTTAGAAGCCATTGAGAAAAAATAAAAAGACAAGAAGAAGAACTAAGACCAAAGAGGAACTTATGCACTTATATGCAAATGAATTATCTTTTTAAATATTTGGAACATAAATTAATGATCTTGTTTATTATTTGAAAAAAAGGAGGTGTTCACATTGGGTTCACCAAATATATAGAGGGGGAAAACTATCCTACCATGTACAATTACCAAACAAAAGGCTAGATCCGCAAGGAGAGAACCTTTTGTGGGGTGAACCACGGGGGTATGTGCTCTACACTTGGTGCTAGGGTGATGGGTTCACTAGGAATGATTTAAGGACTCACTCCAAATCCTTAGGATACTTGAGAATGTTTGATGTGTTCAGTTATAAGAAAAACATCTAAGTTTGGTCTTACTAGTTCTAAGCTAAGAAATATAAATGACAATACAAAAAGTAGAGTGAAACAATTGAAAATAGAATGCAAGCATACAAGAGCTAGCCTAATATGATTCTTTATTTTTAATGCTCATTAACCTAGGGTTTATTTTAGAAAACCTTTAAAGTAGAAACATACAAAATAAATGCACAAAAGTTATCTGAAGATGCAAACTAAATGATTTTCAATTTCAGATGCCTAAGAATCAATAATTAGATTAGATCTTCAACCAATAAAATTATTAGAGCACTTATCTAGACTGGTGGTTGATTTAGCTTCTTCTACCTCTTGTTCAATGATATCAAAATACATGTTTCTGCAAAATAACTCATAAAACACTTGAAAATAGGATGAGAATTAGGGGGCCTGCGTAGGCCGCTATGTAACAGTCCTCAGAGGTACAACAAGAAAGACCCCTAGGTCATTTTAGATGACCTTTTAAAGCAAAAGCAAAAATTGACCTTTCAATGATTAATCATAAAACAAAAATGCAATAATAGAAAACAAAAAATAAAATGCAGTAGTATGATCTAGATACAAAATGGAATGCAATAGTGAAAACAAAATCTCAAAATTGTCCCCGATGTGCTCTCAAGAAAAGTCACGCCTCGCCTGGGGTGGGCACAATAACACAATAGCAAATTCGCACCCTGCCTAGAAGGGGTGTGATTTTGATTCTATAGATTGGTTTGCCCTAATATGGGGAAATGAAGTCATGCTCTGCTAATACCGGGTATGATATCGCTGCAAACTAACAAAAAATAAAATGCAGATGCAAAATATGAAATAAATGCCAAAAACAAAGTAAGAAAACCCTGATGGAAATTGCAGAAGCAGGAAGAGAAAATTGAATCCAAGTGGGCACTCTATCTCTCTAAACCACATCACTAATGCACAAATTCACACAACAATCCAATCCAATCCATGCAATAGAAGATCAAATCCAAAATTCACACTTTGGGGTTAGCTTGCAATAGAGGAAAGCAAAGGAAGAAGAGTGAGCTATCATAAAATTTTTGAGCTTAATCAATAATCAAAATCATTAAATTGCATATCACTTGCATCTCATTTAAGCAAGAACATTCTTCCTTTTATAGAAAAATTAGAGGGAAAAAGGTGGGCAAAATAAACCCAAAGTCAATGCAAAAACATGTTGTGAGGGTTTAGACCTAGGTATAAGTGGGCCAAAAGAATTAAAATAAGATTTAAATTAAAGCAGGCAAAGCCACACCCTGGGATGACAGAGCACGAGATCACTCCGGTGAAGTCGCACCCAACCATGACAGAGCACAATTTCACCAAAGGCACTAAAGCAAGCAAGGATGAGGGAGGATAGTTCTATCATTACCTTAGGAAAGGGTTAGGGACCTCTTAGGGGTTCTAAGGAAGATTTCCCACTGAAAGTGGGTCAATTTTCCATGTCTACAAACACTCCTAGATATTTGAAGTGTTTTTTTTGTGCCAAACCAAAATCCTAGGATAGTGTAAAAGAGTTTGACTCTTATTACTGCAAAATTTTGTTTATAGAACTTACTCTTTTGAGTGTTTATAAGACCCCAATAGCTTGTGTGAGCCAATCCAAGAATTGCTTGAATTATCTATTATTTTGCTTGGTGGCTTCACCTAGAAGAATTATATCATCTACAAATTGGGTATGTGTACAGCTTTGCATCCTGCTGTAGCCTCTATCCCTATTATTTTTCTTTCTTTTCGAATATGGTTAATTAATCTTCCAAGAGTCTTAGCTAAAATGATGTAAATGTATGGTGATAGTGGACACCCTTGTCTAATTCCCCTTGTAACTTGAAATAAATTTGTTGGTTCTCCATTTATTAGGGGTCTATCCATGGGTTTTTTATGCATGATATGATCCACTTGATGACCTGATGTGGGAATTCAAACTTTTTTAGGACCTATTCTATAAATTGTATATTAATTCGATCAAAGGCGTTTGCCATATCAAGTTTTATAACAAGTTATTTCTTTTTTGATTTTCTACTACTGTATAGGACTTCATGCACTGTTATGATACTATCATATACTTATTTTTTAGGCATGAACCCCCATTGATCTTCTGATATTAGTTTTTCAAGTTTCTACTTTATTCTATTGGCCAGAATTTTGGTCATAATTTTATAGGAAGAGTTACATAGAGAAATTGGTCTGAATATAGAGAAAGTAGTGGTATTTTTTCTTTAGTAATAAGTATTAGAAAGGTGGAGTTGATGGCTCCAAGAAATTTATCTTTCACCCTAACATCCTCAATAATGTGTAGCAAATCTTCTCCAATGATATGTAAGTATTGTTGGTAAAAGTTGTTTGTGAATCCATTAGGTCCAGGAGTTTTGTCCTTTGGTAGAGCTGCTATAATATCCTTAAGTTACTCCATAGTGACTGGCTGACTAAGATCATGTTTTTCTTCCAAACTTAATACTATCGGTATAATCTATAGTAGTATTCCATGGGAATTAGGGTTACCATTTTATCTGGAGAGTAGAGTTGAGTAACGTTGATTGACAAGTTCCTTAATTTTCTCCCTGTCTGTATAAGTGGTTCCTTCATGCTTTATATCCTTGATTATGTTCCTTTGGTAGTGTTGCATGGTTTTCAAATGGAAATATTTAGTGTTTCTATCCACCTTGCTTAGCCAAACCATTTAGGATCTAAGCCTGCAATGTGTTTCTTCTTCAGTTATTAGTTTATTGAGCTTCTAAATCAGGTCATTTATTGCATCTTCTTGCCATGGTTGAGGAGGATGATACCCATTTTTTGTTTCTATCTGCTCTAGTTGTTACATCAACTGCTTCCTGTCTGGTTTAACTTTTGCTTTCTCTACCAACCATTTTTTATCATGTGCTTCAATTTTTGAATTTTGCTTTTCCACTTTTCTTGAGGGTTGGTGGATTGGACCTATTGGTTCCAAGTGATTTCCACAAGTTCATTGAAATATTCTTCTGCTACCCATTCAGAGTTGTATTTAAAATAAATTTTTGGGGGTTGTAGGCTTTGGATGCTATACAAGAGAATTGAATTATGATCTAAGATAGAGTTTTGAATGATGTGACTGGAAGTGAGGGGAAAGTGTGTTAGGAGATTTTCACTGATAAAAAATCTATCCAATATTTCTACAATATAGTTTGCCCTTGCTCTTCTATTTCTCTAAGTGTGCTTTTATTTGGTTGGTTGAATTCCTTGTAAGATTTCATTTGCCATAATTTTATTGAGAAAATATCTATTTGGATCCCTTTCTAAACTTCCCTAGCCTTCTCCCAGTGGTAGAGAATCATGTTGAGATCTCCTCCTAGTATTATGTTGTCAAACTTCTCATTGTCTAGCCATTGTGCTAAGTTTTTCCATGCTTCTATTTTCTAGATAGGATGATTTGGACCATAAAAAATTATTATTGCTACACTAGTTCCATCTGGTAAGATAATTTTTGTACCTATCCAGTTATTATGCTTATGTTATGGGCTACAAACTAATTTTTGTGGGTCCCAAGCCAAAGCTAGTCCCCCTGAAGCTCCCACAGAATAAATAGTTATTAGTTTTGATTGTGCTCATATCTTTAGCCATTCTATAGTCAGTGTTGCCTCTACTATTTTTGTTTTTTGAATAAACTATTATTGGATTTTGTTCCTGTATTAGAACTTTGAGATAGTTTTTCAGAGGAATTCCTAGTCCTCTACAATTCCATGACATAATCTTCATTTTTTGGATTGCTTCTTATTTTTTACGAAGCTCTCCTCAATTCTGTCTTACGTTTTGGATTGCAAGTCTTTCTATGTTTGCTCATTTTTGAGTTGTTGGTTTGATTTTATTCCCTTAGCTATAGATCGTGTGGTTGGCAAGCCCCCAATAATCACTAGTTACTCCACTTGTATTTCTTCTACCTCTTCCTTTGATTTCCCATTAGTTTTTTCTCCATATGTTGTGTTCTCTGGTGTATCTCCTAAGATCTCTAGGGACTTGTTAGATTCAATTGTAGGTATCTTCTCTTTATCTTTAGGAGCCATCACATCTAGAGAGGTGATTTCCTTTTCTCCTTCATTAAGACTTGTAAATTTATTTTTCTATTGGAATATTTTTTGATCTTGTGGTTGAGGTTGTCGATTCTTGCTTCTTGATCTGAGCAATCTTATTTTGACTTCCTGGAATCCAAGTTCTTCCTTTTTTATTTCTTGTGATTTTTTAATTGGGTAGTTTCAAGAGAAATGCCCATGCTCATGGCATGTTATACACTTAAATGGTATATGATCATATTCTAGAGGTTGGTTATGTATCCAATCAAACATATTTATTCCAATTTGCTCAAGCAAACCCTTTTTCATATTGACTTGCACATAGATGCATGCACATATAGCATTATTAGCCTTTGGAGGAGTCTAGTCAATGAACGTTCCAACAATATTTTCTATTAATTCCATCAAAGGTTTATTCCATAGGTGCAATTGCAGAAATGACAACCTCATCAAAACAAAAAATTCTTCAGGCTCCTCCTCTTAAGGATCAAATGCCGTGCTACATAGGGTCATGTAGAGTGGGTTGAATCCCAAAAACCGAGGACCTCCATGAAAAATATTGCTCTTATCCTCCATAGAGGTAAATGTAACAATAAAGTATCCCCTACCCATCGTCATAAATTCATAAGAGGAGATTTTGCCCCCCTAATGTGTGTTAATCCATTTATGGATTGTGATTGGACTTGGCCATATTCCTAAAAAAAAATTGCATGCAAGGGCTTGGGTGAAAAGTGTGACCAAAGGCTGTTGGATGTAGGTTGGAGTTACCTCAATAATAGGAGACTCATCTAACTTGGGCACAAATGTGCCAGTGTTAGAGCAAGCATGTGCTTTTGGATGGGGTGCTTTTCTCATTTTAAGCACTTGACGCATATGATCTAGCTTCTCCTCATAAAAGGGAAACTATTGTGAAACATGGAGAAGGCCTCATTGCCTACTTGTTTAAAAAGTGAGGCTGCAGTTGTCATTGCAACGAACATAATACCATAAATCACTTTCCAAAGAAGAGGTCCCTATTTTTGAAGCCCTAGCCAATGAAATATTTTCAAATATAAAGCCAAATATGTACCATACCTAAACTGATACTCACAATATTTCCTAGAAAAATCAACTGATGCTAGGGCTTTTTGTCTTCCCCCAAATTATTTCCTCAAAAAATAAAATATTTTTCCAAAAAAATAAATTACTGTCACCTCTGTGCTTCACTTTGCAAATCCTAGCTTTGCTGCGTGCACTCCATGATTCTAGCCAAACAAACTTCTTCAAACTATTGTTCACATGCACAAAAAAATTGTAGATGGATCTTCAGTTGTCGCCATGGCTGCTCCTTGAAAAACTGGTTTTTTGGTTGCCTCCCATACCCTCTTATTTTTAGTAGTTATTTTCCAAAATAAAAGATATGTCTATTTCAAATTTAGGAAATGAAATATGATTCATTAGTAATAACAAATGAGAAAATAATATGGAGGCACAATCCTTCTTTTATCAAACAAATAAATGCATTAAATATTGTAGACACCAAATATTAGCCATTTATTATGCATATATAATTATATATAAATATATAAATATTTTATATATTTTTATATTTATAGATAAATATTTTCCGCTCACCACATTTTAATATTATCCATTCATTATTATTATTATTTTTTAATAAGCTATGTGTAGCTTCTATTGGGGGCCACTCCCATTACAAAAACAAAATACATTGCTCTCATTACATTTCTAACAAGTTAATTAAAGAATATCCAACTTTGTCTTTCTATTTGGAGATATTCTTCATTTACCCTTCTATCAAAATATTCTTCATCTTCCTCAAACTACTAAGTTTCCACAATCAACTCCTTTTATATCAAATTCATTCAAAAATTTAAATTCTATCAAGATGAAATTCAATATTGCGAATGGCTAAAATATTTACTACCCAAATTGTATATCCAAAAATATCTTGTCTATAACAACCTCACAATTTATTAATACCTTTTTTAGAGTTCTTATTCATCCCCCTAATGTTCCAAGATGTTATTTTCATTGTTATTTTTTATTTTATTTGTGGGTTTAGCCTCACTTCTTGTTAACACTTATGATATTTGCTTTTGTTTTCCCATATCAATATCCCTTTGTGTTTCTTTTTCTCTTTGTTTTTGCTTCTTGGGTCTTCCTTTTTTTTCATTCTCAACAATACTTTCATCTTCATAAATCTCTTCAATCTTCTCACACTGCTCATAGTAAGACTTATCATCTTTAGGTTTGCATTGTTTTGAAGGATCTGAAGTGCAAGGAATAACCTCAAAAGCACTCTTCTTTATATTTCCCTGGAGACCCTAAAGTGCAAGGATGCTTTTCTGTAGTAATTACCTTCTTATTATACCCTAAAAATCCTAAATTGTTATGGGTTTCCTCCAAACTCATTTCTATATTATTCTACTCTTGAAACCTTAAAGTGCAAGGGATAACATCTTCACCACTTTTAATTTTATTACCTGAATAGGATTCTATTCTACTTGAGAAAAATAAAGATGATTTACTTGGACTAAACTTGACCTTTTTTGCTGTCTTTGTTTTGGGTTTTATCTCCACTTCTTCTTTTTCACCTTTAATTCCTTCTAAACTTTCCAATTGATATTATCCGTAGGATTTCTTTACCTCTTATTTTGGAGTGGAATATCTTTGATTTGATCTAGCTTCTATTATTAAGAGATTTCCTTGCTTCATCTTGAAGTTTATCTCATGGCTAGAATTTCTTTATCTCTTACTTCATAGTTTTTACTTTGCAAACTCTTGCCATGTGTCCAATCTCAAAACAATTGTGGCAACGAAATGCAATATTTTCATAATCTACTTTTTGATCCCATTCTCTTGATTTAGATTTAATCTTAATGGATTGTGGTAAAGGTTTTGAAATATCCATAGCAACACATATATGATTATATATAACATGCTTTCACTCCTTAGTTGTTGGTCCTTCCTTGATGAATTTCCCTAGGGTATTTCCAATATTTTTTAAAACATCCTTATTTATAAGTTGATATGGAAGTCCAAAAATCCTAACCCATACTGGAAGCTTCTTAATAGTTTCTGTCTCAACTAAATTTTTTTCGTTCCATGGTCTCAAATAAAGTGCATCTCTTCCCATAAACCATGGGCCACCAACCATTATTTTATCCCTAATTTCTAAACTGGAAAATATGATGAGGAAAAAACCTTTAGGAAGAAAAGTCACAGAATAATTTGAATTCAATCCTCACTTCCACTTAATCCAATTTTGAATCTCAAAAAACCTTGGGTCCTGACCATAATCTATGGAACTTATATATTAGCCCTCTACTTTTAAGAACCATTATATCATGCTCAATCATCTCATCCTTGATACTTACTTCTGGTGTACCATATGCTACTTGGATCAAACTTGCCATGTATTCACTCTTTCACTTATCTCTAGCTTGGGCATTCATACTTCCAACAAGAGAATTTTTATTTCTAGCTAGGGCATCCTAACTTCCCATTAGGTATTTCAAAAATGACTTTCCTTCCACAATATCTAATGGGGCTTGCTCTTGACTTGCACTCCCTCTTGGTTTGCACTCCCTCTTTGCTTGCACTCCATCTTGCTCCCAACTTGCACTATCTCTTGCCTCACACTTGCTCCTAGCTTGCACTCCCTCCTGTCTCACAATTTCCTATATCTCTTATTTTTCTTGGTGTTCCTTCACTTCAATAATTTTTTGGAAATAATGTTCCATGCATTCATGGTAAGGGTTTGAAGCATTGATGCACTCTGGATGAACCTGTCACTCTTTTTCCATGATTGAATCCTAGCTTACAATCCCTTTTAGTTTACACTCAATTTTAGTTTGGACTCTCTCCTACCTTGCACTCTCTCCTGCCTCACACTCAATTCCAACTTGCACTTCCTATTGTCTCACAATTGACCTTATCTCTTCTTTTCTTGGTGTTCCTTGGCTTCAATAATTTTTTGGAAATAATATTCCATACATTCATGGTAAGGGTTTGAAGCATTGATGCACTATGGGTGAACCTACCACTTTTCTACCATTACTAAATCTTAGCTCGTACTCCCTTTTGGTTCACCCCCGTGAATGCAATGGGTGAGTTGGATATCCTTGGGTATGATGGTGATGTGCTTGTCGAAGATGGCACATAGGTTGGTGTCCTCGAATAGCCCCACAAAATATACCTTCAATACACCTTTGCCACCTCTTGCCACTATAGAGCTCTATAATCATAGATCCATATTGAAATTATGCATGATCTCCCTCACCAGCCATCAAAAGAGTAGCTTTATTATCAATAGCTTTGTAGATTTCTGATATATGTGAATATACTGTAAGGCCATCATCGTGGGCCTGAAGTGATGCAAATTCTTCACTCCTCTAGTTGCAGGGGTGCTCCTTAGCCATTCATTATATATATAGATAAATCTCAACTGATCATCACATTCTAATCCTAACTACTCAGCATATTCTTCATACCCTAACCCTAAAATGTCACTTGGAAATGTTAGCTTGCATCATCAAAACCCTAAATCTAACCTATCAAGAGGTTATAAAATATCATTAACTTTTGTGATTAGAGGAATGGAATTGAAGAATAAGCATCGATAATCCAGAGAAAACTACAGAGAGCAACCCTAACTAAATATTGAAGTGTGAGAGATCAAATGTTTACATTGATTCTCATCGATTCTATGAACATATCCAAATGCAAAAGGGTCCCTACGTAGTTCTAGGAGTGAATCTATGCTTACAAAGGTGCATCACTACAACTAGCTAGTTCCTAGGCATGGCACCATACCTACTTGATAATATTTGTAGCCCCAAGAAGCATAGATCAAGATTAGGTATAAAATAAGGTAGTTTTTGTGTTATTTATTTTACATTTTCTACACTTTATGGTTTGCATATATTTACATTCTAGGGTTTAGAGCTCTTGTTTACATAGGGCTTCACATGGTGGAAGCCTGCATATGCTATTAATCCTTGTTTGTCAAAATATGTATGCATGAAATAGGTTATTGGCGAGCTACTGAAGTGAAGACGGTTAATAAAAATACTCAAGCCTGTCAACAACAATGATTGTAGTAAATAAAATATTAACACCCACTATTCTTTAAGCATACAAAAGAGGCTTTTCCTCTTTTGTACATTGTACTATTATAAAAGCAAGCATTATATTTGTAAACAGATCCCTAAAAATTGGGGTATTATTATTGTAAAATAAAGGAGATAAAGGCTCCTACACAAATTCAATACAAAATTTATTTTTATATTACATATTGCTTGTTTTACTTGTTATATTATTTTGGATGTATCTTTTACTATTTACAAAATGGTAATCATGGTGGGACCCCCAAAGGGTTTTTTTTTATATCTACCTTGTCATATTTGATTTACTGATCTGTGTAATCTTGGTTGCAAGTTTTGGATCTCTATCGTGAAGAGTTCTAGAGCTTGAACTTATGTAGACATAAATTTGTGCCTAGGAGACTCGAGTGGATGCATATATGCACCTATATCCCTGAGTAAGTCCCTCTTTGCACCTGAGATCCTTCACAAGTGTGGTGATACGTCTGGTGAACTGAGAAGCAAGCATAAGGCTTTTAGGTAAGCCATATTTGAAATCCTAGTTCATAATTTTCATTTTTGAAAGGGAAAATTTTTTTAGGTTTTTTTTTGTTTCTGTATTCATGGCAAGTGGTAGATCAGGCATTTTAAAATTTTTAGGTATTTAAAAATATAAAAAAATCAATCGAATCTAAGTTGCATTTTAGGGCATAATTTTAATTCTTAGATCACAAAAAAAGTTATATATATATATATATATATATATATATATATATATATATATATATATATATATATATATATATATATATATATATATATATAACTTCATCTAGGGTTAGCTTGCATACTAAAGTACATTTTAGGTTGCATTAAAATTTTATATTTTCATTTTAGGATTTTTGTTTTACGTTTTTATCTAGTGTGTGTTTTAAATTTTGTTTTTCATAGGCAATAAAATAGAAGTGCATATTAGATTTACATTTTATTTTTTGTAGGCAATAAAATAAAAGTGCATACTAGACTTGCATCTTAGAATAATTTTACATTTTTTCTAAAGTAAAATTAAAAATCACAAACTGTGCATGTTTTATCATTTCATACCTCTATAGGACAAGTGCAAGGAAAACCTCTATTGAACGAGTTGGATTTCATCACCAACCATTAGAGAGCCCTAGTGTAACCATAGCTAGTTTGATAGTCACTTGGATTTCATCACCAAGGGATTGGTTGCTCTTGAGAATAGCTCAGGGTGATCACTAGGTTAGATGCCCTTCTACTATAGGGTTAAATAATTAGTATATCACAGTTGTCATTCTTATTCGAGCATGCTCGAGTGTAAAGCAAACTCTTGGTTGGGCTTGTAGTAGGACTTAGAAAACACAACCTATTTTAGGAGGTATTTTTGATCCATTAGGTTACACCCATCGCCAAACCTTCACCTAGGAATCCATTTTTAGCCGTTCATAATTCATCCTTCGTTAGAGGGTTGGGTTTGAACACACATTTTTATATTCATTCCATCAATCATCTCGTATAGTTTTCTAGGCCTAGGATCCACAAAAAAACTTAAACAAAAAACTCATTGATTTTTTTTTATTGAAAATTCTTGTTTGTTGAGTGTGAATTTTTTGTTTAGTTGATAGTGTAAATTTCACATTTTCACACACCCATACATTGTACATTCACT
Organism: Wollemia nobilis; assembly: GCA_028583015.1. NCBI lineage: Eukaryota > Viridiplantae > Streptophyta > Pinopsida > Araucariales > Araucariaceae > Wollemia > Wollemia nobilis. The sequence continues at coordinate 10,381,215 of JAQPPZ010002907.1, read as the reverse complement.
TTTCCCTAGCTTATGATAACGATTCGAGGTCAAGCCAGAGCTATAATTCAGTTGCCCATAAACCATTCATCATCATCCATGGAGCATTTTGCTTAAATTTCCCATCCCATAGCTACTTTTGTGGCTAGCCAACCTGATGTGTCATGGACTACGTTCCGTGACTTGTCTGCTAAAATCTCTCACCCAAAATCTATCTCAAATGTAAACATAATGCAAATAGTGGTCCACACTTCCATTCCTAAGACCCCCCATACTAAACCATCCACACCTAATAACTACACTACATACATTAATGCTGATGCCCTTAGAGCTTATTTAAGCTTGAATTTCTTGTCTTTGCCTCCCCTCACCATTCCACCTCAATCTATTCCTACATTTCAGCAGGAACCTATTGTGGCCATTGCACAACTACCCCCAAGACTTGGGGACCCACCTTTTCATTTTGAAGTTTTGAGTATTTTTGTGGTTTGTTTCGAGTGATGATTTTGATAGGCCCATGTCAAGGGAGTCATTGTGTAGGTTTGTAGGTGCTTTGGTTTAGTCTTTCAATTTCTTTTAGTTGGTCTTCATTTGAGTGTAAATGTTTGATTAATTTCAATCCTCTGGATTAACTTAATTCAAGTGGTGAAATTAATTAAATCAAATTTAAAATAAAAAAAAAATAAGAAAAAAGAAAAAAACAAACAAACAAAAGAAAAAAATAAACATTTAATAAATAAAATATTTAAAATAATATTGAAATGACCAGAAGTTGACATTTGATCTAACAACAAGTAATAACACAAGTCATTCAGAAATATAATGCTTTATTCATTATCAATTTTGTATAGGTTACAAATAGGGAGAGTTTCCCCTTTTCTTTCTTTTCATGAATAAGCAATATAGGCCTGATGCCTCCTTCTGATGTCCCTCAGTGTAGGTGGGCTTCTTTGTATGCGGGCCACCATTGGGTTGTTGTTTTTTGGTGTTCCTCTCCTTCAAATCTGTTGAATAACCTGAAAGAAACTTGCAAGAAAGGGTCAATACGTTGGGGGGCTTGCCTTAGTCAGGCCCCATATTTATGAAGATGAAATGACTGTAAAACCATAATAGAAACTAAAATAAAATGTGCATAAGGTAATAATATGCTAAAATAGAGCTTACCTCCCAAATTTGGGGTGATTTGGGGCTTGTAGACCCACTTCACGACCCGGGTCGCTAATTGGGGCCGGATTCATAGGGCAGGTTGCGAATTGAGTTGTGATGCTCCTCTGGTAAAATCTCTTTGGTAGATCGGTCCTAAGGCAGCTGGGGTGCCTCTGTATGCTATCAGAATCCATCTGTGTGCATCGAGAATGGACTGTGTACTATTGGCTTTCCATTTCTGTAGAGTAACTATACTTTGTTGAATTTGGGAATCAGACTTAATTAGGGGTTTGGGACCCATTATTTATAGGCAAATGCAAGGTGCAGGGGGGTTAGATAGACTAAACCTAGGTTTGATTCTGACTAGGGTTAGGTTAAGAAATGCTATGTGGCAACATCACATTCCTTATGAGAAATATCTCATCCTCACACATGTGTGAGGATGGATTAGGGCTAATCTTGATTAGGAGGTGCTTAAGCCAATTTAAACATGATTAAATAAATATCTCAACAAACCCTAATCTCACACATGTGGGAGGATTTGATTAAGGCTAATCAAGATTAAGGGTTCTTTTAATCAAATTTACCCTAAAAAGTGACTTAAGTGAAGTCAACATTAAATTAGAATTTGATAATTGACTTATTAATTAATTTGGCCAACTAATACCCTGTGGGGGCCTTAATTGCATGTGAATAGATCATCGAATGATATTTTGATGTGTCGGATGTAATTTGGAAGGCTTATGAGGGTTTAGGACCTAAAATCTGATGAAGTAGTATATGGGAGTCTACACGATGCTATGACAATCTATGGCGATCTACGCATGACTACATGTCTACGTATGACTACGCATGACTACAACAATCTACGCATGTCTAGGATGATCTACAATAGTCTACACTGGTCTACGATAGCCTAGGGGTACCTAGGATGGCCTATGTAAACCTACAAGTGTCCAGAAGGATCTACAAGTACGTAGGTATAGCAGTGTGCGACTTTTGGGTGTCTACATTTGCCCCTTTTTGTACTATACTATGTAGAACACAGTTTAATACAAAAATATGAAGGGTTTGTGTAGAAGGAAAAGGGATAGAAGGGGAATGGAATCCAATCAAAGGGTATGTAGCCACTCGAAGTGTGACCATACAAATCAATCGGGTATCCAGGGAAAAGAAGAGAAATAATGGAATCTAATCGAAGGTATGTAGCCGCTCGAAGCGTGACCATACAACATCAACTTGATGTCCACAGGGGAAGAAGAGAGGAAGGAAATAAGGAAAAGAGGAAAGAGATAAAAACAATGCTAGTAAGGGAAAATGAATGATTATGAATGCAATGATGTGATTTTTTTGAGTCCGTATGACATTTACGATGCCATACCAGTTGCTTGAGAATGACAACTTTTGATTGCTTTGCTTTTGCGACCAGATCAGCATGGTCCAAAAGTATGATTAGGACAAAAGCCTAACTAAATATTTGTTGTTGATTGATTGATGAGAACATGGCGACAAGTGTCAAACCATTTGAGTTAGTTTAACATTTGGATCATCAACTCGTGACCATATCAGCGTGGTCGCGAAGTCCATTTCCAAATGTTGCGCTAGGATTGATCAAACGTATCATCCATTGTGTACTCAACGTACATGAATGCTAGATTGACTTCTCCATGGTGACGTGTAACTCTCTTGATGTAACCCATGTCTGTTTGGGATTGAGATTATAATCGTATGATAATATTCAGCAAAAAATTTTGTAGACAAATGTGCTAACCACGCTTTTGGATTTTTGATGTTGTGGTTGCATGCAAAGCTGACTTTGGATATGAATACCCCCTCAAACGAGGAATCAACAATGAGGTGAATGGAATGTGGTGATTTGATGATGCAACGATTGATAAAGATACCAATGCATGATGAATATGATTGCTAGTAAGAAGAGAAAATAATGGGATCTAATCAAAGGTATGTAGCCGCTCGAAGCGTGACCATACAACATTGACTTGGATAGCCAAGAAGGAGAAGGGAAAATAATGGGATCTAATCAAAGGTATGTAGCCGCTCGAAGCGTGACCATACAACATTGACTGGATAGCCAGGGGGGAGAAGAGAAGAAGGAAAGAAGAAGAAGAGGAAAGAAATAAAAAGCAATGTTGGTAAAATGAAATGGATGATTGTGAATGCAATGTTGTGATTTTGCTGAGTTCGTATGACATTTACGATGCCATACTAGTTGCTTGAGAATGACAACTTTTGACTGCTTTGCTTTTGCGACCAGATCAACGTGGTCCAAAAGTATGAATAGGACAAGTTTATCGGTAAAATGAAATGTGTGTTTGCAAATGGTGTTAAAAGGTAAGTTTTGGAGGCTCCTAGGGTTTTAGAGGGCATTTCCCTACTTTCCTAGGGTTTTGGGGATGTTTTGAGGTGTTCTGGCTCAATTCGTGACCTGGGTAGCGATTTTGACCTAACTCGCGACCCGGGTCGTGAATCGGGGTTTAAAGCATATTTAAGCCCAAATTTGCATGGGGGGCTCATTTGAATGACGCGTGACTTTGGAAAGTGGTTTGGGAGAGCATTTGATAGCATGAAAGGAGCGCGTTGATGATTGTGAGAGTGATAATGATGAAAGGATGTAGATCAGCTGGCATCAGGCATGGGGACCCATCGGTAAGTGATCGTCTGCCTTGTTTTATTTGTTTTTTATTTTTTTGGGAAAATGTGAATGAGGGGGGAGGTTTTCATCCCGATTTAAAAAAAATTGTAACTTTTAAGTAAAATTTGAATACATAGTGATAAACGGGCCAAATGGGTACCCAAAAGTGCGGTCGGTTTTTCAATTGGGTTTGTTTTGTCGCCAATTTGACCGGGTAATGGGTAGAGTAGGTGTGAAGTTTGACTGTCAGTTTTTGAGGTAACGGTGTACTGACATTGATATGTTTTTGCACTTTGTCTGCTAAAGTAGGAAATGGGTATTCCGTTATGCGACTATTTTATTTTTTGATTTCGTTTGATGTGATTTCAGAATTTGATGCTTTGAGGTGTAATGTGTGAACCCTAGGGCATTAGATCTGCCATGTTAGAGGTAGAATCTCTAAAAACTAATGAAACTTTCACCACAGAAGGGCAAAATGGGTGTCCAAAAATGTTGGTTGTTTTGGTAGCTGACTTCATTTGACATGCCTTTGATTTACGTGCCATGGTGTAGATAGTATTAAACTAAAAATGAGCTATAGGGAGCCCGATGTAGACTGTACTCGATGTCAGTTTGAACTTCCACCACTAAATGGGCAAATGGGTATCTAAAAATGTGACTGTTATTTTTAGATTGTGTGCCTGGATGTGTGTTCGGTTTTGGTGTTTTTAGGATAGATTTGATTGTTAGATCTGTGTTGATTGGTGCTTTGTTTCTGAATTTTGTCGACACATTTACCATTAAGTGGGCAAATGGGTATCTAAAAATGTGATTTGTTTTTGTATGTCATATTAATTGATCAAGTTTTGGATTGCGTGCCATAGTAGTTGTATAGTTGAGTTTGTTATTGGTTGTTGGGTGACCAATGTGTATTGTTTGTCGTATGTGCTTGGACTTTTGCCATGAAATGACAAAATGGGTATCCAAATATGTGACTGTGTTGTTGATGTGTTTTGTCATTTTGTTTGTACATTATTTTGTCTTGGGATGTGTGCCAAATTAAATATTTTCAATTTGTAAATTTTGCGTGATGAAGTTGAATTTGATTGATTTGTTATGTGGGTTACTGATGCATGTTGTGTTATGTGTTGAATAGGTGAAGGCGCTTGAGCCCCGTCATCGGGTGAGGAAGTTTAAGAAGGGTTTTGAGAGGCTGATGAAGACTGAGGAGGAGCTACAGTGGTTGGATGACATACACTTCCATGGTGTGTGGGAGTGTAAGAGCATCTTCACTAATAGGGCATATGTGTCTGCCTTATGTGAGTGGTGGGATGCAGATAGGAACACATTTCATTTTCCTATGGGGAAATGACCGTGATGTTGGAAGACGTGTATCGTATCTACCGACTATCGATTGAGGGTGTTCCTATGAGGGCAGTTGAATATGGGAGGAAGGATGTGGTTTTGGAGAGATTCTTTGGGGTTGGGTGGAGAGAGATCGATATCTCTAAGATGGATTATGAGTGGCTGTGGCTACAAAAGAAGATCTCGGATAGGCAGTGTGTGGTGATGATGATGATCTCTACATATGCCCTTCCTGATAGTTTCGGGGTGCTGTTTACCTGGAACATGTTGGATATAGTTAGTGATCTGGTGGAGCACAAGGTTGTGTTTGCATGGGCGCCTGCACTATTGGCCCAAGTATACCATGAGTTGCATGATGTGGTTTGGGGTAGGTGGACAGGATTGAGTGTGATTCCCTTGTTGCAGGTATGGGCATGGGAGCACATAGCCATTGAGAGGCCCTCTTTGTTACCTCACCCTATACATGTGGAGGGTAAGGAGTATCCTTACACCTTGAGGTGGAGTACGAAGGTTGAGCAGGGTATGAAGAGGCCTCATGAGGGTGATCCAGTTTTGTGGAGGATTAAGTTTGGGGAGCTGACGTCGGATGACATAAAGTGGAGACCATGGTTGGGTGGGGTGAGTTGGAAGGAGGATGATGAGCAGCTGTGGGCTATACGATGGGGTAGATGGTTGGTGGGGAGATATACTCGATAGACTGAGTACTTTTAGTTTGATCGAGTAAAGCGCTAGTTTGGTTTGTGGTAGGATGTTCTAGGGACTCCTGTTATTTATTTTAGGTGATAGGGAGATAGAGGAGAGCACCCTATTGTACCACCTTGGGTTGGGGAGATGGACCCTCCTATGGATATCCTGGATGTAGGGGATGTAGGGATGACACCAGAGTTTGATGCATGGTGGGTGCTATAGTCTTGGGAGCTTGGGAGAGGTGTGGTGGATCGGTGGGTGGCACCTACTGCTGGGGCACCTCTACTAGAGAGGAGAGTGAGTAGGAGGACTCGGGCTAGGGCAGTGAGTATGGCTACTATTGAGGAGGAGGTTCCTCTATGATGGTCATGATGTCATGTAGGTGCTTCGGTGAGTACCCAAGATGTGAGGGTAGAGGAGGTGGATGTGGGTGTAGATGTTGGGATAGAGCAGACTATTGGAGCTTAGGCTGAGGGAGGCGGGGTGGTCGGTATGGGTGGTATCGATGATACCATTGATATTGGGGTATTTTCTGATATAGCATAGTAGATTCCTAGTGATATTTTGGAGAGGCTAGCTATGAAGGATGTATAGGGATTGCATGATCGGATCCAGTAGTTGGAGGTAGACATGGTGGATATGAGGGCTGCTATGTCTAGGTAGGATTAGGTGATCGATACTTTGACTAGTCAGTTGGTGGTTGAGGCTACTAAGAAGATGATGTGTGAGACTACTTTGTTGGTGCATGGGATTCCTCTACCCGATTATGGTCGGATTGTGGTGCAGTCTGGATCATAGTCATAGGTGTGGGTACCATCACATCAGAGTCAGTGTAGTGCTACTATGGTGGGATAGAGAGGTGCTAGGGCTGAGGTGTAGGATCAGCCTACTATGGATCCTATTTTAGGGTTTAGGGTGGAGTCGAGCTAGGCTGTAGGGATGCGAGTGAGCCATGAGGGCCATGGGGAGACTCCTAGTGGGAGTTAGGATATCTTTTGCTGATTGTAGCCTATGGGCATTTTGTTTTGATGTTATATGATGATGGGCATGATCCCAGGTTGTAGCCTTCGGGCATTTTGTATGGATGATATATATATATACCTTGTTGATTTTGGCTATTATATATACATGTGTTATTTTGATGGTTTGAAATGTGTTCTTGTTTATGTTTGCATGGATTAGCGTAACATAATTTGTAGATATGTCTGATGAATAGATATACATGTATGACATGGTTTAGATCTATTATCGTGTTGTGGTATAAATGGATTGTAGAATAGTGTTATGATTGTATTTCCAATGCGACATGATGTGATATCAAATGTGATTTTGTAATGAATGTATGTATAGTAATTGCGATACTATGACTCAATTTTGAAATGCATATGGGATGAATGCAATAAATGTAATTTGATATGAAATGCATGTAGGATGAATGCATAACTATAATGTGTATCAAATGTATCTGACATAGATGCATGTATGCATGTATGGACTTACTAAAATGCACCAAGGAAGCACTTGTATCATGGCATTTACCTGTATGGATGCTATCCATTCCATGATTTTAGGGTCGGTGGATAATGTAAGGCATGTGTAATGGTTTTGACTAACATAGTTATGACAATCAAATCTCAAACCCTTAGCTATACAAGTTTTGTGGCAACTTATAACATGATCGGGCTGGTTCAAAATCTATCTTGGACCTATGTGTGTGAATGTGTAAGGTTCATTTATCCATTTTGAGGGAGGTAGGATTAACCCATTGTAGATGCTACCGTACTAGCTAGCTCATCCATCCACAATAGTGATTTCTACAAAAGCGAGATGCTAATGTAAGAGATGTGTTGTCACCTGTAAGATTATTCCACTGGTAGGCAGGTTTTTGGAATTATCCCATAGTGTTATGTTGAACCTAAGGACCAAAGGTGATAAGCATAACATGTGTGATATCAAGAGGTATTTCCTTTTGTTTTCTGCCCTTGTTCTAGTGTTAACCTATCTGATTGTGGTAGTGCTCTTTTCATTTATTTTCTTTTATTTTTTTTTTTGTATGGGCGATGAAGTTTGTTTTCTACCCAGTTATTTAATTTTTCTTATGCTTGATCCCTTTGTTTATCCCCAGGTCGTATGTTGACCATGCAGGTGATAGGATGAGCAGGGGATACCATTCGCTAGATGGTGATATCTACTCAAGATGTCCTCTTTCCTAGGCTCAAAATTGTTAATGTGTAACCTGTTGTGAGCGATTCATGAGAGAAGTTGAACCAGCCTAAAAGACCATAAGAAGAATGTACAAGACTCAGTAGCTATGGGTGACACTTGATTGCCTAAACTACAGAGTAGTCAAAATTAAACATGACACCTATGTATACCCTGATCCTAAAAAGGGGGAATGGACATCCAGGTGGTGATGCTAACAAGTGCATGTATTATTCCTATTGAGGCACATTTTGGGGAAGAATGTACAAACATGAATTAAAATTTTAACTATAAAGCATATGAATATGTGCAATGAATGTAACTGTAAGTGATGCAAGTGGAGGAATGCGATATTTACAAGAAGAAAGTTATGTTGTGTAGAAGGAGAATTTTAGAAGAACCTATTTACAGATGAGTAAAGTGTGTAATGATGACAAAAAGTGTGATGCTATGATCATGGTTGCCCTAGTGTGTGGGGTGTGTGTGTAGTAGATGTATAAGTTGTGAGTTGTATAAGTGTATGTAATAGTCACCAAGAAGAAGGAAGATGTGAGAGTGGAATGTATAAGTGGAAGAAGTGAGAAGAAATAGGCTTTGGTAACCAATCAAGGAAAGGGGATCACCAATGATTGACAATGATAGAAGAGAAGAAATGAATCAATGTATGTAAGAAGTAGAAGAATGAGATAGAAGAAGATGAGTAACTAACACTACTATCGGGTAAAATGGCATAGATTCAGGTGGGAGTGGGATGGTGAAGTGATGACATGGCTAGAATTATGGTTGGAGCCATAGTTGGAAATATTATGAATATAGCGGGTGGGTATTGTTAGGGTACTATGGGGTGGTAAAGTCTTAGGAGTGGTGTGATATGGAGGACTGACAAGTCGGCTAAATGGAAAAGAATGCTCTGGTGATGGGGTACGCTCATCATGCAACATGTTGTGCACTAGGGTTTTGAATGATCTACACTCTTCGATATCATGACCTGGTTGGCGATGGTAGATGCAAAATTGATTCTCATTGTAATTGCATGGTTTAGGATGCGAGGGATCAATAGGTTAAATCTTAGGTAGGTCAATAAGACCCTGATGCATGAGATGATGGAACATTTTAGAAAGGGGTGTATGTGGAATAGGCATAGGATAGACGTATGGCTCTACTGGAGGTGAGCGAGGTCTAGGTGAAAGATGATCTGGTAATGGAGGCATGGGTCTAGGTTCTGGCATGGGTCGAGTCTAGGGTTGGGGAAGGGATCTACATGGTGGTGAGGATGGATGGGTCATGGGAGACTATCGTGGGTGAACATGGCAATGATAGTGGCTCATCTGCAACTCTAGAGCTTTGATACGGGAGATGAGATGTTGTATCTCATGGTGTGGTGGTGATGGTATTGGGGAAGGGGGTGATCGAGATTCCAAGGTGAATGGAATGGCTCGATGCATGGTAGAAAAAGGATAAGGCTATGATGAGGAAGCAGTAAAGTGAAATGACTATGGTGATTGTAAAATTGGTTGGGGTGGTAAGCCTCATAGTGGTGAAGGTGGTGTCTTGAGGATCGATGGCATAGGTGATGGCCCTGGGTGGTGATGCGAATGAGAAGGAGGGATGTTTGTATGACCAGCTTGAGTAGCTTGGGCCACATGGGCTTGCAAAGCTTGGGTGTAGGTAGACTCACCATTGGGAAGGGGAGCGGGTAGAAATGTAGGGTGAGGTTGATGAGGTGTGTATTCCCTATTAGGTGGGTGGTAGGATCCTATGGGATGTTGTGGATGACTTGGAGGTGAATAGTGATGTCTGAGATCATCAGATGGATGGGAGGATGATCCTTGTGCTTGCGGTTGGGTGGATTCCTCTTTATCATCGAAAGAGGACATGGTGATCTGGCTATCGCTAGAGTGTGGTGAATAGGATGAACCTCATTGGTGAGGGGAATGGTGTCGAGGTGAAGTGTGGTGACTTGAATGGGATGAATGTGAGGAGCACTTGGTATGAAGGGTGGTTGGTGGTCGGGCGAGATCGGCCGATGTAATGGGTTTTTGTTGTGGCTGTAGATGGTCCTGCATGGTGGTAGGTGAGGCCATTGTAGAGCTCTCCTACTGATGATGTGAGTCCTACAAAAGGAAAAACAAATACCTCGAGCATAAAAATGGTAGAAAGGTGAAATGTACATGTATAGAGAAATAATAAAGCAGAAATAATAGATTCATATGGTGATGTGCTTGGTGATTTATTTCTAACACTATGTGACACTCGTGATGGTGACTGTGTTTATGAATCATGCATTGAAAGCATGAAGGTGCAAGATGTTGATGGGTTCAGGATCATTAAGGCCTTCAATATTTTCTAGATGATATGCTCTTGAACCATATTTGTGTGTGATAATAAATGGACCCAACTAGTTTGGGGTGAATTTATCATGTTGCTGGTAGGGTTGACTTGTGATTTGTTGGTTCTCCTTGAGAACCAAGTCACCAATCTGGTATTCATGTTGATGTACCTTACTATTGTAGGCATGGTGAAGGTGATCTTGATATACTCATGTGTGCTCGATGGCATGGATGCGATGTTCATCGAGGAGTGTTAGTTGATCTAGATGAGCTTGGCGAGCAGTGTCATCATCAATGAAATATTTCATGGATATCCATAAAGAGGGTATCTCCAGCTCAAGGGGCATGATAGCTTCTACCCCGTAGACAAGTGAAAAAGGTGTTGCCCTAGTAGGAGTATGAATGCTCGTACGATATGCCCACAAGGCTAGGGGCATTTGATTATGCCAGTCTCGATGAGATTCCGCTATAGTTTTATGGAGAATAGAACATATGGTTTTGTTAGTGGCCTCTGCCTGGCCATTTCCTTGAGGGTAATATGGGGTTGAAAAGCTATGATGTATGTGAAATCTATCGCATAGGGCTCGGATAGTTTTGTTTTTGAAATATTTCCCATTATCTAAAATAATTTGGGAGGGAATTCCAAAGCGGCATATGATATGCTCCATGATGAATGTTGCAATTTTGGCTCCTATAGTTTGGACCAGTGGGATGGCTTCGACCCACTTTGTAAAATATTCTGTTGTTGTAATGATAAATTTATGATTGCTAGAGGATGCAGGTGTAATTTTTCCAATTAGATCCAGGCCCCATTGGGAGAAGGGCCACATGGACTGGATTGGTTGAAGTGCTTGGGATGGTAAATGTGTTAAGTTGGCATGTTGTTGGCATTTGATGCAATGTTTGACATACTCACAGTAGTCTTGCTCCATTTTAGGCTAGTAGTAGCCCATACGGAGAATGCGTTTGGTAATCACCATGCCACTAAAATGGCCACCACAAGTGCCATCATGGGTTTCTTGTACAACCTATTGTGATTCTTGCGGTTCTAGGCAATGCAAGAGTATACCATCATAGCTACGGTGGTAAAGGATGTCCCCTAGCAAGGTGTAGTGGATCGCTCTTTGTTTAAAGGTTTGACATTGGGCATGGGGAAAATCACATGGTAGGAAACCTAGTTTGATGTATTCCTTGATCTATGAGAACCATGGGTCGTGAGGTTCGGTGTTTACCACATATACACCACCATCATCTATGGGAGGTGTGGGTGATATAGCAGATTGTGTAAGTGTATGAATGGATACAGATGTTGTGTTGGACATTGGATTTTGTGGGATAAGGGACCCTAAGGAGGCCATGGTGTCTGCAAAATGATTTGATGAGCATGGTGCGGCTTCGAGGTAATACCATTCAAATTGGGATAGGAGTTGTTGGGTGATCTTCTTGTATTGTTGGAGAATTGGGCAATTGCATAGCCAAAGTTCTTGCACTTGATTGACTATCAAAAGTGAATCACCTATGATGTGGAGGCATTTGATGTGCATAGTGTGTGCTTGTTTTAGTCCTAGGATTAGGGCTTCGTACTCTGCATTGTTATTGGTACAAGGAAAATCAAGTTTGAATGAAAATGGGAGTGGTTCTCCTTCAGGTGTAAAGAAAACAATGCCTGCACCCCAGCGTGGAGACACCTGGACCCATCAAAGAACATGGTGAGGTCAGCCATGAATTCTGGTTCGACGTATTCCTCATCTTCGGTTATGTGAAAGATAGAGTCATCAGGGAGTTGAATGAGTAGGGGTTGATTGTCAGTTATAGGGGCTTCAGCCAGTTGGTCAGCAATGACTTGCCCTTTGATAGACTTTTGAGATATGAATTCTAGGTCAAACTCGGTTAGGAGCATGATCCATTTGGTTGTGCGTGAGTTGTGATAACTTTTGTTCATCATGTACCGAAGGGGATTGTCTTGGGTGATGACAAAAGTTGTGTGGTTTAACATATAGTGTCTTAGCTTCTGGGTGGTGAATACTACTGCTAGGCATAGCTTCTCCATGTATCCGTATCTCATTTTGTAACTAACTAGTGTGTGGCTGATGTAGTAGATAGCCTGCTCTTTGTCGAGAGCATTCTTTTGAGCTAGGAGTGTACCTAGCGCAAGCTCTGTGGCTGAGATGTATAGAGTCAGTGGTAATTGTGGGTGTGGTGGTGACATGACCGATGGTGATGTAAGGTAAGTTTTGATAGCATCGAATGTGGCTTGATAGTTTTCATCCCATTTAAAGTGTACTCCTTTTTGTAGGAGATGATTGAATGGTTGGCATTTGTCTGATAATTGTGCTATAAATCTATGAATAGAGGTAATCTTGCCCTGGAGGCTATGCAATTGCTTTAAGGTGGTAGGAGGAGGCATCTCGATGATGGCTTTCACTTTACTAGGATCTACTTCAATGCCTCATTGGGAGACAATGAATCCTAGTATTTTTCTTGATGTAACATCGAACACACACTTTTTTGGATTGAGGCACACGTTGTGTTCTAGTAGTCGATCAAAAATCTGATGGAGATCTTCGAGATGGTCAACACATTTCTTTGATTTGGCTATGAGGTCATCTACATAGTCTTCCACATTTTTGTGCATTAGGTCATGAAATATGTAGGTCATGGCTCGTTGATAGGTTGCCCTAACATTTTTAAGGCCAAAGGGCATGACCTTGTAGCAAAATGTCCCCCAGGGTGTTGTGAAGGAAGTTTTGTGTTGATCAGCTGGGTTGATCCTAATTTGATTATATCCAAAAAATCCATCCATGAGGGAAATCATCTCGTGACCTATGATGGAGTCAACAAGGGAATCAATGTTGGGTAAAGGGAAGTTGTCTTTGGGACAAGCTTTGTTTAGGTCATGAAAGTCTGTGCAAACGTGAACGTCACCGGATGGTTTGGGGATAGGGACCATGCTGGATACCCACTCGGGATAGTCGATGGGTATTATGAAATCAACGTCTAGGAGCTTTTGGAGCTCAGATTTTACTATCAATGCGATAGTTGGATGCATGCATCACAACTTTTGTCTTACTGGTTTGGCATTGGGATCTAGTATAAGATTATGCACTACTACGATAGGGTCAAGTCTCGACATGTCTTTGTAAGACCATGCGAACACTTTTATATACTTGCATAGGAAGTTTGTGAAGGTGATGCACTCCTCGGGTGAGAGGCTAGTGGCTAATTTGAGGATGTGTGGATTTTTTGGATCATCATCGATGTCTACATCGATCGTGTCCTCGATGAGCATGCGAGATCCATCACGCAACTATTCAGGGATAGGAATGAGATTGAAGTCATCGATGGCCTCACTGAACTCGAATTCATCATCTATGTAAATGCCTATGTGATGGACTTGAGGGGTTTGGGAAGACATGGATGAGGAAGGGGCATTTGCTACCTACAAGATGTGAGGAGAGAGAAGAAAGTCTCTAGGTGCTGGTATATGTGAGATGTGTGCTAGATCGATAAAGTTTGGGTTTGGGGTATCATCTCGAATCCGCTGGTGGCTGTAATGGAGGGGAGAATGTAAATCTACCTCAACCATGTTAATCGATGTTGTAGGTGAAGTAGGTGGGGTAGAATCTGGTGATGGAGGTTGGATAGGTTGTGCACATCCTAAGAGGCTCAAGGGAGGCCATAGGATGACTGGTGGTGAATGAGGATGAGAGGCTGCTCTCTGTAACTATCTATGTATAGGTGGGAATATAGGTAGGTATATCGGTGGTGGGTCAGGTGACACCAAGTCTGGCTCTATAGGTGGTGGATCATATGGGAGTGCATCTAACTCTATTGGTGGTGTAGCCAGAGATAAGGTAGCAAAGTGTTCTGCCAATCTCTGAACATCATAGAATAAGGAGGTATCGAGCGTAGAAGATTCTTGGAAGAAATCATAGGGGATGGTGATGGTTGATGTGGGTGAAGGCATGTCTTCTAGCATGTCCATGTCAATGTACTCTTCCAAGGTGTGTGTTGGGCATGGAGGAGGATGTAAGGATAGATCTTGGATCTCATATTCTAATGTATAGATGGTGGTTGGGTGATAACCTAGACTAGTTTTTTGGTAGGTGATCAGACACGAGGGTTAATGGGTGTACGTAGCCCTTGCTCATAATGACCTAACCCAAACCCATGCCAATGAAAGCATTGTAGGTAGCACAAGGCAAATTGAGGGTTGGCTAGGTGTGTAATTGCATCACCAGAGCTAGATTGTGGTGGTGAAGAAGTTGGTGAGGGGATCGAAGAGTCTACTCCCGCATACACAAAGTTGGTGTGGTTTTTGGGACTTCCTAACTGTATGACGGTTCCAATAGTCAACACCGAGGCTGAGGGATGGCCAAAATATTGGGTAGATTGGATAGGGGTGTCACATACATGGGCATCATATATGTTATAGTCTCCTAAGCCATTGTTTGTCATGAATATGGATATGCATGGTGTGGCACGCTCTAGTGATTGGGGTGGCGTATCCGAGTCAGACGATGAAGGAGAAAGTTGGGATTCCTTGATGGTGGTAGTTGAAGGGTGTGAAGGTTCATCCGAGCTGGGTGTTGGTTGTTTGGGTTCATGATGTTTGGTTGTTGTGGCTTGAATAGGTTATTTGTTCTATGTAGGGGATGGCATCGGTGCAGGTGCAGGGATGCATGGAGATATGAATGTCTTAGGTTTTGGTCGAAAGGGAAGAGGTGGTGTTTATGGTGTAGGAAGGATAGGGGCTTCCATATGCAAGGGTGGAGGAGGTAATGTAGTTGGTTGTGTGATGGGTGGCAATGGTGGTTGTGACATCATGGGTGGAAATTGGAATGGTAGAGGTTGGGAGGATTGTGGAGGCCATGAGAATGGTGGTGAGGAAGGCATGGTATCAGTTTTAGGTCCCTTGATAGATGATGCTAATGGTGCAGATATCGAGGCTTGTGTTGTTGATGAACACTGGGATGTTGGGGTGGAAATTGGAGAGGATATCGATGCTCCTACTGACTGGTGAGAAGATACAAGGAATAGTTGGGAAGATGAGAATGAAGGCACAGGGGAAGGTCTACGACATTACAAAACTTAAAGGGGTCTCCATCAGCTGGGACATAATGAACAAGTCCATTGTGGACATACTTGAGGCAATGATGCAATGTGGATGGGACACACTGCATGTCTCTGATCCAAGGGTGACCAAGGAGAATATTGTATTGCATTTCTCCTTGAATGATGTGAAAGAGGATGGGGATCGTACGGATGCCTACATGAATGGGCAGAACTATGGATCCTATGGTAGGTCTCATGGAACCATCAAAAGCATGCAGGTCTAGGGAAGGTGTGGTGAAATGTGCTGGAGGGAGGTGTAGGTGATGTAGGGCTACTGTGGATATGATACTGATGGATGAGCCCATGTCAATGAGTACCCACTTGTAGGTAATATCATTGATATTAGCTTGTATGTGGAGGGGAGGGTCGACTCCTTCACCAATGAGTTCCGTTATCTCATGGTCATGGAAGCTAATTGAAGGTTGAAGGCATCATGGGATGTTCCCTATGAAATTGACAAAAGCATTTGTGTCATGTGTCTCTAAGTCAATGGAACGTAGGATGTCATTCAATGCCTCATGATGGGGTTGAGACTATTGTAGGAGGTCGAATATGGATAGCCATGCGGGGGCATTGCGTAGTTGATGGGTTAGACTACCATGGATGGTAATCACATTTTGAGGTGGTGGTGGTATGGTGTTAGGCATTTGGGGTGTTTGTGGGGATGTAAACTGGATAGGGGGAGAAATAATAGGTGTTGTCTGGTGTGATGGGTACCATTGGTTTCTCGTAGTAAGGTTGATCATGCCTACTACTCCACATGATGGAGGATCATGCTGGACATTGTTGACTTGGTGAGGGGGCGCTGGAGGATTGTTTGGAGGTCTAGGGGGATTGGGTCCTCTATGATCCGGTAGAGGGTTTTGGAAAATTCCTAGGTTTTGGTTCTATGGGGCTAAAGGGTTTGCTACCTGAATAGTGCCCCTATCGATTAGGTCTTGAACTTGCCCTCGAAAGGAGTGACATGAATCGATATTATGGCCATACTACCTATGAAAGGGATAAAAGAGCTGCTCATTGTAGTCATGATATTTAGGTGAATTTGGATCCAATGGGTGGATATCGGGTAGAATGAGATGGTTGCCCTCATATAATCTATGGAATAGGGCTGGTAATGGTTCAGATAAGGGTGTAAAGTTGCATGGTGGACCCTATGGGTGCATGCCATGGTATTGCTATGGTCGAGGTAGGGCAGGCGCATTAGCTTGGAGTGCTTGCGGTTGTGGTGTATAGGGTGGAGGAGTCGGTACTAGTGCTAGGGTAGCAGCTGTGACTTGGTTGGTTTGTTGTGGTCATGGGTAAGGTTGATTCGGTGTGGGTCTATTGAAGTGAAATTTGGAGTTATAGTTGGTTTTAGCTCTCAACTTAATCTTCCTAGATTGCACCTTAATATCTTTGATCACTTTTGCTTGTGATATAGCATCTTCAAAAGTATGACTTTGGTGAAGTTGGAGGGATGTGGAAATGTGTTTGTGGTAGCTCTTGGAAAAGAGTGTCACAAGCTCCGAGGTGGGGAGGCTATGGGTGAGATCATGAATAATCACTCTCCATATGGCAACAAACTCAGTAATGGGTTCATCGTCCACCTGTCGTAAGGCGTAGACATCAAAAAATGTGGTCTTTTTCTTGATGTTGATGGAAAAGTGCTCTAAGAAGGAATTGGCTAGTTGTTCAAAGGTGTACAAGCTATGGCATGGTAGCATGTTGTACCAATCCAATGCTGGCCTAGTGAGGGATAGGGAGAAGGTACACAACATAAGAGGGTTACTACTATGAAGCTGGTAACAGGATGAGCGGTAGTTGCTCACATGTTCTCTAGGATCTTCCTTACCTCTATACTTGTCGAATTTTGGTATTTCGAAGTGATAGGGATAAGGAGGGATAGGTACTAATGGATGTACTGGCTCATTGCATAGTTCATCATAGCAAGGCTTTTGTGGCCCATAGCTAGAGGTGCGTAGGTTCAACATTTTGACTTCATCTCGCAAGAGTTGAAGTTTGGGTGTCATAGGAGTTGAAGGTTGGGCTATGATAGGTTGACCTTGTGGATGTGGTGGATATTGGTATTGTTGTTCTTCACAATACTATGGGGAATACTATTGTGCCTGATCATGATAAGGTGGGTATTGGGTGACATGTGTTGTCATGTCTACAGGCACACTAGGTTGTGGGGTAGGTGTCTATTGAGGATAATAGTACTGTGATTGGGCAACATGCGGTTGTGGCATGGGTACTTGTTGGTTTGGAGCCTGTTGTATTGGTTGGACCATGGGTGGTGATGACCAAACTGGAGGAGGCATAAAGAAGCTAGGTGTAGCTGGTGGTAGTGTAGGTGTCGGTGCTACTGGTGCTAGGGGTGGTCGAGATGAGGTATCAAAATATGGGATCTGTCTCTGCCTTGGAGGGTAGGAAGTAGGGAAGCTAAACTATGTGGAATAATTTGGTTGAGTAGGTGCATAAGCTGCTGGTGTCGGTCCATAGGTAGGATGGATATGGGTAGTGGGAGCCTAAAAAGGAATAGGTGGTGGTATCCTAAAGGTCATCGTAGGCAAAGGTGGCTCCAAGGGTTGGGCATCATGCACTCTGGATACCTGGGAGATAGGCGAGAAAGCTACTAAAAAGGTGGGATAAGCTATCGAGGTAGGAGCTTGGGTTGAGGGGAAAGTGTAGGTGTACACTCCTACTTGGGTTTGCATCTCTTTCTCCTGAAGAGGTTATTGGGAGGTACCCTCAGATATGGTGAAGAATGGCTCTTGGGAAGAGGATGGTTGGTACTCTTGTGAAGAGTACGGGTGTGAGGTTTGAGGGAATGCTTGTGGTTCCTATTGGGTAGGGATCTATTGTGTAGTTTGGAAGGATGGATTCTGGCTTCCTATAGTGGATGAGGATGGGTCCGACACCATTCCTATGGTAGGGGTGAATGATGCGACCTTGGGATGGGTATGGTTTAGAAGGGAGGAATCATTCTCAAATAGGGATTGAGATAGATTCTGGAAGAAGGGATGTGCAAAGGTGGGTGACGTAGGCATGACCTCCTCATCTATGGTGAAGGCTGGAGGAGATTGTCCTGGTGCTGTGTAGATCACATGGTCATAGAACATGGTCGGCGGATTAGGTGAGGATGGGGCTGAAAAGAGCGGGTAATCCTCTACGAGTGAAGTAGCAAGAATTTCACTCAAAGTTGACGTCTTCTCATGAGGCATCATGTGTGTGAATTGTGCATCGGATTCTATGCATGAATCAGATGTGTCTATAATCCTCTCCTTCATGATCGAAGGAGTAAGAGTGGACTGACTAGAGGAAGGGGGAGGCCATTCCTCCATAGAGCATGATTGCTCATGCGCTCTACTACGGGTGACCACAGGCATAGTGGCATGTGTAAAAGGGGTTTTTAGGAATAAACCCTATGTGATGTAGACTCAATTGTGTCTACTGTGAGTGTGAAGTAAGTGACATGTTGTGTGTAGCAAAATAATATATAGTGTGGTGTGTTGAGACCGGTCTGTGATCATGCAAACAATGGTAGACCGGAATCAATTCTAAATGCTGAGAAAATAAAAGTGTTATGTTCATTTTGTGTGTTGTAATGTTGATACTCCCTATGTAGAATCATGGGTAATGGAGTGAATACTCTAGAAAATTAGGAATGTCATCAATAACAAACCTCTTGCAACACCCAAAGATGCACAGGATAGAATGGTACCACAACGTGCGAATGGTGACCTGTATGGAAGGTGCAGTAAAATGGTATCCTAAAGGGGTGGAACTCACTATGCTGAAGCGAGTTCACAATATCCTCTCACGAGAAGAGGTGGCACTGTCTGAGACCTACTACCGGCATACCCATGCTTTCGCTTCACCCTCGGGTGGGCTTAGTCAAGAATGATAGTTACCAATTCCACAAATTATACAAGCCTTGTGGATGAAGGTGCTAATCCTATCCCACTCTATAGGTAACCATTGGTGATGAAATCCAGGGCCCAATCACAAAAGTGGGGGATTTTTTGGTGATGAAATCTAGAAAACTGCTCTTGTGGGGCTACTAGGTGTCTAGGGGGGTGAGTTTATGGAGAGTGAAACTCGATCCACACCAGTCTCGAGTGATGGATTGGGGATGAAGTCCAATCTCACCACTTGTTTAAATACCACGTGAGTGTGTGTGGGTTTGCATTTTGCTAATGGTGTATGCAAGATAAGAAACTAACTACTTGCCTTTTCAAAAGAAAACTAATCCTAATGCCTTTTTGAAAGCAAATGATTAGATAGCTTACAATATTTGTAAAGAAATGGTCTAGCCTAAATGCCTTTGTGAAGCAAACTAATCTACTTTGCAAAACATAGAAACATGCAATCCAAATGTGTGTGGAGTAAAGGGGATTATGAAACCCTAACTTGAACTTTTAGAATGTAAAATTCTTTCAAAAATGTAAGAGGGGATTAGAAACCCTGATTTCACTTTAGAATGTAAAGTTCCTTTTAGCAATGGAAGCTATGAACGAAGGAAGAACAACTTAGGCTTATGCTATATGCAAAAATAAAAGACAAATGCAAATTTATTTGAGAAATAAATTTTATACACTTGCTTGGAAAGTTGCAGGTCCTAAAAATTTTAGAAACCCTAATTCTTTAACCACTTTGCAATGAACCCAAAACTAGGCCTAGTAATGGTCATTCAACTAGTCAATGTATTTCTACTTCCAAAACTTGCAATAGAGGTAGAAAAAATGAAAATACCTACATTCTGATGCTAAGGGGGGTTTTCTTGGCCCTTGAAAAGATCACCCCAACTGATTTGGGGGTTTTTGAGGTGTTTGTGCTCAAATCGTGACCCGGGTCATGAATTTGACCTAAATCGTAGGGTGGGTCATGAATCAGGTTTAGAGGCTTCAAATCAGAGATCTGATGGCCTAGGATGATTCCTAGGGCTTTGGAGGCTTTAGTGAAACATAGTTTTGGTACCTGCAAGACACAAAAATAGAGGATAATGTCAGATTTATAAGAAAAATGAATCTAGCACTATCCGTTGTGGGGGTCCCATCGGGCGTGCCAGAATGAAATGACCAGAAGTTGACATTTGATCTAACAACAAGTAATAACACAAGTCATTCAGAAATATAATGCTTTATTCATTATCAATTTTGTATAGGTTACAAATAGGGAGAGTTTCCCCTTTTCTTTCTTTTCATGAATAAGCAATATAGGCCTGATGCCTCCTTCTGATGTCCCTCAGTGTAGGTGGGCTTCTTTGTATGCGGGCCACCACTGGGTTGCTGTTTGTTGGTGTTCCTCTCCTTCAAATCTGCTGAATAACCTGAAAGAAACTTGCAAGAAAGGGTCAATACGTTGGGGGGCTTGCCTTAGTCAGGCCCCATATTTAAGAAGATGAAATGACTATAAAACCATAACAGAAACTAAAATAAAATGTGCAGAAGGTAATAATATGCTAAAATAGAGCTTACCTCCCAAATTTGGGGTGATTTGGGGCTTGCAGACGCACTTCACGACCCGGGTCGCTAATTGGGGCCGGATTCATAGGGCAGGTTGCGAATTGAGTTGTGATGCTCCTCTGGTAAGATCTCTTCGGTAGATCGGTCCTAAGGCAGCTGGGGTGCCTCTGTATGCTATCAGAATCCATCTGTGTGCATCGAGAATGGACTGTTTACTATTGGCTTTCCATTTCTGCAGAGTAACTGTACTTTGTTGAATTTGGGAATCAGACTTAATTAGGGGTTTG
This sequence comes from Wollemia nobilis, assembly GCA_028583015.1. NCBI lineage: Eukaryota > Viridiplantae > Streptophyta > Pinopsida > Araucariales > Araucariaceae > Wollemia > Wollemia nobilis. Next base: position 10,360,025 of record JAQPPZ010002907.1, on the reverse strand, counting down.
GGACCCATTATTTATAGGCAAATGCAAGGTGCAGGGGGGTTAGATAGACTAAACCTAGGTTTGATTCTGACTAGGGTTAGGTTAAGAAATGCTATGTGGCAACATCACATTCCTTATGAGAAATATCTCATCCTCACACATGTGTGAGGATGGATTAGGGCTAATCCTGATTAGGAGGTGCTTAAGCCAATTTAAACATGATTAAAGAAATATCTCAACAAACCCTAATCTCACACATGTGGGAGGATTTGATTAAGGCTAATCAAGATTAAAGGTTCTTTTAATCAAATTTACCCTAAAAAGTGACTTAAGTGAAGTCAACATTAAATTAGAATTTGATAATTGACTTATTAATTAATTTGGCCAACTAATACCCCGTGGGGGCCTTAATTGCATGTGAATAGACCGTCGAATGATATTTTGATGTGTCGGATGTAATTTGGAAGGCTTATGAGGGTTTAGGACCTGAAAGCCGGTGAAGTAGTATATGGGAGTCTACACGATGCTATGACAATCTATGGCGATCTACGCATGACTACGCATGACTACAACCATCTACGTATGACTACGCATGACTACAATAATCTACGCATGTCTAGGATGATCTACAATAGTCTACGCTGGTCTACGATAGCCTAGGGGTACCTAGGATGGCCTATGTAAACCTACAAGTGTCCAGAAGGATCTACAAGTATGTAGGTATAGCAGTGTGCGACTTTTGGGTGTCTACGATATATATATATATATATATATATATATATATATATATATATATATATTAATAAATATATCAAAATAAAAGAAAAAATAAAAAAGTAAAGAAAAAGAAAACAAATTATATATATATATATATATATATATATATATATATATATATATATATATATATATATATATACTTACTTTTCCACAACCGTGGAAAAGTTCTTTTAGAGCTTTTAAAGTGTTTAACTTTAAAGTTTTAGAATTTAATAGCATGTAGTTTGTAATTTTTATTTTTTATTATTTTTAAATGTTAGTTTTTAAAAGGCTAATTCACGTGTTTTACATGCAGGAAATACATGGAATAAAAGCGAGTGGAATAAAAGATTAAAACGTTTGTAAACTTTTCATAAAAGGAGGCGTTTCAAAAAAATTAAACGCGAGGAATGGAAACAAAAAAAAATAGAGAGGAAATGTTTCGAAGTCAAAGGAAATGGAAATGAAGAGCTAGGACAAATAAAACAAATTCCTACAATTTTAAATACAACATTCAAAGGCAGAAAATGGGTTGGAGAGGAGAGCCACACCGTTGGACTATTTCCACCACTTGATGCCAATTTTGGGCATAGATTCTGCATTGTAGTTGAACATTGAATATCTTTCTGCAATTTATTAGAGATGTTTCAAGTTTTAATGCATTTTTATGGTTTATTTGGTTTCATTTTTAGTATATTGCACCTATTTTCTTAGAATATTGCATCACGTTAGCTTTTTGATTGTGTTAATTCAGGTCACACTAATGCCGGTTTTGTGCAGAATACTAATGCTTGTAGGGTCGGTGGAGGAATTCTAAGTTGCAACACTTCTTTTATTTCGTTTTATTTTATTTTATTTTTATTTTTAACCTTTCTTTTTGCATATTGTTTTTAAACTTCAGTGATTAAAATAAAAATAAAAAAAATTAAAACTTCAAAAATAAATGCATGGAGCCCTATAATGAACTACAATATTTTATCCGAAACAATTTCAAAATCATTTCGAATTTATAAAAATTGCCATTTTATGAGGGTTTATAATTTCGGAATTTGCATTTTTTTGCATTTTTGAAGGTAAATCGATTATGCAACTTTGCATTTATGTTCACAAGCAATAAATGAACTCCCCTTTATGAAATTTTTTGTGGCATTCTATAAGCTATCATTTTTAGAGCAATAAATTGCCTTTTCTTTATGAAAATTCTGATTTCATTAAAGAAAGGTAATTTATTATTATATCAAAGGCTATTGTTTTCAAAACATTAAATTATTTCTTATTTATGAAAATTATTTCATTAAAGAGGGATAATTATAATGAAATTTTAAGACCCTTACATTTCATGGTTATTCATGCATATTTATTTTGTTTTATTTTATTCATCAAGGAAAATGAAAAGGACATATTTAGATAGATTTTAATCTTCTATTTCATTTTTCAAAGCAAGTTTTAAATAAATTAAAACTTATTTAAAAGCTGCTTAACCAAAGGAAGATAAAATCTACCTAAAATCCTCCAAGATAAAATGAACTAAGGCTTACATCATGGTCATATGAGGGCCAATTCACATTTTCATTTCTTTTAAGTTTCATGAACAATTATTAGCATAGCATAATAAAATAAACCAACATAGATCCCTTGTTAATAGTTACTTGCAAATAACTAAGGTATTCCTAGCACTCACTTGATATATCTTCACAAGATTACAAGCACACATAAGTAAAAGGAACCTTGGAGAAATTTCATATTTCTTTGCAAGAGAAAGTTTTGTGATCAAAATCCTAAGTGTGATGGTTGTTTTGCAATTGGAAAAAATTACCACTCAATATTTTGGCACTAGAAGGAGGGCATGAAGTGGTTTATTTTATTGTGATTTTAAATGCTATATATTATTCATTGTTACTTAAGGGATTTGAATTGCTAAATGTTTCATGTCCTTTGACTATTATATTTGGCCTCCTTTAGCACTCAATATTTTGGCACTAGAAGGAGGGCCTGAATTGGTTTAATTTATTGCTATTTAGATGCTATATTGTTCAATTTTACTTGAAAGGTTTAATTGAAAGGAATTAGTCTTGGCTAACAAGTTTTTTTGATCACATTCATTGATTTGAAAAGTTCTCTAATTGATGATGCATTCATGCTAACCTTTTGTAAATTGGAGAATATTCTTTAATGTCATGGTTTAATTGATGCATATCTTTTGGTTGATATACTTGATAATTTATATGTAAAACATTTGAGAATTGTTAGTCATTGCATACTTCTTTGCAAGATATTTCTTTGATTAACAAATTTGGTACTAAAGTTGTGTTCTTTAAGATTCACTAATGGCCATGTTTGCACCATGGATGACAGACAACCCATTGAACATACATGGAGTTCAACACTATTTACCCTTTGATTTTGAGAGATATCTTCCTTGATTTGTGTCTAATGGGACAAGGCCCACAAAAGAGCATATTCAATATTTAAAATTTATGTGAATCATTTAATGGTTTGGTATGATGATGTTGCATGTAAAATGTTCCATTACACCTTGGAAAAAGTTGCATATGATTGGTTTACTAATCTACTTGCAAGGTCTATCACTTCTTGGGGTCAACTAGAGGTGATATTTCTCAATCAATTCAACAAGAAACTAGTTGACCCGATCCTTATGTATAATCGATTTGTCACTATTTGTAGAGGACCAAGTGAAAATTTGAAGTCATTCATCGAAAGGTTCCATGGGCTATACACTCAACTGGTGGTGCCTTATGTCCTTCCAGAGGGAGTGGCTATCAAAGTATACCTCAATGCTCTTGATCCATTCACTTCCTCTTATTTACTAGGGATGCCTCAATTCACATCTTTATCCCAAGCTTATACTCAAGCAATGGCAATTGAGAAACAATTGAGTTATCAAAATTATGGTGGGGGTTTTGGATCATATAATATTCAACCATTTAATACCTCCCTTACCCACCCAATGATTTATCCACCTCAACCAAGTTCAAGTGGGAATCAATTTCAAAATATTTCATTGTCCTTGAATGTGAATCAATTTTAGAATCAACAATCATTCCCAAGCTTCAATCAATTTAAAAATCCTCACCCTATCATTCAAAATGAATCGCTGAACTAAACACTTGTCCCTTTCCTGGTTCTTTCAATAGTGTAAAAGGTTTAAAATGATTATGGCATGGCGGTTATAGGGGTGTATTGTGCGAAGATTTGTGTGGCAACTTCTAGGATGGACAATGCAGAATACTATGGTGGCCATAAAGCTGAACAACCTGCCTGTATTCATGGCGGCTACCGATTCCACCATGTAAAAAAAAAAAATATTCAAAATCAACCATCATTCTTAAGTGCAAATCAATTTCAAAATTCTCATCTCAATCATCTTTCGAATGATGCTTCTAAGATAAATTTCAATGATTTTCATAATACTATGATTTCAGGCAAGGGAGGAGTCCTAGATATGACTAGAATTGAAACATGTGATAGGTTAGGAACCCTTGACTCACCAAAAGATGAATTTTTTGAAATTGAAGAGGATGAATCTGAGGAAGATGAAGTTTTTAAAATTGAGTCCTCAAAGGTGGATAAAGGTGAAAAAGAGTCGATAGTGGAATCTAAAGATCATGCCAAAGATACAATAGAGTTTCACCACACGGATTTAGATGATAATTCCTTTAATGGTTGGGGAACACCTAAAGAATCATTGATTTCTCACACCCCTATTGATGAAATTTCTATTGATATGCAAGACACCGAAATCACCATCCCACATGAGGAAATGGTTAATGTTTCATGTGATCCATTGGTTTTGGATGAAGGAAGGGAATCACTCACTTTGATCCCATTTGAGGTGCAATAAATTGAAAGCATTGATTAAAATAAGGATTTTACAATGCCTATGTTACCTCAAATAGAGGAAATTCTAGAACCTGAATGGTTGGGGTTTGATGTTATTGATGATCCAAATGAAAATCTTGCTTTATTTGAAACAACTCAAGTGGTTAGTCAGGGAGATGTGTTATTTGACACATCTCTAAATAGACAATATTTATGGTTTGAAAAGGATGGGCATGTTTTTAATTGGGTTTCTAATTTTGGTATTTTTGATGAACAAGTAATCAATGAAGATGAAGGACTACAAGATGATGAAGATGATCAAGACCATGAGGTAAAAGAGGGAATTGCAAATCCTCACCAAGCCTTGGTAAATGAAAGTGCACAAAAGGTAGAAGCTCACGTTTTATGTTCAACCATGCAAACTCCAGGTGAAAGCTTACCTAATTATCTATGGGATTCAAATGTTATTTATGATGAAATGCCATTGGATGTGAATGAAAAAATAGAGTTGATTTCTACTCACACCACTAATGATATTGCTTTGTTGAATGAAAGAGAAGTTGATGTGCTTAAATTGTTGAATCAAGTTCATCAACAATTAACAATCAAATCTAGGATAAAATCTTATAATGATTCTTATTTAGTAAATATCCTAGATGCTTGCAAATTGTTACATAAGCATGATTGGCCTAAAGACATGGAAAATGAATTGGATTTGAAATTTTTAGAAATAGGTTCCTACTTGCAAGACCTCATATTTGAAAAGGAAAACCTAATTCTAAATAAGGAATTAAATTATGAAATCTTCATTTTAATGAATGAACAAGGAACAATTGAAAATCAATCATTGTTTTATCACTTTGATGAATTAAAGCTTCACCATGGGATTCCTAATAAAACTAAATCAATATGGTGGGGTGAGAGAGGTAAATTGAAGGATTTTGTGCTTGTAGGTATAATATTATTGTGGGATGTTTCCCATAGGATTTTGTATGCCTATCATGTCAAGATTCTTTTCGTTTGTGATGCAAATCAAGTTTGGGATCCAGGAAAATGAGGCTTGAAATTTTATCACCATCTTGTGCATTATTTGTATATAGTTTTGGTTTTGTGTTTTTTGGTTTGACAAGTTGTTTTGTTTTCTTGTTAGTTTGCTTTAAGTTAGGTTTTGGTTTGTGTTTTTAGTTTTGTGTTTTGGGTTTTTCCCTTGTTTTGAGGTGATGTTTCATGGTTGCTGATTTATGGCATTTACCCATTATTTGTTCCTTTGTTAAGTAGGTTGGAACATCTAATCTAAAAGTAGGTGAACATGAGAAAAGGGGGATGAATTATTTTATGATCATGCTTAGATTTTGGGACTAAAATGGTGGAGAGTGGAACAATGAAACATTTCTCTAAAGCTCCACATGTAACCCACATATTAAAGGGTATTTTTGGAAGTCCTGAAGGATGAAGTTATCTTGATTTGAAAATTAAGGCTAAATTCTAACATGCTCAAATTCAAGTGTTACATAGAGGTTTGCAAAGTTCTCTATAAAAGAAGAATACAAGCAATGCAAATATTGATCAAATTTGTCATCGAGTTTAGATAAACTCCACCGAGGCTATAGATGCTTGATTGACAATGGGCCTCTATCTAGACAAAGCTTGATATATAAAAGAAAAAAAGAGAGCATTGAAAAGCTTGATCAAATAAGTCACCTAGTTCAGAAAATTTCCACCAGGGCTATGGACGCCTGATCGGTAGTGGGGCTCTGTCTAAAAAAATTATGCTCAAAAGAGAATTTGTAAAAATATTATTCAAAATGAAATATTATGAGCAATATTTTATAGCCTAATGCAAGTTTGGTGATGGAATACAGATGGTTTTCAAGGATACAAAATGAATAACTTTTGCACACACTGAGAAAAGGTAAATGGATTAGTTATTTTTGTAGACACCTAAAATGTGTCATGTCGAAGATGACTACTCATATGGGACATGCTACAAGACCATATGGAAGATCTTGGACATACTCCAAGATAGAGTAGCGGTTCTAACCAATCAATTTGGGCTCCTTGACCTAATTAGTATGAACCACAACTGAGACCTATGGTATACAGTCTGAACCATTGCTGACACCTGTGGTGCACAGTCTAGGCTACAATTGTGACCTACGGTCTAAAATAAAGTTTAGTTGGTCTTCATCCGAGCCAAATCGGTTAGAATGACCATTTGATCTAGAAGAAGGTAGTTGAAGGATGGAAGATTCTATAGGCTTCCAATCTAACTGTCCCAACTACCTCTTATTGATATTGGCTTCTCCATGAAGCGACCCCTAGCCCTTGGGTAGTCATATAAGTACCCCTTAGAATTAGGGTAAAAATATAGAGCAATAATTGTAGATCGAAACAACGAAGACCTGTCGAATTGTGGACTCACTTGAGTGCATTGAGATGGAGTGTTGTTATCTAATTGTGAACAAATTGAGCATCATGACAATTCATGCCATGGATGCCCTAAAGAGCTAGAATGCCAAGAAATGATAATTTGGGCAAACAGAGGCCTAATTGTGGAATTCAACTGCTAAAATTATTAAAAGACACTGAGGCAACCCTTGATCATCAATTTGAAAAGGAGGATCAAGCCCACAACCCTAGATTTGGAGGGCAAAACCAATTGATTTCTCACCATGGCTAACAGCTACGGTGTACAGTGTAGATCACTCATTAGAGCTATGGTTTGCAAAAGGTGACAGATCTCCTTACAATTTTTGTTTTAGTATGCCTAATTAGGTTAGATTAGCCATTTTAGTGAGTTAATTCATGTTTAGAGATAATCTGATTGGTATATTTAGGGTTTAATCAATCTTGTTTGCATTATAGTAAGTAGGATATTAATGGCTTCTTTTCATGTTAACTTGCTTAATTTCATGCAATTGATCAAGTAGATAGATAACTACACATTTTACTTTCATGTTTCTAACAATATTTATGAATCTTGCACAAGTTTAATATGTTTTATCCATATTTTTGATTTCATAGTTGTTATGGAATTGTTAAGTATATTTTCCTTAAGGGGTCTCATCATGAGAGGTTGCCTATGCATTTAATGCTTTTGTGTTGTTTCTTGACTGTAGGAAAGCAGGTTCGAAGGAGACTCAATCATAAAATTCCTTCCTCAACACAAATAAGAGGGTCAACTCCAACCTAGAGTAGTTTGTGACTATTTAGAGAGCATTAGTATTGTGCCTACCCTGTTGGGGGCTTGGGAATTGTATCAATTGTATCAACATTTGGGTGACCCTAAGAGGGGCATGATCGTAACCGAGACTCTTTTCAATATTAATAAAAGAAACATCTATTTTCTTATTATGTGCAATATTTTTTATTGTTATATGCTTTTATGTTGATTCTGATTGATGTAGTAGATAGGCGCATTGCTTTTTGGATAGGTTAGAAGGTGATCATGATAGAACTCCACAATTTATGCAACTAATTTATGACCCCTATGTTTTCTAATATCAGGTGCAAATCATAGGTTTTAGCTGCAATCTCATTGTTGGCCCGCGACTTCAAAACGTGGGTTGTAGTATGAACCGTGCATCAGAACTACGATTCACAGCAGACACAACAGACAGTAGGGAGCCAAAACTTGATCGGATGAGGACCTGAGGTAGACCCCATTTTTCACTCTCTGTACTTTTTTATTCCATCTATGTTTTCCAAAAATAAAAAAAGGGAAAATCTAATTAAGACACTAAAAGAGAAATGTATTAGGTCTTAGGATTTCTTTTTTTGAGTTCGACTTGGCACTACTAGGAACAATGGACTTCTGAGTGCAGTCTGCCCTAGAATCTGGTGTGCTAGGTTTAAATCATGTGTTGGTTTGCATGCTTGAGGCCCAATCAAAGGCTATATCATCATAATTTGTATTATCAAGAGTCTTATAGGATATAGCATGCATTCTATGAAAATGAAACATTTCTATTTTCATATCATGTAGGAAATAATCATTTATGTTGTATTATACATTTTCCTTTATATGTAAAGATTAAAACAAACCACACACACCATATTGCAATTAAATGCTAGTGAGTTGGGAGTGACATCTAACCACTAGTAGGGTTCAAATATGGTGGCAGTCATTTCCATCCGTTGGCCCAACTCCCATGTACCTATTGTTCTAGACCAAGGCCGAGCCCAAGAACCTTTTGTACCCTAGAAAATTTGCATGTATTCTCTTCAGAGGGTATAACATTGACTAGGGGAAAATGGGTGAGGGACTGGTAGGACCGGTGCTCCTTTTTCGAGTGTGGAGTTTCATTGCCACACATAGGGGATTTATGCGGCTTGGATTCACACCTAGGTTGTTGAGCTATGAGCATACTGGTGAAAGCCAATTAAACTGAGAATATCATCCAACAAGCTTTCAAACATGATAAGAGTTTCTAATACTGATACAAAAAATCATTGAAACAACATCAAACAGTTTAGGGCTCATTTTAAATTTTAAAAGAGATAATCACCATTGTATACCTCGTTTGCATAATAAAAGATAAATCTAGATGCTAGGTGCACCATGGTGGAGACACAGGATGGTCGGCAAAGGCATAAGCCTGATGCCAATGACCAAGCCCCAATAGATTCAAGACAACACATGTTGAACCCTCACCCACATGCGCTTCCTGAACATCATTCAGTGAGCATTAGAGGAGATAATTCAACATGAGGGTAACCTATTGAGCATACCCCTGATAGAGGAGTTTTTGTACAGTCTTCTAGACATAGAATAGAGCATGGAGGCTCTCAGAATGAGGGTGTTCCACTCAAACACCATTACCAGGATCACATTGCATGTGCATCCACAAGATCAACTGAATATTATGTTATACAAGGGTCCAAGTTGATACCCCTACATCACAGGAATGTAGGAGGATCCATGGCTCCACATTCAAAGTATAGACAGGATCGAGACCTACCCATTCAGGGACATGCAAAAAGGGTTACCGCTGAGCATAGGCCTGTGAAGAATCCCACACATAGTAAACCTTGAAATATCACTATTGATATGGCTAAGGTGGGAGCCAATGGCACACCACCGCATGAGCGATGGAGATCTAGGAAGTTGGATGACTTAGATAGTGTCCTTGAGTAGCTAGGCTATAAGCCTTCGGCTCCACCCACTCGTGCCCTGAGTGAGACTAGTGAGGGTTCTATTAGGACTACTAGAGAGCATGGAGAGGCTTCTAAGAACCCTCATGTGACAAATCTACCATCCATGCATGGTTCCATAGAGCATAGGGCTTAATAGGATGCTAATGTTGTCTTCATGGACAAAGGAAAAAATGTCATAAATCATTCAGATGGGTACAGAACCCATAAGGTCTCTCACACAGAGCATGCATACCAGAGGCCTATTACGATCGATCAACTTGATAGATCACACAAAATGGTATCCAAGAAGTGACGATAGCTCCTCCAAGATCAATTGAAGGATACTCGCCTTGAGAGGTAGTGCATCGAAGATGAGAATCTTCAAGTGCAGAGGCTCATCAGACAAAGACTATATGAGTAGCGCATGTGTGAGGAACATATCCTTACCCAAAAGGAGCACGTAGAGTAGGAGGATAGGCTAGCCAGGGCTAGTCTATACACTCACCCTGAGCAAGGAGAACGCGTGCATAGGAAGGATTTTTCATAAGTCGATGTGCATTAGGAGCACAGAGATTCTCATACTCATGTTAGTGCCCAACAAAGAGAACAACCACCACCATTTGAAGAGCAAGGGAAATGAAAATATGAGGAAGAAGAGGGAGATGAAGCTGACCAAGAGTATCCTGAAGACTCCCAAGTTGAGGACGAAGAGCAACATCCTCCACCTTGATAGAGGAAGAATGTACCTCCAATACTGCTCCCACGTCAGCTTAGGGAGGAGGACTTTCTATCCTCGTAGGCCTATAAGGCCTTAGTTGAGAAGGTAAAAGCAATCACGAGGCAAGGCATGAATTTTAAAAATATGACATTGAGAAAGATTCATAACAAGCCTTTGGACCCCTCGGTGCCTACTCTAGCATATCCTGAGCATTTTATCATGCCTAGGTTAGATAAATTCAAAGGTGACAAAGATGCACAAGAGCATGTCACAAGATTTTTATATTTATGCTTCCAAATTGCAAGCAACAATGCCTTGCTTTTGCATACATTCATCACAAACCTCTCATGCCTAGCCTGGGAGTGGTTCAATCTATTGAAGAAGCACAATATCACCAATTTTTAGCAGCTAACTGACGCTTTCCTTGAACATTGTTCTTTTAGCATCAAGAAATAGGCTAAGCTTTCCGATCTGGCTATGCTAGCTCAGTGCGATGAAAAGCCAATTGAAAAATATGGAAAGAGGTGGAGGAAATTAATGGCAAAGCTGCCATTCCCTATTCCTACTATGGAACTGACCTGAATGTTCACTAAGAGTTGTGCCAAGAACATCTCCTTATTATTGCAACTGTAGTAGTATCCAATATTCGAGGAAGCTTTGGTGCAAGCCAAAGTAATTTAGTATCAAGTTGAAATAAGGCAACTTGAAGCTCAAGAACAGGAAGGAGGGGCACAAGAAGTGCTCCAAAAAATAGCAGGGCAAGTAGGTCCATGTAAATCAGGTGGTGCTAAACCTCTAGAGAGAGGATAAAGGGCAAAAAAAGTAGAATTATCAGGCCCAACCTCCTCCTGCATAGTATGAAAAGCACAATAATAATTATAAGGGCAAAAACAAATAACAACGTTCACCTCACCAGTTAATGCATTTGATGAAATCATTGAAATCAATATTCCATAAGTTATGTGAGGCTAAGGCAATCAGAATCCCTAAGGTTAAGCTAGTTGATCCTAATCAACCCAAGTCAAAGGGGTATCAGGATGATCTATTTTACATATTCCATCGCACGAAGGGCCACGACATCGAAGTGTGTTGGTCCTTCAAACACATTGTGTAGAATATGATTGATAAAGGTGAGCTTGTAGTGCCAAATAATTTGTTGGCACCCAATAACCAAAATATGGGGATTTATAAAAATCCATTGCCAAACCATGAGGCACCACACAACAACGTTGGCCAGGTCAACCAAGTGCATGTCAAACCACCTACCCAGGGGTTCGTATGCATGGTTAATATTGTTACCAGACATGGGATTTATGAGCAGTTGAATCAACCTTGTGATCCCATCAGGATACAAGCTACACCGAATTAGTAGCCAACTCAGAATATACCAGGCCCACCAATGAGATCGATGGTGATCATACGTAGTAGGTTGGTTCAAAACCTACATATAATAACTACAAAGTTGTCTATTTATGAGCTGATACAACAGTCCCCTAGGAACAATGAGACTCTCATGGACATTATAAGGTCCATCAAAGCACAGTCTCAAGATGATCAAGCATTTACTAATTTTTTGGAACACGTACAACAGTTCCAGGAGCCTATGATCCAATTTTACGATCATGAAATCAGGATGGTTCCTACAGATATGGCTGACCCACCATTACATTTAATCACATGCCATTCAAGAGGATCTTGATCGACACTAGTTAATCAATCAATATAATAATGACCAAGGCATTGAGTCATTTAAAGTTGCCCAAGTCACATATTGTACCCACCACCTTCACATTGAGAGCGTTTAACAACATCCTATGCTCGATGATTGGCATAATCATCCTACCTATTTAGATAGGTCTAAAGACCATCTCCATGATGTGTCACATGATAGAAGGCACCATGCAATATAACATCCTACTCGAGAGGCCTTGGATTTGAGAAATGCATTGTGTTTCCTCTATATTACATCAATGTGTAAAATATTTGCATGATGGATGGGTTCACGTAGTGTCATCATACGAAGAGCCTTTCAAGTTTGTGAACCTAGCAGATTTGCATGGGGGTTTCATACTCCCATCAACACACTTGGACATAGAAGTGGAGGAAGCCCAAGACAAAGCTAAGGAGGTTCCGTAGCCTACCTCGCCTACATCATCAATAGGGTCATCCACACCATGAGTGACTATACATCTCGCCAACATAGGGTTAGGTGAATATATTGTGTAGAATGTAATATTTGTACTGATTCTGGAGACTGCATAAGATATGGGATGACCGCATGCTCATCATTTTCTAGTTGGATCAGTAGTGCCATTGGGAGAGCTCCCCAATTAGACTAACTTCATTTACGCTGGGCTGGATCGTCTTCTAATGCGAACACCAATGAATGAAGATGATGATGAACCTTTTGTAGTAAATATTCATTATCTATCCAACCTAGAGTACTCCATCCGTATTTTTGAGTTATATCATTGGCATGGATATGGCCTTGGTATTTTTGAACAAGGATGTAGGACTCTGCTTGAGCCTCATTATCAGTTGGCAACTGATAGGTTTAGGCTAGGGTTGTAAATATGAGGACAAGATGATTTGCTTATGGTATCCTTAGATCATTTGTACCTTAGTCTGGGGGACAATGTGGATTTCAACCCATATCAACCTAATCCTTCTACATTCCAAAGGGATAGTCGAACGGTGTCTTACGTCACCATAGCACCACCCAAGATGTATCATGATAATATATTGGTGGATAGTGAGTCTTCACCCAAAAATCAATCAGGGGATGAGGCTGAGCTAGTTTATGATCCAATATCGTATTTACAATACTTGTACCCGATTTTATCGGATATCAACAATAATAATCAAGAAATAGCCTATATGGGGCCACATTTGCCAAAAAATCCCATTCTAGTGGGGGTGAATGAAGGATTATATTATGATAGTGATGAAGAGGATGAGATAGAGAGATCCTACTTAGGACCTCACTACTTACACTATCGCAATACACCATATACAGTTGAGGACATGTGCAAAGATATCAATCTAAATCCTCACCTTAGGGGAAGACCACCGAATGTCGATGTGATCTATCACATGGTTTTTACCAAACCACCTATGTACAGGGAGCTGATTGAGTTGAATAATACAATATTTCAATTAGTACATAGAGAGGACCCCATTATCCATGGTACGTATAGAGAGGATCCATTTGTGCTCATATCGATAGAGTCAGATCTTGGGTATGAGAGTTGCATCAGTGATGTAGAGGTTTGTCCATGTGGTCCTAGAGATCAATTCCATTCCATAAATATGGTCTCCATTTATTTGACCACCCCACTCTGCAATCCAGTCGATCTATCCAAACCGTTGTATCTCAATGTAGATGCTATCGATTGGGATCACACTGAATTGCCTATTGAGCCTAAATATTTCTTCCTTAACAAAGAAATGTTGCAACCATTTCATTTTGCACTAGGCTATGCTTATGATGTCTATCATGCTAAAAATACTTCCAACATGAAACCTATCAAACTAGCTGATGACATCCATTTGATCCCTACACCTCATCAGCTTGAGGAGGGATCACACATGTCAGTAGAGGAAACCTTCGATGTGGATATCAGTAATGATCCCACTAATCCAAGGAAGGTTAAATTCAGAGAGAGTTTCACTCTCGATGAGCGTGCCACCCTCATCCCTCTACTGAAAGAGAGACCTAATATTTTTTCTTGGACATACAAAGATATGCTAGGTCTAGACCCAAAATTGGTTATGCATAACCTTTCGCTAGATCTAACAAAGAAGTCGATCAAGCAAAAGCTTAGAAATATGCATCCAACAGTAACCTTAATGGTGAAATATGAGCTAAAAAAGCTGTTGGATGTAGATTTTGTAATCACCATCGAATATCCAGAATGTGTATCCAATATGGTGCCCATAGGAAAGCCTAATGGAATAATCCGTATTTGTACAGATTTTAGAGACCTAAATAAGGCAACACCCAATGATTCATTTCTATTGCCCAATATTGATGCTCTTATGGACACAATATTAGGTCATGAGATGCTCTCCATGATGGATGGTTTTTTTTATTACAATAAAATTTGGATTAAACCCGAAGACCAGCATAAAATCGTATTTATAACACCATGGAGGACATTCTACTATAAAGTTATACCATTTGGTCTTAAAAATGTTGGTGCCATATATCAACATGCCATGGCATACATGCATAAGATTCTAGAAGATTATATCGATGAATTTTTGGCCAAGTCATTGCTATGGGAAGAGCATGCAGAGGTCTTGAGGAAGGTCTCCGATCGCTTGATAGAGCACAATGTCAGGTTAAACCCTAAGAAGTGTGTATTTGGCATAACTTCAAGTAAAATCTTAGGGTTCATCATTTATAAATGAGATATTGAAGTCAATCCAACGAAGGTCAAGGCTATCTTAGAGATGTGTCATCCCTCTAATATTAAAAAATTAGGAAGCCTATAGGGCAAAGTTACATGGATAAAGGGATTCATCGCTTAGTTATCAGATAAATGTCAACCCATGAATTGGCTGCTACATAAGGGGGTCCCATTCAACTGGGACAAGGGCTGCCAAGCAGCTTTCACTGAAATAAAGCAATACCTAGAAACGTTGCCAATGCTAGCTCCGCCAAGGTGAGATGTGCCATTTCTACTATATATAGGCAACTGAATTTGCATTAGGGACCATGTTAGCCCAAAAGAATGTGCAAGGCAAAAAACATGCCATATATTATATTTGTCAAACCTTGGTAAGCTATGAGCTCAGATATGCATATGTGGAAAAGATGTGTTTAGAAGTAGTGTTCGTTATTAAGAAATTATGACACTATATGCTGAGTCATATGACATATGTTACATCCAAACAAAATCCTTTACATTACATAATGAGTAAGACGTATCATAATACGTGTACTACAAAGTGGATTATGCTACTTACAAAATTTGAATTGGAATTCATAAGCCAAAATTCCATTAAGGGACAAGTTGAAGCTGATTAGTTTGCTGAGGCACTGCTATCAAAAGATAGGCCTCTGACCATTGAGCTTTTGAATGATGTAGTCTTCATCGTATCCAAAGCTCCTAAACCTAAAAAACCAAAGAACAATGCTGACATGACTCTATTCTTTGACAGTTTGAAGTGCGAACAAGGGGGTGGTGCAGGAATAGTGCTTTTCATGTCGCAAGGAGCTCCAATACCCTTGTCATTTAAATTAGACTTTGTGCACCAAAAACAATGCTAAGTACGAAGCCCTACTACTAGGCCTCCACATAGTCATCACCATGAACATTAAGAGATTAAACATCTTTGGTGACTCCTTGCTCATAGTAAATCAAGTTAAGGGGCTCTTTCAGTGTCGATGTCCCATACTGAAAGCCTATAAATATCTTGTTGTTACTTATTTGTCTAAATTGGAATGGTATGACATCGAGGCAATCCATCGTTTGTCAAATAGATTCACAGAAACCATGGCCTCTTGGGGATCCTTAATCCCTCAAAATCTATCTACCGATTTCACTACCATCTATGTTAAAACACTCTTGCATCCTACAATGAAGCATGAAGCCTTTGATAATAAATTATCGATCAACATGATTAGCATGGAACCAAAATCTGAGTGGTTCTGCAGAGCTGAAGACTTTCTAAAGAAGGCACCTTGGGGATCATTAACCTCATAGAGTCTGATGGGGAGTGTTACCACCATTCACCACAAGGTTGTTTCCTAGTCTGCATTTGCAAAAGTAAATATGTAGGGGAGCAAGTCATCTTGGTAGTTGAAGCTGAGGCTTATCAGAGTTGGATGTCATAAATCCAAGATTTATTAAAACTTGGTGTGATCCTAGAAGGATTGTTGTGTGCTGCAAAACACACATTCAAGCAGAAAGTGACTAAATATGTCTTGCTAGGATACATATTATACTGACGAGGTTATGATGGAGTTCTCCTTTGTTATCTAGAGCTCCAAGAGGCATCTTGGGTATTTTCACAAGCTCATGATGATACATGCAGTGGTCATTTCAGTGGCATGGCCATCGTCAAATGCATCATTCGAATGGGTTACTATTGGCCCACTATGGAGAAGGAGTGCAATGTGTTTGTTAAGAAATACATCAAATGTCAACATCATGCTAATATTACACACTTGCCATCATAGGCCTTACAACCCATCCAAGAGGCTTGGCCATTTTATCAGTGGGGATTAGATCTTATAGGTAAGATCTCTCCTCTATTATCGGGCTGATATAATTTTATTATCACGGCTACTAAGTATTTCAAAAAGTGGGTGGAAGTAATTCCCTTAACAACAATGACTGGAACTTGCATAGCAGAGTTTATACTTGAGTATATCATATATCATTTTGGGATTCCATCCAAGATAATTTCAAATAATGGAAAATCATTTAAGAAAAAAATTGAGATCTTTGACATCTAAATATAGAATCAAACACAATTTTACAACTCCTTATTATCTGTAGGCAAACGGGTAAGCTAAGGCCTCAAACAAGATAGTGGTGGCTATCTTGAAAAAGACGGTCCAAGAAAACCACAAATATTGGCATATCCAGCTGCCCCTTGCATTATGGGCTTATAGTACTAGCATTCGGATGGCCACTGGGGCAACACTGTTTTCACTAGTATATGGTGCTGAGGCCATTATGCCCTTAGAGTTGGAAATTCCAATGCTACGCATCGCATTGAAAGAGTTCATCGATGACAACACCACATGACAAGATCACCTAGATCAATTAACACTACTTGATGAACGTCGCATGAATGCCTTGGAGAATCTCCATGTTTATCAGGAGTGACTAAAACAAGTGTATAATATCAAAGTCCACTAGAGACACTTTGAAGTTGGGGATCTTGTGCTCAAAGAGAACCAACATAACTCTAATTTACCATCTGATATGTGAGACAAATTCACGGCTAACTGGCTAGGACCCTATATCATATATGAAAATATTGGTCTGAGTACCTATCACCTAATGTCGCTAGGGAGTGTTGAAGATCTCGAACCTCTCAACATCATCCATCTTAAGGCATTCTATGCTTAAGAGCATAGCAAAAGGCTCCAAGGGTTCCCAAAAACCACTTGGTCATGTCAATAAAAGGCCCTGAGGGTTTACTTAAAATTGCTCGATCATCCTAAAAGGCTCCAAACTCTCTTGTGAGTAGTCTAGTCAATAAAAAAGCTCCATAGGTATTTCAAACCTTTGGTCAACCCCAAAAGGCTCTGAGGGTTTTCTTAAAACTGATCGGTCATCCTAAAAAGCTCCAAGGATTTTCTAAAAAATTGCTTGGTCAAGTTAAAGGCTCTAAAATAAATTCCTAGCCGTTTGGTCACTCCTAAAGGCTCCAGAGGCATGTACTTGCTATTTGGTCAGATATAAAGGCTCAAAATCAATAAAAATTATAAAATCAATAAAATCAATAAAATCCAAAAAAATTGGTAAATCATAAAATCCAAAAATATTTGCATTGGCATTATGCATTGTCATTTACACACGCATCCATTCCAACATTGCATTGCATATAGA
Source organism: Wollemia nobilis (assembly GCA_028583015.1). Taxonomy (NCBI): domain Eukaryota; kingdom Viridiplantae; phylum Streptophyta; class Pinopsida; order Araucariales; family Araucariaceae; genus Wollemia; species Wollemia nobilis. Next base: position 10,342,022 of record JAQPPZ010002907.1, on the reverse strand, counting down.
CATTCTAGAACCGTTGCATTCTGTAGTGATGTATTTATGTTTGTTAGCCTTACAAACAATGACATGTCTGTGTTTCAATCATGCATCTCTGCATTTATCATAAAATATGAGTAATTATATTTTTCAACACAAACCATAATGTTGCTATGAAGAATATACTAGGGTTTTTAGGTTATTCAACCATACCTAGAGGTCTTCTCAAGAGTTGATAGAAATATTTCTTTGCTTTTGTAGTTGAGGTCTAGCTAGTATAGCCCTTAGCATATCAAAATCCTATCACTAATCAACAAATTAAATAATCCTAATAAGGACTAGGGGAATATGAAAGCCACAAAGTAGGACCAAGTATCTTGAGGTGAAAAGAGTTATTCTTGCTTATCCCCTTGTGCAAGCGATATGGGAAATGTTGGTAATTGGAAAAAAGACAAGTTTTTTACCTACCTAGAACCCCTTGCTTATGATAAAATGATCAATATCCCAGAGTGATATCCCACATCAATACTCAATATTGATACCCTAGATCGATATCATAGATTGACTTCCCAGATTGATATCCCATATTGATATCATAAGATCAATATCTTCAATCGATATACCAGAAGCATTTATCTAAAGTAAAATACCCAAAGGGAGGTTTCTAAAGAAAATTATCAAATATAAATTCTAGAAAGTGAAGATCAAATGAAGATCAGAAATCAAAGTTTAAATGAAGATCATAAAGCAAGTTCAAATGAAGATACAAAGAAATTTCAAAGTCAAAGTGAAGTCAAATCCCTTGCACAACTTATATGAGCAAGTATCCCAAAAAATTAAAGAAAATAAGGGAGTGAACTTGAATCCATGGAATTGAAAGCACTACTATACCTTACACATGACGATATGTCTGATGCATTAGTACCTCACTTATGTATAGACCAATGTTTGAATGTGGAAGAGCTAAGCTTTAGGTGTCCTATATCACCTAGTGGTCTAGTCCAACCAAAATCTAAATCTAGGATTGGATAAACATTTGTGGACCCCCTATCTTAGCAATGTGCTAAAAGAATCCCGCCTAACATCAGGGTATGCTTATGCTTTATCTTGAATATATTCATGTGCATACATAGGGATGATGAACAGTTAGGGCCTATCCTAGAAAAAGCCTTACATTTCAAAAGTCTAGTGTGGTCAGTACACAACTTTTGATCGGTCAAATAGGGTGTTTGAGTCTCATGGTAAACCTCAAAAATTCCCAAATAGCAATAAAACATCAATTTCTTTTTATAAGAGTTTGTCTATTAAAATTATTTGTATTATATGATTAGATACTGGATGGATGTCAAAAATTATATGTAGATGATCACTAATTATATCATACATATTCTTTTAATTTACAAAAGCTTATGAATAGAAAACATACATAATTACATTTCATATATGGGTAATTAATTGATTAAATTCTGGTAATGAGGATTTTTAATTAAATTAATGATTTTTCCACATTCTATGGCATCATCTATTAGATTTTTAAACACATATCACATTTATTCCTTATGTTTTAAGTGATTAAAGCATATATGTTTATTTACATTAGATATCATGTAAATAATGCACTACATGCATTGCATTAGCACATCGTGACATCGTCATAAATTAAATGCATGCAATAACGTAAAATAAAATAGGCATTTAAAAGTAATCACATTCATATGCATACATCATAAATAACACATCTAAGCATCTAGATCACTGCATACCATCATCATCATAAATTAAATAGCTATCAAGTGCATGTCATCGATACATCACATCACATAAGCATAGCATCAATATAAACATCTGCATCCATGTGCGTAACATAAACATAAAATTAAAAGTAAATAGGTACACATAATGAGCCAAAATGATCAATATCTCATATATATATATATGTGTCTAAAAATGAGTACATCAGGGGTACATCAAAAATACCCGTAGGCTATAGTAGTGTAGGTCCTTGACCTTACACTCAAAAATAATACAACAAAAGTGTCTTTGAGATCTGTGCTAAGTATGGCATGCACCCCCAGTCTATGAGGCACCTCCATCGCCTCAGCCATCCCTATGAGTCCTATGAGAACTGGCTCCATGTGTACTAGAGGACCTGTGTGTCCTCTCAGTCCTGTGGGTCCGATGACTAGAGCTTGCAAAGGACTACCTTGTAGTCCTGGTCCTGGTCTGCTGGGACCTTGAAGCATGTGGATCCTTTGGGACCTACCCACCAATAAACTTGATGTAGCTCTCTAGATGGTCTATGCGGGCTATCCTGTCTATGTGCCTATCATTGCCCTCCTCCACGAGGGTTTATAAGCATCAAATATCTAACATGGGGTCGCAACCTCCTAGTAGAAATGATGATGGTGTAGCTGGAGGTCCCATGATATCCTAGGAGGATGAAGGATCCTCCCTCTGTACCCTAAGTAGATCTCTCTCTACAATAGCCGCACTCTACTATGCTTGTGCTAGATCATGCGTACTAGTGAGATTGTGGACCTGTGTCTCTGCTATTGTAACCCATGTTTTGAGAGCTATGATCTACTCCTAGGCTTGCATTAATTGCCTCTCCCTATGAGCCAACTTCACATTTAGAGTGGCGATAGAAGTCTCCTGCTACAACTGTTGGGTCTGTAGCCTCCCAACCTAGCTCTAAAGGTTAGCAACTTGGGCCCTCAACTGCCCAACCTCACTATTAAGAGGTGCCTCACCCTACTCTAGGGCATTCTCCTTTACCTCAACCTATGGAGCATCCTCTACAGGGGCCTCCACACCCCATTCACCCTTAGTTCACTAGAACACATTACACCCCTCTAGATCAGCCTCAACATTTTTGTCCACCTGGATGAGAGGCTCCTCTCCCTGCCACTATAGTAGGGACCACCAAGTATCATATGCTAGGGTGGTCCCAACCCTAGAAACCCCCGACTCCTAGAATTCATCAACCGCATCTTCCAGTGGTGTTGACCGAATCTAGGGTAAATGACTCTCCAACACCAATCGCCTATAGATAATGGGTAGCTCTGGTATGTCCTGAACTATCCTAAACTACCGCAATATATAAGAGTAGTACTGATACTCATAGATTTCATCCTTACATCCAAGTAGCCATTGATCTCACTGAGCTTAGCGCAGTCGCTTTCCAGCCTCCTCCCATGTAGTGCAGTCCATATAAGGGCACCACTCAATGTCATCTGGCCAAAGCATTGCAAATATACTAATGTAGTGCTCTACATACCTAACATGGGACCTAATATAGAACCCCTCCTTCTCATGGGGCTAGCATGCGGTGTAGCACTGATGAGCATCATCAATAGAAATAATAGCAAGGGGTAATTCTGTAGGATGATCGATCCTGATATGCTACTAGACCCAAATCTGGAGAAGCAAACTACAACTAATCCCTACTTGACTCATACTAGTAATCTGGTAGAGCTCTTGATACAATTGGCATAGTAGAGTGCTCCCCCAGGCTAGGAGTAATGGATGATCGGTAGAGCCCTGTGTAACCCTCTTAACACTAGCCAAAAGGTTCCAAGGGATCCTCATGCTCGAGAAGTCTAAAAGAATAATCTGCATGACCAAGTGCATGAATACTACCTCTATGATAGAGAAGATGCCCTGCCCCTACAAATATTTGATGTGGACACCCCCATGATCAGCCCTGCCCTGGGCATCCTCGCTACGATCACCAAAAATAGAATCAAAAACCTCTTCCTTGATCTGGAAGGAGGAAGAGGTGATGGGCTCACCATCAATAGGGATCCTAAAGATCCAGTAGACATACCCCAAAGTAATAGTCATTTCACTTGTTGATAGGTGAAATGTGTTGGTCTGTGCATCCCAACATCGAGCCAATGCATTTATATAGGCCTGATCTACCCTAATAGTGGGTAGATCAAGAATGTAGCTGAATCCAATAACATAAAACCACTCCCACTCCTAGTCAGTCAACTGATCGTAGAGGGTGGGGAGGATATCCAGATCTCTATATCTAGAAGTCAATTTCTAAAAAGAAACAAGTACATAAGGAAAATGATAACTAAAAATAGCTAAAAAAAACAACCTTAAAAACATCAAGCAAATCTAAAAATTGCTAAAAACACAATAACATCCAAAAAAGTGATCAAAAATTACAAGAAAATTCAAAAATGCATCTCAAAAATGCAATAAATGGCATTAATTGCAAGAAAATAAAAAAATCATTAAAATTATTTTTTTTCCAAAATTGGGAACCGTAGGTCAAAGCTGCGGTCCGCATAATGGTCAAATTTTTGACCGTTGGGATTTGAATCCCACCGTGGTTGATAGTTAGGGTCCCCAATATAAAAATTGGGAACCGCACCTACCAAATGCGGTCTAGGAACATGACATTTTTTTGGGATCACTTCTTAGCCTAGCAACACAAAAAAATTATATCCTAAATCTAGCCTAGTCTAAGGTGAGGTAAATTGCCAACAGTTTAGTGAGATTGATTTAACCCATTAATTAATGTGGTTCATTTTAAGTTAATAGAGAGTGCGTGGTATTAGTTTTGAGTTACCTTACCTTCTTTGAGGCCTCTGCTAGTATAAGGTTACCCAAGGTCTGCCATTGGGATGTGTGGAGATTTCAGGTTGTAGTTTCAGCAGTGCTTCGCATCAAATTTACTCCCTAACCTCTTAGAGCTCTCCAAGTTTCAATTTCTTGCAGGAATAATAATGAAAATTTTCAAATGAGAAAATTATATATGATTTTACTAATTTTTGTGAACCACAACTGACAATCGTAATCTCAGAATTAGGGTTTTGTGATCGTAGGTCTAAGCTATAGTTCCCAAAATTTGAAATACCAACCATAGGCCGTATACATGGTTTGCAACTGGTATTAAATGCAATAAAATCCCATCATGGGAAGGTCTTAAATGGAAAATTAATCATTCCTAATGGATCAAAATTTCAATAAGAGCATTCAATTTAACAAATTTGGTGATTTTCAAGCACCATGATCAATTGAAAATTCAAATTAACCAAAAAAAAATCAAATAATAAAAAACCAATTGCACATTGTATTCAGTCATTTACCCTATACATTCAACGGTTGCAATGACTGATGCTCCATGCAATCCGAAGAGATGAGTAAATAACCATAAGGAAATTTGGGGTAAAATTGTCATCTTTGATTTGATATGCTTCTTTTCAATCCCGAAGAAGGCCTTCGAGGCTAGACCGCTCCATGGGAATGAGGCGTTTCATGTCATTTCTCCTATGACATCTTTTCAGTAGATCATGGGAACGTAATTAAATGCTCAAATCTAAGTTTGTGTAGATCATTCATAGTGGTCAAGCAACCTCGTCGCTTTATTCATTATCATTACCCTCATCGACTCATTGCTTGAGGAGGTAGTCATAATATCATAATCATAATCATAATCAAAATCAATAGAAGATCCTTGAAATCGTAGATCCCTTGATCTTGTAAAAATTGTGTTTGTCTTACGAATCATTGTCAACAACTATCATAAGCTTACCCCTTTGCTTAGGGAAAATAACATATATGATAGTTAGTTTGTAACTCTCATCCTTTTGGTTATATAGGCCTAAATACTATTGTAGCACCAAAGCTAGCCGAATGTCTGATGACAAGTGCAAACTCTTAAAATTTAAGCCTTTCACCTAGTTGGAAGCAATGATTCTAGGATGCACGTCCTTTTGCAAGACCTAGGGCATCTAATGTTGATCCGAATAATGATCATCATGCAACCTTCGACATCATTTTAGAAGGTCTATTTTTGCTCATGCATTGTTCGATCTCATAATGCATCTCAAAAGGGGCATCTATAGAAACCTAAAATACGTTATGTTGAAGGTGACTACTCATATGGGACATGCGACAAGACCATATGGAATATCTTGGATAGAATCCAAGATAGAGCAGTGGTTCTAACCATTCAATTTGGGCTCCTTGGCCTAATCACTCTAAACCTCAACTGAGACCTACGGTCTACATTATGAACCATTGCTGACACCTATGATTCATGGTATAGGCTGCAACTATGACTTGTGGTTTAAACTAAAGTTCAGTTGGACTTCATCTGAGCCAAATCGATTAAAATGGCCATTTGATCTAGAAGAAGGTAGTTGAAGGATGAAATATTCAAGAGGCTTCCAATCCAACTATCCCAACTACCTCTTCTTGATATTGGCTTCTCCATGAAGCCACCCCTAGCCCTTGGGTAGTCCTATAAGTACCCCTCAAAATTAGGACAAAATTATAGAGAAAGCATTGGAGATCAAAGCTGTGAAACCCTATCAAATTATGGACTCACTTGAGTGCATTGAGAGGGAGTGTTTTTATCCAATTGTGAACAAATTGAGCATCATGAAAATTCATGCCATGGATGCCCTAAAGAGCTAGAATGCCAAGAAATGCTAATTCAAAAAAATGGAGGCCCAATTATGGAATTCAACCACCAAACCTATTAGAGGACATTGAGGTGACCCTTGATAATCAATTTGACAAGGAGGATCAAGCCCACAACCCTAGATTTGGAGGGAAAAACCATTTGATTGCTCATCGTGGCTGACAGCTACAGTGTACAATGCATACCGCTCATCAGAGCTGCGATTTGCAATAGGTGACATATATCCTTACTATTTTTGTTTCAGTATGCCTAATTAGGTTAGATTAGCCATTTTAGTGAGTTAATTCATGTTTAAAGATAATCCGAGTGGTATATTTAGGGTTTAATAAATCTTGTTTTCATTATAGTAAGTAGGACATTAATGGTTTCTTTTCATGTTAACTTTATTAATTTCATACAATTGATCAAGTAGATAGATAGCTACACCTTTTACTTTCATGTTTCTAACAATATTTCTGAATCTTGCACAAGTTTAATATGTTTTATCCATATTCTTGATTTCATAGTTGTTATGGCATTGTAATGTATATTTTCCTCAAAGGGCCTCATCATGAGAGGATGCCTATGTGTTTAATGCTTTTGTGTTGTTTCTTGACCATAGGAAAGCAGGTTTGAAGGAGACTCAATCATCAAATTCCTTCCTCAACGTGAAGAAGATGGTCAACTCCACCCTAGAGCAGTTTGTGACTATTTAAAGAGCATTAGTATTGTGCCTACCCCATTGGTGGCTTGGGAATTGTATCAATTGTATCAGCATTTGGGTGACCCTAAGAGGGGCATGATTGTAACCGAGAATATTTTCAATATTAATAAAAGAAACATCTATTTTCTCATTATTTGCAATCTTTTTTATTGTTATATGCTTTTATGTTGATTTTGATTGATGCAGTAGATAGGCGCATTGCTTTTGGATAGGTCAGTTTTTATTTGAATTTGTTTACCCCCACCTTCTTGGGACATCACTAAATAATTTTTATTTCACTAATATTTTATGTTCTTATTTCAATTTTGGTTCTTCATTCGAAATGCTCAGGAGCATTTTCTAGTAGAGTTGCCATTTGTTGTGGCCATTGCACAACTACCCCAAGACTTGGGGACCCACCTTTTTGTTTTGAAGTTTTGAATATTTTTTGTGGTTTGTTTCGAGTGATGATTTTGATAGGCCCATGTCAAGGGAGTCATTGTGTAGGTTTGTAAGTGCTTTGGTTTAGTATTTCAATTTATTTTAGTTGGTCTTCATTTGAGTGTAAATGTTTGATTAATTTCAATCCTCTAGATTAACTTAATTCAAGTGGTGAAATTAATTAAATCAAATTTAAAATAAAAATAAAACAAGAAAAAAGAAAAATAAATAAACAAACAAAAGAAAACAAATAAATATTTAATAAATAAAACATTTAAAATGATATATTAATATATATATATATATATATTAATAAATAAATCAAAATAAAAGAAAAAATAAAAAAAGTAAATAAAAAGAAAAAAATTATATATATATATACATTCTTTCAGAGCTTTTAAAGTGTTTAAATTTAAAGTTTTAGAATTTAATAGCATGTAGTTTGTAATTTTTAATTTTTAATTTTTTAAATGTTAGTTTTTAAAAGGCTAATTCACGTGTTTTACATGCAGGAAATACATGGAGTAAAAGCAAATGGAATAAAATATTAAAATGCTTGTAAATGTTTCATAAAAGGAGGTGTTTCAAAAAAAATTAAATGCGAGGAATGAAAACGAAAAAAAAACAAAGAAGAAATGTTTCGAAGCCAAAGGAAATGGAAACGAAGAGCTAAGAAAAATGAAAAGATTCTTGCAATTTTAAATACAACATTCGAATGCAGAAAACATGCTGGATCTTTAGAGAGGAGACCCACACTGCTGGACTATTTCCACCACTTGATGCCAATTTTGGGCATAGATTTTGCATTGTAGTTGAACATTGAATATCTTTATGCAATTTATTGGATATATTTCAAGTTTTAATGCATTTTTATGGTTGACTTGATTTCATTTTCGGTATATTGCACCATTTCCTTAGAATATTGCACCGCGTTAGTTGTTTGATTGCGTTAAGTCGGGTCACACTAATGCTAGTTTTGTGCAGAATACTAATGCTTGCAGGGTCTGTGGAGGAATTCTAAGTTGCAACACTTCTTTTGTTTCATTTAATTTTTTTAATTTTTTTTTGTTAATAATTTGAAAAAACTTATATTAAAACAAAGAAAATTTACAAGTTGGGATGAGACTTTTCCTAGCCTTAGTCAGAGAGAACACAAATTTACAACAGTAAAAGAAGATTTGCAATGGAGCCAAATATCTTAAACCTGTACCTAGCTAACAGGGGAGTTGACGAATATGACATTCAAGTGTGGAGAGACTCCTTCCCCATTGGCCTAAGGCACGATCCTACAAGTTTCAATTTTTACACAATGTGAGATGTTGCCAGGGGGATCGGTTTGGTCTGATGATGCAACTTGTCATGAAATCGCGACACTTTTTCCTTCTCCTTTGGCCACGAAAATGCAACATGTCACATTATCGCGACACTTTTCTCTTTTGGCCGTGAAAATGCAACATGTCGCGATATCGCGACACTTTTTCCTCTTTTGGCCGCGATGTTGCAACATGTCACGATATCGCGACACTTTTTCCTCCTTTGGCCGCGACGATGCAACATGTCGCGATATTGCGACACTTTTTCTCTTTTGGCCGCGATGAAGCAACATGTCACGATATCGCAACACTTTTTCTCTTTGGCTGTGACGAAGCAACATGTCGCGATATTGCGACACTTTTTCCTCCATTAGCCATGGCAATGCAACATGTCGCGATATCACAACACTTTTTCCCCTTTGGCCGCGACAATGCAACATGTCGTGATATCGTGACGCTTTTTCTCTTTTGACCGCGACGATGCAACATGTCACAATATCATGACACTTTTTCTCTTTTGGCCACGACGATGCAACATGTTGCGATATCATGACACTTTTTCTCCTTTGGCCGTGACGATGCAACATGTCGTGATATCACGACATTTTTTCTCCTTTGACTGCGACAATGTAACATGTCGCAATATCACGACACTTTTTCTCTCTTGGCCACGATGATGCAACATGTCGCGATATCACAACACTTTTTATCTTTTGGCCACGACGATGCAACATGTCGCGATATCGCGACACTTTTTCTCTTTTGGCTGTGACAATGCAACATATCGCGATATCGCGACACTATTTCTCCTTTGGCCGTGATGATGCAACATGTTGCGATATTGCGACACCTTTTCTCCTTTGGCATCGACGATGCAACATGTCACAATATTGCGACACCTTTTCAAAGACTGTTTGACGTTGCCTGATTTCCCGAAGGTAATCTATTTTTTTTTATTTTTAACATTTCTTTTTGCAGATTTTTTTAAACTTCATTGATTAAAATAAAAATTAAAAAAAATTTAAAATTCAAAAATAAATGCATGGAGCCCTAGAATGAACTACAATATTTCATCCGAAACAATTTTGAACTCATTTCAAAGTCATTTCGAATTTATAAAAATTGTTGAAATTGTTGTTTTATGAGGGTTTATAATTTACAAATTTGCATATTTTTGCATTTTTGAAGGTAAATCGATTATGCAAGTTTACATTTATGTTCACAAGCAATAAATGAACTTCCCTTTATAAAAAATTTAATTCCATTGAAGGGGGTAATTTTTGTGGCATTCCATAAGCTATCATTTTTAGAGCAATAAATTGCCTTTTCTTTATGAAAATTCTGATTTCATTAAAGAGAGGTAATTTATTATTATATCAAAGGCTATTGTTTTCAAAGCATTAAATTATTTCTTCTTTATGAAAATTATTTCATTAAAGAGGGATAATTTATAATGACATTTTAAGACCCTTACATTTCATGGTTATTCATGCATATTTATTTCCTTTTATTTTATTCATCAAGGAAAATTAAAAGGAATTCAATCTTCATTTCACATTCATATTTAGAGATATTTTAATCTTCTATTTCATTGTTCAAAGCAAGGTTTAAAGAAGGTAAAACTTATTTAAAATTTGCTTAACCAAAGGAAGATAAAATCTACCTAAAATCCTTCAAGATAAAATGAACTAAGGCTTACATCGTGGTCATATGTGGACCAATTCACATTTTTTCTTTCTTTTAAGTATCATGAATAATTATTGGCATAGAATAATAAAATAAACCAATATAGATACCTTGTTAATAGTTACTTGCAAATCACTAAGGTATTTCTAACACTCACTTGATATATCTTCACAAGATTACAAGCACACATAAGTAAAAGGAACCTTGGAGAAATTTCACATTTCTTTGCAAGAGAGGGTTTTGTGATCAAAATCCTAAGTGTGATGGTTTTTTTGCAATTAGGAAAAATTACCATTCAATAGAACCCATCCATTCACAATCTAACAACATCAATCATGTCTTCACTAATATTTTTTTTTGAACCTACGTCTCTAAATCAAAATAAACCATCATCATTCAATCCCTACATATCAATTCCACCCACCAAAACTACCATCTATTCCAACCTACTTTATGAGGCTCAGACTAGTGGTGCTTCACAAGTTCCAACTTTATTTTTACATACATAATTTAGATCCATGGATCCTATTCACCATACCATTTACCATTTAGTTGTGATACCTTTTGCAACTTATCCTCCACCAACCTCAAATCAGGTTGCAATAGGAAACCCTCCATTATCCATGCAACCACACAAGCTCCATCTATGATTTCCATTCAGAAAATAATACAACACCTATAATAATTGCTTATAGATAATGATAATCAAAGTGTTCATCCCACAACACAACATCAATCACAAGTGGTAGATTTTAATCATCAATCCACTTTGAAATCAAAAAAATTCTTCACCCAAGATTCATCTTGGGTGTCAAGACCACCAACCCTAATCATACCAACACATCCACTCCATAACACCTATACTACCTCAACAACTCAACATACCATCATCCCCCCATCCCCACATCAACCATCTCCACATCATCAACAACAACAATTCCAACATCAAATTCCAACCACCACACATCAAGCTCAACCAACTTACACACAACAAGTAAGTCAGGGATTCCAACCACCCTTGGAAGACCCTAAACTTCAATTTTTGCAAAAATAAATTGACAACTTGGCCATGCAAACACCTGGAATACTGTACCAAAAACCTACTCTTTAGTAGTTTTTCAATTAGCCTATTCATCCTTAGGTATCTTATCTAGTTTATCTGATAGATTTTACGTTACCGAAGTTTGATAAATTCAAAGGGAGTGAGGATCCTAGAGAACACATAAGTGGATTTATTCACACATACTCTAAAATTTTCCTCAGATACTTGGAGGGGATGCTTTATATTTGCCACATCATAACATCTATACTTTTGATCAATCGACAGACCAATTCCTAGAGTGTTTCTCTCTGAATATCAGAATGAAAACTACACTTACCAACTTAATCAACCAACAATAATTTGATGAAGAATCGGTGTATGATTTTGGAAATTGTTGGATGGTTATTTAAAAATTACCATTCACCCTCCCTATGGAAGAGCTTATGAGAATGTTCACTAGAAGTTATTTGAAATCCATTGCCTTATTTCTACAATTTCAACAATATCGAACATTCGATGAAGCACTTACCCAACCTCGTGTTATTAGAAAAATTAAAATTAAAAAGGGAAAAATAAAACCTAAAAAGAAAGAATGGTAGAACAAAAATTCAAGGAAAAATAACCAAGGCCAATCAAAAATTGGTCAAGTCAACCAAGGAGTCTTGATTCAACCAATACAACAATCCAACAACCCCTGCAACAACAACAATCGTCATGACAACAAAATTATTAGGTAATAACACCCCCACAACAACTGAACACTCAAGCTCAAGCATCAAATAATAATCAATGTTGATAGTATACTCAACCAACCTGCAATAATACTCCATTACTTGAACCATTATCCAATATTTTTCAAAGGTTTTTGGAGGCCCAATACATTACTTTGCCAAACATTCATCCAGAAAACCCCAACAAGCCATGTGGTAGGGGTTATAAGGAGTATCTTTATTGTACCTATCATCACCAAAAGAGTCATGATATTAATAGTTACTATTTGTTTAAAGATATTATCTAAGATTTCATTAATAATAGGACTATAAAATTTGATAATCCTCTAGCATAGTAAAATCAAAATATTAGCATCTATCAGATGCCTCTTCCTAACCATGAGAGTGCACAACAAATGAAAGGGGCATCAACTTCTATAGTTAACCCCAATCAAGTCAATCATATATATAATGCTCAAGATCACCAAGGTTTTGTTGGTGCTATTCATATAGTCACCAAAAGTCAAAGAAATATGAATATAACACAATAGTTGAATGACCCACAGACAACATTACCTCCTCCTATGGCATCTACATCTATTGGACCTCAACAACCTAACCAAATCAATATACTCCAAAGAATTCATCTTCCAAGTCATCCACTAAAATCCCCTATCACACTGAAGAGTCGATTAACACATAGCCTTAAGTTGGTTTCAACAAATTATCAATCTATGAGCTCATACAATAGTCTCCCCTACATCGCGAGGCATTGACAAAAATTTTGAAATCCATAGAAGTTCAAACTTAGGACCCAAATGCCTTTGACCATTTTGTAGGGAACATCCAAACATGCATGGAACCTTCAATTTTATTTTATGATTTTGAAATAAATATTGTGTCATCAGAGTTACCTAATCCTCCATTACATATCATATCTCACATCGACCAAAAGCCTTTCAAATGAATTCTAATTGATATTGGCTCCTCCATTAATATCATCACCACTTTAGCATTAAAACACATCAACCTACCACCATCCCATATCATAATGTCAACTTTCACTTTGTAGTCATTCAATGATGCTTTGTGTTTCATAGTAGGTACTGTAGTCCTACCTGTGATAGTGGAGGTCAAAGCAATCCATACTATGTTCCATACCCTATAAGAGGACATGGCTTATAACATACTTCTTGGGTGTCCCTGGATTAGGGAAATAAAGTGTATTCCCTTAACATTGCACCAATGTTTGAAATATGTGTATGAAGAAAAGATTCATTGTATACCAACTGACATTGAGCCATTCAAATACTATAATTTTATTTCAAACTTGTATGAGCCATCACTCCCATCTACCCATGTATCCCTCATACATCTCACCACATTATCCACTACACATCAAAATAATTCATCAAAAGCACCCATTCTCAAAGCACTCCCAATCACCAAACCAAATCAAACTTCCACTTCAACACCCCATCATAGTCTTTCCACATCACACACTCCATCACAATCTACACCATCTATATTTGGTCAGTTCCAATCATCATCCACACAAGGGGGACAAGCCTCCATATCATCCAAACCATTAATCATAAATCATATTTCATCATCTACACCTCTAATTTCACAAGCACCTCCCATCACTTTGTCTTAGCCTAAACCTATTTAGTAAAACTCATCTCCACCTCAACTAGCCAATATCACACATATTGATTTATCTATCGGTGAGGTACCTTTATACCATATGCCTTTTTCTTTGCTTGAACCACAAATCATCTTTAAAGCCTCCACATTCACACACATTCCATCCAAATATAGTCCAACCAAAGTTGTAGTTCATCTCACTAATCCCAATATTGATGAGTACATTATTAAGAATGTCAAAATAAACCCACCTAGCATTGATACTGCTAAATACAATGATCACCCGCATGATGCACTTTAGACATAGGTGTGGTTTATAACATAGGTTCAACCTCAAATTTGATTAAATTTATATATGGGGGAGTTGATTCTTTGTTTGATCCATTCCCTCTTGATGAAACCAAATAATAAAGTTGTGCCAACATAGAATATCTATCCAAACTAAATTTCCCAATGAGATACTTTTGGAGGGTTCACTGGTAGGGATATAGTCTAGGATGACATGAAAACGATAGCTCATGTCATCTTAAGCCATATCATGAACCACATGAATGCTCTAGTTTAGGCTTTAGACCATTATCATCTACTCTTACCATTGAGTAGATATTTGAACAACTCACTATAGATTATGATGAAGATAGTGAAGAGGATGCTGAGGAATTTTTGAAAATGAGACCTCACATTGCAATGATAAAAACCATTTTTTATGATGACTCCAAAGAATATTTTGATGAGGAATATGATGTAGTATCAATCGTCTCTGATAGTTCTAAAGAAGAGTCAGCTCCAATTACACCTTTTATTAAGCAAGATGAATTCTACCTTAGAATATTTCCTATCCATCAACCCATATTCTATTTTCTCCTTCCACTAGATCAAGCTGATCCACAACCACCACCTTGAACATTTTTTGTAAATTAGATGTAAAATATATACATAAAAAATTAGCATAGCCATTAACATTACATCACTCATGTATATTTCAAGATCATTTCCTTGTACATTGCATTTAAGCATCCTTATAATTTGTACTCATACATGTCACTCACTGATATTCAAGTTCATTCATCAAATATGGGGTAGCTAATATTCAAAAAGAAAAAAAACCACCCTCTACATTGCAGTCATCATTCTCCCACAAAGTCAACATGATTTCTGTTAACTTGATGACCCCCTCTATAATCCATACAATTTGGCAAAACCAATTCCTATTGATATAAGACTCATTGGCATGGATTAGATCACATCGCCCCCATCCATTTTTGAATTCATACTTTTAGAGGAACTATTAAGAGCTTCTATTGCTTACATTCCTCTGTAGCCTTTGCCTTCACCTTCAATAATTACTTCTTTTGTTTGTCATACTCAAATGGAAAACACTGGACTAACAAAGTTTGATGATATCACTAATGAAATTCACTTAATCCCGATGCTTCATCAATTAGAAGAAGGTTCACACATGGAAATTGAAAATACTATAGATGTGAATCTAAGCATGGATCTAGACAACCCATAAATTGTAAAACTTGGAGAGGATTTGTATGTCGATGAGAAAGAAAATTTTATCACAAGAAAAAAGGACACCTTTGCATGGTATTATAAAGACATGCTTGGTATTGACCCCAATGTGGTAGTTCACAACCATATTTTATGCCCATATGCTAAGCCAGTTAAATAAAAATTAATAAAGTTACATCCTACCATAGCCCTCAAGGTCAAAGAAGAACAAAAAATATTAAACGTGGGTTTTATTCAACCCGTTGAGTACCAAATATAGTACCTATTTGTAAGTCTAATGGGGTGATTTGCATTTGCACTAATTTTTGAGACCTCAATAAAGCGTGTCCTAAGGATGAGTTTCCTTTACCAAACATTGACACTCTCGTAGACTCTACTACGGGCCACGAAATGCTTTCTTTAATGGATGGTTTTTTAGGATATAACCAAATTTGAATTAATCTTTATGACCAACACAAAACAATATTCAAAACACCTTGGGGGACTTTCTGCTACAAGGTAATATCATTTGGCTTTAAAAATACAAGACCTACATACCAACAAGCAATAACATATATCTTCCATAATTATATGCATAATATCATTGAAGATTATGTAGATGATTTGCTAGCCAAATCTAAAACATGTCTGGATCACATCGATGTATTGGAATTTTTTTTTGATCGACTTCTCAAGTATAATGTGAAGCTAAAACCTAAGAAATATGTTTTTGGAGTTACATTAGGTAAACTTCTAGGGTTAATTATGTCTAAGCATAACATTGAAGTAGACACAAACAAGGTCAAGGCCATTATGGAAATGCCTCCTCCAACAACATTGAAAGAGTTGCGTAGTTTGCAAGGAAAGATACAATCAATCCATCACTTCAGTGCACAAATATCAAATAAATGCAAGCCATTCAATCACCTATTACAAAAGGGAGTCACACTTTCATGGATTAAAGAATGTTAGGATGTATTTGATGACATTAAAATTTATTTAACCTCTCCACTGATTCTAACACCACCTTGCTTGGGGGTCCTTTTTCATATTTATATCTCAGCAATATATTTTGAATTAGGGACAATGCTTGCATAGAAAAATGAAAATAATCAAGAGCAAGTGATTTATTATATTAGTCGAACATTATTACAATCCTAATATATCTTAGTCGGCTATATTTGTAATATTATTTTTTGTTCATCGATTAATATAAATAGGAATAGAATATATTTTATTTAATCATCAATCATCATTTATCCATTTGCGTATTCGCAAGAGACTCTACCCTCTCAAGTGGCTATAGGAATTTTCCCTACTTAAGTTGTGTACTTGATTTATTCATTTCATTTGATTAATATTTTATTTACATTTATTGGAATTATGAAGTAGAACGCTTCAAGTGGTATCATAGCACAATCCTAAAATTTACACTATTTTTTTTCCACATCTTACCACTCGAATTCTAGATTTTGGTTACTGCATAGTACTTTGTTTCACTTCTACTGGAAGATGGTGACTGTAAAAAGGTTAGACATAACTCCAGATCATAGCAGATAGAAAAGAAGCTATGGATAGACGATATGAAATTTATAGAAAATGAAAAGGAGTTCCAAATTGCATAAGAGAAAAACATAGTTGGAAAGAAGTCCACAAGTGGTGGAATAAAAATTGAAGGAAATTTAATAAAATTGTCTAAAGTTTTAAGCTTACACGTTGTTGGAAAGTTGGAATATTTTTAATAGGTGAAGATGAAACATACGTAAGTACTTGCTATCTCCATTCTTTGAGTTTACACAGTGGTAGGTGTTCTAACAAATCAAATAGAAATAGAGTGTTTCACTGTATTTGTATTCTGTTTGAGCAAATAAAATAGATGAACAATTTAAAGCCATACTCTAAGGTTCATAATTGTCCATTTATCAGATCTGAAAATTTTGGAAGTGCATTAAAATTGTTGTCCTTCATTACCAATATACATTAAGCCTACTATTTTTGTCCTAGTAGCTAGCACACACAACATACATAAATCTAGACCATGCTAGCCAAGGATTTATGATAGTGGTAGTGTTTATTCATTGGGCGGATCACAACTAAATTTTGTTTTGAAGCATCGCAACTATCATGATAGCACTCAAGAAAAAAGGGTAACAAAGGTGTACGTCTAAATTAGTAATTAAGGTTTCGATATCACCTTTTGAGATCTCAACAAGCGCAAACATATCAACCTTCCATTCGACTATTATGGAGTCTCCATCCAGTGTTAGGGTTTGATGTCATTGCATGAAAAGTTGGAGTAAAAAATTTAAAATTTAAAATCCTAAAGTTAAACTCACCAATCACACATCTGCTTTGGTTTTAGCAACTGCAAATATTACGCTATTTGTTAAAATTCATAAGGATAGTACCTACCTCGAATCACCTAAAACACTTCAACACATAACGATTTTTATTTCGTATAGTGGAGACATATTGGATAATTTTATTATAGCAAGTAAAACCCACCAACAACCTTTCATGGATGTTGGGAGAAATTAAACAAGTTTAGAAATTTTATGCGTGAGAATTGGTGACATCCATTGAAAACTAATTAATAAATCTTTCAACTATGAAGGTGTACGTCTGAAGTTTAGTGATTATTATGTTTTCATAGGGAATCCAAAAGACATGCGTAAGCTACACATATTCACTCCAACTTTAATATGCCATGTAGATAGGTCAGCAAAAGATACTATTGGGCAAGTGAAACACCAAGTGGAAAATTTGTATTCCTAAGGTTTGTCAAACTTTTTATTAAGTATATATATACATTTTTAGACTCTCATCACACATATATTGTGTGGAGCACAAAATACTATTTTTAAGTTTCAAAGCGCACAAATAGAAGTGTGAACGCTAGTGGTGCTCACCTCCCACAGCCGTGACTCCTCTTCCCAAAATTTACCCACACAACTCTGTTGCTCATGCTTTACCGACCACTAGAATCATGTTGTCTCTTCAATTTCTGTAGCCCTATCCTCTCGTTAGTGTTCACATTGTTACCTACATCCTCTCAGTCCTTTGTCCATTTCTATCTTAGTCTACATCAATAATCTCATCCCCCCTCCATATTCGAATTTGCATTGGTAATCATGTCCCCCCCTTCTTGAGTCCTTCATCCATTTCCATCCAAGTACATATCGATAACCATGTCTCCCCAGTCCTCCATTTCTATGCTTATAATAACCATTTGACCATGACTGTGGATTAGTGTTAGTGACCATTGGTTGGATTGAATTGGATTGAAGATACATAGATTAGTGTTAGTGATCGTTGGTTGGATTGAATTGGATTGAAGACAAATGAAATCAAAGTGATATTCCTGAGTCCTCCATTAATTTTTGTCCAATTTTGCATTGGTAACCATGTCTTCCCAGTCCTCCATTTTTGTGCCTATACTAACCATTTTACCATAACTGTGGATTAGTGTTAGTGACCATTGGTTGGATCTAATTGAATTGAAGACACGTGGATTAGTGTTAGTGATCATTGGTGGGATTAAATTGGATTGAAGACAAATGAAATCAAAGTGACCATTGGTTTTTTCAAACACAAGCAACCATTGGGTGCATAAATTACTAACAAGTGATGACATCGGTGGGTTAAATTAAAAAAGAATTGTAGAAGCTATATCAATAATATAACTCTTGAAAAGACATTGGTCAACTAGAGATTTTGACCATTGTAAAATCTAATTTAAATATGTTTTTCCCTCAATTATTATTGCATGAGTGATTCTAATACACCAAAAAAGTGGAATAGAGGAGCAAACGATAGATTACAATGCATAGATAAAACAAACGAAGGGTCCTTAAACATACCAAAAAGACAACCACAAAATAAAGGTACGCAACATAATTCTCATTTTAGAATTAATAGTTTTAATCCTCAATAGTGGTCCATGGCTTCTCCAAATCATGATAATACCACTCCTACTCCTGATAGCAATGTCACTTCTTCTAACCAAGAAGAATTTCTCTCTCTTTGAGAAGATCTTGTTACTAAAATTCCCCTTATTGTGGATGTCGGTGTGCATGAGTGTTTGAGGCAACAACAAAAAGATATTGCTACTATGTATTCAATACTACAAAATATCTAAAATCCATTGGCTAAACTTCTCCCTATTGAGAATCAATCCTCTCAAAACATTGTCAACCCTCAACCTTTAAATACTCATCAAGCATCAGGACCTCCAAAAATTTCTTCTAATTGTGATCCTTCAGTAGGTGATACCTCCTAATTCTTAGCATAGCCTTATGATGTTCATGTTCCTCGTACTGCCCACTTTTTAGGGATATGATCCTCGAGGTTGGCTAGCCAAAATGGATGGTATTTTTTGTCTATACCATATTCCAGAAACCAGTTGTGTCACATTTGCATCTTACAAACTAGGTGCCTAGGCCTATTAGTGGTTGTTATGGTAGCTCCGTCAATATAATTGCTCCTTTATGTGGCCTAAATTTAAGGAAATTTTACCTAGAATATTTTATAAAGGTTCTTCCTCATTATATGTGGTTTGCCTTATGGATCTCAAGCAAAATAGTTCAGTAGAGGACTATACCACTGAATTCTGAATTCATAAGTCTTCTTACCTACACACACGAATTGAATCTAGAAGTAGTGGTATTCACTTTCCATCATGATCTCAAGGATAAAATAACAAAGGAAGTGGAAATTCATAATCAATGTACTCTTGATGACACCACCCGTATAGCTCAAGCAGTTGAAAATAAACTTCAAGATGTGGCACCCTATAATCATAATTCTAATTTTCATCATTATTTTCACAATAATGAACATTCCTCAAGATATTTTTGCTTTAAATGTTGTTCCTATCATCAAAAAGATAAATCATGTGCAGTGCATCTAACCTTTCAAATATAATATGACACTAATGAATAAAAAGTTGTAAGTCAATCAGAGTCACTCATGGATACAAAAAAACAACCAAAAAATACTAATGAAGAAGAACAAGAAAAATATACTATGGCTATCTCAGTACATGCACTTATCGATATAAAATATCATCATACAATCAATGTACAAGAATTTATTAGGCATAAATGTATTAATGTGTTTATTGACTCCGATAGTATATATAACTTTATTTATTTCAACACTGCCAAATATTTGAACTTATATATTAATACTTCTAATAAAGATAATTCTCCAGTATTGATTACAAATTGTGGTAATGCTCAATATGTAGGCTGAGAATCTCCAGTATCAATTCAAATGGGGAGTTATAATTGGTAGGGAACTCTCTTCATTATGAACTTAGGGAGTTTATATGTCATTTTGGGTGTAGAATGGCTATCTCAACTTGATGATATTACTCTTAATATTCAAAATTTATACATCAAGTGGACAGAGAATGGGAAGACTATTTGCCTTCAAGGAATTCAATATCCACCCTCTAAGATCATAAGCTCACATTGCATGGAAAATCTAGTTCTAGGATATTCCAAAATAGCTCAGGCCAATGACTTATTTCAACATTGTCAGATAATACTCAACCTTCTTAAAGATAATTTGACCCAGGAACAAAATTATATGAAGCAGCAACATGACTTACATCATTTAGAATGACAATTCAATGTAGGAGATATGACATTTTTGTACCTACAACCTTATGAGAATCTCTTTGGAAAGATCAATTCCTATCAAAAATTGGCTCCTCAATTTTATGGACCCTACAAAGTAGTTCGTCGCATTGGTGCAGTCGCATATCAATTGGAGCTTCCACTCTCTTCTCGTATACATCCACTTTTTCATGTTTCTCATCTCAAATAAGTGATTAGCAAGAAGGTGAAAACACAGACAAAGCTACCAGTAATAGATGAAGATGGGTGAATAACTCTTCAAACTGAAGTAATATTACAAACTATAATACGTCATCTTCAATCTCGTCAGATTAATGAATTTTTGATTAAATGGTAGGACATCCCAAAATAATATGCTACATGAGAACCATAAAGTATTTTTCAATAATTTTTAGCTTTTAGTACAAACCTTTTTGAGGAGGAGAGTCGTGTTACAACCCTAATATAGATTAGTTGGCTATATTTCTAATATTATTATTTGTTCATTTATTAAAATAAATAGGAGTAGAATATATTCTATTTAATCATGAATCACCATTTATCTATTTATGTATTCACAAGAGACTCCACCCTCTCTAAGTGGTTACAAGACTTTGCCCTCCTTAAGCAGTGTACTTGATTAATTTATTTCATTTGATTAATAGTTTATTTGCATTTATTAGAATTACAAAGCATAATGCTTCAAAAATTGGTAAGTTATGAAATAAGATACACATATGTGGAAAAATTGTGTTTAGCAGTGGTCTTCACTACTAAGAAACTTTGAAATTATATGCTAAGTCACAAAACTTATATCATATCTCGATAAAACCCTTTGTGCTATATGATGACTCACACATACAACAATACCCATACCACAAAATGGTTAATACTTTTAATAGAATTTGACCTTGAGTTTATTATCCAAAATCCTATTAAAGGTTAGGTGATAGCCAATAAACTCATGGAAGCTCCACTCCCTAATGATCAACCTTTGTTTATTGAGCTACCAGATAATTTTATATTCAATATCATTTCACAAGAGGAATATGTTTTTCCTAAAGATGATGTTGCTATCACTTTGTTCTTTGACATTTCCAAGTGCATAAAAGGACAAGGTGCAGAAGTCGTGTTTCATACACCACAAGGGATACTTGTAGCACCCTAAAATTGGCACGGTTAAAAACCTTAGTAAAAGATAAAAGATAAAAATTTGAATTTTAACCCCAAAACCGCTCCAAAACCGCCTGCTACCCGTTTCCTCATTTTCTGTGCCATTTTTAGGATTTGTTTTGACCATTGGACGATATCGTCACAGATTAGACGTGATCGTCCTAGATCTGACGAAATCATCATGGACAGAACATCCAGATGATTTTGTCCCAAAACCAAATTTTCATAATTAGCTTATGTTTCAACAGCCTCTCCAACTTGGGCAGAAGCGCGTCTGTGCAGTTGGAGATTGCCCTGTTGGAGATCTCCTAGATTGGGATGATCCCCAACCTCTTAAACCTCTTCCTAAGCCTATATAAACTAGGATTTTCCTATTTACCCCCCCTAAATCTACATGACCCCCTTGATTATGATTTCCCTGAACCCCTTAGCTGACAGATTTAACTCCTTATTCCCTCGCACTACTATCTGTGTTCTATATTTTGCATTTTCTTGCAAGAATTCTACTGTTTTGCAATCGAAGATAGCTTAGATCAGCGCAAATAATCTCGGATGATTACGGATGATCTCGTATGATTGGAGATGATCCTGACTGTAGTACAGATTGGGGGCAATCCAAGTCCAGAGTTTGCATTCCCTTAGCTTTCTCTACATTTTTCATATTGTATTTCTGCATTGTCTTGAATTATTATGTTTTTTGCATCTTGGAGTTCACCTCATTTAGCATAATTGCATGGTAAGGTTAAAATAAATCATTAAATCTACTACATTTCCTTATTTGTTATCGAAATCCATTATTTAGGCATGTTTGATGTTATTTCTACCATTGTCCTTTGCTTCTGCACTTGCATATTTGGTATTTTGCATCTATTTTTGTGATTGCAGGTTTTTGACGAATTTGTCTTACGAATTCGTCAGATATTAGATGATCCTGTCTCAGATGATTATATACGAACTGAGGTGATCTGGACTGCTACAAAACTCAGAATCTTCATCAAACATCTGGAATCAGGTATGACACATTCTAATTAGCATATTCTCTGTTATTAGCACTCATTCCTATTTTTTGCATCCATTTAAAATTATCATTGGTAGATAGAATAGTTTAGATTCATCTTGGCCAAACCTAGGAGTTGAATTATTGAATATAAAAATGAACACATCAAACCCACTATCAACCTAGGCATGGAAACTACCACTCAAAAGTTTCCTGGTGAACCCACCATCCATAAAAAAATCACCCTTATACTTCTCCCCCGAGATGCGGGACCTTCAAAGGGCCTCTCAGTCCGAGGTATTGTCCCATCCTTCTCGCATCCCCCTTCCGGGTGCGGATCCTATAGCCTGAGGGTAAGGATGCAAAAAAATTGGAGTGATACATTTTGGTGAACCCGACGTGAATAACATAGGCATATTTTTGATTCAAAAATATATAAAAAAAACAATATATATATATATATATATATATATATATATATGTATACAAGAAAAATAAAAAGCAAAAAAGTCATCATTTCAAGTTTGTATGTTTTTAGATTCAATTCTAAATAATAGATACTAAATATTACTTTTAGAAGTACTAAAGAAACCATGAGTTTTTACTCAAATCAATATGAGCCCATCATTAATGTTGGAAGAATTCAGCCAAATACATTTGTTGATTATGAACAACCTCATCCCTATTCAACATCACCTCCATCACACTTTTCTCATTTTTCATCCATAACCCAACAGGACAATCCCTTTTCCAATCCTCTCCATAATGATATTATCTATTCTCCCATATATCCATATTATGTCTATCAATCCACATATAATCCTCCTCTACCCTTTCAATATTCTTCTTTCAATACAACACATCCATTTCAACAAGAAAATACTTATTCTTTCAATCCTACAATGCACTCACATCATACTTCACAATATTCCTATCATCATTCTACCCATAACAAAGAAAATAGAGATAAAAAACCATTAGGTCATTTTATGACTGAACTCCTAAGGTACATATCAAAAACCTCTCAAAAATCTTCATCACGTACATTTATAAAACTCAATCAACCAATGGATATAATTCTCAAGCATTTACTTGATACAAATAAGATTGAACTCCCTTCCATAAGACAACTTGATGCCACAACAGATTGGTTTAAACCTGAGCTACATTGTGAATATCATAGAGTAGATGGACATATGACACAAAATTGTAAAGAGTTAAGATGTGCAATTCAAGATTTGATTGATGAGGGTCTTTTTAATATAAAGGAATTACAATCTACAACTGATGATAAATCTCTAGTAAAAAATCAAACTCCTACACAAAAAATACCAATAATAAATCAAGACATGGGGATCTCCCAAGAACCCCTATTCAATTATCAACAACAAGAAACCAATCAAATATTGCATGTTAATGTGTCTCAACATGATGATATTACTAATATTGTAATAGAAACTACAACTGAGCAACCTCAAGTTCAATCAACTCAATCTGATATTCAAGATATGGATTCCTCATTTGACCAACCTTCAAAAATATCTTTGACTCTAGAGAATGATCCAAAATGGAATGTAAGCATATAAAGCTCATATTTAGAATCAAAATCTCAATTTGAAATCCACTTTGATAGCCAACAACAAGTGATTAATCCTCAAGCAAAGATATCCCTTTTAGAAGTATTACAAAGTTATCACAAGGAAATTTTGTTCAAGATACCTAGCCAACAATTTGTTCCTCATCATATTTTGTCTAAGAAAATAATTAATGGTATAAACTCTCTTGAGGTTAACCATATTTCATTCTATGATGAGGAGATTCCTTCCTCTACTCCACAAGAATACTACTATCTTTACATTATAGGATCTGATAAAGAAACACCTGTTAAAACTATCATGGTAGATAATGGCTCCTCTCTTAATTTATGCACTTATCAATTATTCCAAAAACTCAAATCAAAGGAAGAAGATATTAATGAATCAAATGTTATTATAAACAATGAAATTCAAGAAGTTCAAGGTACTATAATTCTTCCCCTTAATATTGGATCCAAGATCCTAGATACTTTGTTTTATGTAGCATATTGCCCTTCACCTTACAACCTACTTCTCATAAGTCCTTGGATTCATACGATGAGGGTTGTCCCTTCTACTCTTCACCAATGTTTAAAGTTTGAAATTGTTACCATACATAATGACCCAACACCATTTGAAGAATATTTAACGGTTGAAACATCAAGTTCTATACATTCTCTATTGTCACAATTATCTTCTATCCATCACTTTTCTTCATCCATATATGATCATCCTTGTTTACCAAATAACACCCATGCATATATTTCATATATGATCCCTCCATCTTATCAAGACTTGGAAGATAGTGATAAGAATGAAGAACCTTCTTATCCTTCTGATATTTTATTTTGTAATATGATCAATTTTACATATATAAAGGTAAAATCTTTTTCTACATTATTCTACATTATAACAAAGCTTTTGTTATCACTACCTTTTATTCATCACCTTTTGTTCTTACCTTCACCACAACCAAATTATCCTTCAAAACATCCTTTGATTTTGAAGCAACCTTAGATATGCTATACTCAAATAACCTTGTATAGTGTATATAGATCATCTTGTATATACCATCAATTTCATAAATTAAAACAAAAATATAAAAAGACATAAAAAAAATCAAAATCATCAAAATCGTCAAAAACATATTTTATTTTCATACCTGTCAATTCTTGAAGTATTGCAGTTATATTTTCAATTATTTTACATAAATGAGCATTTATTTGGAATCCCACACTTTCACACTCACATGAATAAATATCTTGATTTTATTTGGTATGATTATTAATCTCTCTTATATCAAAGTCCACATTGGCATTAAATAACATTTTGAGCATAGAGAACTGATCTTGTTATTTACTTGAACCACGTATATCTTTTCACATTAAAATTATTTCATTGCAAATTCAATATCATGCTACATAGTAGACGTGGTTTCTTGAGCAAAAAGTTTCCCTTGCTATCCTATCATGCACATGGTCTAGAATATTTGAGAATTGACAAAAGGACAAGTTCACCCCTACCCAGAATAAAAATCCCTTGCTCTACAGCTAATCTGAGCAAGTATCCCTAGCATAGGAAGAAAAGAAAAATGCAAGAAAAAGAGAAAAAGAAAAATGTTATTTTGTATCATCACAACAATATTTCAGCATTATCTCAAAAATCAAGCAAGAAAAGAAAGAAAAAGAAAAAAGAGCAAAAGAGAAAAGAAAAATGCAATAAAATCCTTTCCCTACCCCTTGAAAAGAAAAGAAGGGTGAATGAGCTTGAATCCCTGGAATTCTCAATTATTCGAAAACTGTGAGGTAAGCCCCATAACAGGTGGTTTGTGCCCAACCCGCTTGGCCTTGGGTAATTCCTAGCGTGGTGATATGTCTGTCACATTAGTGACCTTATTTTTTACAGACCTATATCGGCTTATGGATTAGCTAGCTCTTGATAACCTAACTTGCATAGTAGTTTGGTATGGTTATATGCATATAAATCATGGTTAACGAACATTCATTTGGTTAAAGTAAATTGCTTATATCAAATTATCTTGCTCAAAATTGGTAAATGAACAATACAATTGCACACACATTTGTATTTGAAATATTTTGTATCATTATGATAAATCAAGACCGGTAATGAACTCACATTTGCACATGAGGATCCCTTATAAACCTACATTTTTTTTTGAGATAATTTAAAATATTCCTGTAATTCTTTTCAGAATAATTTTATCCTCTTATTTCAGAATTTTGTTTTGTATAAAAACAATTATATACATTGTGTCACAAAATTGCAAAAATATTGCAAACAACATGTTCATCATATTATTATTTTTTGTTTATCAAAAATCAAAAATAAAAAAATCAATCATGCAATAAAACTAAAATATCTATTTTATCTTTGGATTTTGTGATGATGGTATAAGTCTATACCTATAATTCTATGCCTAGCACAAACCATTGTTCTAATTTTATTTTCCCATCCATTTTAAAAACACATATGGCTTACATCATTTTATTACACACTTGTGCTTCAAAAAGAACAAACACTTATTCTATTTCATGTCATTATGTCAAAACATTTCATCTTGCAACCATGGTATAATTTCTAAGGAATTATTCAAAAAATTATCACACTTAGGAATTTATGCCTAGCAAAAATCATTTTTAAAAACATATTTCATGCATAAATTTTGTGGAAAAAATCTGAAAACAAAATTATCACTATCATCATTTTCATCATCACAACACAAAGTCTTAAGACAGTCTCTTAAGCACTCTTTTACTTTTCACAATATTTCTATACTAGGACTAGCTTGACGATCTAGCGAGCGGTGACTCCATGAAATGGTCTATAACAACGACAATGTCCTTTGAAATTATTGTTAGAAGTCCCTTTTATTTTTCATCAAATCATAACAAAACAACCAATTTATGCACATCAGATTATTTCATTTACAAATTTATGGCATGACATAACATTATAATTTATTTCCAACAACATAATTACATGAATCAACAATTCAAGCATCATAATACACCATATACACAAGTCATATCATAAAAAATAATCTATATATATCATCAATCAATGATCTACATCATCTAGATTGGTATGCCACAATCAAAACCCTGGCATACTCAATCCTTTCAAAAACAAATATATATATACATATATCATAAATCTACACTCTGTAGTAGCTAGCCTTGAGAAGCCCTTGAGATCTCAGCCTCATCTCCCCCCCCACCCTGACATGGAGGAGGTGGTCCCATAAAGGTCCGGGTCGTATCTCGGGTCCTTGTTGTTGATCGTGAGGATGTCCTCGATGATCCCATCATGACCGGCTCTGCAATGGGGGCTAGCAATGATATCCTCTATCCCTCTAGGACCGCCTGATAGTACAACCCTTGGTAAAATGCAATTTGAGCAATAGACCATGCCAGATCTCGAGTGCTTGCTCCTTTGCCCTGAGCTCTAAGCCGTGTAGCCTCATCCTGTAGTGTCTGCACCTGAGCCCGAAGGCGAGCAACCTCACCTTAGAGAATTGTCGTATCGCTGCTCTCTCCTACCTCAACACCCTTGCCCTTATCAAGTGATGGTGGTCTCTCTCCCTACTACGAAGGGAGTCTCTCCTCCCTCTGCCCTGTCTCCCATGGCCTCCATGGAGCTTGACCCATCCGCTAGCATCTCTCCTATGGGGACCATCGCTGCTCTCTCCTACCACAACCCCACGCTGCCTCAATGGCAGCTTGGTGCCTCCTCCCCATCCATCACAACCACGTGCATTGGACCCTGTGCCCTTGTCATCTGAGGAGGGTGAATGCCTACATACCAAGCATCGTAGCCATATACAACCCCAGCGTCGTCACCATCCATTGGCTGGATGGGGGCATCATCTGCATCCTGACTCTAGAATCACTGCATGTTTGGAGCCTCGCTCATCGTAGTACTATCCTGAACAGTTCGGTAGTACTCATAATCCCTGAGAGAAGGGATCCCCTACTATAGATCGAACTACTGTAGTACCTGATTATAGCAGTGGAGCTCTACCTCTCCCCGCTCCATCCTTAGCCAGTAGACTCGCCTGATGTGAGCCAGATCCTGCCCATCCCCTACCCACTCAGAGTGCTCTCGCCATGGCCTCTAGGTGATCTAGTCTGGGATGAGGTCGTCTAGCAACCTCCAAGACATCGGCAGATCTATCCACCGCTATGACCCTCTTTGTAGCCACAAATAAAAAATCCAAGGTTTCTCTAGGTCAACCCCTATCAATGGGAGCCCTATCGGCCTCTGCATCGTAATGTGCTCCAAGCACCAAACCTGTAGCAGTGATGTAAAGACCAGACATCGATCTCCCTTATATATGACCCCATGCAGGATCCTATACAAGCGACATAGTACAAAGCTGCCCCATGCAAATTTGTACCCATGGTCTCTCATGTCGTAGACTATATCTGAGAGGAGCCATGGTAGCCTGCACCCACTCTGGTGGCACAACAGTAAGCCACCTACCACCCCTGCCAAAACCTGAGTTAGCCTAGATGCCCCAGGAATCTATTATAGAGACTTGATGTTCACCTCACCCTTCTCCAGGGTGAAGCTCGGGTCCCTAGTCAGCCTCATCATTGTCTAGCCTTGATTGGCCATCGGCGTCATCAGCCATCCTTGTATGGGGATCCTCATGATCCTCCATACGTCCTCTAGTGTGGGAGCCATCTCCCCTGTCGGTAATCGAAAGCAAGACGACCCCGGATACCATCTATTTGCTAGGGCTATTAGTAGCCCCATGTCAGTCGGTACTTGTGGCATCTCTGCCACATGCTATAGCCCGACCTGTCCTAGTTGGTCATGCTCTACCTGGTCAAGCACGTCTATGTCGTCTCTTAGTTTGTCATATTTCCATTCTCGGATCTTTAGTAATCCCCTCTACAAAACAAAAAAAAACAACAAAATTTATTAATAACCAATCAGTAAAATCAAATTAAACATATTTTAAAATCAAGTTAAAGATGTTATCATCCACCATCGGATGATATCGTCCTAAATTTGGAAAAATCATCCTTTTTAGGATGAATTCGTCTCTGATTTTGCAAACTTGGGGATCACCCCTTGTTGAATGAGATCGCCCCTAATTCACTGATTTTTCCCTCAAACGAAATCGATGATATAGGGACGATTCTGACGAAATAGGGACGATTTTGTTCGGACGTCATCGACGGCCTAAAAATGGCCGCATGTCCCAAATAATCAAAATTTAAATCCAAAAATTGCACAAAGCAAAATCAAAACTAATCTACTAGGCTTAGATGCCTACCCATAGCCTGCATCAGACCTCTATCGCTCTATGCGCTGTCTCCTCTACAAAACTTTGGAACAGTAAAGATGAACAATACAAATGAATTAGGGTTTTACCCTATTTTCTTAATTTTATTTAAAAAGTCAACATTTTAATTTTTACCTTTTCGTGTTTTTACCTCAAACGTTCGATTTGGGTAAAAACACGGAGGGAGCACCATAGTCAGCAGTTGTACGATTCAACCAAGAATCATTGTCTAAAAAATTGAGTACATTTTTTTTACTTTCTCGTAGAACGGGAAAAACTTGTCTTTAATGCATTTTATTTAGAAATTCGCTAAAGAGGGGGTAAAATGTAGCACCCTAAAATTGGCACGGTTAAAAACCTTAGTAAAAGATAAAAGATAAAAATTTGAATTTTAACCCCAAAACCGCTCCAAAATCGCCTGCTACCTGTTTCCTCGTTTTTCGTGCCATTTTTAGGATTTGTTTTGACCGTTGGATGATATCATCACAGATTAGACGCGATCGTCCCAAATATGACAAAATCATCATGGACAGAACGTCCAGACGATTTTGTCCCAAAACCAAATTTTCATAATTAGCTTCTGTTTCAACAGCCTCTCCAACTTGGGCAGAAGCGCGTCTGCGCAGTTGGAGATTTCCCTGTTGGAGATCTCCCAGATTGGGATGATCCCCAACCTCTTAAACCTCTTCCTAAGCCTATATAAACTAGGATTTTCTAGTTTACCCCCACTGACTCTACATGACCCCCTTGATTCTGATTTCCCTGAACCCCTTAGCTGACAGATCTAACTCCTTATTCCCTCGCACTACTGTGTGTGTTCTATATTTTGCATTTTCTTGCAGGAATTCTATTGTTTTGCATTTGAAGATAGATCAGATCGGTGTAAATGATCTCGAACGATTACGGATGATCTCGTACGATTGGAGGTGATCCTAACTGTAGTCTATATTGGGGGCAATCCGAGTCCAGAGTTTGCATTCCCTTAGCTTTCTCTGCATTTTTTATATTGTATTTCTGCATTGTCTTGAATTATTATATTTTTTGCATCTTGGAGATCACCTCATTTAGCATAATCATATGGTAAGGTTAAAATCAATCATTAAATCTACTGCATTTCCTTATTTGTTATCAGAATCCATTATTTAGGCATGTTTGTTGTTATTTCTACCATTGTCCTTTACTTTTGCACTTGCATATTTGGTATTTCACATCTATTTTTGTGATTGCAGGTTTTTGACGAATTTGTCTGATGAATTCGTCAGATATAAGATGATCCTGTTTGATCTCAGACGATTACGTACGAATTGAGGCGATCTGGACTACTACAAAACTTAGAATCTTCATCAAACATTCGAAATTAGGTATGACACATTCTAATTAGCATATTCTCTGTTATTAGCACTCATTCCTGTTTTCTGCATCCATTTAAAATTATCATTGGTAGATAGAATAGTTTAGATTCATCTTGGCCAAACCTAGGAGTTGAATGATTGAATATAAAAATGAACACATCAAACCCACTATCAACCTAGGCATGGAAATTGCCACTCAAAAGTTTCCTGGTGAACCCACCATCCGTCAAAAATTCACCCTTATACTCCTCCCCCGAGAGGCGGGACCTTCAAAGGGCCTCTCAGTCCGAGGTATTGTCCCATCCTTCTCGCATCCCCCTTCTGGGCACGGATCCTATAGCCTGAGGGTAAGGATGCAAAAAATTTGGAGCGATACAGATACCCATCCCTTTATCATTAAAACTAGACTTCCCATGAACAAACAATAATATAGAATATGAAGCCCTAATCTTAGGACTTAAAGAAACTATAGCTATGGACATAAAACATATAATAATATTTTGTGATTCTCAACTTGTTGTTAATCAAGTAAAAAGATCATACTAGTGCAGAGAACCAGTCCTAAAAATTTACAATGAAGTAGCAATAAAATTGCTAGAAAAATTGGATTGGTACGAAATTGACAAGTTACCTCATTCAACCAATAGATTTGCAGATGCGATGGCATACCTAGGATCATTGATTCCAAATAATGCTACAGGAGAAGTCCAACTTTTTCTTATCATGACAATCTCTAAATTTATAATATCATGAGCTAAATCTAAATATGAGAAGAATGTTTGTTTCATTCAAGAAGAGATATATGAGTCTTGGCTTAATAATATAAAGAAATTTCTCAAGTTTGATACACTCCCATCAGATTTATCATGAAAAGCAAAACACAATTTTAAATAGAAGGTAGTTCATTTCACTCTCTTGAGGGATTTGTTGTATAGAAGTGGTTATGATGAAATCCTAATTTGTTGTCTCGAGCCTAAAAAGGCACAACAAGCCATATAAGGTTCATGATGGTACTTGTGTTGGTCACTTTAGTGGAATGGCCATCACAAAATGTATATTACGCATGGGTTATTATTGGCCCACCATGGAAAGTGACTATTGTAATTATA
This sequence comes from Wollemia nobilis, assembly GCA_028583015.1. Lineage (NCBI taxonomy): Eukaryota > Viridiplantae > Streptophyta > Pinopsida > Araucariales > Araucariaceae > Wollemia > Wollemia nobilis. The sequence continues at coordinate 10,309,449 of JAQPPZ010002907.1, read as the reverse complement.
TCATAAAATATCAAAAGTGTCAACAACATGCTAATTTAACTCAAGTACCATCACAAGCATTATATCCCATACAAAATTTGTGGCCTTTCTCATAATGGGGTCTAGATTTGATTGGCAAAATATCACCCCCCTCTTTGGGAAAACACACATTTATCATCATTGCCACAAAATACTTCACAAAGTGGATTGAGGCAATTCCTATGACCAGTACAACAAGACCTCGAGTTGCAAAATTGATACTCCAACATATCATCTATCATTTTGGTATTCCCTCAAAAATTATTTTTAACAATTACAAGTCATTTAAAAATAAGGATGTTTGAGCATTGTGCAAGAAATGCAATATCCAACATAGTTTCTCGAATTATTACTACCCACAAACAAATGGATAAGCTAAGGTAACCAACAAGACATTGATAGCCATTCTAAAGAAGTTAGTCAAAGAAAATCATCGATATTGGCACACTCAAATCCCATTGGCATTATGGGCTTATAAAATAAGCATTTGTACACGTATAGGGGTAACTCCATTGTCATTAGTCTATGGTGTCGAAGCAATTATGCCTCTTGAGCTTGAGATCCCTTCATTACAGATTTCATTACAATAATTCATGGATGATAACATTGCTAGACAAGCCCGACTAGATCAACTCATACTCCTTGATGAAAGGTAAATCAATGCTTTGGAGAATCTATGAGTATATCAATATCATCTTAAACGTTCTTATAATGCAAAATTCCATCCACTTGAATTTCAAGTAGGGGATCTCATACTTAAAGAAAATCAACAAAACACTAATGCATTGCTGCATCTTCACGATAAATTTGTAGCTAATAGGTTAGGTCCATACATTGTAAAATAAAAATTGGGTCCAAGAACATATAGTCTTGCTAATCTTGAGGGAATCGAAGATCTTGAGCCATTGAATATTATCTACTTGACAACATTCTACTCTTAATACGAATTATATATGTACATATATACATGGATTAAAAAAACAAATAAACAAACATTTTCATACATATATTCATAAATTCCACCTACATTGCATACATGCATTCATATCATTTTCATCCATTCATGATAGTTGGAATTTGCTCTATTTGGATAATTGTTAGTCCAAAAAGTCTTATCACCTTAATCAGGGGTACCTTTAGTCTAGCATTAGTCATATTTTACAATCCACCACTCATGCAAATTTAAATGTTTTTGGTCACTCAGCCACTCTTGGTGTTTCACACAACATCAGTTGAATGTCAAGTTTCTCTTAGACCAAAGCACAATTTTTCACTAAGAAAATATTGAGTTTTGGGAGTTGAATCTACCATTATTGAACCAAGCACATATCACATATTAATAACATCTTGTGGTAGAAAGGGATGACACCATGATTGGGTTGAACCTTGAAGCAAAAAAGTCATTCTTGCTTGTCCCATTATGCACATAGTCCACAAATAGTGGTTTTCACCACTTAAACACAACATAGTCCAAAATAACAATGAAAATAGTGGTTTTTACCACTTAAATTTAACAACAGAAAGAGTGGGTAGTAAGGATAGGGTAAAATTCTCATCTCAATTTGGTTGAGAATATGATTCCCCAAAGCTTTAACTCTTTTTAAAACACATAATAATAATGATAGGTCTTCAAGTAGTAAGGATAGGGTTTAATTCTCATCATGACTTGGTTGAGAATATGATTCCCCAAAGCTTGGAGAATTTATCATTGGACTATGGAGCTAATATCCACTGGGGCTATAGATGCTTGACTAGTAGTGGAGTATTCTCATGCATGGTGACACATATCTCTTGAAGAGACCTCTAAAAACACATAAGTACAAGCTAGTATTGGGGAAAAGAGTTGCACCTAAAGAAAAGTCTAAAGGTTTACACACCTCGCAAACATTGGCCAATGTTGAACGACCATGGGGCTTGGGGAGAATGGGTGGTCGGTATCTGGAGAAGACCAGTTCTAGATGGAAGTCCTATATAACTATGCCTAAAGGGGGGGGAGAAAGAGAAAAGGAAAGAAATAAAAGGAGGTCATAATTTGAACTCACAAGGATGGATTCAACCGCACTAATACATACATGTAAAGGACCTATACTGCTTCAGTAAATACAAGCACACTACCTAATATATCAACCAACCTCACCCTTACTCAATGTCTGAAGCACTCATATTGAAAGTAAATTCTAGAACCACTTAATGAAATGCATAAATCTAGAATGTAGAATTACAACACATTCATCCAATAAGCTTTAATAAAAATAAACCTTCAAAAATTACACACATATGTAAGAGCCAATTTGGAGACCAAACATAAGTATACTTGAATTTACAGAATGGTATAAGCCTTATATATGAATTGTAATGGCTAAATATCCACCCTTAGGAATGCCATGCATTCCAAAATATATATCTTACAATGAATTCTACAATGAATACAATAGGTGACAAATGAGACTATTGAGTGACACCAGCAAGGGTGGCCATGCCCCCAAATCCCTCTAAATTCCCTATAGATTGTGATGGGATGTAGTTATCGAGAGTAGGTTATTAAACTTGCATGAATCTAGAATTTTTTTCATCTAGAACTTTTGATAGACCATAAATTTTGTTTGCCTGCATCTGGGGGCATTAATTGTATGCAAGGATAAGCTAAGGTTGATAATTTTTATTGATGCATGATTCAATCAACTATCATGCACTTAGGAGGGTACCTAACCTATTTAATGCTAGCCACCCATCGTACACCTTAAATGAAAGCACACACCCTTCTACAAAGATCCCTTGATGTTGGAAATAATTTTATGATGGGTGAAACTTTGGGATCTGTTCGCTGCTTAGTACCACCCCAAAAAATTGCTCACTATACTTCATGTTCTATAGGGCGAGCTTTCAAGATTCTTTCCTAGATTCCATATTGGGTGTAATTTTGGGATGACGAATGCCCAAACTCCCACTAGTCTCTAAACTTGTGTGCTCCTCCACCCTACCTCTAGGGTGACTCTTTGGGATCTAACCCTAATATAGCACCATCCTGATTTTCACCCATTGTGTTGGGTGAATTCTTGGGATCCTGTTTCTCCACCTGGATTGAACTTGGGTGTCCGTCCACTTTGTATTTAAGGTAGATATTTGGGAGTTGACTTGGGCTTGCTATTGCCCCACTTCTTCATCCTTTGGTTAGGGAGAGGATTTGGGAGCCATTGGGAGTTGTTGTTCACCCATTTTACCACCTGATGCTTTACTTAACCAATTATTGTATTTCAAACTAGTGGTCCCCCAAAAAATTTCATAGCACATTGCCCTTACTGGATGCCTACCATTGGGTAGATTTTTGGGGTCCAGTGGATGGCTTAAGTCGATCAATCCCTCTACTATCCTTGTTACATCCATGAGACCCACTCTTAGTAATGAACATCCAATAATCAAGGGGTTGAATCCAAAAACCAGCCATTAAGGGCCATCATATTTTATTAACAAAAAGGAAAGAGTGGGTGAGAAGGTGTAAAATTTCACCCACACTCTTGGTGACTCACAAGGGATTTTCATATTGTGGAAAATGAAATCCAGGCAGACATGTTGAGCAAATAAAACTTTGAACAAGGAAGAGAAAAAGGATGTAAGGATAGAAAAGGCACAAAAAATTATAGTGGGTTAAGGTTGCAAGACAAAGGAGGGTGTTGTGGTTGATCCACAACACACCCCAAAATTGGGGACCCACCTTTTTGCAGGCTTGCAAAGAAGAATCTCGGTGACCCAGATGCTAAAATTGAAGAAAAGAGAAAAAAATGCCTAAGTGTTGAAAGTGTCGCAAAATCGTGACATGTCGCGAAATCGCGACATGTCGTGAAATCGCGACTTGTCGCGCCATCGCTGCCAAAAATAGGAAAGTTGTCGCGAAATCACGACATGTAGCTCCATCGCTGCCGAAGAGGAGAGAAAAGAAAAATTGAAAGTTGTCACGAAATCGCGACATGTCGCTGAGAAGAAAAGAAAAGGTGTCGCAAAATCGCGACATGCCGTTGAGAAGAAAAGAAATGGTGTCACAAAATCGCGACATGCCATTGGAAAAGAATGAAAATGGTCGTGATTTTGTGACGTGTTTTGCCGAAGCGTACGGATGATGAAAAGTGTCGTGATTTCACGACGTGTTTTGGCAAACTGTACGGATGGAGAAAATGGTCGCGAAATCGCGACAGGTTCGGGCAAAATGTACGGAGGGCAAAAGCGGTAGCGATATCGCGACAGTTTGCGGCAAGAAGGTCCGAAGGTGAAAAACGTCACGATATCACGACAGAAAGCGGCATGAAGGTCCGAAGGTGAAAAATGTCACGATATCACGACAGAAAGCGGCGTAAAGGTCCGAAGCAGAGAAACGGTAGCGAAATCGCGATAGGTTTTGCCAAGGCGTACGGAACAGAAAAATGGTTGCAATTTCATGACGTGTTTCGGGGAGGCGTACGGAAAGAGAAAGCGGTAGCGATATCGCAACAGTTTGTGGCAAGCAGGTTCGGGGACAAAAGCGGTAGCGATATCGCGACGGTTTGTTGAAAGAAGGCAAGAGAGTGATAATGGTCGCGATTTCGCGACGTAAAGTTGCCAAAGAGGTCCAAAAGAAAATGGTAGCGATTTTGCTACAGCTTTGTGAGAAGGAAGCCCGATGGAGAGATGGTAGCGATTTCACTACAGTCTTGTGAGAAGGAGGTTCGAAGGAGAAATGGTAGCGATCTCGCTACAGTTTGTGGAAAGAAGGCTCAAAAGAAAAAATGGTCGTGATATCCCAATAAAATGCTGTCGAAGACGTACGACCGGGAAGAGCATCGCGATATCGCGACATGTCGCGATTTCGTGACATGTCACGTTTTCGCGGCCAAGAAGGTGAACAGGCGACATGCAATTTTTGTCAGGATTTTCATAGAATGGTGTTACAGAAGGCGCAGAGAGCATGTGACACGTGGCATGCAGGTGTCAGGTCTGCAGAAGCGTTACATGCAACGAAGGATTTTAGGCATTTCGACGTTAAACATGGAATAAAGACAAGGAAAAGGTGGGAATTCGAAAGGTCACATGCAGGAAGGTGAAGCGAAGCGACCAGGGAGAATCGAAGAGCCACGCTAGATAGGATAAATCTAGAAGTGTAGATTGAAGGAAGGGTTGGAAATTTCCGATTGCAGGGTTGCAGAGACAAGAGCTTCATGCTATTCTGGGCCTGCACTTGGGCAATTTCCTTCTTTTGTTCTGGACTATTTATGCCTGGAACATTCTTTGAATGTAATTGAAATATCATTTAATACAAAATACAGAGAGTTGGCATCTAATTGATGAGAAAGAAGGAGTCATTTTTTGTATGCATGATTTAATGTTATATCATTCATTTCAGATTTATAAGGCTTTTAGGTGAAGTTTAATGCAAGTGCTCTTGGTTGCTTCATGCGAATGCCTCGAATCTGGAATTACAGTAGAAACCTTAGAAGCCCGCACCTAGCTTATTTGGATTGTGCGAGTTTGCAGGTTCATTAGGTTAGGTTGCATGCAGAAAACCTCATTATCTTTGGTTTCATCGAATTGATGGCAGCATTCTGACTGTAGTTTAGTTTCTCTTTCATTTACTTTTCTTTATTGTTCAAACCCTTGCTTTATTTTCTGTAATTTAATTACTGTATTCAAACAAATAACTAAAAATCCATCAAAATCCAAGATTAAAGTACAATTATTCACTTTGAGTCCACTATAAATTCAAATTATATAAACCCTAGTGCCCCTTGTTAACATCCACTTGCAAACCCTAAGGTATTCCTAGCATTTCATTTGAATAACATCATTGGTAGACAAAGAATCAGCATAACAGGAACCTTGGAGAAGTTACCTTCTTTGCAAGCAGAGGATTTTAGGACTCAGATCCTATCGGAGAGTGTGCTTTCACAATTGGGTGAAAACACCACTCAACAGAGGGCAATGGGCAATCAAGAGGAAGCAACACGAGACACTACAGAGAAAAAGAAAAGAAGGGTGACCACAAGGAGAAACACCAATCAAAACCAAAAACCCAAGATAAGAAAACATAAGAGGAAAGGAGAGAAAAGAGGAAATAGAAGAGGTAACAATATGGATGCCACTAATTGAAGAGGTTAGTGATAAAAAATACAAGGTGTAGATAGAGGAAGAAGAAGAATGTAGAAAAGTAAAAACACAAATGAGAAGGCAATCCTAGAACTGTCCCATGATGATATCAAAATAAATCTCCCAATTAATGAGACACCCCCATAGAATACACTCCTAAAAACATACCCCCAATGAAATTCCAAGAGCAAACAAAATGTCAAAGGTACATATCTATCATGCTCAAGCCTTTCTTTCTAATGCAGTCCAGAAAGAATTTTCTTTTCTTATCACCACTCATCATGAGGACACTCAATATCAGTTGTGCTCCAAGGCTCATATTTCTTGACTACTTCTACAATTATGCATGGGAGCCTATTTATAGAATGTTTGCCTTATTTTGGACAGATTTAGCATGCACCAAATTGTGTGGAGGTCGAATTGGTGTGAGTCTAGATCCTTCTTCCTAGGCATTTTTTTCCAGTGATTTCACGTTCATAGAGGCATGGTATATTGTCTTACTTACACAAGTCCCAAGATTTATCTCCATGTGATCTTAGATTTCTAAGGGTAGTATGTAATACTTTTTTACTTGTTGGGTGTATCCATTGGGCTATGAGGTCACAACAACAAAAATGAAAAAGAATAGACAATAAAAAAAATAGAATAAAATGAGGAGATAGAGATGAAAGTGTTATGATTTCAAGACATAACCTAGGAAAATTCCTTGTTTTTATCATTTTATAATTTCTAATACCAAGGCCAGTAGGAAATTCACTATTAGAGTGCCTTCCATACAAGCCACGAATAAGATGAGGACACCTATAAGTGATGAAGCCTATGTCATGAGATTTTATTTACTTACCAATTATTTGCATAAAATTTTGGCATGCCTAGCATGCTTAAGCAATAAATACCACTACAGATCATCCCATGAATCTGCAATATATGTACCAAATGATGCTAAACCTAAGTTTTTCTTCATATTGATCCTGGTACTATTTGTGGCCCTTCTTAGATCTCACAACACCATCTGGCTCAAGTACTTTTCCTTAGGATCAAAAAACCTAGGTTGTAACCAATTAGCACATGGTGGGTGCTCATCCAATCAACTCTGGCACTTAAGTCACCTAGGAAGGAGTGTTGGTGATGTATCTCTCTTGAATTTATTTTATTTGAAGCCCATATTACATTTGGATTTGCTCCTACCATAGCTTGAGTTATTACCAAACCATCATGATTGTTATGCATTAATTTCTAAGAAGTTAGCAAATCAATGGTTGACTCTTTGAAGAGGGTTGGGGTAGGGGATACACCATGTGGCCTGGGTTAGGAGGACCATGTTTATTGCACCTTGTGAAAGTTCTCACCACTTCATAATTCAATCAACTTTAGAAGAAATCCTTCGAATAGGTCATGAAAAAGTGTCATCCTTTCTTCTCTTTGCTTAGGATTGTCGATCGAGAAGAATGACCTCTTATTTTCCATCAGCCTTTATTGACTCATAGGAGATTATGGTAGCAAGGAAGGCTACAAGAGCACTAATACCAAAGCACTCATGTTCTATGCTAGCTGGGATAAAGTTGTGGTGCTTATACTTTGCTCGTAACAAAACCATCTAGGTCTTTGATAATGCTTCCTACTCTATTAGGAGATTGGTGGGGAGAATACTCTCCATAGCTCTGGCTAGGTCCAACCTAATTTCTTCATATGGTAGAGCCATAGATGGGCTTGCCAAAATTTGAGATGAAGACATAATACTCCTGGGATGCAACTTTCCCACGTGAATTAGTATATTTTTGGCTTGTATGACCTCCTTGTAAATCTTTGGGAACCTCTTCTATCTATATTGCTAAATAATAAGGCTTATATCTAAGTAGAAATCCTAGGTATAATAGAGATATGCTTGAGTAGGGGATGGCTGGAATTCATGGGGAATCCTTTTCTAAGTTCTTTTGAAATAGATGTTAAATTCAATGATATTATTTTGAGGATCATTTTTAATGAACATGAATTGATCAAGCATCAAGAGATGATCCCTTGAATTATCAAATATGTTGATAAGCATTTCTGCTAAATCAAACCATGTAAAAATACTTCTATCCTTCAAGGATTTGTACCATAGCAAGGCCCTTCCTTTGAGAGAGAGAATGAGTAGCCTAAGCATCACATATTCATACATGATATTATGAATTATTGCTAGGGATAGCATATCCTGACAATGGTCAAACACAATTTTGCTTACCCCATTAAAACTTGGCAAGGACTTCAAGGAGGCCTTGGTAATATCATGAAGCTTTTGAATATTCAAGGGGCCTATGAAATTCCAATAGGGATATTTACACCGAGACATTATCGCACTAGTTTCTCATAACTTCTAAGTATTTTTCATGGAGTGGGGTTGCTATATGAGCATAAATTCTCTGCTAATGAGGTCAAGGTTGCTCATTCAACCTTGAGTTATCTGAGAAAATAATCTTGAAGAATAGAATAAAAAGGGGAACTGATCATGAACCTTGGTTGATCCTAGTAGAGTCACCAAAAAATATTTTACGTGGAAGGCAACCGATAATAGGCAACTCATTTATTTATGTAGGGGATTCACCAAGTGAACACATAAATATTACACAATAGAGTATCACCAGACTCTGGATTATCAAACTATGGGACCCTAGAGTTCCAATGGGTATGCCAAAAATTGTTGTTCAGAAGAATTGCACCTAATGGAAAGGCTAAAGGTTTGCACATTCTGCAAAACTTGACCAATGTTGAATGACTATGGGGTTTGGGGAGGCCAAGTGGTCAATATCTGAAGAAGTCTGGTTCTTTATTGAAGTCCTATATAACTATGCTTAAAAGGGGAGTGAAAGAGAAAATAAAATAAATAAAATGAGGACGTAGCCAAAACTCATGAGGATGGATTCAGTTGCATCAATACATACGTGAAAATGACGTACACCACTTTAGTAAACACAAGCACACCACCTAATAGATCAACCAACCTTACCCTTACTCAATGTATGTAGCACTCATATTGAAAGTGAATTCTAAAACCAATGGATGAAATTCATAAATATAAAATGTAGAATTACATCACATTCACCCAATAAGCTTTAAAAAATTTAAACCTTTAATATTTACACACATGTAAGAGTCAATTTGGAGACCAAATAGTAGTATACTTGGATTTATAGAATGACATACACCTTACATATGAATTTTAATGGCTAAAGAGCCACCCTTAGGAATGCCATGCATTATGGAATATATATATATATATATATATATATATATCTTTTAATGAATCCTACAATGAATATAACAAGTGGAAAATGAGACTATTTTGCGGTGCCAACAAGGGTAACCATACCCCCAAATCCCTCTAAATATCTTGTAGACTATGATAGGGTGCAATTGTTGAGAGTAGGTTAGTCAAATTGCATGAATCTCAAATTTTTTTCATTTGGCAATTTTGATTGATGCATGATTCGATTAACTACCATGCACTAAGCGGGGCCCCTAACCTCTTTAATGATAGCCACCCATCATGCACCTTCTTAAATGAAATAACATACCCTTATGTAGAGATACCTTGATGTTGGTGGGAATTTTATGCTGTGCAAAACTTTGGCATCCGTTCACTGCTTAATACCACCCCAAAAATCTGCTTGCTATGCTTCATGTTCTATAGGGTGGACTTTTGGGCTTCTGCCCTAGATTCCATCTTGGGTGTAATTTTGAGATGATGAATGCCCAAAATCTCATTAGGCTCTAAACTTAGATTCTCCTTCGCCCTAACTCTAGGGAGGTTCTTTGGGAGCCAACCTTGATCTACCACCATCCTAATTTTTTTTCACTACATTGGGTGGATGCTTGGGATCCCGTTTCTCCACCTGGCTTGAACTCAAGTGGCCTTTTGCTTTGCCTTTAGGAAAATATTTTGTAGTTGACTTGGGATTTTTGCTACCCCAATTCTCCATCCTTTTTTCAGGGAAAGGATTTGGGAGCTATTGGGAGTTGTTGTTCACCCATTTTCCTACTCGATGATTTACTTAACCAATTATTGCATTTTTAACTGGTGAGTCCCCAGGATAATTTCATAGTGCCTTGCCCTTGCTAGCTGCCTACCATCGAGAAAAAGTTTTGGGTCTGATGGATGTCTTAAGAAGACTGATCCCTCTACTCTCCTTGTTGTATCCATGAGACCCACTCTTATTAATGAACATAATGAACATACAATACTCAAGGGGCCAAATCCAAAAACTAGCCATTAAGGGCCATCATCTTTTCTTAACAAAAAGGAAAGAGTGGGTGAGAAAGTACAAAATTTCACCCACAACTAGCTTCTTGGTTCTCTTCATTTTTGGTTTAATCTCACCTTACTCAAGATGGGTAAATCAATTTTTTTGCACACACAATGGTTCTTAATCAGCTTGAGTCCTTGTTATGCTCATGATTGGTAAAAGAACATTCATTGCACACACAATTGGTCTTTGAAAAACTTAACTCCATTTTGCCAATTTTTTTGAGATCATTAGGATGTTTGAGTCTCTGTAAAGCAAATATCGATCATTTATCACTAATACAAACCAATTCATAAGAAATATCACATTCCATCACTTCATCACATCATTACATAAGTTTTATAATCCATTTCATATTTTACCATTAGATGTTAGTATCCCTGATTAAGAAATAAAGATAAAATTGGTCAAGCAAGACTCTAAAGTTTCTCAATGATCTTTAGAGCATGATACCATAAATTCATTTACATCCATCGTCATAATCATACATACATGTGCATCCATACATACATCCATAAACACAAAAAGTATAACACCAATTGATATAAAAAAGAAAAATCCATGTATATATATATATATATATATATATATATATATATATATATATATATATATATGAATCATAAGTACAAAGCATGCCCGAAGGCTATATACAACAGAGCACTGAGGCTCATATACAAAATAAAAACTACAAAAATAAGTAATAAGTGCTACTAGCTAGTGCCACTATGATCCCTAGGAGGTACAAAAAGAGGCCCATGGCCAGGAACCCTGTGACACTGATGTATCAGGATGTTATGGAGCTCTAGAGTGAGAACTACTCTACCTAGACTCACTCCACCTACTAGTGCCAAACATAAATTAAGAGGGCTGCATAGGTAATAGGATATGATGTTGGACAAGGTGATTCTTGAGCAACTGAATGTACCCATCCCATGCTCACATATGAGTCAAGTACCATATTTGATGAGCATCCCTCTCTGCAAGTTTGATTTAAAGAGCGATAATCTAAAATCCATCACCACCTACACCTAGGGCACTCTAAAACCCCTCTACCTCACTCTATAGCTGATATATCTTGATACCTCGTATGCTAACACTACATCTCAAGTTGTAGTAGCCTATAGAAGCTGATATCACTCCTTATACAGGCTATCTCGCTCAACCTAAAGCACAAACCACTCCTCACTTTATGATAAAGGCCTCTCTAAAACCTCTCTAATATCACCCCCACCATCACCTCCACCCTCACCATCACCTCTAATATCAAGATATTGATCCACCTTGGTCCATGACTACCTACCACCACCATTGGTCTAATGATATCTCTATCATCAGGGAGTCTCCTCTATCTTAGCAGTAGTCTCCCCATCATCATTGCTAGCCTCATCCACCACCTGACTTGATGCCTATGGAGGCTGAGATAAACCAAGCACCATACTAGACTATACTCCCAACATCATCTACATCTAGGATATCCATGTTAGCATCATCCTACAACTCCACCATCCAATCATTAGCATAGGGTAAGTTTAGCTCATCGCTATGATGTATATAGATCATAGGGGCATCATGAACCCCCTATGGTATCCAAAACTATCATAGGAAATGTGAGAACTAGATCAACTCCAACTTGTTGTTGTGGTGCCAAAAAACCCACCTAGCCTACCTGGTCCTCTATAGGTACTCACCATCCATATCCCATCTAACCCCTCGCCACAACCACCAACACACTTGATCAAGTGTAAACCTTGCCCACAAGTCCCTGTACTTCTCATAATTGTGATTGGGATGACTAGATTGTATCTCCTTGGTTTCTCACCACCTGAGTACATAGGAAAATGACCTATCCCAATTGCATGGCAAGCCCATAGGATGAGCTATACTAAAGTGCTTCCAACCCTTAATCTAAAGTAGTATATTACATCCCAATCCTTTTTCCCATGCCTCTTTACCTCGTATAGATTAGTGTACATCTGAGCTAGTGAAGCAGGTGCCCAAGCATACACTCGAGGCTCATCAATCATGTCATAATGAACCTAATCAGGTTCCATGGAAACCTACATTCTGTGCTTTTTGACAACATATTGGCCACCAGGAAAATCACATAGGTTGATAAAGCCTCCAACTCCTTTCATGAGTATATTTATAGATACTTGATGCCACTCATAATGTCTAGATCCTCCTAGAAACCACCATAAATGTGACTGAGCTCATACCCCCTACTCCATCCAACTTAGATATGTAAGTCCTCTATAGGTATATGGAATATGTGGTATACATCCTTGAGTGTCACTGTCATCTCCCTTGTTAGGAGCTAGAACATACCCCTATCTGGATCCCACCTCTATACTAATATAGAGAGATACCTATCATTCACATTGACCACCTCAATCCATGCATAACCATCCAATCCCACATTCCCCATACAATCTCAATCAACCTTCATTAAAGTCTTCTTCACCCTAGGTAGGATAGGTGAAAATTTATGTCGTGCCTCTAAAATATTTAGCTGCAAAATTAAAAATAAAAATAAATATACATCAACATATCATACATTTCACATTCCATTCATCAAAAAAAAATTTACCCTCCCATTTTTGTCATAAAAGAAAAAAATTAAACAAAACACAATAAAAAGCAACTATAGAAATAAACAAGAAGGTTAGAAGAACTTACCTTAGCCACCTGCACACCAACTCCAGTCACCGCACCAGATTCCTCCATTACCATCGCTAAGCTCCTTCACCCCTTCTCTTAGATGCAAGTTCTCAAATGCAATAATTAAGTGAAAATGACCCCTACAACCCTTTTATATGTTGAACCGATCTCACAGATGCACTTTCACATTTGGAAGGTACATCCAGATGCAACCCTGCATTTGGAGGGCGCATAGAGGCACACCTTCAAGTCTATAGAAAACTAGGTGCACCTCTGCATTTGGGAGGCTAGAGGTGCAGTTCCATGTCTGCTCACAACATGTTGCAAAGGTATTAAAAAAGTTATAAAATATTGCAAAACCCCACAATCATCATAAAACTCATCCAAGCATTAATCACATCATCATATCTAATTTTATGATAACATGGATTGATTTGGGTGCTTAATTTTTGAATGTGATCAAAAGTCACAAAATACCCAAAAAGCTTCAAAAACATCTCAAAATGATCAAAAAATTCACAAAACCATCAAATCAGTCCATAAACACATCCAAATAATTAACCTACACCACAAGGTTCAAAATCAAATCAGTTTGGTCCCTCAAATTTTGACTGTGACTATGTTCAAGAAAATTTGCTGAAAGCTATCATAATCCCTCTCCGCGGGTATCGTAAAAGTGAAAACATTTCACAAATTACAAAATGGTATGAACCAAGCCACTATAAGGGTTTGAAACATGGTCTACATAAGTGAGGTAGTAAAAAAAATATTCACCTCTGCCATACACTTACCTACACTTGCTGGTTCATCAAACAACAAAATTGTACATTATGTATAAAGCAATGTTTCGACAACACAGATCTACCTCAAACTTGGGGTAACCAAGTTGTTCTTGAATTTCAATATTTGCATCCATCACATCCACCTCTTTTATCATCCATATTTTGTCAATTGACTCATGGGTTTCATTCTTCACCCATTCGCCAATTGAGGGGGTAAGCTAAAATCAAAATTTTTAAAATCATTCTTCTTGCAATTTAGAGAAAAGGGTTTATCCGACAAAACCAGGTGTCTCTTATTTTTTCATTGTATTTGTTTTACACAACACAATACAAAAAGAGGCATCTGTAGACACCTAATATTAGCCATTTATTATCCATATATAATTATATATAAATATATAAATATTATATATATTTATATATATATATAAATCTTGGCTGCTCACCACATTTTAATCTTAGCCATTCATTATATATATATATATATATATATATATATATATATATATATATATATATATATATGTCAACCGCTAATCACATTCTTATCCTAACTTCTCAACATATTCTTCATACCCTAACCCTAACTTGCCACTTGGCAACGTTAGCTCACACCATAAAAACCTTAAAACTAACCTATCAAGAGGTTATAAAATATCATTAAATTTTGTGAATAGAGGAATGGAATTGAAGAATAAGCATTGACAATGCATAGAAAATTATAGAGAGCAACCCTAACCAAATATCGAAGCGTGAGAGATCAAAGGTTTGCATCGATTCGTGTTGATTCTGCAAACATATCTAGATGTGATAGGGTGCCTACATAATTCTAGGTGTGACTCTACACTTGCAGAGGTGCAACACTACACCAAGCTAGTTCCTAGGCATGGCATTGTGCCTGGTTGATAATATTTTTATCCCTAAGAAGCACAAATCAATACCAGGTATAAAATAAGGTAATTTTTGTATTATTTTTTTTACATTTTTTGCACTTTATGGTTCACATATATTTACATTCTAGGGTTTAGAATTCTTGTTTACATAGGGCTTCACATGATGGAAGCCTACATATTCTATTAACCCTTGTTTATCAGAACATGTGTGCAGGAAATAAGTTATTGGAGAGCTGCTGAAGCAAAGACAGTCCATAAGGATACTCAAGCTCATCAACAACAAAGATTGTAGTAGACAAGATATTAGCACCCACTATTCTTTGAGCATACAAAAGAGGTTTCCCCTCTTTTGTATATTGTACTACTGTAAAAGCAAGCATTATATTTGTAAACAAATCCCCACAACTTGGGGCATTATCATTGTAAAAGAAAGGAGACAAAGGCTCCTACACAAATTCAATACAAAATTCATTTTTATATTACATATTGCTTATTTTACTTATATTATTTTGGGTGTATCTTTTACTGTTTACAAATATTTATAAATCCTATAATTATTAATTTTAAATTTTAAATAAAAGTTATTATATATCTTAGAAATATTACTATTCAATTCACACATCTACATATGAAAGGATGCATTTTGTAAAACCCATAATCAAATTTATATTTTTTAAAACAAAAATTTATTACTAAATATGTAAATATTTAAAAAGTGAAAAATAAAATTCACATATTTCTATTTGACTTGTAGTTGGGATTGCTTTGAAATAGAGATTTAAATAATATAGAAGTCTAATAGCATAACTACATTCATATTTTTGATAATCCTAGTTATAGTCCAAAATGATTATAATTGATCTATTCTTCCATACCCACAATATAAGCATCCATTCTCCTTGATAAACTTTTGTGGCATTTATAAAATTTTAATATTTTTTACTTTTTACTTAGCCTAGCAATCCAAGGCTCTAGTCTCCTTGCAGACCAATGTAAATCTCAAAATTTCAAAATTTTTATTCTTTAGTATTTCTAAAATATATTAGATGAGAAATTATTAAGAAATTAATTCTTCAAAAGCTAAAATAATAATTTGTATTTATTATTGTATAGTAATCATATTATGACCATGATATTTGGTGCAATGGTGGGAGTTGAGTTTCAAATCATAGACCAAGGTTCCATTATTATGGGTGAACCCTAAAATTTTTCCTATGGATTTGGAGACAAGCGATTGGAAGGTAAGAATTTCACACTATATACCAAGGTTCCAATCACATAGATGAAACTTAATATTTTGGATAAAAGGTTGTATTTTATAAGGAGCTAATTGCAAGCTATGAGTGAGCATGAGCTATGAGTGAGCTTCACCTTTTATTGCTCTACATATTTGGGAAAATTAAAAAATAAAAGATTCATATGAGAAAAATATAGGTAGCATGGAAGGAAATACATACTTGAAATCCCTAATTGGAAGTAAGGACACCCTAGATAGAAGTATGGATGCCCAAGTTACAGATAAAAGGAAGACCAAACTTATGACAAGTCTGATATAGGAAGAAAATATTATACCAAAAGTGATTATCAAGGATGAGATGATTGGGTATGATATAATGGTTCTTAAAAGCAAAGGGTTAGTATGATAGTTCCATGGATATTGGCCAAATTTTTTAGTGATTCAAATTTGGATCAAGTGGAAGTGGATATTGAATACAAATTACTCCATGAATTTTCTTCCTAAATGTTTTTTTCTCATCATATTTCTAGTTCAAAAATAAAGTATAAAATAATGGATGATGGCCCATGTTTTAGGGGAAGAGGTTCTATATATTTAAGATCATAAATTGAATGATATTTTTTTGAGAAAGAAACTATTAAAAATATTATGGTGTGGATAACGCTTTTTGAACTTTCATATCATCTTATCTATAAGGATGTTTTTAATAATATTGGAAATAGCCTAGGGGAGTTCATCCAAGAGGGACCAACTATTAAGGAGAAAAATCATGTTGTATATATGAATATGTGTTGCTTTGGATATTTCAAAACCTTTTCTAGAATCCATTAAGAGTAAATTTTAATCAAGAGAATGAGATAAACGAGTGGATTATAAAAATATTAAATTCTTATGCTACAAATGTTATGATACTAGACACATGGCAAGAGATTACAAAGTGAAAATAAAGGAGAAGGAGATAATATTTAAAATAAGATAAACTTCAAGATGAAGCAAGGAAATATTACTAGAAAATAGATTAGATCAAGGATATTCTACTCCAAAAAAAGAGGTAGATAAATCCTATTTGTAATATTGGACAACAAAGATCATCATAGTTCACTTATATCAACCATTAAAAGAAATAAAGAAGAATATAAGGGATCATAAAGTATAATGTGCAAGTTCAACTTTAGAAGGAATAAAGGTGTAAAGGAATATGTGGACAATTTGTTTAAAACAAATAAGGTAAAAGAGGTTAAGTTTATTCTAGGTAAGTCTTCTTCATTTTTCTCAAGAGTATAAAATGCTTTTCTTGAAATAGCCATGAAAGTAGTTTAGAGGCTATCCCTTATTTGAAGAGCAAAATAATAAAGATATGAGGATAGATAATATTCATAGCAATGTAGGGTTCTTAGGGAAGTAGAAAAAGGTACTTACTATGGAGTAATGCTCTTACACTTTAGAGTTTATGGGGAAACATAAACAAGAAAGTGAATTTGAGGTTATTCCTTATACTTTATATTCTTCAGAATAAGACAAACCTATAGGTGATAAATCTCACTATGAATAGTATGAAAACAACAAAGAGATTGATGAAGATGAAAATGTTGGTGGGAATGAAAAATAGAAAGGAATACCCAAGAAGCAAAAAACAAAGAGAAAAGTAACCTTAGAGGGATATTGACATTTGAAACTAAAGAAACTATTGTAATTTTTAAGGTCCGAGGTGTAGACCAATTGGTTCATCCAAACCCCATAAGGGGGCGGAGGTCCAAGGTTCAAATCTTGGGCCTTGTTGGACTGAACGCTTGTCCCTTTCCTGGTGCTTTTAGCGGTGTAAAAGGTTTAAAATGATTGTGGCATGGTGGTTATAGGGGTGGACTACACGAAGATCTGTGTGGCGGATTTCGAGGTAGACAACACAGAATACTGTGTTGGCCATAAAATCTGGACAGCTTTCCCGGATTCGTGGCGGCTACCGATTCCACTATGTAAATACAAAAAAAAAAAAAAAAAAACTATTGTAATTTTTAACAAGTGGGGATAAGTCTATAAATAAAAACAAAAAGTGATGATGAAAATGATATCTTGGACTATTAGGAGCATGAATAAGACCCCTAAAAAAGGAGGTATTAAGGAATTGATAGGTTTTTATAGCTAACATAGTATTTATATATATATGGAAACCAAGTAAAAAATATTTTAGCCATTCATGATGTTGTTCTTTGTCTTGTTAAAATTCAAAGAAAATTGGCCGAGTAAGGCTTTACATCAATAAAAATGATATCAAGGAGTTGATTAATAGAATGTAGCAGTTTGAGGAAGATGAAAATTATCTTTGATAGAAAGGAAAATGAATAATATATTTGATAGAAAGATAAGTTTGTTTAATTAATATGATAGTAATGTAATGTTTTGGTATTTTAATGGGAGTGCCTCCAATAGAATCCACACAACTTAAAAAAAAAATATAGGTTTGATTCTCAAATATTGGTTTGATTTATTATAGATATTCAAAATTCTAACAACATTTTACAATAAGCATCCCATCATATGGATTGTTATAATTTTAATTCCATGGGGACGTGTTCCCTAGTACCCTCCATCCTCGATATGGGGGGACAACATTGGGGATATTTTCCCACTGTCCCCATTTGGGAGATGATAGGGAGGGCATCCTTGGGATGCCAAGTGCCTATAGGGGGCCATATACTATGAGGGGATGTCTTTGAGTATGCTTAAGGGACACCCAACCATCCATCGAGCATCTCCAAGGATGCCCAACCATCCCCAGGGATGGCCCGAGTGTCCCAGAGATGCCCGTCCATCCCTCATGGTTGAGCATATCAAAATAATTAAAAAAAAACTATGGGGGGTGGGACCCATGAAAGTCTCCACCCCCTAAATACTAAAAATAAACTAATACTATAAGTATAAGGTAAAAAGAAAAGTTAAAAACTTAAAGTTAAAACACACTCATTCAAAAGTAACAATGAAGAAGAAGAAGAGCAGACAACAACAACAACGAAGAAGATCAATAACAAAAAAATAGTGAAGAAGGAGAGCAGGCAACAACAACAAGAAATTAGTAATAATAGTAGTGAAAACACTAACAACAATAAGATAACAACAAGACAAAAACAAGAGATCCAAGTTTGTTTTCCTATTTAAAATTTTTTATTACCTCATCCAAGTATATTTTGAAATTTTCATATTTTTCTTTCAAGATTCAACATGAGCATCAATAAGGGCTATGAATCAGACCCATTTGACATTCATATGGAGAGGGAAATCCAAAATAAAAATAAAAATATTCATATTGCTAGGGATTCTCCCTCTACTATCCAACCTCAAACTTCCAAAGGGGACATCACTACTTCTAGTTTTGATTGTCCATCACCACTGTTAAAAGAATATGCCAAGGTTCCATTAAATATTAAAAACCTCTATTGTAATTTGTAACCAACTATGAACAAGGGAAATTTTTTTTTAGGGGACTCAAGAACATGGCTATGCAATTTTTGTCAAACTAAGTTTAAGGAAAACTATACTAGGGTTGAATCTCAACTTACTAATGAAGTAGAAACAAGGGTTAGGACTTGCAAAAAGATGAATCAAATACAAGTGGTTGAAGCCAATAGGCTTGTGTAAGAGGCTAAACTTAAAGGTTTAGGCATACCTTTCCCTAAACCTAATCAATCATCTAGAGGTGACTTTGGTTCCTCCTCAAGATAACCACAAGAATCAACCCAAACCTCTAGTATGCCACCACTACCCTCAAAGGAAAAAGGAAATACAAATGAGATGTTTAATGTTGATGCAGGAGCATCCGGCAGCAATAGAGCAACCTCGCATCAACCAAAAATTTTCTAAGTGTTATGTATTTTGTTTTATTTACCAAAGCAAAAGTTGGGGAGGGGGTCGCGAAATCGCGACCCCAAAGGCTGCAGCAAGGCGAAGGCAGGTTTTGTCACGATATCGCGACATTTTTGAAGATAAAGGCACGGAGGGAGTTTTCATCGTGATGTCATGACATTTTTGACAGCAAAGGTGCGGAGGGAGTTTTCATCACGATATCGCGATGTCGCGATATCACGACGCTATTTTGGCAAAGGCGAATGCAGAGGGAAAACTGAGGCAAAGGCAAAAGCTGTCGCGATATCGCGACGTCATGATATCGCGACACAAACCAGACAAGGGGCTCGTAGGCAGAAATGGTCACGATATCGCGACACAAACCAGACAAGGGGCTCATAGGGAAAAATGGTCGCGATATCATGACATGGTCGTGATATCGTGACACAAACTAGATAAGGTGCTCGCAGGCAAAAATGGTCACGATATCACGACATGGTCGCGATATCATGACACAAACCAGACAAGGGGCTCGCAGGAAGAAATGGTCATGATATCGCGACATGGTCGCGATATCGCTACACAAACCAGACAAGGGGCTCGCAGGCAGAAATGGTCGCGATATCACGACTGGTTGAAGGTGAATCAACAATGGACATGTGGACGGTCCCACACGTGGGAAAAGAGATAGCAGACACGGTTAAATTTTCTAACAAGGCAACAGTTCTCGAGGGATATTTTAGCAAATGGCAGTTGCAGGTCAAGGTTAATGGTGCTTTCATGGCGGATCGGGGGTGGTTGCCCATTGATGGAAGAAATTTTGAAAACTTGACAGAGGAAGCGAACTTTCATACTTTATTTCATGAATTCGATCAGGTGGGGCATTAATGGCCTAGAGGGTCGAGACCTCGATAAAAACTCGGCGTTTGTATTAGATCCGGTGGTGGATTTGGGTAAGATGGCACATAGAGTGCGAGTGTTAGAAAGCTACGTCGCACACTAGCTATTGAAGCCTACGGGTTGTTTTTCTGTTAATGTAAGGATCTCTCAGATTAATGCATGAAAATTTCTGGAACTGTGGGAGTGAGTCTACATGAGTATGTATTTTCTAGTTTTATTGAACGAAATGAAGGAAATTTGCATGAGTAGAAGGTCGTGCGTCTTTCCCAGTCCTCATCAGTGGTATCAGAGCCAGAAGTTCTTGAGTGTGTAACAGATCGTCGGATGTGAGGTAGTTACACCAGGATCTATGGTAAGGCTCATGAAAAAGTGAGTAGAATGCCTCTAAGAAGAAACCCCATTGGTGGGAGAGGCATGCCGACAGCAGTAGATGTCCAAGCTTTGCAGCGGCAAGTTCAGGCCCTGCAAGAAGAACTACGCAGAGGACACGAACCAAGAAGATATGTAGACAGTGAAGACGAAGTAGATGAAGAAGAAAACCAGTCTGAAGAAGAAGAAGAGGCTATAGATCCGACACAAGCCAGACTATACAAAGCCATATCCCAGATTGGGAAGAGGCCGAAGATGGAAGTTTCCACGTATTTCGGGAACTTGGATCCGAAGGAATTGATCGACTAGATCAATGATCTGGAAGAATACTTCAAGTATGAAGAAGTTGAAGATCCCGAGAGGGTCAGATTTTCCAAGACCAAGCTGAAAGGTCATGCCAGCATATGGTGGAAGGGAGTACAGCTGGAACAGAATAGAAGAGGAAAAGACAGTTTATTTTGGCAGATTACGAGTTGGATCTGCTAAGAAAAATGCAGAGTTTGAGACAGATGAATAAAACTGTCCAAGAATACATGGAAGAGTTTTATAAAATCTCCATCAGAACTGGCCATTTAGAAGCAAGCAAGGAGAAGGTGGCCTATTATATTAATGGGCTGAGACCTAGTATCCAGGAAGAGTTGAGCTTAGTTCGGGTGAGCACCATTGAAGATGCTTACCAGTTTGCTCTAAAGGTTGAAGAGAAACTGAACAGAAGGTTTGAGAGCAAGCAAAGAGAAAGAGGGCACGAAGGAAAGACTGGTGGAAGAAAAGAGGAAGGAAAAGAGGAGAAGAAGGAAGAGGTTAGCAGTAGTCGGGATCAGAAGGAAGATGAAGAACCCAAACCCCAAGTTCAAAACAATGGCTACCCAAGAGGAAGAGGTAGATCTGGACGTGGGTATGGAAGAGGAGTGTTTTGGGGAACCTGTTTCCACTATGGAGAAGAGGGACATCGGGCATATGAGTGTCCCTAGCACCCCAAGAGGGTGAACAAGAAACATGTGGGTCCTGCCAGAGCTGTTGTGGCAGAGGAAGATGCTGAATCAGAACATTCTAAAGAAGCTGAGAAAGGAGAAGCAATGATCGTGAGGAGAACCATGCTGATTGAGGAAGACAAACCAAAGCAGAGGAGAATCCTGTTCTACACATGATGCAAAAGTTTAGGCAAAGTCTGTAATGTTATTATAGACAATGGGAGTATAGATAACTTAGTCTCTGAGGAGATGGTTGCTAAGTTACAGCTGGAGATAAGGAGACACCCGCATCCATATCGGATTGCATGGTTGTAGAAGGACCACTGAGCATGGGTTCGTGAACAGTGCTTAGTCATGTTCAATATTGAGAAGTACCAAGATGAGGTCCTGTGTGATGTTTTCCCCATGGATGCTTGCCATTTGCTGTTAGGGAGGCCATGGCAGTTTGATCGAAGTGCAGTGCATGATGGTCATGCAAATACGTACTCCTTGACAAAAGATGGAGTGCACCACAAATTAAAGCCAATACAGGTAGTGGACGAGAAGGTGTGCAGCAGTGCCAAAATTTTTCTGGTAGAAGGCAAAAAATATTTTTGCCAGGAGACGGGGTTTAAGCGAGGTTGTAGAGGCAGGTGCACATTTGGAGCTATTACAAAATATGCAGATCGAACATCACAGAAGTGAATGTCACTTCTCCATTTACCTCGGGTGTCTGATGCAGGAGCATCCGACAGCAACAGAGCAACCTTGCATCAATCAAAAATTTTCTAAGTGTTATGTATTTTGTTTTATTTACCAAAGCAAAATTTGGGGAGAGGGTCGTGAAATCATGACATGTCACAAAATCACGACCCCAAAGGCTACAACAAGACGAAGGCATGTTTTGTCATGATATCACGATGTCGTGATATCGCGACGTCATGATATCATGACATTTTTGAAGGCAAAGGCACGGAGGGAGTTTTCATCGTGATGTCACGACATTTTTGACAGCAAAGGCACGAAGGGAGTTTTCGTCGTGATATCACGATGTCGCGATATCACAACATCATGATATCATGACATCGCGATATCACGATGCTATTTTGGCAAAGGCGAAGGTAGAGGGAAAACTGAGGCGAAGGCAAAAGCTATCGTGATATAGCGACATCACGATATCGTGACATCGCGATATCGTGACACAAACTAGACAAGGGGCTCATAGGCAGAAATGGTCGCGATATCATGACACAAACCGGACAAGGGGCTCGTAGGCAGAAATGGTCATGATATCACGACACAAACTAGACAAGGGGCTCGCAGGTAGAAATGGTCGTGATATCATGACATGTCATGATATCACGACCGGTTGAAGGCAAATCAACAATGGACACGTGGACGGTCCCGTGCACAGGAAAAGAGATAGCGAGCACGGTTAAATGTTCTAACAAGGCAAAAGTTCCCGAGGGACAGTCTGGAAAACGGTGGTTGCAGGTCAAGGTTAATGGTGCTTTCATGGCGGATCGGGGGTGGTTGCCCATTGATGGAAGAAATTTTGAAAACATGATAGAGGAAGCGAAATTTCATACTTTATTTCATGAATTCGATCAGGTGGGGAATTAATGGCCTAGAGGGTCGAGACCTCGATAAAAACTCGACGTTTGTATTAGATCTGGTGGTGGATTTGGGTAAGATGGCACGTAGAGTGCGAGTGTTAGAAAGCTATGTCGCACGATAGCTATTGAAGCCTGTGGGCTATTTTTCTGTTAATGTAAGGATCTCTTAGATTAATGCATGAACATTTTTGGAACTGCGAGAGTGAGTTTGCATGAGTATGTATTTTCCAATTTTATTGAACGAAAGGAAGGAAATTTGTGTGAGTAGAAGGTCGTGCATCTTTCCCGGTCCCCGTAAAATGTGCAAGTAAGAGAGGAAGTAAATGATGCTATAACATAATTATTTTTTACACATGGGCTTCATTTCCATATTGCACATTCCACCTATTTCAAGAAAGCATTTAAAAAAATAGCCAAGGTAGGGCCTTCATATGCAATTCTTAGAGAAACTAAGCTTTGTACCTCTCTATTGAAAAAACAATATTCTAGATGTAGTTTGGTTATGGAGCATATGAGGAACATATGGTTGATCAGTGGATGTTCTATCATCATGGATGGGTGGACTAATATTCATCAACATCCACTCATCAATATTATTGTCACATGTTGAATGGGTCCCTATTTTTTTTGTGCCATTTATTGCATGGAAAAAATAATGTATGTTGAGTACTGGTACCTCCTATTGAAGGAGGCTATTGAGGATGTTGGACCCTCTAATATTATACAGGTTATCAATTTGAAAATTTTCATTTTCTTATGAAAATCAGAATCTATATGGTTGTGTAAATGAGACTATTTTTAATGTGTAAATTATTCTAAATATTTTTGTTTTACACTATAGGTAATTACAGATGCAACCCCTATTTTATAGTGTACGGGGAAAATGATAGGACAATAATATAGATATATTTTTTGGACCCTGTGTTGTGTTCATGCATTGAATAATGCATTGAAGGATATTGGAAGGATAGATTGGGTGAGGGCTATGGTTGTAGAATCTAGAGAGAATTACAAATGTTCATTTGCAACCATCACACTTCTTTAGTCCTCTTTCAGTCCTTCTCAAAGAAGGGGTTCATCAAACCAAAAAATACTAGATATGAAACCTAATTCATTTTATTAGAGAGGATGATCAAGGTGCAATATGGTTTATAGTCCATGGTAGTATGCACAGAGTGGAAGAGGTGGGCAGAATCAAGGATAAAGGAGGAAAATAAAACCAGAGAGAAAGTATTGGATGATAGTTGGTGGTCTCAATCCAAGTAAGAAATGTTGAAGTTAAGATTTGGTTCATGTTTATTTTTTGTTTATGATTCAGTGATTTATCATTTATGATTTTATGATTTATCATTTTTATTTTCAAACTGGATTTCTCATATAGTCAAATTTTTTAATTTCTTGCAGGTACATTATGTCTTTCATTTTTCCAATTGTTGTAGTCATCAGATATGCTGATACATATACTCCTAATATAGGAGATATATATGATACTTTTGATAGCATGTTAGGGGAGATGAATAAATCATTTCTACTAGAGATCCATCATTATTATTCTATGAGGCCAACATTAGACCTATTATACAGAGGAGGTGGGATATGATGAACACCCCCTTCATATGGTAGAATATGTAGTAAACCCAAAGTGGTATGAGCCTAGGCCTAGGAAAGTGACTCCCTATAAATATCTATAGGTGAGACAAGGTTTTTCGAATGCCTTTAAAAAGATATATGCAAAGGAGGAGGGCTCAAAACTTAGAGATGAGTGGATCCAATTTGTGAATCTTAGGGGCCCTTGATTTAGCCAACCAAAGTGTCGAAATGATAGGGGTACCATTAGCTAAAAATATTCCATTGAATGGTGGCAGCTATATGGGGATGATACACATAACTTGCAATGTTTTACAATTAGACTTCTTTCACAGGTTGCTAGTTCCTCTGCTGCTAAGAGGAATTAGTCCACATACAACTTTATCCATAATGAGCTTACATATCATAGACCAGAGAAGCTAGTTGTAGTGCATAGCTCTCTTTGCCTTCATGAGAGAGTTAAACCAGAGTACAAACAATCTCTAGCTACATGATGGGATGTTGATCCAAAGGATGCAAGATAGATTGATGAGGATTATGATCAGGAGGGGTTGGTTGTAGTTCCATTGGAGGCTCTTCACTTAGCTAATGAGGGTAGCTCATCAGATACAAATTTTGATAGTGATAGCCCAACAAAAGTTTGAGAGGAATGAGACTATTTTTTTTTTACAATGTAAAACTAAACTCTTTTTGTTGTAATGAGACTATTTTTGAAATGAGACTATGTCAATACTAGTATTTTTAATTTTTGAGAATTTGACATTTGTTGTAAAATTTAAATTATTCTAATGGTTTCTAAGTTCTAAATATTTTTATTGTAAACTATTAGTATTTAGTAAGTTTCATTTTTGTTATGTAAATCATTTTAAATTTCAATTTTTTTTAATAGTATTATACATTTTGTCCTCCAACCATCCCCCAACCATCCCCTAAATCTGGCTTGTTTTCCTCCACCATCCCCAAAACATGTCCCCCTTGTCCCCCTATCCTCCAGGATTGTAGAACCTTGGTTATAATATAGTATTAAAAATAATATCTATAAAATTTAGTCATATTAGAGTTTATGTTGAAAATAAAATTTATAGTAAAGAATTAAAACCAAACTTTTGTGAATATTACTAGTTTTAAGACTTTTATTATATTTATAAATTAAATTAAATGATAATACACTAAAAGTTTTTTAATTAATAAGCTATGCATGGCTTCTATTTTAGCCACTCTTATCAAAATAATAAAATATTAATTTTTTTGAACTTGTCTCCAACTTATCTTTTTATCAAATATATTTTTCATCATCCTCATACTACTATGTTTTTACATTTTTATTAAGAGATAAAATGTTGCTCAACTGGTTGCCTTATAAAACTCTATTGTTGGTAATAGTAAGATCAACACTATGATTGGCTAAATTATCTCCTACCTATTTTACTTCTCTATATATATACTAACAGTTTTAAGATACTACCTTCAACAATAGTTCATGGACATTAAAATTAATGTTATTCTAGATCTTAGTCCCCATATTTATTTGTTGAAACAAGAAGAAAATAAGCAAAAATATCTTTAACAATAAGGACAATGTTTAAATACAATGATATATTATATATTTCTTCAAATATCTCTACTAGAGCTAATCTAGCATACACCATTTTTTATTTGGATAACAATGTATCTTTTTATTTCAAGATATTGTTCGGTGTTTCACCTTCAACTTCATCTTTTCATATTCTCTTTTTTCTCATTTGAAATATGATTATTCAATCTCATATCAAGAGAAATCATCATTCATCCCCTAATTATTATGTAGCATCAAATAATGTAACAATTACATGACAAAAAATAATGTAATAAAGTCTAACATCCCCCTTATTATATTATTTGGTATAAATATTAGTACCCCCCATGATTCTAGGGGTGGTACACTAGAATTATGCTTTGGCTTTGTTGGTACTTACTTTAATTAATCTCCACTAGGTTTACCTCTAGGTCATTACCTCCGGGTATTCACCTATGGGTCATTACCTTTGGGTCTTTGACTCTAGGTCATTGCCTTTGGGTCATTGCCTCTAGGTCCTTATATCTTGGTCACCCCTAGGTCATCATTGCCTCTATGTCCTTACCTCTGGGTTGACTTTGGATCATCATTACCTCTAGGTTACCTTTGGGTTACCCTCTTGATATACCTTTAGGTCATCACCTCTAAGAAATTACCACTAAAATATATCTTTGGAATATTCCACATCTTTAAAATTTTCCACATAATATTTCACTATAGGTTCTATCACTACAAGCCTTCCAAACATAGCTTGGGTCATTTTATGATACACAAATAATTTATTTCAAGTTTCCCAAGTTTGCTTTATGCCATAAAAACTCCCATTCAACAAAATCCACCTTATTTTGTAGAAACCATTCAATATATATTTTTTGTTTTATCCCATTATAATACAATCATCCATCCATAATTTATATTTATTTTGTTGGTCACTTTATATTTATGCCATTACTTTATTTTGGAGTGATTATTACCTCCACAAATCTCACAAGGATATAGGTTCCAACACTTAGTTGTAACATATCTTGATCTTCTACAATGACTGCAACTATTGGGATATTTTCTTATATATTCATAAATCATCTAAAATATATATTTAACATTTATTATTTGAAGGATAGTCAGGTAGCAACTTTAAATGTGTATAGTTACTTGATTAGTTATTTTGTTATTGGCTTGTATGAGAATTATATCCTACGAGAAAGATTTTTCAAGATATAAAGGGATGTATATGATGTTATCAAATGTATTACACAAATATTGAAAGCTTTGTAATAAATATTTACATTAACATGTCAATTATGGCCAACTGTGGTATTGGAGAGGAATTGAGCAGAAGATCCTGAGCTTGAATTGAAGAGAAATATACCAAGCTTATGAGCCATAGTGCT
This sequence comes from Wollemia nobilis, assembly GCA_028583015.1. Taxonomy (NCBI): domain Eukaryota; kingdom Viridiplantae; phylum Streptophyta; class Pinopsida; order Araucariales; family Araucariaceae; genus Wollemia; species Wollemia nobilis. Next base: position 10,281,259 of record JAQPPZ010002907.1, on the reverse strand, counting down.
CTATGTAATCATTCTGGTCAAAAATTGTACCAAAATCTTCTTAGTTTCCCTTGTTTATGTTTGCATTAGAGGAACATTTTCTCTTTTCCTAGTTGATATTGCGTTGGTGAAAAGAACAAACTTATTTGGTTGATATTGCACCAAAGAAATTTTTTCTTGGTTGATTACATTAGAGTAAGATTGATTACATCAAATTTTTATGGTTTAATGCATCTGGTTGATCAAACCAAAAAGCAACCATTAAAGAATGCATTTGGTTGATTACACCAGATAACATCTATTAAAAATTTCTTATAGATATTTGGTTGATTTCACCAGAGATTTGTTACCATAAAAATGGCATAACTATCCAAAAATGCATGTTCCAAGAATAAGAAATATCTAACATACATTGTGATTGTTGGTGCTAGTTACCACTAAGAAACCGGCGTAACTCTTCAAAAATGCCTATGCTAATAAAAAAAGCTACTCGACATGCATTGTGATTGTTGGTGCTAGTTTCAATTTGCTTGGTATCTAACATCAAAGGTATTCAACATATTTATTTTTACTTATAATATTTGAATGTTATATTGAATTATGAATTGCTAGATATAGTGCTTCATATAATACATATATGAAGTTATGTTAAAGAGAAGAATGCAGGATATTTTGTAGAAAATTCCTATGTAGATTTGAAGCTTGTTTTTTTGAAATTTTGGGAGAAGCCTAATTGAGCACTTAATCATAAGCAACCTGTGCTTACAATATATCACATCCAACCATATTTTTTTTGTAATGAAAGCAACTTGTACTTAAAATATATCAGATCCAACCATAATATTTTAATGAAAGCAACTTGTGGATGTAATTCACCAATGAGCCTTTGTAACATTTGTAGTTATTGATTCATCTTTGTCAATGAATGTCTTGTTTATATCAAAAAATTTTGGTTAAATAATGTAAACAAGAAGGAATTTAGATATGATAGAGTAAATATTATATGCAATATAGATGTGAGAGAGTAAAGGTTACATGCAACAATAATTCTGGATGAGAAAGCATTTAGATATGATAAATAAAACTTATATACAACATTAATTCCAGGAACTTTGTATGCAACTATAATACCAGATATACTTTCTAAGATTTTATTAAAATCATTTAAGAGCACTTGAATAAGTTTGAGTATAGTGGATTACCAATGGTAATATTTTTATGAAGCACTTGATATAAGGATTGAGCTTATGTTATTAAAGGATTATAGTATTAGAAAAAATCAATCCTTATAATTGCTTATTTATATTAAAAAATATTGCATTCAAATGTGAGCTATAAGATATGTTATGTAATATAATATCCAAGGATATATTTATAGCAAATATAAAATATTTTTTATAATTAAAGCATTAAAAGATTAAAGTTTTTTTTTGAAAAATAATTTGAATAAATTATATTAAAACAAGATAATTTACAAGTTGGGACAAGACTCCTCCTAGCCTTAACCAACAAGAAAACTTGTTTCCTCTTTTTAACTTTCCAACAAATTTCCATAACTCTAAAACCCAAGATCCTAAGAACAAACCACTATTGATGAAAACACTAAAAGGAAATCTGCATTGGAGCCAAATATTCTAAACCATATATCTACACTGGCTATCAAAATTAGCTAAGCACTATATTTTCTCACCAACTTGCCTAATCCTCTCATCCTCAATAGCCATGCCACTAAAACCCTACCTCCTTGGTACTCATATTAGCTAGGAAGTATGCCACTTTATTCAAAGCTCTACCCACATAAATTGAAATCACGTCATCTAATTTACTTCAAAATTTATTAACTTGGGTGACAAGAATACCCAACCTCCATGTCTCTAAAGAAAAGTTATTCATGCAATCGAGAGCTCCTACAAATATTTGAGAATCTTATTTTATGATTACCCTCCTACAACCTTGTATTACTACCTAAATAGAAGCAAATTTGATAGCTAAGGCTTATCCTTCATTATTAATGGCCTTGCCCAAGCCCTATAGTTCCTAATAGAGAACTATCCCAACATGATTCTTGCAGACCACTCCAATCCTAGCTCTCCCCATATTACTATTAACTTTTTATGCTTAATACTTAAATAAAAATAACCACAAGATCTAAAATAAAGTTGTAAGAAATATAAGTCAATGACAATATTCTAAACATATAAAAATAATAAATAACTTATGCAAAAACTCATAAAAAGACCATTACTAAATGCTTGCAAAAATAGTATCTTGATAGAATAAATATCTCCAATATACCATACTTCCATAGAATCTCACTCTAGATTATGTCTCTCTCTCACACACATAGACACATATATAATGGACTGTGACTCTTCATATTTAGTACTCTTGGCATTCAATATTCTTGAGACTCTTCACTTTCCTACTCTATGAACTCATATGCACATGGACTATTATGCACATTTACATTATTAAATACTTTGCACATTCTAATAATACTTGTGCATTTATTACATTGCATAAAGTAAATACTCGCACTCTAATCTAGGACACTCTCCTATACTAAATATGTACCCAAGGTGGTATATTAGCATGTACCAAATAATGTAATATATGCTAACACCCCCTATATTACATTATTTTGTTATTGAAGACTTTAGTCTTCAATATATTCTTCATCCTATTCTTGTATCTCGTATAATATTCTCTTGCTTTCTTCAATTTACTTCCTATTTGTATCCTGATCATGTAGATGATTAGTATTCTCATGATGTTTGTATCCTTTGAATCTAAGTAACAAAATCACTTCTAGATATCTGACTCTAAAACACTACCTCTGGATTATCAAACTTTTGATCATACTTGATTTCCTTTTGTAAAAATCATACAACATTTATTTTACCTTGTGCCACTTTATCCAATCACAATTTATTCTAATTTTATAGTTTTCTAACATGACTCTTGATCCTTTACTGCTTTTTTGTTCTGTATATTCATAATCTTCACCTTTAGGTCTTATTTTTGGTACACTAGCCTTTGTCATTTCATATTCTCCCAAGCCTATATTTTTGTATCCCATATTATTCAACAAATTTGAACCAATTCCTTTAATAAGTTTTTTAAAATAACCAAAAATATTACGTCCCTGAACATTGTTGTTACTATCAATATTTGAATCAATTCTAACAACATAAGTTTTTTTTGATCAATCACAAGTTATATTTAGATCACTTGTATCACATGCAACATCCTTTTTTGTAATAGACTCTTCTACATTTGTCATGAGCTTTAAATCACTAGTGTTATTTCTTGCATCAATCATTAATTGAAGAACACAAGCTTATACTGAGAGGGGGGTGAATAGTATAAGACCACTTTTTACTTTTCTTCTCAAATCAATATTATGTAGTGTATAGATAGCAATATCAATAGCAGTAATCAAAGCAATGCACAAAAATCCATACACAATAGAGACACATATTTAACATGGTTCACCCAATGTGGGCTACCTCCACAGAGAAAATATTTCTTCTAAATATTTCTCAAATAATCTCTTGGGAATATTTCCAAAATTACAATGTTTATGGACCTCGGTCCAAAGGAGATGCTGATCCCCTAAATTTCAAGTTCATGGATTTCTTCCACAAGATAACTCTTTCCCCTTATGCTTTGGCTAGTGATCTTCTAGAAGACTTTGTCTCTCTGCTGCACTGACTTGTGGATCTCTCTCCACTTGAATACTCCTCACTCAGACCTGTCTTCAATTATTGATCTCTATACACTGAGACTCTATCCTCTATACTCTGTCACCTCCAAAGCTCTGTATCAATACTGTACCAAACATAGTTAAGTCATTCTAGCACATTTCTACTCAATATCTTGCACTAAATACAATACATTAAGTCTAGTAAAATTTTACTTAATAGGTTCACTTATAACTACTCAACAGGTTCACACAAAAACTATCCAAATCTGATCAACAGGTTCACATAAAACCTATCCAAATCTTCTCAACAGGTTCACACAAAACCTATCCAAATATACTCAACAAGTTCACACAGAACTTATCCAAATATGCTCAATAGGTTCACATAAAACCTGTCCAAATATTCTCAAAAGGTTCACACAAAACCTGTCCAAATATGCTCAATAAGTTCACATAGAACTTGTCCAAATCTACTCAACAAGTTCACACAGAACTTGTCCAAATCTTCTCAACAAATCCTCTCTAGGACTTGCTCAAATCTGCTCAATAATTCCTCTATAGGACTTGCTCAAATCTGCTCAATAAGTCCTCTATAGGACTTGCTCAAATTTGCATAGTAAGCTTTCACAAAAGCTTAACTCAAAACAGTCCACAAGTCTTCTCAAATACTTGTCTCAATCACATAGAATCATAAAGAGAATTGTTAGAGACTCAATATGTTCCAAGCTCAATGTACAATCAATATCTCGAATAAATATCATAGAAGCATAAAGAGAATTGTTAGAGACTCTATATGTTCTATACTCAAATCCCAATATCAACTCAAATCAAACTCAATATCAACTCAAATCAATCTCAACTCAAATCAGAATATTGAATAGTTTGTTTCTAGGAACTTGAACAACCACATGCATCCACTTGACTAGGCTTAATCAACTCAACTCAATCAATCACCTCAAGGAACAATCCTTTCTCACAAACCCTAGTCCAAGCATGTATTAACCAACTCAACTCAACCAATCACCTCAAGGAACAATCCTTTTTCACAAACCCTAGTCCAAGCATGTATTAACCAACTCAAAATGTTTCCAACAATGCTCAAGCACAAGTTTCACGTAGCAATGATACTCATGTTTTTTTCTAACTCAAGTTCAAGTTCATTTCATCATCAATGGGCTTCAAAAACAATGCTAATAAAACAAGGTTTAAATACAACCCACAAACCAAAAAACCTTGAAGTATTCAACCAATCATTTTCTCAAAGGAAACCACAATCAATCCTTTTCTCTCCAATTATATTTCAGAAATAAACCACCATAAACAATCAATAAGAGAATGTGCCCATACCTTTTTGATGCCAATAAGTTGTCCACAAAATCTACCACACTTAAACACAACTTTCCTTTCCAATCTAAATAAGGATTAATGGACTTCAAATAATCACAAAATAAAGCATTACTCAAATTACACCCTTTTTACTCCAAGTTAATAAACACATCCACCAAAGTCCCTTTTATAAAACCCTTATCAAAAATAATAAACCTCTCAAAATTGCTTTTAAAAAACAACTCCTTATTTCTCCTAAAATTAATTCTCCATAACCATCAAATAAATCATAAACCAATTATGCTTTGCAATAATAATCACAATCCTAATAACAAACTTTAATTTCCATTAACTACCTTATAAATCCAAACTTTAGGGCTAATAGAAATTATTTAAATGCAAAACGTAATTACCTCCTCAAGGGGATTCGAACCCCCGACTTGCCACACTGCGAGCATCTTAGCCATGGTTAAGATTCCACATGAGCTAGTCACTTTTTGGAAAGTCAAAGGTCCAAAGTGCATTAAACGTTCCTCCACATTCCACAAAAGACAAAGTGCCAAAGTGCTTTTCACACACCTTCTGAAATGCTGTCCAAAGGATTCGATCCCTGGTGTTTGCGCTGCCTTGTATCTTAAACCAAAATGATTTGCCAATACACCACGCTTCCCACCATGATTTGACTTTCCAAGCGCTGTTGTTTTCTTTCTTGCTTCTCTTCTCAAAATTTGCACGAGCTCATAGACTTATTCGAATGCCAAGAATTTATCACAAGAGCAAGGATAAAACTTTTATTTATTTACCACCCCTTTATATAGAATTTAAAACACTTTGAAGACATCGACGAAAATATGAATTTATGTTTACTTGATGATGTTGGCGGGAAACTTTGCATTTAAATTTAAATTTTAAATAATTAAAATTTAAACCAAATATTAAAACTCAAATAACTCCATCATCGGGGCACCTTTTTCGATGAAACGAAATCCCAAATTGGGTTTTAAGAAAAACCCAGATCAAATATACTATCCATGGTTTTAAATAAAACATTTTATTTTTCCTGCCTTGGTTTTCACAAAAACCCTTCATAGATCCTTTTGACATTAAATGCTCTTTTGACATCAATGACAACATTTTAGCATAGGGACTCAAAATGTCCAAAATTAATGGCTTTAAGTTATTTGTACCACAAGAAGCATCTTTCATCATTGATTTTCTTGCTAATTATTTAACCTTCTCTTGTTTTCTAATCTTACCTTTGAAAACTTCATTAGAAAGTAATGTTATATTTATCATCATTCCTATGTCATTAGGTAATATGAAAACACCTTTAGATTCTTCAATTGCTTCTTCAACCTTTGAACTTATGTAACTCCTAAGTACTAAATTTTTTTCATCTTGAGCTTCTTTCAAGATTGATTGTAGATTTTTCTTTTCCTCTATTGATATTTCTCTCTATTTTTCAAGATTTGGTATCATATATTTAATACAACATTTTAGGTTTTGCAACATCTCATTAGTTTCTTCTAATAAGTTGTCCTTATTGTTTATTCATTCTTCTTGATAACACAAATTTTATTTCTCAATTATTTTTGACAATTCACGTGTTGTTGAGTTTCATTTCACTTGTTTCTTCTTTGCCATATTCCTTTGAAGTTGAACACTTTTATCTCTCAAATTTCAAAAATATAATTTCTTAATTCTAAATTTCACAAACTATGTTGGTGTTGAATTCCTTATAACTCCCTAATTAAAAATTTAGAAAATAAAGGTATTTGCAAATTTAATATTCCTATTTCAATGTAGAAATACTTATTCCTCCAAGTTAAACTATTTGAAAAAATATCTATGCAACTTGAATTTCAAAATAGAATAAAGTAATTTTAAAAACTTTCAAATTAAATACTTTTTACTTAAAAAATATTCCAAAGCATTCAATAAATATTCTAAGGTTATAATTCATCAATTCATTACCTTATTTCTCCATTTATTCAATTACTCTCAAGTATAATAAATTAATTAACCTTAACCTTAATAATATTATTCCTTATTCCTCATTAATATTTGCAAAGGGTTAAATAAATTCAAATATTCTATACCTCCTTGTATATGGTATGCTAAATTTGAGTCTTCAAATCTTTGACCTCCTTATACATATTCAGTGGCCTCTCTGTCCTCCAATATTAGGTCTTTAAGTCTTTGACCTCCTTCTACATTATTCGTTGGCCTCTCTACCCTCAAACATTCTCTCCTTTATGATGTGCTCCATGTTCTTCAAGAAATTTGAAATCTATATCACACTAAACTTGGCTCTCATGCATTAATGGTGTGCAGGAAACATTTCCTTCTCTATGAAGGTGGTTGGAATTCCTTCTACAACTTTGACATGTGGTAAACAATTTCTTCAATTCCTCATAATGCTATTACCAAGTGGTGCTCAATGTTTGAATATTACAATTTTGATTCCCTTCTTGCCTTAATGCTATGTATGACCCTTGCAACTTTTGATGTCCTAAGTAAAATAATATTCTAAGAGCTTTGTAATTGCACCAATGAAATGGTGCTCAAATTTTCATTTGATGATGATTCTATTTCAACCTAATGGCTCTTTAGCTCCTTCCTCAATGGTTGTTCAATTGGTGCTCTTATTGGGTGCTCTCTTCAATGCAAGCATTTGCTCCCCCTTATGGTAGTTATAAATGTACTCTTTCATATTCCTTATAACAATTACATGCTCAAATGATTTGACCTACTTTCAATGTATATTTCATTTCTCCATGATGTCTCCTCAGCTTCTGATGATTCTACTTCTTCTATCAACACTTATGCTTCCTTCTCCTTGCTTGGTGGCTCTATATTTCAAGCTCGATGGCTTTTATCCCTTGCATGGTGGCTCTTCTTCTTTGCATGGTGTCTCTTCTCCTTTGTATAGTAACTTTTATCCTTTGCATAGTGGCTCTTCTTGGATGCTTGACCCCTATGCTACAACTGTTTGTCTTCATTATAACAACACCTTGGATTCTATCCTATGGTGCTAAAAATTCACTTTTCTATGGCCCTTCCTTAAATAAGGTGGTGCCTCCATTTGTGTTTGGTGGTTCTATCACTCTTTTGGTGCCTTTTATTCACTAATATTTTTTGAAACTTTTACCTGTACTTTATGGTTTCTTTGGACACTCTAACTTTACCTTGTTCTTGTGCATTGTTCGATCTATTTATTTTATCCAATAAGACTTATAAAATTTCTGCACTTTCTGGGATTATAAAAAAAACATATATATTAATTTTTCCTTCTACTTACCACTCCCTTTAAAGCAATATTTAACTTCACTTTTACTATTATATTTTGTATATTCTAGCATAATAATGATGCCTCTTTCCTTGGCTTGGATATACTTAGCTTAGACTGTATTTATTGGCTATAATAATTCTAGTATGGTGCATTCAAAAAAATTTATAATAAGATGATTTGAATGCTTGAATAATAAAATTTTATAGCACCAATTTTATAAATATATTTTTCCTCATTTTGTAGCTAATCTCCTTGGTGATTTGATTCACCTTTTTGCTATCTTGAATTTACAAATTTTGTAGCTTCACTTCCTTTTAATTTGCTTCCTCAAAAACAACTAGTTCTTCCTCAAATAATGATATTAAAAATTCTTCCCTTTCTCTTATCAAACGGTGCCCAAATTCTCTGAAAAACGTAGTTGGTTTCCTTATCAAAATGAAGTCCAAATTGAGCTCCTATATACTTCCAAATATATTGTTTGGAACTCTGTAATTTGTAGCTCTCAATGCTGCCCAAAAAGCTATCTCCTTGTTGTCCAAAAGATAACTTTATCTAACTCCTCCAATATGCTGCCTTATTTTGTTGTGAAATTCTCCTTCAAATTGCTATCCAAAATTACTTCCATATATCCCATAAAATTCTCCAATTTATAGCTCTATATCACCTTCAATTAGTTATCCTGTGACTCTTCAACTTCTACCATGAAAAATAATAACTTATTTACAAATCAAACTTCAAAATATTAATGGATTTCTTCAAAATTCTCAATTTGGTGGTCTCTTCTATCCTCTTTTCTCCTCAGCCTTCATTAAATTTTGTCTTCAAATTTGACCTCCTTTCTGGCCTTTTCTTCAAGAAACTGAATGTCTTGAAGTCTTCAAAAATACTTTCTCAAATTTGGTAAACTTCTTGCCAAAAATATTCTTCTTGAATCACTTTCATAAATCATTTTGGGCTTGTTGTTGAGTGAAAATAATTTTACTAAATTTGATGTGATTACCTCTTTTCATTAGTTCTTCTTGAAATATTCTACCTCAAAATTTCTTCAAATCTTCTCCAATGGCCAATTCTTCAACTTTCTCAATAGGGCTTCTCTAGACTTCTTCTTGCTCCTTCCAAATTCACTTAAAACCTCCTATCTTAGGTTTCCTCTTTCTTAAATATTTTTTTTTGATCAGTTAAATTTAAATTTAAAATGGGTTTTTATCAAGGGTCCCAAAACCTGATTACAACAAGTCATAAGACTATAAAAACAAGGCCACAAGAAGGCCATAGGAAAGGACAACAAAAATCTAGAGGAAATATAGAAGGATTGCCTTTCAGGATAGGCTTAAGGATAGCCTTTTAGGATAGGCTAAAGGATAGCCTTACAAGATAAAATTTAAAATATATGTATATATATTCTATTTTATTTTTACATTGAAATCTAGGACAGGGCCACCCCACCCAGATCAACCAAAAAACATGTGCAAAAGGATGGAAAAGAGGATCCAGAGGAAAGACAGAAGGATTACCTTTTAGGATAGGCTTAAGGACAACATTTTAGGATAGGCTAAAGGATAGCCTTATAGGATAAAATTTAATATATATATATATATATACATATATATATATATATATATATATATATATATACATATATATATATATATATACATATATATATATATATATATACATATATATATATATATACATATATATATATATATATATATTCTATTTTTTTACATTGAAATCTGGGACAGGGCCACCCCACCCAGATCAACCAAAAAACACATGCAAAAGGATGGAAAAGAGGATCAGGGCCATCCCGCCCAAACAACACATGCTAAGAATATTTGAAAAAGGGTAAAACTGCCTAGAATAATTTGAATCAGGGCCATCCCGCCCACCACAAAAATTTAAAAATTAAATTAAAAAATAAGGTGGAAAATGCAGAACATTCATGCTTGAGGATATCCATGGATGAAGTAGAAGGATGCAACAATAGAAATGCAAGGGAAAAACATCCTACATAAGAATGTAAGAGGAAAATAAAATAGGAGACTCCACAGGCCATGAAATATCGATGCAACAAGGAAAAATACTTAGAAGCCGAGGGAGATAGAGAAAACAATAGTGCAAAAATGCGAGCCATGGGAGAGAGGTGGGGAGATCCCAGGGAACCTCAACAAAGGAGCCATGAAGCACAAGCTACCAAATAAGTGTAGGGCCTCCATGAAGGCCAAATAAGTAGCAAGAACTCCTTAACAACCTCCATCACCACCGACGAGTAGCTTCAGGGATCTAAAAGAGGATGAACAGTAGGAAAAAATCAACAATTAGCATAGAGGCCCATTCCCCAAGCCACGAAAGGCTGAGAACCCATCATCAAGCCTGCAATAAAAAATCCAAAGAGCAACACCATAGGAATAAGAACAAGGCTCCCTACCAAACTAAAAGATACTATGAAGAGTTGCTCATGAAGCTAAAACACCAAGCCACCATGCACTGCCCCCAAAGAAATACTGATCCTTAGCTCCAAATAAGACCCTACAAGAAGGAGTAGAGCAACAAGTTCCAAGGAAAAGTATTCCTGAAGTAACTTAGGAATCCTAGGGAAGGACCTAGGAAAAACCTAGGGACATCCCAGAAAACCCTAGGATGTTACAGTTCATAGGAACCAAAAGGAAAACCCCACTAGAAGGAAAGGGTAGACAAGAGAATAAGAGATCTCTCAACCTAAGGAGATCATCTATAACACCATCCAACCAAGGAATAAGGGCAAAAGAAGTACCAAGAAACTAGGACAAGACCTAGGGATGTCCCAAAAAATCCCAAGGATGTTCCAAATCATAGGCACCAGAAAAAACCCAACTAGGAGGTAAGGAAAGGGGCAGACAAGTGGAAAAGTGACCTTCCACCCCAAGGAGATTGTCTGCAATACCTACCAACTAATGAGTAAGGGTAAAGGAAGTGCTAGGGATCTAGGACAAGACTAGGGGTCTAGGATAGGGCCAAGGATGGGCTACAGGGAAGTGGAGCTCTTTCTTAAATCTTCAATAGAGCTTCTTTAACCTCTTTCTCCATTTTTCCTTTAATTTGATATGGGGACATATTCCTTGGATCTCCTCAATATTCAATATGCATTCTTAAATATTCAATGGGGACCTCTTTCTTGGGTCTCCTTGTCATGACACTCCTTTGTGGACTTTCTAACCTAGAAAACAATGTATAAATTTGATGGTGCTTTAAAACTTTATTTTGTGCAATTAAGTAGCTATGTGATGTTAGTTGATATAGAAGAACATGATACTACGAATAAGTTGCCAATGTGTAGGATCAAGTATGCTCATAGGTGGAAGAAGTTGATTCATCCACCAGAAGCAGGGTACTTGAGGTTGGAGAAGTGATTATTAAGGCAACTTAGGGGTAACATGGATGGATACCTTCATGTAGACATGCATTATTGATTAAGGATAATCATCAATAGCTAGAGACCTTGAGCTTCAGTTGATAGCCTAGTAGCTATCATAAAATATTTGGCTAAGATGGGTGATTAGGTTGATGGAAATATTCCCTATTTATCTATTGTATATGGTTGAATGCCTTTTACTTTATCACTATCTGCATTGGAGGTTTGGAAAATAAAAGCATGCATAATTTTGTTGCCTATGAAAGCTTCTTGTTTTACTTAAAACCTCTTACTCTCCATTTTATAAGAAATAGGAGTTTATTTTAAATGATAATTGAGTTTTATTTATAAATAATATTTTAGATTAGTTTAAATGATAATTGAGTTTCATTTATAAATAATAAGGTAGATTATTTTAAATGATAATTAAACTTCATTTATAAATAATATGTATGATTATTTTAAATTATAATTAGACTTTATTTGCAAATAATATGATTAAGTTATATTAAAAGGTAGAAGAGCTCTATTTGCAAACAATGTAATTAAATTATTGAAAATAAACACAATGAAATAATTTTATTGTAAAGCAACGATTGCTTATGTTAAAAAAATAGTATTAAAAATGGTTTTCCTCTCTTCGAATGGTGAATGGTCATTTCAAGTGTGGATCAAGATTTTTGAGAACCTGATGATTCTACCATATATTGAAGAGCATAGCAAGTCATGTGATCAAAGTGATTGGGGCATCTACCATTGTTGAAAGAGAGAGCTCCATTTGTGACAAAACTTGTTAAAATATTTGATAGCACTTGAGATTCAATGTTGGCCGCTATGTTGGGTAGCTAGGAGGAGTTATGTTGGGTGATGGAAGCATTGGGAGAAGGGAGATACATGGAGGAGGATAGGAAATTGATGACAATAGATAAGCTTGGGAAAAATCAATAAGGTGAGTTGTGGAATACGTGAGGGATATTATTCATTCTCGATAAAGAAGGACTATGAAAAAAACTAGAAGGAAGATATAGAAACTAGTAGGGGATAAGACGAGAGTGCTTCACATTTAGAACACTTGTGCCAGCAGGATTTGAGGTTGGTATTTATTCAATTGTGTCAGTTTTAATTAGTTTTCTAGTTAAGGGTGGTTATGCTCCTTAGTTTCTCTCTAAACCTATTACTCTCAACTATTTATCATTGTTATGGTAGTCTGCCTTGTTGGCAGTAGAATATCCATAACCTGGATCATTATTAGCTTAGTCTATTTGGAAGTCTACCTTCATTGTTAGAACCTCAACTTTGGTGTTGTTTTCTTGCATCCTCCCAGTGGCTTTAAATGTGTAGACGTTCCCCCTATGCTCTAAGAATTGTTGAACCTTTATTTTTGAGACATCAAGGGAGGAGAATGCCTCCTTGAGCATCGCCTAGCACTCACCACCTATACATTGGATGATGTGCGAGCCTCCCCATAGCAGTATAAAATTTTGTCAGATAGCATGGTCTTAGCTAACCAACTCTATCATGTTTGGGAACTTTTTCCTTCCTATGTTGAGCATTGCCACCCATGAGAAATTTTGTGGTGTTTGTTCTCTTGTTAGGTGGTAGTAAAACCTTGGTCACCTTGAGTGGTTGTGTAACCTACAACAAAGGGGGATTTTGTGTTTTATCCCATCCATGTTTGGTTATCACCTTGTGATCTTGTTGGAACCCTCTCCACCTGAGTCTCCGTGATGTGGTGTCATCCTTAAGAATGGGGGAAAGAGAGCTCAACAATCGTTGAGCGACTGTGAGTCTTTTAGGGTAGGCACCATGGCTTGGGAAGCCACTAGTCCAAAGGCTTTACCTTGGTTGATGTTGTGATGTTTTAATTTATTAAAGCAATAATTTATTTCATAAATTAAGTAATGGGACTTAATTTAGGTAAATAAAGTAAAGCAATAGTTTATTTCATAAATTAAGTAATGGGACTTAATTTAGGGAAATAATATAAAGTAATAGTTTATTTCATAAATTAAGTAATGAGACTTAATTTAGGGAAATAATGTAAAGCAATAGTTTATTTCATAAATTAAGTAATGAGACTTAATTTGGGAAAATAATATAAAGAAATAGTTATTGCATAACTTAAGTAAAGGGACTTAATTTAGGAAAATAATATAAAAAGATTATTTATTTTATGAATTGAAGTAGGATTTCTTTGATTTAAAGAAATAAATAAAATGGTTTATTTTATGAATTAAATTAGGTTGACTTTAATTTATGGAAATAAAAGAAATAATTTATTCTATGAATTGAAGTAGGATGACTTTGATTTGAAGAAATAAATGAAAATGGTTTATGAATTAAAGTAGGTTGATTTTAATTTATGGAAATAAAAGAAATGATTATGAATTGAAGTAGGATTAATTTGGTCTATGGAAGAAAGAAACCTAGCTTATTTAAATATTAAGGGTATGAGACCTTGATTGTTTGAATAAAGTGTACAAGAATTTATTGAAATAAAACTTGTGATCTAGATGCTTAGTTGAAGACTCTCATTGGGTAATGAGAGGGGAAAATAAAAGTAATGATTCCTATGATATCAACTATGCATTAGATGGTTAGAAACTTGAATGAATTTTGTATAGTTACAATTTGGCAAAGTAGTTGGTAGTTGCATTTAAAGGTACGCCTATCCTAAACCATGAGTGCCTTGATCCCCTAATATCCTCAAATGATCGATGGAAAACAAAGAAGAAGCAATGAGGCCATTGGAACCTATTCTTCAAAAACTCTACTTATGATGGTTTACTTTTGCTCAATTAGACTAAAATTGTGGGGAGATTTCCTTGATGAAATTGATGTAATATGTTATTATTTAAGAGTATGGAGGTTTTTACCATACTTGCCCTTATGTAATAATTGTTAAATATTTGGAAAAGTATCCTCTATTTACTGCTATGAATCATTTATGTTGTATCAACTTCTATTTCAATTAATGTTATTCCTTTTTAAAATTTATTCCTTTCCTAGAATTTTGTATGCTTTTAAAGTTAGGCTCACTGCTTGTTTTATAGATAAAACTACTTTTACTTCTTGCTAGTCACAATACTAGTAACAAGTTCTAGGGTGAACTTAGAGGGTAACCTAAGGGATTGAGACACCTTAGGGTGAACATAGTGGACCTAAGGGATTAAGACCCCTTAGGGAGAAAGGAAACTAGGTTGTGGAAAGACTACATCTGAGTTAAGATAGCTTATCGAAAGATGATATTGATAGCTTAACTCACAATATGCGTAGCATACCTACATAGAATGGATTGTGTAGATTATGGATATGCATGTATACCTTCGATTGAATTAAGGTGATAAGTCTAACTCATCAAGATTGATGAGATTCACAGACTTATTTGCATGACATACAATATGCCTACGCAGATGGACTTGCATGAGGGAATCTTATGAGATGTAGTTCTTTGAGGAACTGTAGGTCAAAATAACTACATCAAGGGGAGTAAGGAGATGTCTTCTCAAAATTTTGCTAAGTGTAGAAGAAATTTCATGATATCATGATATTTTGAAGCTCGATATGTAAATCAGGAAAAACATTGTGATATCATGACATTTTATGGCTGCAGAGCCAAGTCAGAGAAAACATCGTGACATCATGACATTTTGGAGCTTGGGAGGCAAGTCAAAGAAAAAATCATGACATCGTGATATTTTGGAGCTCAATAGGTAAATTGGAGAAAATTTCATGACATTTTGAAGCTCAGAAGGAAATTTAGGAAACACATCATGATTTTGTGATATTTTGAAGCTTAGGAGCCAATTCAGAGAAAACATCATGACATTGCAATATTTTGGACCTCGAGAGGTAAGTCAAAGAAAATGTCATGGTTTCATGACATTTTGAAGCTCAGGAGGTAAGTCAAGAAAAAGGTCACAATATCATAACATTTTGGAGCTCAAGAGCCAAGTTAGAGAAAAACATTGTGATATAATGACATTATGGAGCTTAGGAGCCAAGTCAGAGAAAACATCGTGACATCGCAAAATTTTGGAGCTCGAGAGGTCAGTTACAGAAAACATCGCAACATCACAACATTTTGGAGCTCGAGAGGTAAGTCAAAGAAAACATCGTGATTTCATGATATTTTGGAGCTCATAAGCTACCTCCACAAAAATTTCATGATTTTACATGTCATGATTTTACAAATCGACAAACCAAAAGCAAAGAGGTGTAAAATAGCTGGACCATGATGCCTCCAAGAAGATAAAAGTAGACACACAATAACAAGAATATCCCAACCATATGCAGTTGAAGATCCCATACTCTCTTAACTGCCTATTTACCAGAATGAGCCTATAGGCATATTATTGTAACAACTTTTAGTTTTTTGATTATGTAAAAGATATATATATATATATATATATATATATATATATATATATATATATATATATATATATATATATATATATATATATATATATATATATATATATATATATATATATATATATATATATATATATATATATATATATATAGAATAAGTGACCCAAAAAAATGGTCGACTCTTGGATGTTTACAAGGCAATGTACACAAAATTTTGAAAGCAAATAAAGACTACTCATTCTGGTTTTTGGCTCACTGGTGTTGTTATCAAGTATGTATGGATTTTTGATTGTTGTATAGGTTATGTTGAATAGAAACTACCTTAATTATTATTATGAATTTCTATGTTTAAATTTTAGCTAGCTCTAAAATTAACATTAATAATAAGCTTATGTTTGATTAAATCTGTATCAGAGGACTAGTTATTCTAATTTGATGGTTCAAAGAATGCTTATCTATAAAAGGTTGTAAATGTTTATTTTCTGTTATCTAATCTGCATAATCTAAATGATCTTAACAATAGCTATATTTCCCTCTCTTTATGCATTTTATTCTCCCCCTTTTCCTAAAATAAAGCAAGGAACCAACCTCCTCTAGAGATTGAACTGGGTAAACTCTGTTTTGAACCCAGTATTTCAATGTTGGAAAATTCTTGGGTGCAAATGTAACCAAAGGTATATTTTACACCAAAAGTTTTTGGCATGCCCAGTGGGACCCAATCCCATGATATACAGATCAAAATTTTGGTGATTATCTTTGTCCTATTTTATTTTTATGAATCACCTGATGACTCTGCCCAAGAGAGGAACCCTAAGAAAATCCTTATCTACTTTTTGGTTGAATACCATTTTTATATGATAACTAGATCTAAGGAAAAAAATTCTAAAGAGCCCATTGATTTCTTTGAGTTACACCTTGGTAGCCTTAGAGCTAATCATGTATTAGTTTCTAGAACCACTTATTCATCTACTTTCAATATAGGATACACAAATATTTCCCTTGCAACCATCCCTAGTACTACTGCTAGTGGAACGTTAGCTCCAGCTACCTATATTCCTATAATATCAGGCAAGACCGTAGCTACAATGGTCGTAAATTAGCCAAATCTGCCTTACCCTTTGTGGAACCATATAGGCCCTATGAATCTGGTAGCTCAGCACCCAATTCTAGCAGTGGCTTTAAAGGCATTACCCCAGTATGATAGTACTAGGAATATGGCCTATGAACACTATCAAGATGTAGCCACACTCGCACCAATACATAACATCACTAAGTAGGATGTTATGATAATACTATTAGTTATTTACTTGAAATAGAAAATGCTCTAACGGTATATAGCCCTCAGTAACCAGACCATATCCATCTAGGCCCAACTTGTCGATAAATTAGTAGAAGAGTTCAATGAACATGTTGACCTTTTTTCCCTGCTAAATTAGTTTATCGTCATTCAAAAGCATCCTTAAGAGGAAATAGTCAACTTCAATATTAGATTCAACCAAACTTGGTAGGCAGTACCTAATGGATTAAGGTCGATAGATGAAAAATCAATGCATTATTACCTGAGGGATTTTAACTCAGATGTAAGTATGGATATTAGGCAATACCAAATATTTACTTTCCTAGAGATTTTCTAAGAAGCTCAAAAAGTAGAAAGAGATCTAATCGCTATTGGAAGGTACCCTGCAAAGATGATAATGCCTATCTTCCTAGATCTGCCACAAGCATCCAATATTACTTTCCTAGCTCCCACTTCCACTTCTAATGTAAGCCTCCCTAAATGGATCGAGTAACCTACTATCCTAGTGGTACAAGCATCTCTCGATACTCCAATGTTTCTTGGCATCCCTACACTTCCTATGGTGACAGTTCATCGAATACAAATCCTCAACTTGTAGCTCTACAATATCTATAATCAACATTGAAAAATTTTATGAATAATATGACCTCAATGGAAAGAAGAGAAGAATAAATTAATTTATAGCCAAGAATATTTCCACAGGTAATAAGAGACTGAGCTTCCTGAGTGGTAGAAATCATGGCAAATTGAATGTGGTTTATGCCAATGAAGATAGTGAACCCACTAACACTTCAACAGAGTCAAACTTCTAGTGTTCTACATGTAACTATCCACACAGTGAAAACTCGTGTATGATCTATCAACTTCATGTCTAGAAGATAGCTATTGATAAGGCTGAGAAAACCCTAAAATATTAGATTAATATGATCAAGGAAGGAAATACAAATTTCATGATGCCCTCTATCGAACAAGTGGCTATTCTAACTAGATTAGGAAATAAACCTTTGTAGGTGGACTCCAAAGAGCTTAATCCCTTGAAAGTTCCTTCACCTGTACTAAAACCAAGTTGAGAGAAGAACTTCCTATGAGAAAGTTCCCCAAAGTTTAGGTCAGAAATACGTAGAAGCACACAAAGAAACATCCTTGTAGAAGGAAGTGGAGATGCAAGAAAAAGCAAGAGATAAATTAAGATACCATTCACTGACTAAGCATTAAAGGATAGATGCTACTTAGGGGTATAGAAATAAGTATGATGTAGTTGTAAAAGAGAAAAGTTTTAACCCTCTCCCATTCAACATAGTCGAAGAGATGAAGAAAACTCCCTCAAAAACAACTATGTATGAAGCCTTATAGTTTCTAGGATAGATTGATTTGTTGCAAGAATCCTTGAGATCTAGCTCATTTAAATTCTGCACAAGCAAGTCTAACGTCCACTACAGGAAAAAATAAATCTCCTCCCTTCTATCTATCTCTTCAAATGGAAGGATGGGTGGTACACAACTACATGATAGACTCTAGAGCTGCAACCAATGTGATACCCAAATCCGTATGTGACATCATGGGGATGGAATACACAAGAAGTAGCATTGGTATATTTCAACTAGATATCACCCCCATCAAAACCATTGGGGTGATTAAATATATGCCAATAGTTCTTCATAGATTGCCTCAACTCATAGTTATACAAGAGGTAGTGGTAGTGGATCTAGAACCATATTTTGGTATGTGTTTGTCCAAATAATTCACCACCAAAATAGGAGGATATTTATCATTAAATTACTCTCACTTAGAAATACCATTAAAGGGAAAGAGAGTAAAAATATTCAATGAGAAACCTTCAAGCTTTCATATTGAAAAACTTGAAGATGAAGGTAAAAAAGCCACTACAATAAAATGATGATCAAGGATTTGGAAGACTTAAACTTAATGGAGGAAGCTCTAAATGTATTGCAATAATAAGATCATTTATCTATCCAAGACTTCAATGCCATGATTGAAATAGATATTAGAAGATACTTAATTATGAAGCTCAAGAAAAGCAACCCCACTTCTCTCTATCAGGTAGACACACCTACTGATCAACTATGGAAACTTTTCTTTGATTGTGCCAGATGCAAAAATGGAGCAGGAGTAGGTATTGTTTTAATCTCTCCAACATGTGAAGAGAAAGTTTTTTCTTATAGGTTAACCTAGAGCTGCACTAACAATGCTGTGAAATATGAAGCACTCTACTTAGGCCTTAAGAAATCCAAGAAACTGGGTATTAAACAACTCCAGATTTTTGGATATTCTAAATTAATAGTGAATTAGGTCACTGAGAAATGTGTGAGTAAGCAAAATTACCTTAAATATTACAAGAAAATTTTTTGGTATTTGCTAGAAGCTTTTGAGGCTTCAAACCTCAAAGTAATACCTAGAGAAAATAACACATGCAGATTAATTAGATTTAGTGCATGTAAATTTTTGCCCTATCAGCAACGCCATCCAAAAGTCAAACAATTAGACTTATCTATAGGCCCTCCATGCTAGACAAAGATACATTTTGGTAGGTATTTGAAAATTATGAATAAATAGTGGATTTTATTATCTACGAGATGAACTAATCAAATGATAGATTGTCTAAAGATGAATAAGTTGTAGGTATGATCCAATTAAAAAACAACCATATCCCAAAAGGATTAATCACTCTCAAATGCTTGTTTGATAATAATGATAGGTCAACTGGCCATAAAATGAAATTTTATAAACACAGATACAAAGAGACCCAAATGGAATCAGATAAATCTATTAAAGTGGGAGTAAACACTATAGAGGAAGAATTGGACCAAATTCAAGGATTATGCAAAGAATTCCTTGACATCATAGCCTGGACTTATGGTGACCTTAAATTCTACTCTAAAGAGACCATCCAACATACAATTGAACTTGAAGAAGGTGCAAAATCCTTTCAACAAAATCAAATACCAATGAATCCCAATATTGAAGCTCTAATGAAATAGGAACTACTGAAGTTGCTCGAGGCCAAGATTGTCTACCCAATCAAGAATTCCACTTGGGCATATAACTTGGTTCTAGTCAAGAAAGATAATGGAGACATTAGATTGTGTGTCAACTTTTGAAACATAAACAAAGCTTCACTAAAATATCATTATCCTCTCTTGCAAATAGACCAGACTCTATATACTATAGCAGGAGTAGAAATATTCTCGCTCCTAGATGGGTTTTTTGGATAAAATTAGGTATGGGTCAAGGATGAAGATAAGTTCAAAACCGCATTCACCACCAAGTGGGGGACATTCGTTTACCAAAGGATACCTTTTGGATTATCCAATGTTGAGGCAAATTTTCAAAGAATAATGGATGTGGCTTTTGGGGAACTCGTCAACAAGATTATAGTGATATACCTAGATGATATGACAGTGTTCTCTCATCGCAAAGAATATTATGTTAACCACCTCATAAGAATTTTTGAAAAGTGCAGGGAGTTAGGCATCTCTTTAAACCCAAATAAAAACATTTTTTTGGTGGAAGAAGGGATTTTACTAGGCCACGTCATAGCTAAGGCCAGCCTGGCTATAGACCCAAACAGAGTAAAGGCACTGCTAGAACTTCCTCTACCCCCCCAAAAAAAGGGCTTGCAATCCTTATTTGGGAAGATCAACTTCATACGTAAAATCATAGTATATTTTATGCAAATTGTCAAACCTATGATCGAGTTGTTAAATTAGGATGCTGAATTCAAGTGGACAAACTTACATAAAAGAAAAAATAATCCAAGATCCCATATTAGTAAATCCAGACTATTCTAGAGGTTTCATATTGTATGTTGTAGGTGATAAA
The DNA here is from genome assembly GCA_028583015.1 of Wollemia nobilis. Lineage (NCBI taxonomy): Eukaryota > Viridiplantae > Streptophyta > Pinopsida > Araucariales > Araucariaceae > Wollemia > Wollemia nobilis. The sequence goes on along the minus strand of JAQPPZ010002907.1, from coordinate 10,260,045 downwards.
GAGAGTTACACTACTGTACTTACTCAAAAATGGCCTAACAATGAAGAGAAGTCTATAGCATTCCTAAGTCAGACCATGCAAGAACATGAAGAAAAGTACAACTTCATCGAAAAGCAAGTTTATGCGATAATGAAGTCATTAAAAATTTTAGGCATTTCCTTTCACAGAGTAGGACCATTGTGTATGTGGTCCACCTTGATGTTAGAAATTTCATCATGCAGGGGGAACTTGGCAAGAAAAGAGCTAGTTGGGTATCAAAGATACAAGAATATGATGTTGAGATCCATCCAACCAAGAGAGTGAGAGGCAGTGTTGAAAATTTTGAGTATAGTGTGTTGTCATTGATGTCATAGGTTGATGTCAAAAGAGAAGATGTCAGTGGTTGTCATTGATAATATTATAATATTTATTATTATAATATTGGTTGAAGAAAAGCATTATAATATCTACATTTTGAATATTATAATGAAGGACAAAAGGTTTAAAATCTCTTTGGAACAATGGTCTAAAATGAAGGTAAGGTTTAAGAGAATATGAAGGCAAGGTTTAAAAGGATATAAAGGTAAGGTTCAAAAGAATTAATATTATTGATGGCAATAATATTAAATGTGAAGGCAAGGCTCAAAAGACTTAATATTATTAATATTATTAAAGGCAATAATATTAATTATAAAGGCAAGGTTCAAAAGGAGCAATATTATAATAATTTTATTATTATAATATAAAGTTTTTTTATATATTTGAGCACCAAGAAATGGAAGATAAATTTGAATTATAAAAAATGGCCAACATCATATGGGTGAAAAAACAAGGGCACCAACGTTGGACAAAGATCAAATAAAATATATAAATATTAGCGCCTAAGGTCATTTTGCAAGGTGTTTGAAAATCGTGTATAATTCACTTGGCATTTGGTGCATTCGATAGAGAAGAAGAAAGAAGAGGAAGCATAGTCCTTTGAGGTGAAAGTGGAGGTGTCATATTCAAGTGAGTACACATTCTAAACCCATCCAGAAAACTAGACTACTTGGTGGCTGAGCCAATGTGAAGGCATTGCAAGGATGAGGTTCTAGGTTCAAAACCCATTGCAGACCATGTATTTTGGTTCAGATAAAGCATGTGGTAGAAGAGGATAAAAGATATATTGCACCTTAGAGCTCTCACGAGATGCACTAACGCATTCAATGGTGGCCCTTTCGTTGGGTGATTTGCTCTCATGAGGTGAGAGGTTTGAGTTGCATTGAGGGCAGATTATAAGGAAGTATTTAAATTTTTAATTTGCATTTTGATTTTTGTGGAGTTATAAGGTTAATTTGGTATTTAATATTTGCACATTTGATATAGGAGAAATAAGTTGTGTAAAGGGTCTTTTGGTGTTATAATTTAAATCTTTTGGAAGGAGAAATAAGGTATGAAAAGGGTTTTTGATATTATAATTTAAAATCTGTTTAGAAGGAGAAATAAGGTGTGATAAGAATTTTTATTGTATGATTGTGTGTGTTTTAAAGTAGGAGTTATAAGGTATCTTATGGTAAAATTATTGTGTGTAATTTTTGCATGGTGAAGGAAAATTAAAAGGTTTTTATTCTTCAATTAAAAGCCTTGTTTTGAGAAAATAAAAAGAGGATAATTATGTGTAAACTTTTGAGTAAAGGTTATTGTGTTTGATTTGAAAATAAGATTGGCTAACTTCTTAAAGTGGCAAAAAGGAAATTATTTTGGAATAGGTTTTGAGGGTATTTTTCATCAAAGCAAAGTGAGAGGTATGTTGAAATTATTACTTCTCTAAGTAGTTGGTTGAGCAAATATTTCAGAATTATAAGGTGGAGATAAAAGGGTTGATTAGTGTGTATTTTTAGAAATATTTGAGCTATGTTTTGAAAACAAATTGTGCATCATTGACTAGTGAATTTGGAAACACTTGAGTTAGGTTTTTGAGAAAAAATTAGGCATTCTTCTTGGAATAATTTGTGAAGCAATTGTGCATTATTGTGGTTGATCATTGAGAGCAAATTTGCAAGAAAGATAGACCAGTTTTGTGAAACAAGTTATACACTAGTTTGATTTGATTTGAAAGGGGATTTTGCAAGAAGTAGAAGTTGGATTAGATGAATGCAAGATTTGTGAATGTGAAGAACATATTGGGTATTTGATAGTGCATATCATTCTCTATATTTTCTATAGGTTTAAAAAATTCTAAATATAATATGTTTGATTTACCTAGTTGAAGAAAGTATTTCTGAAAGAGATATAAGCATTGTTTGTATGCAAGATTTGTAAATACTTGAGCAGGTTTAGGAAGCAACATTGAGGTATATTTGAGCAAGTCTTGAGACATATTTGAGCAAGTCTTGTGAGAAGACTTGAGGTAGATTTGAGAAATTCTTATGAGAATACTTGAGGTAGATTTGAGCAAGTCTTATGAGAAGACTTGAGGTAGATTTAATAAAATCTTGTGAGAAGACTTGAAGCAAATTTGGGTAGTAATAGAGAGTAGATTTGTGCTAGTCTTGTAATGAGGTTGAAGAACACAAGATTATATTGAGAGGGGGTGAATAGTATAAGATCACTTTTTACTTTTCTTTCCCAAACAATATTATCCAATATATCAATGCAATGTCAATAGGATTAGTCAAAACAATCCATAAATCACCATACACAATAGAGACATCAATTTAATGTGGTTCACCCAATGTGGAATACTCCATGGAGTAATATTTCACTAGTATTTTCTCAAAAAATCTCTTGGGAATCCTTTCCCTATTACAATGTTTATGGAACTCTGTCCAAAGGAGACACCAATACCCTAATCAAGTTCGTGGATCTCTATTCATAGGAGACACAAATCCCAATAGCTGGTTTGTGGATATTTATCCATAGAAGAACTCCTTCTCCTCTACTCTGGATGGTGATCCTCTAGAAGACTACTGCCTCCACTACACTAGGTTGTGGATCTCTCTCCACTAAAAATTCCTATCCTCACTTAAAAGACCTATCCTCACTACCATGGCTTATGGATATCTATCCACTAGAGACTACTATCCTCTACTCTATGACCTCTAAAGCTCATTCTCATATCTATCTCAAATTTGCACTAAACACAGTCCTTCAATCTAGCATAAATATTCTCAATATCTATTTTTGATTAGCACTAAACATAGTCCTTCGGTCTAGCACAAATATACTCAATATCTATTCTCAAATATACACTAAACATAGTCCTTCGGTCTAGCACAAATCTTCTCAATATCTATCTCAAATTTACACTAAACATAGTCCTTCGGTCTAGCACAAATTTGCTCAATATCTATACTCAAATCTACACTAAATATAGTCCTTCGGTATACCAAAAATCTGATCAATATTTGTCTTAAATATATCCTCAAACCTTAACACAAAGCTTGACTCAATCACAAATCAACTCTGCTAGATCTGTCCCAAACCTTAACTCAAGGTTTTAACAAATCAATCAATCAACTATGCTCACAAGTCTTCTCAAAGACTTACCTCAAATCTGTCCACAAGTCCTCTCAAGGACTTATCCAATTTGCTCTTTATTTTTGTATTCAAATCTACATTGTAAGCTTCCACAAAATCTCACACTAATTTATCCATAAGTCTTTTCAATTCCTCACTAGAACTTGTCCATTTTGCTCAACAAGTCTTCATTAAGACTTACCTCAAATTTGCTTTGTAAGCTTCCTCAAAATCTTACTCAACTCAACTCAATCTATTACAGAAAACCTCTTCAATCACACAAACAAGCTTCACACAAATTCTTGTTTAATCTCATAGAAACATATAGATAATGGTTAGAGAATCAATATGCTTCACACTCACAAAAATGCTCAATCACTTTCAATCTCTCTTGCTTTACCATGAAAACATATAGAGAATGGTTAGAGACTCAATATGTTTCAACAATGCTCAATCACTTTCAAACTCTTTCTCAAATTAGTAAAGAATAATTTGTTTCATAGAACTTGAACTATCACTCCAACACTTCCAATCAACTAAGCTCAATCAACTCCACTCAACCAATCACTCAACAATGATAGCTTAGTCAACAATGCTTATCAAATAAATCTCACATAACAATGATACTCATGATCTTTCACAAACCCTAGTTCAGGATAGTTCATATAATAATGATACTCATGGTATTTCACAAACCCTAATCAAGCATATGAAATCTTACTCAATATTTCCAACAATTCTTATCAAACAAGGTTTCTACTATGAAATTTCATTCTAGAAAATCCACATTAATCAACATATGATATCTCAAAACAAAACTCAACAATGCTTATCAAACAATCCTTTTCACTCCAACTTAGCATTCACAACATCCAAAAATATTTCACTCACAAGGAAGATATGCCCATACCTTTTTCTTGATGTAGAAATGACCTCAAAATCTATCTCAATCACAATCAACCTCTTTGCCAATCTCAAGGGTTAGATAGCAAAAATCCTCACTCAAATATTACAAGATTAACAAAACTCAAGTACACCTTATTATCTCCAAACTTTGTCAAATAAAGACTTCAACCATTCAATTTCACAATAACCCATTTTTCAAAATTTTAATGCATGAAACAATCCAAACACTACTTATGTCTCCCTACTCAATATTGCATTTTTCAAGTAATTAACTTTATAAAATAGTGCAATATATTTTTAACCCTCAATCAAAATATTTCAACTTCTCTAAGGTAAAAATTAATTACCTTACCCTTTTAACTCCCTAAACTCTTTAACAAAACAAATAACCTCACATGCTAATTTTCCCTCTTCACTCTACACTCCAAGTGTAGAAATAATCCAAGCGCTTTGAGTGCTATCAACAACCTTAGGGCAATACACAATTTAATAAAAATTAAATACCTCCTCGTGCACTCCCCGTAGGATTGATCCCTGGTTGAAGTGCCTGTAGTGCCTTAGCCATGACTCCCTAGCCGCGTGATCTAAGAACTCATGTGGGAGTCAAAGGTGCTAAAAATTCTTTGACTCTCCCTTTCCTGCCAAGAGCCAAAAAGACTCTTTCCATGTCGTCGGTAGAAATCGAATACAACACCTAAAATTATGAAACCTTTGCACAATCCAAAATCATCGCTAGCCCAACCACTGTTGGTTGGTGGTCCCTTCCACTTTCACCACTTTGACTTCTTCAAAATTTGGAGGTTAAAAAAATTAAATATTTCTCCTTAGCTTTGCTTGCTCATGAAATTATGTTGCATTCCCTTTTAATTTGCATGCGCTTAAATTTTAAAAGACTTTCTTTCCTTTGGGGAAAGGCTATGGTATTTATACCATATGCCTCCCTCTCTTCCACATCGGTGGAAATAATTAATTAAGTGCCTTCCAATGCATGTCGGTGGAGATAAATGGTTTTTGGTGCCTAACCCAACTTTGGGTTATTTAAAAATATTATTTATAAATAATTTTATAATGTAAACATTATAAATTATTTATAAACTACCTTAGGCATAATTAAACTTTTAATATTATAATGAAATATTATAATATTATTTCCATTGGGCCTAGGTGTTTTCCTCTTTCGCCCTTGGGCCTTTTCTGACTACCTTTAATATTATAATAATAAATATTATAATATTATTTCCTTTAGGCCTTTTCTTCAGGGTATTTAACCATCCTTTTGACCAAGCAACTGGAGCTCTTAGATCAAATATCTTGGGATTAAAATATAAATATTTTAATCCTTATTTTGCCAAGTCCTGTACTAATTCCTAACACTAACTCTTGATATCAATGACAACACAACTACAAAATTTCTAATAGAGGTTTTGTACAAATTTAGGTAGATATAGAGAGTAGGCTTGAAGCAGATTTGTGCATGTAATTTATGCAAATTTGAGATAGATTTAAGAGCAGAGTTGAAATATATTTGTGCTAGTTGTGTAACAAGGGTTGGTGCAGATTTGGGACAATATTGAGAGCAGGTTTGGTTACAATTTTGAGCAGGCCTTTGTTTTAAGGCTTGAGGTATATTTAAGATAAAATTGAGAACATGTTTGGTTATAGATTTGAGCAAGCCTTGTGTGAAGGCTTGAGGTAGATTAGAGAAGAGATTTGAGAAAATTTGTGAGTAGGCTTTGGAGCTAACCAGAGCAAAAAGGAGAGGAGTCTCCTATGGATAGATATCCATGAACTAGAGAGGGGATAAAGTTCTCTAGTGGATAGAGGTCCATGAATCAGCTGAGGAGATAGAGTTCTCCTATGGATAGAGGTCCAAGAATCATCTAAAGGGAAAATTTTCTCCTATGGAGAGAGATCCACAAACCAGAGTAGAGGGGATAGAGTTCTCCTATGGAGAGAGATTCACAAACTAGAGCAGAGAGGGTATAGTTCTCCGATGGAGAGATATCTACAAACTAAAGTAGAGGGGATAGAGTTCTCCTATGGAGATATATCCACAAACTAGAGCAGAGGGGATAGAGTTCTCCTATGGAGAGATATCCACAAACTAGAGTAAAGTGGAAAGAGTTATCCTATGGAAAAAGATCCACAAACTAGAGTATTGGGATTGAGATATCCTTTGGACAAAGGTCCATAAACATTGTAATAGGGAATTGATTCCCAAGATATTTATTGAGAAAATTTAGAAGAAATATTTTCTTTGTGGACGTAACCCACATTGGGTGAACCATGTTAAATTTTATCTCTCATGTGTGTGATGATTTGTGCATTGTTTTGATTATTGCTATTGATATTACAATTGATAACATTGGATAATATTTTTTGGGAAAGAAATTAAAAGTTGATATTATACTATTCACCCCCCTATCAGTATAAGCTTGTGTTCTTTAGTTGGTATCAGAGCGGGTTCCTTCAAAAAAGTCCAATAGCTTGAAGGAAGATATTACAGGAACACAAATGGCATCTCACAATGGATCTTCATCAAATAAGGCTCCATTTTTTTATGGGAAAAAATTACTTTCTAGAGTATAAGTATGAAGACTTACTTGATGGTACAAAGATATGAAACATGGTAGTCTGTTGAGGATGGTTTCACACCTACAACTACTCCTCCCACAAATAAGGATGGTAAGCAGTTACATGTCAATAATTCCAAGGCTATGAATGGAATCTTAAGTGGATTATGTGAAGTAGAATTTTTGAAAGTTATGCACTGCAAATAAAAAAAAAATATATGGGACAAATTGAAGCAAACATATGAAGGATATAACAAGGTCAAATTGGAAAAACTATAAAAACACAAGAAAAGGTTTGACTATTTGAATATGGAATATGAGAAAAATATTGCTCAATAATTACTTCCTCTGGATGAGGTTGTTAATACCATGTGTGGACTTGGAATTGAAATTGAAGACTCTAGTGTTTCTTAGAAAGTATTAAGATCACTCCTTATAAGGTATGATGCAAAGGTTTCAACTGTAGAAGAGATGAGAGATATTTATAAGTTGACTATGGATGAGTTACATGGAATTATCATAGCTTATGATATGAGAATAGTAAAGGATCCCAATTCCATGAAAGAGGCAGCTTTCAAAGCTTCAAAGAAGACAATATATAAGAAACCAAAATCAAGTGGTGAGTCAAGCAGTAATGAAAAAGCTAACTATGTGAGAAGGAATAAGAAGGATTCCAGAAAAAACAAAGGTATGAAGACTGTGAAATGTTTTAATTGTGGTAATTTTGGTCACTATGCATATAATTTTCCACAAGCCATAAGTAGTAGCAATGAAGAGAAACAAGATCATAAGAAAAAGGAAGAAGGAGAATTTAGGTGTGAATAGAAAAACAGGTATAGTCAAGGCAAGCATGAGAAGAAGTTCTTTCAAAGGCACAAGAAGAGTTTCTATGTTAACAAGGCAAGCAATGCTTCAAGTGATAGTGATGAAAGAATCTTAGATAGTGAAGAAGAAGAGATTCTATTTTTGGCAATAGAAGAAGAAGAAAATGCTCCTATTGAAGATAAAGTAGAAGGGTATGAAGATGCTCTTGAAAACCAAGAAGAAGAGAAAGTTTTCAAAAATGAAGAAGAAGACACAGTTGATCTAGAATAAGAACTTATTGTTGCTCTTAGAGAGTTGAAAAGAGTTAGAAAGCAGAATTCAAGACTAAAGGCTCAAGTTCAAGAACATGAGGAAGAAAAAGAAAAGCTTCTACAAAACCTGATAAACACAAAATATAAAACAAGGAGATTTACAGAGGTCATGGTTGAAAAGTTAGAGGTAAAAGAGTTAGAATGTGAAATATTAGAACATGAGGTATTTTATCTAAGGATATAAGTGAGATTATAAGGAAAATCTACATAGGTTTGGGAAAAGTTAAAAATTTTTGGATAAAATTATCAATGCACAAAGATCTTCATCTATCAAAACATGACTTGGTTTTGAAGAAGGACAAGGGAAGCAAGAAGAAGGGTCAAGCTCAATATCTAAATAAGAGGAAGTTTTAGAGGAAGAGAGTTAAGAAGAAACTAAGACCTATGTAGATAATTTGAATAATAGAAGCTTCACTAAGAAAGAAAACAATTCACAAACAAGAAACAAGGATCATCATAGAGAAGGCAAAGAAAGGACTAAGAGACCAGAGGTTTCAAAACAAGATTTTTTCAAAGGGCATTGTTTTTCATGTAATCATTTTGGTCACAAGGCTATGCATTGCAGGGTTCATGGAAAGGAGTATGGTTTCACTAAGAGGAACTTCAAGTCATTCAAATATGGATATTTATTTCAAGGGTATTGCTACTCTTGTAATAACTTTGGTTATAAAGCGATCCAATGCAGGGTCCATGATAGAAATGATTATGGCTCCACAAAGAGGAAATTAAAGACACTTACACCTTCCAATAACTACATAATTAGGTGTTACAAGTGAAATAATATTGGGCATATGGCCAAGTGGTATAGAACAAAGTTTCTAGAACTACCAGAATCAAGCAAGAATAGGGACAGTCAAAAGGATCAAAAGGGTATGATTACAAAAGTGGTGAAAAATAAGGTTGACAAAGAAAAAGAGCATTATATGCTGGGAGTAGAGATAATCCCACCCCAAAATTAATCACCTCAAGGAAAGGGGGTGGGAGGGGGCTGAGCTAAGAGTCTTATCTTATTTTACAATGTGTTTGGAAATCATGTGTAATCCACTCGACATTTGGTGCATTCGACAGAGAAGAAGAAAGAAGAGGAAGCATAATTCTTTGAAGTGAAAGTGGAGCTATCATATTCAAGCGAGTACGTATTCTAAACCTATCCAGCCAGCTAGACTAGCTGGTGGCTGAGCTGGTGTGAAGGCATAGCAAGGAGGAGGTTTTGGGTTTGAAACCCATTGTAAACCTTTTATTTTAGTTTGGGTAAAGCATGCGATAGAAGAGGATAAAAGGTAGATTACACCTTAGATATCTCACAAGTTGTGTTAGCGCAGTCGGCGGTGGCCCTTTGGTAGGGTGCTTTTATCTCACGAGGTAAGAGGTTTGATTTGCGTTGAGGGCAAATTATAAGGAGGTATTTAAATTTTTAATTTGCATTTTGATTTTTGTGGAGTTATAAGGTTAAGTTGGTATTTAATATTTGCACATTTGATATAGGAGAAATAAGTTGTGTAAAGGGTATTTTGGTGTTATAATTTAAATCTTTTGGAAGGAGAAATAAGGCATGAAAAGGGTTTTTGATATTATAATTTAAAATATTTTTAGAAGGAGAAATAAGGTGTGATAAGGATTTTTATTGTATGATTGTGTGTGTTTTAAAGTAGGAGTTATAAGGTGTCTTATGGTAAAATTATTGTGTGTAATTTTTGCATGATGAAGGAAAATTAAAAGGTTTTTATTCTTCAATTAAAAGCCTTGTTTTGAGAAAATAAAAAGAGGATAATTTTGTGCAAACTTTTGAGTAAAGGTTATTGTGTTTGATTTGAAAAGAATATTGGCTAACTTCTTAAAGTGGCAAAAAGGAAATTATTTTGGAATAGGTTTTGAGGGTATTTTTCATCAAAGCAAAGTGAGAGGTATGTTGACATTATTACTTCTCTAAGTAGTTAGTTGAGAAAATATTTCAGAATTATAAGGTGGATATAAAAGGGTTGATTAGTGTGTATTGTTGGAAATATTTGAGCTATATTTTGAAAACAAATTGTGCATCATTGACTAGTGAATTTGGAAACACTTGAGTTAGGGTTTTGAGAACAAATTGTGCATTCTTCTTGGAAGAATTTGTGAAGTAGTTGTGCATTATTGTGGTTGATCATTGAGAGCAAATTTGCAAGAAAGATACACCAGTTTTGTGAAACAAGTTATACACTAGTTTGATTTGATTTGAAAGGGGATTTTGCAAGAAGTAGAAATTAGATTAGATGAATGCAATATTTGTGAATGTGAAGAACATATTGGGTATTTGATAGTGCATATCATTCTCTATATGTTCCAGAGGTTAAATGCATTCTAAAGAGAATATGTTTTATTTTCCTAGTTGAAGAAAGTATTTCTTAAAGAGATATAAGTATTGTTTGTATGCAAGATTTGGAACTACTTGAGCAGGTTCAGGAAGTAGCATTGAGGTTGATTTGAGCAAGTCTTGAGGTATATTTGAGCAAGTCTTGTGAGAATACTTGAGGTAGATTTAAACAAGTCTTGTGAGAAGACTTGAGGTAGATTTAAGCAAGTCTTGTGAGAAGACTTGAGGCAGATTTAAGCAAGTCTTGTGAGAAGACTTCAAGAAGATTTGGTAGTAATAGAGAGTGAATTTTTTCTAGTATTATAATGAGGTTTGGTGCAAATTTAGGCAGAGATAGAGAATAGACTTGAAGAAAATTTGTGCATGTAATGTGTGTAGATTTGAAATAGATTTAAGAGCATATTTGGAGCAGATTTGTGCTAGCCTTGTGACAAGGGTTGGTGCATATTTGGGACAACATTGAGAGTAGGTTTAGTTGTAGTTTTGAGTAGGCCTTTGTTTTAAGGCTTGAGGTAGATTTAAGATAGAATTGAGAATAGGTTTGGTTGTAGATTTGAGCAATCCTTGTGTGAAGGCTTGAGGCATATTGGAGTAGATATTTGAGAAAATTTATGAGCAATATTTGGAGCTAACCAAAGTAGAAAGGAGAGGAGTCTCCTATGGATAGATATCCATGAACTAGAAAGGGGATAAAGTTCTCTAGTGGATAGAGGTCCACAAATCAACTGAGGAGATAGAGTTCTCCTATGGATAGAGGTCCAAGAATAAAATAAAGGGAAAATTATATAAACTAGAGTAGAGGGGATAAAATTCTCCTGTAGAGAGATATTCACAAACCAGAGCATAGGGGATAGAGTTATCTTGTGGAGAGAGATCCAAAAACCATAGTAGAGGGGATAGAGTTCTCCTATGGAGAGATATCCACAAATCAGAGCAAAGGGGACAGAGTTCTCCTATGGAGAGATATCCACAAACCAGAGCAAAGGGGAAAGAGTTCTCTTGTGGAAAGATATTCACAAACCAAAGTATTGGGGATTGAGATCTCCTTTAGACAGAGGTTTTGATTCCCAAGAGATTTGTTGAGAAATTTTAAAAGAAAGATTTTTTTTTGTGGACGTAACCCATATTGGGTGAACCACATTAAATTTGTGTCTCTCATGTGTGTGATGATTTATGCATTATTTTAATTACTGCTATTGATATTACAATTGATAACATTGGATAATATTGTTTGGGAAAGAAAAGCAAAAGTTGATATTATACTATTCACCCCCCCTCTCAGTATAAGCTTATGTTCTTCAGGTAGAGTATTATGTCAAGAAATTGCCAAATAAGCCTCATAAAAATATGTGGCCTACCAAACTAAGAAATAACCCCAGGGGATGATCAACCCTTGAATGGATCTGAATGGTTTGATGAGTTGATCAGATACTTCCAATCTATAAAATTTCCAATAAGTTTGAATGCTTCGTAGAGAAGGAGATACGTAATATAAGCTTTGAAATACACCTTATTACCTAAAGGATTGTATAGAAAGAATCTAGATGGGGTATTACTTCGGTGCATAAAATATGATCAAAAGCAAAATATATTGGATGAATTCCATGGAGGCCCGTTAGGAGGACACTACTCAGGGAGAACCACTACTTTAAAAATTATCAGGATTGGGTGCTATTGGCCAACCATTTTCTCAGATACTTTCAAAGTGACTAGAAGTTGTGAGAAGTGCTAGAGGTACATTAGGAGAAATAGAAATGCTTCAATACCTTTGAAATCCATTTAGGTTGAAGAACCTTTTCAACAATGGGGTTTAGATTTCATAGAAGTAATAGAACCCAACTCATACACTGGATATAAACACATCCTAACCACTATGGATTATTTTACCAAGTGGGCTGAGGCAGCACCCACTAAGAAAGTGGACCAAGAAGTTGTGATGGAATTTATCGAGAGTTTGATCACAAGGTTTGGTATCCTAGATGCATTAGTCACAAACAATAATACATCTTTCATAGGTGCAAAAATGATTGATTTTACATGTAAATATGGAATCTACTTGAAGACATCCTCAAATTATTATCCACAAGGAAATGGATTAGCTGAATAGACAAATAAAAACTTACTCCAAATCTTAAAGCAGACTTTGAAAGATAATAAGAGAATTTGACACTCTTTGATAAACCAAGTGTTATGGGCTAATAGGATAACTATCAAGAAGTCTATCAACACCTCTCCCTATTCATTAGTCTATGGTAAGGAAGCAGTCCTCACGATACACATAGAAATGCCTAATTTAAAGTTAATTAAATTGGCATAGAGGAAGCATAGCCAATGGAAAATAGGTTGATTCAACTCCTATAATTAGAAGAATAGAAATAACAAACCTACGATCATTATCAGAAACATATGGTTACTACGAAGAAATGGTTTGAAAAAAAGGCTAACCTTAAGAATTTCAAGGTAGGAGACTTGGTTCTAAGGTGAAATGAAAAGAAATAAAAACCTAGAAACCATCAAAAATTTGATGCATTCTAGGAAGGACCTTTTGAGATAATAGAGGAAAAACAACAAAACTCCTAATTAAGAAATGAACAAGGCCAGGTCCAGCCCATCCCTGTCAATGGCTTCCATATGAAGTTGTACTATAAGTAGGATGTTTCTCTTCGCTTCACATGTATCATATGTAAATATGTTGTTTCATTTCTTTCTAAGGCCTCTTGAAGGAAAATATTTGCAATCTCATTTCATTTTGGCATTTGGTAGCCTCTTCAAGAAAAATTATTGTGATATCATGACATTTTGGCATTCGAAATTCTCTTTAAGGAAAATTTTTGTAATATCATGACATTTTGGCATTCGGTAGCCTCTTTAAGGAAAATTTTAATGATCTCACGATATTTTAGCATTTAGTAGCCTCTTCAAGGAAAATTGTCATGACCTCGTGACATTTTTGTCGTTCGAAAACCAAAGTCAAACAATCATAACTTTTGGTGGGAGACTTAGTTTTCTCAAAATTGTGAATGCGCACCTCTCAAAGTACCATTGTATGAAGTTATTATCTTAGAGAAGAGGTAACATGAATTTATTGGCCCAGAGCAGAGGTGACACGATGCCATTGGCCCCAATAAAATGTTGATACATGGTGGTTGGTTTCTTTAAAGGTGGCACAAAAAATAAAGCATTCCAAAAATATTTAAAATTAGTCAAAGAACATGTACCACCAACCGTAATTAATGCATGGCACCCTAACACATGCATGCACATCTGCTTATGCCATAGAAGCTCTTTTTATTCACCTTTCGATCTTCTAAATTTTATTCTTTGCTCACGACATTCCCTAAATTTTCCCAGGTTTTTTGAGCTTCTTTGAAGTTCCTTTCAAGGTTTTGTGTGTGGTAGAATCATAGCAAGCAACCATGATAACATATCCCTAGCTGCTAAAGAAAAATTCAAAGTCGAGAAAAGTGAGGGTGGTTTCTTAGACCTGGATTCCCACATCACTGATACCATAATAACATGGAAAAATCTAGAGAAAATTTTCAAGGATGTGGAATACAGGGTAGCAAAGCACATTATTCCATCCTCTTTGATTACATTCACCTATCACTCTCTACTTTCCTGGTATATTTGCACCCTTATTCATCCTTCCCCTGAATTAGTCAAATCTATGGTAAATTTTATGATGTAAAGCATAGAATTGTTAGGAATTCTAGGGGCAAGGTCATATTTACCCTAGAAATTGATGCAATTATTGTCATCTTCAGTGGTTATAGAAGGCCCATTGTAAATACCATCCCATTTGATCCAATTACATTAACCAAGAACTATACCACTACTTTTAATATAAAGTTATTTTTGTAGGAACATATGTCAGAACCTCATCCTGAGGGAACCTTAGTAGAATCACCAATTCCCCTATCTAAATTCAAAAATAAGAATCTTTTCTCCATGCTGGATATGGTGGCAGGGTCATAATCTGACCTACAATTCTATTGATGGTAGATTGTAGTGGTGTAATATATTTTGAACCCTAAATTCTATGATGCTTCGCATGTAGATAAAAATAAAATGCCAATTTTCTTTGACTGGTCGACATACCTAGCTTAGAAGATACACACAGGCCTATTCAAAATACAGAGGGGTTCTCCAAAAGCTTTTAGGTTTTCTTCCTACCTAATATTAATTTTCTTTTTCTTTCAATCAAAATATCTAGATTTCATTTCCATAACCAACAAAGATAAAGAAGGAAATATTTTACCTGTATATGAATGGACGCTAGTACTCTCAAAAGAAGAGTCATACTACTACTTTAAAATAGAATTCCTAGGCCCTACCTTATGAATTATGTATGGCACAATATAGATAATTCCTTAGAATATGCGGGATACTCTCTAGTGCACCCATGCGAAAGAGGGATATTGGTTTATTTTGATGTAGGGAGTAGTCATCTGACTATACAGCTTCACAGGGAACCCTTTCTTACTTCCATACTATGTCACTAAATGATTAGTAATTCTAGAGTATGTGAGGCAAACCAAATATATAAACTGTAAATTTGGCACAAGAATTGGTAAAACTGGCACATGTCTTATGTATTTCTAGTTTGTATGAGTCACTGTAGTGAAAATGGGAAACCATGAGCGAATCACTTGAGTTCTAAAAATCTTAAAGTTAATAGAATTGCCATAAAAATTGAAGTATAACCCCATTGACATATTTGCACAAAAACAAGCTTCCCTCAAACAGACTCCTTTCAAAAAATTTCATTCATCAAAAAGATAGATTGACAAACATGGTAGAACCAATGAGGAATATGAAGCACTAGAATGACATATTGAACAAATGTAGCCATTGGCCCTATGGCATGAATTCTATAAGAATTTGATAGACTAGAACCCTAAAGTTGATCTGAGCCACAATTTATATGAAAAGGTCATTAAAAGGATAAAAAAAAGGAAAATACTGGAAACATGCAAAAATCCTAGCTTGGTGGTTGATGAGATGCCAGATCAAAATGCACTCTAAATATGGAATAAAGTTGATACTAAATTTTGTGATAGATATGACAAATATCATGCCACATGGTCTGAGAATTTGGCAAATAAAGTCCCACCAGGTATCAATGGCATCTCGATTTTGCTCATCACTAAGAAGGTTGGAGCTAGCCAAGGTAAAGGATATAAATTATTATTAAACAAATGGAAGTCCCAAAAAATGTGGCTCAAAAATTCATCCCCCTTCCCCATCAGACATAAAATATGATAGTGATGTTGCTATCATCCAAAGAAAGATAAATTAGAGTTTGTAGAAATAGGGAAACAAAAGAAAATAAGGTAAGAAAAAACACACACTGACCTTGAGACAAGGGACCAAGAAGAAAATGTACGAAAATATATATAACAACTCTCTGGACAATAGGAGAATGGAAACCAAGAGTTGGATAAAATAGCTAAAGAGTCTATTCCTATCAAGGAAGCCCTTGTTGAAGAACAAGTCCCTACCAAAAATGCACTAGATACTGGAGATACAAGCCTACAAAAGATAGCAGATACCTCTACTAAATATTTGGTCACCACTAAGAATGTACTAGATACTTGAGGCTCAAGCTCGCAAAAGGTATCATATATGTATCCTATCAACCTCACCACATCTTCTTCTTCTTCTCATCCTTAGATAAATTCCCTTTCCCATTCTATAGATCAAGATGATGCTTCTTCTCCTTCTAATCAACAACCTCCATCATCACCATCATCAACCCAACCTGACCCAAAAGCATCCCCAGTTGCACCCCTATATAAAATCATAGAACAACTAAATGTGGATTCCTCAATAGCCACCATTCCTTTCCCCTATACTACCAACTTCCCCAACTTCCAATCTATTCCTGCCTCCTCTTCTAAAAGTCACCCTACCATTGCTAAGCTAAAAAAATTGAAGAAAGCAACCCTAAATGCTTTAGCCTGATTGAAGTCATACAATGCTCAAAGTTCCAAGGATATAGATTACACTAGGGAAGGAATAGCCCTAGATCCTATCAATATGCAACATTCAACTGTAAATATGATGTTGATGGTTCAAAATCCTAAAGGGAAAATGACCTTGGAATATTATCAAGCTAAGATAATCACCGAAGATATCACTCAACTATCTATGGAAGATGAGTGGGGAAAATCCCAAGCTCACATGGGGAATCTATACTTAAATTTCAAGTATTACAAGGAGAAATACCTCAGATATGAGTAGGAAGGGAAGCATTTAGAAGAAGCCATAAATGAGCAAAAGACAATTGAAAAGGCATTGAAAAATGAGTCAAATAAATGGGAACAAATGTTCAACGAAGCGATACCATATAAGGAAGAAACAGAGAAAGATACTGAACAAATTTAGGCATTGAATAAGCATATAGAAGACCTTCAGAAGAAGATCTAGGATGACACCAACAAAACCAACAAAATTTCCAAGGAAAAAGCCAAGGCAGTCAGAAAAGAAATTTTTAATGATATCCAAAAGATAGGCCTGAAACCAATGCCTATGTTACTATACTTGAACAAGATTAAGAAAATCTATGATCAAGTGGAAGATGAATTTACTGCATCTATTAAATTCCTAAAAAAAATGCTATTTACAGCCACAAAGATCCAGGTTCTAGCAGAAATCACGTAAGGGAAATTTGGATATAGGGTCAAAGATGAAAATGGTACCAAGCTAAAATAGTTGCCATAAGTTTCTTCAAAAGGCATAAACTGGTGATATATAGTGCTAAAATAATATAGGAACTCAAGGTAGAAACTAAAGGAATTTTGAAACATATAAGCACAGTAGAGAACTATGGAATGTTGAGCTTTTGGGATAAATATTCAAAATGTTTAGGGGAGGATGAGCTGAAAGCTTCTTGGAAGGATTTTGTAGATGATGAATAAAAAATAGATAGATAGGAAGAGTTGGTCCAAGAAGAATAAATAATTAGTATGGCTCAAGACCTCACCCAAATTAACTCTTGTTTGCATGAGTTATACATGAGGTCAAAAGTTCTATCTTTTGACAAAGTAGAAGAATTAGAGTATTTGTATGTAACTTTCATGGAGACTTTAGACCCAGATGAAGAGACTTGGAAAAAGGCTTGTGCCACTTACAATGAAGTTGTCTAGGAAAAACAAAATCATAAAAAGGCTAAAAAAACTTCCACAAGCAGTACAAAAACACCTAAGCAAGAATACATAGAGAAATCAATAGAGGAAGACACTCTAGATGAATGATCATACATAGAAAAAAATACATTTTTACTCAGTATCACTTCCCTTTCTCTCTTTTTTTATTGTTGTTATTTTTACTCTGTTCCCCAATGGATAAAGGCTCTAGATTCTAATATTCAACTGGTAGAATTCCCCCAGGAGGCACCAATAATGTAGGTAAAAATGACTACATCAATGGGAGTAAGGAGATGTCTTCTCAAAAATTTTCTAAGTGTAGAAAAAACATCATGACATCTTGAAGCTCAAGAGGTAAGTTAGGAAAACATCATGATATCATGACATTTTGGAGATTAGGAGCCGATTTGGAGAAAATGTCGTGATATCGTGACATTTTGGAGCTTGGGAGGCAAGTCAAATAAAATGTCATGACATTGGGACATTTTGGAGCTTGGGAGGTAATTCAAATAAAACATCATGACATCACAACATTTTGAAGCTTAGGAGGTAATTCAGGAAAAAATATCGTGATTTCACAACATTTTGAACCTCAGGAGCCAAGTCAAAGAAAATGTTGCAACATTATGATATGTTGGAGCTTGGGAGGCAAGTCAAAGAAATCATCACAATTTTATGACATTTTGAAGCTCAAAAGGTAAGTCAAGAAAAATGTTGCTATATCATGACATTTTGGAGCTCAAGAGCCAAGTTAGAGAATAACATTGTGATATTGTGATATTTTGGAGCTCGAGATCCAAGTCAGAGAAAACATTGCGACATTGTGACATTTTGGATCTCGGGAGGCAAGTTATGACATGGTGACATTTTGGATCTCGGGAAGTAAGTCAAATAAAACATCACAATTTCACAATATTTTGGAGCTTACAAGCCACCTCCACAAAAATGTCATTATTTTGCAACATGTCAACCAAAAGCAAAGAGGTGGAAAATAGTTGGACCACAATGCCTCCAAGAAGATAAAGGTGGATATACAATAACAAGAATATCCCAACCATATGTAGTTGAATATCTCATACTCTCTTAACTGCCTATTTACCAGAATGAGCCTATGGGTATATTGTTGTAACAAATTTCAATTTTTCTATTATGTAATATATATATATATATATATATATATATATATATATATATATATATATAGGTGAGCGACCCAAACAAATAGTCAACTCTTGGATATTTACAAGGCAATATACATAGACTTCTGAAAGAAAATAAAGACTACTCATTCTAGTTTTTGGCTCATTGATGTTATTATCAAGTATGTATGAATTGTTGATTACTGTATAAGTTACATTGAATAGAAACCACTTTAATTCTCATTCTAAATTTCTACATTTAAATTTTAGCTAGCTCTAAAATTAACAGTTCCAATAAGCTTATGTTTTATTAAATCTACACTAGAGGATTAGTTATTCTAATTTGATGGTTCAAATAATGCTTATCTATAAAAGGTTGTAGATGTTTATTTGTTGTTATCTAATCTGCACCATCTAAAAGCTCTTAGAAATAGATATATTTACCTCTCTTTATGCATTTTACCCTCCTCCCTTTTACTAAAATAAAGCAAATAACCAACCTCCTCTAGATATTGAACCGGGTAAACTTTGTTTTGAACCCGGTATTTCAATGTTGGCAAAGTCTTGGGCACAAACGTAACCAAAGGTAGATTTTGCACCAACAAGAACTTAGGGGATTTTTTTAAACATTAAGTTAACCTAAGGTTGGTTAGGGGTTTATGAATCCCTCTCCTTAGTCAAAAAAAAATTATTTCTTTTTTGTGTGTTTTCTTGTTTCTTGTTTTTTGGGTTGTTACATTTGGTATCAGAGCTCTAGGTACGAGGGTATAGAGCTTCTTATGTGCTAAAAGATATTTGGATGTCTCCAATGAAGGCTTGCTTAAAATTTTAAGCTAAATCTAGGATGACCTAGAATCTCTACTTGCTAGAATCTAATGGGAACTAATCCCAAGAGTGGATGGATGTTATGATACCTTAAGTATGGGCTTGGTATTAATGATACATCATAATATTGGAATGTTATCCTAGTTAGATTGTTGATGCTTTTGGCAAGAAGAACTTTGTATTGTGGCTTGAATTAATGGTACAGTTTAAGGTGAAGTTGTAGCCTAATCCTTTTCTTGGTTGTAACCAGGTCAAGATGCCACCCAAGGCCAGAAAGGGGAGGCCTACACCTCCACTTAGATAGACTCAACAAAGTAATATCGAAGAAGAGGTCCAGAATGAGGATCCAAGAACTCCCAATAGGGGGTGGAAGATCTCACTACTACAGTTGCTACCATGCAAGATCAGATGAGGTAGGTGTTGGAAACCATTGCGAATCAAAATTTGCAAGCTAGAGGCTCAGAGGTTAACCAAGCTGAGGGGCTAACTATGGAATAGTTACAAGCTAGAGCCCTTCTAGAAAAGGAAATGACAAGAGACCTAAAGAACATTTGTATCTCCAAGTTTTATGGAGAAGGAGAAGGAGATGCAGCTGAGGCTTGGTTAAGGGAATTGGAAGTTTACTTCATGGTAAAGGGGTATTCTCTAGGAACCTGGACTATTTGGGCTATAATTTACCTTGAAGGGGCCGCTCTAGATTGGTGGGAAACTTATTATGAGAAAACTAATATTGAACTAGTAGACATCCCATGGAAGGAATTCATAGTCATATTCAAAAAGAGGTTCCTTACGGAGCATTTCTATGCCCTAAAATTTGAGGAGTTTGTCAATTTAAGGCAAGGAACCAACATAGTGGAGATATACTACAAAATATGGTAATATTGTTGAAGTATGTACCTACCTATGATGAGAAAATGTGGGTTCATAAGTTTACTCATGGGTTGGAATCTAGGATAAAGCATGATGTAGACATGCATGAGCCTAAGTCATTACAAAAGGTGTATGACCTGGAAAAGAAAGTAGAGTCACACTTTCATTACAAATATGACACCTTATCTGAGCAAGATCGATAGGCACTAAAGAAGAGGAATAGTGATGGGTTCATAAAATGGGAGGGTGAACAAGGTCAGAAGGCTAAAAACCCCCAAAATTTTGAGAAGAAATTTAATGGAAATCAGAAGAAGTTCAAGAAGAACTTTTATAAGAAAGGCAACAACCCCAATAATGCTAAGCCTCAATCATAGAAACCATAAACTTCAGTTCCAACAATCAAAGGAGAGGAGCAGAAGTCAGAAAAGTGGCAAGGACCCAAATATGGGTGTTACCATTGTAGAGGCCCACATTATGCCATGCAGTGTCTACATCACCTAGGGCCTAGCACATCCAGTGCTAAAGGAAAGGAACATGCACACCAGATCTATGCTACAACTAGGAGTCAGAAGCTTGAGGGGCAAACTACTCCATTGATTATAAAAGGTAATATTTTTAACAAGCAAGTGAATATTTTAATTGATAGTGGGGCCACTGATAGTTTCATTTCTTGTAAGTTAGCAAAGGATATGCCAGAAATGCCAGGATATTTGGCCCATGGATGGAAGGTTGAGTATGGTTTTGGGTAAACCTACTCGGTAAACCAATGCTTTCCCATGATAAAAATTGCTTTAGCTAGTGGAACCATAGAAGGTTGTTTATATGTAGCTCCACTTCATGCCTTCGATGTGATCCTAGGGATGGATTGGTTATAGGCCCATAAAGCCTTAATCAATTTCCAAGATAGATGGATCGAGTATTCTAAAGAAGGCAAGGAAATACTAAGAATTCATAGCGAGTAGGGGGCATTCAAACCCTAGATGTTATCAACTATGCAGCTAAAGAAAGCCCTCAGGAAAGGAGGGATAGTCTATGTGATTAAGCTAAATGAATTTGGAGAAGATCAAAAGAAAGAGGTGTTGGAAACACACCCAATTTTACAAGATTTCAAGGATGTATTTCTTGAGGATTTACTTGGACTCCCTCCTATGTGAGAATTTGATTTCACTATCGATCTTATGCTAGGAGCAAAACCTATACATAGATATCTATATAGGATGACCCCTATTGAGATGCAGGAGTTAAAAGTACAATTATAGGGGCTATTAGAAAAAGGGTTGATAAAACCAAGTGTGTCACCTTGGGGTGCACCAATTTTATTTATGAAAAATAAATATGATTCTTTAAGATTATGTATTGACTACAAGATGTTGAATAAAGCTACAATCAAGAACCGATATCCCCTACC
Source organism: Wollemia nobilis (assembly GCA_028583015.1). Lineage (NCBI taxonomy): Eukaryota > Viridiplantae > Streptophyta > Pinopsida > Araucariales > Araucariaceae > Wollemia > Wollemia nobilis. The sequence continues at coordinate 10,238,213 of JAQPPZ010002907.1, read as the reverse complement.
TAGAATCAAATATTTATTCGATCAATTGAGAGATGCCATGGTGTTTACTAAGATCGATCTGAGATCAGGGTATCACCAATTAAGAATACATGAGGAGGATACTCACAAGACGACATTCAAGACTAGGTATGGGCACTATGAGTTTATAGTCCTACCCTTTGGACTGACTAACACCCTAGCCACCTTCATGAATTTAATGAACAATGTGTTTAGAAGGCACCTAGACCAGTTTGTCCTTGTATTTCTAGATGATATCCTAATATACTCTTGAAACAAGGAAGAACATGATAAACATCTCAAGATCATGTTAGAGTTGTTAAGGGAAAACCAACTCTATGGAAATCTAGCCAAGAGCGATTTCTATGTTTTAGAGGTGTGATATCTAGGACATATTATATCAGTAGAAGGAATTATTGTGGATCTAGAGAAGATTGAAGCCATATTAAACTAGCCACCCCCTACTAATATTACTGAGATACGAAGCTTCATGGGGTTAATGGGCTACTATAGACGTTATATAAAATATTTCTCCAAGATTGTTGTGGCAATAACTAACCTTCAAAAGAAAGGGAAGGAATTCAAATGGATGGAAAAGTGTGAAGTTGCCTTCGCATTACTAAAATAGAAACTCACTACCACACCAATATTGAAAATTCTAGACCCTCAAGGAGATTTTTCAGTATGCACTGATGCATCGCTAGAAGGGTTAGGAGGAGTACTCATGCAAGAAGAGTCAGTAGTAGCTTATACTTCAAGAAAGCTTAAAAAGCATGAAGTTAATTATGCTACTCATGATTTAGAGCTAGCTGTTGTGGTGCACGCTCTAAAGGTCTGGTACCACTATTTGGTGGGGAGACCTTTTGAATTGAAATTTGACCATCAAAGTCTAAGGTACATATTTACCCAACCAATACTCAATGCGAGATAGAGAAGATGGATCAAGTTTCTCATTGAGTATGACTTTGAAATTGAGTACATAAAGGGGAAAGAGAATAAGGTTGTTGATGCCTTGAGTAGAAGGAGACACATAGCAGCCATAACTAGAAGTCACATGAAGTTGATGGACCAAGTGAGACAAGAGCAATCTCGAGATGAGTATTGCTTAGAAATTTGAGCTAGAATGGATAGAGACCTTGAGGGTAATAAGGAGTTTGGAATGATAGATAACCTTTTGTGCTACAAAGGTAGAATCATCATACCAAAAGTGGGTGATTTAAGGAAGCTATTAATGCAAGAAGCCCATAGATCTCCTTATTCTGCTCACCCTAGAGGGGCTAAAATGAGGGAAAATATGAAAAGAACCTTCTTTTGGGTAGGAATGAAGAAGGATATTACTGATTTTATCACTTGATGCCTTGAATGTCAGAAGGTTAAGGTAAAGCACAAGCATCCCGTAGGATAGTTGTATCCACATGATGTACCTACATAGAAATGGTAGGTCATATCTATGGATTTTATAGTAGGTTTACCTAAGACCAGGTATCAACATGATGCAATCCTTGTAGTAGTCAACAAATTGACTAAGGTTACACATTTTATACCTGGGAGCACCAAGGATGATGCTCAGGTGGTGGCTAATAGATTTTCCAAAGAAGTGTTCTGATTGCATGGATTTCCTGAGGTAATCATCTCAGATAGGGATTCCAAGTTCACTTCTAAATTTTGGAAAGCCCTTCATCATGCAATAGGCACAAAATTGAATATGAGTTCGGCATACCACCCTAAGATAGACGGTCAAATAGAATGGGTAAACCAAGTACTAGAGGACATGCTCCACATGTACTGCATGGATCACAAGTCTCGTTGGGAAGACTATCTACATCTGGTAGAGTTCACCTACAATAATGGACATCACTCATCTCTAGGAATGGCACCTTTCGATGCCTTGTATGGATGAAAGTGTAGGATACCATTATCTTGGGACAACCTAGAGGATAGAGTTGTGATTGGGCCAAAAATGGTCAGAGAAATGGAAGATCAATTGAAGGTAATCAGGCAAAGACTCAAAGAAGTTGTTGATAGGTAGAAGAGTTATGCTGATTTGAAGAGAACTTCGAGAGAGTACTCGATGGGAGACAAAGTGTTCCTAAGGGTTAAACCAATGAAAAGTGTGATTAAATCCATGAAGTTGGATCCACGGTTTGTAGGACCCTTTGAGATCACTGAAAATATTAGTCTGGTTGCTTACCGACTTGCTTTACCTCCTAATCTATCAAAAATCCATGACACCTTCCACATATCTTTGCTTAGGAAATATATTGCTGACCCTAAACATGTGTGGGATGTTTCTAATTTACAGATGGCAAATCCAGAGGCAATTGAAGTGATGCTAGTAAATATCCTCGAGTTCCATTCTAAGACTATGCGAAATCAAACTCTTGAGCAATGTAAGGTCCAGTGGGACCATTTCTCTGAAAGGAATGCCACTTGGGAGAAAGTGGAGGATATGCAAAAACATTTTTCCTTCTTGTTTGAAAATTTATAAATGTAATAATTTTCTTTTGTTTGTTATTGTTTTGTAAAACTGGAAACACCTAGGATGGTGTTTAGTCCCAACGGGGTAGGATGTCATGACCCTCCCTAGTGGACTTTGTGACCTGGAAAACAATGTATTAATTTGATGGTGCTTTAATACTTGGTTTTGTGCAATTAAGCAGCTATGTGATGTTAGTTGATATGGAAGAACATGATACTGCTAACAAGTTGCCAATGTGTAGGATCAGGTACGCTCGTAGGTGGAAGAAGTTGAGTCATCCACCAAAAGTGAGGGTACTTGAGGTTGGGGAAGTGATGATAAGGCAACTCGGGGGTAACATGGATGGATACCTTCATATAGGCATGCATTATCGGTTAGGGATAATCATCAATAGCTAGCCACCTTGAGCCTCAGTTGATAGCCTAGTAGCTATCGTAAATTCTCTGGTTGAGATAGGTGACTAGGTTGATGGAAAGACTCCCTCTTTATCTGTTGCATATGTTTGATTATCTTTTACTTCATCACTATCTGCATTAGAGGTTTGGAAAATAAAAGCATGCATAATTTTGTTGCCTCTGATAGCTTATTTTTTTTACTTAAAACCTCTTAATCTCCATTTTATAAGAAATAAGAGTTTATTTTAAATGATAATTGAGTTTCATTTATAAATAATATGTTAGATTATTTTAAATGATAATTAAACTTCATTTATAAATAATATGTAGGATTATTTTAAATGATAATTGGACTTCATTTGCAAATAATATGATTAAGTTATCTTAAAAGATAGAAGAGCTCTATTCGCAAACAATGTAATTAAATTGTTTAAAAGAAACACAATGAAAGAATTTCATTGTAAAGCAAAAGTTGCTTATGTTAAAAAAAATAATAGTATTAATAATGGTTTTCCTCTCTTCGAATGGTGAATGGTCATTTCAAGCATGGATCAAGCTTCTTGAGAACCCAATGGTTCTACCATTGATTGAATAACACAACAAGTCACATGATCGAAGTGATGGGGGTGTCTACCATCGTTGAAAGAGAGCTCCATTTATGGAAGAACTTATCAAAATATTTGATAGCTCTTGAGATCCAATGTTAGCTACCGTGTTGGGTAGCTAGGAGAAGTTATGTTGGGTGGTGGAAGCATTGGGAGAAGGGAGATACATGGAGGAGGATAGGATATTTATGGCAGAAGATAATCTTAGGAAAAAGCAATAAGGCAAGGTGTGGAATACATGAGGGAGATTATTCATTCTTGATAAGGAAGAAGAAGGACTACAAAAAAACCTAAAGGAAGAGGTAGAAACTAGCAGAGGACAATACGAGAGTGCTTCAAGTTTAGAACACATGCACCAATAATATTTGAGGTTGGTATTCATTCTATCATGTCGATTTTAATTAGTTTGCCAGTTAAGGGTTATTATGCTCCTTATTTTCTCTCTAAACCTATTACTATCAGTTTTTTTATCATTGTTATGGTAGTCTGCCTTGTTGGAAGTAGAACACCCATAACCCATACCATTGTTAGCTTAGTCTATATGGGAGTATGAATTCATTATTATAACCTCAACTTCAATTTTGTTTGCTTGTGTCCTCCCAGTGGATATGAATGTGTAGACATTCCCCCATGCTCTAAGTATTTTTGAACCTTTATTTTTGAGATGTCAAGGGAGGAGAACACCTCCTTGAGAATCACCTAGACCTTACCACATATACGTTGGATAATGGGTGAGTCTCCCTATGGTAGTATAGAAGTCTACCATCCAACATGGCCTTAGCTAGCCAAATTTGTCATGTTTAGGATTTTTTTTATTCCTTTGTTGAGCGGCACTATCCATGGGAAACATCATGGTGTTTGTTCCCTTATTGGGTGGTAGTAAAGTCTTGGTCTCCTCGAGTGGCTATGTAACCTGTAATAATGGGGAGTTTGTATTTTATCCCATATATATTTGGTTGTCCCCCTATGGTCTCGTTGGAATCCTCTCCACTTGAGTCACCATGATTTGGCGTCATCCTTAGGAATGGGGGAAAGAGAGATCAAAAATCACTGAGCAGCTATGAGTATTTTAGGGTAGGTGCCATGGATTGAGAAGCCACTGGTCTGTAGGCTTTACCTTTTTTTAAATAAAGGGGTAAAAATTTATTGATAAGAAGACAAGATTACAGAGTACAACGAAGCCCCCAACCAGGGCTCAAGTAAGCAACAAAACAAGCTAAAACCACCAGACAGGGTCAAAACCCGAAGAAGACAACAAGAAAAAACCACATTAAGTCTGAACATCCTTGTGGATCAACTCCCAGAGGCGTTGAGAGTCCCCAGATGGGAGACTCTCCCAGTTATCCATAATCCAAGGACCCGAAAGCTCAGAAGCCCTTTTGGCCAAATAATCAACAACCCCATTCCATTCCCTTGGAATGTGCACAAAGGAGATGAATTCGAACTCTTCACTAATTCTGAGAATCTGAACGGCCACAGAGGCCAACTGCCAATTAACATCCTCCAACCTTTTTTTGTTTAAAATATTAACCAAAATTTGAGAGTCGGACTCGTAGATGCTCCTGCGCCAGCCAAGAGAAAACCCCCTCTGCAAGGCCTCGAGAATCGCAAGAGCTTCCATAAAATTGTTGGAGTGAACACCTTTATAAATGGAAAAGAAAAATTTGACCACGCCAGCAGAGTCTCTCCCAACACCGCCAATTCCAGCATGTCCAGGATTACCCCTGGATGACCCATCAGTATTAATTTTTAAAACTCCTCCAGGGGGTGGCCTCCACCTACCATCTCTCCTAACTTTCTTGCTAAGCTGAGAAGCCCTGCTAGGGTGAGAAGAGTCCGCTCCAACCCCAAAGAGACCAAGGGCCTACCGTACCTTCTCCTCCCTAGAGTCCAAAAGAGGGTTCACATCGCATTTGCTATGGATAGTTTCTTGAACCATACCCAGGATCCTTTGCCAGATCTGTTGAACAACCAAATGACTACCCTGAAAGATGCGATGGTTCCGTTCGAGCCAAATCTGCCAGATGATGCAAGAAGGGCCCAAATTCCAAGCCACCTAGAGGAAGGGGGCATTGGCTGAAGGTCTACCCAGACTACTCCAAAACTCCACCAGGGAGAGCACATGAAAACAAGGATGGTTCCAGGCACTCCACCAATGGTGCCAAATGTCTCTGGCAAGGGAGCATTGGAAAAATAAATGAGAAGAGACATCCTCATTATTACCACAAAGGACACAAATAGAGGGACCCTGAAATCCCCTCTTCCTCAAGTTCTCCCAAGTGAGGCATTTATTCCGAGCTACCAACTAGAGAAAGAAGTTACATTTAGGCCAAGAAAATTTGTTCCACACCTTTTTCCACCATGTGATAGGGAGGCTCCTAAACTTCTGCATATCAAGAACCTGGTAGCCATAGGCTACAGAGTAGGTTCCCTTGGGATCAGGGTTCCAAGCCAAACTATCTTTACCCCTCAATGAAGAATAGGGTCTCCCCACAAGAATATGAGCAAGCACATATTTATCCTCGACCAATCCCCCCTAGGGCCATTCCTATGGATCTTTCCACTTGTACATCTCCAGATTACCAAAATACTAGATTGTTTTAAAGTCCTCCACATGAGACCAACCCGCTTCCAAAAAATAAATGCTTAGGGAATGTAGCCTAGGATATTGAGTCAAGATAGGAGGGTGGCCATCCCAAGAATCCTCCCAAAAAAGAGCATCTGATCCCCGATTGCAAATCCAGAACAAACCCTACTTAATTAAATTAGCCCCTCTTTTTAGAGTGTCCTAGATAACCGAACCTTTCCCAACCAAGCTGACTCTAGGGATCTCAACCTCAAAAATACCTCTCAAGTACTTACAAGATAAGATTTTAGCCCAAATATGATCTTGAGAAGTACACCATCTCCAATAAAGTTTCACAGCCAGAGCCTACCTAGAAAGAGCCACCTATCGCAACCCAAGGCCTCCCTCTTGAACCAACCTACAAATAGAATCCCACCTAACCAAACTCCATTTAGATTGAGCAAGTTTTCTAGACCACAAAAACTATCTTGACAAAGCATCCATGTCCTTGATGAAATGAGAGGGAGCTATTTGCACAAAATATCTGTAGATGGGTAAAGCTTGAACAACAGATTTTAAAAGCAACACTCTACCCACAAAGGAGAGCCATCTGACGGTCCAGTGATTCACCTTCCTTCTAAACTTATCCAACATAGACTACCAAGAAGATCTAGGTAGAGGATGAGATGAAATCGAAATACCAAGATAAATGAAGGGGGAGTCCCGACCTAAAATCTTAGAATTTGAGCAATCCTAGCTTGAATAAGAGGAGGGGTATTGAAGAAGAAAATAGAAGACTTGTCCTCATTAATCAACTATCCAGAAGCACCAAGATATATGTCAAGAGACCGTCTAATGTTGCCAGCTTCCCTAATAGTGGCAACTCCTAACAAAGCAGTGTCATCAACAAATTGAAGGTGGGAAAGAGGCGGTGAACTACTATCCCACTTCCAACCTTGAATGAAACCATGCCTAACCTGAGACTTGAGAAATATTCCCAACCCTTCCACCATAATGATAAACAAATAAGGAGATAGAGGATCTCCTTGCCTCAATCCCCTCGAGGCCTCAAACAGCTCCGATGACTCATTATTAACAAGAATAGAGAATGAGGAAGAAGAAACACAACTCATCACCCATCTAATCCAATCCTCCTCAAAGCCAAAAGTAACAAGAAATTTTTGAAGAAAGGACCATTTGACCCGGTCATAGGCTTTGGCCATGTCCAACTTAATGAACATAGATTTCTCCTTAGAAGTTTCCATCGAGTGAATAGCTTCCGTAGCAATAACAACCCCATCCAGGATTTTCCGGCCAACAACAAACCCACCTTGCTCCTCAGAGATGATTTTTCTCAACCATATCTTCAACCTCTCGGTAATAATTTTTGTAATGATCTTATACACAACATTGCAGAGAGAAATAGGCCTGAACATATCTAGGGAATTCGCTCCCTCTTTTTTGGGAATAAGCACCACAAAGGTAGCATTTAGGGCCCTTAGCATCTGTTTGTTCTTTTGGGACTCATGGACCACCTCCAGAAGATCAAATTTGATTAACTCCCAAAACTCTTGATAAAACTCAATCGAGAATCCATCCGGGCCCGGGGCTTTCCCTTTTTTCATCTTGAAGATAACATTTTCCAACTCCTCAAGGGAAATTGGACCCATCAAATGCTCATTCATTTCTCTAGAAACAATCGAGGGAATACAATTTAGAATAAGCTTTTCAGCCTCTTCATCTGAGAGGGAGTCCTCCTTAAAGAGAGGAAAAATACCTCCTAGTCTCTTCTGAAATATCCCTGAAAGAAGAGAGAAGGGCACCCTGAGAATTCACAAGAGAGGAAATCAGGTTACCATTACGATGAGCCTTAACTGAGTTAAAAAATAAGGTCATGTTCCTATCCCCTTCCTGAAGCCAATCCACTCGAGCTTTCTGTTTCCAAAAAATTTCTTCCCTCAACTCCCATTCAGCAAGGTCTTTCGTAGCCTCAGATTCCTCAATGAGAAGCTCCTCCGTGAGTCCATGATCTCTGATCTTCCTTGAAGCTTCTTCCACCTTCCTAAGAGCCACCAACTTAGCCAAGGAAAGGTTCCCAAAATTTAGACTATTCCACCTCTTCAATTTATGCTTAACGAATTGCAACCACTTCATAAAGGAATACATAGCGGTGCCATGAGAAGGTTTGCCATTGGTCCACCAGCCTCGCATGAAATCATGAATCTTAGGATCCTGAAGCCACATAAGTTGAAACTTAAAGGAAGGATTCTTCTTTAGCCCAAACTCAAGAGTAGAGAGTTTGATAGGCCAATGATCAGATCCCCTACCCTCCAGAATCATAGAACTAGCACTTCTGTTATTACCAATCCAAAAACTGGAGATCAAAAACCTATCTAGTCTCTTTGAGATGGAATCTTCCCCACATATTCTATTGTGCTAGGTAAATATCCCATTATCCAGCTTGATGTCAACCAAGTTTAGGGCCTGGATATGAGCATTAAAGATAGAAGAAAAGGCTCGAGATGATCAACCCCACCATGTTTCTCCTCTAGACAAGTGATAGAGTTGAAATCTCCAGCCAAAATCCATGGGTACAGGGGAGCCAAACTTCTCACAAAGCCAATGTGCTCCCACAAATTCACTTTACCATTGTAATCAATAGGAGCATACACATTTGTAAGTAGGATGGTTTCACCAGATTCATTATCATGCCCGATCATCGAAATAGAACATCTGCTGGAAATCCAAGTAAGAGGAGAGATCTTAACTGGATCCCATAAACAAGCAATACCACCAACATATCCACATGCACCAATACACTAGCATTGACCCCTTCTCCACAACTTGGGAGCAATATTGAACATACTATCAGTAGCCAATTTAGTCTCCTGAATAAACACCACATCCGAAGAATGAACACGAACCAAATCATGAACAACTTTTTGTCTGGGGATGTTGTTCAACCCCCTTACATTCCATGAAAGGATAATCATTTCTAGGGGTTAGAAAAATGGGAGTCCAATGTTCTCACCAAGCCTGACTCCACCAAAGTCTCCCCCATTAACTTAATTTTATCCTGGTCTTTCTTTCGACCCACCTTCATATTCTTATCTGAAGCACATTTTTTAATTGTTTTCTGCTGCAATCCCAACATCGTAGGAGTTTTGCAGTCCAAGGATGACTGCATCAGTATCTGAGTAGGAGAGGGCATAACTAAATCTGTGCCACTTTCCAAAATAGTTTCCCCTCTAGGGCTAGAGCCATCCATATCACCTGTACTCAGAACCAAAGCCCTCTGTTCTTCATTTAAACCCCCTAGATCTGATTCCTTAGGTTCCACCTCAAGAAGAGACATCTGATTCGGCCCTGTTATATCTGCATCAGGTAGCGATATTTCAGGTATCTCCATGCACTGATCAAGATCATCTAGTATCTCAAAATGGTTGAGCAGAGCATCTGGTTGGCTATCCTTAAGGTCTCTTTTTGCCCTTCTTCCTCTGTTTTAGGGTTTTACAGGAACAAAGCCTTCCTTATCTCGATCCCCTTCCTTTATTGGGGCTTTTCCTTTGTCCAGATTTTGTGCAGATCGAGAGGGCCTAGGATTTGAAGCCATGGGTGGGATAAACTTAGGGTATTTTCTTTGTAGGTGGTCGTATTCATGATAGATCCAGAAACGAAATGGAAGAGCTTCATAGTCAAGTTGTTGAACCCATGTAGTCGATCCAAATTGTATTTCAACAGAATCTGGAATAGGATTGTTTAAATCAATTTTGACATAGATACGGGCAATATAGATTACCTTTTTATCCATCATCTATTGTGATGGTCCAACCGACTTCCCAAGAAGAAGGGCAATCATATGCAAGATGTCATTTCTCCAGAATTCCAATGGGAGCCATGGGAGCCGAACCCACACTGGAACCCATGATGGTCGCTCCTCTGATGGGTTGAAACCCACATGCCAGGGTTTAAGAAAGAGTCCCACTTGGTTACAAAAATAGGGACCCCCTTCAAATGCTTTGTTACGATCCACAAGACAAGAGAAAACCACCATAAAATAGCTATTCACACTCAACATCACCTCCACGTCACCTTCAGGGTTCCAAGTCTTCCTAACCCAAGCCTCCACAAAGGGAAGAGAAATTTGGATGCCCATAAATTTGCCAATAAGCGCATGCTTGGTTAAATACTCCACATCTTCCACCACCGAGTCTGGTTGAACCACTAGAACCGGCCTGGCTTCACATCGTTCCAAACATCCATTGTTCTTTAACAAGCGATTCCCGACATGCAATGGGAAATCCTGTTCCTTCCAATCATTTTTAGATGAAAAAACGTCACTAGCATGCACGCTCTGTGATGGGCCCGACGCCATCACAACATTCCTCCAATTGTTCAGACCTCCTCCAAAAACTTCTGCCATCTCCTCCAGTTTTTTTTTCTCTGGCTCTAGTAGGGTTTCTTTCGAATATCTTCAAGCCTCTCTCTCACACATACTCTAATTCTAGCTATCTATTTTTTTATTTATATTTATTTTATTAAGATTTATGCGTAGGCTTTACCTTGGTTGATGTTGTGATGTTTTAATTTATTAAAGCAATAGTTTATTTTGTAAATTAAGTAATGGGACTTAATTTAGGGAAATAATGTAAAGCAATATTTTATTAAATTAAGTAATGGGACTTAATTTAGGGAAATAATGTAAAGCAATAGTTTATTTCATAAATTAAGTAATGGGACTTAATTTGGGGAAATAATATAAAGAAATAGTTATTTCATAAATTAAGTAAAGGGACTTAATTTAGGGAAATAATATAAAAAGATGATTTATTTTATGAATTGAAGTAGGATGACTTTGATTTAAAGAAATAAATAAAAATGGTTTATTTTATGAATTAAAGTAGGTTGACTTTAATTTATGGAAATAAAAGAAATAATTTATTTTATGAATTGAAGTAGGATGACTTTGATTTAAAGAAATAAATGAAAATGGTTTATGAATTAAAGTAGGTTGATTTTAATTTATGGAAATAAAAGAAATGATTTATTTTATGAATTGAAGTATGATGACTTTGGTTTATGGAAGAAATAAACCTAGCTTATTTAAATATTAAGGGTATGGGACCTTTATTGTTTGAATAAAGTGTACAAGAATTTATTGAAATAAAACTTGTGATCTAGATGCTTAGTTGAATACTCTCATTAGGTAATAAGAGGGGAAAATAAAAGTAATGATTCCTATGATATCAATGAAGAACACAATCTTATATTGAGAGGGGGGGTGAACAGTATAAGACCAACTTTTATTTTTTTTCCAAATAATATTATCCAATATTATCAATGGAAATATCAATAGCAAAGCAATGCACAAATAATCACACACAATAGATACACAAATTTAACGTGGTTCACCCAATGTGGGCTACTCCATGGAGAAAATATTTTCCACTAAATTTTCTCAACAAATCTCTTGGGAATCAATTCCTTATTACAATGTTTATGGACCTCTGTCCAAAGGAGACACCAATCCCCTATGCTTTTATTTGTGGATCTCTCTCCATAGGAGAACTCTTTCTCCTTTTCTCTGGCTCGTGGAACTTGATCTAGGATAACTCTATCTCCTCAACTGGTTTGTGGATCTCTCTCCACATAATAACTCTATCTTCCTGGTTGGTTCATGTATCACACTCTATAGGAGAACTCTTTCCTCTTGCTTTGGTTTGTGGATCTCTCTCCATAGGAGAACTCTTTTCCCTCTCCTCTAGTTGGTGATCTTCTAGAAGACCTCTACCCCAACTACTCTAGCTTGTGGATCCCTCTCCATAGGAGACCTCTGTCCCCACTACACTAATTAATGGATCTCTATCCACTGGAGACTACTGTCCTATTTACTATGTCACCTCCAAAGCTTGCTCTCAAATTTGTCTCAATATGCACCAAAATTTATCCCAAGTCTAGCACAAATCTGCTCTAACTCTATCTCAAATTTATCCCCAAGCCTTAACATAAATCTTGATCAAATCAACAACCAAACCTGCTCTCAAATCTATCTCAAAACTATCCTCAAGCCTTAACACAAAGCTTGATAAAATTAGCAACCAAACCTACTCTCAAATTTGTCTCAAGTCTTCATAAGACTTTCTCAAATATGCCTTCAAGCCTTCTCAAAAGACTTGCTCAAATTTGCCTTCAAGCCTTCTCAAAGACTTGCTCAAATTTGCCCTCAAGCCTTCTCAAAGACTTGCTCAAATCCACCCTTAAGTATTCTCAAAAGACTTGCTCAAATATATCCTCAAGCCTTCTCAAAATACTTTCTCAACTATGTCCTCAAGCCTTCTAAAAAGACATTCTCTAATATGTCTTCAATATTGCTCACAAAATTATACCAAATATTTCCAAACCTTGCACACAAGCAAAGCTTATATCTTTTTCAGAAATGCTTTCTTCAAACAAAATATATTCTACTCAAAATTTGTTTAACCTATGGAACATACAAAGAATGTTATGCTTAATCAAATAGCTCAATAAGTTATACTCAATTATTAAGTCTATCGCTTTCACATGTCTCACATTTATTACTTTTTAAAGATAGATGTAGTCTAGCACATGCCACCTATCTTCTTGATGCACACACTTGCTTTCACAAATCTTATTTCTAATGTTTGTGCATTCAATTTCAATATCACTTAAAATTAATACTCAAAAGCTTCACACTCATTCAACCAATGAAGCATAATTTGATCATAAACCCTAAAAAAGTGTTTTCAAATTTTCTTCCAACAAAGATCACAATGTAGGTTTCAAACCCTAAATCAATTATTTTCAACAAATATTATCAAACAATCCTTTTCACTCCACCTTATGTTCAGAAACATTCACTCAAAAAACACTTTAAACAAATATTGATGTGTCCATACCTCTTTACTTTGATGGAGATATATCTTCAAAACCTGTCTTAACCACAACCAATTCCTTTTGTGCCACTTCAAGGTTAGATAGCAATATTCTATCTCTAAAATATCCACATGAATTTTCCCTCAATAAGGTGCTCAATGAATTCTAAAAATAATGTTCTAGGACTCTTCTTTTGTTCTCAAGGACAATGCATTAAACCTCAACAAAATTCTCTCAACAATTTCCCTTTTATAAAGCAAGAATTACAAACAATAGCATCACCCTTTACACATTTTATCTCCCTCTATCATAAAATAATTTCTAATTTATTTTAATGTCCAAGAACCAAGAATTACAATTCTAAATAAACCATTTACAAACTTATCACTCCAATATTTGCATTTAAGATAACTAGCAACAATAATATTTAAATATTATGCAAAAGTTTATGTCTTCTTATACCTCCTATATGCCAAAATATACACCAAATCACATCCACAAAATATACACTAAAGCCAAAATTTAATTAATTTTGGAGCATACCTTATAAAAAAATGTATTCCTTGCTATCATGGATGGGAATCGACCCTCCGACCTCTACCTTCCAAGTGTAGCACTCGATCACTTGTGCTAGCCAAGCGGTTGAGACCTAACCCTTGGCCTCCACATTTTATGCTTTCTACCTCCGAGGCAAACAATTTAAAAGAATTTAATATGGCACTAGGGGAATCGAACTACACACCTTTCCTCTGCCAACATCTTACGTAGGACCCGCCTGCCACTTGGGCTACCAACCCTCATTGAAACAACACATCTACTGCCTTATCCTTATTTGTTGACTCTTGCTCAATGAATGGAATCTCAAGCGCTTTTCTTTGCACTCCTCGATCAATTAATTAGTGCACTTGAACATTGGTTTCTAGGAAAATAATTTGGCTTCTCCCTTTTATATGCATTCGAAGCATTTTATGATGTTGGCGAAAACCTTTATTAAATTTAAATTTTGGCACCCTTTGCCAATTTCAAATTTAATTTTATATTTAATATAATATTTAACTTTGTTTAAATATTATATTATTAACTTTAGTATTTAAATAATACTTTTGCATGGGGGCCTTTGTCAACATTTTTATTCTTCCTTTTAATAAGCCCTTTTGGCTTAATTATTATAATATTAAATATTATAATATTTTCTCTTTTCTTTGGCATAAAATTTATCTTCAACCTTTTAATCAACCACTTTGGCTTATAATATAAAATATTATAACCATTTATTTTTACCAATTTTATTGTATCAAAATGAACTTTGCCTTGCATCAAACACTTGACATCAATGAAAATATAATAACTCAAAATTTCCAACAATCAACTATGCATTAGATGGTTAGAAACTTGAATGAATTTTGTATAGTTGCAATTTGATAAAGTAATTGGTAGTTGCATTTAAAGGCATGCCTATCCTGAACCATGAGTGCCATTAACCCCTACTATCCTCAAATAATCAATGGAAGTTAAGAATAAGCAAGAAGGCCGCTAGAACCTATGCTTAGTAACTCTAATTATGATGGTTTACCTTTTGTTAATTAGACTAAAATTATGGGGAGATTTCTTGATGAAATTGATGTAAAATGTTATTCTTTAAGAGTACAAAGGTTTTTACCATACTTACCCTTATGTAATAATTGTTAAATATTTGGAAAAATAATCCTCTCTTTACTGCTATGAATAATCTATGTTGTATCAACTTATCTTTCATGAATGTTATTCCTTTTTAAAAGTTATTCCTTTCCTAGAATTTTGTATGCTTTTAAAGTTAGGCTCACTGCTTGTTTGATAGATAAAACTATTTTTGCTTCTAGCTAATCACAAAACTAGTAACAAGTTCTAGGGTGAACTTAGAGGGTAACCTAAGGGATTGAGACCCATTAGGGTGAACATAATGGACCTAATGGATTATGAACCCTTAGGGAGAAAGACAACTAGGTTGTGTAAATACTACATCTGAGTTAAGAAAGCTTGTCGAAGGACGAGTTTGATAGCTTAACTCGCAATACATGTAGCATACCTACACATACTGGCTTGTGTAGAGTATGGAGATGCATGTATACCTTAAATTGACTAAATGTGATAAGTCTAACTCATCGATATTGATGAGATTCATAGACTTATTTGCATGACATACAATATGCCTACACAGATGGACTTGTGTGAGGGAATCTTATGAGATGTAGTTCTTTGAGTAACTTAAGAGATTTTTGTAAACATTAAGTTAACCTAAGGTTTTTTAGGGGTTTATGAATCCCTCTCCTTAGACAAAAAAAAACTCTTTATTTTCTGTGTTTTTTCTTATTTCTTGTTTTTGGGTTATTACACTCCTAGATATTCAATCTACAGTCTTCAATCTTTAATGGGGATCTCTTTATTCAGTATCTTCAATCTTCAATGTCTTATCTTTTTTTGTAACTCAAAACTAATCCTTGCATGAGGAAAGCACATAGAATTTCATGCAACTGAAGGTGAAATTCTTCTCTATCTATTGCAAGAAGCTTCTCAACTTTTGAGAATTAATTTTTTGCAAAAAAAAACATAGACAGTAGCAACCAAATACATCCAAATTTCCAAAATTTTGAAATCAATAAACTTCACTTTTTATCCTTCAATCTAGTGGAAAGAAATATATGCCGATTCCTAGTCTTCACAAGTTTTTTTGCAACCCTGTGGAAAGGCCCTAGCCAAATTGCAACTTCTAAAATTTTGTAAATGCAATCTCTCTATCTCCTCTCAATCCCCCTTGTGGTTCTGATACCACTTTTAGATTTTGATGCTTAATACTTAAAGCAAAATAACCACAAGATCTAAAATAAAGTTTATGTAAGAAATATAAGTCAATGACAATATTTTAAACATATAAAACTCATAAATAGCTTTTGCAACAACTACTAAAAATACCATTAATAAATTCTCATAAAAATAGTATCTTGATAGAATAAATATCTCCAATACACCTTCCACACACTCTCACTCTACATTGTACCTCTCTCACACACACATAGACACATATGTAATAGAATGTGACTCTTCATATGGAGTATTATTGGACTTCACTCTTCTTGAGACTATTTACTTTCCTACTTTATGGACTCATGTGCACATGGACTATTATGCACATTTATATTATTAAATACTTTACACATTCTAATAATACTTGTGCATTTATTACATTGCATAAAGTAAATACTCACACTCTAATCTAGGACACTCTCCTAATATAAATATGTATCCAAGGTGGTACATTAGCATGTACTAAATAATGTAATATATGCTAAAAATTGCATCCAAACTTCTAGGGGTGTTTTTAAACTAGCTATATCTTACCCCTCTTACACTTCAGCTTCCTTCTCCATCGACCCTATATCAACCCAAGTTTATTCTTTGGCATACACTGCCATATTTTTCATGACTTTGCTCCAAATAACCTACCAGATACCATCCAAGAATGAAAAGGTTTCTCTAAAAATTTTGCCATTTCTCTCCAACCACATTTTCCACCAAATAAATTTTAATACAAATATGAAGAGCTTTAGATTTAAATTTATCCCTCTTTCATATTTTCCAAATATTAATCCTTTTAAAATCATCATTGGATTAGATTTTATAAGCTAAAAACCATATCTCCCATATCTGGCACATGAACGGGCACTCAAAAATTAAGTGGTAAGATATTTCCTCATTTTTATAGCATAAAACACATTGAGATGGACCAACGATTTCCCTATGTCTTAGATTATTGCATGAACTACCAAGCAAAGAAATTTACTTTTAGTCATCCCTTAGACTGCCAAATACTTCTCCAATCCTCAACTTGATATGCATGAGGAGGAGGTTCTGGAAGGATCTTATCATATCCATCCTTCACTGTGTAAAATCCAAGGCTTCCATTTACCCAAGCTAATTCATTCTCCTCATATCTACCTATGAGAAATATTTCTGCCAAGATTTTAGTCATGATGGGTGTCAATTCTAGAGGGATTGGAAAAGGCCACTCATCCAACTTCTTAAAATACTTAAACCTATAATCCCCCAAATGATTGGTGTTAAAATTAATTTTAATCTAAATCCAACCCTTGATTTTCATGGCTATTTTTATTGGTTGTAGTTCTAAGAATTCAACAATGATAAGTGGGTATTGATACCATGAGGGGCCTTCTCCTCTCTCCCCACTTTCCAAAATAATCCATATTTCACTACTTGAGATCCTAACTTTAGAGCCTACCACACTAGGGATCCATTACCATAGAAATTAAAATGACTCACCTCATTCAGATTCATGTGTCCCAAATATTTACTAGTTAAAACTCTACTATATAAATTTGGCTGGGAGATCCACCTCCAATACATATTTCTAGAAAAATATTTATTATTTAACTTTGATATTCTCAATACCAAACCTCCCTTTAACTTGGGATGGATTACTTTCTCCCAACCTACTAATGCTCATTTCCTCTCTCCTTTTACTCCTCCCCATAAAAATTTTCTATCCATCTTGTCCAACTCTTTCCATATGGTATGTGGGGCAACAAAGATAGAAAATTTATAAATTGGCATGGCCTTAATGACTGACTACAAAAATTTAATCTACCCTCAAAGGTTAACCATTTGTGAGACCAATGGTTAATTATTTATTTGATATGATCCAAAAGATTCTTCCAAATAACTATCTTCAATTTTTTAAAATACAAAGAGACCCCCAAATAGACCATTGGGAGAGAAGTTCTCGTGAATCCCAAGATCTCTAAAACTTTGTGTTGAAGACTTTGATAAATATTGAAGAAGACCACTTTGGGTTTATTATCATTTATGACTTGGTTTGTGGCCCTAAGGTAAACATTAAGAGTATCTCTAATTATTCTTGCTTCCTTGAGGTTGGCCACTCCCACCAATCCTATCTCTACAAATTGTAAGTGAGTCAAAAACTCCTCACCCACCTTGATGCCTATTATTAAACCCTATTGTCTTCTCCTCAATATGAGTCTACCCAAATTTTCAACCAATATGAGAAAAATATAAGGAGAACAAGGATCTCCTTGACGAAGGCCTTGAGTGGATCCAAATGGTTATGAGGGAAGGCCTTTGATTAACATTGGGTATGTCAAAGTAGAGACGCATATCATGACCCATTTTATCCAATCCTAAGAACAACCAAAGGCTACCATCATCCTTGATAAGAAGCTCCACTCCACTCTATCATAAGACTTTGACATATCCAATTTTATAAACATTCCTCTATTGCCATATTTTTATATTGAGTGGATTTCCTCCTAATCTAGAACCACACCATTCAAGATCTTCCTACCCTCTACAAAACATCCTTTCTTTGAGGAGATAAAGCTTTATAGGAGAGGTTTTAGCCACTCAACCATTACCTTCATGATTATTTTATATATGACATTACATAATGCAATAGGTCTATAATAAAAAATATGCACCCCCTCCTATTTTGAAATTAAGGCAATAAATGTATGATTTAATACTATAAGAATTATTTTATTACCTTTAATAGCCATTACATCCTCCTTAAATTTGTCCTAGAAGGTCTAAAAAACTTGATTGGGAAGCCATTTGGACCTAGTGTTTTTACCATACTCATTTCAAAGACTATCTATTTTAGCTCCTCTCTATCAATGGGTTTAACTAGGGACTAATTTTATTCTTCAGAGATAATAGAGGATATGAAAACAAGAACTTATTTCTAAGCCTCTTCATCTTGCACCATATATTCCTTAAAAAAATTAGCAAAATAATCCGTTGAATGAAAATACATACGTAGGATTGTATCAAAGGAGTGCTCGTTCTCATATTGAAGAGCTTCCATATTGTTCATTTATCTCCTAGCACAAATAACTTGATGGAAAAATTTAGTGTTTGAATCACCTTCCAAAACCAAGTGGTTCTTGCTCTCTATTTCTAGTAGATCTCATCTTAGTTTTCAATGTCCTCAACCACTTTATGCAATACATAATCCTATTCTTTGAGTTGCTCCATAATTTTTCCTTCCCTAAAGTGTTTTTGCACCTCATCCCATCTAGCCAATAATGGAGCTCTTTAGGCATAGAAGTTTATCTTGTTAACTCACCTCCATTATTTGAGTTGATACATGACATAATGAATCTTCTTGTGGAATTTAAACATTGTTGTCTCATATTTCAGTCATCCCTCTTCCCACCACCATGGGATTTTATTTTTAATTTCCTCCTTTTGTAACCATTTTTTTCAAATTTGAATGGTTTGCAATGTTGACCTATCTTGATCCCCCCTTCCAACATACCGCAAAAGTGATCCAAAACTGGACCCTTCAATATCTAAAATTTTAGATTTAATTTCACATATGCCTCCTCAAAAATTAAAAAAATGGTTTAACTTCTCCTTCTTGCAATATGGCTCTCTCCTCTTATTAGTCCAAGTATAGTTGGTTCCAAGACATTTAATATCCACCAAGTGTAATGCATGGACTTGGGAAATCATAAGTTGAACCTTTGGGTCTAAAATTGGGGTTCCTCCTTCCTAATATCTGGATAATAATTTAACATTAAAATCCCTAGCAACAATCTAGTCTAACTCCTCCCTCGAGACTCTCATATTATGTACTGCTTTCCATTGATGAATTTGACCATATAGATTTTGATCCCCATAAAAATTTGTGATTAAAACCTACTTAGCTGTCATATTGTTCCTAAAATGCAATGTGAGGACACCCCTCTAGGATATTTTTTATTGTCATACATTCAAGAGATTTCCAAAAGGTAACTATCTCCCTTGATACCCCTTGGGTAGTGTTGGTTTTTTTGCCACATTATTTTGATTGTTGATTATTCATGCATGAGATGTTGAAGTTCTCACTCCTTTACAGGTTTTGATGCAAAAAAAGGCTAAGTCCAAAGACTGTCATGAAATCGCAACAAAAAATAGCATGGAGAGCACAGTTTGAAAATCGTCACGATATCGCGACATGTCGCGTTATCGCGGGTCTGTTGAGGAGAGAGAAGCAAAGTCAAAAAATGTCGCAATTTTGTGATGTATTCCAAAATCACGATCAACGCAGTCAACGACAGAAAAGCAATAAGGTTGTCGCGATATCACGACATGTTGGATTTTCATGGTCAAAGTGGTCAACGCAAGTAGCACAGTAAAATCATCGCAATATCGCGACGTGACTAAGCAAAGGATGATGACAAACAATTTTGTCATGATTTCATGACAGAATAGTGAGCATGATGCAAAAGGCGAAAGATGTCACGATATCGCGACGTGTTGCATGGTCGCGATAGATTTGGAAAGAAAAGCTTAAGGCATGAAAGTCGTCACGATTTCGCGACGCTTTCGGAGATGAAGTCCAGCAATAGAGAAACATCGTGATTTCGTGACATATTGGGGCGGAAGGACCAAGTGCAAAAAATTGTAGCGATTTCGCGACATGTCACGTTTTTGCGAAGAGGAAGCAAAGAGGCAGCCAGATTGTGCGGAATGTCACGATTTCACGACATGACGAATTTTCATGGTTCAAAAGCAGTGAAGTCCAAGGAGATAGAACTTGTCATGATTTTGTGACATGATGGAGATTAAAGAACCACTTGAGGCAAGAGTGTCGCATTTTCATGGGTTAGAAGCAGGACCGTACAGGGTGGATGAAAATTGTTGCGAAATCATGACATGTCATATTTTCACGACATAGAAGAGAAGATTGAGTAGCGATTTCGTGACTTGTCTGGTTTTCATGACCCAGAGATAAAACAAAGATGTCGATGGGAGAACATAGCGAAAGCGTGACTTGTCTTGTTTTTGTGACATATAAGTGAGACAAATCCAAAAGAGAGAAAGGTGTAGCGAAATCGTGCCTTGTCACATTTTCACAAAAACAGAGCGGGGAAAGAGCATAATGGTACGAAACGTCGTGATTTTGCGACATGGTTGATTTTTGCGGTTCCAAAGTGACAAAGTGTACGGAGCAAAAATACATCACGATTTCACGACATGTCATGTTTTCGCGACCTTTTACAGTTTCACGCCAGAAAGCAGTTCAAACAACCCGATGAAGTTTTGTGATTTCCAACGATTAAAAGCGCTCCAGAATTAAATGTTTTGTTGCTTTCCAATGCGGGCAAGGTAGAAGAACGTGTCCAAGCCACCAGAATTAAATATTTCCATTATCCAAAGCTGTTGTTTGTGATTTTTCTAAAGGTTCAAGCATGTTTCAAGAATGACCATTAAATGAAGACGACCGACTCCTTGTTTCATTGAATTTCTGGTTTCTCCGAGGCTGGTTTAAGGGGATGATTTCCTTGTTTTCGTTGCACATGTTGTAGATCTTGAGGAAGTTTGTTGCAAGTTTTAAATGTTGTAAAGAAGCAAGACTTCTATATAAATCAATGTAGATCTCAGAAAGAGGGATCGGGAGTTTGAGAGATAGGTTGCATGAAAGATTTCAAGTTCTTTGCATGAATGAAAGAGATTTGGCCTCTGATTTTGCAAGCGTCTTTCTATGTGATTTCCTTCTATTTCATGTATTTCTTAGTTATGCTCGTCTTTCTAATCTGTTGTTAGATTTCAATTTTGCATCTGAATTTGAATATTGCAAATAAGGAAATGAGTTCTAGAATGCAATCTTAAAGGTTGTCTACGCAAGGTCATAAGTGGATTATGTTGTATTCTATTATTATATGTTGTTTATGCGCTTGAGGTTAGATTCTTGCTGAGTTTCTTTCCCTGATCATATAAGTTCGGCCTGTGGCCATATTTCTCGTCTCTTTCATGTATTTCCCGTTTCTTTTTGCACATTTATAATTCCTTTCCAGTAACTTTAGTCTTAATCAAGCTTAGAAATAGTAAGGGAACAAGCCCTCTCTGGAGATTGGTCTGGGAGACATTTCTTTCTCCTAGCCTTTCAATGTTAGTCGGGTCTAGGGTACATAGACATAGAAAATCCTTTCTTATGGCAGATTTGTGACCAACAGGTAGCCACTTCCATATGACTAGCATCCCTCCAAAGTCTATTTACTATTTATACATGAGATCCAATGATATTTTTGTCTCCTAGATAAGAAAAAAAAATAGTTTACTTTTTTCCAAGAGTCTTCGAATAACAGATTGATAGATTCTATTTTTTAAATCCTAAATAGTCCATGATTGTATAATATTGGTTATATTGAGACCAGTAAGAGTCTATTGACCTCACCAATATCCCAATGTCAACTTTATCTCCTTGAGATGCTATCAATTTCTTATTGTATTTTCTACCCACTCCTTAAGAGCTGATATTCTTCGATCTCTTCTCCACCTAGATTATCCCTAGAGTTAGATTTTCTCTATTCTTTTCTACCACACCCATTATGACATCCTTTATTATCAAATGCTCTTGGTTATGCACTACTAATTTCCCTACAACATCTAATTATGGTAGCTCATTAAACTCTATTACCTGATCTAGGATATGAGCCAAAAGAGAAGCTTGAACATGGCTATTATTATTTTTTATTATTCCCATCCACTCCTTCCATGAGTTGTTATTATTGCTACTCCATTGGTGTCTTGAAGATATCATACCTATTTGAGGGCTTTATTTGGGTTTGATCTTTACCATAATTTTTCTTTTTCTTTATCCTTATTTTAGGCTATTAAAAAGCATCTACCTATGCATATTTACCCTCAGAAATGTTGGTTGCTTCTTTATTGACTATTGACTTACCCTCCCTAGGAATATTTGACATTCCCAAAGGAGCCTCCATTTTTATGTTCATATTATTTGGGAAATAACAAGCCAAATTTTCATATTTGTGGTAAAATCTACACTTGAAGGACAATATATCATAATTCAATTGTTGAATCTAAGATAGTCTTGCAAGTTTGAGTTGCACCTCTGCTAACAAAGGCTAGATGAGCCCAATTTGCATGTATAATATTAAATTATTATGTTTCCTTTCATTATGTATCTATAAACATCCAAATACCTTCCAAGAGAATTACCAATTATTTCCAATATTTTATTACTCTAGAAATCCATTTGAAGTGGATACAAATGGACCCAAACTAGGAAAAAAATGGGTTCAATTTGGGGATCAAATCACACTCTCCAGAGTTGAACAAATAATCCTACTCAACCATGATTTTTCTCTTCTAATTAAAAAGCTCTATTTCTTTCAACAAGTGAGGAAAAACTAACAATAAAATATCCATTACTAATAAACCATAAATAATACTCACCAAGAGGCTCCCAATTTTGTTGAACCCATGAATGCATGAAAATTAGGGTAGGGAAAATACCCATGAATTTATAGATTAGGTCATGATTGGATCTATATAAGATTGTTTCTTCTACTATACTATGGTCAATAAAAATATTTGGCCTTGATTTTAAATAAGGAAAGTACACATTGATTCTTTATAATGTTGATCTTTTTTCTAGAAACCACAAAGAGCTTTTTTAGTGCAATTTTTTGTTCTTCTTCAGTATTTGTTGGATATTTTTCCTTCAATAAATCTACAAATGAACTTTATCTCTCTAAGAGAGAATATCGAGCCATCCCCATTGGGATATACTAGGGAAAAAATCTCATATTTGACTCTATAACAACCAAAAAGTACTTCATCTACCCAACTAATGCCCTAGTTTTTCCTTCTAGAGCTCTTCTTTCGAATATCAAAAGATTAAAGTTATTGGGAGTTATAAGGGATATATTTGAAAAGACAACTTTTAGAAACAAAGAGTTGTTTTATAGGCAAATGTCTAAGTAGAAGATATTTTTAAATATGAATCCCTAAAATTTTTATGCAAAATTTTATCTTAAAAAGGACGTCTTCAAATTAAAAGATACATTTATTCCTTTTTCCAATTGCAAAATAAAATCATTGGATAGTACACAAGTGTTAGAACTTTACATAAAAGTGTGTGGGTTCAACTCTTTCTTCTATCCTTTAAAATATTGAGATTGGGAGTTATAAGAAGGAATTAAATGACATTATATGACTTGAATCTCATTAATATACATTTTATTTCTCATTAAAAAATGTTCATCGAATAAAAGGAATATTATCTAGGGTTAATTTTCTAGAAATAATATATAAGGTGTACAAATTCATTTTGTTGTACATTGTAATACACCTCAAATTTGATCAGATAAAGTAACTCATTACAACATAAAATAGGAAAATCAAAGAGGAATCAAGCAAAGAAATAAAATAATAAAAATATGCCCTATTAGGAAAACAAGTAGAAAACCAAATATATGGAAATAGATATTGTTATATTTGTAACATCAGATATGATACTAAATATTGTGAACACAATATTTTAACTCATGGAAATCAGTCTCACCCAACATATTGTTATATTTGTGACAAAGAAATACATGGTACTAAATATTGTAAGTACAATATTTTAAATCATAAATATCATTCTCAATCAAGACAAGAGTATATTATTCAAATATCACCTAAATCAGAATATCTTTATGAAGAAAAACAATAAAATGTACATGGGCCATCAAGTGAAAGAGAAGATGAGCAAACAAGTGAATGTTGGTTTCAAGATGAAAATGAAGAATTGTTAATACAAAAGTCCAGTTTACATTCCATTGTAAGGAGAACTCAAGAATGTGAATCACCAAAATTAATGTATATTTTACCAATGATTCTCAAAGAATTTGAATATGAATATTTTTCAACACAAAGATTACTTGAGCAATATTCTCGATGAAGCTGGTAACTATTATAAAAAATGTATTATATTTCCTACTAAAATAGGAAAGATAATATTACACTCTCTTTGAAAAATATATAGGTAATCCTCCTATGGAAAATATTTATTGTGATATAGGTAATCTCATCATAAAATAAATTACTTACAATACAAACAATATCAAAATAAAGGACTTCAATTGTGACACTAATGACTTGAAGGTTGTTCGATAATGCAGCACATATGTAGAAAGAAATTATATCATAGATATAAGAAATATTGTGCAAACTAGTGTGTTGATGTTTCCACAATGATCCATAGATCTTAATTCAATAGAGTTAGTGATAGCATATAAACCAACACTTAAGCCAAAAGCAACTTAAAAATCATGTATAAAAGAAAATCTAGTGTGTAGTTGTTTCCATGATGATCAATAGATCATAATTTAGTAGAGTCAATGACAGAATACAAACCAATACTTAAACTAGAAGAAAATTAAAAATCATTCCTCAAAATCAAAATAAGATATTACTTTGTACACATTTAGCATTGATTCTCATCAAGATTCGGGGGGGGGGGGGCAGTTATTCTATTATTAGCTCCCTCAAATAATGTAATAAGGAGAGGGTGTTAGGATAGTTTCTTATATATTCATAAATCATCTAAAATATATCCTTAACATTTATTATTTCAAGGATAGTTGGGTAGCAACATTTAATGTGTATAGTTACTTGATTAGTTATCCCATTATTGTCTTGTATGGTAATTCTATCCTACGGGAAAGCTTTATAAAGATATTAAGAGATGTACCCAATGTTATCAAATGTATTGCACAAATATTGATAAACTTTGTAATAAATATTTACATTATCATGTCAATTATGGCCAACAACAAGAAGTCATCTTAGGAGCTTTATTATCTGCATATGATTCTTTCTTCATAAATTTTGTGTCACTACTTTCTTCTTGTCCAATATATCCAAGGAATTCATTATTTGGCCTTATATAAGGTATTATGAATATTTTCATACCTTTCCCATATCTTCCCAAACCTATACCATTGTTTCCTATTTTTTCTCATTATTTTTTAACCAAATCCTTTGGTATGTTTTTCAAAACATCCAAATTATTCATCACCACTTTGATCTCTATAACCATTGGCAAAAAAAATAAAATACCACACATCATCATCATGATGACCTTAAACACAATCTAAACTATCACTCACTTTTAATTTTGACAATATACCCTTTGTCATGGCCAACACAACCATATTATACATAATCTTTTCTCTCATCAATAATCTTCAAATCATAGGTATTAGAAGCTATATATTACCTTTGGACAAGATCACATGTATCACAACAACCATATTCCATAATAGGCTTCAAATCACCAAAATCAGAACTAAATTCTATCATTTGAAGAATATCACTTGTGTCACAACAAACATCTTTCATCATGGGATTGTCCTTTAAATTTTTAATTATTTATATTTAATTTGTACATTGCACCTCAAGGATGTCAAGAATGAATAGTTCCATGAACATTCTTTTTACTATACCAAAAGAGATTGTCACACCTTTTTCAAATTATCATTCTCCAAATTTTTTGAGAATTGATTGTAAACAAGACATAATTTTTGAAATTTCTTCATCTTCACTATCTTTTGATGGAACACACTTTTTAATTTCATCTTGTTTCTTGGATTTTTTACTATCCCTTTTATTTCTTGGTTTTACCACTTCTTGTACCGATTTAAAAATCATACACATAACTAGTGCATCAATTAACATCAAGCATTAAAACATAAAAATATGGACAACGATAAATTTAACAAGAAAGTAAGGTTTATTTTACAAATATTTTCCAAATATTGATTACAAATACATGCCTTTTAGGGATACGAACTACTCAAGGCCAAATATAGCCTTATTATCACATGGAGTGGTGTAATCTGTAGATTCTTCAGAATGGATACGAACTACTCAAGGCCAAATATAGCCTTATTATCACACGTTTGGAGGAATATGTTGCCAATAACGCCTTGAAATGCTCATATCCTATAAACCTACATTCAAGAAACAACATAAAAGGGGTTAATAGCAAAGGAGGCCTCTCTTGATGAGGCACTTGATGGGCAATTGCATAAATGATGAAAAAGATAGCAAGAAAGCATGTAAACTAGTAAATATATGCATGAAATATCTAAATTGATGTAAAGCTCATAAAGAAAGTAGGAAATCTAGCAATTAGTCTATATTGACAAATGCAAGGAAAATGAGTTCTGGAATGCAATATTAAAGGTTGTTTCTCTTCATGAGTTTTTGTAAATTAAAAGATATGCCTAATATAGTCAGTGTCCATCTAAATATCATTGCTGATATTCATCTGATATTTGTTCTATATTATGAACATCCTTTAATAAATAAAATCTCATAAAAAGAAATTTATGTTTGATGGATTGATGCGCTTTGTTGCTATTTGGGAAATTTTGAGGTTTTCCGTGAGACTCAAACACCCTAGTTGACTTATCAAAAGTTGTGTAATGACTATACTAGACTTATGAAAGATAAAAAAATTTCTATGAAATACCAAGCTATTCATTATCCTTGTGTGTGCAAATGAATATATTAGATGAGATATGAGACTACCTCATTTCTAGGTGAGATTCATTCATCCCATTGTTGTAATGAGGATCACCACATGCTCACCCGATCCTAGGTTTGGACTTAGTTGGACTAGACCACTAGGCAATACAAGCCACCTAAAGCTAGATCATTTATGAATTTCTAGACCTACCCCAATGTCAGGCAAGATTAATTCAACCCATTGTTGTATTTGGGATCACTCTATGCTTTTTGAGTATTGACCATTCTAGGGATTCAAGTTCACCCCCTTCTTTTATTTAATTTTATTGGGATACTTGCTCATGTATAGTGATAAAAATCACTGTTTATTTTATATTTTGTTTTTTTTTTCTTTTTTTTTGAGCAAGATATTTGATTTGATTTTGGTAATTTTTCTCCTTTTTGTAAGCAAGGGATTTCTTCGGGTAGGGGGAACTTGTCCTTTTGCCAATGACCACTACTCTAGACCATTGTGCCTCACAAATGAGCAAGTAACAAAACATTTCACTTAAGGTGACTAGGACCACTTTATAGTTTTCATGTTTCCTTACCCTAATTATGATTGTTAATGTGTTTGATTAGTGATGGGATTATGATATGCTAAGTGCTATCAAAACTAGACCTCATACTTGAAAGCAAAGCAATCTTTCTACAAACTCTGAGAAGACCACTAGGTATGGCTGAATGACCAAAAAACCCTAGTATATTCTTCATAGCAACAAGAGGGGTTATGTTTAAAAACATAATTACTCACAAGGGTGATCAAATATGATAACACATAGATGCATGATTGAAATACAAATGTGGATTTGTTCATAAGATTGCAAACACAACCTATCCTAATGCATGGTGCGATGGATGGAAATACCTAATGCAATGTAGTTAAATGGATGCATGTGCAAAATAAAAATGCATAATGCAAATGTTTTTGAGTTTTGAGGTTTTGCAATATTTTTAGATTTTATTGCTTTTTTATTTTTATGGATTTTAGAATTTTTTATGTTTTTCAGTTTTTGAATTTAAAGGGGGAAGGTATGCTACCTTAGGTACCCCCAGTGTGTGTGCCACTCAATGAAAGTGAGGAAGGTGTGATACCTTTAGAATCCTCACTAAATTCATTGACCTTGACGTGGATGATGGGGAAGGTGTGTTACCTTGAAGACCCCCAATGTGCATGTTATCCACTGCAATGTAATCAGCTTGCTTAGGAAGAGTGACAGAAATCAACTCTCCCAATTGGGGCATGGACCTCAATAGGGTGCCCATGACTCGGTGGGGAGAAATGAGTGAACCATCTGCATGGAGCTCAGTTCGTTCTAACAGGTTTTGGACCACCTTCCTAAATGACTGGCAACCATGAATTTCATACCCATGTATACAATGGTAGACACAATGGAGGCTTTCATTAGGTACCCCATGTTTAGGTAATCTAGGTTTGACCTCTAGTAACGTGATTGCGTTTGCCTCATAAAGCTTTTGAAATAGGATTATAGTATTCATCTAAAATGAAACTACTCAATGAGTTGGTTGACTAGGCCTACGAGGCTATGACTGACCTTGGGGTCTCAACTGGGATGATGTGGCCTCTATTTTGGTGGGTTGAGGCACTATGGATGAACCATTTATGGGAAAAGCCCCACTATCTATGAGATATTGAACCACATTCCTAAATTCATAGCAATTGCAAATGCCATGACCCTCTATTCGATGATAGAGATAGTAATGGTCCTCCCTATAGCCCTTAGGTTTAGCTCTATTTGGGTCTAAAGGGTTTATGTCGGGTAATTTTAAGACCTTAGCCTCTTTCAACCTTTGAAAAATGTTTGACATGGGCTTGTTTAAAGGAGTCCAAATACACTTCTAGTGTCTTGAGCGTGTAGCACACACTAGCTTGATTTTATGACCTGGTTGAACCCTAGGTATGTTAGTTGCTAGCCTAGGGGGCTCCTCTTGCTTTTTGAGTGCAAGGGATGGATTGTTGACTATGATTATTTTTTGGTTGACAATCTAAAGCTACTTCTTTTCAAGCATGTTGTATACCATGGCTCGAAAACCTTGACATGATTGAATATCATGATCATTTTGTCTATGATATAAGCAGTGCAACTCTTCCTCATACCCTTGGGATTTTGGATGATTTGGATTTAAAGGTCGCACCTCTGGTAGGGTGATAGCATTTGTGGCACATAATCGATTGAAAATTAATACCGTAGGCTCAGGCAATGAGGTATACTTGCCAGGTTGCTGGAGTGAGTTGGCACCTGTTATTGTTGAGGCTTTTCCTATGGTTGAACAGGAGGTGGTTTAGCTTTAGAAGATGGTTGCTTTTGTATTTCTTGGCTCTCAAGCTAGATCATGATATATTGCAATGCCTCATTTTGTTGCTCCATTTGTGCCTCTATATTATAAAGGTGATTTTGCATATACTCCAATATTGACATAACTCTCATGTGTATTTCTAGCGATTGGTTTGAAATACCATTGTCTACTAAAGGAGGTGAAAGAGTGGGTGTTAAAGATCCACTAGGTAACTGTAAATCACCCATTTCCTTCATTTGAGCTGATGTGGATGCTTCATGATGATCCACTTTAATAATGGTATCCACATGCTCATGTTTATGACTCAGTTCATGTTTCTATTTCACTTTGTAGTTTTGAACTGTGCCAGCTTGGGTACCCCCAATTTGATGTGGGGAAAACACTTGTTCTTGCTCTTGAGGAGGCACCATGAGAAATGAGTTAGGGGTGACTAATTTCAATGGTTTTGGCACCTTCGATGTGGAAGCAACATCTAATTGCACCATCTCTTATTTTATCAGCTTTAGAGTCACTTGGTCCTCTAACTTAATGTTAACCATTCCCACAAACTCATGAGAAGATGCTTCAATAGTTGGATGAGTTGTAGGTGACTCCTCAACCTGCTGAGGTTGTTCTATTTCCATTGTGACAACTAATTTTTCCTCATAGTCAATAGATAATGACTCAACAAGAGGTCGACCTAAATCCTCAATGGACTCAATGATAGGCATAAATGTAGTGTTTACCTCTATATGCTCTTTGAATTCAATTTCATCCAAATGACCTGTGACCTACGATGTGGTGGACGAAGATGGTATGATAATATCTGGTTTATCCATGACCATAATAGGTTATTTCCCTTTGGTAGGGGTAAGAGAGTCCTCTAATGACATGTTTGAGATAGTTGTGAACATCTCTATGGTTGTATTCATCAATTTCTCCTTACTTGGAGAAATCAAATATGGAGATGTAATGGGCGAAACCATAGGTGATAGCGGTGGTGAAGGTAACTTAACAAAAAACCATGGGTTTACATCCATACTCTAGATAACATCATTATATTTAGTGTTCAGATGTGTGGGTGACATAATAGGCTCTTGTAGATGATCCACTGGTTTATAATACTTAAAGGGATATGTGTTAGCCTGAACTACATGGACCTTATTTTCATGAATGTACTTAATGCAATGATGCATTATGGATGGTATGCACTCCATGGCTCTTATCCATGGCCTTCCGAGCAGTATGTTATATTGTCTTGAACCCTCTAAGACATAGCATAATGTAGAAATAGTCTTTTGTCCCACCTCAATGGGGAGGACTATTGTGCCTACTGTGGGAGATTCCACATCATTAAAAGCTTGCATCATGAAGGTAGATGCTCTAATGTGGGAAGGTGGAATGTTGATATATTTCAATGCAATGGTAGTGATGATATGGATGGATGAACCAATATCAACCAAAACTCGCTTGTATGCAATATGATTAATGCTAGCTATAATGGCGGATCAGATTCATTAATAGGGATTGGTTTAATTTTTTGTTTTTGGAAAGTAATCATAGGTTTCTTGTATGGTGGAATAGGTTTTATTTATTGTGATGACTGTGTTAAATGTTGAGCATTGACCTTGCTTAGATGCTCCCTTTGATCTTCCTTAGCCTCATGATTGAGTAAGGGATATTTGAATATGCTTATTTGTTGTTTATTGATAGCTAGAGGTTTATCCACCTATCTAAGAGGATAGATATCTACCTTATTAGGAGGTAACTCTTGATGATGCACAAGGCACCTCGTGTTGATTTGTTGCCTATGAACTCTAGGTGTGGTTTTGTTTTTACGAGTTACCCTACATGATTGTTCTTCACGTAAATTATGTTGGAAAATCTGTTCTTCACACCATTTGAGCTCATCCCATATATGTTGTTGCAATATTTTCTCTTCCATGTATTATTGCTCTAAACGCTCACACTCAATGCGCACATCCTCCAATTGATCTTGGAGTAACCGCTCTCTCTAAACTACATGAGGCCTAGGTTCCCGATCTGATCGGTCCATTATGCAAGATCCATGGATTTCTATCTCACTATGGGGAGCTTTAACTATGTTAGTTCTTGCCATGTATGTGGTAACCTTATCACCTTGGTGAGCAGCTCTCCTATGTGAGGAAGTGGCCTCGCGATGACTATCAAGGCATCGTGTGGGAATGATGAGATCCTTAGGAGAATGATGGGTGTGATGACTACCAAGGTGTCATGCAAGAATGGTGAGATCCTTAGGAGAATATTGGAGGATTTTCAGGGCCTCTCCATGAGTTTTTTGCTTTGTTGGCTCATGATTGAGCTTGGCTATGCATAGTTGTCATGATGTGCTGACTAGGCAAACCCTAAAGGAAAACCCACACAAATGAAATTTTAACTTCAAAAAAAATGTTGTGGGTGTTATATACCAAAACGATCAGTGCAATGAGCTGATCACAATGGGCTATGACTCCAAAAAGTGACTTTCGGGTCAAAATTTGTATTTTTGGAATATTTGGCCAATCGTGGCTCATGGGAAAATGCCCAATTTTTGGAATTTTGGGAAAATGCAGAGCTAGGCCTAAAAAATGATATGAGGGGATGCACAAGGGGTAAACTAAGACAAAAAAACAAATTTGGCAAATTTTGGGGTTGTCTAGGTCTATTTAGGACAGTTTTAGTGCAATTTTCCCTATTTTTGGCTTATAAATCACTCAAAAATAGAGTAATCATAAAACCAAAATAATTTTTTATGATAGCTCCAAATTACACGATTTTCAATTCGCTGGATGCAGATATAAAATTAGTTTTTTACTTATATATATATAATAAATTATTAAGGATAGGGTTTGGTCCCCGATCAATGATCTTATGCTGATTACCCAAACAATAGGGAAACACACAAAGTAGACAATATGATTATCTCTTTTGTAAATTTTAAAGAAAACAAAGAATACAAGGGTATTTATCTCTTTTAAAGTTTCTTTGTGATCCCTAAAACTTGTTTGGTGTGTTTGAAATTTGTTGAAAATCTAAACTACTCTCATCATGTTTGAAATTGTTGATGTAATGCTCAAATAGTTTAAGGTTTTCACCTGTATGCTTGTAGCTCGACAATCGGCAATGAAAATCATGATCACATAAACCATCCAAAATTTGGAGATGAAATCCACACCCAGGCAGGGAGCACAGGTCCTACCGATCCTCACCCAGCACCCCGTGCGTAGTGATACATCCCTCCAAAGAGGAATGCATGCTATTTTGCATGGTTAGGATAGATCTTGGAGTCGGTATTGACCAATAGTACAAGTTTTGTAGGAGTTGAGCCAACAAATGGAAATAACTACCACCATCATAGAACTCTACTAGTGGTTGAATATGAATTCCAAATCACTAGCATTTAGATGTTGTGTGGTGTGTGTGTGTGTGTTCATTTTAATTTTACGTGGAAAGGAAAATGCAACACCAATCATACATGATATTTCTTATATGCCTAGAATAAAAGCATTTCAGATTCAGAAAGATGCATGTATTTGACTAAATGAGATTCAAAGAATGCATTTACATGATAAAATTGGCCACTAGTTGGGCCCCAATACCGCTACACACATAACCCAGACCATTGGAGACTAGGGCATATTGCAATCAGAAGTCCACTATTCCTAGCAATGATTGGAAGAAAACCTAAGAGAATCTAAAAAAATTCTTTTAATATTTCTCTATGTTTTCTACTTAGACCAACTTCATCTACTATACTCAGTAAATAAAACATATACAGACACAAGAAAACATAGGGAATTATCTCCTCCCTGAGATCCAAGTCTGATGTAGATTTGGTTGTTTGTTTTTTTTCTATTCTCTATTAGTCATGGTTGTTAGGCGCAACTGAGACTGTTCATCGTGGTTTTCAAGTGCATCTGATACTATTCACCATAGTTGTTAACCACGGTGGAGATCTGCAATAAAAAACACAACAAATTAGTCATCTACAATGTAATTTGTGGGGTTCTTGCTATGATCACCATATGTACTAATCTAAAAAGCATACACCTAACTAGTGCATCAATTAACATCAAGAATTAAAGCATAAAAATATGGACAACAATAAATTTAACAAGAAAGTAAGATTTCTTTTATTAAATCTTTACCAAATCTTGATTACAAATACGTCCCTCTTAGGGATACCAAAATTCTTAATACAATTGATACAATATTTTGAGGCTTCTAAACGGTGAGTGGTGTAATCCACAAATTCTTCTAGAATGGACATGAACTACTCAAGGCCAAAGATAGCCTTCTTCTCATGTGATTGGAGGAATATATTGCCAAGAATACCTTGAAATGCTTAGATCTTGTAAACCTACATTCAAGAAACAACATAAAAGGGGTTAATAGCAAAGGAGGCCTCTCTTGATGAGGCACTTGATGGGCAATTGCATAAATTGTGAAAAAGATAGAAAGAAAGCATGTAAACTAGTAAAGATGTGCATGAAATCTCTATATTACTATAAATATCATAAATAAAGTAAGAAATCTAGAAATTAGACAACCTAATTAATCATTAAAACTTGAAATTGCATCAAATTCAACGAAACTAGTCTATATTGACAAATGCAAGGAAAATAGAAGCAAATCTACCTCTAAATTCTAAACTTAACCATGCAATGCATAAAGGAAAGCTAATATAAGCTAGATCTACCTAAATAAATATTTGAAATAGAAATACTATATCTAAAACAAAGAAAATCAGAGATCAAACCCTCACTATAGGTCCTAAGAACAACTGGAACTGTTAGTCATGATTAATAGCTGCGACTGAGGAGAAAATCCTCTTCCTCTTATAATCAGGGCTTGGATCTTCAATTTCCTTCATGGAATTGATGATTAAGAGTGACCTCTATGTCCCAATATGGATTGGCGATTGAATTTGATAAGATTCGTATTCGATTGACTTGAAAATGTGATTTGTGCTTCTTAGTCCTTTAGAAGCTTCATTGACGGATTCATGCTTGTCACTCCACAATTGGCCAACACTTCGACTCTCCTCAAGGGGTTGTCACTTCACTATCCATTTTGGCAGAGCTTCACTACATTCCAACTCAAGATCAATTTTGACTTCTCCCTAATTTTAAGGGAGGTCTTATAGCCTTCTCAAGTCCTTGGTCTAGCTTCATGGAGAAGCCAAGATCAAGAACCAAGAGGTTGGGATAGTTTGGAGGAAGGTTTTGGATGCTTCCTCGCTTGAAACCACTTTGAAATTCATTGACATGGCTGTTGTAATAGATTTTTGGATTCTCTTAGGATTCAAATCGTTTTAGGGCTAGCCACGACTCTAAGGTACAGCTAGCTCTGTTAGTCATGGTTGTCAACCATGGCTAAGGCTGAGTATGCCAACTCTACCCAAATTGAGTGGTTAAAACCACTACTCTATTTTGTAGTGGTCCAATATAATTCATATGGTTTGTTAGATTGCCCATATGAGTAGTCCCCTACACATGATTTATTTTAGGTGTCTACACTTCCTTGGCTATAAGAACCTTATGGTGTTGTTTCACACCCTTCACAATCTGGTTCTGGTTCACCTTGAGCAATATACTCTTGTTTTTATTGTTCCCATTCATGTTGTCCTTGTGATTAGAACTATTTATTCCTTTGAGTAGGTCTATAAAATTGAGTCTCACGAGTAAAATAATTGTATCTACAAAATTTGGTGGCATGCCCTTTTTCACAAATTTGACCATACTTCCTCCATTTAGGGTACTTTTATGATGAAGATGAGGTATAAGGACCCTTTGAAAATTTTTGTGGTTTCTCTGTGGATATAAGGGCATTATTGGATAACTCATATCTCAACTAATATTCTACTTCATATCGTCAAAGGATGTTTTCTAATTCTTCAAGTAACACACTTTTATTTAATACTTGCAAGGAGGTGACCAATGTTTGGAATTATTCAAAGAGAGCTCTCAGTACAAATGAGACCAAGATCTTATCTTCTACCTTTTCTTCCATGTTCAACCTTGAATTAAAGTTTATAATTCTTTAAAGTAATTTTGCATTGCTCTCACCATCTTGGACCCTTAATGTATGAATTTGTGATTGGAGATGAAGGATTGTGGTTTCATTTCTTTATTCAGATATAGTATAAAGTCCATCCCATGCATCTTTTTCTGTTTTTTTTTCATTGATATATGGTTGTATTTCATCATCCAATCCAAAAATGATGAGCATAAGTGCCCTTGCACCTCCCTCACCATACTTTTTCCTATTTGTAGGCTCCTCATGACAAGTTTCATCACTAGTAACTATATCTTAAAGTTTTTTTACCACTAGTATTATTCTCATTTTTGTCTTCCATGGTACAAAATTTAGACCCTTTAGCAACTGAGATTCTATGAGGAATATTCTTGATGTAGCTATGTCAAAGGTTCCTTATATATCCCAAAATGACCCCTTTTGTTTATACCACCGGTTTTATATACCAAACCTTTTGATATACTTGCTCTTCCTTTATATCCATTGATATGTGGAAGAAGCTAATCCTCTCTATATACACAACCATACATGAGATATATTAAGATATGTTAAAGATATAGATATGTGGTACCAAGGTAGCATTGAAAATTATTAATTCTAACAATGACATCTGCTTAAAGAGAAATCCTCATACATGTGTGTAACTTCCCTATATACTTATATTTGATCAATTTAGGATTTATGTCCAATGATTGTAATGAATGGGGTAAACATGGAGTGAGACAAAATATCACAAAAAATGTCCTTATTACTTGTTGACAATTTATAAGGTTGATGCCTATACATCATTGTGGTAGCTATATTAGGACTTAGACATAGTAACTTAATGTGACAACATTACCTGTAAATGTAAGTAAAATGTATTGTTTATATTGAATACTTCTATTGTGCAAAGCACATGTTTTGATATTGTGTGCAAAAATATTTTTGAAGTAACATTTGTTTGAAAAAATAAGGTGTTGATCACTACCAAAAATACCCTTTTTACAAAATATTATTACTTTCCTTGTTAAAAATATTTCTTTTTTAAATGTCAATTTTCCACATGACATAAAAAATGCACCTATACACCTTTTAGCTCCTTGAATGTATCTCAAACAAAAATACTATATTCTATCTTGCAAACTATAGAACCCCTTCAAAATTTCAAAATTTATTTCAAATATATATTCCCTTTTTTCTTTTAAAATATCAACTTCCACTTAAGACTAAAAATAAACCTATACACTTTTTAACCTCCTTAATTATGCATTTTAAATACCTAAATAATTCCTTTGAAAAAGTAGCTTTTTATTTTGAAAGGTACCGTTATGAGAATTGTACTTATGATATTTTAATAAAAAAACTTAATCTTACTTGCAAAGACCAATATTCCTACTATGTGGTTTATAACTTTAAAAATTGTACCTCATAATGCATTTGAAAAAAATTTCTTCTCCATGATTAAGGGCACTTTCAAATTTCAAGATTGTGTGATGCTTTGATTAAGGTTACTTCAAAATTAGAGTAGAACTTTAGTATGCATCCAAAATTTTTCAAACTTATTTTTCTATTTTTTTTGTGGGTTGGTTTCTGTAGCACCCTAAACTTGGCGCAGTAAACCTTAGCAATAATTAAAATTATCTTGGTAATAATTCAAATTCAAATTTTCAACCCCGAACCGCCTTTTAACCACTTTCCTCATTTTTCATGCCATTTTTAGGATTTGTTGTGACCGTTGGACAATATCGTCGCCAATCAGACGATATCGCCTCAGATCGGACGATTTCGTCTGGACTAGGACGTCCAGACGATTTCGTCCCAAAACTAATTTTTCATAATTAGCTTCTATTTCAACGATGTCTCTACCCTGGGCAAAAGCGTGTCTGTGCGGTTAGAGACCTCCCCCATTGGAGATCTCCCAAATTGGGATGATCTCAAACCTCCCAACCTCTTTCCTATGCTTATTTAATCTTAGGCCCTCCCCTTGACATTCCCCTGGCTGAATTTTTCTGCACTTCAAGTTTTACATGCATTAGAATATCCTAGACTATTGTTTGCCTTTGTCTCTTTTCAAATTTTCTTATAGGAACTTTGTTATTCTTCAGCCGGAGCAAGCTCAGATCGTCGTAGATGATCCTGTCCAATTTGAGACGATTTCGTACCAATCCGAGACGATTTCGTACCAATCCAAGATGATTTCGACTACAGTCAACATTGGGGGCAATCAGTGCCCTGAGTTTGCATTCTTTCTCCATTATCTACTATTTTGCTTTGCATTAGTTAAACTTATTATTATTTTGCATCTTGGAGTTCACCCATATAGTCTTAATGCATAATAAAATCATAAATTGTCATTAAATCATTGTAATACACTCGTGTTTTTGTTTATTATTATCATTTTAATATTATTATTGTCATTCTACATCATTGCCCTCTGTTGGCATTGTTGCATTTTTTGTATTTTGTATCTATTTCTCTAATTGCAGGTCTCTGACGAATTCGTCTGATGAATTCATCAGATCTCAGATGATCCTGTCTGATCACAGACGATCCTGTCAGATCAGAGGCGATCCTGACTGCTTCAAGATTCAGAACCTCCATTAGACATCCAAATCAGGTATGGCTCTTTAATCTATCTTATTCTCTTTGTTTTCTGTTCAAATCTATTTTTTGTATTCATTTAAATCTGCATTTCATATAGAACAACTTAAATTCATTTGGCCAAACCTAGGAGTTGAATGATCAAACATAAAATTGAACACATCAAACACATTTCCAACCTAGGCATGGAAACTACCATTCAAAAGTTTCCTGGTGAACCCACCATCCGTCAAAAAATCACCTTAATACACCTCCCCCGAGATGCGGGACATTCGAAAGGCCTCTCAGTCTGAGGTATTGTACCATCCTTCCCACATCCCCCTTCCGGGTGCGAATCCTTTAGCCTGAAGGTAAGGGTGCAA
Organism: Wollemia nobilis; assembly: GCA_028583015.1. Lineage (NCBI taxonomy): Eukaryota > Viridiplantae > Streptophyta > Pinopsida > Araucariales > Araucariaceae > Wollemia > Wollemia nobilis. The sequence continues at coordinate 10,199,622 of JAQPPZ010002907.1, read as the reverse complement.
AAAATTTGGAATGATACATTTTGGTGAACCCGACGTGAAACTAAAACCTTTTGAAAACAAAAAAAAAAACAAAAAAAAAAACAACAAATAGATGCATTAGAAAACTAGTAAGTTGCATATCATGTTTAGATGGTAGCTTCTAAGAAAATACTAGAAGTTACTATAAATGTTGAAAACCAATTAGCAGCCATAGAAATTAATTCTATGTTTAGTGTTCCTGAAACAGATAGAAACCAACTTTTGTGGGATGAACTTGATAGAAGACTAGGTATCATTTCATCTAGGTCAACAGAGCTTAAACAAATCAAGAGGCTTGTCCTAGATAGAATATTGGATCCTCATCAACTTATTCTTTATCATGAAATTCAGAGAGCTTGCCATAGGTGGTTAGCAGATAAAAGAGCCCTTGTGTCTTCTGAGTTGTATACCTTTGAGGAATTCCTTGAGAATTCAGCCATAGTGCATCAATTTCTAGCGTGTATAGAGGATCAAGAGGTAATTCTTATAGATAGGGAAAGATGGAATAGGGTTCCTAGAGCTATGTTATATCGATAGTATTGCCATGAGCTTTACTTCTACTAACCAGAGTCTGAAACAGATAATATCACCATAGCACACTTTGTTGACTTCTTGAAAAACAATTTTCAATTTGAAGAACATTTCATGACTCCTGAAGAACTCGAGCCCATTAATGATATTTATAAATTGTTTATAGAAAACTAGATCATTGCTTTCATTATTATTATTTCTTGCATATTGTGTGTTGTTTGTTATCTTTATAATGTTGTTATAAAAAAAAAAAAGAAAAACCAATAAAAAACATAATCAAATCAAAACATTTTTTTTTTTTAATATTATAGTAGGTATATAATTAAAATATATACCTCTTAAGCTTGTTGCATATATATATATATATATATATATATATATATATATATATATATATATATATTGAAATATAAGTTTAAGCACAATGACTAAACTTAGGAATGGTAAACAAACTGAAGAAGAAGAAGAAGAAGAAGATTGGTTAGGCAAGAAAAATAAAAAATTAAATACCCTTCCTGAGGATCCAATTCCAGAAGAAGAAACTCTAGAACAACCAGAAGATGACCTGGTTGAAGAAAATGAACAACAAGAAAATGTTAGAGGAAGGATCCTCATCCCCTAGAATGGCTCCAGACGAAACTGTTACTTTTGATAACATAGATCATTTCTGGAAATTATTCAACAATAATATTTGTGCTCTTAATATGGTAGTTTGTATTGATAGGGGGCAAATTAGTGACACTCAAGCAACCATGGAACATATGTTTGACATACACACTAATCCCTTGTCCTTCATTGATCAAGAAAGTGATAAAGCTGGACCATCCAATATGGATATGGCTGCTATAATTCAGAACATGCAAAAACAACAGGTTACCCAACATCCTAAGGAACCTATTATTGAGCCTAAAATCATTCCCACACAAAAGAGACCTTCATTCATTATTTTATTTTGCCAAACTATTGATCAATATGTTTCAAGTCGACAAAAACCTAAAATGAAGCCAAATACCAATTTTCAAAAATCTGGGATACAACATAATACAACTTCAAAACTTCTTCATAACACCCTTCCTACCAACAATTTACACAATAGTAATATAGCATCTAATATTCATGTCCCTCCATCATATGCTCACAAATCCCATATTAATGCCCTACCAAATCAATATGGTGGGCAAACCAGTAATCTGGAAGCCATGGTGAAACAGTTAGCTTTGCGTATGGACTAGATAGATCCCTACCGTCCCTCGTATAATTATCGAGAGATGTGTAGTCAGCCTTTGGATCCCATAGTTGTAGCACAACCATACCCTAAACACTTTCCCATGCTCGTCCTGCCTATATATAAAGGAACTAAAGATCCCATAGAGCATCTTCACATGTTTAGGATAGCATGTCATGATATATCACATGATGACTTGCTCTTACTAAAATGTTCCCAAAGAGTTTAGGAGGAATGGCATTAGAGTGGTACTATCAATTGCCCACTCATTCTTTAAGAAATTTTGAAGAAACAGCTGAATCTTTTGTCCATCAATTTAGTGCCTACATCGAGAGGCATGTCACCATTAAAGATTTATACAACTTAAAACAAGACAAAGATGAATGTTTTGTTGATTTCTTAGCTAGATGGAGGCAGTTGACAGGAAAACTACACTTTGTGCTACCTTATAGGGAAATGTTGGATATTTTTATCAATAATTTACAAGAACAAATATCCTACAAGTTATCAACTGCTACCTTGACCACCTTCGATCAAGCTATAGACTTAGCTCGAAGAGTGGAAGATGCTCTTATTAGGAGAGGCCAGCTTAGGAAGAAAGATGATGAGAAAACATCCAGAAATCAATATAAAAACAAACAAGTTGTAGGTGACGGAGTCACTGATAGCAAAAATGTTGCTAATATCAATACAACGAAGACAACAAAAAAATTTATATTGAAACCTCCTGATAAACCTCCTCGAGAGTTTACTAGATTGAATCAACCATTATCAACTATTCTACCCCAATTACTCGAAAGAGGCTTGATCCAATTACCAGCTATCCGGGAACCTGATCCAACCATATCTGGATACAGAGCAGATTTACACTATGATTTCCATAGAGGGCCTGAACACTCTACCAACTCTTGTAAAATATTAAAACATAAAATACAAGATCTGATTGATAATAATGAGATGGACGTGCAAGACTTCCAACCTAAACAAAATGATCCTAATAATGCTCAAAAGAACATCCCCCAAAATCAAAATCAAAATGCTAATCAATCATTAGATATATTTCAACATCCTTTACCAAAACATGGTAAAGAGGTGGCCAATCAAATTGAGCATCATAATGTCCCTCCTCCTACTCGATATGTAGGAACTATCAGTGGACATTTACCTAATCATGATTTACAAAAATTTGGCACAACTTTATCCATGGTCATGACGAGGCACCTACATAATATTCAAATACCGGATCTCAGTGATGTAGAATCGGATACTGAAAGTGAAGTAGACATCACCTCAAATCAATCGAATAGTTCTAAAAATGAATCAGATCCTATTCAACCTATTACAGATGCTATGGTTCTAAAAGAACCATTTCCTAGAAGAGTTACTACTTGACCCTCTTCTAATCAGTTCCTTTCTAATGAACAAGCCATAAACGCTCAACCAAGACCAGTTCAACGTCTTCAATATAACATTGTAGGTACCATTGGAGTTGTTACCAGACAACAGGCTCAAACCTCTCAACAGGATCAAACTCAGAATGATGGATCAACTCCATTTATTTTGAAAAATCCCAATAAAGGGAATCATATGTCTAATGTTCAACCTAAGCCTCCTTACAATATTAATGAACAATTATCCAATACTACAGCTAGAGTTTCCCTTTTGGATTTGTTAAGATCTTCTCCTACCCATAGGGATGAGTTAATGCTTACATTAGGCCAAATGATGGTACCTCAAAATATTCAACCTGAAGCCATGTCCAATACTATCATCACTCGAGAAGTCGATTGTATTGACTTTCGAGATAAAGATATACCACAACATAGTCTACATAAGGATAACCCCTTATGTATTACTACCCTAATTGGATATGTAGCTATTAAACAAGTCTTGATTGATAATGGTTCATCTTTAAACATATGCACTTTTGACTTCTACCAAATATTTGGCTTTAGAAGTGATGAAATGAAAAGAACGGATATGATTATCAAATCCTTCAATGACGAGACACAAGAAACATGTGGAGTCATTACTATACCATTGCAAGTTGGTCCTAGAACCCTAGATACGACCGTGTTTATTGTACATTGCCCTGCATCATACAATATAATCTTGGGTCATCCTTGGATCAATGCAATACGAGCTATCCCATAAACTTTACACCAATGTGTTAAATTTGAATTTAAAAATCAGTTGGTCACTATCCATGGTGATCCCAGACCCTTTGATATGTGTGCTTTGGCAGAACCTGTTGGAGTTCAATTTTGCCCTGCTCTGTCATCCACACATCCTAATTCTTATTTTTCATCTAAAACTGTGAAACACACACCTATAACTTCATCTATTTCTCCTCCATTAATTTCACCCTCATATATAGATCAACAATCTTCTAAACAAACTACTCTAGAACCTCAAAAAGATCTTAAATCCACAACCAATCCTTCATGTTCCGTCCCTATAATTTCAAAATCTATAGACCCATCTATTAAAAACTCCACATTATCTACATCTATCATACCTTCCACATCTAAAGATATAGGGAATGATCCTTCTACATCTTATGCTCTTTTTGATGAACTCTTACCTGATTTATCTAACATTCTTATATCAGAAAAAACAAATGCTTCTATGCAAAATTCCATTATCTTAAGTAATTTGCCACCATCTCCTCGTACTTTGGGCCTCCCACAACCTATGGGAAGTACTTACAAAGTCAGGAGTTGCGCCTTCATTTATAAGGGATATGACTGGGGAAGAATACCCAAGAACATCAAAACTCATCATAAGGGATATGCTCGATGTTATTTTACTAATGAGTATATTAAAGCTAAACCTATGATGCTTAAAATGGGATATAAAGGGAAAGGCTTGGGACCTTTCCAAGATGGTATGAAAGAACCCTTTGAGGTAGAACCATGGCCCGCCTGATGTGGTGTGGGCCTATTTTCTAATAAGAGTCAACCCTTTCTTTTTGACGATGATGATCAACTCATATGTTATCAAGATTATTTGGATGGGCGTGATGATTTGCCTCTAAAAAATCAGCCATTTACATGTAATATGCTATCCATAGCTTATCCTAAAATGATTGCTGAATCTGACGATAAGTTGGAAGGAGATATCTTCCATGATGTCTCCGTTGAAGAGATGTTACACAATGGTTTTTATTTTGATGGTTCTATACCTACTATAGCCCAACTTGAGGTCACTACTCCTCAAGATGAATTATCCAAGTTAACCTTAAAATAATTACAAGAATTGGGTGTTTCACCTACCCCACCTAATTTTGAAAGAGACCTACACATGGAAGTAGAAAATGTCATTAGAGTTAACATTGGAACTGAGGATAATCCCCACATAATCAATATTGGATCAGAATTAAGTCAAGAAAAACAAGAGCAATACATTGCATTCCTTAAATAATATGAATATGTCTTCGCTTGGACATATGAAGATATGCCAGGTTTAGACCCTTCTGTAGTCATGCATCACCTAGTAGTCCATCCGGATGCTAAACCTGTTAAACAGAAACTTAGAAAAATGCATCCTAAAGTGGCCTTGCTAGTCAAAGGGGAGTTAGAAAAACTCCTGAATGTTGTTTTTATACAAGCTATTGATTATGCTGAATGGATCTTGAATGTAGTTCTAGTCACCAAGAAAGAAGCTACTAAAGTTAGGGTTTGCACAGACTTTAGAGATATTAACGCTGCATGCCCTAAAGATGATTTTCCTCTTCCCAACATGGATCAAATCATTGATTTTACTGTTGGGAGTGGAATGATGTCCCTAATGGATGGATTTTATGGTTATAATCAGATTAGGATAGCTCCTGAAGATCAGGCTAAAACAACCTTTATTACCCCCTAGGGAACCTTTTGTTGGAAAGTAATGCCATTTGGTTTAAAGAATGCAGGTGCAACCTATCAACGAGCTATGACTTATATCTTTCACGATATGATGCATGATATTCTACATGATTATGTAGATGATATTATATCTCGTTCCATCATAGAAGATGATAATTTAAATGACTTACGAACAATGTTTGATCGGTTAAGGGAAAATCTTATCCGACTAAATCCAGCTAAATGCATATTCGACATTAAGTCCAATAAACTATTAGGGGTTATAGTTTCTTTACATGGCATCAAAATCGACCCTCTCAAGATTGTGACTATCATGGATATGCCTACACCTACCAATATATCTGAGTTACGAAGTTTACAAGGTAAGCTTCAAGCTATCCGTCACTTCATTGATAAGCTGGCGGACAAAACCGGTCCCTTTCTTAAGCTCCTTAAGAAGGATGTCCCTTTTAATTGGGACGACGAATGTAAGGAAGATTTTGAACTCCTCAAACAATACCTCCTTAACCTACCTATGCTTTCATCACCTAGACTTGATCGCCCATTTATCCTGTATATTTTCGCTTCAGATTTTGCTTTAGGAGCTATGTTAGCTCAACTTGATGATGAGAAAAGAGAATGTGCTAATTATTATATTAGCCAAACTTTAATCAGTTATGAAACCCGCTACACAACATTAGAAAAACTATGTCTAGCAGTCGTATTTTCAACATATAAATTATGCCATTATATGCTCGGTCAGAAAACTTATGTCATTGCTAAATATGATCCCTTGTGGTATCTCATGAGTCGACCTTATTTATCGGGTCGCACAGCTAAGTGGGTTCTTTCTTTGAGCAAGTTTGAACTCACGTTTATAGGATAAAAGTCTGTTAAGGGTCAAATCATAGTAGATCAATTAGTTGTTGCACCCTTAGAGTCTACCCATCCCCTCATCATTGAGTTTCCTGATGAATGCCTTCAATTAGAGGCAGACCATGTTGAACAATGGTCCTTATACTTTGATGGAGCCCGATGCATGAGTGGGGCTGGTGCAAGAATTATTTTAATATCTCCATAGAAACACATTATACCTTTGTCCTTTAAATTAACATTTGCTTGCACCAATAATACTGTTGAATATGAAGCTCTAATCATTGGATTACGAGCTGCCTTGGCGCTAAAAATTAAACATCTACTAGTTTTTGGTGATTCTCAACTTGTTATAAACCAAATTAATGATGTTTATCAGACCAAAGATGATAAATTATGCCCATATAAAGCATATGTTTTACAATTAATATCTTTATTCGATCAAGTTACCTTGGAAGCTATTCCTCGAACTAGCAATCATGCAGCTGACGCTATGGCCGCAGCTGCATCTCTTCTGCCCTTGGAGTTAGATGACGAATATGCCACCATCATTATTCGTCGACTCTAGGAACCCGCTTCAAATAAGTCATGCTTAGAAAATTTAGATGTGTTTCTAATCAATGAAACTACCCCTGAACCTTGGTATACAGATATATTTTATTTTCTTCACAATGGGACTTTCCCTGCCAGTTCTAATAGAAACCAGCGTTGGTTATTACGTAGATGAGCAAGTCGATTTGTCATAATTTGCAATACTTTATATAGGAGATATTTTGAAGGTATCCTATTGAGATGTTTTAATTTAGAAGAATCCATATCAGCTTTAAGTGAAGTCCATGATGGATCTTGTGGAGGACACTTCAGTGGTAGTGTCATTGCTAAAAAGCTCCTTAGGATAGGATACTTTTGGCCTACCATGGAAAATGACGCACATGATTATGTGCGCCATTGCGAAAAGTGCCAGAAACATGTTGACCTTGTCCATGCGTCTGCACAAGAGCTGCAGGCTATTTCATCTCCTTGGCCCTTTTCAAAATGGAGCTTAGACATTATTGGCAAAATTAATCCTGTGTCATCTGATGGACACAAATTCATCATAACCGCCACTAAGTATTTCATGAAGTGGGTTGAAGCTATGCCTTTAGCTTCCTGCATTGGAACACAAGTCTCTAAATTTATTTTTAATCAAATCATTTGTAGGTTCAAAATTCCTGCAAATCTCATCTCAAACAATGGAACTTATTTCAAAAATAAATATGTTAAGAAGTTATGCCAAAAATATAAGATTCAACATCGCTGGTCCACTCCCTATTATCCTCAAGGTAATGGCCAAGCAGAACCATCTAAAAAAACCTTAATCAAAATTCTTAAAAGATTGGTCAATAAATTTGGCCGCAATTGGCACATTCAATTATATCCAGCTTTGTGGGCTTATCGAACTAGTGTTCAAATCCCCACTGGAACTTCACCTTTTGTTTTGGTTTATGGCGTTGAAGCTATTTTTCCCTTTGAATTAGAAGTTCCTTCTTTGGCTTTACTACTTCAAGATACCGAAGTAGGAGATGAATATCGAGCTGGCAGACTCAGTCAGCTGGAGCTCCTATATGAAAAGCACATCAATGCTTTGGAGCATCTTCATGCATACCAAAACAAGCTTAAAAGATCATATGCCAAGAAAGTTCGTCATCGATCCTTTGAGGTTGGCGACCTTGTTTTAAAAGAAAATAAAAAAAATACTAATGCAACTAAAGACCTTAAAGGTAAATTTGAGCCCAACTGGCTTGGACAATATATTATCACTGCTAAATTTGAATCGGGAGCATACAAATTATCTACATTATATGGAAAAGAACTTAAAGAACCCATGAATATTTTGCATCTTAAACGTTACTATGCATAAAAAATTGGTCATTTCATCATTGTATATATTTGTTTAAAATATTTCAAAAAATCACTATCTTATATTTCTCTCAATTCATAACTTAAAATTAAAAACACCAAAAACATCCAAAAACATCCAAAATCATCAAAATCTTCAAAAACATCTTTTATTTTGTACTTCTCAAATTGTGACATATTGCAGTTATATTTTCAAGTTATTTTGGATAAATTAGCATTTATTTGGAATCCCACACTTTCACATTCACATGAATAAATATCTTGATTTATTTGGCATGATTACTAATCTCTCTTATATCAAAGTCGACAAAATTCAATTAAATAAAGTTTGAGCACAGAGAATTGATCTTGTTATTTACTTAAGCCAAGCATATCCTTTCACAATAAAATGATTATATTTGTAATGTATATGCTATGCTACATAGTAGAAGTGGTTTATTGAGCGAAAAGTTTCCCCTGCTATCCTATCATGCAAATGGTCTTGAATCTTTGAGAATTGACAAAAGGACAAGCTCACCCCTACCCAGAATAAAAATCCCTTGCTCTACAGCTAATCCGAGCAAGTATCCCTAGCATAGGAAGAAAAAAAAATTTCAAGAAAAAGAGAAAAAGAAAAATGTTATTTCAGCATTATCTCAAATATCAAAGCAAAAGTACAAAAAAAAAAATACAAAAAGAGCAAAAGAGCAAAGCAAAAGAAAAAGCAATAAAATCCCTTTCCCTACCCATTGAAAAGAAAAGAAGGGTTTATGAGCTTGAATCCTTGGAATTCTCAATTATTTGAAAACTGTGAGGTAAGCCCCATAACAGGTGGTTTGTGCCCAACCCACTTGGCCTTGGGTAACTCCTAGCGTGGTGATATGTCTGTCACATTAGCGACCTTCTTTTGTACAGACCTATGTCTGCTTATGGATTAGCTAGCTCTTGATAACCCAACTTACATAGTAGTTTGGTATGGTTATATGCATCTAAATCATGGTTAATGAACACTTATTTGGTTAATTCAAATCACTTGTATCAAATTATCTTGCTCAAAACTGGTAAATGCACAAAGCAATTGCACACACATTTGTATTTGAGAGATTTTGTTTATCATTATGATAAATCAAGATTGGTAATGAACTCACATACGCACATGGGATTCCTTATAAATTTAACTGTTGTCTTTAAGATACTTTGAAATATTTTTGCAAATTGTTTGGAATAATTTCATTTTCTTATTTGAGAACAATTGTTTAGTATAAAGACAACTACATACATTTTCAAAAAAATCAAAATTTCTTTCAAAACATACACTCAAATAATATATATATTATCAAATTTCACGATGATGGTACAGTTCCAAAACTTAAATTGGAATTTTATGCCTAGCGCAAGTCCTCATCTTCATATTATCTGTTTATTTTCAAAAATTAAAAAAAAATAAACCATGCAATAAAACTATTATTTTCTTCTTTGGATTTCGCGATGATGGTATAAGTCTATACCTAAATATTCTATGCCTAGTGCAAACCATTGTACCAATTTTATTTCCCATTTATTTAAAAATCATAAAAACATGTGACTTAAATCATTATGTTACACAATTATGCTTTAACAACAACGCACATTGTTTCTATTTCATGTCATTATGTCAAAATTCAATTTTGCAATGATGGTATAATTCCTAGGGAATTATTCAAAAAATTTATCACACTTAGGAATTTATGCCTAGCAAAAATCATTTTAAAATATTTCATGCATACTATTTTTATGAAAATCTGAAAACAAATCACCATCATCATCATCATTTGCATCATCACAACAAAGTCTTAAGATAGTCTCTTAAGCACTCTTTTACTTTTAACAATATTTCTATACTGGGATTAGCTTGACGACCGAGTGAGCGGCGACTCCATGAAATGGTCTATAACAATGACAATGTCCTTTGAAATTATTGTTAGAAGTCCCTTTTATTTTTTATCAAATCACATCACAACAACCAATTGTTTACATCAGATTATTTCATTTAAATTTTAAAAGCGTGACATTCAAACCATAATATTTCCAACGACATAATTACATGAATCATCAAATCAATCACACCAAACATTAAAGCATCATAACAAACACATAAGACAAGTCATATGATAAAAAATATCTCATCTATATATATATCAACAATATATACATCATCTCAAAATTGGATCGGTATGCCATAATTTGTACCTTGGCATACTCGATCCTCTATCAAAAATATCAACACTATGTATCAATCTATGCAATGTAGTCTGTAGCAGCTAGCCTCGAGAAGCCCTCAAGCTCTCAGCCTCATCTCCTCCCCCACCCTGAGATGGAGGAGGTGGCCCCATCGTAGTTCGTGTGGTGCCATGAGTCCTAGACGTTGAGCATGATGATGTCCTAGATGACCCCATCACGACAGGCTTTGCAATATGAGCTGGTAATGGCACCCTCTGCTTTGCTATCACTGCCTGGTAATATAGAGCCTGATAGGATGTAACCTGGGCAATAGCTCATGCTAAATCTCGAGTGCTCGACCCTCTACCCCGAGCCCTAAATCATGCAACCTCATCCTACAAGGATTGCACCTGAGCTCAAAGACGAATAGTCTCTACCCGGAGAGTAGCCATATCACTACTCTCTCCTACCTCGACACCCTTGCATTTATCGGGTGATGGTGGCCTCTCTCTCCATGGAGAAGGGGGTCTCTCCTCCCTCCTCTCCCACTACTACGACCTCTACTGAGCTTGTGGCCTCCTCTGATCTCTCTCGTCGTGACCCTATGCCACCTCAATGGCCGCCTAGCACTGCCTCCCCATCTAACGTACAACTACATGAATCAAACCCTGAGACCTCATCATCCGAGGAGGGCAGATGCTTGTGTACCAAGAATCATAGTTGTCTATGACCCTTGCATCGTCCCCATCCACTGGCTTAATGGGGGAATCATCTGTGTCATGACTCCAAAAGTGCTGTATATCTAGAGCCCCACTAACTGTAGTGTTATCCCAGACGATCCAAGAAAAATCGTAGTCCTTGAGAGATGGGATCCCCTGCTATAGACCGAACTACCTCAAAACTTGGTCATGCAGGTGGATCTCCACCTCTCCCATCTCCATCCTTAGCCAGTAGGTTCTCCTGATGCGAGCCAGCTCTTGTTCATCCTCGGCCCACCCTGGATGATCTCTCCAAGGCCTCTAGGTGATCTGGTTGGAGACAAGGTCATCAAGTAGTCTTCGAGACACTGGCAGATCTATCCACCACTGTGACCCTCTCTGAAGCCACCAGTAGAAAATTCGGGGCCTCTCCTCATCAATCCCTATCAGTGGGAGCCCTATCGGCCTTCGCACCATGATGTGCTTCCAGCACCAAACCTGTAGTAGTGATGTCATGACTAGACATCGGCCGCCCTTGTATACGACCCCATACAGGATCTTATACAATCAACATAGTACAAAGCTTCCCCAAGAAAACTTGTACCCATGGTCTCTCATGTCGTAGACCACATCTGTTAGTAGCCATGGTACTCTGCATCCACTCTGATGGCATAGTAGTAGACCACCTACCACCCCAACCAAAACCTATGTCAGTCTAGATGCCCTAGGCATCTGGCGTAATGACTTGATGTTCACTCTGCCCTTCTCCAGGGTGAAGCTCGAATCTTCGCACAATTGCATCATCGTGTGGCCCTTATTGGCCATGGGAGTTATTAGCCATCCTTGTATGGGGATCCTCAAAATCCTCCATACATCCTCCAATGTGGGAGTCATCTCCCCTATCGATAACCAAAAATAGGAAGAACCCGGATACCACCTCTCTGCTAGGGCTGTCAATAGCCCCATATCTGTAGAAACTTGTGGCATATCTGCCACATGCTGCAAGCCGACTTGAGCCAACTGATCTCGCTCTGCCTGAGATAGAGCTTCCAAGTCATCCCTTAGCCTATCGTATTTCCATTCTCTGATCTTTAATAATCCTCTCTACAACATAAACAACAAAATAATAAAAATCATTAATACAATCATTAATTAAAAAATGCAAGTAACATAAGTTCACTTTCTTATAAATGATGATATCGTCCACTATTGGACGATATCGTCCCAAATTTGAGCAAATTCGTTTTCGATTTTGCATGAGGGAATTGTCCCTTATTGGACGAAATCGTCCCCATGTCGACGGCCCAAAAATGGCCGTGATGCTCAAAAATCAATCAAAATTGATCTAAAAAGCATAAAATTCTAAATTAAAGCATTCTAAACTAAGTTAGACTCTTACCCATAGCCCACGCCGGACCTCTATCGATATGTGCGCTGTCTCGATCATTTTATTTGCAGAGCTCCAGAAACCAAAAAATGCAAATGAACAGTAACAATGAATTAGGGTTTTTCCCTATTTTTCTTAATTTTATTCAAAAACAATTAAAAACAACATTTTAATTTTGCTTTTCCGCATTTTTACCTCAAACGTTCGATTTGGGTAAAAACACGGAGGGGGCACCATAGTAAGTTGTCGTACTATTCGACCAAGAATCATCACATAAAAATGGGAATAATTTTTGCTTTCTCATAGATTGAGAAGAACTCATCTTTAACGCATTTTCTTCGAAAAATTCGCTAAAGAGGGGGCAAAATGTAGCACCCTAAAATTGGCGCAGTAAACCTTAGCAATAATTAAAATTATCTTGGTAATAATTCAAATTCAAATTTTCAACCCCGAACCGCCTTTTAACCGCTTTCCTCGTTTTTTGCACCATTTTTAGGATTTGTTGTGACCGTTGGATGATATCGTCGCCGATCAGACGATATCGCCTCAGATCGGATGATTTCGTCTGGACTAGGACGTCTAGACGATTTCATCCCAAAATTGATTTTTCATAATTAGCTTCTATTTCAACGGTGTCTCTAACCTAGGAAAAAGCATGTCTACGCGGTTAGAGACCTCCCCCATTGGAGATCTCCCAAATTGAGATGATCTCCAACCTCCCAACCTCTTTCCTATGCCTATTTAATCTTAGGCCCTCCCCTTGACATTCCCCTGGCTGAATTTTTCTGCACTTCGAGTTTTACATGCATTAGAATATTCTAGACTATTGTTTACCTTTGTCCCTTTTCGAATTTTCTTGTAGGAACTTTGTTATTCTTTAGCCGGAGCAAGCTCAGATCGTCACAGGCAATCCTGTCCAATTCGAGATGATTTCGTACCAATCTGAGACAATTTTGACTGCAGTCAACATTGGGGGCAATCAGTGCCCTAAGTTTGCATTCTTTCTCCATTATCTACTGTTTTTCTTTGCATTAGTTAAACTTATTATTATTTTGCATCTTGGAGTTCACCCATATAGTCTTAATGCATAATAAAATCATAAATTGTCATTAAATCATTGTAATACACTCATTTTTTTGTTTATTATTATCATTTTAATATTATTACTATCATTCTACATCATTGCCCTCTATTGGCATAGCTGCATTTTTTGTATTTTGTATCTATTTCTCTAATTGCAGGTCTCTGAAAAATTCGTTTGATGAATTCGTCAGATCTCAGACGATCCTGTCTGATCGTAGACGATCCTATCAGATCAGAGGCGATCCTGACTGCTTCAAGAATCAAAACCTCCATCAGACATCCGGATCAGGTATGGCTCTTTAATCTAGCTTATTCTCTCTGTTTTTTGTTCAAATCTATTTTTTGTATTCATTTAAATCTGCATTTCATATAGAAAAACTTAAATTCATTTGGCCAAACCTAGGAGTTGAATGATCAAACATAAAATTGAACACATCAAACACATTCCCAACCTAGGCGTGGAAACTGCCATTCAAAAGTTTCTTGGTGAACCCACCATCCGTCAAAAAATCACCTTAATACACCTCCCCCGAGAGGTGGGACCTTTGAAAGGCCTCTCAGTCCGAGGTATTGTCCCATCCTTCCCGCATCCCCATTCTGGGCGCGGATCCTTTAGCCGTAAGGTAAGGGTGTGGAAAATTTGGAACGATACGGTTTCATATATCTAATTTAAAAATATTGAGAGCCTCCTTTGAATGCCACTTTGTCCACTCTCCTATGTTGCACGTGGACCACCACACTATCTTTGATCTGTCAAGGTATCTTTACTAACATAGGATACAAACTCAAACCATGCAAGAGTAACAAAAAACATAGAGAGGAATGTTTGAGATTGTAGAATTACTTCACACATGAGGAATGTAACTCTATAGATGCATGCTAAAATTAAGGATGAAGAATATACATGATAAAAAAAAATCAAAAACACATAATAATATTTAAGTTAGATAATTTTTGAGTGGAAATAGAGATAAGATAATAATTGAGTGAAGTAATAACAAATGTTCCAAACCAAGAAAAATCTATGTGGATCTTTCTAAGCATAGTCTAGAATGTGAAATAAAATTATGACATCTATAGAATTATTTTGATTTTGAGTATACAACTGATGCAAAACTCTCAAGTATGGTCATGTCTTCCTTCATGCATTTTCCCTAATAACGTCTTGACACATCACGCTCTCAGGTATATATTTGAATAGTTTAATTTAAAGCACATAGGGAATGTCATCATATGGTGATGGTTATCCCTACTTGAAAAATTCACATGGACTCCTGTCTAAAAATTACCTCACAAAAAATTTCCAGGATTTGATACCATATGTTGAAACAAGGGGAAGACACACAACAATATTATGTAAGGACAATGGTTTAGTACAACAATATATTTTATATTTCTTCAAATAGTTACACTAGAGCTAATATAGCAGACAAAACCATATTTGTATAGCAACATGTCTCTTTGTTTCAAGAGACTGTATGAAATTTCACCTATAGATATTTCACCTTCAACTATATCTTTTCATATCCTCATTTTTCTTAGGGGAAAAGTGACTTTCCAACCTCATATGAGATGAAATCATCATTCATCCCCTAATTATTATATAATATAAAATAATGTAATAATTACATGACAATAAATATTGTGATAAACTCACACTATTTTTGTTGATAGCATTAATAATAATTTATGAATATCCATAAGTAAAAATATATTCCTATTCTTTTTTAATATGATTTTTAATCCCTTTAAGAAGTTCCCTAGCCTCTACACAATTATTAGCTGAAATTCCATATCATTATAAGTGAGGAAAATTTTGTCTTCATTATTTTGAAAAATACCACCTTCACCAATTTTTCCTAAATTTCTTTTGGAAGCACCATCAAAATTAAGTTTAAAAACCCAACTTTTGGAAATTTTTATTTTACCACAAATTGAAGCAAATTCTTTGTGTTAATTCCATTTCCATAGAAGACCTTTCCATATGTATTTAAATACTATAACCAAGAGGCTAGCACTTCTATTTTCATAATACTTCCCATGATGAGCACCATATATGTAAATATTCTACAAGAAATACAATACTATGCTTCTAAAATTGGGTATGATTTTAAATTTATTTTTAAAATTCTATTATTCCTTTTAGTCCATAAATTCTAACAAATGATGGTAGGATCAATCCTAAATAGAATACATCATGCTTTAGCTTTGAAAAAAATCCAATATTTTATCAACTCTTTTGATGTTGATGAAGCTACCAAATATATACTTAAAAAATCTACCTCAAATGGTGTAAGAAAAAGGACAATAAACAAGTAAATATTTTTATATGTCTAGATCCTTCTCACACAAGGCACACCTAAAATATCCATGATGTCTTCTTTGCAGACTCTCTCTTGTAAATTTCTTATTTTGGACTACCAACTAAAAGAATGTTGAGGCCTTAGGGAAGGCCTCCAAAGACCAAATATTCTTCCAAGGGAAATCATTGAAAGCATGAGATACTAAATGCTCTAAATTATTATATCCCAACATAACGGAGTATCCACCTTCTTTTGATAGATTTGAAACCAACTCATCCTTCTACAGATAGAAAAATAGAATTCTTGAGGTATATTTTGAAGCTCATTCACTATTTGCTTGAGATACTCTACTTCAACTAGGTTACTAATAAAAATCCGTGATCTAGAGTTGTTGCTCACATTAATATACTTTTTAACCTATGGACCTTTACAAGATAAACATGCCCAATCTAATGGTTTTCATTTTAAATTAAAATAAGAGGATAAGGCTTCAACCAAGTATCAAACCAACAATTTATAGAATTTCCCTCAGGTATAAACCATTGAAAATATTTCTTGAATAATTGTAAACTATTTGATGTGAAATTCCATGCTGCTAATCCTCTAGTTAGGGCTCATTTCTTGAACAATTTTATTGCATCAAGAGAACCTACACAATTTTAAGTAACATTCTTGTCCCTAATGCCAAACTCATAACTTTGTAGTTCCAAAATACTATCCCTCCAATATTATTTCCTTTGTAAACTTTATTCCACTTCCAAAGAGGAAACCTAATTTTTTTTCACATTCTTTCCAAAGAAAATCTCTTTGAATTTTATCTAATTCAAATGCTATAGTTGCTAATAATCTTGAAGGTGACATCATATATAGGGATATATTACAATGTAGTTTTTATGAGTTATAGGCTTCTAGCCATGGTTAAGAGCTTACCCGTATAAACTTTCAAACAAGATTTAATCCTATTTAAAATTAAGTCCCAAAGCTCCTTGTTATTTTCTTTATCAAACAAAGGAATAACTAAATATGTTGACAATAATTTCCTTTAATTAAACCCTAAAATATCTATAATAATCTATTGTAAATCTAGGGCAATGACAATAAAACATATCTTGAATTTTATAGTATTACCCAACTATCCATTAACCTTATCAAGGAATGATAATATTAATTTAATATCCATGGCCTCACTAAATAAGAGGTGATCCAAAATAAAAGTATCATCAACAAACTAGAAATGAGATTCAAAGAGACTATTATTTCAACTTGAAATCCTTTGATTTTTATTTTCATTTTTTGCCTTCCAAAAATATTTTCCTAATGCCTCAACAAGAATAATAAATAGATATAGACATAGTGGGTCATCTTACCAAAATCCACAAGAATATTCAAAGTATCCAATAAGGGATACATTGATCAATATGGAATAATTTAACATGCTATAGCAACATCTAATCCAATCACACCAACCTTGATCAAAACCATTTTTTTATTTTAGAATAACATTTAGAAAACATGATCAACCCCTATCATATGCTTTGTTTATATCTAGTTTTACAAGCATACTTAGTTGTTTTCATGGAGTGAAGACAATGTATGGCCTCTTGTGGAATAATATACCATTAAGAATTAGTTTACCACAAATAAAATCATCTTGTTCTTTTGGAATAACATAATCTAAAATGTTTTTTAATGTATTTGCCATAATTTTCAAATTTATCTTATAAATCATGTTATAAAGGCTTATTAGAGAAACATTATCAAAATATTTTATGTTGCCTTTCTTGGGAAATGCTACTGTAAAGGTGCCATTGATCTCACTTATTATAGCCTTATTTTTATTGGCCCCTTCAATCACAACCAACATGCCATTCTTTAACAAATACCAAAATTTGTAAGAGAAAATTATAGGAAATCCATCAAAGCTAGGTGTGTTGTTAGGATGGATTGAGAAATATGCCTCTTATAGATTCTTCATAAATATCTTCTACTCAAGCTTTCATTTTTTCCTTGTGATAAATTATGATTTTTTTTGTAAAAGCTTCCTCTGAGTCTCCTTGTCTTCCCTAACTTTTGATAAATGCTTAATTCTTGATATATTCTTCTTCCTCAATAGTTATTACATCTAGAGTTAAAAGTTATTTATTTAATGAAAAGACATATTTGTTTTGGTTGTATCATAAAAAATGCTATTTTGGTCTCCTTCCTTAATCCATCTCTCCATAGATTTTTAGAAAAAATATGATTCTCATTTTTTCAATATATTATGATAATTAGAAAGTAATTTTTGTTTTGCATATAAGTATCTTGGTCTATTCAATTGATTTAAACTATATCTTATAAATTATTGAGTAACTTTAGTTGGAGCATAAATATTTACAAATCCAACTTTGATTTTTTTCTCTTCTTGAAAATAAACCAACTTCTCACTTCTAACAATTTTCCATCATATAGGTCCGAGGTGTAGACCAATTGGTTCATCCAAACCCCATAAGGGGGGCGGAGGTCCAAGGTTCAAATATCGGGCCTCGTCGGACTGAACACTTGTCCCTTTCCTGGTGCTTTCAACGATGTAAAAGGTTTAAAATGATTGTGGCATGGTGGTTATAGGGGCGGACTGCGTGAAGATCTGTGGCGGCTTCTGGGGCGGACAACGCAGAATACTGTGGCGGCCATAAAAATCTAGAAAGCCTGCCCGGATTCGTGGCGGCTACCGATTCCACCATGTAAATTCAAAAAAAAAAAAAAAAAAAAACAATTTCCCATCATATTATTATATCTCCTAAAGCTCCCATACAAGGAACTTCTAGAAAATCCCTTATTTTCTAATTTTTTTTAATACATCCTTACATTCCTTACTATTTAATTTTTTCAAAAGGTGAAATATATAAAGGAGCAAATGGAGCTTTGGAATGCCAAATATTTTTGTAATATTTAAAGAAAACAAAGGAAATTGAATCCAACCAAAGAATTACAAGACATAGTAGAAACTAATGGAATGGATCCAAAATTTCGTGTGAAAGAAAAATAATTACATTTTGATCATCATAATGCACTCGAAAAGGAGGAATCATACTAGTTCTAAAAAATCTAGGGAGAAATGGCACAAGGAAGGAGATAGGAATACAATTATTTTCATGCTATAGCAAAAACAAAATTTTATTTTTGTCACATCAAAATTACTTTAACTCTAGATGAAAGAAATATTGACGAAAAAGAAGGTATAAGGGAGGAAGCAATTAATTATTTCAAAAATATTTTTTTAGTTACTAGGCAAGATAAGGAGGCACAAGATAATATTTTATAAAATATTCCACCAGTTTTCACATAGGAACCAAATGAAAGTTTGATGAAGAATATATCTATGGAGGAGATACACGAAGCAATTTTTTCTTTCCATCCTAACAAAGCATATTTTCAATTAAAATAGGGTTTTGAAAGGGTTTCCCTTTCCCTTTTACATCAACTTACACAAAACTATTTGATGTCATCGAGATTTGAACCTTGGTGTGGGCTACATCAACTATTTGTCCCAACCGTTGAACCAAGGACTTTGTTGGCATCCTAAAAAACCACTTGGCCTCAATGGATTTCCTACAATTTTCCTTCATTTTTTTGGGAATTATTGAAGACTGATACTTTGGTTGTCATTAAAGAAGCCCAAATTAATGAAGGTTATAATAATTGAGGTCAATATCATTTTTATTACATTTTTTCCCAAGAAAGGCAAGACAAAATATTTTGATAATTTTTGTCCAATAAGCCTTTGTAATATTGGAGGAGAAACTTGACAGAATTGTAGACTTATGAGTTTGGTATTAGGGTCAAAGCATGGGTGGAGATTATTTAGATATCAAGGAAAAAATTGGGTAGAAAAATTACTTAAAAAATATAGGTTTTCTTGATTCAATGAAATGATTTAGCAAAATAATTCTACCCAAAGGATCATCAACATGGAACTTCATATTAGATAGTTTGCAATTGATAAAAAAACATATTATATGGTCATTTAATAAGGGAATTATGCAAATTTTTTGTTTGATGCTTGGTTGAAGCCTTATCCTCTTATATTTGACTCAAAATGGTAACCATTGGCTCAAGCATGCTTACCTTGTAAATATCCAAAGGTCATATACTATATTAATATGAGCAACAACTCCATATCATGGATTTATTTTAGCAACCTGGATGAAGAAGAGAAATTCAAACAAATGACAAATGAACTTCAAAAGATGCTTACAGTTTTGTTTACCAATTTTTACACAAAAGTATGAGTTTGTTTGGAATCTATCAAAGGATGGTGGATACTCGATCAATTTGGGATGTGAGGATTTAGATCAATCAAAATATTTTTCTCCTAAAACTAAAATAAAAATATCCAAAAATTGGATTTATCAAAATGAACTATGATGGTGCTTCTAAAGGAAATTCGGAAAAAGCTAGTGGAGGTGGTATTTTTAGAAATAATAAAGTCAAAGTTCTCCTTACTTACAAAAAATCATACGGAACTTCAACTAATAACTATGCAGAGGCTAGGGTACTTCTTACATGGATTGAAATTGCAATAGAAAATGATGGAAATATATTTCAATTGAGGGGATTCACAAATTATTATCAATCCTCTCAACAAAAAATGAATGTGGGATTGGATAAAAAAAATATTATTGTTGATGTTCATCACCTATTATTGAAGGTAATCTCTTGAAAAGGTGAACATATTTATAGAAAAGATAATTGGATAACAGATAATTTATCCTATCATGGTGTTGATCTTCATCTTGGTGAAATTCAAATTTTAAAAAGCAACTTGAAAAAGTGAGATTTTATCTTTTAATCAAAATGATGTCAAGGAATTGATTGTGGAAACATAACATATCAAAATAGTTGAAGAAAATATTTAATAAAAAATGAATGAAAAAAATTGTGATAAAAAAACATGTTGAATATGGTTTAATTGACTCAACAACAAATGCAATATTTTAGTATTTTGATATGAGTGGTCCCCAATAAAAGTCACTTATAACTTGTTAAAAAAAGTAGTACTATAACAACCTATTAATTATTTAATAATTCTTTCCATGATACCATTGGTGACAAACAAAAAACATCAAATAAAATATAAAATATAATAACCTTCCATAAAATATTAAATATATATAATATTAAGTATATACAGAAATAAAAACTGCCTTTTAAAAACACCATAGTCAACCAACACATGACTAATAAGTGGCCTTTTAGATCTTTCAATTATAGCTGCTTTCGAGATGTAGTAATAAGTTCTCTTAAAGGTGCAAGCCCTAGGTCCCGCTTATGTGGGATTCCTCACCCTATTAACATCAAGTTGTTGTCGTATGTGTGTAGGGTAGTTAGCCCTCTTGCTTTCTAACTGGTTCATGTGATGTTGTTCTTATACAAGCTATTTATTTCTAGTGGTATATTTCTATAATAAAATTTTATTCCACATTAATACCTCCTCTACTTAGTTAGTGTAGTGTGTGCATGTGTTAATAATCCCACATTGACCCGATTGTGGGATTTGAGTGGTTTATGAGTCCCACCATTTGCCAAACTCTTTGCCAATGGGGTAATAAGATTAAAGGTGTAAGCCCTTAGTCCATTTTATGTGGGATTCTTTACCCCTATTAACATTGAGTTGTGTGTGGGGGTAGTTAGCCTTCTTGCTTCCTTTTTGGTGCATGTGCCAATGGGGTAATAAGATTAAAGGTGTAAGCCCTTAGTCCAGTTTATGTGGGATTCTTTACCCCTATTAACATTGAGTTGTGTGTGGGGGTAGTTAGCCTTCTTGCTTCCTTTTTGGTGCATGTGATGTTCTTTTTATTTCCAATGACATATTCTTATGGTTCATTTGATGTTCTTATACAAGCTATTTATTTCTAACGACATATTTTTATAATGGGTATATTCTTAGTAACATATTTCTATGATGGAATTTTTAACCGTTCATGTGATGCTAGTGACATATTCCTATGGTTCATGTGATGGTGTTTTTATACAAGTTGTTTATTTCCAATGGCATTCCTATAAGGTGTATATTCCTAGTGGCATATTCATGTGATGTTGTTCTTATAGAAGCTAATTCATGTGATGTTGTTCTTATAGAAGCTAATTCATGTGATGTTGTTCTTATATAAGCTATTTATTTCTAGTGGCATATTCATGGGATGGAATTTCGTTCCACCTCCTCTCCTTATTTCACATCCTTATTATGAATAGGTCAATCAAATGCCTCTTTAAAATGTTATTAAATGCATCCTTATCATGTACACAGGTCAATCAAATGCCTATTTAAAATATTATTGGTAATACCTCAAGGGCTAGGTGGATTGGTAAGTGCAGGTTTGGCTGAGCACTTACCAAGAAGAGATACCTTAAGGGCTAGGTGGATTGGTAAGTGCAGGTCTGGCTGAGCACTTACCAAGAAAAGACCCAAGTTCAAACTTTGGGGTGGAAGCTTGTCCCGTTGCAAAGATAGTAGTCTGATTTGAATCCTCTGGGTGCGTGCCAAACTAGACTGATGGCAACGGTATAAATCCTGAACACTCGATGGTCCATTTCACATCGGGCTATAAAACAACGAGGTGATGGAATAAGGGTTAATGATAGTAAAAAAAGATTATAAATATAATCGATTTCCTAAGTATAAAAAACAATATCAGTGGTAATGCAAATCATTCAATGCATCCTTACCATGTGCAGGTCAATCAAATGCCTATTTAAAATGTTATTCAATGCATCCTTACCATGTGCAGGTCAATCAAATGCCTATTTAAAATGTTATTTATAAAGCAAATGATCAAGCTTCTTTGTCCATATTAGTTGGTATGAGAGCTATAGGGAAAGATCAGTGGCCTAGGGTTGCTGTTTGTGAACTGTTGGTTTGCTTCTTTCTTAGCCTAACGGAGGGACAATCACCATCCATTCTCTACTTTGACGTTGCCGGACCTGCACTTTCAGCCTTGGCAGATAGCATGAAGCACTTTGCAAGTTTTGATAGCAAATACTGTTAGAATTCCCGTTAACATTCTCATACGAGATCTGCAAATAAGATGGGATTTTGTTGTCTTTGCTCTTGCATCCCGTGGCAGCCAAAAAATAACTGCTCTACGTTATTTTTTTGGGTTGATATATTGAAGAATTGGTTACATCTAAACCTTTATTTGTCTTGTTGTTGTTGATCCTATTTGAGATAGAGAGGTCACTAGGGTTTATACTGTCATTGTTAGTCTGACACTCACTAGAAGATTGAAATTATACTGTCATTGTTAATCTGACAGGCACTCAGAAGATTGAGATTAGACTACTTTCTTTGCTAAATAACATCCCAAAAATTTGTGCTCCTACGTTTTTGGACACCGCAGAAAACCATCCACTCTCAGTGTCGGGGATCGAGATTGCAATGTCGTGAAACTTGATGGATAAGTGTTGACGCCAATTTACTCTATCTTTTTGGGCAACTTCGCCCCATCTTTGACGATGCCCACAGCATGCTTGGGAACCACCGGACATGGCAGTTTCACCGAGGCCATCTTCGGCTTTGAGGACCCTTATCCCAACCTCATGAAATGTGGCTCACCTCGACGTCAATTTGGTTCAGCCTCAACAACCTTTAGGCACAACAACCTTAATGCACATCCTTCGGCTGCAAAATATTCTACATAAGGCATCCCAACATAGCAGGCCACGTCTTTGAATGCTGTTGGGTTTCTCAGCCCCACCCAGATGTTATCACATCTCTGCAGAAGTCATTTCACATCAGTTTTCTCCTACACATGAAATTTCTGATATGGTCTTCTCCTTGAGATGATCGATGCTTGAGCCTTGCGAAGACCTCACATTTTCTACATGTTTCACCTCTATTCAATGTGTATATTTGACCTGAAAATTGCGAGCGTCTCCACTCTACATACCGGTGCTTCCCTGATTCCGCTTGCCTTGCTGATAATCACTCTACTTGGTGCTGGTAAGCCTCCTATGCGCACCGAATCCTCATGTGCAGTCGACCATTTCAAGGCTTAGATCGCCCCCGTCACCATT
Source organism: Wollemia nobilis (assembly GCA_028583015.1). Lineage (NCBI taxonomy): Eukaryota > Viridiplantae > Streptophyta > Pinopsida > Araucariales > Araucariaceae > Wollemia > Wollemia nobilis. The sequence continues at coordinate 10,175,527 of JAQPPZ010002907.1, read as the reverse complement.
TTCATAATAAAGAATGATATTGCTAATTTTTTTGGTGACCCAATGCAGTCTCCTTGTGTTTTTAGGTAGTGCTTCTAGGTGCCACCTTCCATTTGCATCTGTATGGTTTGAAGGGATTATTGTTGCAATTTTCTATGCACTCTCATATTTTATATTTTCAGGTGGTAATGTAATTAGATAGGATATTACATGCAAATGGGATGGAAAATTATTAGAAGCAAAAAGTAATTGGGTTGGTGGACTATTTTATAGGAAATAGGAAAATATCAAATTTGGGGTTATAAATATATATGCTCAACTATAGTCACACCTCATGAAATATATTGGAAGGACCTTAGCATATTTTTATCAAATATGATGATGATGTATTGTGATCTATGGATTCTTGGGGTGATTTCAACATTGGTCTATCTCCATTGGAAAAGAGGGTGGTATTTTAGGGTGGTCTAAATCAAGGCAAGATTTTGCTTCATTTGTCAATTCAAATGACCTTTGATATGTTAGTCCTTCAAGTTTTTAATATACATGGGATACTAGATGTATTAGGAAAAGTCATGTAGCAGAAATATTGGATAGATTCTTGTTATCCAATAAATAGTTGTAGACAATGTACACAATCTCTTTGGATATTTTATTACAAGCAAGATCAGATCACAAACCTATTCTTTTAACTTGTGATTTACCCAATAATAGATGAATCAAAATTTGAAGGATCATGTATGTATAGACTTGTTCAAAATATGAAATATTTAAAGGAGCAAACAAATGTTTGGAATGTCATATATTTTGGTAACATTTCCAAAGAAAAAAAGAAGTTGAATCCAAGATCAAAAATCTACAAAAGATAGTAGAAACTCATGGAATGGATCAAGATTCTTATGTGAAAGAAAAACAATTACTTTTTTATTATCATAATCCATTGAAAAAAGAGTCATATTGGTTCCAAAAATCTAAGGAGAAATGGCTCAAGGAAGGAGATAGAAATGCAAAATTTTATCATGCTACAATAAAAACAAAATTTTCTTTTCATTGCATCAAAAATACATTAACTCTAGATGGAAGAAATATTGAGGATGAAGAAGATATAAGTGTAGACACCTAAAAGTTGCACATGCTCATTCCTAGATTCTTGTAAACCTGCATCGACACTTGTAGGTTTGCATAGGCAGTCATAGGCCATAATAGGCCATCATAGTCTGCCATAGGCCATCGTAGGCCACCATAGGCCATCGTAGTTATTAGTAGGTGCAAAACCTACAAAACAATGTAAAATACATCCAAAACGCTTCTTATCCATTAGGAGGCCAGCTATTAGCTCCCTAAGGTAACCTAAGCCCTTTCCTACACCTAATTAGGGCTCCCATGGGACCATTCCCTACTAAAAACCCTAATTAGACTAATTAGAATTCTAATTTGTCATTGAATTTCACTTAAGTTACACTTTATCATTAAAAAGGGTTTAATTAGGGTTAATGATCAAATTAGTCCTAAACATATCCTCCCACATGTGTGCACCCTAATTTGGTTAGGATATTTCCTTGAAGCCCTAATTCAACCCCATATAACCTAGGAGTTAGCTAACTCTATTTAACCCTAATCCTTGCTCACACATGTGTGAGGATAAGATATTTCCTTCAAGGCATGTGAGAGGATGACTAAGGTTGCCATCTCCCAAACCCTAACTTAACCTTACTAGAATTTGATCCTAGCGTGTGGTATACTTAACTACCCCCCTTGACCTTGGTTTTTCCAATAAATAGAGGATCTTTTCCCTCATTTTAGCTCTCTCACATTTTTAGTCAACCTATCTAGACTCTACCGAAATCACACCAGAATCATTTTTTACCACTTTACTTTTGATAAACAACATCAAACAACTCCTCAACCCCATACGGATAGAAAATATTCATAAAAATTCAACTATAGTCTAGTTCGCCCCTCAACCTACAAACTCGGGATCCAATTCGCAGGCCACACTGTGAACCGATCGTACAAAAGGTATACAACACCATATCAAGTATATACCAGTTTTATATACTTTCTACAACATTTTAATTAGTTTATATCATGTTTTACTTCATTTTTGAATCAGTTTAGCTTCATAACTAAGGGGCTTGACCAAGGTAGGCTCCCAAATACACTAACAACCTTTTGTAGGCCCAAAACAGGTACAAAAGGACATACACCAGCAGACTACCAGTGGCACACGTGCACAAAATCCCACCTTCATTGAGGAGCTCCGAAATATACCATCAGATGCTTAAGATTTATGATAAAAATAGGGAATAAATATATCAACTAAAAGAGAGACTTATTTTGTAACCCTACATTCAAAATGAGTAAAGCAACACTGTGAACATTCTTTATATTTGTTTTTAGAAATGTTTGTCTTTCAATTGCTTCAATATGAAAGAAAGCAATTAATTATTTCAAAAATATTTTTTCAAATATAGGGCAAGATAAGATTTTGCTAAGTATTTGACCAATTATCACACAAGAAAAAATAAAATCTTGATGAAGAAGATATCTATGGAGGAGCTACATGAAGTAATTTTCTCCTTCCATCCTAATAAAGCACTTGGTCTAGATGGATTTCTTGAAATCCTCTTTCATTTTTTTGGGATATAGTAAAGAGTGGTATGTTAGTTGCAATTTAAGAGGCCTATAAAAGGAAGGCCATAATAAGTGAGATCAATGCAAATTTTATTAAATTTATTCCCAATAAAAGTGAGATAAAATATTTTGATAATTTTTGTCCTATAAGCCTTTGTAATATGATTTATAAGATCATTTAAAAAATTATGGTAAATAGGTTGTAAGGATTTCTAGTTTGCATTATATTATAGGAACAAGGTGGTTTTGTATGTGGTAAAAAAAATCCCGATGGTATAATAATTGCACAACAGGCCATACATTCTCTTCATTCCATGAAAAAACTAGGTATGATTATGAAATTAGATATGAATAAAGCATATGATAGGATTTCTTAAACTTTTCTGTGATATTCTCAGAAAGATTGATTTTGATTATAGGTGGTGTAAATGGATTAAATTTTGTTATAGCACTCCAAAATATCTCATTTTGATAAATTGTTCTCCTATTTGTTATTTCAAGTCCTCTTGTGGACTTTGTCAATGTGATCCACTATCTCCTTATATATTCATTATTCTTGTTGAAGAGTTAGGAAGAGCTCTCTCAAAGGTAAAAATGGAAGGAAAAATCAAAGGTATTCAAGTTGTAAAAAATGGTCCCTTCAAATCTCATCTTCAATTTGTTGATGATACTTTTCTTTTGGGTTATCCCTTAGTTAGTAAGGCCATGGGGTTTAAATAAATATTATCATGCTATTAGAAGGCTTCTGGAAAATTGGTTAATACTACAAAATCTAATATTTTTTTTATCAAAATTACCTTAGATTTACAACAAAATATTGTAAATATTTTAGGGTTTAAAATTGAAAATTTTCCATCAAACTACTTGGGTATTATGTTGTATCATAAAAGAAATAAAAAAGAGCTTTGGATCTCTTTTCTGGATAGAATGAAAGCTTTTTTGGTAGGTTGGAAAGGTAAGTTAACCATGGCAGGAAGGTAATAACTCATAAAGACTACATGCAATCCATCCCTATTTATATGATGTCACTTTTAAGATTACCATCAGGTATGGCATAAAAATTTGATAAAATTCAAAGATACTTTCAAACACAACTCATGCCTTGAAACTTAGCTCAAACCCTCAGATTCAGAGTTTCAAACCTCTACACTCAGTTCACCCCCTAACCTATGAACTAGCATCTAGTTCGCAGGCCACCCTAGGAACTCCACCAAAAAACATCAAAATCACTTGAAATTTTAGGAGTCAATAATAGAGACAGTCGGAGGCTTATCTGATACAATAGAAGTTAAGTATTTTTCTCATAACTCCACTTTTTCATCATATTTTTATGCAGTAATTTCCACTTTCAATACATCAGGTCATTGTGTGAAATTTATGTTTAAAAAAAATCAATTAAAATTTTCAGTCAATTCTAAAGCAATTAGATTAGGACATTGCAATTATTTCATTTTATTTCCATTCCATTTTCAAAACTGCATTTAGGTTAAGTTGTCACATTCCTTTCTTGTCATGTCAAATTCCTTCCTAAATCTCTTTTAAAATTTATGTTTAGATTAGGTTTTTGCATTCCTTTATTTTTGTTTCATTTTTCTTTGTCAAATTTATTTTCCAAAATCACATTTAGGATCAATTTGTCAAATTTTATTTCAAGTCACTAAATTAGGTTTCACTTTTCTTTCCAAAATCCTTTGGGTATCTTTCCAAATTTTGTCACAATTCACAAATGAAATTTCAAATTGTTTCAAAATTCTTTGTCAAATTTATTTCCCAAAATTGCATTTAGGATTAATTTGTCAAATTTTCTTTCAAGTCACTAAATTAGGTTTCACTTTTCTTTCCAAAATCCTTAGGGTATATTTCCAATTTTTGTCAAAATTTACAAATCAAATTTCAAATCTCTTTCCATGTCATTAGGTTAGGTTTTTCAAACTGCTTTTTCAAAAATTGCATTTAGGTTAATCAGTTCAATTTCTTTTCAAATCATTCAATTAGCATTTAAATCCCTTTTTGCAAAATCAATTTCAAATTTCTTTCATGCTTTTAGATTAGGGTTTCAATTTCTTCTGCATCTTCTAGCATAGTATTTACATCTCTTTTTGCAAAAATCAATTTCAATTTATTTCATGCTTCTAGATTAGGGTTTCAATTCCTTTTCGCATCTTCTAGTATTTGATTTGCATATATTTAAAAAAAAAAAAAATTCTTTCATGCTTTTACATTAGGGTTTCAATTCCTTTTCACACCTTTTAGCATAAGATTTACATCTCTTTTTGTAAATCAATTTCAATTTCTTTCATACTTTTAGATTAGGGTTTCACTTCCTTTTTGCACATTTTAGCATAAGATTTACATATATTTTTGTAAATTAATTTCAATTTCTTTCATGCTTTTATATTAGTGTTTCAATTCCTTTTTACACCTTTTAGCATAAGATTTATATCTCTTTTTGTCAAATCAATTTCAATTTCTTTTATGCTTTTAGATTAGAGTTTCAGTTCCTTTTTGCATATTTTAGCATAAGATTTCAATCTGGTTTTGCAAAATCAATTTCAAATTTCTTTCATGCTTTTAGATTAGGGTTTCAAGTCCTTTCCACATATTTTAGTGTAGAATTCACATATCTTTCTGTACAATCAATTTCAATCTCTTTCAGGTCTTTAGATTAGGGTTTCTATTTCCTTTGTTCACATGTTTCCCCTCTGCTTTCTTGCAAATTTAATAGAATATTTCTTATTATTTTCCAAAAAGGCACATAGTACTAGTTTCATTCTAAAATGCATCTAGATCTAGTTTCAATTTGAAAACACATCTATGATTAGTTTCATTTTGAAAAGGTATCTAGTTAGTTGTTTTTATTTCACCCCAAATGATAATAAACACACCATCACACACACATGTGGCATATATAGTGGTGATATTGGAATTCATCCCCAATCCATCACTCAAGACTAGTGATGTTAGAATTCATCTCCTTCCATCTGATCGTCCCCTAGACACCGCAGTAGCCCCCAAGAGCGATTTTTTGGACTTCATCACTAGAAAATCCCCTACTCTTGAGACTGGTTTTTCTAAATTCATCACTAAAAGGGACCTTCAGAGTAGAATAGGGTTAGACACCTTTGTTCACGAGGCTCATATAATTAGTGAACAGGTAATTGTCGTTCTTGAAAAATCCCACCCGAGGGTGAAGTGAAAGCATGATTTTGCTGGTAGCAGGTCTTAGATAGTGCCACCTCTTCTCATGAGAGGTCTTTGGAATCATCAGAGAATTTTTAGTTCCCCTTTATTTGGTTATCATTTTACTGTGCCTTTACATTAGGTTTTCATTTACCTATTGAGAAATTTTTCTATTCTGTGCACCCTTGGGTTTTGCAGGAGGTTCCATGCCAATGACATTCCCATTATTTCTAGAGTTTCACCAAACTTATCGTGATACTTTCTAGAGGCATATTTCAAACATAAAAATTGAAAAGGATTGAAAATCCAACTAAGTGTTATATTATTTACAAATCAATATATAGGCACTAATGGCCCAAAATACATAACCAACCCATGAAATCATGGATTTGATTCAATATGCTTAACCAAAAGCTACAAAGGTGCAAAGGAGAATGCACGTAAAATTCTAAGTTAATATTGCTAACTAGAAGATCCATTTTAGCTAACTTGAAGTACACACTTCCTACTTTGAGTTCACACTTGCTAACTAACACTCTAAATGACAACTAGAAGACAACTAGTGCCCACAAGTGCATGTGAGAAGGAGACTCACTTACAATATGAATTTGCTAGAAATAAACTATGCAAACCTAAGCTAGGAACTACTAGAGGGGTCATATAAAAGATCTAACATCAATCCTCATCATGCCTCCCCACAATAGAAGCATTGGACTCCAATGCTTTTAGAAGAATAGGAAAGTCACGGGACATCTGATGAAAAGAAATCCAACGAGCTCGATGCGACGACTATCCTCGTCGAGCCACAAGATATGAGGTGGTAGACCCCTGGTGAGTCTGTTGAGTCTTCGTGTCATAGATCTGATCTACATCCAATGGTAACGTAGCTCGAGAACCACATCCACAGGATGACTGATAGCTGGTGCAGTCTCCAATGTAGAGTCAAAGTACAACTTCAAGAGATCTACATTGACAACATCATGAATTCCCAAGTGGGCAGGAAGATCAAGGCAGAAAGCATTCTCAGACACCTGCTGAAGAAGAGTATAAGGCCCATAGCGAATTGGTTTGATTTTTCTATGAGTCTTATAAGTGAAACGCCGCTTGTCAAGATGCAACCAAACTTTATCACCAACTTGAAATGGATGAGGAATTCGATGTCGATCCATGGCATTTTTCTGCTGCTGCTGTGTCTTTTGCAAAATCTCAACCACCTTTGATTGAAGATTGTGCAAGTTTTGAACAAATGAGTGTGCCTTTTCTTGCTCCTTCTGAAGATGTGAAGTGACAGGAGAAGGCAAAGACAAAGGTAAATCATAAGGTGCCAAGGGCTGAAATACCATACAAACTTCAAAGGGTGAATGACCTGTAGAAGAATGTAGGGCCCTATTATAGGCATGTTCAATATGTGTGAGACTTAAGTCCCACTTTGCTGGTGAAGCGTGATGATAGATTCACAAACTTTGCACAAGTGTACGATTTACCACTTCAGTCTGCCCATCGGACTGCGGATGATAGGCGGTAGAAAAGTTAAGGGAAACTCCCAAAATCTTCCACAAAGAATGCCAAAAGTGACCCACAAAGCGTGAATCATGATCCGAGATAATGCTGGTAGGTAGACCAAAGGAATGCCAAATGCTATCAAAGAAAAATTGAGCTAAGTCTGATGCAGAACTTGTCTTGCGGCATGGAATAAACTTAGCCATTTTGCTGAATCTGTCAACCACCACGAACACACAATCATGTTGGCACACTGTCATAGGAAAACCACTAACCAAGTCCATGAAAATGCTTTCCCAAGGACAGGATTGAATGGGAAAAGGCATGCCTAAGACAAACTTCCTATTAGCTAGTTTTGAGCGACAACAAACTGCACACTGTTTGAGAAATCTCAACACATCCCTCTGCATTTTTGGCCAATAGAAAAATCGTTGCAAATGATGAAGTGTTTTATGCTTCCCAAAGTGACCACCATAAAGTGTAGAATGAGCTTCCTTAAGAAGTGACACTCTAGGCTCACAAGGAACACAAACCTTGTCCAATTTGTAAAGAAGTCCTTCTTTGATGTATAAATCTAGGAAAGGACGCAAATTGGAAGAAGAAGGCTTACTCACTTGCTCAAATATTTTTCCAAAATCAGGATCCTGAGAATACTGATTAGGCAAAGTCTGAAATCCCAAGTGTGAAGTGGACATAACTGTTAAGGCAAGAGCGGCTGGAGGCCTACTCAAACAATCAACAAAAGTATTACTCTTCCCCTTTTTGTACTTGATCACCAAGTGAAATTGTTGGAGGTAAGAGGCCCACTTCATATGTCTTGATTCTTCAATTTTACTTTGAGATTGTAAAAACTTGAGAGGCATATGATTAGTGTGTACTATTGTATCTTTTCCCAAAAGATAGTGTCTCCAATACTTAATAGCTTGAACTAAAGCATACAACTCCTTGTCATATGTAGAATAGTTCAACTTAGCAGCAGAAAAAGTTTCGAATGATAAGCAACTGGATGACCATTCTGTTTGAGCACAGCTCCTAAGGCAACTTTAGAGGCATCTGTTTCAATCTCAAAATGTTGAGAAAGGTTAGGTAAAGTTAACACAGGTGCTGTACACAATTTCTTTTTGAGTTTCTCAAAGGCAACTTATTGGCTTTTCTCCTAATGAAATGGAGTTTTGGACTTAGTGAGATAATGCAATGGAGCTGCAAGGGTGGAATGTTGAGGAATGAACTTGCGATAAAAATTCACAAGTCCTAGGAAACTCCTTAACTCAGTGAGAGTTGTAGGAGGGGACCACTTAAGCAAAACATCAACTTTTAGGGGATCTACCTGAATTCCACTCTCACTAATCACATAGCCAAGGTAAGAAACTGAAGTATTGCCAAAAGAACACTTGGAAGAATTGGCATATAATTGATTCTTCGCAAGAAGATCAAGGGTTTGCTGGATATGCCTAAGGTGTTCCTCCCAAGTTTTTGAGAAAATCAATATATCATCAAGATATATAATGACAAATTTGTCAAGGACTTCACGAAATACATCATTCATCAACCTCATAAAGGTTGCAGGAGCATTAGTAAGACCGAAGGGCATGACCAACCATTCAAAGAGGCCCATATTCATCTTGAAAGTTGTCTTCCATGTATCCTCAGCTTGGATACGCACTTGATGATATCCACTTTTGAGATCTATTTTTGAAAATAACTTAGCTCCTTGAAGCTGATCTAATAAATCATCAATGCGGGGTAAGGGATATCTATTCTTCACAGAAATTCTGTTCAAAGCACGAAAACCAATGCATAATCTCCAAGTGCCATATTTCTTAAGAACTAAAAAAATAGGTGAGGCACAAGCATAAGTACTTTCCTTAATGAAACCCTTAGACAACAAATCTTCTATTTGCCTTTTTATTTCTTCATTTTGCAAAATAGATTGTCTATACATGGGAGCATTAGGAAGAGAAGAACCTGGAATTATTTCAATGTCGTGATTAATTGTGCAAATTGGAGGAAGAGAATTTGGCTCCTGAAATATGTGTGAATAACTTTGCAATATTTTATCCATTGAAGAGTGTTGCTTTGTAATGGATGTAGATGTAGAAGTGTTTTGAGAGCGAATGAAAATTAGAGCAAAATCACCACCTTTCTTAATTACTCTTTTCATTTGCTTGGAACTTAGAATGATATTAGGAGTGTTGGTGCTTTTAATGAGAAAGACCTTACCATATTTTTGAAGTGTGTAGGTTCTTTTAAAAGCATCATAAACAGCTCTCCTATCATATTGAAAAGGTTGTCCAAGCAAAATCCCACAACAATCCATAGGAGTCACATCACAAGTGACTTGATCTATGAAACGTGGGCCAAGTGCAAATTTTAATGTGCAAGTGTGAGTGATTTCTAAGCCTCTTCCACTATCCTTCCAACCCAAAGAATAAGGTTGAGTATGAGGCTCCATAGGTAACTTCAAACGCTCGACAATGGACCTCGCAATTAGATTTTTTTGCGAGCCATTATCCACTATACAATCAGTTGCAAAGTTGTGAAGTAGGTGGGCTCGAGTGATGAACAAAGCATCACGAGCCCCTTCTGAAGAACTTACATTTACTAAGGTAACTTCATTAATCTGACCTCATAATTTCGTATATACTCTACTCTCTCCTACAGACTCAAGGGGACCCTTGGAAGCATCCTCCTCTTGAGTAGTAATTACTAAACTCTTCTTTTTGAGCTTAAAGCAATCAGCTTTCTCATGCCCTTTCTTCTTACAATAATTGCAAAATTTCTTAGAAGAAGAAGATGAAGATTTAGAAGAAGAAGAAGGAGTAGAAGTGGAAGGGGAAGGAGAAGAAGGAGATGGAGAAGACACATTCTTCTTTTGAGAAAAATTCTTCTTTTATGAGAAATAATTATTCCCTTTTGATGAGTTTGCAACCACTTGAGTAACAGGTGTGCGGAATACCTGCGATTGCACCTTGAACTTGTCCTCCGTAAGCTACGCCTGGTTGAAAACTTGATCCAAAGTTTCCATAGAAACAAACATTAGTTCCCTGTACAAATGTTCCAACAAGCCACTTTGAAACTTGAGAATCAAACCTGGAACATCATCCTCCACATTCACAAGTATTCTGAACCTGTTAAATTGGAAAATATATTCTTGTACAGACATATTAGTACCTTGGCAAAAATGAAACCATTTAATAACCAATTCCCTAGAATAATTTGAAGGATAGAAATTGGTCTTAAGACATTGTACAAGCTCATCCCATGTAGTGAGTTCTTGCCCTCGTTTTCGTTCCACAAGTACTTTGGCTAAGCCAAAAAGTTTTAGCTTAGCATAAGGCACTACATCATCTTCTGAAAGTTGAGAAAAAGCAAACCAAGAACTCATGTCAAGAATCCAACTATTCAAGACATCAGGGTTCTTGGATCCATCATACAATGGAACTTCACAACGAACTCTCAAACGAGAATCATGAGCAAGGTTGAGGCATTATGCAAAGAAATGTCATTTACCTTCATGGCAAGATTGCCAAGGACTTCGCCATGGTAGTGTCATTAGCCTTATCTGCCAAAGTGTTTACAACATGGGCCAATTCTGCCACTTGGGCAGCCAAGTCAGAAGCCATGTGTTCTCGGGTATAAGCCAGAAGTAAAGATAAGAAAGCACTAAATCAAGGAAATACAATGCAAATTTCTTTGTTACAATGGAGTGCTGCTTTAAAATGGAAAATGTACTCCTAAGGCTATAAATTTTGAAATTTTTAAACTAATATAAAGTGCAAAATTAACATTTATTAATTTAAAAATAACTTAATTAAAAATTAAATTTCAATTAATCAAGGATTAATGAATTTAATTAAGTTATGAAAAATTAAATTAATAAAATAAAATTTTTAACATGCAACTTTAAATAGTAAAAAATTTAAAATTTTACAATAAAATTTACCCTTGAATCTGCTGTTGCAACTGGAATTAAACTGCAGTGCATGAAAATTTTACATACACCTAAATCTTCCACTGCACGCTTCTCGAGGCCAGGTATAGTGGTGCAGTTTCTGGCAGAGGGGAAAACCCTGGTGCGAGCTCCCACGCCGCGCACCCGTGCGACTGCCTCTAAGCACCGCCATCGTCAACTGTCGAATGACAACATAGCCAGGCCTCCTACCTGGCTATGACGTTGTCACAAGGCCTGACGCTAGGCAGAATCGATGCCTGGCCGTAAGCAGCCAGCCGCTGCCTGCACTATCAGGCTGACAGCCTGGTCAGCCTGACCACTGTCAGTGCTGACAGTCAGCAGGCACTGACCTGACGCCAAGTGTAATCCGCTTGGCATTCTCAGTCGACCGCGATAACTGAGGCTGTCCCGCTTGGCTGTGTTAGGCGACAGACCTGTCGCTGCCAACGGACAGCGTAGGCGGAAGGCTGACACGCTATCGACTGTGACAGCGTGCATTGTCATGCCTGACAAAAATGTCAGGCGTCAGCCTAACGCTGTCAGTTGACGTGCGGGATGTACGCCGTAGTGCTGTCGCTGGACAACCTCGGCTGCAACCTGATGTTGTCGTGCTGGACAGTTCCGAAAAGACAGCCGAAGGCTGTCGGCTACCGACCGCCGGCCGCCCCTACCGCAAATGTGCGTGTCGGGGTGCCGCAAACTTGCTGGTCGGCCGCTTGCCGAACGCAGCCGAAGTCTGTCGAGGCTACCGAATGCAGCCAAGGCTGGGCCGAGTGCTACAAAATTTGTTAAAATTTATTGCTTTTTTTTTTTTTACAATAACAATAAATTGCAGATCTAAAATAATATATTATTAAAATAATATATTAACAACAATCAAAGCTTTTTAACACAAAATGATAAAAATTTATAAATTAACCATGGGGGTTAATCCAAAATTTGAAAAGCTTTAAATTATGAAAATGTGAGCAACCAGCTCCCACCAGTAGCTCTCCTTTCAAGATCCGGTCGACACACGACCAGCGTTTGAAAGGCACCCAGATTTAAGTCGACACACGACCTAGCTTTGGAAGTCCTCCTGGAGCTCTTCAATACTCGAAAATGGGGGGGCAGCAGGGTCAAATGGCTCCCTAATCCTAATTGGACCGTAGCTACAATCCAATCCCTTCCAAGGATCAGTATATGAAGAACTCTGGGGCAAACTTTTCCTATACCTCTTAAGCATAAGGAAAAATTTGGAACGAGGAGTTTGTCGGTGAAGGAACTTCCTTCTCCGAATGGTTTTCAAGCTCCCTTTGGGCTTAAACCGAGTCCTCGATGAGGAAACGTTTCTCATAATATTTCTATCTCCTATCCTCTCACCTCACAAGCCCTAGTGCAAACATGAACTAGGCTCTGATACCAATGAAAAGGATTGAAAATCCAACTAAGTGTTCTATTATTTACAAATCAATATATAGGCACTAATGGCCCAAAATACATAACCAACCCATGAAATCATGGATTTGATTCAATACACTTAACCAAAAGCTACAAAGGTGCAAAGGAGAATGCACGTAAACTTCTAAGTTAAGATTGCTAACTAGAAGATCCATTTTAGCTAACTTGAATTACACACTTCCTACTTTGAGTTCACAATTGCTAACTAACACTCTAAATGACAACTATAAGACAACTAGTGCCCACAAGTGCATGTGAGAAGGAGACTCACTTACAATATGAATTTTCTAGAAATAAACTATGCAAACCTAAGCTAGGAACTACTAGAGGGGTCATATGAAAGATCTAACATCAATCCTCATCAAAAATACATAAAATAAAAAAACATTTATTTCTTATTTATTAGCACTAATTCTAGTTATGCCTTATTTTATGCCCTCACAAAACTATTTTCAACATATTTTTCTTCCATGAAATCCACTTTTTGAACACACACAGTTAATCACTGATAGTTTCTTATTAAAATTCATAGTCTAGACCCAGTTTATAGGTCAACCTGTGAACTATATCCCAGTTCACATAACACCCTACAAATTTTATTTTAATATGTAGAAAATTCATAAATTTTATAGGGTTACTCAAAAACCTCACACAGAGAACACCTAGAACCTCATATTTCTATTTGTGAGCACCAATTCATAGTACACAACACCATGCCTATTGTCATTTGTAGTTAAGCATGTGAGCAAGCACATATCGAGGAGGAGGCTTCTTGTGGCACTTCTAGTCAGTCCATCCCCCCTTTATGTCATAAGGAGTAAATCCACATTCACTACAAACCTCCTTACAGGTTTAATTCACTTCACATGCACACTATGTATCATAGTGAAACTTCTACCCCAGGTGATACCCTTGCCACATCATCCTATGAAGATCATCCACTTATTTTTTGCTCACCTTCACCTAATCCCCCTTCCACATTCTATGACCAAGTAATCTATACTGCTCTAGGATACCCACCTTCATTCTTCATTATCGAGGAGGAAACTCCACCTACCTCACCTAACTTTGCACATCCCTTCTTTTAGAGCTTATCCCAGTCCCTCTTTGAGAGTGACTTCTCCTTGCTCAATCATACTCACCTCAAGGTTGCATCATTCACCCCTATCGTAGGGATGATCTTAGATCCCTCATCTTCCACTTTGAGTATTCAGATACCCTCATCTCAAATCCCATAACAACAATATTTACAACCCACATCATCATGCTAGTTCACTTCTCAAGTTTCACAAACACCACTCTCCCAAAAATCCTTCTTCCCATATTTCAATACGATGTCATAACCACCCCCTCTTTGATAACAATTCCAATATCAATAACATCAATTGACCCCATTTCCTCAATCATTTGTGAAAAATTTCACCACACCATCCACTCAGGCTCCTATCTTTGAGGTCTACATCCTACCCTCATTGTCACTTCCTCCACCTACATCCTACCCTCCTAGAATGTATGGTATCTCGTTTTCTATTCCACCACCATATTCATCTACTCCTATTTTTTTACTCCCTCCACCTCCTCTATTTCAAGATTTTTCTTTTAGTCCCCTTCCTACCTATGATCCACAACACTCATCCTCTCCCACTAATCCCCCATGCTATTCTACTCTCCCTGCATTCTCCACTTATCGCTCTTCTAATAAGATGTAGGTACCATATTTTGATGCCTCATCTCACCCACCACTTGCACCATCTATCCAGTCACCACTACATCCACAACCACCTATTGGACCTACATTTTTCACTCCACCTCCTTCTTGGTCATCGTCCCCTATGAACCAACCACTATAGTAGAACCCTCTTCAATAGATCTGAGTTTAGCAACCGCAAACCCCACAACCACAATATTACTACCCCCAGTAGGGTGTCCCATAAACTTTGATATCCTATGTTGTTCAACAATCACATCCATAGTTACCATTGCAATACATTCCCTCTCCAAATTGGGAAGAACAATAGCAAAAATACCCACCCCATTCTCAGGCTCCAACTGCCTTAGCATAATCCTTTATACCTCTAGCACCCAAACTTTAAATTTTGCAAGAATAAGTTAAGATGCTAAATCTCCATACAACTGGTTATGGACCATAAAAACCTAGATATGATGAAATATGTAATGAGCTGGTCCACCCTTAAGTTCCTATCCCTCCTTACCTTTATCACTTTGAGATCTCAAAGTTTGATAAGTACAAAGGTAAGTAGGATCCTCGTTAACACGTTAGAAATTATCGCTTCACTTGCTATCAGATTCATAGTAGCAATCCCCTCATGTTATGTACCTTCTCCTTCTCACTTGGGGGACAAACCCTTGATTTGTACAACATGCTTTCACACCATAGCCTGTTCATATTTGAGCAATTGGCCAATTCATTCTTAGAACATTTCTCCATTAATATCAAGATGAAGATCAACTTATCTGATTTCTACACCTTACGATGGGTCAACGACGAGTCCATTACTAAATTTATTTCTTGATGGAGATAGGTCATTCATGACCTAGCTCATAGCCTCCCTTATGCTGAACTAGTTACACTCTTATCCAAGAGTTGTCACAAAAATATATCCACTTCCTTACAAATTCATCAAAGTTGCACATTTGAGGAAGCCATTATTCAAGCCAAGGTCATCAAGGACATCAAAGTATAATCTGGGAAGATTAATCTTAGGAAAAAACCATCATACAAATCCAACTTTCACTTCAACCAAAACACACCAAATCAATCCTAATTAGGTGATAACAACTTCTTCGACTTCTTCATCCATCGTATGATCTCCTCCATAAAAAAATTTGTTCCAAATAATGCACCCCTTCTATCTAAATTACAATAAACTCATAGCCTTCATCCATAGCTTCCACAATGCAATTTATTCCACTCTATGAGCCCTTGCTAGCTCTATTTTGGATATTATACGATGCAGGTCATATTACTCTATCAGGCATTCACCCTATAGATCCAAAACAACCCGAGCCTTATGGGTATATTGATTAGTCCTTCTATTCATACCATCAACAACATGACCATGATATAGAATCTTATCACTCCTTCCACGGTCTTGTCTAAGACCTCATTGATCGGGGTACCATTCAAGTCGCAAACCCCCTCGTACCACAAAACCAAAATTTGGGTATCTACCAAAAGCCATTACTTGAACACAAGGGGACCAATCCCTAAGGAGCCCAATAAAATTTCCAAGGGCAACCTCGATAGGTTAATAATGTTCAATGCAGTCTTCCACATGGCGTAGTTGGCATGATCAACCTTACAACTTACACTCATCACTATCCACCACACCAAGATGCACCTGTAGTATCCCCTCTAGTTTTACATTGCCACAACCCCTGGTAACCTTGAATATATTTCCATAGTTACTTCACAACATCGTTACTATCAATGATAGACTTATGCATCAATTACATAATATCCCTGCTAAGTAATCCATTTTTGATATTTTACAGCAGTCTCAACCCCATCACAAGGTATTGAATGACATCCTTAAATCCATTTATCTTGAAACCCATGACACAAATACATTTATGAATTTTGTAGGGAACATCTCGCTCAACCTTCAGCCATCCATTAGTTTCCACAACCATGATATTACAAAGCTCATAAGCAAAGGATCTGACCCTCCTCTCCACATACACAAAACAATAAACAACGTCACCTGCAAGCATCTCCTTGTTCATATCACTTCCTCTATCAGTATCATTTCTACTATTGTCCTACCTCACCTTCACATTCCACCCACTCACTTTACCACCTTATCGCTTGAACTTCAACATTTGATGGTTCCATGCGACCCACTATAGGATCCATTGTCCTACCTATCTGCGCAGGTGTCCAAACCATCTCCATTTTATTCCACATAATTTAGGGTGAGGTACAATACAATATCTTGCTTTAACATATATGAGTTAGAGATATGCAATGTGTTCCCTCTACCTTGCATCATTGTCTCAAGTATGTCTATGAAGGACTTGTTCATTATGTTCCTACTGACGGGGACCCCTTCAAATTCTATAATATTGTAGACCTTCCACTAGGATCCTCATAATCCTCTACTCAGGTTATTTCCATTATTTCTCATCATTCAACAAGAGCATATACTTCTTATTCTCTACTGATCTCATCCCCACAATAATCATCAAGGACACGTACACATTATCCTCCATATATGCCCACACCCTCTCATAATCTATTATAAAACTTTGTCCTACTTCCATTCCTTTATCACCACCTTTCTCATGGCCTCCCCCTCCTCAACCATACTCCTCCATGATCTACCTCTTGCACTGATGCCTTTTTTACCACCCTCATCATGGCCTCCTGTTACATCTCATGCATCTACCTCTACAAAACCTCCTCTCCTTACCACTCCTCAAACACCCCCACATCCTTTTTATTCATGACCACAATATTTTACATCCTCTTGTAGCCTAACACCTACATCTCCTCCCCCACCACATAGTTCCCACATGTGAACCATCCCATTCCTTACACCATGATTGCATTCCATGATTAGGAAAAATGAGACTCCCACTTAGATACTTAATTACTCCATTATTCTCCTCCCATAATTTTTTATTCCTAGATGGCATCATCTTCCTCTAATTTTGATTCATCACCTTGATCCCCAACACATACAATGCCTCAAGCGTTAATTTTCATTATAAATTTTGGGTTCAGTGATTATAATATTAGGGACACTCTTGTGCAACCCTTGACAATCCAATCTACATGTGATTTTGGTAATCCTTCAGCTTCCATCTTGACCATTGGTACTATTGTACCACTCAGTCCACCTAAAAATTATACCAATTTTGTGTATGCAGGTCTAGACTCATCACTCCTCGCTACTATCCCCCCACCACTACAATCTAGTTTCTGCGGCACTCTTGACCACATGTCCAATCCTAAATTTTCCCTATGCTACTATCAATATTTTCATTGCCATGGATTTGGAATAGGTTACCATGATCAAGGGTTACTCACACATATCAACCCCTATGTTCAGTTACCCAAAGACAAATCTGGCCTAGGTTATCACCCTACACCGGTTCATATGCTCGAGGATGAACTCCAAGATCTCTTCCTACATCCAACACCAATTGCTACAAGCTCATTGGAAGAATACGTCAACATGGATATTCTAGATGAGATTCAATCTCCTCATTCTACCATCACCATTCCATGCAACTTATTCTAAGACACATATTTTGTTGAAACCACATCTGCTTATTGCATCGATGTACTAGTTAACCAATTTGTTGCCTTGTCCCTCACAGCTCCTCATCTAGAGAACAATACTTCACCTCTTCCTCCATCATATATACATTCAACCATACCATTTCCCACTTATTTATAGCTTTATTAATCCACAACTCGACCTCAATATCCACCCATGGTTTTACATCCATCGTTAAACCTACCACAATGTTCAAATGCTTCTTAATATTCATAACCAAACTCATCATCTTCAACGACCTCTACTACTTTCATAAACATGGTCAATTTGGATCTATTATCACCACATTGATACACATCTTGTGTGAATTATAATAACACACCAAACCCTAATTTCATTGACTTCACTTACATTTAACCAACGCCTTCACTACAAGAATTTTTGCTATCACCCCTCGTCTTGCGTACTATGAATGCTCCTTCACCATCTACCCCACCTCACATCCCATGGGTTCATCACAATGACATTTAATTAGATGATGAATTTGATATACCTGAGGCTATCAATGAGCTCCACCTTATTCCAATACTAAAATAACTTTGAGATGGTTCCCACATGCTTGTGAAAGACACCATTGATATCGATATTGGTGATGACCCTGATAATCCACATATTATTAAACTCACCACCAACCTCTCATCAGAGGAGCACATCCTATTTACCACTTTTCTTAAGAAATACATTAGAGTCTTCACCTAGTCCTACATGGATATGCTTAGACTCGATCCCTCTCTCATGGTTCATAATCTTACTCTCAATAGTGATGCCAAACTTATTAGATAGAAATTATGATGTATGCATCCTATGGTTGTGTTTTTGGTAAAATATAAGCTCCAAAATATCCTTGATGTAAATTTCATCCAATCTATCATTTACCTAGAATGGGTTTCCAATATGGTGATGGTACCTAAACCCTCCAGTGAAGTTTACATATGCATCGATTTCCACAATTTGAACAAAGCTTATCCTAAGGATAACTTTCCTCTCCCAAACATCAAATCACTAGTTGACGCTATCACAGGCCATGGAATGATCTCCCTCATGGATGGATTTTTTGGTTATAATCAGATTAAGATCAACCCCACCGATCAACACAAAATATCTTTCACAACATCCTCGAGACTTCTATAAGGTCATGCCTTTTGGCTTTAAAAATGCTAGGGAAATGTACCAGTGTGCAATGAACTATATATTTCATGACTACATGCATAAAATCATGGAATATTATGTTGATGATCTCATCACCAAATCCAAATAATATTCACAACACCTTGTTGATCTATGCAATATCTTCGATCGTATCCTAGAGCACGATGTTCATCTCAACCCAAACAAATGTGTCTTTGGTGTTACTTCTGGTAAAATACTAAGGTTCATTATTTCTTAATGAGGCATTGAAGTAGACCCCAACCAACTCAAAGCCATCATCGAGATACCTCCATCCACAAATCTCAAACAACTACGTAGCTTGCAAGGCAAAATCTAATCTATTCATCATTTTATTGCCTAGTTATCAGATAAATGCAAGTCATTCAATAATCTTCTACAAAAGGGGGTCACCTTCAAATCAGAATATTGTGGAGATTTCCTGCTTACCTTCTTAAAGCTTTGTCATGTCATAGGAATCCTGAAGATCACAAGTATTGTAGACTCTGGTG
Source organism: Wollemia nobilis (assembly GCA_028583015.1). Classification (NCBI taxonomy): domain Eukaryota; kingdom Viridiplantae; phylum Streptophyta; class Pinopsida; order Araucariales; family Araucariaceae; genus Wollemia; species Wollemia nobilis. The sequence continues at coordinate 10,155,878 of JAQPPZ010002907.1, read as the reverse complement.
GATCTACCGCTTTGACCTAGGAATAGATTATCAAAATGACTCTAGACAGACCGGTTCGGGTAAGGAAACCCCAGATAGTGGGTTCATATATTTACCATTTTAATGTGATCACCCATTCATTACCAGATAAAATGATTTTATATTATTTTACTTATTTTGTGACCAAACCATGCATAGTTAAAACACATCAAGACTAGACCAGTGCCATGTCCATTGGGTAGTCGTAGAAGATTTATATTTAATGACTCAGAATAGAAAAGGAAAGAAGAACTAGTTCATTTTCATTCATTCAAATGATGTAATCAATAAAAATGATTCAACTAGCGATAGAAGGTATCATTCATACATTCATATTGCTATAATATATAAATGAGTAAGACACATAAACCACATACACAAAGGATGCCAGGAATAGAGTTGGAGTTTCTATTAATATAAAATGATTTACATATGGAGAAACCAGTAGAGTGCTCGGCTCTTATATGAAAATGGTTACAATAAACCCTAGTTCAAATATCATAACATGGGGCTACTTCTCTCCATCTTGATTGTAGTGATGCAAGAGTCTCCAACTCTAGCACGTTCCACAAAAAATAATCTCAACGAACAATGCTTCCCGGACAGTCCATGAAAAATGGTAGAAGAAAGGACGAGATAAGAAAGATAGAAAATACACATAGGAAAAATACAACTAAATCCTACACAGTTATACCTGGACTTGAGATTTATATCTCAGAGGTTTGATAAAAAACTATGATGTTGTAGTGATCTCCCTTATATAGTGCCGGTTGATCGAGCGAGGCTGTAACCGTTTTCTCCAGTTGGATCAATATTGCTCCCTCTAAAAGTAGGATGTAATAAAAAATGGGCACATAGCCCATGTCTCTATGTCTATGTAGGTGGTGGTTGTGGCTATGTATCATCTCCCCCACTACCTTGGGCTAGCGGCTGCATTGCACTCGACTCGTGTGCTCCTAGTGAATTGGGTCCCACCCCTCCTCTTTCGAGGTCTTGTATACTTTGGTCAATGTAGTTCCACACCTCATCATGGAATGTTAAAGTAAATAATAACAAGTTAAGATCCTATGTGGCTTTGTTCACCCTTTCTCTAGCCCATTCCATGGTGTTCTTGGTGAAGACACATAGGCGATCCACCATTTGTACCAAGGCTATAAATTGTTTTGATAATTTTACATTAGGACCAAAGTCAAAATTTTGTATTTTGTGGAGCACGAACTCCTTGATGTCAGGAGCCTGAATAAACTCATCGATTTTGAAACCACAATATTCAAGTTCATCCTTGACCTCTCATTCGGCATCGACCACCTCTTGGTTCCATAGGAGCCAATTTTATCTGTTTTACAAGAAGATGAAAACTTTGGCATACTCTTTGGTAAAGAAACAGATAGAACCATTTGCCAATGTAGCTGTCATCCCACTGATTGCCACGTAATTCTCCCTGAACCTCTTGTATATAGGAAATATGGCATTCACTCTCTGATCTGCTTGTTGCAGTCGATCACGCAAGAGGCCAAAAACATGCCTGGTGGCATAGATGTCATAAAATATGGACTCAAAGTCCTCCATTTTTTCCATCATTTTCTCCTTCATTTCTTGTTTGAATTCTTCTACAGACCCAAATTGATCATTGGCCTGCATAGCACTAGCCTGGGAAGGAGCTGGCATCTGCTTCAACTAATCGACCTCAGCCTGGAGCTGCTGCACTTTGAGTTGTAGTTGCCCCACCTCTGCAGCATTGGTATTTAAATATTCCATATCTTTTTACACTTTTGCTACCACCTATACTTGAGAAGCTATGTGAGACTTCATCATGTCCAACGGGCCAGGGATATCAAATGTAGCGGTTGACACGTCGCATGTTCTCTGTACAGTTGTATCCCGAGGCCTACTCACTCCTTTACTAGGGGACCTCTGCTCCTCTATGTATTGTATTTGATCTTCTTCATCTGTAGTAAATAGGAGCGTGTCCCTTAATCTTGCTAGTGTAATATTTTTGGTGTTCTGAGCAACAGACTCAGTTCTGGCTTTCTTCCTAGTGGGGGATGGTGTGGGACTTCTTTCTTGGACTTCGTACTCTCTAAGTATATTGGATAATCCTAAATATTTTATTATTTTATTTAAAGCCTTAGGGGTAATGGGACATTCTTCTTGATTGATTACCAGGGTGGCATAGAATAATGAAGGTTGGCCCATTGCCACGTCGGTTTGCTCTAATGGAGACATCAATGTTAGAGCTGATGATGTGAGGCCTTGTGATTGCTGCGAGGAGTAAGTGACCAACTCCTTCCCTTTTGAGGTGGTAATGGGAGAACTAGAAGAATATGGGAGTTTTACTTGTTCTTGTTGTGCTTCACCCATTATTTTCATCATGACCTCAAATAGGTCAGTATCCTGATGGACAATCTAGAAAGTGGGGTCCTCAAATTCTTTTGGAGGAATGACTACGACCAGTGGCACCACCTTGTCCACTAACAACTCCCTATGTAGTCTCAACTCGGAGAAATAATATCCAACTACCTCCAGCTTGCTATAAGGCCTTTTATCCATTTTCCATACCAAGTCTAGTGATTGATTCCCCCTAAAGGCCTTCTGCATCTCATATTCAAAATCATCCTTTCTATGAGTAACTTGCAGTAAGGCAAGCTTGTTAGCAACAGCGTGCTTGTGGTGACCATCGAGGTCATAGGGTCTCCATGTGACCTCAAAGAAGTAGTAGGTATCCATATTCCATATGGTTTGCAACATTGAAAAATGGCCTAAATATGTATAGGGGCCCATCAAGCAAAGAATGGGCAGCCATGACACACTACTCTTCTTCCTGAGATATCTAATTTTCACCTCCTCAAAAAACTACTAGGTTATCTCTAGGATAGCAATAGAGGTCGGATAATGCTTGGGAAATGCCTTTGGGGTCAATTTGGAACCATATATTTTGATATAAGAGAATTATTTTGTATAGAAGAAATCTCCTACCCTGGCTTCATGCAAAAAATTTCTCACTCCAACCCCAAGTCTATCGGGCTCTTCGCCACACAATCAGGTGTGTACCATCGGGAGAACATTCTCAAAAAATACTTTATAACTTGAACACCCCTCTTGTATACACAAAAATGAATCTTGAATTGCGATGGTAGTCACCCCTCCCAACTGAGCCACCAGGGATTTGTTTAATTGTGCTATCACTAAATGAATAAAAAATGAATAATATGAAAATGGGGGGAGCTCTTCCTTATCGACCAGTATGGCCTCCTGTAATTTTCTCAATTCCTTGTCCATGTTGTTGCTTATCACATCCTCCCATCAGTAGAGGGGTGTCCTGTCTATTCTATTGCACTGGATGATGAGGAACATAACCTCCTTTATGATAAGCTCCAAATCCTTGATGCCCAACACTAGGTTAATCATATTTGCATAGTCCTGCACCCAGGGACAAAGTAAGAACTTTTGGATTGGAAAACCTAAAGGCCTGTTCTTTCCTCTCTTCAGGAGCATCTATGGGAATGTGGTGTTCAACATAAAATTTGCCTGAAGAGTGAGCGTTTTAAAGTCCAGGACCCGTGAAGCTATGGTGAGCCCAAACACCTGTCTGATCCTATCTACTATCAATTGAGCCACAACCTAATTTTTGTGGTCATGAATGGTCCTATTATTATGGTCGTAGGCCATAGCTAGCCATGCTAGGAGGTCCAAAGAGTGGTAAACCTTTAGACAGGTTAGCCGACCCAGGTTAGTGTTCCATTTATTGCAAACTAGGGCTGGCTCGATGTTGTCCCTTTATGCCCTCATAAACAGGCTTCTCAACAACATCGGGTGGCACTGGTTATCCTCCTTAGTAGGATCAAAGCTATAGATTGTTACTCCTTCCATCTCCTACTGTTGGTCTATAGTAATATCTCTACCCAAATTAGGTGGATTAGTTAGTGCCTTTGGGTCCTCAGCTCTCCTTGTTCTTCTAGTAATCGACCATGCCTCGATAATTCTCCCAATTTGGGTCTTAACATCGGGCACTCCTACTACGGCCACGCTGGTAGAAGCCATTCCAATGTACCTTCATGAATAGAAGAGGGTTTTACAATCTCTACACTCGAACTCATTGAGAAAGCTCTTTGCATGCACAATTATGCTAATGGTGCGAGGGAGGTCCACCACCTTTTATTTAAAGAACTAACGTTAAATTTGCATAGGTGGGGCATGCAATCATTTATTATTCATTACTTTATGACTGGTTGTGCCATGGATCTAGGCACACCACGTCATCCTCCATGTTGGCTATGGGTTGGCTGCACTTTTATGCCCACTTGATTGAATTATGGTGCAATGGGGATCTTGGAACACATGGTGGTCTTTGATTCATTTGAGTAGGGCATGCTCGAGCAAGGCATACAAATTTTTTGGAGGAGCACATAGAAACCATACCTCATTAACTCTTCATGTGCCTTGATTAGGACTAGGTGCATGGATTTGTGCACCTGGAAAAACTTCGTGCACTCCGTTGGGGAAGTGGAGCGCACATACCTCAAAGTGGGTGCATGACTTTATGCACCCATAAAAACCTTACACACTCCAAGGGAGTGGAGCACACAGATTGCAATGGGGTGCATGAGACTATGCACCCTCAAGACCCTTGTGCGATTCACTCTCTAGTGGAGTGCACAAAAGCAGAGGTGGGCACATAACTTCGTGTGCCCAACTAGACCCTTGCACTCTCCATTGGAGTGGAGCACACAGTTACAACTCAGGGTACACAAACTCATGCACCCTTCGAGACTTCACTCACTTCATTGGAGTGGAGCACACAAGCTAGGGTCTGGGTGAATAACCTTGTGCGTCCCAAAGGTTCTTGTGTTCTCCATTGGGGTGGAGTGCACGTAGGTGGGATCAAGGCACGCGAAGGTGTGCACCCTTAGGATTTTTTGTGTGCTCCATTGGAGTGGAGTGCACAAACTCTAGATAGGTGCACGACCTTGTGCGCCCATAAGGACCTTCGCGTGCTCCATTGGAGTGGAGTGCATGGAATTTACTTGGGGTGCATGGAGTTGTGCACCCTTAGGACACCTTGTGCACTCCATACTCCCATGAAGTGCATGGATGGGGTGCATAGAGTCATGCACCCCTTAGAAAATTTCATGCACTCCATTTCCCAATGGAGTGCATGGGCTAAGGTTGGGCACATAGCTTTATGCACCCAAAGGTACTTTCATGTGTTCCACATGTGGAGCATGTGAGCTCGACTTTGGGTACATAGGCTTATGCACCCTTGGGATTTTTGTGTGCTCCATTGAAGAGTGGGATGCACAGGCTCAAACTTGGGTGCATCACCTTGTGCGCCCTAACAAAAAATATGGGGGGACAAAAAATAGAAAACAAAAGGGGACATTGCCCTCCAAGGCTAATAGGGATGCAAACTATCAACAAGCCTTTGATTCAATCAAAGCCTACCTCACTTCATCACCAGTCCTATCTCCCCCACACCCACAATTACCATTCATCTTGTACATTTTTGCTATGGATTTTGCACTTGGCACATTGCTAGCTCAAAATAATGCACTCAATCAAGAGCAAGCCATATATTACATCAGTTGTATGCTAGTTAGCTATAAAACCTAATACGCATACATGGAAAAGCTATGCCTAGCTGTAGTCTTTGCGACACAAAAACTATGCCACTATATGCTTAATCACACCATATTTTTCATCGCTCATGATAATCCACTTTGATATATGATGAACAAGAGTTATCATAACTCTCGCACCACCAAATGGATTATGCTCCTCACTGAATTTGACCTAGAGTTCATTTCTCAAAAGTCCATCAAAGGATAGGTCATCACCGACCAACTCATCGAGGCTCCATTGCTCGATAATCAACCACTCCTTATTCAGCTCCCTGATGATTCCATATTCCATGTCATAGAAGCTGAAGAGTATGTCGAACCAGAAATACCAGTTGACTTAACACTTTTTTTTGATGGCTCTCATTGCACTCATGCTTGGGGTGCAAGAATTGTATTCTTCACACCTAATGGGGAACCTCTCCCATTTTCATTCAAATTAGGGTTTCCCTGCACAAACAACAATGCAAAATATGAAGCTCTCATTCTTGGTTTAAAGTAGGTGCATTCTATGCACATTAGACACCTTCACATCATTGGTGACTCCCTCCTTATCGTCAATCAAGTCCAGGAGATTTGGCAATGCCACTACCTAGTCCTCCAATAATACAAATAGATTACCCAACAACTCCTCACCCAACTCGAGTGGTATGATATCTAAGCCACTCCATGCTCATCAAATCACTTCACCAACACAATGGCTTCCCTGGGATCATTAATACCACAAAACCCCTCTCTGACACAATGCACGTGTCCATTCATACTCTAACACAGTCTACTATTTCATCTTCACCTCCCATAGATGATGATGGCATCCATGTCATCCATACTGAACCACACGATCCTTGGTTTTCACAAATTAAGGATTATATCAAATTAGGCTTTCTACCTTGTGACTTACCACATGCTCATCATCGAGCATTCAAACAATAGGTGATCCATTACACACTACTAGGGGACATCTTGTATCATCATAGTCATGATGGTATTCTTTTGCATTGCCTAGAACCACATGAAGCTCAGTGAGTGGTCCAAGAAACCCATGATGGCACTTGCGATGGCCACTTCAGTGGCATGGCTATCACAAAATGCATTTTGCACATGGGCTACTATTGGCCCAAAATGGAACATGACTATTGTGAGTATGTAAAGTGATGTATCAAGTGTCAGAAACATGCTAACCTCACACACTTACCCTCACAAGCACTCCAACCTATCCAATCCATGTGGCCTTTTTCCCAATGGGGTTTAGATCTTATCGGACATATATCTTCTACCTCATCAAGCAACCATAAATTCATTATCACTACCATAGAATACTTTACAAAGTGGGTCAAAGCCATCCCACTCATTCAAACTATGAGGGCCAAAATCATGGCATTCATCACTGACCATATCATATGTCACTTTGGAATCCCTTCACAAATCATCTTCGATAATGACACTCCTTTCAAAAAAAAAATTTTCCATGCCCTATGCGCTAAATTTAACATTCACCATAGCTTCTCTACCCCATACTACCCACAAGGTAATGGCTAGGTTGAGGCTACCAACAAAACCATCTACTCTATTCTTCATAAAATGGTCATAGAATCTCATCATGATTGGCACAATCAAATGCCATTAGCCTTGTGGGCCTATCGTATGAGCATCCACACTCCCACTAGGGCAACACCCTTTTCTTTGGTCTATGGCACCGAAGCCATTATGCCCCTCGAACTCGAAATACCATCTTTACGCATCTCCATGAAAGACTTCATTGATGATGACACTGCTCATCAAGCCCACCTCGACCAATTAATGCTCTTGGATGAGCATCACATCCACACCATAGAACACACCCGTGTCTATCAAGATCATCTTCACCATACCTACAATAGTAAGGTACACCAACATGAGTTTTAGATTGATGACCTGGTTCTCAAAGAGAATCAACAAATCACAAGTCAACCCCACCAATAGTGAGACAAGTTCACTCCCAATTGGCTAGGCCCATACATCATCACACACAAATTTAGTTTTGATGCCTATCAATTAGAAAATCTCGAAGGACTCATCGAACCTAAACCCATCAACATAATTCACTTATGCACATTTAATGCCTAGCCTATCTAGGTACACATCACCATATATTGCACATACTATCATCATAATATTGTACATATCACTTCACTCACAGATTCACAACCCACATCACACTGAACACACAACTTTCACTTTCTATTACACAATAGAAACACTTTTGCTTTTTATGTCATTTTTATGTTGTTGGTATCTTTTGGTTTTGTAGGTCTCTTATCACCAGCTACAACATCTTCCATAGAGATACATTGTTCTAGGTTTACACTTCCAGCATACCACTCCCCCATCATGCAGGACCTTTCGACACTACCTTCAGTACCAATCACCCCTATCGACCTTGCCATACCTCCTAGCCCTATTCACATATGTTAGGTATCCCTATCATCACATTTTAATCATCACACTTCACCTCGGCTTCACTCACCTGATCATAGGGATTCTTCCTATTCCCCTCACTCTAATGATAGCCAGATCTCCTTGTCCTCCTTTGTAGATAAGGAGGAAAATTCTCACCCACCAGAATCTCATGCATGGGGACCATCCCCCCTCACTTGGTTGATATGAGAGATCCATATCTACCACCTTCTCCAGCTCGACAACCTTCACTAGGATACTATCCTCCTAATAGGGGAACCACACCTCTTCATGCACACTCTTTAGGACTACCTCCACCCCTACTGAGTGGGATGTCACCTTACGACCAATCCCTTCATCAACATGCCATCCAAGCCACCTCTATGCATGTTCCCCCATATCATACACATCACTATCTATAACTATCTCCAGTACCACCTATTCTCCAAATACCCCCATCCCCACTACGTGGTATTCCACTTTAACCTACTCCACCACCCACTCAACAATTTCAATCTCCTCCTTCTCATTCATTCTCATCTTCACACCCATATCCCAACCCCATTTACACACTGGAATCCTGATCCCCACCTACCTCAATTCTATCACCTCCTCCCATTGATATCCAACACATCCTCTCTCAACTTGATAACCTCGAGTTACACTTGAGTCATTATCGCTGCCATTCCTCTCCTTGTCATTCTACTATGGCCTACATCCCTTCACCTTCTTCTAGGCCTATTCCTCACTCTCAAATCTAACCTTCACTAGACCCTAGATCCATAATCCAACCACTCATTCCTACCCCACCTTCCTCATGCTCATCACCATCTAAGCCATACATATATCCCATGCCTATTCGTTCAGCACCACTCTCTCAAACATTTCACCAGTTGCTCCACCAAGACCTCTTGGTTCTACCTAAGATCTACCCCATTGACCCACTACACCCTAAGCCATGAAACTATAGAGAGAACCAATTTTGTATTTATCATCATCAATTAAGGCATGACATCAATGCATGCCACACTTTTGAAACCCTTGTCCAAGACATGTTGTTCGATGAATCTCTCCCACATCCTGAACATGCTCTCTCTCCTACTCGACTTTAGAGCCCTCCATATCATCTTGTACCTCACCCTATACCATCATACGAATATTTCACATCCACACCTCATTATTTCTAGTAGTTATCCAACTACACGAATTACCAAAATCCTAGTCACATCGTCACTTCACCTAGTCATTCATGACCTGATCCCCATCACTTCACACATTCTTAGCTTGCTTTCTCCTCTTATTTATTCTTCCATTCTCTTTCTTCTTCCTCTTTCTATTTGGTATTGTTGTATGGTCATGCTTCGAGTGGCTACATACCTATGCTAATTTTACCCTTTTCTTCCTCTTCTTCTCATCTTATTTTCTTCGTTGCTTCCCTCATTCTTCTTTGTTGCACTTCTTCATTCTCATTTTCCTCTACATCTCTTCTCACTCCCAATTTTCCTTGTTTTTCATTATCACATGCATTTTCCCATTTACATACTTCTCTCATGTTTGCTACACCCCCCACATGCTGGGGCAACCATTACCATGACTCCCTCTTCTCATCATTTCTTCACACACCCATCTCTTTTGACATGGTTTCTAATCTCATCTGGTTAAGTCTCACAAAATTCCTCTTGTAGATACTTTCCTTGCATACTATATCTTTCACACTGCATCCATTGCATATATACATCACTCTTCTTTTACATTTATATTCATGTTTGTATATTCTCCCTATAGAAATGCGCCCATGGTAGGAATAATATACACACTTGTTAGCATTACCACTTGGATGTCCACTCCCCTTCTCAGGATTACAGAGTATACGATGTATTGCATGATTTTGACCACTCACCAGTTAATTCAATCAAACGTCACCTCTAGCTGACAGGTTCTTACGCTCCTTACAACATCTCTTGGTTGGTTCAACTTCTTTCAGGGACCATTCACACATGTCATATTTTTAAAGCAAATTTTGAGTCTAGGGAAGATAACACCTTGCGTAGATATCACCATCTAGAGAATGGTTTCCCCTACTCATCCTATCATTTGCATGATCAACATATGACCTAGGGATAAACAAAGGGATAAGCATAAGCAAAAATAAAAAAAATGAGTAGAAAACAAAAGCCAACGCCCACATTCAAAAAAAAAAGAAAATAAAGAGTACCACAAAAAGAGACACTTAAAAATGAGGGGCAGAAAACAAAAGGAAAAGCCTCCAAGAAACACAACTATTATGCTTCATCTCCTTTGGTCCTTAGGTTTAACATAACATCATGGGATGATTTCCATCACTAGCTATAGGCTCTAAGTGCCTACCTGCCAGTGGAATAGTCTTACAAGTGGTGACACATCTATCACATTAGTGACCTTCTTTTGTACAGATCACTGCGTGCTTGTGGATGAGCTAGCTACTTTGGTTATGTTTACAATGGGTTAGTCCTACCTCCCTCAAAATGGATAAATGAACATCACTTATTGCACACATTGGTCCCTGATAGACTTTGACCCAGTCAGGTTAGTTATGAGTTGTAGATGAACCTTGCTCAGTTCCTCATGAGGTTTGATTACTATAACTATGATTGTCAATATTATTGCATAATCCCTATACCATCCTACATCCCTGATATTATGGAATGGATCACATTGCCACCGGTTATGCTATGATACGAGTGCTTCCTCTATGCATTTCAACATACACATACATGCATCATTGCATCTATCCTACATTCATTCATTTACATTACAACATGCATCATTGCATCTATCCTACATTCATTCATTTACATTTACATCATTCTACATTACATCTACACTATAATGATATCATTCTCCTAACTGCTACCACATGCACATATATTCATTCATCACACATTTACCTATCAATATTCTACATCACACATACATGAGAAATCACACATACATTCAAATCAAATCATGACACATATATAAAGTCATGACAAAATGTGTGTATATATATATTATGATCAAAAATACCCTTAGGCTACAAAAATGGAATACATCCATAGCACATCTCAGCCCTACTGATCACTAGGAGTCTCACCACTCCCCTCTTGAGCCACCATCACTTGCTCCATCCCATGCACCTCTACCATCCCACTCGACTCTGGAAGTGCCTCCACCCTATGCACCTTACACACCTACCTCCCCTACAAGCATTATTGCCCTATCCAACCTTGGGGTAGCCCCCACTACCTGAGACACCATTGGTACTACTATCCTCAACTCCCTTAGCACTATAGATGGTGTGCTTCATTGACTCTACTATGACTATATCTATGTTTACGATCATGATCTCGATCTCGATCATGACCCATCATAATTTGGAAGTGGATGCCCATATGAAACTAAGGTAAGCTCACACTGTAGCCTCATTCCCCCTCCTCTCTAAATAGCCTTAACACATCCTCATGTGCCTTTCATAAATGATCTACCTCTACCCTCAAAGCAACCATCTCCATCATAATCTGCTCCCCTACTCCCGCACACTCTACCTCCTCCCATGCCTACCATTACCTCTCTATCTTAGCATGTAACTCTACCACCTCTATCACATGAGCAGCTCACTCGACATCACTATTCACCTCCACCTACTACACCCTAGCAACCTCCACCTTCAATCTATCCCTAACAACCATAGCATCTACAACCAAGTGATGCAATCCCTCTACAACCTCAGCATGCCTCACCTCCTCCACCTTGAGCCACCCATGTAGCTCTACACACTTCATTATCCCAACTCCCTCCTCTCTATGTCACTCACCTACTCGACTACCACTAACCTCTCCTCTAGCTCATGGTGCTCCTCTCTCCATTTCCCCAAATCCAAGGCCCAATCTACCTCACTCTCATGTAAGCACCCCTCTAGATATTGTACTCTCTCTCTCAATACCAATAGCTCCTCCTCAACATCCATCCTCTCCTACACATTGAAAGGTATGTCCCCCATATCTCTAGTATCATCATCTCCCATATCATCATCCCTCCTCCTCCATAGGCATTGTATCATCCAAGGGCTACTCTCTACCACTGGCCTATCGATCTGATGACCTCCCAATAGGAATACTAGACCCATCATCTCTATCATTAAAGAGGCTCCTCTACCTCATCCTTCGATCCTCCCTCTAGCCTGGGCCTAACTCCTCCTAGTGCCTATCCCCCTAGTGTAGGCAATCCACCTATTAACTGCACCCAACCATCGATCACTCCAACTCCTGGCTCCCAACTCTGCATGGCCCACCATGCATCATACTTAGGTGTAGTCCCTACATCATCCACATCAAGAATCACCATCGGTGGATCCCTCTCACCACTCTAGGGAGGCACTATAGGTCACCCCCTACCTCCTATATATCACAATAGGTGCATCCGATCTCCCCTACCACAACCCAAACTGGTGCATGACCCTACTAAAGGAAAAGAACTCTACCTATCATGCATACCACCCTACCACCCATCACCCTCTATGAATCACTCCCAACTGCTCCCCATCCTTCTCCCACACCACCCCACCCTTCTAGGGCCTCCATTGAATATGCTTAGGCTCCAAAGAGCCAAACTGTATCCTCCAAAATAAATAATCTCCCTCATGTGGCCTCTTCATCCCCTTCTCCTCATCCATCTACCACCTCAAAGCATAGGGTACGAAGTCACCCATCTCTGCATGCGCACCATATGGCAACAATATCGATCACTCTATTACTATGTGCTCCCATGCCCAAACCTATAGCAATGGGGTCCAACTCAAACCCATCCATGCCACTCACACTACATCATGCAACTCTCTATATACCTGTGCCAATAATGTAGGTGCCCATGCAAACACAACCTCATGCTCCACCATATCACATACTACATCCATCATATTCTAGGAGAATTTCACTCCTGAGGTATCTAGCAGAGCATAGGTAGATATCATAAGCATCACCACACATTGGTGATCAGATAACATCTTCTTGTACCAATAATACTCATAATCCACCCCCTTCCTCATGTCTACATCTCCCCACTTCACACCAAATGTGCACTGCAACACCTCCTCCTACCTCTCATCCACTACTACCCTCACTGGAATACCTTCTATTGGTAGTTTATATATCCTGTATATGTCCTCCAGTGTAATGGTCATCTCACCTATAGGAAAGTGAAAAGTGTTCCTGTCTAGATCCCACCTCTCACACAATGCTAAAATATATGCCCTATTGGCATGAATACTCACACAATCCCATACTCCCTTCATCCACACCTTCTCCAACCACTCCACATCCACCTCATCCAAGGCCTCACCTAGGGCATCTCTCAATGATCGCACACGATGTCATGACTCAATCATCTTCATCTGTTCCATCCACAAACATCACAAAATTTTGATCAGTTTCACATACATACATATTCATTTTCATCATTTCATACAAATAATCATTGCATACAACATTCATACAACATACCTCATGCATCAAAACAACAAAATCAACCCCTTTTGCTCAATTTATAAGTCACCATGTGAACTCTAACCCAGTTCATAGGTCACCATGCGAACTCAGGCCTAGTTCACATGCCACCCTATGAACTCAATTGGGAGGCCATTTTTGGGCACCCATTAGCCCCTTTCCTGACAAATTGGTCTCATCATATACAAAAATAGTGTTTTTGACACACAAAACATCATGCAACCCCAAAAACATGCATTTCAAGGCAAGCACTTCTAACATACACAACCACATCACATGCCAACAAACAAGTCACATTTTTGGATACCCATTTCACCCTTTCATGGTGAAAGTTCAAATAGATTCTAAAAATAGTGCATATTTTTCACCCAACAACACATTCACACTCGACCACATATACCTCATGGCACACAATTCCAAAACACACCAAAACAATTCAAAACACCAAACAAATCATGTTTTTGAATACCCATTTCACCCTTTTATAATGAAAGTTCAAATGATTTTCCAAAACAATACACCATTCCCCACATTCAACATAGTCAAACCTCACCAACATTCATCCTACGACACACATTCACATGACTCGCAAAAACATAACAAATCAAAATAACAGTCACATTTCTGGACACCCATTTCACCCTTTTACGATGAAAGTTCAATCACATTTCAAAAATAGTACAATTTTCATCACGAAAATCAAGGTCAACTATTACACCGGTCACATAGTCAAACATGCCCATTTATTGGTCAACACAAAAAATGGGCAACATTTCTGGATACCCATTTGGCCATTTTCACACTTTGTGCATGCATTTCAAACAAACATCACATGCAAACACATATTCACACGCAAACTCACATTCCCATATTTTCTAAATATTCATGCATATCAAAATCAAATCTAGTTGGAGTATCGGATACTTACTGGTGGGTTCCTACATTGGCCACCTATGCTGGTCTACCCTCTCACCATCTCTGCAACAACTCGAAATCTCGCAAGCGCTCCACTTCACAAACTAGTCCTCACTCCTTCCTCCTTGCAAACTCTCCCAACACAAATGAAGCTTTACATACCTCCAAAAAGCTTTATATACCCTAAAACCCTAATTCATAGGCCACCCTATGAACTATAGTCTAGTTCGTAGGCCACCCTATGAACTACAGTCCAGTTCATAGGCCACCCTATGAACCAACCCTCAGGACACCATTTCCACATTTTCTTCAATCCTGCAACTTCTTCTTCCTTTCCTCCATCATCTGCCCAAATTTTCCCACATTTTGTCATCATTTTCTTCTATCAATCGACTCATCACCACATCACCACATTTCATTCGTATCATTGTTGATTCCTCATTTGAGGGGGTATTCATACACAAATCCGCTTTGCATACAACCAAACAATCAAACATCCAATCATGGATATCACATCTATCTACAAAATTTTTTGTTGAAGATTATCTCAAGATAAACCTCATCCCAAATCAGACATTTGTTAGATCATGAGAGCCATGCGCAATATCAGAGATATCTCACTTTCATTCATGTATATCAACACCGACCACATACTGAATGTTACACTTGATTTATCCATGCCACTCAGCTCAAATGGTTTGACATATGTCATCATGCACTCATCAATCAATCAGAAGCAAAAATTTGAATAGGCAGTTGTTCTATTCATAATTGGACCATCTTGCATTGGTCGCAAAAGCAAAGCAGTCTTAAGTTGCCCTCACAAACAACTAGTATGATATTACAAATATTGTACTAAATTGGCAAATCATCATGTTTCATCCATAATCATTCATTCACATTCATCCACCCACACCTTCTTCATCCTCTCTCTTCTTCCTTTTGGATTTATATCAATGTTGTATGGTCACGCTTCGAGTGGCTACATACCTTTGATTGAATCCTATTTTTTCTTAGTGTTGGTATGTTGGGGCTACATACATTTGATTGTTTTTTCCTTCTTCTCTCTTCCTCTTTTGGTTCTCTATCAATGTTGTATGGTCACGCTTGAGTGGCTACATACCTTTGATTGGATCCTATTTTCATCTTCCCCTTCTTCTCTCTACCTCTTTTGGTTCTCTATCAATGTTGTATGGTCATGCTTTAAGTGGCTACATACCTTTGATTGAATTCCATTCTTCTCTTTCCCTTTCTCATCTAGTTCACAAACACCTCACCACCCTCCTTCATCATATTTTTGCACTAAACTATGTTTCACACAACATAGTACAAAAAGGGGTAAATGTAGACACCTAAAAGTCGTACATGCTCATTCCTAGATTCTTGTAAATCTACATAGACACTTGTAGGTTTGCATAGGTAGTCATAGGCCATCATAGGCCATCATAGGCCATCATAGGCCATCATAGGCCATCGTAGGCTACCATAGGCCATCGTAGGCTATCATAGTTATCCGTAGGTGCAAAACCTACAAAACTATGTAAAATACACCCAAAATGCCTTCTATCCACTAGGAGGCCACCTACTAGCTCCCTAAGGTCACCTAAGCCCTTTCCTACACCTAATTAGGGCCCCCCATGGGACCATTCCCTACCAAAAACCCTAATTAGACTAATTAGGATTCTAATTTGTAATTGACTTTCACTTAAGTTACACTTTATCATTAAAAAGGGTTTAATTAGGGTTAATGATCAAATTAGTCCTAAACATGTCCTCACACATGTGTGCACCCTAAGTTGGTTAGGATATTTCCTAGAAATCCTAATTCAACCCCCATCTAACCTAGGAGTTAGCTAACCCTAGTTAACCCTAATCCTTGCTCACACATGTGTGAGGATGAGATATTTCCTTCAAGGCATGTGAGAGGATGACTAAGCTTACCACCTCCCAAACCCTAACCTAACCATGCTAGGATTTGACCCTAGGGTGTGGTATACTTAACTACCCCCCCTGACCTTGGTTTTTCCTATAAATAGAGGGTCTTTTCCCTCATTTTACCTCTCTCACATTTTCAGTCAACCTATCTAGACTCTACCGAAATCACACCAGAATCACCTTCTACCACTTTGCTTCCAACAAACAACATCAAACAACTCTTGGACCCCATCTAGATAGAAAATCTTCATCAAAAGTCAACTACAGTCTAGTTCACCCCCCAACCTATGAACCTAGGATCCAGTTTGCAGGCCACCCTACGAACCAGTCGTACAGTAGGTCTACAACACCATATCAGGTATAAATCAGTTTTTAATAGCTTCTATAACATTTCCAACAACTTTCATCATGTTTTTCTACATATTTGAGTCGATTTGTCTTCATAACTATGGGGCTTGACCAAGGCAGGCCCCCAAACACACTAACACCCTTTTGCAGGCCCAAAATAGGTACAAAAGGACATACACCAATAGACTACCAGTGGCACACGCACATAGAAGCCCACCTTCATTGAGGAGCTCCAAAAGACACCATCAGATGCTTCATATTTGTGATGAAAATAGGGAATAAAGATCTCCACTGAAAGAGAGACTTATTTTGTAACCCTACATTCAAAATGAATAAAGCAGCATTGTGAACAATTTACATTTGTTTTTAGAAATGGTTGTCTTTCAGTCGCTTCAATAAGAAAGGAAGCAATTAATTATTTAAAAAATATTTTATCAAATACAGGGCAAGATAAGCTTTTTCAAAGTATTTGATCAATTATCACACAAGAACAAAATTAAATCTTGATGAAGAAGATATCTATGGAGGAGCTACATGAAGAAATTTTCTCTTTCCATCCTAATAAAGCACTTGGTCTAGATGGATTTCTTGAAATCCTCTTTCATTTTTTGGGGATATATTAAAGAGTGGTGTGTTAGCTACAATTGAAGAGGCCTAGAAAAGGAAGGCCATAATAAGTGAGATCAATGCAACTTTTATTACATTGGTTCCCAAGAAAGGCGAGACAAAATATTTTGATAAATTTTGTCCTATAAGACTTTGTAATATGATTTATAAGATCATTTAAAAAATTATGACAAATAGGTTGAAAGGCTTTCTAGATTGCATTATCTTAGAGGAACAAGGTGGTTTTGTTTGTGGTAAATAAATTCTTGATGGTATAATAATTACACAAGAGGCCATACATTTTCTTCATTCCATGAAAAAACTAGGTATGATTATAAAATTAGATATGAACAAAGTATATGATAGGATTTATTAAAATTTTCTATGTGATATTCTCAGAAAGATTGGTTTTGATTATAGGTGGTGTGAATGGATTAAATGTTGTTATAGAACTTCAAAATATCTTATTTTGATCAATGGTTCTCCTATTTGTTATTTCAAGTCCTCTTCTGGACTTCATCAATGTGATCCACTATCTCCTTATATATTCATTATTCTTTTTGAAGCATTAGGAAGAGCTCTCTCAAAGGCAAAAATGGAAGGAAAAATCAAAGGTATTCAAGTTGTAAAAAATGGTCCCTTCAAATCTCATATTCAACTTGTTGATGGCACTTTTATTTTGGGTTATCCATTAGTTGGTAAGTCCATGGAATTTAAATCAATATTATCATGCTATTAGAAGGCTTCTAGAAAATTGGTTAATACTACAAAATCCAAGATTTTTTTAATCAACACTACCCTATATTTACAAAAAAATATTGTAAATATTTTAGAGTTTAAAATTGAAACATTTCCATCAACCTACTTGGGTATTACATTGTCTCATAAAGGAAATAAAAAATATCTTTGGGTCTCTTTTTTGGATAGAATTAAAGCTTGTTTGGTAGGTTGGAAAGGTAAGTTAACCATGGTGGGAAGACAACAACTCATAAAGACTACATGCAATCCATCCCTATTTATATGATGTTACTTTCAAGATTGCCATCATGTATGGCATAAAAATTTGATAAATTCAAAGAGACTTTATTTTGTGACGTAAAAATAGGTTTTATATTTGAAAGTGGGATAGGGTTTGCAAAGGAAAAAATATTGGAGGAGCAGGCTTGCAAAATTGTAGAAAGATAAATTTGTATTTAGGGGCAAAAATTGGATGGATATTATTTAAAGATCAAGGAAATAATTGGGAAAAAATACTAGCTCAAAAATATATAGGCTCTCTTGATGCAATGAAAGTATTTGGGAGAAGAAATCTACCCATAGGATCATCAACATGGAACTTCATATTATATAGTTTACAATTGATAAAGAAACATATTAGATTTCCAGTCTATGAGGGAAATTATGCAAATTTTTGGTTTGATTCTTGGTTGAATCCTTATGCTCTTATCTCTAACTCAAAATCACAACAATTGGATCAAGCATGCCTATCTTGTAAAGGTCCAAAGTTTAAATACTATATTACTATGAGCAACAACTCCAAATTATGGATTTATTTTAGTAACCTGGTTAAAGGAGAGGAACTCAAAAAAATTGTAGATAAAATTCAACAGTTGTCAATTTTTACGTGAAAGTATCATTTGGTTTGAAATATATAAAAGGAAGGTGAATACTCAATAAAGTTGGAATATGATTATTTAGAGAAGTTAATAATTCCTACTCCCAAATATTTTCCTTGGAAGAATGTTTGGTCATTAGAGGCTCTCTCGAAGCCCTCACCATTCATTGATTAGGAGTTCAAAATAAGACTTTTATAGGAGAGAAATAAAGAAGAGGATATCATGGATCTTTTAGATGTGCCTTGTGTGATAAGGGTTTAAAAACATCAAACCATTTACTTCTTTTTTTTGTTTTAAGCGAAAAACCCCTTACGAGGCCGCCTTGGTCTGAGAGACCATGAACAGGGGATTCTACACCGTCAAAGTCACCCGAGAGTCACATCAGACCCTACCCGCACCAACATTATCAATTGGATTTTGGATACCCAATTCAGCTTTTTGGTAGGGTGGAGATTTGAACCTGGGACCTCCCTTGGAGGATTGCCCTCTTCTTTCCAACTCACCTACAACACCTGGGTCAAACCATTTACTTCTTAATTGTCCTTTTGTTCACACCATTAGGGTTACTTTTAAAAAATATGAAAATATATTAGGTAGCTCCATAAACATTGAAAGAGTTGATGAAATGTTGGATTAAGTATTTCAAAGCTAAAGCATTATGTATTATAATAAGGATTGGGTCTGCCATTATTTGTTGGAATTTATGACTTGAAATGAATAATAGAATTTTTAAAAATAAATCTCAAAATCATGCCCAAGTTTGAAACCATATTATTGCCTCTCTTACAAAATGTCTACAAATATGATGCTCATCATGGGAAGTCCCAAGTATAGAAAAAGAGGTGGTAATAAATTGGTTATAGGATTTGAACATACATGGAAGAATCATCTATGATAATGTAATTAAAACAAAGGGTCTACTTCAATCTAGGGTAAAATGAAAATGTCTAAAAATTGGATTTATCAAAATTAATTTTGATGGTGCTTTTAAAGGAAGTTTGAGAAAGCTTGTGAAGGTGGCATTTTTATAAATAGGGAAGGAAATATTCTACTCACTTACTCAAATTCATATGGAACTTCATATAACAACTATGCATAGTGTAGGGTACTTCTTACAGGGACTAAAATTGCAATAGAAAAAAAATGGGAATATATTTCAATTGAGGGGGGTTCACAAATTATTATTAATGCTATCAAAAAAATGGATGTGGGGATTGGATAAAATAATATTATTGTTGATGTTCATCCCCTATTATTGGAGGTAATCTCTTGTAAATGTGAGCATATTTATAGAGAAGGAAATCATGTAGTATATAATTTAGCCAATCGTGGTGTTGAACTTCATCTTAGTGAAATTCAAATTTTAGAAGACAACTAGCCAAGAGAAATTTTATATCTTAATAAAAATGATATCAAGGAAATGATTGTGGAAACATAGAACTTCAAGGAAGTTAAATAATATATTTAATAGAAAAATAAATGAAAAATATTTGTGATAAAAAAGTATATTAGATATGGTTTTATTGACCTAACAACAAATGTAGTATTTTGGTATTTTAATTGTAGTAGCCCCCAATAGAAGCCACTTATAACTTATTAAAAAAAAAATTAAACTATAACTATGGAGCAATAACCTATATAATACATTCAATTGTGCCAAATATAAATGTTATACAAACATGTCTAGAAACAAAAATCCAACATCCTTTTTAATTACTAGTTTGGCTTCAATTACTTCCTAGTTGCAGGGTCCATCCTTGGAGAAATAATCATTTGCAATCCTCCATCTGGTTAATTCTAAACCTCATTATTAGTAGCAATCATCTTTGATGTATTGATTTAAAATCTTTCCATTTTCCATCTATAAAGAATGCTCATTGTTGAGAAAATTTCCAATTGTACAAAGATCACCAATTTGCAAGAAAGTCAACTACTTTTAGAAGTTTCTAGAGATATGATACAATTTTATTTTCTCCAAATAAAATATCAAAGTTTGAAATTAATGAAATATACCTTCTAAATTTCAATTTTCTAGCATACTCTTCCTACTTATATTAAAGGACTCAATGAGGATTTTGGAATCACACTTAAATGCTACTCTAGAAATTTTATTTTTATTGTTTAAAGGAGGCATTTTCTAATACCAATGGACTCATTGACATTGGTTGAGTTAGCATTTAGATCCATAGATGACCAAAAAGGGTAATTTTCCCAATTATCTTTACCAATTAAAATAAATTCTATAACATATAGATATTACTTTACTAATTTATCATTATTAATCCTACACCATTATTACATTGGATTAAACAAGTTTCTATTTTCTCCATTTTCCTTGTACCTTCATTATTGGGATAGATATTCAAGTACCCTAATAAAAAAAATATTTCTATTTTTTGGTCCTTAGACTCCTCACTAAGAAATACTTTAAAGGATTCCTTAATTGAGGATGGGAATTTTTTTTAAATCTTGAGATATCAAATGTTCAAAAAAATATTATGGTTTCTATCAAGCCATAATTAGCATAATATATGTGGCAAGCGCATTTTCCATACCTCCTATAGAATTAGGTGTGCTATGGGTAGGGGTCTAACTACCTCCTACATTTCTTCTGCCAAAATATGGACAAACCCTTCTTTGTTCCAAATAACAATACAACATTCCCAAATTTCCTTTCAAATAAAGGATATAATATTAACAAGTGATCTTTGTCCTCCTCTTCTTTCCAAAACAACAAGCATAGGGAATGTTTGTAAACCTTTATTTATTCATATTATAAAAAATTGGACATTGCACATGAATGACTAACAAAGTGAATGCATTTACATTTTTCCCATCCTTTAGGATACCAAAATATACACCTAAAGAAATTTTTTTGGAGCCAATTCTATAGCCAAAGTTTCTTTTATTAAATGTTTACCTAGCATTTCATGTATTCTTTCTAGTACTATTTTAAATTGTCCCTTATTAAAAATTTACTATATAAATTTTGTTGAAAAGGTATGGTGAACTTATCTTTGCCTTCTTACATTTCTTCTTATGACCATAATTATGGGAATTTCCATTGCATCTAAGTAGTTTTGTTAACATTCAACATAAGTTTATTGTTTACTTATTATAACCAACCAACATGTTTAATATGTTTTGCTAGATCTTGAATGTGAGGAAATTTTGTTAAATTTGGAGGAACTTGAAACTAATTTCATGAGTCATTCTAAAAGAGGCCCTATATCCCTTATTGAAAATCGAAAACAAGTATCTTTTCCTTATGGACATCCCAATCTTAGGTAATATTATTTGGGTAAAAATTTTTCCTCCAAATTAAATAGAGGAATATCATATAGTGTAATCCATATTAAGCATTTGAAATTTATAATTCTTATTACAAGTTGTATAGATTACTACATCAATACCAATGTAACATTTTTGCTAGATATTTATATTTAGAGTAGCCTTTCTAGAACCCAATCCATCTAGATTCTTAGGTTGCCAAATTTGATCCCAACTAACCAACTTTTTTTCTTTTTCATTTTTTTAAAATTCCTTTCCAAAGAAAATATCTTGTCAATTTTTCTATATCTTTAAAAATGGTTTTTGAAGTTGCAAGAATATCAAGTTTATAAATGGAAAGTATGTGAAAAGTATATTTTACCATAGTAATTTTATTTATAAAAGACGACTAGGAAAGACTCAACAACCAAATATTATGGTCCTAAATTTATTTAAGACTTTTATCACTTCTCCTTCATTGACTTTTTTTATTTAAATAGGAAGTCCCAATAGTCCATTAGAAAGTGGTATTTCTAAATCTATATAATTATCACTATTTGGTCATGAAATTATCTCAATATAAAGAAATATTTAGATATATTCTCATTAATTTATTGAATTATAAATTAATGAGACCTCAAACTGCTCAGTCCTATTTATTTCCTCCATCTCATGGGATTTTGTCCTTCTCAGCAAGCTCGGTAGTCTTAGGTGTCTTACTCAAATTGTCTTTGCACGAATTTCAACACGTGGTGCCCCACATCAGATTATGATTGCTTTGCTAGCTGAGAGGATATTTCCAAAGTAACTTATTCTAAAATCATCTCCAAGAGCATGAAGGAGCCGATATCATCTTCTCTTTGAGTACCTATGGTGTAAGTGCAAGATCAATTTTCAAATTATGTGTTGACATAATTAGCTATGGTAGTCATGGCATGAATTGAGCACTTGTATCTAGGCTATCCCAACATGATGTGTTCCATAAATGACCCTAAAGTAGAGAAACCTCCAAAATATATGGCATAAAAATTTAGGAATTCATTATTAGTTCAGCTTTCTAGATGGGTTTTAAATGTAGGTTGTAGAGTTATAATTTCTATTAGAATTCAATCGTTGTTGAGCCTTAGAGGTGGGTTGTTTGAAGTTCATTCTATTGGGACATTTGGATTGCACACATTATTGATATTTAGTTGTGGTTTTTTAAGAATCAAGGGGCCAAGATGACATTGCTCGAGCCAAAGACTCTACAAGTTGATGCTATCATAGAGGAGATTCTGAAGAACCATGGATTCTCACCCTTTCTTCACAAATTTTGTGGAAGTGATCTTGATTTATCCATGGAATTCACAAAGTCCTAGGATAATGGATGGGTGATGCTCCATGGGCTCACTTTCAAAGTAACCATTCACATATTAGCCAAGGTGATAGAGTTGGTCAAATATGGTGATATCATTCACCATAATAAACACCCCCTAGCAAGGGAGCTCAGCCACTTCGGAGACAAAGGGAAGCATATAGTAAAATATAAAGGTGGCATCATAATAGAGGCCCTTCCAGTGCCTTGAAATAGGGTTGTGGTCCTTATTATATAATTTTTCACCATAGACGAGCTCAATTCTACTCTCAAGAGTTTCCACTTGGCATTTCTAAATGCAACATCAAGAGCATCAATATCCTTGAGTACCTTTTTAGGTCAATGATGCTATCGGTTGAGAGCATAAAGGAGGGTACTTCAACCCACCCAAAGCATCAAGGTCTCCACTTGATTATGTACAAGAATTCATTATAAAAGGAGGCCCAAAGGGCCATCCTTTCTACTGTAGGCATCCCTACTGTTCTTCCTTCTATCTTGGCCCCTAGTCAAGGGAGCCTCCAGAATGATGCTTCGAGTAATTATGAGGTGAAATAAGACACTGCTACTAATAAAAAGTAGGGAATAAAAATTTAATTTTTGGCTCCTCTATCGACACCCCATATTCCACCAAAAAGGAATCTAGTTGATGTTCGACCAAAGGTAAGGCTTCCAAGGAAAAATGAAATAATCTCATTGTTATCGATCAATATAAAGAGGCCCTTGGAGAGTCTCCCATAACTCATAAGAAGCTAAAGTCTAAGGATATCCCTAGTCATCTACTCTCCCTCAAGGATGGTCATTCTCCTTGTAGGACTTCAACCCATTCTCAGTAGAGAGATAATATTAATCCCCTAGCCAATCTATATGACTTGTTGAATTTGGCCTCGACCCTCCTCCTTCAAGTTGTCAAGGAGGTCAACAACATCAAGAAGCAAAAGAGTGTAATCACCTAGGTTTTGGATGATGATCAAACTACCAATGATAAATATCAAGATCCCCTTGAGGCTTCTAATTAGCTAGGGATTCTTTGGTTTCTCTATTTTCACTATGTTTGGTTTCATCACTTCTATTTGCATCTCGATTATATGGTCTCCTATATCTACTTTTTTTTCTTTGTTAGTATCTCTTTTCTATCACTTTATTGAGGTCATCCCTTTGGTGACTGCCTCCTTTTGGTTTTTCTTTTTGTAAAAGGTTTGGGGTCCCTTTAAAAATCCCCTTTCTCTCAATAAAAAATAATGATTGGATTATAAATATAATATTTAGGGTTTTTATTTTAGATTACACACTATATTTTAAAAATGAATAGAAGCATAGAATTCACCACAAATAATATGCAAGAAAATGGAGAAGAAAAATAAAGAAGTAATAAATGAAATAGAAATATCAATAGATGAAAGAAAAAAGTTGGGTTCCCTTGGAGCTTGATAATAGATCACATTCATGACACATCAATGGAATATATTAAGAGGTTACAGGTATTTGTAATAGACATCTAATGCTCACCCAGGTGTTGTAGGTGAGTTGGAGAGGAGAGGGCAATCCTCCAAGGGAAGTCCCAGGTTCGAATCTCCACCCTACCAAAAAGCTGAATTGGGTACCCAAAATCCAATTGATAATGTTGGTGTGGGCAGGGCTGGGTGCAACCCCGGGTGACTTTGACGGTGTAGAACTCCCTGTTCGTGGTCTCTTAGACCAAAGCAGACCTGCAAGGGGTTTTTTTCTTAAAAAAAAAAAATAGACATCTAATGCTCAAGAATAATTACATTCCATGTTAAACCAGGACAAAATAACATAAGAGTTCAAGGGTTAATTACAACTTTAATTATCATTTACAAGGTTAACCATACTCGTTATTTAACCAATGTTGCTAGGGATAAATATCTAAAATTATGTCCATGGGATTACATAGAAAGTACGTCACACACACCTATAGGATAACCATATGATTACATAAGATCACATCACAAACTATTAACCTTGGCCAAACTATTACCAATATTCCAATTTCCCTTCCAAAATTTGAGTTGGAGGCTAAGGATAGAAGACATTAGAGATGGTAACATCTTGCAACCCATAATAGATGCTCAAATGGAAAAGAAACATTGATAACTCTCCCTCATCCTATGTAAGATTCTAATGTACTCTAATGGCATTGAATCATTTGAGTCTCCTAATATTTACAAGTCTATCATTTTTCCCTATATAGGTCCTCACACCTATAGTAATTCCTTGAGAAAATACCATGGATTTAAATAACTCAATAAATTATACAATCTAAAAAAATGAACTAAAACACTTTAGTATACAAAATTTATGGCCTCCAAAAATTTGGATATATTTTTAAATAAATAACAAAAAATTAATGCCTCCAAATGTGAAAATATTGGCAAACTAGAACTTACCACTTGTCGTATGTTGATAGGGATATTTTTTCCATACCTATCTACTATTGCAACTTAGGTAAATTATTAAATCCATATGTCATGGATTGATTAGTTGCATACATACACAATACACCAAATGAATCCAATTTAGATGATTTGCCATGTCCTCATAGTTATTACCAAAAAAATATGGAGTGGGATTCAAACCCTAGTTGACCTCAAGGAAAACATCTTTAATTAATTGGGATTTCCAAGTGTAGACACCAAAATCTAGCCACTTGTCATCCATCAATAGTTTCCCACCACATTATCCACTATTTATATATATTTTTAATATATATTTAAATAATAATATTGTATATATTATACTTATATATATAATAATATATGTATATATGTATGAATTAATCCCAACCATCCATCATGTTTTAATCCTAGCCATTCATCCACCTTAATCCATGCCATTTAGCCAGATTTAATCTCTACCCTTCGTCATGTTTTAATATTGGCCATACAAATTGTGTCATAAAAACCCTAACATGCCTAAGGGAAGATTATAAAGAGGAGTCATTTTGATGACTCAACCCCTAAATTTTTTGAATCCCTAGCATTGTTTTGAGGTCTTGAGTTCCTTGAGCCCTTGTGCCTTAATTCCTCAAGCACCCAATCATCCTCACCACTTCCATACTTCATCGCTTTGTCTTGCCTCCTCCACATCTGTCACCATCCACCTTGCAAACCATATTTGGTTCAGCGATCCTCCCCTCAGTCACCAAATACCCCTAGAGCTTCTCGAGCACCCATCAAAGTCTGCAAAGTGTCCAACAGAGCCTACTAGGCACCTCTGGTCAGTACCAAACACACACGGGTGTTTCCCATCCTAATTTTGCAACCCTACGACCCTCAGGTACTGCTAAGGAACATCTGCATCATCATCCTATGCAACAACAATGAAGATGAAAAATATCAAGTTAGTGAAGATAAGGTAAATCTTGTATGCACATAAATTTATGTTCTTATCATTTGTTTATAGATTTTATGTAATATTAGGGTTAGTGATATCATTTTTGAGGGTCTCATATAGTGGAGCCCTCACACTTATTACTAACTCTTGTAATTTTTTGTTGTGTAGAGGTGTGAGAGCAATATTCATTAAAGGTTGTTGAATCTTGGGTGGCCTTATCAAGGATATCAAAAGCCCATCCACAATCTATTGGGATCAAATTAGGCATGAAGACACCACAATAATTTTTTAACTAGGGTTTTGGAGAACCCTAGTGTATTGTAATAATTGTATCAAATAACAAGCTTTGTAAACCCCATATTTGGGGCATTCTTGATTGTAATATTGGATATCCACCAACATTAATAAAAGAATCTATTTCCTTGTGCAATAATTTGTGTATTTATATCACTTGTTTATTTCAATATTCTATATTTGGTGTTGCTTGATTTTGCATTCACAAATGGTGATCATGGTGGGACCCACAAAGGGTTCTAAATTTTAAATTATATTTTCACTAACTTTTGGTTTTCTATTTTTTTTTGCAGGTTTTTAGAAAAATAGATCGCACGAATTTCATAGAATTAGAGTTTCTAAAGAATTGCAAAAATTATAGAAGTTACCTTACAACACTCGAGGAGTGCCCTACAGAGTTCAAAAGGTGCCCTAGTGTGTTTTAGAAGCACTGAGAGACATTTCACAAAGAGGAAGAAAAATACGTAGGCTTATTTGTAAGTCTACCTCAAAACCCTAACTTCTCTATTTTGTGTATTTTTATTTTTTTTCAGATATAATGCTAAAAATAACATCATTAAATGTTTGTTAAAAACAAGCAAATTAAATCTGCATCATAGGCATTTAGAATAATTTTTGCATCCATATTCAATCACAAATTTCACATTTCCAATTAAAATTTCATCGTTTTTTGGTGTGGTGCACTTAAAATCCTACATTGTTTTCATATGAATTGTTAATTGCATGAAATAATTTGCATTATAGGGTTAGGAATATCTCTTTTTTATTGTCTAATTAGGAACAATATCAGGATATCAAAATTATTCTTTCATTTGGTGATTCAAGGTGAAAGTGTAGATAAACCCTCCTCTATTTAGAAAACGGTCTTAAGCGATGTACTCTACTTCTTTTGAATAAATTGATATCTTTGTTGTTGGCTTCTGATTTAGACTTGGAAAATTATTTATTTCTGACATTGTATGTACACCATTAAAAACTTTAAATTTTAATAGGAATCACACACAACACGTATCACATTAAATAGTAATGTGTTGGATTTCATCACTAACCATTTCTTGAGATTTGGTGACGGTGGGCTTCATATCCATCCACTAATCTTTGCCTTTAGTCACCTTAGGATACCCCTGAGCAAACTTCCTAGACTTCATCACCAGGAAGAATCTCATTGCCCATCCAAGCCATAGATTTTTCCCATTATAATGCATATTAGTACACCAAAATACACACAAAAAAAAGTAAAATCATTAAAATGAGATAAAAAGAACAGAAGGTAAGACACATTTGTTGCAAAAACTTATAATTGAGTTGTTTTACTTGATTTCTATGAAGTTTTTTATTTAAATTACTGTACTATACATTGCATATATTTGATCCATTTAGCTTATGGTATTAACTAGAAATAAAAAAAAGAAAGAAGCACTGAATCAAATTTTCATCTCACAACATATTGCATCCATGGATAATTCATCATCCCTCCCCACCACTTCTGTGGTCAATCCCACTAGTGTGATATAGGTAAGTCATTCATATTTATCTATGGGTCCCTAACACATTGTATCATCCACACAATCATTCCACATAGTCATTCCACAAATTGAATTATCTTAACCTACCTTTGGTCACCACATCACCCATATAGACATGGCCCAAGTATAAGATCTTCAAATATCTACTAAATATTTCTTATATTCAGTCCATAACTCACCTAGTCATGATCCTTATTTATAGTAGGAACTTATCTCCTCTTAGCCTTCAATCTTTGTTTTGAGGCATCAACTAAACCTTCCCAACATTGATCCATACCCCAATCATCATGTTCTCCAAGCACTGAAGAACACAAGCTTATACTAAGAGGGAGGTGAACCGTATAAGACCACTTTTTACTTTTCTTTTCCAATAAATATTATTTAATGTAAAGACAACAATATAAACAACAATAATAGAAGCAATGAACAAATCACCACACACAATAGAGACACCAATTTAACATTGTTCACCCAATGTGGGCTACTCCATGGAGAAAATATTTTACTAAAATTTTCTCAATCAATATCTTGGGAATCCTTTCTCTATTACAATGTTTATGGATATCTATCCAAAGGAGACACCAATCCCCTAATCAAGTTTGTATATCTCTATCCATAGGAGAACATCTTTCTCCTTAGCTTTGACTGGTGATTTTCTAGAAGAACTATTTCCCCCACTACTTTGGCTAATGGATATCTATCCATTGAAGACTCCCATCCTCACTGCCCTGGATAAAGGATATCTATCCACTAGAGATTGTCATCCTCTATACTCTATCACCTTAAAATATTTGTCTCAAATTTGCACTAAACATAGTCCTTCAGTTTAGCACAAATCTACTCAATATTTGTCTTTGGTCTGGAACAAACCTGTCGTCAAATATGCACCAAATTTTGTCCTCTAATTTGCACTAAACACGATCCTTTGATCTAGCACAAATCTATCCTCAATATCTGTTCTCTAATCTGCACTAAACACAATACTTTGATCTAGCATATAACTGTCCTCAATCTCTATCTTCAAGCCTTAACACAAAGCTTTACTTAATCTCAAATCAACTCTGCTAGATCTACCCCAAACCTTAACCCATGGTTTGAACAAACCAATCAATCAACTCTGCTCACAAGTCTACTCAAAGACTAATCTCAAATATGCCTTGTAAGCTTCCACAAACTATCACTCTAATTTATCCACAATTCCTCTCTAAAACTTATACAATATTCTCTCAAGTCTTCACTAATACTTGCCTCAAATATGCTCTACAAGTCCTCAATATAACTTGTCCAATATCTGCTCTCAATCTGTATTGTAAGCTTCCATAAAATCTCACATAAATCTATCCATAAGTCTTCTCAAAGACTTACCTCAAATATGCTCAACAAGTCCACACTAGAACTTGTCCAATCTCATAGAAACATAAAGAGAATTGTTAGAGACTCAATATGCTTCTCATTCATCACAATGCTCAATTATTTTCAATCACTCTTTTAGAAACATACAGAGAATTTTTAGAGACTCAATATGCTTCACATTCACCTCAATACTCAATCACTTTCAATCACTCTTTTAGAAACATACAAAGAATTTTTAGAGACTCAATATGCTTCACATTCACCTCAATACTCAATCACTTTCAATCACTCTTTTAGAAACATATAGATAATTGTTTGAGACTCAATATGATTCACATTCACCTCAATACTCAATCACTTTCAATCACTCTTTTGTAAACATACAAAAAAAATTTAGAGACTCAATATGCTTCACATTCACCTCAATGCTCAATCACTTTCAATCACCTTCTCAACTCAATTCATAATATAGAATAATTTGTTTCATAGAACTTGAACTATCACTTCACACATCCACTTGACTAGGCTCAACCAACTCTACTCAACCAATCACTTAATGAAATAATCCTTACTCACAAACTCTAGTCCAAACATATGAACACTCACTAAAATTGTTTCCAACAATGCTTATCATCCAATCTCACATAACAATGATACTCATGTTCTTTCCAAATCCTAGTTCAAGTTCTTCACTCAATTACTCACTTCAACAACAATGCTTATAAAACAATCTTCACATAACAATGATACTCATTTTCTTTGCAAACCCTAGTTCAATTTCTTCACTTAATTACTCACTTCAAAAATAATGCTTATAAAACAATGTGCATAGCATTCACTTCTCAATAGCTCAACAACTCAATAATGAAACCTAATTAAGTCATTTTCACTCCAAAGTTATTTTCCATAAAACCAACCAATCAACTTAATCAAGGAAGAATGTACCCATATATTTTATTTGATGTAGAAGTAGACCACACAAATATGCCACAATCATAAACACTTCTTTGCCAAGTACAAAGAGTTAGATGACAATAATTATCACTCTAACACTTTTCACAATTTACCTTAATCACAAAGATAAATTAAATCTCAAATACACCTTATTGCTCCATCTCAATAATAACATTCAACATCATAAATTTTATCAAAATCCCATATAA
The DNA here is from genome assembly GCA_028583015.1 of Wollemia nobilis. NCBI lineage: Eukaryota > Viridiplantae > Streptophyta > Pinopsida > Araucariales > Araucariaceae > Wollemia > Wollemia nobilis. The sequence goes on along the minus strand of JAQPPZ010002907.1, from coordinate 10,124,559 downwards.
AAATATAACTCAACTTCTACTTATAACTCTCTTTATAACTTAATGCAATAAATCAATTCCCTTTTTCCTAAGGTAAAAATAATAATTAACCTAGCCAAAATAACCTTTCACCACTTAGGTGAAAATCAGAAATTACTTACACCTTATACCTCCAACAACCTTAGCATGTGCAATAATAAAAATAAAAATAAAACCTTTATTACCCACTCTGCAATTGGCAGGATTCGAACTTGCACCAAATTCTTTAGCAACACCTTGGCCGTGGCTTCCATGCCATGTGATCCATGCACTCACCTTGCTACTCTAAAGCGCAATGTGCACTTTATCCTCTTCACTCTCCCCTAGAGCCTTTGGCTCTTCTTCCAACATGGCACCTGTTCCACACGCACTTCGGAGGCGCCTTTCGTTCGATTTTGCACGAGATTTTTCTCATCGAATATCATGAATATTTTTGAATACCAAATATAAGGTTTGGCTTAAGGTATAAATACCTTTGCCCTTGATTTCATGCATATCGGAGGAGATGAATTTATTGGGGATCGATTCTAATGTTTTGGTTTCAAATATTTAAATTTAAATTTATTTAAATTCATTAGAATTTAAATATTATAAATTAATAATTAAAATATTTTGGCTTTATTAAGGATTAAAGTCTCCTTAGATTTTAATAAAAACCTTTTAATTTACCCATTATGGTTTTTAATAATGTAGACACCTAAAACGCGTCATGCCGAGGGTGACTACTCATATGGACATGCTACAAAACCATATGAAGGATCTTGGATAGACTCCAAGATAGAGCAGTGGTTCTAACCACTCAATTTAGGCATTCTGGCCTAAGCAGTCTGAACCGTAGCCCAGACCTACGGTCTCTAGTCTGAACCATGGTTGACACCTACGGTCTATAGTCTGGACCATAGCTATGACCTACGGTCTGAACTGGAGTTCAGTTAGGCCTTCCATCCGAGCCAAATCGGTTGGAACGGCCAAGAGATCTAGAAGGAGGCAGTTGGAGGATGGAAGATTCCAAAGGCTTCCATCCCAACTATCCTAACCAACCTTCTTGGTCTTGGCTTCTCCATGAAGCCACCCCTAGCCCTAGGGGCATGCTACAAATACCCCCTCCAAAGATGATGGAAGAGAGATAATTTGTATAGCGAAGTGTTGGCGAATTATCGAGCGAGCTAATTGATCAAGAGAGCAACGAAGCCCTATCAAATTGCATAATGACCTTGTGCATTTGAGAGCCCCCTTTGCTATCCATCCAAAGACCAATTAGCCATGGATGCCCTAGGTGCCTAGGAGGATCAAGAAATGCAAATCCGGGTGAACGAAGGCCCTTCACAGTGATTTGACCACCAAATCTATCAGAGGACGACAAAGGCGACCCTTGAACATCAATTCGGACAAGGAGGTCAAGCCCACTGCCCCTAATTCTGAGGGTAAACACATCAGAGGTCAAACCATGGCTGTCAGCCATGGTTCACAGTGCAGACCGCCCCTCACAGCTATGGTTTGCAATAGGTTAAAGATCACCTTACTCATTTTGCTTTTTACCGCATAGATTAGTCATGTTAGTCTTTTCATAGGTTTAATTGCATTTTAGAGAAACTCTGACCGTAGGAATTAGGCATTTTATGCGTTGCATTGGGTAGGAGTATATTGGATCTTTTAGATGTTTTATTGCTTCTAATTCGATATTTGTTCAATGCATCATTTGCTTATTCATGTCTTGTATGTTGTAGTATAATTCTTGATATGATTAGAATAGCTTAAAGCCTTTCTTTATGCTTTCTTGTTTTACTAGTTTAATGGTATTTACATGTATGTTTCTTTAAAGGGCCTCATCACGAGAGGCTATCAAACTTTGTAATCATGCATTGTTGTTTCTTGTTCATAGGGAGACAGGTGCAAAAAGGAGCCTATATCATAATCCTTCCACATCACGGAGAAGGGGGTTAGCTCTACCCCAAGGCAGTTTGTGAGTAATCACCAGAGCAACAAATAAGCGCGCCTACCCTGTTGAGGGCATTGGCAATTGTAAACATCTGTATCATCTTTGGAGTGACCCTGAGAGGGCATTTTTGTAACTCGAGATCCTTTGAAATATTAATATAAGAAAACTTTGCATTAGTTGGCTTCTTTGTTCAATTTGTGCATTTGTGTGGATCTTTGTGTTTTTACGATGGTATAGATCAATACACTAGCTAGGCGCGCACTCCGTGGTTACGTCAGATGGCGATCATGATGGAACCCCACAATTTTAGCCTTGAATTTTGACTATTCTTGGCTTTTTCTTTCCATAGGTGCTAACCATAACTTTCAGCTACGGTTATTTTTTGGCCCATGGCTGTAACCTGCGGTCTCCACTACAGCCCATAGGTCGGACCTACGGTTCATAGAGGAAGAAGCAGACAACAAGGAAATCAGTGGGCAATAGAGCAGGAGCTGAGGTAGGTCCCAATTTCACCTTCTGTATTGAATTTTCTGCTCTGCATCTTTCCAGAAATCATCGAACCATTGCAAACTAGGAACAAAAATATAAGGGGTCAATGAACAAGTCCTAGTTTATTTTTGATTTCCATTCAGTGGAAAGGCGTTGTTGGGAATAGCGGACCTCTGAGTGTAGTCTGCCCCTAAATACAATGACCTTGATAAATATTGTGTGTCGTTTGCATGCTTGAGGTCCAATCAGCGGCCATGTCATTGTAATTGCATCATCAAAATATCATGTAGGACATTAGCATGCATTATGTCTGAATTTGAAATGTTCCTTTTCTTTTCATGTACATCATGTAGGAATGGTCATTATGCTCTGTGATGCATTTGTCATTTTTGCAAAATAAAAGGAACCACACACACCACGTATCATTTAAACATCAGTGGCATTGGGCTCTCACATCCAACCCGCTTGATTGAGACCAACAGTGGATGTCATTACCACTTGGTTGGCTCATTTGAAATTGTATTATCGGGACCCACTCATTGCCAAGGCCGACCCAAGAACTGTCCTATCCATGCAAAATAGCATGCACTCTTCTTCGAAAGGGTGTATCACTATGCACGGTGTGTTGGGTGAGGGTTGGTAGTACCTATGCTACTTCATTGAGTATGGATGTCATTACCATATTCGGCTTGTGCGAGTATATAGGTGAAAGCCAATTTAACTGAGTTTAAAATCCAACAATATTTCAAAACATGTGAGAGTTTCTAACACTGATACAACACATCTGAAAACAACATCAAACAGTTTAGGGCTCACAATAAAAATTTAAAAGAGATAATCACCATTTGTTTACATTGTTTGCATAATAAAACACATCTAGACGTCAGGTACACAAATGGTGAACACACGGGGTGATCGACAAAGGTCTAGGACCGATGCCCATGATCAACCCCCAACTGGGTCACAACAGCATGTGTCGAGTCCTCATACACATGAGCGAACCGAATGACGTTCGACAAGCATTAGAGGTGACAACTCGACATGGGGAGATCCCATTGAGTGGACCCCCGATAGAGGAGCTTCAGTACACTCCTCTAGGCATAGGACTGAGCATGGAGCTTCTCAGCATGAGGATGCTCTACCCCAAAGCCATTATCGAGACCGCACTACACGCGCATCCATGGGATCGACCGAGGAATATGTGGTGTAGGGGACCAAGTTGGTTCCCATACGTACTAGGTCCATAGGAGGTTCTAACCCTCCACCGTCAGAGTATAGATGAGTCAGAGATCCACCCATTCAGGGGCAAGAGGATAGGCTCACTTTCGAGCATAGGTCCACCCATACTCCCATGCGTGGCTCACCATGCAAGATCACCATTGATATATCAAAGGTGGGAGCTAATGGAACACCACCGCATGAGCGGTGGAGGTCTAGATAGCTAGATGGTCTAGGTAGTGTTCTTGAGCAGCTAGGCTACAAGCCTATAGCTCCACCCACTCGTGCTCCGAGTGAGCATAGCGGCAGTTGTATCAAGATCACTAGAGAGCATGGAGAGGCTTCTAAGCGCCCTCATGTCACACGTCCACCATCCACACATCTGTCTGATGGGTACAGAACCCATAAGGTAGCTCGCATAGAGCACACACATCGAAGGCCTCCTACGGTCGACCAGATCGATAGATCACATAGACTGGTGTCCGAGCAAAGACGTCAGCTCCTCCAAGATCAATTGGATGATGCTCGCCTAGAGAGGCAACATATTGAAGATGAAAATATTCAAGCGCAAAGGCTCCTACGATAGAGATTATATGAGCAGCGCATGCATGAGGAGCGTATTCTAGCTCAGAAGGAGCGTATAGAGTAGGAGGATCGGCTAGCCAGGGCTGGCCTATACCCTCTCGAGGAGCATAGAGAGCATGTGCATAGAAGGGTTGTGTCCCTAGCCGATATGCATGAGGAGCGAAGAGACGCTCGTACTCATGTCAGTGCCCAATAGAGGGAGCGACTATCATCACTCAATGATCTTAGACAGAGGTAGCATGAGCACGTAGATGCAGACAGATATGATCAGGGCTACCCTGAGAGTTGTCGAGTTGAGGAGGAGGAAGAGCCATGTCCTCCACCTCCCCCAAAGAAGACATTACCTCCTAGACCACCTCCATGGTAGCTTAGGGAGGAGGACTTTTTGTCTTCTAAGGCATACAAGGTTTTGGCCGATAAGGTCAAAGCAATAGAGAGGCAAGGCATGACTATGCAAAAGCTGACACTGAGGAAGATACACAATGAACCTCTAGACCCCTCGGTGCCTACGCCTCCATATCTCGAGCATTTTGATATGCCTCGGTTGGAAAAATTCAAGGGTGATGAGGATGCACAAGAACATGTTACGAGTTTTTTGGATGCTTGTTTCTAGATAGAGAGTCAGGATGCTTTGTTGTTGCGCACTTTCATTACAACACTTTCTGGCCCGGCTCGAGAGTGGTTCAACCAACTGAAGAAACATAGTATTACTAGTTTTGAGCAGTTGGTCGATGCATTTCTTGAATGCTATTCATTTGGCATCAAGAAATAGGCCAACCTTTCCGATTTAGCTATGCTAGCTCAAGCGACGATGAGCCCATCGAGCAATATGGAAAGAGGTGGCATAGAATAATGGCAAAGCTACCATTCCCTATTCCTATAGCTAAACTGACCTAAATGTTTACAAAGAGTTGTGCCAAGCACATCTCGCTACTATTGTAGCTATAGTAGTACCCTACATTCGAGGAAGTTATGGCGCAAGCTAGGGTGATCGAGGACATCAAGTTGCAAGAAGGCAGCTTGAAGCTCAAGACCAGGAAAGAGGGGTTTAAAAAGAGTACTACGAAACAACAGGGCAAGCAGGCCCACGTGAATCAAGTAGTACTAAATCTCGGAGGAGAAGACAAGGGACAGCAAAAGCCTAATTATCAGGCTCAACCTCCTCCTACGCGTTATGAGACATGCAAAAACAACTATAAGGGAAAAAACAAAGAAGAGCGCCCACCTCGCCAGTTCACACCCTTGACGGAATCGATGACTTCAATTTTTCATCAACTATGCGAGGCCAAGGCCATACGATTGCTTGAGGTCAAATTAGTAGATCCGAATGTGCCAAAGTCAAAGTGGCATCAAGATGATCTGTTCTACATATTCCATAGAGCGAAAGGCCATGACATCGAGACATGTTGGTCCTTCAAACACATCATGCAGAACATGATAGAAAAAGGAGAGCTGGTAATACCAGGCAACCCATAGGCACCCAACAATAGAAACATGGGGATTTTCAAGAATCCACTACCTAATCATGAGGTACCTCGTAACAATGTCAGCCAGGTCAATCAAGTGAGAATCGAACCACCTACCCAGGGGTTCGTAGGCATGGTCAATGTTGTTACGAGACATGGGAGGTACGATCAACCGAATCGACCTCGTGCTCCCATTAGAATACAAGCTACGTCGGATCAATGACCAGCTCAGAACATTCCAGGCCCACCAGCTAGACCGATGGTGACCATAAGGAGCAAGTTAGTTCAGAACCTACAGACAGCTCCTACGAAGTTGTCAATATATGAGCTTATTCAGCAGTCCCCTAGACACAGGGAGACTCTTATGGACATTTTGAGGTCCATTGAGGTACAGTCCCAAGATGCCCATGCATTTACAAATTTTGTGGGACATGTACAATAGTGTCAAGAACCCACGATACAATTTTATGATCATGAAGTGAAGATGGTTCCTACTATTATGGCTGACCCACCACTGCATATTATCACATGTGTTAACCACATGCCTTTCAAAAGGGTCTTGATCGACACTGGGTCCTCGATCAATATAATCATGACCAAGGCACTGAGCCACCTCAAGTTACCCAAGTCACACATTGTGCCTACCACCTTTACGTTGAGAGCATTTAATGATGCGCTATGCTCGATGGTTGGCACAATTGTTCTACCTATTCAGGTGGGACTCAAGACCATCTCTGTGATGTGTCACGTGATAGAGGGTGCCATGCAGTACAACATTCTGCTCGGGAGGCCTTGGATTCATGAAATGCATTGCATCCCCTCTATCTTGCATCAGTGTGTGAAATACATTCATGAGGGACAAGTTCACGTAGTGTCCTCGGATGAAGAACCATTCAAGTTCATGAACCTAGCAGATTTGCCTAGGGGTTTTGTACTCCCATCGATGCATTTGGATATCTGACCTGTCTCATCGGTTAAGATTCCAATAGGTAAACCAATAGCCCATGCTCAACCATCGACATCTATGTCACACAGATCTGAGCATATGACTACAACTTCTCTAAAGTCGACTGCATCGGCAATGCACCGGCAAGTCGAGAAGCTAAAGGTAAAATTGGGTGAGAAAGTGGAAAATCATGTGCCCAGATCAGTCGCCAATGAGACTCCCACTCCCATGGATGTGGAAGAACCTCAAGACAAAGTCGAGGAGGCACCTCAGCCTACTTCACCTGCATCTTCAGCAGGGTCATCTGCACCGTAGGTGACCATTCATCTGGCCAGCACAGGGTTGGGTGAGTATCTTGTGCAAAATGTTACTTTCGGACCTATCCTAAAAACTACACAAGAGATGGGCCGACCGCATGCCCATCGATTTTTGATTGGATCTGTAGTGTCATTGGGTGAGCCACCCAACCAAACAAACTTCGTCTATGCAGGGCTGGATCAAGCGCCCACCAGAATGTCCATAGATGAGGATGATGATGAGCCATTCACTATGAATGTGTGCTATCTGTCCAACCCAAAATATGCCATGCACATTTTTGAGTCGTATCATTGGCATGGGCGCGGCCTTGGTATTTTTGAACAAGGACGTAGAACTCCACTCGAACCTCATTATCAGTTAGCTACTGATAGGTTCGGGTTAGGGTTACAAGTATAGGGTCATGACGATTTGCTTGTTGCATCCTTAGATCACATGTACTTGAGTCTGGGGGATGATGTGGATTTTACTCCATATCACCCCGATCCTTCTAGTTGTTGGAGGACTCGCTAGATGGTATCATTTGTTACCATAGGGCCACCTGATTCATACCATGATGGGCCCTTAGAGGAAAACCCTAGAGACAACCTGGGTAACCAAATCTGTGGTGCTACCAATGACACTGGTATGCAGGGGCATGACCCCCATGCTGTAGGCGATCTCAAGTTAGGAGATCTCTGCGATGATGATGGAGAGGAGTCCACCTCCGAAATGAGTGGACCTAGTTATGATGCGGATGATGAGTCCTCAAATGATGATCAATCTAAGGAGGAAATCAAGCCGACCTTTCTAGGTCCGACGTTTATATGCCATCTGCTGCCTATGGAACAAGTGGAAGAGACGAACGAGCGCTTCATAGTCGATAGTGATTATAAAGATGAAATAGAGGAGGCTTACTTAAAGCCTCACCCAGCTGATCTCCCACTATGCATAGACACAATAGAGTGGCCCATCCATGGTAGTGACCATAGTGATGTAGATGAGAGGATCGATTCCAGGCTCGTGTATCCACAATATCTATTGCCTAGGGAATCAAAGCATGTTATGGAGGAATTCCCTCCCAACACTGAGTGCTCTGAGGAAGGAGTAGCACTAGTTTACATGGTAGTATCATATATATGATCATTCTATCAGATTTATCTAGATAGTGATGATAGCGATCATAGAATCAGATACATGGGACCACATCTGCCTAATCACTCCTTAGAAGAGGGGGGAAGTGATAGATTGTATTTGTACAATGATGATGAGGACTCGATGGAGATGGCCTATTTGGGACCTCACCACTTACGTAATAGGCCTCCACCTAGAGGTCCCCCACCTATTACAGCTATAGGTTTGCATCGGGAGATTAATCTCCATCGTAGCCTGAGGGAAAGAAGAGAGCTTGAAGAGAGGTATCAGGAACTCTTTCCCGATCCACCTACGTACATGGAGCTCCTTGAGCTGAGAGATCCCATTTTGTAGCCAGTGCACTAGGAGGATCCAGTTATATGGACATCCCATAGAGAGGATCCATTTGTGCCCATACCATTCAAACCAGATCTTGAGTATGAAAGCTACGCTTCAGAGATAGAGTTTTGTCCATGTGGTTTTGAAGATCAATTCCATTCCATCAATATGGTCTCCATTGATTTGACCACTCCACTCTACAATCCAGTAGATCCATCCAAACCGTTGCATCTGAACATGGATGCTATCGATTGGGATCATGCTGACTCACTAGTCCAGCCTGAAGATTTCTTCCCAAATGAAGAAATGTTGCAACCATTTCATTTTGCACCAGGCTGTGCTCATGATGTTTGTCATGCCGAGAATGCTTCCCAAGAGGAACATGTGAACCCGGTTGATGACATCCATCTGATTCCTATGCCTCACCAGCTTGAGGAGGGATCACATATGTCAGTAGAGAAAACCTTCGATGTGGATATCAGTAAAGATCCCACCAATCCAAAGAAGGTTAGATTTGGAGAGAGTCTCACTCTGGATGAGCGTGATAGCATCATCCCTCTACTGAAAGAGAGACCTGATCTCTTTGCTTGGACTTACAAAGACATGTCGGGTCTAGATCCAAAATTGGTTACTCATAACCTTTCGCTAGATCTATCGAAGAAGCCAGTCAAGCAAAAACTCAGAAAGATGCATCCAACAGTAGCCTTAATGGTAAAATATGAGTTGCAAAAATTGTTGGACGTAGAGTTCATCATCTCCATCGACTATCCAGAGTGGGTCTCCAATATGGTGCCCGTAGGAAAGCTAGATGGAAGGGTCCGTATTTGTATGGATTTTAGAGATCTCAACAAGGCAACACCCAAAGATTCATTTCCGTTGCCAAATATCGATGCTCTGGTAGACGCCACTATAGGTCATGAAATGCTCTCCCTTATGGATGATTTTTTTGGATATAACCAGATTCAGATTAAACTCGAAGATCAGCATAAAACCACGTTCATAACGCCATGGGGGACATTTTGCTACAAAGTTATGCCATTCGGTCTTAAAAATGTTGGTGCCACATATCAACGGGCTATGACATATATCTTTCATGACTACATGCATAAAATCTTAGAAGATTATATCGATGACTTACTAGCTAAGTCATTGCTATGAGCAGAGCATGCGGAGGTCTTAAGGAAGGTCTTCGATCGCCTGATAGAGCACAATGTCAGGTTGAATCCTAAGAAGTGCGTATTTGGCGTAACTTCAGGAAAACTCTTGGGATTCATCATTTCTAAATGAGGCATCGAAGTAGACCCAACAAAGGTCATGACTATTCTAGAGATGCATCCTCCCACTAATATCAAAGAACTAAGAAGCCTTCAGGGCAAAGTAGCATCCATAAAGTGATTCATCACTCAATTATCGGATAAGTGTCGACCCATGAATCGACTGCTACACAAGGGGGTCCCATTTGATTGGGACAAGGACTGCCAAGCAACCTTTGCTGAGATTAAGCAATACCTAGCAACGCCACTAGTACTAGCTCCACCAAGGCTAGATGAGCCTTTTCTGCTATATATATCGGCAATCGACTTTGCATTAGGGACCATGTTAGCCCAAAAGAATGTGCAAGGCAAAGAGCAAGTCGTATATTACATCAGTCGCACCTTGGTGAGTTATGAGTCAGGATATGCATATGTTGAAAAACTTTGTTTAGCAGTAGTGTTCGCTACCAAGAAATTATGGCATTACATGCTAAGTCATACCACATATGTTATATCAAAATAGAATCCTTTGCAGTACATGATGAGCAAGACATATCATAACACACGTACTGCAAAGTGGATCATGCTATTGATAGAATTTGATTTGCAATTCATCAACCAAAATTCCATCAAGGGACAAGTCATAGCTGATCAACTGGCTGAGGCACCACTGTCCAATAGTAGGCCTCTAACCATTGAGCTTCCAGATGATGCGGTCTTCATAATATCTGAAGCTCCCAAACCCGAGGAACCAGAAAATAATGTTGATATGACATTGTTCTTCGATGGTTCAAAGTGTGAGCAAGGGGGTGGTGCAGGAATAGTGTTTTTCATGCCACAAGGAGCTCCAATGCCCTTGTCATTCAAGTTAGACTTTTTATGCACCAACAATAATGCTGAGTACGAAGCCCTACTTTTGGGCCTCCACACAGCCATCACCATGGGTATTAAAATATTGAACATTTTTGGTGATTCTCTGCTCATAGTTAACCAGGTTAAGGGGCTCTTCCAGTGTCGATGTCCCATACTGAAAGCCTACAAAGATCTTGTTGCCACTTATCTGGCTAAACTTGAATGGTATGACATCGAGGCAATCCCTCATTCATCAAATAGGTTCGTAGACACCATGGCATCTTTGGGGTCCTTGATCCCTCAGAATCCATCTACCGATTTTACTACCATCCATGTTAGAATGCTCTCACACCCAGCAGTGGAGCGTGCAACCTTTGATAACAAAGAATCAGTCAACATGATTGTCATGGAACCAACAGCTGATTGGTTCCATAGAGCGGAAGACTTTCTTAAGCAGGCACCCTAGGAGTCATTGACTTCTCAGAGTCCTACGGGGAGTGGTACTACCATTCACCACAAGGTTGTTTCCCAGTCTGCATTTGCAAAGCTAAATACGTAGGGGGAGCAGGCCATCTTAGCAGTCGAAGCTGAGGCTTGTCAAGGCTGGATGTTGCAAATCCAAGACTTCCTAAAACTTGGTATGATCCTAGAGGGATTGTCGCGTGCCGCAAGATGCACATTTAAATAGAAAGTGACTAAGTATGTCTTGATAGGAGACATTTTGTACCGACGTAGCTATGAAGGAGTCCTCCTTCGATGTCTTGAGCCCCAAGAGTCATCTTGGGCAATCTCAGAAGCTCACGATGGTACGTGCGGTGGCCATTTCAGTGGCATGGCTATCATCAAATGCATCCTTCGCATGGGTTATTATTGGCCCACTATGGAGAAGGATTGCAATGTGTATGTCAAGAAATGCGTTAAATGTCAGCATCATGCTAATCTTATGCACTTGCCATCATAGGCCTTACAACCCATTCAGGCGGCTTGGCCATTTGCTCAGTGGGGATTAGATCTGATTGGCAAGATTTCCCCTCCATCATCAGGTCGACATACATTCATTATCATGGCTACTGAGTATTTTACAAAGTGGGTGGAAGCCATTCCCCTTACAATGACCACTGGAGCTCGCATCATAGAATTTATTCTCGAGCATATCATATGTCATTTTGGGATACCATCCAAGATAATTTTGGATAATGGAACTTCTTTTAAGAACAAAATTATGTGGGCTTTAACGTCTAAATACCGCATTAAACATAGTTTTGCAACTCCATATTATCCGCAAGCAAACGGGCAAGTTGAGGCCTCAAACAAGACTATGGTAGCCATCTTGAAAAAGATAGTGCAAGAACACCACAAGGATTGGCATATACAACTGCCCCTTGCACTATGGGCTTATAGGACTAGCATTCGGATGCCCATTGGGGCAATGCCATTTTCACTAGTATATGGCACTGAGGCCATTATGCCCTTAGAGTTGGAAATTCCAATGTTGCATGTCGCATTGAAAGAGTTCATCGATGATGACACCGTACGACAAGCTCACATCGATCAATTGACGTTGCTTGATGAACATCGCGTGAATGCCCTCGAGCATCTCCATGTTTATCAGGAGCGATTAAAATGAGCTTACAATATCAAAGTCCACTAGAGAGACTTTGAAGTTGGGGATCTTGTGCTGAAAGAGAACCAATAGAACTCAAATTTGTCGCCTGACATGCGAGACAAATTCATGGCTAACTAGCTAGGGCCTTACATCATATCTAAAAATATTGGTTCAGGAACCTATCGCCTAACATCGCTAGAGGGTGTGGAAGAGCTTGAGCCTCTCAATATCATCCATCTTAAGGTGTTCTATGCTTGAGAGTGTAGTAAAGGCACCAAAGGCATCTGTAAGCCTTTGGTCAACCCAAAAGCCTCGAGGGTTTTGTCTAAACCGCTCGGTCATCCCAAAAGGCCCCAAGCTCTTTGATTAAGAAGCTTGGTCAATTAAGAAAAGGCACCAAGGATTTCCAAAAATTGCTTGGTCAACCCAAAGGCTCTGAGAGTTCCTATAACTTCTCGGTCATCCCAAAAGGCTCCACGCCCTCTTGTTGAGAGTTTGGTCAACTAAAAGGTTCCAAAGGTGGTTGTAAAACCTTTGGTCAATTCAAAAGGCTCCAAGGATTTCTAAAAATTACTTGGTCAACCCTAAAAAGCTCCAAGGACATGTACTCATCGTTTGGTCAAATATGAAAGCTCAAAAACCTATAAAAATCAAGAAAAATATATAAAAGTCCAAAAAAAATGGATAAAGCCTAAAATCCAAAAACATTTGCATTTGCATTTTGCATTTTCATCTGCATTCACACATGCATTCACATCATCATATTGCATTTAGGCATTTTTCATCCATTGCATTCCACAGTAGAGTGTAGTGCATTTATCAAAGTTTTACCAATAGTCACACGTTTGTATGACAATCATGCACCCTTGCATTTATCATAATTCATTGCATTCGTACACGATACATGTTGTGGAGACTTATGTATGTATATTAAGTTTTCCTGTCACTCAGCCATACCTAGTGGGTTATTCAGATATTGTAGAAAGCTTGCTTTGCTATTATAGACAAGGTCATTAGTTGGGATAGTGCTTCAACATATCAGAATCCCGTCACTAAGAAAAACAATATAAAATCCTGCTAAGACGAGAGAGGATGAAAGCTGCGAAAGCAGTCTTAGGTATCTAGAGAGATGGGTTTCATGACCTGCTTATCTTGCAAATAGTCGGTTTATAAAGGTGTACTTTGGCAAAAGGACAAGAATTTCCCCTATAAATCCCAAAGTCACAAAAGTTAAATCCCAAGTTACAAAGTGCAAAAAATATACAAATTTCAAGTTCAAAATATAAAGTGACATAGTGAATCAAAAGCACTATAAAAATCCCTTGCTCAAATAAAATGGTAACACATGGACTAACAGTGATTTTTATCACTACATCTGAGCAAGTAAGAAGGGTGAGAACTTGAATCCCTAGATTGTACACCTTTTGAAAGCCATAGAGTGATCCCCAATCGTAGCAATGGGTTGGAAGAGTCCCACCTGCAATCGAAGGGGTAGTTCTATTGGGTGATCCCCAAACGTAGCAATGGGTTGAAAGAGTCCCACCTGCATTTGGAGGGGTAGCCCTGATCAATTTGCAAGATGAGCTAGCTCTAGGTACCTAGGATTGTCTAGTTGTATAAGTCTAATCAAAGCTGAAACAAGGATGATACGATCGTATGAGGAACCTTATCTCACATATGGGTTGAAAGAGTCCCAACTGACATACAAGGTATGCTTACGATCTATCTAAAAATACTCACATGCACACATAGGGATTATGAATAGTTGGGTCTATCACGGCAAAAGCCTTGTCCAATATAAGCCTGGTATAGTTAGTATGTGATTTTTGGAGAGGTTTACTAGGGTGTTTGAGTCTCAAGGAAAACCCCAAAAAAGTGCTCCAATAGCAACAAGATACCACATATCTTCAGACTACAGAAATATGAGTCATTCATTCATCAAAATGCATTTTACAAAGTACAATCAAATATATAGGATAGATACCGCATGAAGATCAGAAATGATGTTTAGATGACCACTGATTATATAGTACAAAATGACATAATCATTCATTAGCATTTCACCAATCCATTTCACTGCATTTCATAAATGGGTGATTAATTGATTAAGTTCTTGTAATAAGAATTATCAATTATTTTGCATGATTGTTATACATTCTATGGTGTCATATTTTAAAAATTGATATACATAGTTTACATTCATTCCTTATGTTTTAAGTGATTAAAGCATACAGGTTCATCTCCATTAGATTATGATTCCGTACATAATGCATTACCATACATTGCATAGCATATCATAAACTGCATAAAATATATGCATGCCCACAAAGAAAAAATAAATATGCGTTAAAAATAAACATCGCATCCATCTACATACATCATATGTCACACATCTAATCATCTAGATCACTGCATATCATCATCATAAAGTAGAATAGCTATCTAATGCATGACATCCATACATCGCATCATATAAACATAGCATTTAAATACGCATTGCATCCATGTGCATCAAATAAACATAAAATCAAAAACAATAAATACACATGTACACATAATGAGCCATGAAATATCATATCATATATATATGTGTCCAAATGAGTACATAGGGAGTACAAAATGCCTGTAGGCTACAACTATGTAGGTCCTCGACCTTACACACAAAATGATACATCAAAACTATAGTCGACAGCTACTATAAATCGGATCTAGGCTGCTCCCCCTATACTGGAGCTCTCGTCGCCTCCCTCTACACTGTGCTCTGGAGCCTGCTCTCTTGGCTGACCTGGCACCTATGGTGGATCCTGTTGTGGATCCTACCTACCTCCAAAGCCTAACGCACCTAACACATGGGAAACTGGTAACTATAGTAGGCTAGTCCTCTAGTTGGAGGTCCCTGATGTCTACCCTAGATCTCTAGCCCTGGCCTACATCTCTTGTGTGCATGCTAGAGGACCTATGCATCCTCTCAGTCCTATGAGTCCTATGACTCGAGCTCATTGTGGACTACCCTGAGGTCCTAGACCTGGTACGCTATGACTCTACTACAAAAGGATCCTCAGGAATTGGTAGCCCATGCATCTCTATGTAGTCGACTAGCTGATCAATGCGAGCAAGCTGGGCTACATGCATCTCATTGGTCCTCATGACCATACCATGCAGTCACGTCACCTCAGTAGTCAGATCTTGTATAGCTATGTGTACCTATTTGGTACGTAGGAGGCCCCATGATAGCCTGAGGAGGCCCCATAATAGCTCCCCTCACTGCTCATGTGAGATCCTGCTCTACCTCTACTATAGTCCCCTGCACCTGTGCTAACTCTAGGGTAGTCTGTAGTCTCTACACCTAGGCCTCTACATCGGTAGCTCGAGTCATGAGCTCCTATATCTGGCCTTGCCTCAGTCAGGTGCCACTCCCTATCAGCCACCTTCACCTCTAGAGTGGTGATGGTGGTATCTCTCTCTCTTGCGTGTGAAAGCACCCAATCTGACTTTACAAGTCAGCAACCTATACTAGCAGCTGTCCCTCTATGCTATCAGGAGGGACCTCACCCTCCTCTGGAGCATCCTCCTTAGGGTCGATCTTTGGTAGGTCCTCAGTGGTGGCCTCTATGCCCCAACCACCCTTAGTATGCTGGCGCACCCTATGCCCATCAGGATCTACCTCTACCTCTATCTTTACTGGCTCTCGACCTAGAGGCCCGGTCCCATGCCATCTAAATAGAGACCACCACCCATCATAGTCGGGCGTGGTCCCAGCTGTCTCAACCCTTGACTCTTGGAAGTCATTGGGTGCATCTCCTAGTGGTAGAGGAACTATTAGTGGGAGATCCCTCTCTAGAGCTAGGCGTCTGTACCTCAGGGGCATATCTGGTAGGTCCTACACCATGCTGAACTATCATAGGACATGAGAGAAAAATTGATACTCTCTGACCTCTGGCTTATGCTAGATAAGCCATCTATCTTGATGGGCCCATCGTAGCCACTCGTCCACCTCTGGACAATCCATGTAGGGGTGCTATACGATGTCCCCAGCCCAAGTGCTATAAATTTGATGATGTAATGTTGCGTATCCCTAGCATGAGCCCTACTATGGATACCCTCCTCAGCATGAGGCTAGTAGGTGGTGTAGCACTGATGATCATCATCTAGGGTAGTGATGCATAGAGGTAGATCAGTAGGATGCTCGATCCGGATGTGCTACCACCCCCAGATCTATAGCAATAGGCTATAGTTGATGCCCTTATGGCTCTACTCTATAATCTGGTATAACTCTCGATAGAGCTGGCATAGTAAAGTGCTCCCCTAAGCTAATAGTAGTGGCTCCTCCATCGAGCTCTAAAGCACCCTCCAAGTAGGGGCTAGCATGTTCTAAGGAATCCTCATGCTCGAGGAGTCTAGAAGGACAATCTGAATGATGAGGTGCATAAAAAGGGCCTCTCGAGTAGAGAAGATGTCATCCCGATACTAGTCCTCGATGTGCACCCCTCCATGGTCTGCATCATCCTATGCGTCGATGCTCTGATCATCGAATATGGTAGCAAAAATGACATCCTTTTTCATGTAGGTAGAGGAAATGATAGCCTCACCATCGATAGGGATCCTAAAGATCCTGTAGACATCCTCTAGTGTGATGGTCATCTCACCAGGAGGTAGGTGAAATGTGTTGGTCCACGCATTCCAGCGCTAGGCCAACATAGTAATATAGGCCTGATCTACCCTAATGGTGGGTAGATCCATGACATAACCAAACTTGATGGCTCGAAACCATGCTCGGTCATCATCCGACAAGGCCTCGTGGAGAGTCTTCATCAAGTCAGGTTCTCGTGCTCTAGAAGTTAACTTTTAAAAAGCAAAAACAAAAAAAAATCATGTAAGCTAAATCTAGCTAAGCAGAGCTAAAAGAAAATAAAAAAAACAAGCAATTGTACAAGAACTTGCGGTCCCAATTTGCAAATTGGGAATCCAATTTGCAAATTGGAAAATTGGGTCCCCAATTTGAAAATTGGGGCTGCTGAAACCTACGGTTCCCATTTTGCCACCTGGGAACCATAGCTACCACTAGGTTTAGGAGTGGCACCCATTTTGGGTACCCTCCTAGACCACTAATGCATAAAATTTAAATCCTAGTCTAACCTAAACTAGTGGGGTTCATTATCGATAGTTTAATGAGGTTCAATTTCTGCATTTATTAAGTGTGGTTCATTTTACTAATATGGAGTGCGAGGTCTCGATTTTGAGTTACCTTGCCCGCACCCTACCCTCGGCTAGTCGATGGCTGATCAGGATCCACCATCAGGGAAGACGAGTGTAAATATGGTCGAGTTTGATAGCGTTCCGTATCAGGGAATGACTTCTCTCTCTCAGAGCTCTCAATTTGCTAAAGGTTGCAAGAAAATAATGAAAAATTGTAAATGGGATTTCAATTTATAGGTCCTCCTAGTCTCTGCGGACCGTAGCTGACACCCATGGTTCCAAAACTAGGGTTTTCCACCCATAGGTCTGACCTACGGTCCCCAAAATTTGGTAGTGCAAACCGTAGACCGTACCCATGGTCCGCAACTAGCAATAAATGCACTAAAAACCCATCGTGGGAAGGTCTGAAAAGATAAATTAATGACTCCCAATGGATAAAAATCAAAATAAATGATCAAAATTGCAAATTTGGTGACATTAAAAGCACCAGGATCAATCCAATAAATGCAAAATTAAACAAAAAAAATCAAACAATGAAAAACCAAATGCGCCTCGTATTCAGTGATTTATCCTATAAAATTGGTGGTTGCAGCGACTTGCGATCCATGCAATCCGACAAGATGAGTAGATCACAATAAGGACATTTGGGGTAAAATTGTCATTTCTTTTATGACATCTTTCAGCAAATCATCGACAATATGATTCAACACAAGTCTTCTTGAATTTGTATTATCTTGACTCTCTAAGATGACTATCATAGCCTGACTGCTCCATGGGAGAAAGATGTGCAAATACTACTAAGCATTGCAATCATAAGCTGAACTAGGCCTAGCCAAGGCATTAAACATCTCAAATCTAAAAGTTGTTCAGGATCATTCATTATGGTCAAGCGATTTCATCACTTCAGACATTGTCATTACCCTCATCGACTCGTCGCTTGAGGGGGTAGTCATAATTTCATGTCATAATCAAAATCAATAGAAGATCCCGGAGATCGTAGATCCCTTGATCTTGTCAAAATTGTGTTCGTCCTTGCGAATCATTGCTAACAACTATCATAAGCTTCCCCCTCTGCTTGGGGTAAATAGCAAATATGAAATTTCATTTGTAGCTCTCATCCTTCGGTTATATAGGCCTAACTCCTATTGTAGCACCAAAGCTACCCGAATGTCTGATGATGAGTGCAGACTTTTCAAATGTAAGCCTTCCCACATTGGAAGCAATGATTCTAGGATGCACATCCTTTTGTTGGACCTAGGGCATCTAATGTTGATCAGACTAATGATCATCATAGAACCTATGACATCATTTTAGGAGGTCTATTTTGCTCAGCGTTGTTCGATCTCACAATGCATCTCAAAAGGGGCATCTGTAGACACCTAAAATGCGTCATGTCGAGGGCGACTACTCATATGGACATGCTACAAAACCATATGAAGGATCTTGGATAGACTCCAAGATAGAGCAATGGTTCTAACCACTCAATTTAGGCATTCTAGCCTAAGCAGTCTAAACCACAGCCTAGACCTATGGTCTCCAGTCTGAACCATGGTTGACACCTATGGTCTGTAGTCTGGACCATAGCTGTGACCTACGGTCTGAACTGGAGTTCAGTTAGGCCTTCCATCCGAGCCAAATCGGTTGGAACGGCCAAGAGATCTAGAAGGAGGCAGTTGGAGGATGAAAGATTCCAAAGGCTTCCATCCCAACTATCCTAACCAACCTTCTTGGTCTTGGCTTCTCCATGAAGCCACCCCTAGCCCTAGGGGCATGCTACAAATACCCCCTCCAATGGAGATGAAGAAGGAGAGAGATAATTTGTATAGCGAAGTGCTGGCGAATTATCGAGCGAGCTAATTGATCAAGAGAGCAGCGAAGCCCTATCAAATTGCATAATGACCTTGTGCATTTGAGAGCCCCCTTTGCTATCCATCCAAAGACCAATTAGCCATGGATGCCCTAGGTGCCTAGGAGGATCAAGAAATGCAAATCTGGGTGAACGAAGGCCCTTCACAGTGATTTGACCACCAAATCTGTCAGAGGACGACAAAGGCGACCCTTGAACATCAATTCGGACAAGGAGGTCAAGCCCACTACCCCTAATTCTGAGGGCAAACACATCAGAGGTCAAACCATGGCTGTCAGCCATGGTTCACAGTGTAGACCGCCCCTCACAGCTATGGTTTGCAATAGGTTAAAGATCACCTTACTCATTTTGCTTTTTACCGCATAGATTAGTCATGTTAGTCTTTTCATAGGTTTAATTGCATTTTAGAGAAACTCTGACCGTAGGAATTAGGCATTTTATGCGTTGCATTGGGTAGGAGTATATTGGATCTTTTAGATGTTTTATTGCTTCTAATTCGATATTTGTTCAATGCATCATTTGCTTATTCATGTCTTGTATGTTGTAGTATAATTCTTGATGTGATTAGAATAGCTTAAAGCCTTTCTTTATGCTTTCTTGTTTTACTAGTTTAATGGTATTTACATGTATGTTTCTTTAAAGGGCCTCATCACGAGAGGCTATCAAACTTTGTAATCATGCATTGTTGTTTCTTGTTCACAGGGAGACAGGTGCAAAAGGGAGCCTATATCATAATCCTTCCACATCATGGAGAAGGGGGTTAGCTCTACCCCAAGGCAGTTTGTGAGTAATCACCGGAGCAACAAATAAGCGCGCCTACCCTGTTGAGGGCATTGGCAATTGTAACATCTGTATCATCTTTGGAGTGACCCTGAGAGGGCATTTTTGTAACCCGAGATCCTTTCAAATATTAATATAAGAAACTTTGCATTAGTTGGCTTCTTTGTTCAATTTGTGCATTTGTGTGGATCTTTGTGTTTTTACGATGGTATAGATCAATACACTAGCTAGGCGCGCGCTCCACGGTTACGTCAAATAAAACCTTTTATTTATGCTTTACATAATATTATAATAAATATTGTGAAGCTATTTTGCCATCAACCTTTTGCATTGCTCCTTTTGACCTTTTGACATCAACGATAGCTCATTCCTTTACATCAATGATAAATTCATTCCTTAACATCAGTTACAACTTCATGAACTCAAAATTTCCAACAAGCACATCCATCCCATCATCCTATACATCTACCTATGTCAATACTTTGTATGAAGTACATGTCAATGCTACTTCATAGATGCCAACATCCACCTCATCCAATGTCACCAATACAGTTGTAATTCCTATTGCAACTTGACATCCACCCACCTCATAAGTTTCATCCACATCCATGCCTTCCACTTTAGATATGGAAATACATGAAGCATGGGAACACCTTAACAAATTGCTTAAAAAGTGATAGAACACTCAACAACAAGTTTAGGTGGTTAATCCTAAGCCTCAACTTATTTCCACTCAACCCATATTTATCACCCAAAGTCCATCATGGGTACCATAATATTCTATGGTTTCCATCCCCACACCACCATCAACCCATACTCATTCTATTCCCATCAATAATCATTATAATCACAATCCTCATACATCATCTCCATTTCAACATTCACCATCATTTCTTCACCAACCTCATTATCATCAGTTTCAATCCACTTCACCTTATCATCAAAATATTATCACACCTCAACATATTTCCACCCCACATTCACAGAATCATCAAGTTATTCAAGGTTTTCACATTCCAGGGGCAAACCCTAGGATGCAAACTATGCAATAATAGATTGATAGCCTGATGCAACATACTCTTGGTTTTATGAACTAGAAGCCCACTTTACATCAACTGATCAATCAACCAATCTATCCTTTGGTACCATCACTACCATATCTAGAAGACTTCATAATACCAAATATTGATAAATTTAAAGGGACTGAGGACCCTAAAGAACACGTGAGCACATTTATCCATTAATTATTCAGAATCCAAAGTAATGATGCTCTTATGCTTAGAATATTTCCTCAGACATTGTGGGGAGATGTTATAGAGTGGTATAACCATTTGCCTCACCATAGTATTTATATTTTTGAGCAATTGGTTGACCAATTTCTTGAAATATTTTCCATTAATGTCAAAAATAAAATCTCATTATCTGATATATATGGTCTAAAACAATATGATGATGAGTCTGTCTATGACTTTGGCAATCGTTGGAGGGTTTTTATCACAAAATTACCATTTTCCCTACCAATGGAAGAGCTTACTAAACTATTCACTAAGAATTATTTAAAATACATCTCTTGGTTGTTACAATTATAATAATATCGATCATTTGAGGAAGCTCTTGCCCAGGCCAACACAATTGAAGAGATAAAAATCCAAGAAGGAATGCTCAAGCCTAAAAATAAAGAATGGCAAAGTAAGGGCCAATATAAAAGTAATTATTCTGGTCAATCAAAATTAAACCAGGCCAATCCGACCAACGAAGCTAACCAAGTTAATCAAGTGGTGATGAGCCAACCGATAATGGCTCAACAACAAACTGTGCAATAACAACCATGACAAATTGAATATTATGTGGTTCCCTCAACAACTCAATCAATTCAAAATATGGTGTCAATTGTGGAAAATTTACCACATCTATAATCTATTTGACAACCTCGTCAGTACACCCCATTAGTTGAATCTTATGCTTCCATATTCCATAGGTTATATGATACTAACCAACTTGCTTTACCTGAGGTTAAATTAGATTATCCAACTAAATGTGGTAAATATTACCAAGAGCATTTGTTTTACCCTTATCATAGGCAAAATGGGTATGATATTAACAACTACCATGTATTTAAAGATAGAGTGCAATATTTCATTGAATTGGGGGCCATCAATCTTGATAACCCCCTAGCTCAACAAAACCAAAACCTTGGTATATTTCAAACACCACTTCCTCATCATGAGGAAGTGCAACCAACATCATGAGCGTATAACACCAAGACTCCCCCAAATCAAGTCAATCATGTGCAACAGTACCAAGGTTTTTTGAGTGTTATTCATGTAGTACCTCGAGGTCAACAACAATGCACTAATCAACAAAATGTATAGTAGCAGCCTATTCCACCGCCCATACCTCCACAATCAAGTGTGTCTCAACCTGTAAATTCATCATCACAAATCCAATTTTTTGCCAATCCATATCAACCCATTCATATTCCAAGCCATCCAAATCCACCCATTCATACCATCAATCACCCTCCAAGGTTAATCATCTCATTGAGTAGCCGGTAACCACAAGTCTTAAAATAGCTTCAGCAAAACTATCTATATACGAGCTTGTTCAACAATATCCTCCACATCGTGAAGAATTAATGGATATTTTAAAGTCCATTTAACTTCAATCCCAAGATTCTAATACCTTTAGCAATTTTGTGGGGAGCATCCAAACATGTATGGAACCCTCCATCACTTTCTATGATTTTGATATCAAACCAATATCATAAGAATTAGTGGACCCCCCATTACATATTATGGCTCAAATTGATAGGAATCCTTTCAAAAGAGTTTTAATTGATACTAGCTCCTCTATAAACATCATCACCATAGCTGCACTTCAACATATCAAGCTTCCACCAGATCACATTTTCAAATCTACTTTCACCTTGAAAGCATTTAATGATGCTCTCTTCTCTACAATTGGCACTATTATTTTACCCATTGAAGTGGGGGTAAAAAATTGCATACTATGTTCCACATATTGGAAGGGTCCATGGTGTATAATGTACTCCTTATATGACCTTGGATGAGAGAAATGATATGTTTCCCTTCTATATTACATCAATGATTGAAATACGTACATGAGGGACAAGTACATTGCATATCGATGGATGTTAAACCATTCAAGTATTGCAATTTTATCTCAAACCCCTATGAGTCCATGTTACCTTCCACTCATATATTCCTCACTTCATCAACCATCCCATCCATATCTTCATCTAAAGTTCCTATTCTGAAGGAGCTTCCCATCACCACTTCACATCAAAAATCCACTTCCATACCCCCATCTTCATCACCATTGACTACATGCACATGTGGTCACTCAATATACATTAGCTACATCATAAACAACATCACCTTCCATAATTACTCCTTCCAAATCATCATTATACACCCAACCAAATTCATATCCATCCCCATCAACCAATGTCTCACAAGTTAAAATGATGAATTGTAAGATACCATTAGCCAACCATAAGTTAGTTTCATCCACATCCAATCCATCCACATCATCCCAAGTTGAGGTCCACCTCACTAATCCTAGTATTGGTGAATATGTGGTCCAAGACATTACAATTACATTGCTCAACATTCAAACTGCTAAGGACTACGGTCACCCATGTGATCCACCCTTATATATAGGAGTAGTATATAATATAGGTTCAATGCCTGATAGCATTAATTTTATATATGGAGGTCTTGATTCATTGTCCAATCTAGTTATTCCATATGAACCTAAATCATCAACACCTACCAATATACAACATATGTCGGGTTTTCCATCCTGATATTTTCACATTGTTAATTGGCAAGGACATGGCCTAGGATGACACAAACAGGGAATGCACGAAATTATCGATGTATCATATCAAGAAATGCATGATCATTCAGGTTTAGGCTATCGTCCACTTTCATCCACTTATTCTCTTGAACAAGCTTTACAAAGCTTAAATTTAAATTTAGGAGAAGTGTTGAGTGGTGTTTTAACCCGATTGTGAAAACACACTCTCCTGTAGGATCCGAGTCCTAAATCCTCTGCTTGCAAAGAAAAACGATTTCTCCAAGGTTCTTATTATGCTAATTATTGATTATCAAGGATGTTTTTTAAAATGAAATGCTAAGAACACCTTAGGGTTTGCAAGTGGATGTTAACAAGGGGCACCTGTGGTTTATTTAATTCTGAAAGTGCAATGGACTCTAAAATGAATAAAATCTGTTTTAATCTTTAATTCTGATGGATTTTTAGTGATTTATTCAAACACAGTAATTAAACTGCTAAAAATAAAATATGGGTTTGAAAAGCAAAGCAAAATAAATAAAAACGTAAAATAAATTACAGTCAGAAAGCTGTCATTAATCGGATGAAACCGAAGATACTGAGGCTTTCTACATGCAACCTAACCTAATGAACCTGCACATCCGCACAATCCAAATAGGCCAGATGCGAGTCTCGAGGGTTTTTGTGGTAATTCTAGAAAACGAGGCATTCGCATGAAGCAACCAAGAGATCTTGCATTAACTTCACCTAAAAACCTAAGAAATCCGGAAGGGAAAGATAGACATTAAATCATGCATGCAAAAGTAACTCCTTCTTTCTCATCCAAAAGATGCCAACTCTCTATATTTTGTATTAAAGAATATTTCGATTACATTCAAAAATGTTCCAGGTGTAAAAGAAAATCCCAGAACAAAAAGAAGGAAATTGCCCAAGTACGGGCCCAAAATAGCACAAAGCTCTCGTATCTGCAACTCCGTATTCGGCAATTTCCAACCCATCTTCAATTTGCATTTTTGGCTTTATAGCATTGTTATGGCTCTTCGATTTCCTCCGTCGCTTCATTTCCTCTTCTTGTGGGCGACCCTTCAAATTCCTGCCTTTCCTTGCCTTGATCCCCGCTCAAATTTAAAATGCTCGCAATCCACCTCTGTATGTAACACCTCTGCAATTTTGACACCTGCACGCCACATGTCACGCATTTTCTATGCCCCCTGTAACGCTTTCCTATGAAAGAACCCGACAAAATTGCAAGTCCGCCTGTTCACCTTCCCGACCGCGAAATCGTGACATGTCGTGAAATCGCGACATGTCGTAATATCGCTACCTGCTTTCCTGTCGTACGCCTTCATCAGCTCCCCATAGCGATGTTGCGACCATTTTGCATTTGTCTACCTCCGGCAACTTCTCGCAGTGATATCGCTACCCTTTTAACATTTTGAGCCTTCTTCTTCGAATGGTAGCGATATCGCTACCACTTTCTAACTTTGAACCCTTTTCAAAATGTGGTAGCGATATCGCTACCACCTTGGCCTTGCAGCGTCCCTTTGAAATGTGGTAGCGATTCGCTACCATTTTCATTTCAAGCCTTCTCCTTGTGACATGGTAGCTGATCCACCCTTATATATAGGAGTAGTATATAATATGGGTTCAATGCCCTATAGCATTAATTTTATATATGGAGGTCTTGATTCATTGTCCAATCTAGTTATTCCATATGAACCTAAATCATCAACACCTACCAATATACAACATATGTCAGGTTTTCCATCCTGATATTTTCACATTGTTAATTGGCAAGGACATGGCCTAGGATGACACAAATAGGGAATGCATGAAATTATCGATGTTTCATATCAAGAAATGCATGATCATTCGGGTTTAGGCTATCGTCCACTTTCATCCACTTATTCTCTTGAACAAGCTTTACAAAGCTTAAATTTAAATTTAGGAGAAGTGTTGAGTGGTGTTTTAACCCGATTGTGAAAACACACTCTCCTGTAGGATCCGAGTCCTAAATCCTTTGCTTGCAAAGAAAAACGATTTCTCCAAGGTTCTTATTATGCTAATTATTGATTATCAAGGATGCTTGTTTAAAATGAAATGCTAAGAACACCTTAGGGTTTGCAAGTGGATTTTAACAAGGGGCACTGTGGTTTATTTAATTCTGAAAGTGCAATGGACTCTAAAATAAAATCTGTTTTAATCTTTAATTCTGATGGATTTTTAGTGATTTATTCAAACATAGTAATTAAACTGCTGAAAATAAAATATGGGTTTGAAAAGCAAAGCAAAATAAATAAAAACGTAAAATAAATTACAGTCAGAAAGCTGTCATTAATTGGATGAAATCGAAGATACTGAGGCTTTCTACATGCAACCTAACCTAATGAACCTGCACATCCGCACAATCCAAATAGGCCAGGTGCGAGTCTCGAGGGTTTCTGTGGTAATTCCAGAAAATAGGCATTCGCATGAAGCAACCAAGAGATCTTGCATTAACTTCACCTAAAAACCTAAGAAATCTGGAAGGGAAAGATAGACATTAAATCATGCATGCAGAAGTAACTCCTTCTTTCTCATCCAAAAGATGCCAACTCTCTATATTTTGTATTAAAGAATATTTCGATTACATTCAAAAATGTTCCAGGTGTAAAAGAAAATCCCAAAACAAAAAGAAGGAAATTGCCCAAGTACGGGCCCAGAATAGCACAAAGCTCTCGTCTCTGCAACTCCGTATTCGGCAATTTCCAACCCATCTTCAATTTGCATTTTTGGCTTTATAGCATTGTTATGGCTCTTCGATTTCCTCCGTCGCTTCATTTCCTCTTCCTGTGGGCGACCCTTCAAATTCCTGCCTTTCCTTGCCTTGATCCCCGCTCAAATTTAAAATGCTCGCAATCCACCTCTGTATGTAACGCCTCTGCAATTTTGACACCTGCACGCCACGTGTCACGCATTTTCTGTGCCCCCTGTAACGCTTTCCTGCGAAAGAACCCGACAAAACTGCAAGTCCGCCTGTTCACCTTCCCGACCGCGAAATCGTGACATGTCATGAAATCGCGACATGTCGTAATATCGCTACCTGCTTTCCTGCCGTACGCCTTCATCGGCTCCCCGTAGCGATGTCGCGACCATTTTTCATTTGTCTACCTCCGGAAACTTCTCGTAGCGATATCGCTACCCTTTTAACATTTTGAGCCTTCTTCTTCGAATGGTAGCGATATCGCTACCACTTTCTAAATTTGAACCCTTTTCAAAATGTGGTAGCGATATCGCTACCACCTTGGCCTTGCAGCGTCCCTTTGAAATGTGGTAGCGATTCGCTACCATTTTCGTTTCAAGCCTTCTCCTTGTGACATGGTAGCTGATCCACCCTTATATATAGGAGTAGTATATAATATGGGTTCAATGCCTGATAGCATTAATTTTATATATGGAGGTCTTGATTCATTGTCCAATCTAGTTATTCCATATGAACCTAAATCATCAACACCTACCAATATACAACATATGTCAGGTTTTCCATCCGGATATTTTCACATTGTTAATTGGCAAGGACATGGCCTAGGATGACACAAACAGGGAATGCACGAAATTATCGATGTATCATATCAAGAAATGCATGATCATTCAGGTTTAGGCTATCGTCCACTTTCATCCACTTATTCTCTTGAACAAGCTTTACAAAGCTTAAATTTAAATTTAGGAGAAGATATCCATCACATCAATGACTCCAAAGATAAAATCTATGAAGAATTCAACCTTATTGTTGAGTGAATATTTTATCCTATTGCAAAAATGATCACCACAATCATAGTATTAAATTGAAAACTCTCTCTTGCAAAGAAATTAAGTGAAAACTCAAATTTCTCTAAGGTTTTGTTACACAATCATTCTAAATATATATGTGAAATCAAATATCATATGAGATAATATATGCTAGAACTGGCTCAATAACATGCAAGTGATAGTTAACAAGGGGCCTTGATGGTTTAATTCATACCTACTTAGTGATTTCTTTCCTTAATATTTACAATGAATGTGAATTTTGTTCATGTGAAAAGTGATTCCTTCTAATGTTCTTGGAATTAATATGTCTTACCCTGAATCTCAGTTAGTAAACCCATTTTATTTTCAAATTAAAGGTGTAAAAATGAAAAGATGCATGGAATAGTCCACTTCATTTTAAACTCCATGCCTTTAATGTGAGATTCATTTTACAATTAGTAGATTCATTTTATCTTCATTTTGATCATTCTACTAAATGCTAAGTTAGACTGTGAACATGTTAATTAGTTAGTAAGTTACCATTCATTTGCATTATCTACCATTAATGTAGAGTAGGCATCAATACCCTCCCTCCTAAATTGATTTTATATTAAAATTTAAATTTGAAGAACTAAAAAAGTTTGGTGCAATTTGGAGGAGTAGAAATTCTGGATTAGGACCAGAATGCAAATAAACTGAACAAAAAAAATTACAAAAGTTCTAGATAAGGACCTGAATGGAAATAACTGTAATAAGATGCATAAATTTTGGAAAATGACCAGAATGGAAAGAACTAAAAACAAAATGTAGAAATCCTGGAAAATGACCAGAATGAAAGAACTAAAATTATAGAATGGACCAAAATGAAAGAACTAAAATTATAGAATGGACCAAAATGAAAGAACTAAAATTATGGAAAATGGACCAAAATGGAAAGCAATAAACAAAATGACTTTTCATAAAATAAAATAAACAAGTTACAGAAAATAAATTTAATCTATTTACACCAAAGCTAGAAAAACATGCATATAAATTCTGGTATCACACTCCCCTACCTTGCAAAACCATAGATTATGAGATAAGTTTGAAGATAACCAAATCTAAGCAAACATTCATAAAAAACAATCGGATTAGATTAAGTGCAAGACTCAAAGGACTCAATAATTTTTGCATCAATTTTTATCTTCACCTAGTATAACCCCCTAAAGGCATTAAATACATAGATACAAATTAAAACAAGATGCATTAAAAGAATAAAAAATAAACACAATAACCCTCAACCAAAAATATCTTATACTTTTTCTCACAAAGTGTATGCCTGCCAAAATGTATGCATTCGATTTCAAAAAAAATATTTTTTTTACAAAATTTTCCAGTCCTTGTACAATGACCTCCTTGGGTATTTAAGGTTTCAACACCTTTGTTCGTTTCAACTTCCCTCTTCTTTATGATGTTAAAAATAAAAAAATAAATACTTTTTTATTTATTTTACTTTCCCTTATAACTCCTTTTAACATCATAATATAACAAGAAAATATTCAATTTTACTTTCCCCTTATGACTCCCCTTTAACATATTATAATATATAAATATAAACATTTAAATCTTATTTTGCCCTTATACCTCCCATTTTTATATCATAATATATATAATATCTAAGGGCTTTTATCCATTTATTAATCCCTAAAGAAAATAAAAATCAAAGGGACTTTATCTCGGATGTAGTATTAAAATTAATATATATATATATATATAGATATGATCATCACCTTCAAGAGCACCGACTACACTCAAAATAGAGCCGAACAAAGTGTACTCCGCTCATGATAGCAACGTTAGAATTTCCCATGATCTTCCTATTTAAAGTGTGACAACAACAATACCAAAGTCGCCCCCTTCCACAATGTCAATTTCCTCTCTCAGCAATAGATGCATCAGACCTAAATTTAGACCTTCAAAAAATCTTAATGCACTTAGCGATGTATATTCAACAACACCAGGGCTGGAGTGTTTAGGGTTTGCTTGGAGGCGTTATATGATCTTTTGCACCATCTACGGTGGACATGGCAGACCTCATCACTGTATCCTACCATGTTCTGAAGATAATATTAGCTCGTTGTTGATATTTCCCACCTTAGACTACACCTACTAGATTCCCTACCAAATAATAATAAGAGCCATTAGATCATTATTTGTTAGCCTTCCACTCTTTTATTATCACAGAATTTTTAGGTGAATTCTCAGTTCATTATGGTGCTCTCCCTATCTGAATTGACTACATTTGGGTCTCTTAATTATCCACTATGCTCACTCGATTGCTGTAATTGCTCGCGTATTTGACATCCCTAATTACCACTATTGTTCCTTGTCCAATGTGGCATCCTCTATTCATGGCTTTCCATATGTCATCAGAAGTACCCTACGCTAAATGTCATCACTTTTGAATCTTGCTACCTTGCATTGCGTCGATGCCGCTATCTTCTACTATTCCATTACTGGGTAAAACATCACCAACGACAATTTTGTCTAGTAGCACCATGTAGTTCCAAACACTACGTTGTTCTGGAGACTACTCATTCCACCATGTTGGACTACATTTTATTTCATATCAAATTCCTCATGACCACATATCCACATTGTGCACCATTATCACTTGCTTGTTTTCAGTTAGGAGATGATGCCCCTAACTCTATTATTTCACCACATAACCTACATCAAATATTATACAACACTACCTTACGCTATCTTCTATTAAAATTACCTCAGTTCGTATCATGTATGCATTATCATATCCTAACATGTCATTGCCACATCACCTTCTATGCATTGGGGTAATCCCTTCGATGTACGAGTTTGTTCTTGATGCGTCCACCGTGGTGTTTACATGTCTTCATTCTAGCGATTATTGCCACATTGGTTATCTAAATAGATGACATTCAAGACCTACCAGGTCATATGTAAGTCATCTACATTAAATTAGTGTTCTCCTAAAAATGCACCCTCCATGTTGGGAGTCTACTCCTATACACCACGTCATCGACCCAGTGCTAGATCATCCATGGGTCCACCTACACATCGTCGCCCATGACTTCGCTATCTTCGGCAATATTTCACCTCAAAAAATGGCACTATTTCACCCTTGCATACACCCATTGTAGACCTCGCCACAATCATCGAATCCTGCACCACAGTGGAAGGTCTTCCATTGCGGTCCAACATCGTGCAATAATCATGCCTTTATTTTTTGTAAGTCTGGTAGCTAGTTGTCCATCAGATTCAATGCTTTAAAACCTATCGTCGGGTTGGCCGCTTCCACACTGACCTCTGAATCACCATTGTCTTCATGCCACGTGTGGATCCCATGTCTCGCTAATAATTTTGTGATAGCCATCTCCATCGTAGATCCTGAAAACCTTCCCCTCATCATCGTACCTATCCCACATGAAACCTGCAAGACACAAACATAATATTGAATTAAAATGATTTCGTCTCATACAAAAACCATAAAATCACCTTAGTAGAACTAAGGTGATCACAAGGTTCCCTTTAAATTTATTTTACTTAAATTCCTTTTATTATTTTTTTATTGAATAATATATATGTATGTATATTATATATATACAAATTCATTTACTTAATTATTATTATTATTTTTTATTATATATATACATATATAGGAAATGTATATATATACATATATTAATATTTTCATTTTATTTATTTATTTAATTAATATATATACATATATATTGATTAAATTTTTTAGTATTTTTATAATTTTTTTTGTTTGTTTTACCTTATTTCACAAAATGTGAATCATTAATTTTAAAATCACAACCAACAAATCAACCCAAAACCTCAAAACAAAATGATGAAGGAAATGCAAATACAAACAATCTTACGAACATTCCAAAAGAAGGCAAAAGAAAACAAAAGACACTATACAACCAAGAATATCAAAAACAGAAATGTGCCTATCAAGGACAGAACCTATCCTCCAATCTATCACTCCAAGGCCATCGAAACTCTCAAAAATACAATAAAAAAGGTGTGTCCCCAAATTTTTTGGGGTATGTTGTGGAGCAGCCACAACAAATGGTGAATCTGTTGGGAAATTTTCTTGAGCATTTCGGGTGAATAACCCAACCTGAAACGAGAACACACAAGATCAACGAAACACAAATTATTTAGTAATATCTCGAGAAGGTGGGGGTAAATAGCTTCAAATAGAAACAATTAATCCATCTGTCTTTGCTCAGTGTGTGCAAAAGTGATTCATTCTTGCATCTCTAAAAACCCTTCACATTCCATCATCCCTTTTTGCATTAGGCTATGAAGTATCTCTCATAATGAAATGGTTATAGATAGATCCCCACTATAGATCATGCATACATAGCCCTAATAGAGTTTATTTAACTAACCCTTGTCTTTTCTTAATGCTTTACAAAGACTTTCCTTTTACCTGAGCTATGTCTAGATAGAGCCCTACTACTGGTCAGGAATTCATAGTCCCGATAGAGTTTATCTAGATCTTGTAACTAATTTGATCAAGCTTTCCAATGCTCATTTTTTTATTTTTTTATGTATATATATATTTCTCTCTTTTTTTTCAAATAAAAAGCCTTGCAAAGCTTCAAGCATCACTTGGGTTAGGCAACCTACAAGTGGATCGTGTTGGATTTTTGCCTAGGGTTGCAAATCAAGATAACTTCATCCTTCATAATTCTAGAAATACCATTTAATGTATGTGAGTTATATGTGGAGCTCTAGCTAAATATTTCATTGTTCCACTTTCCACCATCTTAGTCCCAAAATCTAAGCATGATCACCAAATAACTCATCCTCCTTTTCTCAAGTTCACATATTTTTAGAATAGATACTCCAACCTACTAAAAAAAGAAACACAAAAACAAGCTAGAGACCAAAATTTAGTGACCGTAGGAGGGGGAGGGACCTTATCCCTCTCCCTGATCCCTTTTCCTTGGTTCTTGCTCAGTCCCGAATTCATCCCAGGTCATCTCACTCTAGGAACGGTTTGTAGTAGATGATCTCCTTAGGGGAGATCCTTGCCCACTTTCTAATTCTTTCCCAATAGTTTTTGGGGTTTCCTCGTTTGAATCCTGGGCCTGATGCTTCCCAAGGATCCTCTAGGGTTTCCTTCATGTTCCTAGGATCCTATCCTTGATCTCCCTTAGGCTTTTACCTAGTGTTTTTGGTAGGTTTTTACTAGGATCCGGTTCCCAGGGCTTTCTCGGTCTATGGTGGTTGTAGTTTGGGTTCTCGTTTGCTTCCTGGTGCATCCTATGAGGTTCTCTCTTCATTGAGGTTGGTCTAGGGGACCAATTTCCTCTTTTCTCATGTTTCCTCTCTGGGATGCCATTGGTTGCTAGTGGTCTCATCCCTTTGAGTGGGACCATGTTCGTTTTCCTATTCGAAGGCTTATTTTTGCTGGATCTGCTGCTTGGTGGA
Organism: Wollemia nobilis; assembly: GCA_028583015.1. NCBI lineage: Eukaryota > Viridiplantae > Streptophyta > Pinopsida > Araucariales > Araucariaceae > Wollemia > Wollemia nobilis. The sequence goes on along the minus strand of JAQPPZ010002907.1, from coordinate 10,091,521 downwards.
TGTTGTGAGCATTTGCATGGCCTTGGGGTGCCCCTTCCTATGCTTGAGTTATTCCCAACCCCAGTCCTAGTTCCCTAAATTTTTTCATGTGCAAGTATGGGGATTCTTGGTCCTTTTTGCTAGGGTGCTTTGGGTTTTCTGTTGCATGTCTCGATATTGGGGGGATCGATGATCTATGCATGCAGACCCCTGGATCTCTTAGTTTAGGTTTTCATGGATCCCATATTTGTGTCTGTTGTTGCTTTCTACCTAGGCTTCGTAGGTTTTCATTTTAGTTTTTGTTCAAGGGATTCTGCTTGGTGGACTCTCAGAGCTTGTTCTTGGCCTTGGGGGGACCTTTTATTGTTCTTGAGTTGTTCCCAATCCCAGTTCCTCTTCCTTGGAACTATTCGTGAGCAAGGATGGTGGGTCCCTGGTCCTTTGTGGCTTTCAAGATCCTTTCTTTGTGTCTACATTTGTTTTCCCTAGATCCTTTCGGCTTCCTCGTACTCCTATTGGTGGGATTCCAGTGCTACAATTTCCCAAACTTGTTCTTCTGCTAGTTCTCCTGCTGCGTGGGATTTTCTATTCCTGTTGATTTTCCTATCGGGCGGTATTTTTCAATACATTTTTTTGCTGGTTTTCCTATTGGGCGGGATGGGATTTCCTGCTGGGCAGGATTTTCAAATCTTTTGTTTTTCTCATTGGGCAGGAATTTCTAGTCCCACTAGGAAGGATTTTTCAATCCCATTTTTTTGCTGGTTTTCCTGCTGGACGGGATGAGATTTCCTGTTGTGCGGGATTTTCAAATTTTTTGGTTTTCCCACTGGGCAGGATTTCCAATCTAGTGGTTTTCAACTGCTTATCGTTGGGCGAGATTTTCAAATTCATCATCCTGCATGTTTTCCCATTAGGCAGGATTTTTCAAAATTGGTGGTTTCCTGCTAGGTGAGATTTTTCAAAATTGGTGGTTTCCAATTGGGCAAGATTTTCCAATCTACTGGTTTTTTTTCTGGGTGGGATTTCCAACTTGGTGGTTTTCGATTGCTTCCCGTTGGGCAAGATTTTTTAGAACTGGTGGTTTCCCGCTGGGCAAGATTTTTCAAAATTGGTGGTTTCCCGCTAGGCGGGATTTGTGGTTTCCCATTAGGCGGGATTTTTCAAAATTGTTTTTTCCCGCTGGGTGGGTTTTTCCAAACTATTTATTTTCCGTTGGGCGGGATTCTTCAAATTGATTGTTCTTGACCTTTGGTTTGGTCGGTTGACCTATTGTAAAAAGGTTTTGGGGTCCTTTCAAAACCCACTTTTAATATAATTTTTACCTACCAAAAAAAAAATTAGTGACCACAAAACATTACCCCAAAATAAGGGAACAACCCAACACACCAAAAAGATAAATATATTACACTCTAATCTAAAACAAACTAGTAATAAATTTCATGCTCAAAATAAACAAACCACACAAACAAGCCAAATTAAAAATCAAAACCAAAATATTCAAGCATACATACATATAATACACGCATATACACATTTCATGGTTTGAAATAGTGCTTTAGATACATCCCATTAACATGCAAAGACAAATATTTTCCATCCAATGTTTTTAGTCTAAAACTATTTTGGCCTAGGATTTCAAAAACTTGATATGGACCCAACCACAAACAATCAAATTTTTTGTGATCCCCTTTCTTTTCATGTCCTTTATCCCACAACAAAACTAGATCTAAAATTTTGAATGTTTTAAGTGTAGACCTCTTATCAAACCATATCTTTACTACATCTTGATGTTTTCTAAAATGAAGCATGGCTTCCTCTCTCTTTTTATCAAGATGCATTAAATATGTTAATCTAGTTTCAAGCTGATTATTCGTCCCAATACACTCCATGAAATGAAGGGTTTGCAATCTTAAATTGGTGGGAAAAATAGGATCCTATCCATAAAATAAATGGTATGGATATGTTTCGATTGACTCTTTTATTCTGGTCCTATCCGCCCAAAGGGTAAACTTTAGTTTACTATGCCAATCCCTAGGATTATTTTTGAGCAACATTTTGATCACACGTAAAAAAAAATTATTAGAGGATTCTACCAAACCGTTACCTTGTGGGTAATAATTTGAAGAGAATTTCAAGCTTAACTTATTTTCATATGCCCAATTTAGAAATTGCATGGAAGAAAAGGCAAAACCATTATCACTTACTATTGCATTGGGCATGCCAAAATGAGTCACAATGCAATCCTCTAAAAATTTAATAACAACATCAGTGGTAGCATGCTTTATAGAGATTACTTCAGTCCACCTTGTGTAGTAATTTGTGGTAATAAGAATATATTTATGAGACTCATATGAGTTGGTATTGATAACCCCAAAAACATCTAGTCCCCATTGTGCAAAAGGTCTTTCCTCTACCATAGATTGTAATAGCATTGCTGCATTTCTTTCTCTATTGGCTGCCACTTGACATGTATGGAAGGATCGCACATGAGCATGTGCATCCTTGAAAATATGGGGCCAATAGTATCCTACCCTAAGAATCTGATGTGATGTTGCATTAGCTAACCCATGTCCAGTTCCATACTTACCATGGAAATCCTTAAGTACTTGGGTCACCTCCTCTTGATTAACACAACGAAGGTAAATCTCCTCATGATTTATCCTGTACAAAACACCAGACTTAATTAGAAAATTTGTATATTTCAAACGCAAAGCTCTATGTTGAGTAGAATTGAGATGCAGTGGGCACTTATCATTCAACAAGAAATATACGATATCAACATACCAATCATCTTTAGTTATGTCTTCCACATTGTAATATTGGCATGATATTAATGGATCAATTTATGTGATTGAATTGACCAAACATTGTACCCAAACTATTTTCATGGGTTGGATTTCCAAACCAAATTCTTGGAGAGTCAAAATCCATTTTCCTCATCTTTCACCTAGTTCATTTTACAAAAACATAGACTTGATAGCAAGGTCAGGGACTACAACAAAAACCCTACTATGCAGTATGTAATGTTTGAATTTATTTATGGTTTTGAACATCGTATACATTTTTTTATCTAGAACAAAATATCTCAATTGCACATCCTTCAATGGAGCACTCAAAAAGGTGATAGGATTTTCAATGTTACCTTCACTCTTTTGAGTTAGGACACTGGCAAAGGAATGATATGAAGCAAACGTGTAGACATAAAAAGGCTTTGAATAATTTGGACTAACTAAAATAGGATCCCTGGAGATAGCATCCTTGATGCTTTTGAAAGAGTCCTTATTTTCTTTTGTACATTTAATATGAGAATCCTTTTTTAACATATCATTCAAGGGTTTGGCAATCCCTGTGAATCCTGAAATGAATTTTCTCATGAAATTGATCTTGCCAAAGAAGGTTATTAAATCTTTCCTTCTATTGGATGGAGGGATGTCTTGTATAGCAGCTATCCTTTTCGGATCAATAGAAATCCCTTCCTTAAAAATAACATGACTAAATAGTTTACCTTTTGTTATCCCAAAGATGCATTTTATCGGATTAAGGGAGATCTCATGTTCCCTACATCTTTGGATCACTTTCCTCAAATCCCTGACATTATTTTCCCTTTTCTTGGAAAAAATAGGAATGTCATCCATGTAAACAATGATAAACTTACCAATGATCCCTTTGAATGCAAAATCCATAGCTCATTGGAAAGGGGCACCGACATTCAATAATTCAAATAGTATTCTTCTATATGTGAATGTTTCTCATTTAGTTGTAAAAGTTATCTTCATTCTGTCGTTTGGGTGGATAAGGATTTGATTGTATCCTGAATAACCATCTAGGAATGACATCATTTCTGATCCATTAACCATTTGAAGAATCCCATCAATGGAGGGCAATGGGTAATTATCCTTTTGGGAAGCTTTATTCAAATTTTTGAATTCAATACACAATGTTATCTCTTCATTCTTCTTTCTCATCGGGATAATATTGGCAACCCATGTGGAATTTCTAATAGGAAATATGATTTTTGCTTCTAGTAATCTCTTCACCTCTTTCTCTATTAGGGGCTCTAATAATGGGTTTACATGTCTTTATATCTGTCTAAAAGGTTTGGATTTTGGTTTTAATGGAATTGTATGCATTATCACATTCTGATCATAGGTTTTCAAATCCTTGTAACTCCATGCTATGCAATCCACATACTCCCTTAGTGCATTAGAAATATGCTCCTTTTTCTAACTTGTAAATGCCTTAGAAATGAACACCTCTTATAGATTTTTTGCACTCCCTAAGTTGATTAGATCACCTGCTTCTTTAGAGGAGGTTCCTTTTTGCCTATTTTTGTTTGATATCTGATATCAAATATCTTTTCTAGTGAAACAATGTCTTTCGGTATTGTATTCATCATTTGGACTGCTTCACTATCTAGGTCTATTTCTTCATGCCCTCTCTTATCCTCATATATCACTTAATTTTCAAAAATACCCGAGTTAGTGAAAAATAAAAAATATATTTGTCACTATCGAATACTTGCAAGTTGGTAAAGTTATCTGGTATTGAAGACAAGGCACTAGCTCAATTGATTTATTTTGCATTTTTTATGGTTGAATGGCTTGAGCATACTTGTTGCAATGGTTAAATAATTTGCCATTTGATTGTGTTTCCTAGAGATAAGGGAGATGTTGAAATCATAAAACTCATCTATCAAACCCCTAAATGTAGTCTTGTAAAGGCTCAATCTTTTATCTCGACATGCATATTGCCCTTTTACCTATTTAACCACTAACTTTGAGTCTCCTAAAAATTTGAGACACTTAACCTTATTATTCAAAGCCAACTAAAGTCCAAAAATGAGTGCTTCATATTTTACCACATTATTGGTGGCTGGAAACTGTAATCTATAGGCAGCCAACATAGGCTTGCTACCAAGACATGTAAGTTCGATACCAACTCCATCACATTTTTTCGATATGGATCCATTAAATCTGAGAACCCAAACAAAATTATCCTCTTTAGAAGTACCATAATAAAGGCTTTTATTTTGAGGTTTTTCGGTAGCTTCTTCTATGTCAAAGTTATAGAACCCTAAATTAGTTTTAGCAAATTGGATTTTGTTGGGCCTATTATACTCTATAATCATATCTTTGAGCCTCAATACACTATCCATCCAGATTTGGTTAGCTACTCCCCTCCAAGGTAACCACATGTAGGAAGAATATGTAACAATATAACCATTGAGGTTCTTCCTTCAATCTCTTATTAACACCATGTTGTATTTGGTAGTGATATTAAGCACAAGTATATCCATATGATGTTGAATTCTAGGCTCTGAATTGATTTGAATCAACACATCATTCACAACTCTAGCCACATCTACAACTGATATTTACAATTGTATCACTTTAATATTTGAAGGGATTGGATTGAATCCTAACTTTTGGCAAATATCAAGGGGCATGATGTTACCCGAGGCACCTGAGTCTATTAGACAATTATGCAAGTTTTTATGTGCAACTTTGATGGCTATGAGAAAAGGAGTCATTTTTCCTTCCGTAACACTAATTGAGACTCAGCATATTTGACCTCATGGATTTGACTTGGTGGATATAGAGCTTTCACCAAAGCTTCCCTTTGACCTAAAAATTTAGCAACCTCTAAAATCGAGATGCTATCCTTAGTCTTTTTTAGGTCCTCTACTATGTCATAAGTAGGCTTTTCGGAATTTTGCATCTTCTACGTAGGTTTGGACAATTCAACAACCAAAGGAGGAGGTGGATTATTATCACCTTTGGTATTAGGAGGAAAAAGGAGATTATTTGGCGGAGTGGAGGAGGTTTTGGGATTCTTAGAACTCCTTGTGTAATAACCATGACTTCCTTTTCCAAACTTTGAATAGCTTGGACTTCCTATTCCATAGTTTCATCATCCTCTTCTCCTAATATTTTAGTGTCATTTTCTCCTTCCTAATTTTCTTAATAGTGGACAACATTTATTACCAACACATCTTGTTTCCCTTGGCAACAATGGGATGTTCCCTCACCTTGGGTATCTAACTCACCATACTCCTCAAAAGCATCTACCTGATTGGCTTTGGGTTAGGTACATGCCTATTATTTGGGTGAGTATTGTACGGTCCCTCTCCTCTATGGTTAGGATTTTGATTAGACCTAGATGATTTACAAGCATGCTTATGTATGTGGACCATGTTATTGCTTAGTTTGCTAACTACCTTCTCTAATTCCTCAACCCTAGAATTAGATCCTTGCGATTGGGGCACTATGGTACCAAATCAAAATGCTTTTCCTACATTAGCAACCTCTTGACTGGATGTGAGGGTTTTATTCTGAGCATTTTGATTCCACCAAGGATTCACACTTTGAATAGGTGGGACCATAGGATAAGCTGTCGAGGTCTGAGTGTTGATCACATCGAATCCTAGCATGCTTATCTAATTATTTGCCAACATTAGTGTGGTGGGTGGAATGGCTATGTTAGGATAGGTGGGGAAGGATGGATACATGGGCATGAATGGGTATCATTGATGGTATGGTAAGGCATTCATCATTAGCATTTGTGGTGCCATAATATGGTTCATCATGGAAAACTGGCTCTAAGGACCATACTATATTATCATAGGTAATTGGGGCATCCCCATACCTTATGATATCATTTATTGCTCAATAGTCATGGCCTCCGCATAATCTATGGAAAGGGTTGTAACCTAGGGGTTTCTCCTAGCAAACATGGTTGTCATGGGATCTAGAGCTCCAAAATATAATTTAAGGGCCATAGTGGTGTCATATTTGCTGGCATATGGAGCTATATATTTGAACAATGTGGGCCAAAATACCTGATCTGCAATACATTATATGCAGCCCTTCTCCCTAAGAAGTGACCACCACAAGGATCATTATGGTAGGCCTTGAGTATCTCTGTAAACTCATGCTCGAACATGCACCTTATTACAATCTAATCAAGCCTTATTTTGAACATGAGGCCATCAATACATTGGTATGCTGCACTATTTTTTATTACCACTTGCTTATCTCGATATGAGAGGGCAAGGAAGGTTCTCTCGATAGCAAAATAATTGGCAATGTCTACATACCGCGGTGTCTGTTCACTGATGATGAATAGATGCTCATTCGGGAACTGGTCTTCTACAACTGCATAGTCTATTGAAATTAGTCTAGATAGGAATTATGTGACTACATTGTATTTTCCATGATTATTGACTATGGTAAGGTCAAATTCCTATAGCAACAAAATCCACCTAATGATCCTGCCATTGATCGCTGGTTTGCTCATTAGATACCTGATGGCTGCATGGTCCATGTAGATGAATACTTTGTACCCAATAATGTAGTGGTAGAATTTATTGATGGTGTGTACCACAGTGAGAAACTCCTTATTAGTTATCATGTAATTAAGCTCAGCCCCTACTAGGTTATTTCTAATGGAATAGATGGTGTAGAAATATTCACCATCATACTACCCGAGGACCATACCAATTGCATTATTGGATGTATCACAATATATGTGGAATAGGACAGACTAATTTGGGCCCTACAACACTGGGGTAGAGATCAATTTCTCCTTCAGCATCTAAAATTCTTGCTCATAGTCATCTGTCTAGATAAATTCTATGTTCTTCATCAGAAGGGTGTGTAGCGGTTTGGCGATTTTGTTGAAATTAGTGATAAATCACCTATAGTACCCAGCAGAGCAGAAGAAACTCCTTACCTCCCTCTATGTTTTTGGACTGGGTAATTTTTTGATGACTTCTATCTTATTGTGATCCACTTTAATCCATTCTATCGAGAGATTATGCCCTAACACTATGCCTTATTGCATCATCATAAAAAAATTATCATTGCTGAGGGATAGATTATTTTCCTCGCACCTCTAGAGTACACGTTCCAAATTTTGCATCGCCTCCTCAAATGTTTCCCTGTAAACAGTGAAATCATCCATATATACTTCCCATATGCCAACAGACTTCCCTATAGCAGGGGAGACATATTTGATAAAGAGCATTGTTGTATGTAATATTCCATTGCATTATTAATAAAGTTGAACGTTCGTTAGCAGCACCTCATTTGTGAGAATTATCGAGTGGGATCTTCCTGGAGCTCGGGCCCACTCCAAGCCAGTATTCCTCCCCTCTTAGTTATTTACGTAATTTCATTATGCATGGTAGTATGTTTATGTCTTAGGCTTAAGCTTAGTTATCTTAGAGGTGTGTTTATTTATAAGAAGCATTTTCATTTTGTATCAGTTGGTGTGTTTATTTTATCTGCATTATTATTTATGAGTGAGTTTTATTGAGGTGGATGATCTTATTGATGTTATACAAACACCCCCCAATAGTAGTTGAATGGATCATCTCTAAAGTGGTAGTGTGACTAGTCTCAACCGTGACCCTTCACAAGCTTACGAGTTCCCTGGATTGACAATTTAAATGAGAAGTGTTGTGACAAATATAGGACAAATTCACCAGTGTTTGGCACCCAACATTTTGGTACCATTGTTGGGGAAGCATCACTAGTAGACTAATTACATTACCCCTTAAGACCTTCGACCTGACCTTGTATGAGTCCACCAAGAAAAAGAGGACCAGATGGTCATTTTATAAAATAGAGTCCACCAGATTAGTCAGAGTCAGCAGAAGACCTAGAGTTTGAATTAGATTCTCCCGACTCATCGCCAGTAGTCCACTGGAGTCAGAGTCCTCACTTCATGCAAAGTGCCTCCTCATCTCACCGACCTAGGGAAGAACAAACTATTGTAAACCCATTGTTTAAGAGGACACCCTCAGAGGAAGCCCTATTGTGGAAAGCCATAGAGGATCAGACTATAATGCCAGCTGACTTCAAGGCCCTAACCCAGAGAGTTTTGAATGATCGAGAGACTATAGACATTGTATTAGAGACCACATTTCCTAAAAAATGGTAGAAGAAGAAGTCTCATCTGGGTTCAGTTTCCCGATAGAGGAAGGGGTAGGAGACACCAAAATGAAAAATATTTCCCCTACCCATCTCCCTACCTTCAGGGGATACCCAACCGAAGACCCTGACCTATTTTTATTCAAATTTGATGTATTGTGTAGGTCTATCGATTATAAATCAGATGCCTAGAAGCTGAAACTCTTCCCATCGACATTAGATGACTCAGCCCTACGATGGTTCATTAGGCTGGGGAACAAGCAGATCACCACATGGGATGGGATGAAGAAGCTCTTTCTGGAGCAATATCAAGACTTCGATAGAGCGTGGGATTCTAGAGAGGAAGTCCTCAGCATGACGCAGAAAGAGGATGAATCCCTGGAGGAATACTGGGAAAGGTTTAATTTTAACCTACAATGATCCCCTCATGCAAAGTTAGGGGATAAGTCCCTCAAAAGTATTTTTTTGAGGGGACTAAACAATGAGTCATTGGAAGCACTGAATATGATCTCTGGAGGAGACGTTTACCAGCATGCTATGGAAGATATCCAGTAATTATGCTAGAATTACTCATGGAGGAGAGGTAAGCCAACCACCAGAATAGTGAAAGCGACCACGTCAATCACAAAAATGGAGATAGGCAACATGCTGGAAGATTTAAAGAGTGAAATGCTATCCTCTCTAGCTCTACAGCTAGATACACTATTGTTGGAGAAGAAGAAATAGGAGAATGATGCAACATTAACCTATTTCTACCCCAAATGTAGAGGGAAGCATGCCAGGAATGCCTACCCAGAGAACAAGGTCAGAGTATGTGCGGTTTTCTAGAAGAATCATAAAACCCGACTGTGCCCATAGCTGCCCAATGCCAAAGAAGATGTTGACGTAACCAAAGCCTACTTTATGGGCAATCGAAGGAATTGGTAGCAAAACCCCATGGGAAATATGCCCATGGGGATGCCACCTTATGGAGGAGGGTCATATATGCCACAGGGGCAATAGCCACCACCCAACATGGGATGGTGGGGACCACCACCCTGGATGAACATACCTCCAGGTGCAGCATTCCCAAATCAGCAAACATGGATGCCATATCAGTAGCCATGGAGGAGCCACATCCCATGGAATACACCTCCATAGAACATGGCATAGGGACCACCTCAACAAGGCTTACCAGCCCTACCTATGGCAAGACCTACGTAGTTACCAACATAGCCGATGGTGAACCCGAACAACAAGGTAAACTAGCCGACATACCAGGTGGAAGGAGAGATGTATCCAATGTACCATATTAGTTGTAATCCAATACAACTTAGATCAGACAAGCAGTTAGGAGTAGAAACACCTTCTCTGGTAGAAGTGGAGGAGGAAGTAGGAGACTCCCCTCTGATAGAAGAGGTGGGGGAAGAAAAATTTGTTGAGAAGATAGGGGCCCCATTCCCTAAATGGTTGCAAGAGCAAAAGAAGCCGACACAACCCGAATTTGATATCCTATCAAGCCTGAAAAATCTCACCGTAACTATCCCACTTTTCCAAGCTATCCGTGATGTGCCCATATACACTAAGGCGATAAAAGAGATATGCCTAAGGAAATCAGGATGCAAAGTAGTGCAAACCATCAATGTCATGGGAAAGTTAGCCGACTTGATGATGGGGAATGCATATCACCCCAAATATGCAGACCCAGGCAGCTCGGTATTGATGGTAAAAATAGGAGGGCACTCATTGGTGAATACATTGGTCGACTTGGGGGCAGCCATCAATGTAATGCCATAAGACACCATGCAGAAGCTGGAGCTCACCGACCTGAAGCCTACCAAAATGGTGTTACAATTGGTTGATCGGTCAATGGTGGCACTAGAAGGAATGCTCGAAGATGTCATAGTAATAGTCGATGCATGGGAGTATCCGATAGATTTTTTGGTGCTACAATCCAAAACTAGATTGGGTGGTTACCCACTCATCCTAGGGAGACCATGGTTAGCTATGGCTGATGCCTACATCAGCTACCATGATGGACTGATGACCATTTTAGATGGCCAAAATATCAAGAGATTAACAATATCTCCCCTAGCCCAATCGGTGGATGCATTAGGAGAACCTAAAATAGAAAATTAGGAGGATAATACGCTATCTATGCTCCAGTCAGTAATGGCATTAATAGAAGTGGAGGATGAGGCCGAAGAAGATGGCATCATCTCAAGATTCTTCCATGGAGAATCCTCTCTCCCAATTCTTGAGTCACCATTGGTGGGTGCTCAGGACCACCACACCAAGAAAATCGATGTCGAGCATGGCAGAATATTGAACATCAGTAGTGAGCTGACCATCGCACAGTTGGTAGAATTGAAAGAGCTCCTAATCGAACATCAACCGACATTCACATGGGATTATGCGGATATGAAGGGAATCAGCCTAGAGGTGTGCACTCACCGTATCTATCTGGAAGAATAGTCAACCCCTATCAGACAACCATAGAGAAGGATGAACCCGACCATGAAGGAAATTGTCAAGGCCGAGCTATAGAAGCTCTTGATGGTGGGATTCATCTACCCGATCTCGGATAGTGAATGGGTATCACCACTCGTGGTGGTCCCTAAAAAGAATGGGAAATGGAGGATCTATGTTGACTATAGATCGCTGAATAAGGTGACTAAAAAGGACCATTTTCCACTTCCTTTCATTGACCAAGTGCTAGACACATTGTCTAGGAGGAAATACTTTTCCTTCCTAGATGGATTCAATGGGTACAATCAAATCCAGATTGTAGAAGAAGACCAAGATAAGACAATGTTCACCTACCCATGGGGAACATTTGCATATAGGGTGCTACCTTTCGGGCTATGCAACGCACCAACCACCTTCTAGAGGGTAGTGCTTAGCATATTCTCGGATATGATAGGTGAAGCAGTCAAAGTATATATGGATGATTTCACCATTTACGAGGAAACATTTGAGGAGGCGATGAAAAATTTGGAACGTGTACTCTAGAGGTGCGAGGAAAACAATCTATCCCTCAACAATGAGAAATGTTTTATGATGATGCAGGAAGGCATAGTGTTAGGGCATCATCTCTCGATAGAAGGGATTAAAGTGGATCACAAGAAGATAGAAGTCATCAAAGACTTACCCAACCCAAAAACATAGAGGGAGGTAAGGAGTTTCCTCGGCTCTATCGGGTACTACAGGTGATTTATCATCGATTTCAACAAAATCGCCAAATCGCTACACACCCTTCTGATGAAGGACGTAGAATTTATCTAGACAGATGACTATGAGCAAGCATTTCAGATGTTGAAGGAGAAGTTGATCTCTACCCTAGTGTTGTAGGGCCCAAATTGGTCTATCCCATTCCACATATATTGTGATGCATCCAATAATGCAATTGGGGCGGTCCTCGGGTAGCAGGATGGTGAAGAGTTCTACACCATCTATTACATCAGCAAGAACCTAGCAGGGGCTGAGCTTAATTACATGATAATAGAGAAGGAGTTTCTCATAGTGGTACACACCATCAATAAATTCTACCACTACATTATTGGGTACAAAGTATTCATCCACACGGACCATGCAGCCATCAGGTATCTGATGAGCAAACCAACGATCAATGGCAGGATCATCAGGTGGCTTTTGTTGCTATAGGAATTTGACCTTACCATAGTCGACAAGCTTGAAAAAGACAATGTAGTCATAGACTTCCTATCCAGACTAATTCCAGTAGACTACGCAATGGTAGAAGACCAGTTCCTAGATGAGCATCTATTCATCATCAATGAATAGACACCGTGGTATGCAGACATTACCAATTATCTGGCCATCGAGGAGAACCTCCCCTACCCTCTCATACCGAGAGAAGCAAGGGGTAATAAAAAATAGTGCATCATACCAATGGATTGATGGCCTCCTATTCAAAATAGGGCCTGATCAGATCGTAAGAAGGTGCATGGCCAAGCATGAGTTCATAGAGATACTCAAGGCCTACCATAATGAGCCTTGTGGTGGTCACTTCTCAGGGAGAAGGACTGCATATAAGGTATTGTAGACCAGGTATTTTTGGCCCACATTGTTCAAAGATGTAGCCGCATACGCTAGCAAATGTGATGAATGCCAGACCCATAGGGATGAAATGCCCCTACAACCTCACGTGCACATCGAGCCCTTTGAAAAATGGGGCATGGATTTTGTGGGACCCATCAACCCACCTTCAACCGAAAGGAGGTACATTCTAGTCTATATAGACTATGTCACTAAATGGGTCGAAGTCCAGGTGCTAAGAGACTCCAAGGAGAGGACGATCATCGAATTTCTATTCTCCCATATTTTTATGAGATTTGGAGTACCCAAGGAGATTACAATAGACCAGGGACCCCAATTCATATCCATATTAATTGAGGAGTTGATGGAATAGTATAGGGTTTGGCATAATAGGACTACCCCATACCATCCGTAGGTGAATGGATAGGTAGAGGTCACTAATAGGGAAATAGAAAACATCTTGATGAAGATCGTGCAATAGCATAGGAAGGATTGGGCTGCAAGACTATCAGAGGTAGTATGGGCATATAATATGACGTGGAAGTCGACCACTAGTTTTACCCCCTTTCGATTGGTCTATGGGAAAGATGCAATGATGCCCATCGAATTCGAAGTTAAGACACTCAGAACGATGGTTGAATTGGATCTGAACCTGGATGATGCATAGAAGGAATGAATTTGGTAGCTAAATCAGTTGGATAAATTTTGCATGGATGCCCTATAGAGAACATAAATTGTGTAGAGGTAAAGGAAGTAGTGGCATGACCACCACATTAAAAAGAAATAATTCAAAGAAGGAGATTGGGTACTATTGTATGACTCTAGGTTCCAAGAGTAGAAGGGGAAGTTGATGTAGAGATGGATGGGACCATACGAGGTGGTGGAAATAATCAAGAATGGTGTTGTATGGGTCAAGACGATTGATGATAACAACACCATCCTAATAGCCAATGGCCATCAGGTGCGGCCATACCATACGTCTGAGGGATTGTTGGTGGAAACTAGAATAGGCATGGGGGAGACCCCATCCAAGTAAAATCTCCCAAATTCTCAACAACATGGTGGACACAGGGACGTCCACCAAAGACAAGTTAGAATAGGTTACTATTTTTTAGCTTACTATGTGTTTTGTAGGGAAAACACCCGCATGCAAGCTGTAAGCATCCTGAGAGCCAGGGCCTAATAGGCATGGACCCCATTTAATTGCACTTTTCTTTTTGTGTTTTCTTTTTGTAGGGACATGGCCTGATTGTTTGAACAATAGGCATCTAGGAAAACTAGGCCTAGGTCAGCTCAACATCCACATACCTGTGCATTAGGAGGATAGCAATGGTTCAGGCATGGGGGGACACCAAATTCCTCATCGAACATCCCCATGCCTAAATGAGGTGGATGTTGATGAAATATGAGGAGAATTTTAGGAGGCTTGATCAACCTCACATCAAAAGACACATCAGCCATCATTGACTTTTCAACAATAAGGAAGGGGCGCCTTACTCTAGAGGAGTGATGCCTTACTCTGGTACCTTACTCTGGAGGAGCGACACCTTACTCTGGTGCCTTACTTAGGAGGAGTGGTGCCTTACACCGCCAAGAAGGCACTAGAGTCATAAAAAAAAAAATCTTTAGGGGGTTGTTGTCATGAGGACGTGATAATTCTTAGACATGGGGGAAGCGATGCCTTACTTTGGAGGAGCGGTGCCTTACTCTAGTACCTTACTTCGGAGGAGCGGTGCCTTACTCTAGGCACCTTACTCCGCAAGCTAGGCCACCCCCGAATGTTCATATATATATGATGGTCAAAGTGGTGCCTTACCTTGGTGCCTTACTGAGTTAGGTGTCTTATTGGTGCCTTACTGAGTTAGGCTCCTTACTGAGTTAGGCGCCTTACCGAGTTAGGTGCCTTACTCTAGCACCTTACCCAAAATAGGTGCCATTTGAGTACCTTACTCAAGCAGGCACCTCGATCAATTAAATTCACATGCACAACTTGGTAGTATGAGGAGCAACCAAAGCCAACACCATCATGTCACGTGATGGAAATCCATACATGGCCAAAAATATTTTAAAATCATTGGGCAAGATTTTTGCACATCCCAAGGCCAACCATCGAGAAGATAGGTGTCCCAACCTGAACCAATAGGATCCATCACATTTTTAGCAGTAGGACCTCGAGCGAACCAGGAATGCAGTACCCAAGGTGACGTAATCAACACATGGGAAAAACATCATCGAATGGCAATTTGGCATACTCCACGCAACATGAAATGACCAATCAGGTATGCACATGATTTTAATTAGATATATATGTAATTTTCATATAATATGCTCTCAAAAATGATGATGGCACAAGAATGGAAAATCACCCCTCATGCCTAATACGTCATGCCAAAAATTAATTTGGGTGGCGTACCCTGCTAAACCCAACATGGAAACAATTTCTAGAGTTAGGCACCTCAGGTTATAAAAAGGTGCCTTACTGAGTATAGAACTCGAACTCAATAGGGAATTCACCATGGGAGGACCTTCGAAGAATCACATGATTAAGAAGCAGGAGCCTAGTGGCACTGAAGGAATTAGGGGGGAAGTCCGCAACCGGTTCGAAGTAGCAGGGTGGATGAATTACTATCGCCTGGTCAGCCAGGAATAGGATGTGGAGGCAGCCAAAGAATTCACCACCACTCTGAATGGAGAAGTGGCCCAACTACATGGACTGGTAATTCTAGTCACCCCAGAGCACATTGCTCAGGTCACTGGCCTCCCCCTCA
Organism: Wollemia nobilis; assembly: GCA_028583015.1. Lineage (NCBI taxonomy): Eukaryota > Viridiplantae > Streptophyta > Pinopsida > Araucariales > Araucariaceae > Wollemia > Wollemia nobilis. Next base: position 10,075,806 of record JAQPPZ010002907.1, on the reverse strand, counting down.
CTAGGGAATGTACATACAAGGATGGCATGGTGAAGAAATGCATCGAAGTGTTGCTCAGATAGGGGAATGTCCCCTATGACCAAGGAGGACTTCCCAAGTAGAGGATCTCGATGCACCTACAAAATATTTTTGAGTAGGTTGTGAGATACTTCACATGCACTAGGAAGTATTCACACCTGAATGCTAACCACATGCAATTCATGAGCCATCTGGTGCATGGGAGAGAAATCAATATCTCGTTCTACCTTGGAAAGCCCTATAGGATGAGGCATCATGGTACCAAAGAGGGGCAGTCTCTACCTTAGCCCATCATGGACTAATTATAGCCCTGATACGCCATGCAGAGGAGCATAAGGGAAACTCATCGATGGTAGAAGTTGAACCCTCTGGTGCACGAGAACAGGTGGCGTCGAATCGAGGCATGAAGCTAAACTAAGGGGAACAACCGAGGAGATTAGGGCTGAGCCATCCGACATAGTAGAATAGACAACCATAGAGGTAGGGCATGATGCCGAATTGGGGGAATGTTCGAGGAGGAACACCCCCAATTTTCACCAGAGATTGCAGAGGAAGGGCAGAGCCCTCTGCCCATTTTCATGGAAGAGAGGCCAGAATCCTCCAGCATAGAATATCGAATAGAATGTAGGCAATGTTGAAACATGATGATGATGCCTAATCCTCTCAAATGAGGAAGATGAAGAAGGTACAGAGCTCGGTGTCATGGCACAAACTTTGCAGAATTTGGCCACTCGTAGTCCACAGGACCCACAGCCTTCCGTAGGCTTGCAACAATCGATCGAGACATCAATGGAAGAGGACCACACTGAACAAAGTGAGAAATCCCTGATGCAGGTGTTGTTCAAGGAGTACAAGGAGATGACCATGAGGAAATTTTAGAGATAGGAGGCCACCATTGCTCAATTGCAGCAATTGATCCAGCAGCTCAAGGAGGAGAACCAATAACCATAGGCCAGGGTAATAGAGAGGCAAGACACCTCTACCTAGACCGATTGGGTGATGGAAGTGCCCACGAACTCTTTGACCTTACCAAAGAGAGTAGTCTCATCTGGGGCATTCAGGTCAGATGCTAAAAATGAGGAATTGGAAGTAGGGGAGGAATCATGCACCCTTGATAGAGGAATTCCAAAGGAATAGGGGAATTTTATTTTTCAAATAGAAACCCCTGTTATCAACATCGAGGATGATGATGAGCCTTTAGGGTAGAGCCAAGGGTAAAACCCTAAACCTAAGGCCAAGGAGGATTCTCCAGGGTGTCAGGCACCTAAAATTGAGGAGCCACCACCCGAGGGAACAGGGAAGTAGGTGCTAGGGGGAACAGCCACGGGGGACCTCCGATCAGAGGAACAACTCCCTGAGTCATCCAATAGGGAGGCAACCTTCGTGGGGTAGGAAGACTTCCCCACATAGGCCACCGCAAGACCAGACAAAGGAAAGGGGAAGGCCCCTCAGATGACTCAGAAGAGGGCCAAAAGGAAGGCCAGGGTGACATTTGCTAAACCAAATCCTCATTCGAATGAAGAATGGGAAGAAGGTGTGCAGGCCTTCGCTGAGCGGAAGGTGAAATTTGAATAGCTCTGTAAGGAGCTCAAGGAGGCAAAGGTAGCTAGGAAAGCTACCAAAAAGGAAGAAAGAGGGCTAGGCATTTGTGTGGACCCCATGGATGATGACCAATTTTGGGACATCTATGGTTCATCGTCAGGTCGGCCCTCTAAAATGAAGAAGTGGCTAGCAAGATGGGGAGTCTATGGACCAGAGGCAGAGGTAGCAACAATCACGATAGAAAATGCTGGCCTCACCCCTGAGGAACTTTGGCTATACAAAGCCAGCATGGTTAAGTGGAAGAGGGATGACTCTGACATTCCCTTTGGAGAGTTGCGCCCTCAACATGCTGACCTATGGCAGGAAGCAGAAGCAGCCTTCCAAAAGGGGGCGATGACTGTGGTAGCCGGGCCCAGTACAGGTGTTGGGCCAAGTAGGAGATAGAGCCAGCACAATAAGAGGCCGACATAGAATGAAGGTCAACCCAACACATCCAGACCTCGACGTAGCCAGAGGGTAGTACAACCCAGGGATGCCCCACAACAAGCCAGGGCCCCTCAGTAGAAATAGAAACCTCAAGGAGGAGAGCAAGCCAAGGCCACCAACAAGAAAAGGAAATGAAAAGTAGTGGCCTACAGAGAGGAGGTGATTACCGATTTTAGGTGCCACGAGGGCGTGGCACATATTAGGCATGGGGGGATGATGAGCACCAGAAATGCTCATATTTTTGTATATGTACTAACGGTTTTTGCATGACATTATATCATGAGTTGTGTATTTTATGAAGCATTATGTATGTATTTAATAAAATCATGTGTATTATCTAATCTGTGTGTGAAGTGTGTTGTGTGTAGCTATTTCCCTGATTTTGTCATCTTTTTCTCAGTCGAGGTCCTACATGGACCTGGCATGGTTTCGCTTAATCAGAAGAAGGTAAACTAAAGCATGCGCCTTACTAAGGTAGGCACCTTACTGAAGTAGGTGCCTTACTGAGGTAGGCGCCTTACTGAGGTAGGCACCTTACTAAGGTAGGCGCCTTACTGAAGTAGGTGCCTTACTGAAGTAGGTGCCTTATTGAGGTAGGCACCTTACTGAGGTAGGCACCTTACCAAGGTAGGTGCCTTACTCAAGTAAGCACCTTACCGAGTTAGGCGCCTTACCAAGGCCGATGCCCGAATTATGCGTGTTGACCACAATGGCTGGAGAAGGACCCTGTTGACCACCGTTCCACATCATCTATGGGAAATCGTGGATGGACGAGTTGTCCCAGCCAGAGTGGGTGAACACGTAACCACTCATGAAGCCGAACTATAATGAAGTGGGGATCATCCGATTACCAGGAAATGATGTAGAGCTGCTTATTGTGCATCGGTTGCAGTAACTGAACTATCCCAGTTTAGGCTGAATCGAGATGTCGGTTGTAACAGAACTATCGTAGGAAGATCTGTGTGTGTAGTATATAAACACACAGACTTCCCTATAGCAGGGGAGACATATTTGATAAAGAGCATTGTTGTATGTAATATTCCATTGCATTATTAATAAAGTTGAACATTCGTTAGCAGTGCCTCATTTGTGAGAATTATCGAGCGGGATCTGCCTGGAGCTCGAGCCCACTCCAAGCCAGTATTCCTCCCCTCTTAGTTATTTACATAATTTCATTATGCATGGTAGTATGTTTATGTCTTAGGCTTAAGCTTAGTTATCTTAGAGGTGTGTTTATTTATAAGAAGAATTTCCATTTCGTATCAGTTGGTGTGTTTATTTTATCTGCATTATTATTTATGAGTAAGTTTTATTGAGGCGGATGATCTTATTGATGTTATACAAACACCCCCCAATGGTAGTTGAATGGATCATCTCTAAAGTGGTAGTGTGACTAGTCTCAACCGTGACCCTTCGCAAGCTTACGAGTTCCCTGGATTGACAATTTAAATGAGAAGTGTTGTGACAAATATAGGACAAATTCACCGGTGTTTGGCACCCAACATCCATCAGCCCATCATTCGTTTGCTTCTTCCACAAGAGCGAGCTAACCCAATTGTTGAACCACCACCTCCATTTCCTTGATCCACATCATCGGGAATTTTGCTTGTAATATATGTACATAACTCTAATTTCAAAAAAAAATAAAAAAAAAAATTAAAATTAAAAAAAAAACATGAAAACACAAAAATAAAAACATTTTGCATTACATGTACATTGCATTTATTTGTATTGCTTATTACTATTTATATTTAATAGAGTAATGGAAAGAGTTTGGGTATGTTCATAATAAAAACATGAAGTTATTGCTCATATTGAAAATTTGAATAAGAAAATCCATTTAAATGGCCTCATAGAGAAGAGAAGTGTAGATGAAATTAAACTCACAACTCAGTTAGAGGAATGAGAAAAAAGAGAAGAAATCTTATGGAAGCAAAAATATAGAATTCAATGGCTCAAAGAAGGAGATAAAACACAAATTTCTTCCACAAATTTCTTCTAGCTTGAAGATCTCACAACTTTATTTCTTCCTTAAAATCATATTATGGAGATGTTGTTTATACTTGAGATGGCATGAACTCTATTGTTGTTGATTACTTTTCCAATCTTTTTGCTGCTACTCCTCTTGACTCAACTTCACAACAAAATTTTCTTCAAGCAATCCCTTCTCTTATCACTTTTGAGGAGAACTCTATTTTTACTGCTCCTGTTACTATCAATGAGCTTCAACAAGTAGTTTTTAAAATGCAAAAAAGGTAAAACCCTAGGTCCTGATGGTTTTCCCATTGAGTTCTACCAAGATTATTGGGATATCCTTCATGTCAATTTATTAGAGGTGGTGGAAGAAGCTAGGAAAGCCAAAGAAATTTTTAAGGTTATCAATAAAACTTATATTACTCTTGTTCCAAAAGCTCAAGAGGTTGATCATATCTCAGCTTTTAGATATATTGCTTTATGTAATGTTCTTCTCAAAATAATTACTAAAATCATGGCAGAAAGGTTGAAGCCTCTTTTGCATAATATTATTTCCCCAGAGCAAGGGGGTTATGTGGAAGGACGTCAAATAGTATATGATATAGTTCTTTCTCATGAAGCCATCCATTCCATGGATATGCAAAAATCTCCTTCCATGTTCATTCGGTTAGACTTATCCAAAGCTTATGATAGAGTGGATTGGCACTTCTTTATCAAAGTTTTGAGGCAATTTGGTTTCTCTAAGGATTGGATGGATTGTATTATGGGATGTATCTCTTTAGTTTCCTATTTAGTTCTTATCAATGGTAGGCCTTCTTAGTCATTCTCAACTTCCAGATGTATTAGGCAAGGTGGCCCGCTATCCCCTTATTTATTCATCATTCTTGTTGAATGCTTGGGTAGGACTATAACAGGGAAAACAAAACCCTTTATGGAATTACCATTGCTCATGGAGCTAGACCTAGATATCATCTTCAATTTGTGTATGACTCTACTATTTTAGGTAAAGCTGCAGTTAAGGAAGCTTCTAATATTAAACAAATCATTAGTTGTTTTTCTAAGGCTACTGGGCAGTTGATCAATGAAGACAAATCTAAAGTTATTTTATTTCACTACTCTGCTAGACAGAAATCCATGGTCTTGGATAAATTAAGATATAAGAATACCTCCCTTCCAATAACTTATTTATGTATTCCCATAAATATTCAAAGGCAAAAAAATAAAGATTGGAATTGGTTGTTGGACAAAGTCAAGAAGAAAATTGGAAAGTGGACCAACATGTGGCTTTCTTATGGGGGTAGAATCACCTTGGTAAAATCAATCCTTCAAGCTATTCCTATTTATATTTCTTCCATTTTGAATATCCCAAAGGTTGTTCTTAGAGAATTGGATCAAATCAGTCATCGTTTCCTTTGGAGTGGTACTAAGGAGAAAAAAAAATGGGCCTTGGTGAAATGGGATACTTTATGTCTTCCTAAGAATGAAGGGGGGTTAGGATTCCAGTATTCTATTAATAACAACAAATATTTAGATGCTAAATTATATTGGAGGATGTTGCATAACCCCAATGCTCTTTGGGCCAATAATCTCTGTGCTAAATATGCTGAGAACAAAATTCCTAAAGACCTTGTTCACTATAAAATTCCTACCAAAGGTTCTCCCATTTTAGCATTTCTTAAGATTGGTGAGGATTTGATAAAGAAAAATTATTTTTGATCATTCATAATGGTCAACAGGTAAATTTTTGGACAGATTATTGGGATGGTCACAAGCATTTGATAACTCAGTTTCCTGATTGGAGGCCTTGGACGGAGGAGCTTCACCGAGCTAACTGGATAAAGATGGCTAATTACTATCGGTACCATACTAGTAATTCAAAGGTTGGTAGATATTGGATCCCTATTGAGGACTGGCCTATTCAAATCCCAAAAAGGCAAAGACAAGATATCCAAGGCATCCTTCATATGAGATCCCTCTATTGGTCCCATGAAAAATATTGTTTTGGCTGGAACAACACTACTAAGGGTGAGTATTCAGTTGCTCAAGGTTATTTGACCTTATGCCATAATAATCCCAACCATTCTTTTGACATATTTTCTCGCTTGTGGGCTCAAAATCTCTGGCCTAAGGTGAGGTTCTTTAATTGGATTTTATTGCATCGTAGGGTGCTTACTGGTGAGCAACTTATGAAGCATGGTTTTCATGGCCCTTTTAGATGCGAAATATGTGAAGAAAATGTAGAAAATATCAACCATATTTTTATTAAGTGTACTTTAGCCTCTAAGCTATGGATGAGAATGGCTACTTTACTTGGCTTACAATGGTCCATTTTTTTTACTTTTTAACAGCTTTGGAGGGATTGGTCTAATCAAGAGGGTGTTGATCATTTTATTAGGCAGTTAGTTTGGATGGGTTCTACCATTCTTCTTTGGAATATTTTTTTTAAGCAAAAAATCCCTTGCGAGGCCACCTTGGTCTGAGAGACCATGAACAGGGTGTTCTACATCATCAAAGTCACCCAGGAGTCACACCCGACCCTGCCCATACCAACATTATCAATTGGATTTTGGATACCCAATTCATCTTTTTGGTAGGGTGGATATTTGAACCTGGGACCTCCCTTAGAGGATTGCCCCCTCCTCTCCAACTCACCTACAACACCTGGGTCCTTCTTTGGAATATTTTTAATGAAGGGAACAACCAAATTTTTAATCAAGATAGGAAGGATATTCACTATATTTGGCAAAATACCATAGCCAACTTAGTTGAATCAATCCATCAACTCCTTAATCACCCCCAAAACTCCCATCAAAGATGGGATCAAGTGATGCAAATATTGAATATTAAATCTTCTAAGGGCAACCAACTTAAAGGGAATGTGAGTATTAGTAATATGGATAGGACAAGAAATTGGCAACCTCCTCCTAAGGATTTTGGAAAAGTCAATACTGATGGAGCCTCTAGAGGGAACCCTGGAAAAGCCAGTGTGGGAGGAATTGGTAGACTTTTAGATGGCTCCCTAGTTTTTAGTTTTGCTGAGAATTTGGGTATTATTTTCAATAACATTGCTTAGGGGTATGGTATCCTCAGAGGCCTTCAAGAGGCTACTAAGGTTGGATGGGAAAAGGTGTTAGTTGAGTTTGACTCTCAACTTATGATTAATCTCTTGAAGACTCCTTCTAAGAATCATAATGTGGATTCGAGAATAAAAATAATTATTGAGAAGATTCAATTAATCCAGATGGGATTTTTGAAAGTTGATTACAATCATGTGGTTAGAGATCAAAATAAAAGTGCTGATGCTTTAGCTAATTGGGCTTTGGACAAAGGTGATCTTACTTGTTATGGCCACCCTCATAGATGGTGGGCTTCTCAAATTAGGTAAGCTCTTCTTTCTATCATTTCTTTGGATGGCTCCAATTATAAAGGTACCTAGTTTCTTCTTGCTTTTTTTTTTTGCTTCTCTTTGGTTCATTCAGTTTTTTTTAGTTCCCTAGATCATTCTATTATTTCTTTTGTTTCCTCTGTTGATTCTTGCCTTAATAGTCTTTTGGTCTAGATAGGTCATTGTTATGTTCAATTTTTTTCTTTTTTAATTTTCTCTTTTTTGGTTTTTTTTGTTTAGTTTTTTAAGGTGGATGGGTTCTTTTGTTTTATTTTGTTATTTGTGTTATTTGTGTTGTTTTTTGTTGTTCTTGTGTTTTTTTTGTTTTGTGTTTTTTTTTTAATGTTTTTTGTTATTGTTCTTGTGTTTTTTTCGTTCTTGTTCTTGGGTTTCTCTTTGTTTGTGTTAATTGGTATTTTTATGTGTGAGTGTTTTATATATATATATATATATATATATATATATATATATATATATATATATATATATATATATATATATATATATATTTTGTTTATTGTATGTTGTTGGTTGTTTTTTTTTTTTTTTTTTTTTTAGGTTTTGGTTGTGTTTATTTTTCATGTTTTTTTTTTGTTGTCTTTGTAGTGTTTTGTTGTTTTTTTCTTGTTTGTGTTTTGTTATGTGGTTCTTGTGTTTTTCTATGTGGTTCATGTTGTGATTTCTTGTATCTTATTGTGCGTGTTTGGTTGTGCTTTTTTTTTTGACACACTCAAGAAGCATGTTTTTTATTTTATTTTATTATTTTTGTTGTTATTTACTTATTTTTAAATTGGTTTTGTGTGTTTTTTTTCCCTTGAGTATGTCAAAGGTGGTAGGCCAGGTCTGAGTCCTGGGAATTTTTGGTGGAATGGATACCCCTGCCTTCTTGGGTCTTACCCAAAAGTGGCATACCTTTTGGGATGTTTTCCACAAATTAAAAAAAAATAGTGTGCTAGCATTGGTTCTACCAAATAGGATCCACCCATCCATTCACCTTTGCCAACCATCCATTTTCCCTTTAAGTCAACATTAATCCTGTTGACTTATTCACCCCACTCAGCAATACATACAATTTGGCAAATCTAATTCCTGTTGACATGAGTCTTATTGATATGGATTATATTTCCTCGTTGTCATCCTTTTCTGAGTTTGTCTTATCTAAGGAATTGTTATGGGCTTCAACCAATTACATTCCTCCATCACCCCCACCTTCACATTCACCTTCACCTTCATATCTTGAGGTTTTCTAGGTAGACATAGATGAGGTTGGATCAGAAGATTTTGATGACATCATAGATGACATTCATCTAATCCCAACAACCCATAAACTTGAGGAATATTTCCACATGTCTATTGAAGATACTATTGATGTGAACCTTATTTTCGATGAAAACAATACCCAAGTTATAAAACTTGGAAAAATTTTATCCACATATTAACAAGAGCAATTAATTTCTCTCCTCAATAAGAAGAAGGGAATTTTTTCATGGTCCTAAAAAGACATGCCCAATCTTGACTCTGATTTGTTTGTCTATAATCCCACCCTAAGCTCTTATGTTAAGTCAGTCAAATAAAAACTTAGAAGGATGCATCCTACCATTGCTCTCTTGGTCAAAGAAGAGCTTCAAAAGCTATTATATGTGGGTTTCATTGTCTCCATTGACTATCCTGAGTGGCTTTCAAATATGGTACCCATTTGTAAGCCTAACGGGATGATATGTGTTTGCACTGATTTTCGAGATCTTAACAAAGTGTGTCCTAAGGATGATTTTCCTCTTCCAAACATTGATACTCTTGTCGACACCTATGTTGGCCATGAAATTCTTTCTCTCATGGATGGTTTTTCTAGATACAACCAAATTTGAATAAATCCTGATGACCAAAACAAAATAGCATTCACTACACCTTGGGGAATTTTTTATTACAAGGTGATGCCCTTTGAATTAAAAAATGTGGGTTCCACTTATCAACATGCCATGACATAAATCTTCCATTATTACATGCATAATATCATAGAATATTATGTGGATGATATCTTGGTAAAATCCAAAACTCGAGAAGAACACATTGGTGTATTGGAAAAAGTCTTTGATCGACTTCTAGAGCATAATGTAAGGTTGAACCCCAAGAAATGTGTCTTTGGTGTTACCTCTAGAAAACTACTAGGGTTCATTATCTCCAAAAGAGGCATTTATATGGACCCAAAAAAGTTCAAGGCCATCATGCATGTGCCTTCCCAAAAAAACTTAAATAAATTGCATAGTTTACAAAACAAAAATTCAATCAATCCGTCATTTCATTACGCAACTTTCTGACAAATGCAGGTCATTCAATCACCTGCTATAAAAGGAGGTACCATTTTCATGGATAGACGAATGTCAAAAATACTTTGATTACATTAAGCAATACCTAACTCCTCCACTAGTCTTAAATCCTCATTTGGGGATTCCCTTCCATATTTATGTTTTAGAAATAGACTTTGCATTAGGGACAATGCTTGCACTAAAGAATGAGAATAATCGAGAGCAAGTAGTTTATTACATTAGTCAAACATTGGTAAGCTATGAAACCAGATATGCTTACATGGAAAAATTATGCTTAGAAGTGGTCTTTACCACTAAGAAACTTAAATATTGCATGCTTAGTCACACACATATATCATAGCTAGAGAAAATCCTCTATGTTATATGATGTCTCGCACTTACAATAACACCCATACTGCTAAATAGATAATGCTTCTCACTGAATTTGATCTTGAATTCGTAAGTCAAAAATCCATTAAAGGTTAGGTATAGCTAATTAACTTGTGAAAGCTCCACTACCTAGTGATCAACCTTTTATTATTGAGCTCCTAGATGATTCGGTATTCACTGTCACCGAATAAGAAGATGTCATTTCAAAGTAAGATGTTGATATCACACTATTCTTTGACAGTTCTAAGTGCAAAAAAGGTCAAGTTGCTAGAGTCATATTTCATACACTACAGGGGGTGCCTATCCCCTTATCATTCAAACTAGACTTCCAATACACAAACAATAATAGCTATGGTCATAAAGCATATCAGGGTATTTGGTGATTTTCAACTTGTTGTTTAAAAAATGACAAGAGATACCAATATAAATAATCTACCATAAAACTTTACCATGATGTAGCAATGAAATTGTTCTCTAAATTTTATTGGTATGAAATTGATATTTTTCCATGTTCGACTAATATATTTGCAGATGCAATGACCTCTCTTGGATCATTGATTCCAAAGGACTCCTTAGGAGAGGTACAACCACTCATTATCACAATGATCTCTAAATGTGCAATTATTCATGCTGAATCTAAGGATGAAAAGGATATTTGCTTTATCAATTTGGAACCATATAAGCCTTTATCAAACCAAATAATAGCCTTTCTCAAGTTTGGAGCACTCCAATCAGATATGTCATGGAATGCTAAATGCACTTTCAAGCAAAATGCAACCCATTTTACTCTATTGGGGGATGTGTTGTATATACGTGCTTATGATGGAATCCTCATTTGTTATCTTGAGTCTAATGAGACACAAAGAGCTATATTTGAAGCTCATGATGGTACTTGTGGTGGTCATTTTAGTGGAATGGCCATTGAAAAGTGTATTTTATGCACAGGTTTTTATTGACCCACAATGGAACGAGATTGTTGCACTTATGTCAATCATTGTAATCAATTCCAAGAGCATGCTAATTTAACTCATATGCCATCACAAAAATTATAGCCTATTCAAATCCTTTGGATCTTTTCACAATGGGGTCTAGATTTAATTGGAAAAATTTCACCTCTTTCCTTGGGACACCATACATTCATCATCACAACCACTGAATACTTCACAAAGTGGGTTGAGGCAATTCCTCTAACCAATATGATAGGACCTAATATTGTGGAGTTTATACTTCATTATATCATTTGTCATTTTGGTATTCCCTAGAAAATTATCTCTGATAATGGTAATTCTTTCAAGAACAAGGATTTTTTAGCACTTTGCAAGAAATATAATATCCAACATAGCTTATTGACTCCTCATTACCCACAAGTAAATGGACAAGCTAAGGCTACCAATAAGACCTTAATTGTTATTCTCAAGAAACTTGTTAAATAAAATCATAGATATTGGCATACACAAATTCCCTTAGCACTATGGGCTTATCGAACAAGCATCCACATGCCTATTGGGGCAAAACCATTTTATTGGTCTATGGAGCTGAAGCCATCATGCCTATTGAGCTTGAGATCCCCTCCTTACGAATTTCTTTGCAGGAATTCATAGATGATGACATTGCTATACAAACACATTTTGACCAACTCACACTCCTTGATGAGAGGTGAGTCAATACTTTAGAGTATTTATGAGTTTATCAAGACCACCTAAAGCATGCTTACAACTCCAAAGTTCATCTACATGAATTCCAATTAGGAGATCTTGTTCTTAAATAGAATCAACAAAATACCAATGCTTTATCGCAACTTCATGATAAATTCGTAGCTAATTGGTTAGGTACATACATTGTTACTTAAAAAGTGGTTAAAGGAACTTATAGGATTGCTAGTCTAGAGGGAGTTGAAGAGCCTAAACCACTTAATGTTATACACTTGAGAGCATTCTATGCATAATTTTATTTATATATATGTATAAATACATGGCTATTACATAAAAACACATTGTATTTTCATACATTTCATTTCATTTAATAAAACTGCATTTCATAAATTTCATTTCATAACTCCCATTTCATTCATTGTTCACACCATCATTTTCACACATTTGAAATTTCATATCAGGGATATTTTATTCAATTTAGATTATAATTGGTCCAGAAAAATCATATATCCTTAATAAGGGGCACCTTCAAAACATCATCCATTTCATTACATCATTTCATAAAGATAAATTATCATTAGAAAAGTCATATGTATACAATTCCTAGATGTTTTTGGTCACTCAGCCACTCCTAGTGTTTTAAGCAACCTCCAAATACATGTTGAGTTTTCTTTAGGACCAAGACACATTTTTACTAAGAGAATCTTGAGTTATGGGAATTGACTCCAAAACATTCTTGAACAAAACACAATCACACATCTTAAAAACATCTTGTGTCAAATATGGATAACACCATACTTGGGTGGTAAATCGAAGTGAAAAGGGCATTCTTTGCTTGTCCCATTATGCAACATAGTTCACAAAAATAGTGGTTTTCATAACTATCACAAATTTCAAAACAAAATATAGAGTAGTAAGGATAGGATACACTTCTCATCACACTTAGGTTAAGAATATGATTCCCCAAAGCTCTAAATACTTCATTACACACCATATATCCTCAAGTTGTAAGGATAGTACTACATTTCTAATCAAACAGATAGGTAGTCATCCCCAAATCCTAAATATCAAAATTCTTGGACTATGGAGCTAATCTCCATAGAATCTATAGATGCTTGACTGACAGTGGATTACGCTCATGTGTGGTGACACATCTCTTTTAAAGAGACATCTGACCACACATAAGGACAAGCTAGCTTCTTGGTCTCATTAATAACATGTTTAATCTAATTTACTCAATTTGAGCTTAATGAACTCACTTGCACACACATTGGTTCTAGATTGCCTCGAGTTATTACCATGCTCATGATTCGGTACATGAATTCATTGCACACACATTTGGTCTTAGAGGAATTAGGTAGCATTTAGTGAGTTTGTTTGATACCATTAGTATATCTGAGTCTTTGCAAAATAGTCAATTCTCCATGTCAAAATCCATATCTTCTTCAATATTAACATCCATGTCAACATCCATGTCATTTCATGAGTCTTCCACCCTAAATACCACCATTTTGGTCCCCCTAACTAGACAATAATGCTAAACATGGCCAATAAAATTCTAAACTATGAATGATCATTAGAACATTTGCATTCATCCACATGATGACTTGCATTAATAATCCATATACATTTGAATTCATACATATTATCATTACATTAAGCATCCATATATATTTTTATGTCATTCATACACATTACCATATGCATTAATCATCCATATATATTTGCATCCATACATAAGAAATTACACAAAAGCATAACACAAAAAGTATAAGCTATGTATATATATATATATATATCGCATATACAATGAATGCTTAAAGTCTATATACAATGAAGCACAAAGGCTCATATCTAAAAAGTGCATCTAAGCACTAGCTAATACCTATAATAGGACCCCTATGACCTTAAAGGACCCCTAGACATAGAGCTATGCCTAGACTCACTTGGCCTAACAAACCCAAATATGTATGAGAGTGGGTCTGTAAGCCCAATGTCATGCTCCATAAACCAATCCTCCAATAATTGGATGTCTCCATCCTGATCTTGAAGGTGTTGTACATCATGTCTCTATTGATGAATCTTCTCTAGCAGCTCTTCTTGTATCCTCATGGTCCTATCCTTGCCTCCACTTATAGTATGTTGTTCCTCTAGCTCTACCCATAATCAAGCTATCTCTGCATCTCGAGCTATCGTTTCCACATCCCATAGTCAATCTATCTCTATATCTCGAGCTGCTACCATAGCATCCTGCTCTACCACCAGTTTCTCTAGCCTAGACCAATCCTCCTCAATTTGACCTAGAGATCCATACAAAATCTCCTCCCTACCCTCCATGCCATCTCCATCACCTCTAAAATTTGGATCTTGCTTCGTTGTACCTCTAGTCTACATAATTTTACTGCTAGATCAAAGGTGCCTCTGATGCTTAGGAGCCTCATCAACATCCTCGTCCTCTACCTCATACCCATCCTTATTCCCCCTAACTACTGCCAAACTCAGTACCCATGGTGGATATGTAGCAAACCATGCATCATACTCCTCAATAGTCCCTGTATTATCTACATCAGGAAGATCTATATCCTCATCATCCTCATAATTCATCCTTCATGCCTTAGTACAAGGGAGACCTATCTCATATTGATGATACCTGTAGAGCACTGGTGCCTCAATAACTCCCTATCTTAGTCCAAACTATCATAGAACCTAAGATAACTGGATAAGCTCCACCTCACTCATCTGCCTCCCAACCACCCACCTAGCCTACCACACCCATTGTAGATGCTCCCCATAACCTATCGACATGGCACCTCACCATGGTCTCCATATCACTTGAGCTACTGTCAATCTAGTCCAAATATACTGATACCACTGACTCATTCAAACAAGAAAACTTGACTACACCTCCTCTGCCATAGGCCACCTCATAGCATATTGTTGCTCCCTATCCCACACTATAGTAGGTAAGCCTACCGGTTGAGCCACACTAAAGTGCTCCCAACCCCAAAATTATAGTAGTAAACTACAACCTAACCCCTTCTACCTCTTCCTCCTAACCTCATACAGCTCCTGGTATAACTATGCCAACAAAGTAGGAGTCCATGCATAGACCAAAGGTGTGTCGATCATGTCACACACCAACCCGATAAGGTTCCATGGCCACTATTTTTGCCAACACAAATATCACCAAAGCATGAACAACATCCAACTTCTTGTCCTTATACATGGAAAAGTATGTAATCCCTCCACCCTTAACATCCACATCCCACCCCCATATTTGAATAGTTTACTCAACTCATATCGCTTATCGTGTCCAAGCTCAACATGTAAGCCATCCATTGGCAACTTGAGGATGCAATACACATCCTCAAGTGTCACATTTATCTCTCTAGTAGGGAGCTAAAAGGTCCTCCTATCTGGATCCCATATCTCTACCAATGCAAAGAAATACCCCTCATCCACCCTCACTACATATATCTAGGCTACCCCAGCCAACCCAACAACCTCTAGCCACTTACACTGGTCCTCTCACACCACCTTACTCATCCCTGATATGAGAGGTGAGAACCGATGCCAAGCCTCCAAAATCCTCAACTGCAGCATAATACATAAAGGCAAAATATTAAATTAAAAAAAAACACAAAAATATTTGCACAAAAACAAAGAGCTTTAAAGGTACTTACCTTGGCAAAATGCACATCTACTCCTACTGCCGCATCTGCTCCCTCCATCACCGTAGCTTCTGTAGCACTTCACCCACTAACTCCACTTCACCCCAATCCCTTAGACACAACATCAAAAAATTTCTAACACAATAATGAACTTGTTTTCCATTCTACAGGCTATTTATATCTATTTTAGGTGCATTGAAACACCCATGGGCACTTCTAGGTGCATTTAAATGCCTCCCTACATTTGGATAACAGTAAACTTTGGCAAGTTTTTGCACATGTAGTAGGCACCAATCGACATTTGCCATCAAAGTTGACAAAATACCAAAAAATGTAGCTTACCTCTACAAAATTATTCCAAATTGCATCCATACATCAATTTCATCATAACATCATATTTTGTGAAAACCAATATTGATTTGGATTCATAATTTTTGCTTACAACCAAAAGTCATAAAATCACATTATAAGTTAAAAAACATGTCAAAACGGTCCAAATTTTCACAAAACGACCATTTTCATCATGGTCATAATCAATTCCATAATTTAATTCAATTTTGTGATAATATAAATTGATTTGGATGGCTAAATTTTATTTACACCTAAAAGGTGCAAAAAATTGTCCAAAATTGCTTCAAAATGCTCCAAATCAATACAAAATTTTACAAATTTTCTCATTTCAATTATCACATGCATTTCTCGTCATTACAACTTCATTATAACATTATTTACACCTATAAATCATTGCATTTGAACATTTTCCAAGTTCATATGCAATTTCAAGTGAACTCGTATCTAGTGGTTTGTTTTATCTCCTTTGTGATTGCAACAATTTGCATCCATGCAATTTGGTAAGATTAAATCACCATAAGGGCACTTGGTCATATTCATAATAAACTATCTCCTTGTTAAAAAACAAAATCAATTTTTGTACTTCACATTTTGAGTGAAACCATGATAAGATCAATTTTCTCAACATATGTCATTGATGGCCTTGTTCATGGGGCTTGAAACATAGATAAATTACAATATATCATTCTCCTTAAAAATTAGGAATTACATATAATACATGCATTCCTATAAATAATCCAATCTGAGGATGATTGGTTCTTGATATTTTGCATCTTCATCACTTTGCATTTCAATGATGCCATACGACAATTTCTTCAACAGCATGGAATCACCCCAAAATTGGGGCAACCACATTTGAATTTGATTTTTCCACAATGGGATACATCTTACATGATCATGGCATATAAACTTGGCACAAACCCCTTTTCTTTTTTAATGCAAAAATAGACTCAATCAATTGCATTAACCTCCTTCCACCATTGGGGCAAAAATAACATCACATTTACATCATTCATATCGTCCACAACTACACCATGCATTTCACATAATCATTTGCACAAATCTATCAATTGGATCATGAGATGCATCCGTCACTCATTCACCAATTGAGGGGTAAGCTACACAATCAAAATTATTTTATCTTCAAGTTCATCTTTGCATTCCAACAAGAGAAAGTTGTGTCTTCATTAGGCTAAAACCAGGTGTCTCGTATTTTTGCACCACATTGTGTTTCACACAATGTGGTACAAAAAGGGGCATCTGTAGACACCAAAATATAGCCACTTGTCATCCATCCATAGTTTCCCACCACATTATCCATTATTTATATATATTTATTTAATATATATTTAAATAATAATATTTTATATATTATATTTATATATATTTAATAAATATATGTATATATGTATGAATTAATCTTAGTCATTCATCCACCTTAATCTATACCATTTTTCCAAATTTAATCTCTACCCTTCATCATGTTTTAATATTTGCCACACAAATTGTGTTGTCAAAACCTTAACATGCCTAAGGGAATATTATAAAGAGGAGTAATTTTGATGACTCAACTTCCTGATTTTTTGAAGTCCCTACCATTTTTATGAGGTCTTGAGTTCCTTGAGCCATCGTGCTCTAAGTCCTCAAGAACCCAAGCATCCTCACCACTTCCATCCTCCATCACTCCATATCACCTCATCTGCATCCACCGACGTCCACCTCGTGAACCAATCTAGTTTTGTGACCCTCTTCTCAACTACCAAACACCCCCTAGAGCTTCCAAAGCACCCATCAGAGTCTATAAAGTATCCACCAAAGCCTACCAAGTGCTTATGGGTATTTTTGGTTAGCACCAAGTTCCCGTGGGTGTTTCCTATCCTAATTCTATAACCCCATGGTCCTCGAGTGCTGTTAGGGCACATCTGCATCATCATCCTTTGCAAAAATAATAAAGATGAAAAAAAGTCAGTGGATACAAGGTAATTTTTTTTGTGCACATCATTTTATGTTCTCATCATTTATTTACAACTTTTATGAAATATTAGGGTTAGTGATATCATTTCTGAGGGTCTCACATAGTGGAGCCCTCACAGGTATTATTAACTCTTATCATTGTTTGTTGTGTATAGGTGTGAGAGCAGTATTCATTGAAGGTTTTTGAAGCTTGGGTGGCCCTATCAAGGATATCATAAGCCCATCCACAATCTGTTGGGATCAAATCAGGCATGAAGACACCACAATAATTTATTAACTAGGGTTTCGAAGAACCCTAGTGTATTGTAATAGTTGTATCAAATAACAAGCTTTGTAAACCCTACATTTGGGCTATTCTTGATTGCAATATTGGAGATCCACCGATATTAATAAAAGAATCTATTTCCTTGTGCAATTATTTGTGTATTTATATCACTTGTTTATTTCAAATATCTATATTTGGTGTTGGTTGATTTTGCATTCATACCAAGTTTCCAAGATACCTAGTTAGAATAGAGTATGCACCCTAGTAAAATAAAGATAGAATATGCTTGAAAGGCCCTTACTAAATATTTTACTTTACCAAAAAATGCATGCCCATGAATTGAACCCAAGAGCTTTGAAAACATGAGACTTTAACAATGGCCTATAACCAATAGAGCAAGTTGCTTGACTAGGATAAAAATGCCTACACCCTCTTCTT
This sequence comes from Wollemia nobilis, assembly GCA_028583015.1. Classification (NCBI taxonomy): domain Eukaryota; kingdom Viridiplantae; phylum Streptophyta; class Pinopsida; order Araucariales; family Araucariaceae; genus Wollemia; species Wollemia nobilis. The sequence goes on along the minus strand of JAQPPZ010002907.1, from coordinate 10,057,357 downwards.
GAATAATAATATAGTGTTTCAATCCAAAAGAATAAAAACCAAAAAGGGTCAAACCATATACCTCTTGAAACAAAAAACTTTAAGCTCCATCATGTCATTCGATAAGCCACAACATGGAATCAATAAATCACTAACCCTCCTTGAAGAAATCCTTGAGAAATATTGGTGTTGAAAGTGTAATCTAATTCATGGCCAAGGCTGATGAGTTTGTGTTAACCACTTAAATTATTAACCAGATTTGATTTAAAAGGTGCATTGCTCATTATAATCAATAAATTCTCTTGCATTTTCCTAGGTGGGATTCTAGTTTTCCTATGTCCTCGTGTTTATCCAGGGGTGGATTTTCTTTCTTAGCAGTTTTGTCTTCCAAATTTTTCCTGGTGAGATTTTGGTTTTAGGTTTTCCCCTTGGGCAAGATTTTCAAGTTGTATTTTTCCTGCCTGGGTAGGATTTTTCAAATTTCCTACTTTGGGTGGGATTTTTTAAATTTTCTAGTTTGAATTTCTCTCTTGGGTGGGATTTTTTATTATTCCTGCTTTGGATAGGATTTTTAATATGTTTTCCTTTTGGCCTATCCTTTGGCATTTGGTTTGGTCTGTTGATATGTTGCAAAAAATTTTTGGGGCCCTTTAAAACCCCACTTTTAATGAAATATTACCTATCAAAACAATATCTTCTCTTGCATACACTAAGTGATTCCTTCCTAGGAAAGCAGTAATAAAGTAGGAAAAACTTGAAGCAAATTGAAAGCAAAACATGTGCTGAAAGAAAATCCTACATAGGTATGTATCTAGTCTAATAGCTAACTAGGTTGGCTACAACCATACTACTAATCAATGCTGAAAAGACATTAAATAAAATTCTACTTTAACAACTAAAAAAAATTCAATCAAACCTACTTTATTCTATATCTAATAGGAGAGAATTTTTATGGATTTTCCAGGTCTGGTGGGCCTTTGCTAAACTTGTAATAGCATAAAGAATCCTCCTTTACAGGTCTAAAACTTATTTCAAGACATTAATATTAATTTCACATCATCACATAAAGATTAAAGACACTAAAGATGCAATAAAATGACTTTTATTCCTTCAAAATCCAAATTTTGTTCATTGTTGGAAATGATAGTTACAGTTTTTCCATACAAAAACCAGAATGTGATTCTTATAAAGAAACTTCTTTATATTTTCTCTAACTCTAGATACAATGCTTGCTCTAGTATTTATAACATCCTAGACACCTCATTGTAGAATAGATTTAATAAATTCTAAAATCTGATTTGGGAATCAGTTATAAAATTAAAGGTTCTGTTACAACCTATTTTTGAAAATAAAATCACACTTTATTGCTAATAGAAGGAGAGGAAAATGTCCCTTGTTAGTTTTTAATATCCAAAAAAAGGTGTGATCTATCCAAACTGATTCCTAACTACTTCCTAATTGTCCTAGCTATTATACTATTGTCAAAATAAATTATGTTTGCTATAACTGTTACTTTTTAATAGGACACAGGTCCTTTTTTTGCTACATTTTTTCACTTTGAGAAGCTCCATGATTTTAGGAATATTTTCCTAAAATATAGGGGGTTTTAACTTCTATTTTTTTGGAAAATTCACCCTGCACTCATGGGTTGATTTTGGGTATAATAAGATTTTTAGGAATTTCTTACTTTTATGGAATAGGCCTATGGCTGGAAATCCTTTTGTAGTACCTTCCACAGTAATGAAAAATGACTTGTGTATACAACACTACAAAGCAAAAACAAATATAGAAATATAACAAATGATAGTAGCAATCATCACATTTATCCACTACATCTATTTCATTAAGCATTTAAGTGCAAACATCTCATTTAAGCAAAAACTAGTAAAGATGTCCATAATGTTTTCAATAATAATCAGTTTGGGTATGAAAATAAGGCTAATAACTATCAAAACATAGCCTATTTTCCTAGCTCATCATTCCCCCCAACTAACTCAATTGCATGTCCTCATGCAATTTTTCACCCTATCAACTACCACTATCAATCCTTCTTTTTCTTGACTATTTTCTTAACAATCTTGGCTAAAGTGGTTGGTGTTGTTTTAGTTGGAGGAGGTGCTAGTTTAGCTAGAGACTTTCTCTTTACTGAACTACCCTCAATTTTGAGAACACTTTTTCCTACACTTGGGCTTTTGACCCATTTTTGCTTCAATGCTTTCAGTTCTCCTAGAGCATAGTTCTTTTTGGCCATTTTCTTGGGTCTCATTTTAACTCCTAATATTGTATCCTTTTCTGTAGCTACAGATGTTTCCTATTACTGTTCTAGAGTTATCCCTTGCTCTTCTATTGATTTTTCCTCCATACTTCCATTACTCATTTTACTCTCTTTACACATATTACAGGTTTGGTAATAGGTGAGGGGGTTGGTTTTTTTTGCAACAACATTTTCTATTTTTATATCAAAGGGTGTAGCCTAAGTGCACATTATATACACGTTTTTTACCACCTCCAAATCCATCAGCCTCTTTTCTAGGTCTATAATTTTATCATTAGTTTCCTTTTTCAACTCCATCAACTCCTCCTTAATCTGTTGTACCATAATGACTATGTTGGATTTTTTTGTTTCTTACTCCATTTTTTTGTTCTTCCACCTTTTTATGCTTTGAGGTTCTAGTTCTTCCTCACTGGTATTAGCAATGTCTATGAAAGTAGCTCTTTTCTTCAAATTTTCCTGGGCTTACTATCTTCGAAGTGAAGACCTAGTTTTGGGATGAGATAATTAAAGGTTGAAGTCTTGGATTTTGGAGTGTGATTAGGTCTGGAAACTATATTGGGAGGTTCTTTATTTACACCTAGAGCCTTCTTTCTACCCTACACTCTACCTTTATTAACATTCAAAGATTCATGGATATACTCCTTGTTTGATTCTTTTGATTCTAAAGGAGTGGCAACCCCAAGTGTTGAGTGTGTAGGTGATAGAGGGGTTAATAGGGTAGCATAATCCTCATCATTATTTTTTACCTCTATCTTCTCTTTCTTAGACCCTTCATCTCCAATTTATTCTACCTCCTCATTATTTGTCTCAGTTGCTCCTAAGAAATTCATGACTATGTTGACTAGATTGTTATCATCCACTATCACGGTGGTTGAATGACATTTTATGATGAAATGATAAATATTTCTTGACCATCAATATGACTGCATTGAACTCCTTATTTCACCAAATACCCTTCTATAGTACTCTTCAGACTTGCTCACCATATTGAAGATAAATGCTAAAAATAAATTCTTATGACCATCCCCTTCCTCCCAACTAAAAATTCTTCCACATCCTTGGGGAAGAGTAGGGTAAATAGGGTAGAACAGGGATGAGGGAAGGAATGGAATGGACCATCTCTAAGAGTATTTGCAAAAACAAAATATATACAACTTAAATAAAAATGAAAATATGAGAGATACCTATAATGATATTATGTTTGCTTATGGATTCTAGAGCATTGGTGGAGTTGTGACAGAAGCATAACGAAGACATCCATACTCAGTCGTAGACTACATATACCTGATATCATGAAAAAAAATTAAACTGGTGGTGCTTATTATTGTTGTTTTTTTCTTTTTTTTTGTAAATAATCCCCACCAGCAAGCTGGTTTTCATAAATTGACTATCCATTTGTGCTAGTGAGCTAATTTTCATAAATTGGATTTATTTTTACAAGGGGAAAGAGCCAAAAAAACTGGTTTTCATCTTCCTCCTTGGCCTTATGGCACCGGTTAAGGTTTTCACCATAGAAATTTGTTGTTTTTTTCAATTTTTTATTTTTTTTATATATGATTATTGAAGAAAACATATCAAGCACTAACAAAAGGCTATATGTCAAAAATGAACTACAGTTCTACTTGTTGAATCACTTGCTTAATGAAATCACCCAATCTACCCTATATGAAGTAACTATCTTTGTCAAGATATTCTCAAGCTCCCTATTGGTAACCTCCACCTAACCATTAGATTGAGGATGGTATGGTGAATATTTTATATAGGTCACTTGATATTTATACACAAAGGAAGCTATTACATCAAACATGAATTATGGTTCCCAATATGATACAATATCCCATGGTGCTCCAAAATGCAAGATATATTAATTGAACTGACTTAAAAGAGTAACTGGATCAACAAAATCTAGTCTCCACATATCAAAAGATTCCATGACCACTTAAGGATGAAGAGGTATCTCCACCAAAGGTGTTGGTATTCTTATCCTTTGTAAAGGATCATACCAAGAGATAAAATTTATCATCACAGTGCATTATTAGCTAATAGTAATATATTTATAGGATTTTGTAGATCATTGTCTTGGTTGCACTAAGTCCTCCACATGGTTCATAGTGTGTTGCACATAAAATATCAAAGATATATTCTTCCTACATACATATATGAATTACATGGTTACTATCCAAGTGTATTGATCACTCTTATGGATTAGTTTATATCATTTATGTGGTGAGAAATGGGCTGGTACTTTTCCTATCATCAAATCAAAAAATTGCCTAACAATATGAATAGTCATTTTTTCCTGGGTGCTTGATACATAACTATATAATGGCCTTGTCAAAAATAGAAATATCCTTTAAAGCCTACAAAAGTAGAATTTTATCATTAATATTGCACAATTCTTCCATTAGATCAAAATTAGTTTTAGGCATTTCCCTAGTTACCATCAACCTTGGAAGAAAAGGAGGTTCATTTGACTCTTTTTGTTCACCTTATGCTATAAGAGAATTTTTTGCTATTTATGCAAGTCCTAAAAAACATCTTGTAATACCTACAAATTTATCTATAGGTATCGCAAGATTTTCTACAATATGCCTTGTAATAACAATAAACTATGATCTTTTGATAGTAGAAAGTTGGGTTTCTATTGTATTCTTATTTTTCTCTTTAGTGATGATAGGAGAAGTGGTATCAGGTAAATCTATCCTTGACCTGAGCTGGATTTCACTGCAAGACAAGAAATTTACTAGATATGTACCTTCAGCTTCATATATTGGCTATTAGAAAGGTCTATTATTGGGGTTAGGCATTGGTTGAGTAGGAAGAGGAGGTTGTTTGGGTGGTGCATGACTATTATTTCCTTGTGGAGGAGGTAAAAATTATTGTTGTTGAGGTTGTTGAGGAACTTGTCCTTGAAATTATGATGGATTGGATTGATATTATTGTGGATATGACCATTATTGGCCTTACCAACCTTGTTGTGGCCAATATTGATTGGACCAATCTGGTTGTGACCAAGGTGGAACATTATTAGACCATTGAGACCATTGGGACCATTGTGGATTTGACCAATTTTGATTATAATGCTAAAAATTAGAATGAGAATATGGATTAGGCATACCTGAATATCATCCTTGATTGTCTCCTTGGAATGGCCTCCTTTGTGCAAAAAAGAAAACATTTTTTCTTGAAATTTTGGTTCTTTCAACATTGTTTTTACTGCAAGTAAATGTTGGCACTCTTCTATTGCATTTTTTTATCACAAATATTGTAAACGGTGGTATTTTCCAAAGGAAAAACATGTAATGCATGTTTGTTCCTACAATGAGGACATTAGATTACCTCTATTTTAGTTTTCTTTTGCAGCATATCCATGTAAGAGGTGAAAGTGTCCAACAAATCTATTTTTAGATCCTCCAACATATTGTTGAGTTCAATTCTTGTAACTCCTATATTAGTTCTAGTTGTCTTTTTATTGAGCAAATATATCCTTGTATGAGAGTAATTGGTACATAACTCCAAAATGTGATGAAAAGGAAGGTTAGAAATGTTTCCTCCTCCCATTAGATTCATAATATCAATGGTCTCATCTCTTAAACCTTTCAACAAAATAGTTCTCAATAAATCATCATCCAACTCAATGTTACCTCTCTTCATTACAAACTAAAATCTTTCAATGTAGTCTTCAATCTCTTCATATTCTTTTTGAGTCATCTTGAAAAGCCTGCTCTTACGATCTCTCACACGATAATAGTCTTAGTATTTCTCTAAGAAAATTCTCTTCATTCCATCCTCACCTTCCCAAGTAGTGACATAATTTTCACCTAATTCCATGAACCAACGTAATGCACCATCTTTCAAAGTGGTTGGTTATAATTTTAGCTTTTGTGCATCAATGGTGTAGTCATAAGTGCAACAAAGTACTTCAAACTAAAAAAGAAATGTGTCAAGATCTTCAGTTTTTAGTCCTCTAAAAGTGGGTATGGTTGATGAATATATATTCTTCATACGCCCATCACTATGATTAGCCTCTACCCTTGGAATATGTATAAGGAACTTGAAAGTGTTTTATGTCTATCTTGGTTCCTCTTAGCCATGTGAAAATCCCACAAAGTCCATAATCATTGAATGTGAGATCTTCTTGGAGTAGTATAAGGACTAGAACTAGATGATTCACTCTATTCTTCTTGAATTTTACTTCCTTTATTTATAGCCTTGGGAATCTCAACTTGTCCTTTTTTTTCAAGTGTATGTGTGATTTCTTCAAAAATCACACGAGCCTCTTGTTACTGCTCAGTTTCTGGAATGTCTTTCTTGGGGGGTTTGTGAGAGAATAATATTCCATGTTCATCTCATGGCTGATTCATTCATTTATTCTCCTCCCTATTAGAATTTTTTTCAAAAACAAAAACAAGAAAAAAATTACAAGAAATTTGTAAAAAACTTAATCTAAAAAGCAGTAAAATTTATTCCTAGAAAGCAATAAATTTTAAAACTAGAAAACAATGAAATTACTTCAAAACCTGACTTTCAATGCCTTTATCCACTTGAGAATTTCTTGTTGCTTTGAGTGAGACCAAACAATCCCTTCAAGTATTTCAACATGGAAATTCTTTAGCTCTTGCAAGATCCAATATTGTTTGTGCACCTTCCCCAACAACAATTCCAAAAAGTGATGAGTTTGTGCTAACCACTTAAATTATCAACTAGGTTTGATTTAAAAGGTGCATTGCTTAGTATAAGCCAATATTTTCTCTTGCATACACTAAGTTATTCCTTCCTAGGAAAGTAGTAATAAATCAGGAAAAACTTGAAGTAAATTAAAAGCAAAATATGTGCTGAAATAAATACTACACAGGCATGTATCTAGTCTACTAGCTAACTAGGTTGGTTGTAGCCATACTACTTCTAATAAATACTAAAAATATATTAAATAAAATACTACTTTAACAAATAAAAATAATCCATTCAACATAAATCAAACCTACTTTATTATATATCTAATAGGAAAGTTTTTATGGATTGTCCAAGTTCAATGGGCCCTTGCTAAACCTGTAATAGCATAAAAACTCCTCATTTATAGGTCTAAAACTTACTTCAAGACACTAATATCAATTTAACACCATCACATGATGATTAAAGACACTAAATATTTAAGAAAATAACTTTTATTCCTTCATCATCAAAATTTTGTTCATTGCAGGAAGTGATAGTTATAGTTTTCCATACAAAACTAGAATGTGATTTTTATAAAGAATATTGGAATATATTACATTATTTGGTACATGCCAATGTACCACCATGGTTACATATTTAGATTAGGATTTTTTCTTAGATTAGGACCAAGGTTATGCATAAGGGGTCAAACCTAAAATGTACTTGTAAAAATAGGTGAATTCATTTCGAAACTGTGATGAATCTTGGCCAATATCATGTCAGAGGAAATGGCAAATTACCTTAGTTTTTGAAAAAAAATAGAAAAAAATGGTGAATTTGATAGTTTTGGCTAAATCGAATGGAAAACAAGATTCGACCATGGGTCGGTGCAAAAAATGGTTTGGTCCCGAACCAGGCATAGAAAATGGTCTGATATCAGAATATGGTATTGGTTGTGGAGCTTAATTCTCTCTAATTTGGAGATTTTATTTTCAACTGCACTTGGACCCACTCCATGAATGGGGGTGTAGGGGGAAACACCCCCCTACTACGTCACTAGGGGGTCTAGGAGGGGTAGAAAAATAGGGTCCGGTAGTCCATTCAAATGCAAAATAGGGTTTAGATATTGATCTGATGTAGAATAGGATCTGGTAGTCCATTCAAAAGTAGAACATGGTTTGAAAATTGGCTTGGTGGAGAATAGGGTTTAGAAATCAGTCTGGTATAGAACAGGGTCTAAATATTAGCTTGGTGTAGAACAGGGTCTGATCTAGTGCAAAACAGGGTCTAGAAATTGGCCTAGTGTAGAATAGGATCCAAAAATTGGTTTGGTGTAGAATAGGGTCTAAATATTGACCTGATATAGAACAGGGTTCGGTCTGTTGTAAAATAGGATTTGGATATCAACCTGGTGCAAAATAGGGTCTAACCTTGTGCATAACAGGGTCTGACCTGGTGCATAACAAGGTCCATCTTGGTGTAAAATAGGGTCTAAAAATTGGTGTGGTTCAAAACATGGTCTAAAAATTAGCCTATTGCATAATAGGGTCCAAAAATTAGCCTAGTGTAAAATAGGGTTTGGATATCAGCCTGGTGTAAAACAAGGTCTAGTTTGGTATAAAATAGAGTTTGGATATCAACCTAGTGTAGAAAAGGGTCCGACCTGGTGTAAAATAGGGTTCAAAAATCAACATGGTGCAGAACAGGGTCCAAAAATTAGCCTGGTGCAGAACAAGGTCTGGTAGTCCATTCGAATGCAAATCAGGGTTATAATATCAATCTAGTGCATAATAGGATTTAGTAGTCTATTTGAAAGTAGAACAAGATCCAGATATTGGTTTGGTGTAGAGAAGGGTTTGAATATCAACTTGGTGTAGAACAGGGTTTGGCATGGTGCATAACATGATCTGATATGCCATAAAAATAGGTTCAATCTGGTGCAGAACAGGATTTGGTCTTGTCTGGTGCTAAACAAGATTCGGTTTGGTGTAGAATAGGGTTTGATCTTGTCTAGTGTTGAACATGATCCGGTCTGGTGTAGAAATAAGTCTGATCTAGTACAAAAATAGGTCTAGTCTAGTGCAGAACTGGGTCGAGATATCCATCTAGTGTAGAACAGGGTTCAAAAATAAAAAAGTATCATTGGGGTGTTAATTATATATAGTGGTATGCTTGGAATATTGGACGGGATAATTTAAAAATTTAAAAATTTTATGACGAAAATGGTCCTCTTTTTAGGCGGGATTACTGGTGAATTTTTAAAAAATCCTTAATACTATTATCAACGCACATCGAATTGACACCTAAAAAAAATTCTAAAAATTTTGGGCGAAAGGGTTGACGTCCGAGTCCTCCAAAATAGCAAATTTAAAATTTCAAAAATGCAAATAACCAATTGACACCTAAAAAAAATTCTAAAAATTTTGGGCGCAATTGATGAATATTCACCACTGCGCATAACCCTGATTAGGATTTGAGTATTTACTTTATGCAATGTAATAAATGCAGAAGTATTATTAGAATGTGCAATGATGTAAATGTGCATGTTGTCCATATGTACATGAGTCCTTAAGAATAGGAATATGGAAGGCCAAGAGTCATGTCTCACTATATATAGGCCTTCTTATAGGAGTAACAAGTGAGAGCCATAGAGAGAAGGTAGATAGCATTGAGTAGAATAGTAGTAGATACAATGTAGAGCATGTATGCAATATGGAGAGTTTGAGACCTCTATTTTTATCAATGTAATATTTTCATGAGCTTTCATTAATGGTTGTTTTATGAGTAGTTATAGAAGTTTCTCATGATTTTTACATGCTTAGGATATTGCCATTATTATATTTAATATTGCATGTTTATTTTATGCCTTGTGGTTGCATTTTTTTAATATATAGCATCAAAAGCTAAAAATGGTATTAGAGCACAAGGTGGATTTCTAGGAGATAGGGAAAGCCAAAAGAGAGATTGAGAGGAGATAGGAAATCTCATTTTAAAAATTTATAAAATTACTTTTTGGCTAGAGTATTTCCATAGAGTTGCAGAAAAACTCATGAAGACTAGGACTCAATATTGATTCCACTAGTTTGACAAATCAACTAGTGAAGTTCATTACCTTTAGATTTAAAGAATTTCCATTATAATTTTCTAATATTTTATTGCAGAGAAGATTTGATTCAAAGAAATTTGAGAAGCTTCCTACAATAGCTAGGAAGAATATCTTCTTTGGAATTGATCTAATACTTGTAGTAAGAAGTTAAAGATTGAAGAATTTGGAGGCCTAAGAAAAATATCCCATTGCAGAATTTGCAGAATTTAAGATTGCTAAAAGAGTAAGAGGCTAAAGGAACCCTATTAAATATTTAAGAGAGAGGAGACTCAATAAAGAAGTCCCCATAGAATATTGAAGACTAAAAATTATAGATTGAAGGAAGAAGAAAGCAACTCTAGAAGGAAGAGACCCAAGAAAAAGGTCTCATTGAAGAACTTCTAGATTTGGAATATAGAAGATTGAAGATTGAAGATAGAGGAGAACTAGGAAAAGTCCCATTGAAAATTTGAGAAGCTAAATATTTTGAAGACCCAAGAGAAGAGGTCTCAATAAAATTTGGAAGGAGAAAGAAGAAGAAGGCTAGAAAAGCCCTATTGAAGGAAGTTGAAGAAGAGGCCACCAAATTGAGAAAATTTAAGGTTGTCATTAAAAGCCTGAAGGATAATTTGTAAAGGAGAAGATCACTAATTTTTGTATAAAAATTTGAAGAGTCACAGGACAACAAATTGGGGGTAACATAAAGTTACTTTTTGGAGAAATGTAGAGTAGATTTGTAAAGGAGGATTGGACAAAATTTGGTTAAGGAATGGTGCTGCAAATTTCAGAAGTTAAAGGCAGCATTAGACAATATTATAGCTGCAAAAATACACACTCTTGGATAGCACAGTTGAAGGAGAAATAGGCAGCATTGGAAGTTGTAAATTATATGATTTTAGGACAGCAAACTAAAGGATAAGAATTTGAGAATTTAAAGCAAGAGTGGGAAGCAAGTTAAAATATTTATAGTGCTGCAAGATTAACAAGTTTAGAGCAGCAATTTTTACAAAATCGAGGCAGCAAATAGGTGAGTCAAATCATCAAAAAATATATCTTCAAAAGGAGACCAAAGGTATGCAATATTGGTGCTATAAGAGTTCATTATTTGAACATTTATATTAGCATTTTATTAAGTCTTTAAGAGCACCACATTTATGAAGAACACAAGCTTATACTGAGAGGGGGGGGCTGAACAGTATAAGACCTCTTTTTATTTTTTCCTTTATACTTCAAAACAGTAAAGCAATATACCCAAAGAAATATCAAAGCAATGCACAAAATCATCCACAAAGTGACATCAATTTTAATGTGGTTCACCCAGAATGCCTGGGCTACGTCCACAAAACTTTTATCTAAAATTTATCTCAAAGTTCTTTGGGAAACCTTCCCAATTACAATGTTTATGATCCTCGGCCCAAAGGAGATACCTTCCCCCAATCTGAATTTATGAGCCTCTGCTCAAAGGAGATACCTTCCCCCAATCTGAATTTATGAGCCTCTGCCCAAAGGAGAAACCTTCCCCCAATCTGAATTTATGAGCCTCTGCTCAAAGGAGATACCTTCCCCTCTGCTCTGGATATGATCCCTCAAAAGATCAACTGTCTCTACCTCTTGCTAGCATGTGGAACTCCTTTCCACCGAATACCTCCTATCCTCAATGCTTAGCCTAAGAGACCTCTACCTTCTATGATCACGTCCACAACAGCTCAGCAACCTATACCAAACACAGTCAGTCGGTCTAGTACAAGTCTTCCTCTGTTTGTCAGATCTGTCCAACTCTTGAACAAATCAATCCTTTGTCCACAAGCCTTCTCAAAGACTTGCCAAATTTGTCCTCAGGTTCTCTGATAGAACCAATGTACCTCTGTCCTCAAGTTCTCTGATATAACTATCAATCTCAGCTCACAAGTCCTCTGCTAGGACCTATCCAAATCTGCTCACAAGTCCCCATCGGAACCTGTCCAAAACTTGCTCACAAATCCCCAATGGGACCTGTTCAAAACCTGCTCACAAGTCCCCAACGGAACCTGTCCAAAACAACTCACAAGTTCACCAAGAAAAAACTTGCTTAGCATGAACCCACAAAGAGAATTTTTAGAGACCCAATGTGATTCATCAACCTCATAGAAGCATAAAGAGAATTGTTAGAGACTCAATATGTTCTATACTTAACTCCTAATCTCAATCTCAAATCTCATAGAAACATAAAGAGAATTGTTAGAGACTCAATATGTTCTATATTTAACTCTCAATATCAATCTTCAACTCAATCTCAAATCTCATAGAAAAATAAAGAGAATTGTTAGAGACTCAATATGATCTATACTTGACTCCCAATATCAATCTCAACTCAATCTCAATCTCAAAAGAATAAGATATATGTAGTATGCTTTTCTCAAGAACATGAAACACAACCCAACAATTGCCAAACATGCAATATCTCATATAACAATGCTACTCATGTTCTTTCCACAACCAATATCTTTTCTCAACCAATTAGGGCTTTAACAACAATGCTTATAGACAAGGTTTAACCAACATCATTCAACTCAACATTAACCTTGAAGCATTCAACCAATCATCACAAGAAAAGGAAACAAGTAGAAATCCTTTTCCCTCCAAAGATATTTGAACAAAACAGCCACCAACACAATATCACCAAATGCAAAGAATAACTTGCTCAAATCAACTCAATGGAGTAAGCCCAATATCATGAATCAAGTAAAGCAATAACTTGATCAAACAACCTCTATGGAAGAAACTCAACCATCAAACTCAAAAAAACCAACCAAGGGTTCCACCAACTCAAAGCAAGTAGCTTGACTCACAAACCCTAGTGCACAAAGCTTCCACTATCTCAAACCAAAAATTATGCATTCATCAAAAACTCTCCTTAAGGATAACAATGCATAAGTAGTCTTCAACAAACCAGAAAATAGGATTTACACCCAATCAAAGAAAACCTATTTGAAAACCTTTTCACTCCAACCTTATTTCAGAAAACATACACCAATCATACTCATAAGAAGAATGTGCCCATACCTTATTGGAGTAGAAGAAAATTGATCCTTAACGTTGTCACCACACACAACCCTCAAACTTCCAACCAAGTTAGGGTTAGAACCAAGATAAATGAGCATATATAAAAACTTTCCTTAGTACACCTTTCAGCTTCTCTTTTTTTGAAAACAACCACCAAAGAAGCCAAAAACACAACAACCAAAACTTACACCTTATATCTCCATTTTAAACTTTAGCATAGCAAAAGACTAATCTCAAAAATACAACCAAAGAAATATCCCCTTATTTCTCCTATGTCTTTTAAACAATGCTAAATAATGCCAAAAATTATATCAAGAAATTAATCACACCTTAGAATGGTTGTCCTTGAAGAATCCAAAAATCGCGGAATGGCTGCCTTTGACGAATCCGAAAAATGCGACACAAAATACGTTTTAACAAAAACGTGACTTAATCCATGCACAGCTCCCTCTGCGGGAATTGAAATGCAGACCTCCGCCTACGCAAAGCCCAAATGCAGCCTATGCTACCACTAGCCCACAAGGGGCTAACGAAGTCTAAGACAGACTTCCTACCACTTCAACGAACAAGCACTTCGTAAGTTTTTCAAATGCGAGCTCTCTTCTTCTGCGGCGTCAACAGAGCATTGATCGTAGCCAAAAATTAATGCATTCAAAATTCTCAAGAGGAGTTAAACCTTAGGATCCTTCCCATATTTATAGTCCAATCGTGGACTTTAGAACACGTCGACGACAGAGAAACGTAATTTCGAATTTAATCGAAATTGCTTTCTAAAGGGTTTAAAAACCCTTAATTAATTTTAATAAATTAAGAATAAAAAAGGTTTAAAAACCTTTAAGTATTTTTAATAAATTAAAAATAATTTCTCCCTTAATTAAATAATTAATTAATTAAAACCTTGAAGGGTTTTAAATAATAATTAAATAATAAAGAGAACCTCCATTGGTTTTAATAAAAACCATTTAACTTGGTTTTAATAAAAACCCTATCCAAAAACCTTATCCAATGGAATCTCTCCGGATTCTCTTAAAAAGATTCTCTTGGAATCTTTCACCTTTGAAGCCAACACATCCTCTTAACATTAATGCCATTTCCTTTTGACATCAATGACAACTCATAGACAAGGAGCTAGGATCTCAAACCCAAAATTGCCAACAATTTAAGTTTTCAAATTTACAAAAGGAAAGGTCTCAAGTTTATATCTTCAAGGTTGAATAAGACAACATTGCAAGGGATTAAAACCTGCACAAAATAAAGGAGAAGTTAGATACTATCTATTGGAAAATAAACAAGCCAATACTATATAGCAAATATTGGATACAATAAACTACCTAAAAGGTAATTTTTTTGGTATCAATTAGAAGTTTGGATTCACCATAGAAGAAATCACCAAGCATTGATCCAAGGAGGAGCCATAGTAGAAGAGTAGCCAATGAGGAAAAGGTGACGTGGAAGAGAAACCACCATTACCACATCTTGGTGAAGAGGCATCACCATATTTAAATAAAAAAAGGTCATTTGATAAAGGAAGGAGGCAAGCAAATAGATTGGATAGCATAGAAGAATATATACAATAAGCTTGGAAATCTATCATAGATTAAGCAATATCTATAAGGAACATCCAAGAGAGCACATAGTCATTAAAGGCTCGAGTTACAATGATAAAGATTTAAGGAAGAGTAGCATCAAATGTTGAGTACCCCAGTATTGGAAGGTGAATGGACTAGTATCCAAGCATAGAAGAACCACTACATTTAGACAAGTCAATCCACCATTGAAAGGTATAACCATCGAGCCAATGAAGTCACCAGAAGTAAGAAAGAGTATTAAGTTTGAGAACCATTAGAGAGAAGCCAAAAAGACACGTTAGTTGAAGGTAATAGATTGAAATAAAGTGAATTGCAATTGGGAGTTATTGAAGCATGTAACAATCAAGAGAATCTAAAGGATGTAATAGACATTTAGAGTGTAATATCAAAGAGGAATGAGTACCGCTAGGTAACATCATCATAATAAAGTGAAGAAGTCATTTACCACTTGTCATCTCACAACGCCACTAGGTAACTTCATTCTCAACAAGTGAATAAGCTATATACCACTTGTCATCTCACAAAAGGATGAGAGTTGAATATATATGAAAACCACTCATTAATCAAGCATTACATTGTAAGGAAGAGTGTTTATCAACATACCTATATGATTGGAAATAAAATGAGTAATGCTATTATTTTCCACTTGGCATGACAAAGGTCCAATCATTGAAGATAGTTTGAGAACAAGGGAAGTTCAACCACCACTGTAAAGGAGACAAACGAGTACAACAAGGAGGACTATAGAATATTAACCAAAGGGATATTACAATTCATGATCAAAGGTGCATACGTGGAGGAATCAAGAGCAAATTGAAGCTCATACATGGAGGTTTTTAGTACCTCAAGCCCACATGCAAGAGCTACATTGGAGAAGAGTGAGAGTTACATCGAAGCACCCTAGAAGAAGCATCAAGACTGAATGCCAAATATCCAAGTAAAAAGAAGCACCAACCACCACATTCGTAATGCCTTCTTACACATAATAAAGACATGGGTTAAAAATCTATGAACGGGGTAAATAAGAGTGATCAAATGAGGCATGTAAGGACAGTGCACAAGTGCTATGAAGAAAAGGAGAAGCAGACATATTGAAGAGTCAAAATACTGAGTGCCAAAGAAGGAGCATTAAATGCAAGGAGATAATATTTTGAACGTATGCCACAGAGTCAAAGAGCAACAAGTTAAAGCTTTAGGCACCATATTCAAGAAGATAAGAAAATATTTAATTTAACCTTTGCAAAGTTTAAGGAGGAATAAGGCATAATATATTTGAAGTAAATATTAATTAATTATAATAGGAGAAATAAGGTGATAACCTTAAGAAAATCATTGAGTGCCTTAGAATATATTTGAAGTAAGAAGTATTTTGAAATTTTTATTACTCTATTCATTCTTGAAATTAATATTGCATTGAAATATTTGCAAAAATATTAACTTGGAGAAATAAGGACTTCTACACCAAAAATTGAAATATTATTTGCAAATACCATTGTTTCTAAATTTCCAACTAGGGAGTTATAAGGAGTTCAACATCAAATTTAAGTTATTGAAATTTAGAAATTATATTATTGAAACTTGAAAGAAGCAAAAACATAGAATTTCTAGAAAGTTGGAAAAATTATTTTTGATATTAGTCTCTTGCTCAAATTGAAGGGACATAGAGAATCCAACTTAAAGATCTTGAATATAGAGATTGAAATTGCATCAAAACTATTTTTTAGCTTTCTATAAGGAGAAATAAAGTGCTTATCTTAAAGAATATGGATTGGACATTATATTTAAATTTTCATAAAAAATATTAGGGGGACAGAATGGATTCAACTCAAAGGAAAATTTAGAAAGCTAAGTATTTGATAGATACAAGGTATTCTACAAAACTTGAAAATTGAAAAGTTTTTATCAAATTTGATCTCATACTCAAAAACTAGGGATATATAAGGTAGTTTACAAGTATTATCATGACAAAAAATAAATTCATTCTTATAGAATCACAACTTCTTAAAGAACCTAATTACTCTTCATTGAAAAACAAAGTGAGGGCAATATTGATAGTTGAAAATATTTGGGATATTGTTAAAAGAGCAAAAACTAAACCTCCTACAGATGATAGAGATATTTGAAAGTATGAATAAGATTAATAAAAAGCACTTATGATAATAACATTTGCCATTATAGATGAAATACAACCCTACATCAGTTTAGCAACAACTTCTACAGAAGCTTGAAAAACCAGCCAAGATATTTGAAGGAATGAATAAAGCCACTATCTTGAATATTTAAACTCAATTACATTCTCTAAAAGTTAATAGTGGTGAAAGGAAGAATTGTTTCTAAGGAAATTAGCATATATAAAAGGAATATTATTAACCTTAGGAGAAAAAGTTGAAGATAAGTTTCTTGTTCAAGTAATCCTAAGAGCACTTATTGAAAGCTACAAGGATTTAGTTACATATTTAAAAATTCTAAGTAAAGATACATCATTTGATGAGTTACTCAATATACTACAAGAATATGAAGTAGAACATTTAGTGAAATATGAAATGACTAAAAATGCCTTGGTATCAAAAGATAATCCAGAAGAAAATATTACTTCATTCTCAAAAGGTAGATCAATATGGAATAGTAGATATTGTCAAGTATGTAGAAAGAAAGGACATAGTACCAATTATTGTATATTTAATCCAATAAATTAATATCAAGGGAATCAAAAAAATTTTGAAATCCAATCAAATAGGCCATTCCAACCAAGATAATATCATAATCAATATAATTTGCAACAATTTCAACATCCATATACTTCTTAGAATCAATACAATCATCCTCAACTTAAATATAAATAATGAAAAAAAAAGGACACTTAGTTCAAGAGATTCAAGAAATTTAGAAGCTAGAAGAACCTACAAATGAACATGAAGTAAAAGTTCTTTCAGAAAAAATAGTATTTATGAAGATACTAATTATTTACTTGATCAAGATACAAATAGGGAGCAAAATAAAGAAAGCAGAAAAGAAGAGCTCAAGTTCCAGAACCAAGATGAAGATCATATTGAAGACTAAAGTCTTAAATACCCAAATAATGTAATATAGTGGGGTGTTGGAATATATTATATTATTTGATACATTCCAATGTACCACCATGGATAAATATTTAGATTAGGAGTTTGTCTTAGATTAGGATTTGAGTATTTACTTTATGCAATGTAATAAATGCATAAGTATTATTAGAATGTGCAATGATGTAAATGTACATGTTGTCCACATGTACATGAGTCCTTAAGAATAGGAAGATGAATATTCATAGGAATATGGAAGGCCAAGAGTCATGTATCACTATATATAGGCCTTCTTATAGGAGTAAAAAGTGAGAGCCATAGAGAGAAGGTAGATAGCATTGAGTAGAGTAGTAGTAGATACAATGTAGTGCATGTATACAATATGAAGAGTTTGAGGCCTCCATTTTTATCAATGTAATATTTTCAAGAGATTTCATTAATGGTTATTTTATGAGTAGTTGTACACGTTTCTCATGAGTTTTACATGCTTAGGATATTGCCATTATTATATTTAATATTGCATGCTTATTTTATGCCTTGTGGTTGCATTTCCTTTAATATATAACATCAAAAGCTAACAAAGAAACTTATTTATATTTTCTCTATCTCTAAATACCATGCTTGGTTTGGTATTTATAACATCCTAGAAACCCTATTATAGAATAGATTCAATAAATTTTGAAATCTAATTTGGGAATCAGTTTTAAAATTAAATTTTTTATTACAACCTATTTCTAAAAATAAAATCACACTTTATTACAAACAGGAGAGGCAAATATCCCTTGCTAGTTTTTAATGACAAAAACAATGTGTGAGCTATCAAAACTGATTCTTAACTGATTTCTAACTATCCCAGCTATCATACTACTATCAAAACAAAAAAAAATTGTTGTAACTACTACTTTTTGATAGGTCACAAGTCCTTTTTATGTTGCATTTATTCACTTTGGGCAGCTCCATGATTTTAGGAATATTTCCCTAAAATACAGGAGGTTTTAACTCTTTTTTTTAAGAAACTTCACCCTGCACTCTTGGGTTGATTCTGTGTATAGTTGGATTTTCAATGATTTCTTGGTTTTATGGAATAGTCTTGTGGCTAGAAATCCTTCCGCAATACCTTTTGTAGTAATGAAATATGAACTATGTGCACAACAACACTACAAAGAAACAAAACACAAAACTATAGCAAATGATAGTAGCAATCATCACATTTATCCACTACATCTATTTTATTAAGCATTTAAGTGCAAACATCTTATTTAAGCAAAAACTAGTAAATATGTCCTTAATATTTTCAATAATAATCAGTTTGGGTATGAAAATAAGGCTAAGAACTATCAAAACATAGCCTATTTTCCTAGCTCATCAAAGGCTAACATAGTTGTAAAGCAAAAAATGACAACACCAAAGCCATAGATAACAAAATCAACACAAGAACTTATTGCACAAATGAATATAATAATATTGATATTATTATGGGGGGAGCCTTGATCTCCAATGTTACAATATGATGATGTACTAATACAATGATTACAAATCTAGGGTTTAAAAACCCTTATTTATAAATGAAAATATGGTGTCTTCTGCTCCAATAAAGTGTGCTAATGGGCTTGTGTATCCCTATGGGACCACCCTAGCTACAACAACTTCCAAAAATATGGTTCCTACACCTGCAAATAGAAAACAACATAAAAGGGTTAATAGCACCTGCGAGGGCTCCACTGTGTGAGGCCCTTTGAATAATAAAACTTGTAAACCCTAAATATTAAAATTTTGAACTATAAAAAAGATGCAAAAACATAAGTAAAATGCAACAAATATCTTACATTGTCAATGTTGATCTATGCTCCTATTTCTATATTCGAAAGTTGTGCAAACTCTTGAAAGAATCTGAGGGCTTATGGACTGCAAATCGGCTGTAGGAAACTCTTAGAACAATTTGGTGATGACTACAAATGCCCATCAGCATTCCAAAAATGCTCAGTAGTGCTCTATGTACTCTGGGAGGTGTTCGAGGATGGATGGGAGTGGGGAAAAACCATATCTAGTTCACAAGGGTTTTGCGACAATGGAAACAGAATATGCAATGGTGATGGTGAGGGTTTTGTGAGTGGACAGAATACTCGGGTGCTTGTAATCTCAAAAATATAGACCTTGATTCATAAAAGTAAATCATATTTTATAATATGCCCTTGATCATGTTAGTGTTTCGATGACACATCAACAGGTGGTCAAGATCAAAATATGTGGAAGGGTTGAGATTAAACTTGAGCATATGACATGGATTAATATGGATGAGTGGCGGAGATTAAATCGTGGTGGATGGCTAGGATTTATTCATATAAATGCATATATATTTATTAAATAAATATAAATATAAAATATTTATATTTATATATATATTAAACAAATACATCTATATATAATGAATGGTTATGACTGGAGGAAACAGATGAATAACAAGTAGCTAGATTTTTGTTGTCTACAAAAGCCCCTTTTTGTATCGCGTTGTGTGAAACACAATCCGGTGAAAAAATACGAGATGCCTGGTTTGGTGTGATGAAGTAGCTTTCTTTCCTTGGAGCACAAAGAAGATCTTGAAGACAAAGAATTTTTTAGTGTAGCTTACCCCCTCAATTTGTGAATGAGTGAAAAATGAGTCTCACAAGACAATTGACAGAATTATGGGTAATTATGCAGGTGAATGGTGTAAGTGCAAGTGTATGATGTAAGTTCAGATGATATGAATGGTGTAAATTGATATGATTTTCTTCCAAAAAAGAAAAGGGTTTTTGTATAATGCAAGTGATTGATTCTATTTTTGCCCCAACAGAGGGGTTTTTGCCAAGTGTGGATGTATGATGAATGATGTAAGTGAATTCTATTTTTTCCCCAATAGAAAATGGATTTTTTCCAAATGTAGATGTATTATATGTGATTTGAAATATGTATCCTAATATGGTAAATAAAAATCAAATTTATCTGCCCCGATTCTGGGTGATTCCATGTTGTTGGAAAACATGCCAATTGGCATCATTGAAATGCAATGTGATGAAAATGAAAAATAAAAAGAGTCACCCTTGGAGGGTTGGCTAGTGACTGTAGAATAATTCCATAATTATAACCAATCAACCTAGTAAGGGACTATCTCTATGATGACTGTCAATATAAAAGAAATGTTGATATGTGATTTTTCCATGTTTCAAGCCCCATGAACAAGGCCATCAATGATAGATTTTTTAGCAAGTTAACTTGGACATAGTCTCACTTGAGAAATGAGTAACCCAAAATGATTTTTTTTTTAAACAAGAGGATGTGGAATTATTATGATAAAGTGTTCTTAAGGTGATATAACCATCTTAACTAATTGCATGGACAACCAATCACTACAATCACCAAGGGGATAGAATAGAGCACTAGATACGAGGTTCACTTGAAATAGCAGGTGAATTTGGAAAATATTGAATACAAATGTAATAGTTGATGGATTGGATAGTGGTGAAATGAATATGTGATGATGAAAAATGCATTTATGATTGGATTTCATGAATTTGTAAAATTTTGCATTGTTTTTTAGTGTTTTTACAAGCAATATTGAACAATTTTATGACTTTTGGGTTGCAAAAAAAAAATTAACCACCCAAATCAATCCATGTTATCACAAAGAATGATGAAATTATGATATGGATGATTAGAATGATGAATGTGGTCATTTTGTGAAAATTTGAACCATTTTGAGACATTTTGAATTTTGTAAGGTGATTTTGTAACTTTTGGTTGCAAACAAAAATTAAATGCCCAAATAAATTTTTGGTTTCACAAAACATGATATGATGATGGAATGAATGCATGGATGCAATGTGGAGTGATTTTGTGTGGATAAGATATATTTTGAGGCCCTTTTTGCACCTTTTGTAAATTTTTTAAATCAAATGTTGGTTAGCATTAATGTCTAGACAAATGTTGGCAAGCATTTATCATGCTCCAAATACTGGTGAGCATTTGGGTGCACCAGGGAGACACCCAAGGGCATTTGAGTGTGCTCTAAATATTATATAAAAGGGTGGTAGGGGCTAAATTTATTTTATTATTGTGTTCACAAGTTCCAAAAGCTACATTTTAACGAGAGTGAGTGAGCAAAGGAGTGTGGTGGAGTGAAGGCCATGGCGATGGAGGGAGCGGACACGACAACAAGAGTAGAGATGTAGGTGGCTGAGGTAAGTGCCCTTGGCACTCTTGTTTGGACTTGTGCAATTTTTTTTGCAATTAATGTGACATTAATGTGCTTGCATTATGTATGTGTTGTGCTACAGTTAAGGATTTTGGAGGCTCAACATCGGTTCTTACCCATCATACCAGGGGTGAGAAAGGCATTGTAAGGGGAGCAATGGAAGTGGTTGGAGGTTGTGGGGCTAGCTAGAGCCACACAGATTGATGTGGTGAGGTTTGATAAAGGATATCTCTCTACCTTTGTAGAGATATGGAATCCAGATAGGGAGACTTTTCAGCTCCCTACTCGTGAGGTAATAGTGACACTTGAGGATGTGTACCATATTCTTCGAGAGCTAGTAGAGGGATTATGTGTAGAGGTTGGACATGATAATGATAATGAGATGAATTATATATTTAGATATCTATGGTAGAATATGATTGTGAAGGTTGGAGGGATCATGTACTTAGAGATGTATGCCAAGAAGGATTTAGAGGCTTTACCTACCTTGGTCATGTTCCTATTGGCCAACATAGTGGCACCTAACAACACTGGTTGTTGGATCCCATGAATCATGATTAGGCTGATGTACGATATGATCAATGACCCTCGATTGTATATATGCATGCTTGGTCTACTAGCTTAGCTATCTCTAAAGTTGTATGAGGTGAGTAGGTAGGGCAGAAGGGATTGGGTTGTAGTGTATTACTACAGTGTTGGGGTTGGTAGCACTTTAGTGTGGCTCGACCTGTGGGCCTGCCTAGTGAAGTGTGGGATGTGGATAAACCCTATGCTTCAATATGGTGGGTGGTTGAGGAGATGCATTTGATTCATCCTACCCATAATGGTAAAGAGTACAAGGATCTATGTGTAGGGCTAACACCTGATCAGGTGCATTGGATACCGTAGCAAGGTTCCAGTTGGACTGGTGATAGGGAGAAACTACAAAGAGTTTGGTATGCTAGATGGGTGGTTGGGAGGCATAAGAGTGAGGTGGAGCTGATCCAATTCTCATGGGTGCTACAACAATTTGGGTTACAATAAGGGATTATTGAGGCACCAGTGTTGTATAAGTGCCATCGAGATGAGATGGGTCTACCTTGTGCGAAGGTATGATGGGTGACCTATAAGGATGATGAGTAGATAGATCTCCTTGATGTGGATGATGCAATGACTACCACTAAGTATAATGTATGGTTTACTGCACAACTACCATGGTACCTAGTCAAGCGGTGGATGAGGATAGTAGGGATGATGATGAGGTAGCAGCCAAAGTGGAAGAGATATATGAGGCTCCCAAACATCAAAGATATCATCAATCTAGAAATTGAGAGAGGTAGATGAGAGATGCAGTAGAGCAGCTTAAAAATATTTGAGGTGATTATGGTGGTATGGATGATATGGAGGAGGTTCCAGAGAGACCTCCAAGTTTGATTGAGGAGTGGGTGAGGCTTGAGGCTAAGCAATACCGGCTCTAGTAGTTTGTGGTAGAGTGATATGCAGAGGTAGCTCGACTATGAGAGGAGCTAGAGGCACATATGGTTGCAGGTGGAGGTGAGGATAGTATCATGAGGCTCCAAATAGAATTATCATAGAGGGACCATTATTAGAGGTAGGATATACTATGCTTTCAATTTTGAGAGGGGTACATCTAATATTTGGTGGATCTATTGATGTAGCATAACATTGGGCTTCTAGATCGACCCTCTTCCTTCATATCTAGGATTATTAGGTATAGTGAGTCCAGGTATAGCGCCTCTAGGTATAGGGCTCCATAAGGATCACAGGGGTCTTCCTATAGGAGTTAGTGTTGAGATGCACTTTTTTTATATGAGCCTTGGTGCTCCATTGTCTATAGCATTCATGAATTCATTGTACATGCGATATTTATCTATATATACATGGATTTTATTTTTGTATTATGCTTTTGTGTGAATGCTTTTTGTGTGAATTATTTTGTATATGTGTGATGGATGATAATGCAATGATAATGTGTATGAATGCAAGTGAATTAATTCTCTAATGATCATTCGTAGTTTAGATTTTTCTTGACCATTTATAGCATTGTTGTTTAATAAAGAGCACCAAAATTGTGGTATGTGAAATGGAAGACTCGTGTAATGATATGGATGTTGATATGGAAAACTGAATGTTTTGCAAAGACTCATACATACTAGTTTTATCAAAAAAAATTACTAAATTTTGTCTAATTTCTCTAGGACCAAATGTGTGTGCATGTTAGGATCTCATCCTAACCCTTAATGTAATAACTTCCTTGATGTAATAATTCCTAGTGAACATGGGTAGTACCCATGATTAATATTTTGTAATGTTCTAAGTTTTAGCTTAGGTAGTTCCTATGACAAATGACACCCTTTTCTATGTAACACATGGTAGATAGGTTAGGTAAGGTGGCATTGTGCATGTAATTCGTGTGGCATTATGCATGTAATTCAAGTGGAATTGTGCATGTAATTCAAAGTGGCACTATGCATGTAATTTGGCTGGCATTATGCATGTAATCCAAGTGGCATTTTGCATGTAAGCCAACCTTGGAATGAAACTCTTTAAATATCCGAAAAGGCACCAATGTAATCATCTTTTTACAAATTAATGAAGTGTTGAAGGAGGTTGCCCCCTCGAAGAGGCCTGTGATTCTATCTATTATGAGATTGTTCCTTTTAAGTAATTTTTGTTATCATATGCATTTAATTTTGAATACTGTTATAATGTTTCTATGAGTTTATTTCCAAGAAAATGTGTGAGAGTGTGTTTATTTGAGTTGAGAGTGTGTTGTTTAGTATATTTTATAGTAGGATCTTAACAAGTGGTATCAGAGTGCTTTCCAGGGCCAAGTTCTGCTGCAACTACAATGATTCTTACCATCCAATCTACCTGTTAGGTATAAATTTTGTGTGTTTTCCATTCCTATTTTTTCTTTATTAAAAAAACCCAAAAAATACAGTGCATTTTTTTTTTCCAGACAAAAAAAAAAAAAAAATTTAGTTGAGTAGGTAGAAACCCTGTGTCGGGGGTTTTAAAATATCACGAAGGATCTTTCGTTATTGGATAAGCTAGATAGCCCATAAAGCGTCTACTGAAGTGAGGGATGATCAGGCCCCAATATCCAGGCCTCAGACATAACTCGTGCATAGACTTGAGCTCCCACGTATCTTCGAGTATATCGGGAGACCATCTAGGTTTAAACAAAATTTTAGCCATTAGGAAGATTTTTGGACTTGTATTACTCATAGTCTATGGGACACAACATCTTGGACGATTACCCTCTCTTATTGTTAGAGAGGCGGGTAGTGTGCTCAAGGGTATGTGTGGAATCCTCCTTGAGTAGTGGCCTAAAATATTGGTCCGAGCACTATTGTTCGTCACTGTCGATATATTAGAGGGCCTATGGGTGGTACATACTCCTCTACCTAGCATTCCCTGGTTCTGTTAAAAATTCAACCTGTAAAAAACAAAAATTAAAAATTAAAAAAAAAAACCAAATTTCCTTATTCATAAACCTGCATTTCAAATCCCCAAAAAGTGAGCATATGAGAAAGGAGTCCTCTACTAAATAAATAATAGAAATTACATGCATTCGGGATAGACCATGAGAGTGAAACTTAAGCTGACAGTCTGGAGAATAACAGTCAAATTTACAGTGGCAGTCACAGTCAGGTCAGTCAGGTCAGAGAGGTCAGCATAGTCAGGCCAGAATTTATAGTTTTCTAGGTCAGAACAGAACTGTCATAACAATCACCTACAAAATACAGAGAATATTGGAGCTAGTGAAGTTAGGACTAGGCCAACCAGTGAGAGCATGACACGAGGCCAGTTATAGATAGTGCTCCAGTACCCAAATTTTGCTCTGTAGCTCAGAATCAAAAACTGTAAACACCGTTAGACTCAGCAAAACAGGAGAAAAAAAAATTAAAAAAAAAAATTCTAGGGTGCCAAAAAGTAGTGTTAAGAGATATAGCTCATTTTGACCACCTCTTCGAGCTGATTATTTTGATATATAGCACCCAAGCACTTTTTTGGACACTTACTAAAAATAGTAAGTCCTAAAAACTCAATTTTATTTTTAGTAACTGGTCACAAAAGGTTTCAAAATGGCCCAGGGTACCCGTGGACATCAAAAGGAACTAGACCACTTGGAATCCTTAACAAAAGCCATTGAGAACTTGCACTCGAATTTTCACTCCATAAGGGAAGAAGTCCAAGGTCTTCGCCTAGAGCATGAGGCCACCAGTAATCTCTTAGAAGAAGCATTGACAGAAGTAGACAACAAACTAAAAAGAGGACCACCCAAAATAGAACACCAAGCTGAGGGTTCTACAAGGAATCATGACCATGACCCATCCTTTAGAATGCCCAAATTAGACTTTCCAAAATTTAGTGGGAAGGATGTTGATGGGTGGCTATGTAAGGTTGATCAATTCTTTAGACTTCATAATGTCCCCATATTTTATCGAGTCCAGATGGCTTCCTTTAACTTGGAATCTGAGGCTCTAAACTGGTTTCAATGGTTACGTATTGTCAACCCAAATCTCTCTTGGGAGAATTTTGAATCCCAACTACTCACTCGATTTGGTCCTAGTGAGTATGAGGACTTTACAGGGGCCTTGACCAAACTACAACAAACAGGGTTAGTCCGTGAATACCAAGCTCAATTTGAAAAATTGGCCAATAATACAAGAGGATTGAATGAAGGGTTCTTCCAGAGTTGTTATATTAGTGGGTTGAAGGTGGAACTCCAAGCGAAAGTAAGAATTTTGAAACCACAAACTATGATGGAAGCTATCAGTTTGGCCTGTTTGGCCGAATCTAAACTCTCTGCCCAAAGGTGCCCATAAAATTTTCCTCAAAATAGACCTTCATTTCCTCCTCGATCCCAACACCCAGTTGATAATAAACCTACTGCACCCAAGAACCTAACCACAAAAGATATGGATGCACATCGTGCCCAAGTATTATGCTACAATTATGATGAAAAGTTTTTTAAAGGGCATAAGTGTGCACACAAAAAATTATTCTTGATAGATGTTGAAGAACCTGATAACTCTAACCAGAGTGATGAGGATGAGGACCCTCCAGAAACACCTCCACAAGAAGAAGTGAAATAGGAACCTGAGACAGCAATTACAGTCCATGCTCTTGCAGGCATTACTACTCCACAAACCATGAAGGTTGTGGGATTCTTTAAGGGCCAACGTCTTTCCATCCTTATGGATTCAGGAAGAACACAAAACTTCATTGACCCTAGAGTTGCTCAGTAGGAAAATTGCTATATCCACACTTGTAATTCCTTTGAGGTCATGGTAGCTAATGGGGAACCTTACCTTGTAAAGGAAAATGTCGCAATGTTAAAATCAAGATAGGGGACTATGAACTCAAGCAGGACATGTTTGCCCTCCAGTTGGGTGGATGTGATATTGTTTTGGGATCTCAATGGTTGAGTACGTTGGGCACTATCAGTTGGAACTTTGCCAAAATCTAGATGCAGTTCTCCCAAATTGGAAAAACACACATCATCAAGGGCTCCCCAGCAGGAACACCTCAAATTATTTGTTCAAATGGCATGTAGAAATTGCTAAAGAAATCATCATGGGGGGTCATTGCACAACTATTCTCCATCCAACCATCCACCTCTCAAATGGGTGAAACCCCATCAGACCTGCAATATATTCTCCACAAACATGAGGCCATATTTTTAGAACCAATTACACTACCATCGCATCGCTCTCACGACCATGTCATTCCATTATTGTTGGATAATGCACCTCCCAATATCAGACCATACAGGTACCCTCATGCCATGAAGTCAGAGACTGATAAAATGATACAGGAATTACTCAAGGTAGGTATCATTCAGCCTAGTACTAGTCCCTACTCTGCACTAGTCTTATTGGTCCTCAAGAAGGATGGCTCCTGGTGACTATGTATTGACTACCAAGAACTCAACAAGATAACTATCAAGGATAAATTTCCTATCCCTGTGGTTGATGAATTACATGGGACCATGTACTTCACCAAGCTAGACCTTCGCTCTGGGTACCATCAGATCTAGCTCAGGGATGAAGATATTCCTAAAACTGCTTTTTGCACTCATGAAGGTCATTATGAATTCTTGGTAATGCCATTTGGTCTCACAAATGCTCCTTCCACATTTCAAATCCTGATGAACAACATATTTCACCCTTTTTTGTGAAATTTCATCCTTGTGTTCTTCGATGACATCTTGATTTATAGTCACACATGGGAAGAGCATCTCAAGCATGTAGATCAAACCCTACAACTATTGGTCGACCATCAATTGTTTGCAAAAATATCCAAGTGTTCCTTCTGTTTGACTGAAGTGGAGTATCTAGGACACATTTTCTCAAAGGATGGTGTCAATATTGACCCTAAGAAGATCCAAGAAGTCCAAGAATGGCCAAAACCTCACACTCTCAAGGGAATTCAAGGATTTTTAGGGTTTACAGGCTATTACCATAAATTTATCTATAATTATGGAAATATAGCTGCCCCCATCACCTCCATGTTGAAGAAGGATTATTTTACTTGGACAGGGTTAGCTGAGCAAGGATTCCTGGAACTCAAGCATGCCATGACCACCACTCCAGTTTTAGCCATGCCAGACTTCTCAAAAAAAATTGTCATTGAAAGTGACACTTCTGGTCGTGGTATTGGGGCGGTATTGATGCAAGAAGGACACCCTTTGGATTTTACCAAAAAAGCCCTATCTGATCGCAATTTAGGGAAATCCACATATTCTAAGGAAATGTTGGCAATATTGCATGCAGTCCTACATTGGCGACCTTACCTCATTGGGAACCATTTCTCCATCAAAGTTGACCACCAGAGTCTGAAATACTTTCTAGAACAACGGGTTGCCACCCCTGAGCAACAAAAGTGGGTATAAAAACTCATGGGCTATGATTTTGACATCACGTACAAAAAAGGAAAGGAGAATCTTATGGCAGATGCTCTCTCTCACCAATTTGAGACCCTTAGTATGTTGTGTACCATTTCTGCATCATTTCCCCAATGGATTGAGCCCTTACGTCAAGAAATACTTTAGGATGTAGATTTGAAATACTTGGTTTCTTCACTTATGGATGATCCAGAGTCTACACCAGGATATAGTTGGGATGGCCAGGATCTGTGTTACCATAAACACCTGGTTCTTCCTCCTAAGTCCCCACTTCGAGAGCTCCTCATGAAGGAATCACATGCTATTCCATCTGCTGGCCATTCAGGGTTCCTAAAAACTTATGAGTGACTCAAGTGCACCTTCTTTTGGAAAGGTATGAAATAGGAAATTCGCTCTTTTGTAGCTAACTGCGACACATGTCAAAGAATGAAAGGGGAAACAATGCACTCTTTGGGCACTCTTCAACCATTGTCGATTCCAGAGCAGGTGTGGACTGACATCTCCATGGAATTCATAAAAGGGCTACCAAAATCTGGAGGCAAGTTAGTTATTTTTGTAGTAGTGGACCGCCTTTCAAAGTATGCTTACTTTTGTTCCCTAGCCCATCCTTACATAGCATCCACTATTGTCCAATTTTTTCTTGACTCCATATTTCACCTTCATGGCATGCCAACCTCCATTGTATCTGATTGTGATCCCACCTTTACTAGCAATTTTTGGCAAGAGTTGTTTAAGTTGTAGGGGACTCAGCTCAAAATGAGTTCAGCCTACCATCCGCAAATAGATGGTCAAACAGAGGTTGTTAATAAATTCTTGGAAACCTACCTTCACTGCTTTGCCTCCGATCATCCTACTCATTGGGAAAAATGGCTTTCCTTGGCCGAATGGTGGTACAACACTTCCTATCATACCACCACCAAACTCACACCGTTTGAGGCATTTTATGAGTGTCCTCCACTCACGCCTTCCTCCTACATTTTGGGCAGCTCCAAGGTCTAGGTCATTGACAATGCTCTGAGTCAACACACCGAGGTCCTCTACCAACTCTAGCAAAATTTGAACATGGCCCAGAATCGGATCCGCCAACAAACTGATCAGCATCATTCTGAGTGCAGTTTTGATGTGGGTGATATGGTCTTCCTTCGCTTATATCCATACAAACAATCATCCCTACAACTTCATAGGTGTCAGAAGCTTGCTCCAAAATTTGATGGTCCTTATCAGGTTCTACAACGGATTGGCCTACAGCTTACAAATTGGCTCTTCCCCCCAATTCCAAGCTCCACCCTGTTTTTCATGTTTCCCTTCTCAAGAAATTTGTGGGCACAAAGGTATAGGTTCAATCAACACTTCCCGAACTGGATGAAGAAGGCTCCATCTTACTCATACCTGAGTAGTTGCTGGATCATCAAACTCGCACTCTGTACAACCGTACCATTACAGAGTTCCTTGTTCAGTGGCATGGGCTTCAACTTGAGGATGTTACATGGGAGTCTCTCCATCAACTCCAGCAACAATTTCCTCATTTTTAGGTTTGAGTACAAAGCTTCTTCAAGGAGAAGGGCATGTTAAGATCTCATACTAACCCTTAATGTAATAACTTCCTTGATGTAATAATTCCTAGTGAACGTGGGTAGTACCCATGATTAATATTTTGTAATGTTCTAAGTTTTAGCTTAGGTAGTGCCTATGACAAATGACACCTTTTTCTATGTAACACATGGTAGATAGGTTAGGTAAGGTGGCATTTTGCATGTAATTTATGTGGCTTTATGCATGTAATTCGAGTGGCATTGTGCATGTAATTCAAAGTGGCACTATGCATGTAATTCGGGTGGCATTTTGCATGTAAGCCAACCTTGGAAGGAAACTCTTTAAATACCTAAAAAGACACCAATGTAATCATATTTTTGCAAATTAATGAAGTGTTGAAGGATGTTGCCCCCTCGAAGAGGCCTGTGATTCTATCTATTATGAGATTGTTCCTTTTAAGTAATTTCTGTTATCATATGCATTTAATTCTGAATATTGTTATAATGTTTCTGTGAGTTTATTTCCAAGCAAATGTGTGAGAGTGTGTTTATTTGAGTTGAGAGTGTGTTGTTTAGTATATTTTATAGTAGGATCTTAACAGTGCAGTGAATTCATTTATCAAATCATGAGTATGGTAATGACTCAAGGCAATCAAGAACCAATGTGTGTGCAAGTGAGTTCATTAACCCATATTGAGTGAATTGGGATGAAACCTATCATAGATAAGACCAAGAAGCTATCTTTTCCTTATGTGTGGTCAGAGGTCTCTTCAAGAGAGACATGTCATTATGCATGAGTGTACACCACTACCATTCAAGTGTCTATAACTCTAGTGGATAGCTCCATAGTCCAAGAATCTAATCTCTAAGCTTTGGATATTTAGACTACCTAACCATCTGACCAGAAATGTAGTTCCATCCTTACAACTTAAGGATCTATGGTATGTGATGTGTAAAATATTTAGACCTTTGGAGAATCATATTCTCAACTGAAGTGTGATGACAATTTTACCCTATCCTTACTACTCTTCCTTGTATTTGATATTAATTGTGATAGTGGTGAAAACCACTATTTTTTATTTTTGGACTATGTGCATAATGGGACAAGCAAGGTGTACCCTTTTCAGTTCAAGGTTCAACCCAATCATGGTGTCATCCCTCTTTGACACAAGATGTTTTTAAGATGTGTGATTGTGTTTGGTTTAAAAGTGTTAGAGTCAATTCCCAGGACTCAAGATTTTCTTAATGAAAAAGTGTCATGGTCCTAAAGAAAACTTGACATGAATTGGAGGTTGCTAGAATCACTAGGAGTGGTTGAGTGACCAAAAACACCTAGGGATTGTGGAAATATGGTTTACAATTGACAATTTGACTTTATGGAATGGTGCAATGAAATGGATGAGGATTTGAAGGTACCCCTATTTAAGGCAACAAAACTTAATTGGACCAATTATTATCTAGACTACATAAATGACCCCCTAAAATAAAATTAAATGTGTGAAGGTGGTTGTGAATGCAATGTATAAAATGCAATTTGTAAAATGTAATGTGTGCAATAAAATTTGTGAAATACAAAGTGTAAAATGTAATGTGTGAAATGCAATGTTATTATTGTGTATTAGCCATGTATATATACACATATAAATCAGATTAAGCATAAAATTCTCTCAAGTGGATGATGTTAAGTGGTTTGAGATCTTCGACTTCCTCTAGAATAGCAAGCCTATAAGTTCCTTTACCCACTTTTTGAGTGACAATGTATGGACCTAGCCAATTAACTGTGAATTTATCATGAAGATGCGGTAATGCATTGGTGTTTTGGTTATTATTCTTAAGAACAAGATCTCCTACTTGGAATTCATGTAGATAAACGTTGGTGTTGTAAGCATGCTTTAGGCAATCCTGATAAACTTGTAAATGCTCTAAAGCATTGACCCACCTTTCATAAATAAGTGTGAGTTGGTCAAAATGTGCTTGTCTAGTAGTATTGTCATATATGAATTACTACAATAAAATTTGCAATGAGGGGATCTCAATATCAAGAGGCATAATTTCTTTGGCTCCATATACCAATGAAAATGGCATTGCCCTATTAGGCTTGCAAATGGGTACCATGTTTGAAATCCACTCAAGATAGTCAATGGGTGCAATGAAACCCACATCTAAAAGGTTTTGAAGCTTTTCTTTGACCATGAGGACAATAGTAGGATGCATATTTCTCAATTTTTGTCTAACTGGATTAGCATCAGGGTGCAAGGTGAGATTGTGGACAACCAATTTAGGGTTAATACCAGGCATATCTTTGTAGGACCATACAAAAATACCCTTCTTCTTCTTGAGAAGAGCAACTAATTGCTCTTTTTCATTTATGGATAAAATTTTGCCAAGTTTAAAGATTTGAGGATTGTCTATGGCTGAACTAAGGTTCACATTAATAGTATATTCAATGGACATATGAGAATCTTTCTCAAGCTTATGGGGCATTGGGATCAAATGAATTTCATCTATGATGTAATCAAACTCTTCTAACACAATCTCTTCCATGTCTACTTGGAAAACCTTAGAATCTAAAGGAGAAAGGAGAAGGTGAAGGAAAAGGTAGAGACAATAGAGGAATGTAGTTGGCTAAAGCCCTTAATAATTCCTCAAAAAGGATGAATTCGAAAAAAGAGGAAGGCAAAGAAATTTGCTCAATATCAATAAGGTACATATCAATTGGAATTGGCTATTCCAAATTGTATGGATTACAGAGTGGGGTGAATAAGTCAATAGGATTCATGTTAACTTAAAGGGAAAATTGGTGGTTGGAAATATGGAGGATGGATAGATCTTGTCTGCTATAACCAATGCAATAAATCTAGGAACCTGAATAACAGGGAGTAACACAAATAAATGCAACAGGTAAAAAGCCATGCACATGCAATGCAGTGATGATTTTATTTTTTTGAATTTTTGTGTGTGTTTTTTTTAATTATGTATATATATTACAAAAATTATCTGGTGAGGTGGATCAAATAAGTGGAGGTGGTTCATCGATCGATTCAAATTACTCCCTAGAGATGATCAAATAAAATATGGGTTGATGGGTGTTGATTCCTCATCATATTCATTAGAAGCTATCAGTATAACATCTTATTCTTCATATATTTCCTCCTCAAATTCATTGGTGTGATGGGTTTATTCTTCTAAATTCAAATGGATATTTTGAAAAGCATGTTCAAAATAAGAAGTGGAAGAACGAGAGTGATAACATAAACCTGAACGATCATGTGCTTCTCGATATGAAGTATCGATGAGATCATACCTGTTCATGTCATCCTAGCCATATCCTTGCCAACTGATCCGATGGAAGTATCAGGATGGAAAACCCAACATGTGCTATATATCGGCAAGGGTTGATTTTTTAGGTTCATCTAGGGAATATGGATTGGACAATGAATCAATCCCCTCATACACAAAATTGATGTTGTTAGGCATTGAACCCATGTTGTACACTGCTCCTATGGATAAGGGTGGGTCATGTGGGCAACTATAATCCCTAGAAGTTTGGATACTAAGTGGTGTAACAATAATATCTTAGACCATGTATTCACCAATTCCAGGACTAGTGAGGTGGACCATAACTTGGGAATATGTGAAGATGGATGTGGAAGATTCATGATTGGATTGTGACTTCGATAATGGGATATGTGTGTATTGTAATGGCATCTTGCATTCCATTAATTTGACTTGTGAGATACTATTTTTTGGTAGATAAGATACTATAGCATTAGTACCGGGTTTTACAGGTTAACCCAAAATCTTTTACAAAAATTAGCCAAGGGTTGTTGATGAACATGTCCTTACTAAGGATCCTATATATGTAAAATCTACATGTCACAAAATCCATTACATCCGGTAAGGCACATAGCCTATTATAAAAAATAAACTTCCCATACACCATTTTGGTATACCCCGAGAAAACACACCTTCATCATAATTACAAAAAAAGAAACAGACACAGATCCCTTCCTTGAAACAGTGGAGAAACAAAAAGCTGCAAAAACACATAGGAGAGTACTGAAAAAACTCCCACAAGCTCTGTATTGACAGTTACTCTTAATAATTCTTTGGTAATTACTTTCTTTCGTATATGACATGCTTTGGGACCACATCCCATCTTGGCCAATCAGCCTGGGAGAAGTGAACCTGTTGGCTAGATTTATGGTGGTGGCTATCCGATGGTCCACGTGGCTTTGGTTCGAAGTCTTATATTGTCATTTATTTCCTGCCCTGTGATTATCAACCAACCTTAAATTACTAAGATGACTAGGAGCCATGTTATATGATATGTGACTATCCCCATTAGTCTTTGTGGTATTTCCAAGCAGCATCCACAAAGACTAATAGCTTGGATAATTTTTATTGTGAGTCCATTTCAAAAAATATATGGGAATACTCATAGCCTTCGAACTTACAGTGCCTTCCCCGTTGGTAAATTTGTAAACACCAAAATTAGTTAAATAGGATAGGACTACCAGTGCACCAAATGCATCATCCTATCGACATCATAAGACCTCACCAGGGTCAATTTATAAGGTCATAAGGCATACTAGGACATTTTTGAGAATATCTCCACCAATTTTGGGAGCCTTAGAGGCCCTGGTTTGTGACTGTCCCTACAAGCATGGATGGCCCCCAAACCCACCTACAAAAAAGTAGGTGGGATCGATATTGGCAATCAGATCTTGCCAATCTCGATCTCAATTAATGTCCATGCTGATTGGGAGTGGCCTGGCACAATTTGGGCTGCCTAATGGGTTGCCCAAATGGGGAAACCTTCCCAAACCCATCCATGGCAACCTTGGACAAGTGGCAAGGGTTGCCCTGGATGGGCAACATGCCATTTTGGGCATTAGGGCTCCAATTACCTATAAATTGGAGCCTTTCCTTAACAAAAAAAAGAGGAGAATGGAATACAGGTTTGTATCAATGAAGTTTTGCTAGAATTGGGAGAGAACCGGTGTTACTTACCTCGCCCCTTTTTGCAAACTTTGTGCCCCTTTGCATTTGAATCCCTCTTCCCTCGTGAAGGCGATTTGAAGGATTACAAAACCTATCAACACAATTACAAAATTTGTTTGATATAGCATAGATATAGACCCCATTTTCCTAAAAATCTAATTAGTGAGTTCTATAACTGATCCAATAGGGATTGGTGGCCATTTTTGAAGTGGACCTATTGAACATCC
Organism: Wollemia nobilis; assembly: GCA_028583015.1. NCBI lineage: Eukaryota > Viridiplantae > Streptophyta > Pinopsida > Araucariales > Araucariaceae > Wollemia > Wollemia nobilis. Next base: position 10,021,768 of record JAQPPZ010002907.1, on the reverse strand, counting down.
CGAGCAGGAACGATCAACAGTCATGACCATCCCTAACTGTGATGGAAATAAAATTTGTAGGGATTTTGCCCCATATTACACCATAGGAGTCTTCAATAGGTCCTCCCCTAACCCCTATCCAAATTTTATCTTATTTGGAGTTTATTTAGTAGGGTAACTAGCCGTTTAAACGTCGTAGGGTGAGGTGGACCAGCATTAAGGCCTTCGTCATATTTCACCTGGTTTGGTACCTAAATGACCTCAAACTTATCTAAAATTTGGCTAGAGTAATGTTAGAACATAGATCTATCTTTTTTATGCATTTTTATATGTTTTGATAGCTTATATTTATTTTTTTAAATTTTATTTCGATGGATGTATGTTGTTTTCCATTATAATATCTATGCTATTAAACCCCTTTCCAGCTCCCATGTGTGTAGATTGTAGGATTGAACAAACCAGGAGCTAGAGGTATAGGAATAAACCTCAACACATCTTCTTTGTGGGAAGAGGATTCAACCATTGGATGAGCCAACATCATTTTACCACCGAGGGATAGGATCCCTTAGTACCATCATTTTCATTATTTTTATGGTTTATGTATCGCCAATTTTAAGCCTCCTATTGAGTGGTATTTTTACCCAATTGTGAAAATACACTCTTCCTTAGGATTTGGGTTCCAAATCCCCTCTTGCAAAGAAGTTAAACAAACAACTTCTCCAAGGTCTCCGTTATATTTAGCATTTTGCATATGTGTATTAGTAATCTCAAATAAATATATTCATTTTATTGCTTGGAACACCTTAGTGATTGCAAGTAATTGTAAACAAGGGGCAATGTTGGTTTATTTTACCATGAAACTTTAGTGATTGTTCATTGAACCAAAATAAAGCAAATATGAGTTGGCCCTCATATGACCACGATGTAGTGCCTTAATTCCTTTTATCTTGAGAGTTTTAAGGTAGATTTTATCTTCTTTATTAAGTCCAAATATGGCTTCTTATCATGAAGATAAATATAGCTTTCAATATGATCGATAAACTATCCCTCTTTGGTGAAATGAATTTTCACAAAGAAGCAATAATTTATGGCCTTAGATAAAGGGCTTTAAATGTCACTTTAACTTATCCCTCTTAAATGAAATCAAATTTTCATCAAGATGAACAATTAAGTGCTTTGAAGAAAAGACCTTCAATGTAATACTCAAATTACCCCTCTTTCGTAAAATTAGAATTTTTATGAAGACAAGGTAATTTTAGGCTCAAAATGGAAATTTGTGAGAATGTCATAAAACATAACTCCTTCAATGAAATTGGAATTTTCATGAAGGGAATGTCATCATAGGCTCATGAGTACAAAACAAAACTAAAAAAATGAAATTCCGGCCCAAAATGGAAACTTTCTATTTTTGGATTTTTAAAATCTGTAATAAAACAACAACTTCGATGAATTTTTAAAAATACTAAACAACTCCGAAAATGAAATTTTAAAATGCGTATTGGAATTCTGTAGTATAACCTACATAATGGTGAAATTATTTTTGGATTTCTGTAGTATAACCTACGTAGTATAACCGTCATCTAACAACTGCCATGTCACCATTATTATCAGGTTACTGTGTTTGCACACTCCTCGTCATTCATCTAAAACTCATATCCATTAGACATCGGGTCCTTGTAGATGATCCACGCCCCATTGTGACCCCTTCAACATACAGACAATCACTCACTCCAATTGTCGTATTTATCAATGCTTTCAACTCCATTTACATAAGACTCTCGGTTGGCTGTAAATTTTTGTTTTCAACATCATTGATGAGATTCAACTACCTGCTCTGGCAGCTTTCCTCCATCGCTGCATTGTATTCACCCTCATTACGTGGCGTCAACACCTCCTCGAAACTGCCCGGTCCTCGTCCCATGTCATCCGTCGATGGCTTCCATATCCTTTGTGCTTTCATTGACAGTAAGATTGCTGGCCTGTTCATCCCATTCTCTGCCTGGCTACGTTGTATAACCATCTACTATTGCCGCATATGCCACATTGTTGTCCAAAGTAAGCCTGCCATACTGTTACTGGGCTTTTTGTGTTTGGGTTCGCCTTCTACACTCACTGCTCATCACGGCACGATATCCGCTCAATACTATCGTGAAACCCTCACTCGAAACCGCCACGCAAAGGGCATCTGCCTGAGTCATCGTCGGTCTTCAACGGTTATCGTGATGAGGGGCGCCACAGCATCCCCACCATATCGGTGTCGCGGGTGCCGAGTGTTCTGCAATTTCGTGTCGCTATCTAACCGTCAGCACTGCATTTATTTTATTTCTCATCCAACACTTCCCTATGTCGGACCCACATGTCACAAACTTCTCATTCTTCATCGAGGCGTTGCTGCGTCGTTCAAATCTTTCTAACATCCGTTTCGGCATTCTCCAATTGCCATTCCCTTTACTATGACAACCGTGTCCACTATTGGTGTTTTGGTGGGCCTCTTTGACACTGCCATGGCTTGGCTATGTCCACGTCCTCATGCACCTTCTCACACTATCTCGGTGCCGAGTAGTCCTTATCTTATGTGGTGGTTACTCGCTGTTAAAGCTAACAAGTAAAATATGCCCATTTTTGTCATCGAGTCTCTAATTGGTCCACGAAGTCTTCTTCCCCTGCGGTGTCAATTACCGCACGTGTTGGGGTCAAAATCCTTCGCTATGATTGTTCTCCGAACCACGACCATGCTTGTTCGCACAACCTGCAAAACACACACAAAAAACATATATTAAAAACATTATACTTTAAAATATATTTTTTTATTTTTATTTTTTTTAATATTGAGTAAATACTTCTTATGCATATACATATCCGCCGTGGGGGTGAACCCGGGTCACATCACCAAAAATGCAAGTGGTGCCCTTGTCGGTAGACCACAACACTATATATATATGTGAGATGTATATACTTAAATTCACTTTTTATTTTCAGCTTCTATTCTTTGAACCAAACAAATGAAATAAAACCTAACAACTGGACATCAAACTATCAAACGATAACACTAACAAACAAACTTGTCGATGCACAAACTGACGATAAAAATAAATGTCGACAAGAAAATGACCACAAAGTCGTCAATAAGAAATTGACGACAAAAATCGTCGACAAGAAAAGTCGTCGACAATAAAATATCATCGACAAGAAAAAGTTATCGACAAGAAAATATCGTCAACAAGAAAAAGTTGTCGACAAGAAAAAGTTGTCAACAATAAAATATCGTCGACAAGAAAAAGTCATCGACAAGAAAAAGTTGTCGACGATAAAATATCATCGACAAGAAACAGCTACTGACAAAAACTAACGATAAAAGCAGCATCAAAACAAATTGAGCATTAGACACTCAAAACCAACATACAAACACCCAAATACCAAAAAAAAAAGGGGGGTCCCCAATTTTGGGGTACGTTGTGGAGCAGCCACAACACCTCCATTAATGGAGTGCATCTTGTAATCGAAGTTATGAAAAGAAAATTAATAAAAGACATCTTATTGCATTTCATTTGGTTATCATATTCATCTTTTGTTGCTTTCTAGCTTAGTTTCATTATATGCACTCTTTTTGGCCTATAAGGCCCTTAGCTTAAATCTGCCTATTTGAAGGCCATACAAACATAAGTAGAGGCGTATCCATTGATTTTATGCTTCTACAATGGTGATAACGGTGGTAGGAACCTTATATTCCTTGTTGTTTTCACTTTTTGCAAAGGTTTAACTCACTTTTGCCATTTTTGTGTTGCAGGTCAGAGTCGTTCCTACTGAAAATGACCCCTGATTATGACCGTCCCTACCTAGGACAGTCCCCAAATTGACTGGTCTATGACCGTCCCTACCTAGGACGACCTCAAAACTAGGAGGTTCTACAGAAAAAATAGAGAACCAACAGGTCCAGGTCTGTTCAATTTTCTATTTTCTGTCAATTTTTGCAAATTTTCTATCAAATTCCAGCAAGTTTGAAAGTTTTTTTTTCATCTTCTTGAGTGCCTAGAAAGGTTAGTTGCTTTCCAAAATGTAATTAAAATCACAATTTCTAAATTTGGAAAAACAAATGCAGTCCTTCCTTTCTTGCTCTTTCATGGCTGATTGAAGAAAAGTTGCATAATTCACCTCCAAGAGGTCGAATTCATTTAGGGCTAGTATAAATTTGATTATATTTTATGCTACTAACCTCTTTCTGAACATAAAATATTTTTACATGCATTAGTGAAAGATCATGTGCTTGCTTCTTTGCTTATATTTCAAAGTTATAAAAAGAACAACACACACCACTTAGTGTAAGAAATGTTGGTGAGTTGGAATTCATCCCCAACCACTGATAGAGTTCAATGACGATGGGTTTCATCTCCATCCATTGACTCAAATCCCCTCGAACCTTGGTTACATAGACTGTCGAGCCCGAGATCCTTTCGTACCCTCAAAAATTTGCATATACTCTCCCTTCGGGGAGGTATGACGCTGACTAGGGGAAAATGGGTGAGGGACTAGCAGGACCAGTGCCCCTTTGTCTATGTGTGGACTTTCATTGCCACATACAGGGGATTTACGTGACCAGAATTTCACTACCGATTGTTGAGCTATGGGTATACTAGTGAAAGCCTCTTAAACTTTGAGTATTACATCAACTATCAAAAACACGATAAGAGTTCTCTTACAAATACAACACATCTTGAAACTCACAAAATAGTTTAGGATTCACATAAAACTTGTAATTCAAATAATCATCTTCTTGTTGTGTGTTCCTATTGTTTGTTTGTTTCTAATTCATAAAAATTGTAAAAGAACATAATCACATAGTTGATAGAGTTTTAGATATGGTCATCACCCATAGCCAAGCCCATTCATGGGTGGAAGTTATGAGGAGTAGACAGGAAGACATTCAGCATCTTCGGTATGGCCCTGAGGAGATGCTCATTCCTCCTCGGAGACCATCTACTCATCCTAGTCATCCTCTAGTGAGTAGTTTGGGACCTAGTCCACAAGGGACCCCTCATAGGGGCAACCCTACAGGTGAAAGTCCCAACATAGGGAACCCCATCCACAATCACCGATTGGTTGATGACTGGATGGTTAGTCCTACTGAGACTAGGCATAGACATAGGCCTAACCAACGAGGGACCTCTATATGGGGTACCCCAACTAGTGAAGGCTCAGAGTCAGGGAGTTATCTCCCTAATAGAGATCACATACATGCCTCCTCTTTTGGAGAGAGGGCGCACCATGATGCACCCACAGATAGAGCGATCCCACGCATTCGCATGCCATCGAGATCAGCTCCATAGTCTATAGTGAGGGAGCAATCCCCACCACCCAGAGTAGGACTGAATGATCATCTTAGGTTGTCAAACCATCCTACTCCTAGGCCACCACCAAGGGATGAGTTTGAGACTCACCCTAGTGGTAGGCCTAATCCTACTCCTAGGCCACCACCAAGGGATGAGTTTGAGACTCACCCTAGTGGTAGGCCTAATCCTACCCCTAGACCGCCACCAAGGGAGGAGTTCACCACTCACCCTAGTGGTAGGGCGAATTCTGCTTTACCCTTCCTCATCTATGAGGGAGGAGATGAGAGGGATCAGATTCCCTCTCCCTTATCTCATTCCACATAGGCAAGATGCAATTATGCGCCTGTAGTTTATGCTGACTACCAACGTGAAAGGCAACAGAGAGTCAATGCGAATACCCTCCATGAGGAGAACCTCACACCTGATTTCGAAGAAACCTTAGCGTATGGTAGATACCCGAAAGAGAGGGTACAAAGACCTTCTACCACAATACAGATCAATGATATGGTAGAACGGTATGCTAGATGTCAAGCTAAGTTTAATCAACTTCACTCTGACAAGCAATGCCTCGATCTCTTAGATAAGAGACAAAAACTAGAAAGAGAGAGGCTAGAGAATCAAATCAAAGAAACCTTGCGTCAAGGGGCTCAAGCTCCCAAAATGCATAGGGAAGAGAATAGACCGAGGTAGGTGCACCAAGGTAGGCCTCATAGGCCCAATCCTCCACTGCCTCCTAGACCAAATAGGCCAAAAGAAAGAGTACATCATAGGCCTAATCTAGAGCACCTTCAAGAGGCGTTAGTTCCTCCATGTAGACCACTACTTGATACACCTATCGGGGTCTACGATGACTTAGAGGACAATGAGGACTATGTGGATGCACCATATGAGCAAGTGGAAGATGCATATCGACCACCCCCACACCCACATAGAGTACCTCAGGCACCTGTCAGGGTTTGAAACAAAGAAGAGGAGATCAAATCCTCACCTGCATATCAAGCTTTGTTAGAACACCTCGAACAGGTCAAGACAAAGATAGTGGCAACTGGGACTCAAAAGCCCATAGTTCGCCAGCTTAAGTGCCAACTATTACACCCATCTATTCCTTCTCCCGTATACCCTGAGCATTTCAAGATGCCCAAGTTGGATCGGTTTAAAGGAGAGGAAGATGCTCAAGAGCACGTGACACGATTTCTTAATCTATGTTTTAGCATTCATGACAATGACGCGTTGCTCTTGCAAACCTTTTTAGGCACCCTATCAGGGCCAGCCAATGAATGGTTCAACCAGTTACCTAAGCATAGTGTCCATAGCTTTGAACAGCTAGCGGATGCATTCCTGGAGTGATTTGCTTTCAATACCAAAAGGAAAGCAACATTGACCGACCTCACGGGGTTGAGGCAGTATGACAATGAATCCATAACTGATTATGGGAACAGGTGGTGAATGCTTCTTGCCAAGCTACCTTACCTAATCCTAGAAAGTGAACTCTCTCGCATGTTTTCCAAAAGTTGCTTGAGACCAGTCACTGTTGTACTGCAGCTCCAGTAGTTCCTCACTTTAGAAGATGCCCTAGTTTAGGCTAGGAATGTCGAGGAGATAAAGATACAAGAGGGGGAACTAGAAAAACCCAAAAAGGAGTGGACTAGAAATCCAAAAAATAGCTCGACTGCCCAAAAGCCAGTTGCGGTCAATCAAGTGGCCATAAACATCCCTGGGCCTATTCAGGAAATGCCTCCTCAGAAGGCAAATTATAAGGCCCAACCTCCTCCTGCTAGTTATGACAATAACGATGCAGCAATAGCAAAATAGAGAAAGCAAGAGCGAAAGAATCGAGTATTCACGCCTTTCTCTGAGTCTTTAGATTCCCTATTTGATCGCTTGATGGCGGCGTGAGTGATGGGTCTTCCAGAACTCAGACCAAATGAGCCAGACATGGGAAAGCCCAAGCCTATGGGTAGATTCTTAGATCAACAATGTAAATACCATAGGCAGAATGGTCACAATATCTCTGGGTGTTATGCTTTCAAACACCTTGTTCAAGACATGATTGATAGGCACGAGCTCAAAGTGGATGCTCCTCTAGCGCCTAACAACCAAAATATGGGGATATACAAGGACCCACTACCATCTCATGATGGCCAGGCTATGCCTGCTAAGCCTATAAATGAGGTGAAGACCACACCCCTTCTACAGGGTTATGTGGGAATGATTAGCATTGTGACTCGCAATAAGAGATACCCTAATCCAGTCTCACCACCTACAGCTACGAAGGAGGGACCTTCAACGTCACAATCCAATCCAATGGTGGTACAAGGCCTTCCATCTAGGCCCGTATTAACCATAAAAAACAAGCTAGCACAAAGCTTGCGGATGACTTCTGCAAGATTGTCCATATATGAATTAATCCAACAATCTGCTCCACATAGGGAGGCATTAATGGACATCCTAAAGTCGATCGAGTTGCAACCCCAAGAGACAAACTCCTTTGTAGACTTTGTGGGGCATGTGCAATAGTGCAAAGAGCCAGTCATCTCGTTCTATGAGCATGAGCTCAAACCAGTTAGAGGTGACTCGGTAGACCCTCCATTGCATGTTATTGCAAGTATCAATAGTCTACCATTCAAGAGAGTGCTAATAGACACTTGGGTCCTCAAGTAACATCATTACGACCCATGATTTAAAGCACCTTAAATTACTAGCATCGCATGTTGTAGCATTGACATACACATTGAGAGCATTATACTCAATGCTACTATTATCGACACTATTGTCTTACCTATCCAGGTAGGACAAAAGGTTATATCTACCCTTTTCCATGTGCTAGAGGGAGAAATGGCCTATAACATCTTGCTAGGTAGGCCATGGATTCGGGACATGAAGTGTGTTCCTTCCATCATGCATCAATGCTTAAAATACACCTATGAAGGGAAAGTCCATGTAGTGGATGCTGATCAGGAGCCCTTCAAGTACTGCAACATGTTGCAACAAATGCCAGAGTCGACATTACCTTCGACTCTAGTGGACTTCAAACTGAATCCATCAGTACAGAGTCCACTCCATTCTCCATTTCCATCATCATCCACTCCATCCTCATTAGAGGCCAAATCTGACATTCCATCGACGTCGTCGAGTCCTCTTGAGAGGAATATGTCGAAGAGGCCTATTGATGAGACCCCACCCATAGTCTCGACCATCTCATCGGATGAGATTACCTCTTCAGCAAATGAGGATGTAAATCCTCACTTTCTAAATGAGGAAAGCCCATAGGAGGTTCCTATTGAGCATGCTCAAGCCTCCACTTCATCCCTTCCATCTTCTTCTTCGCAAGTGACAGTGCATATGGAAAACACTGGCATGGGGGAGTACATTGTCAAAAATGTCACAACTCTCCCAGCAATCGAGTCAGTACAAGACATGGGAAGACCTCGTCTTCCTATAGGCAACATTGTTACTTTAGGTAAAGCCCCTACCCAAATGAATTTTGTATATGGGGGCCTAGAGTTTGGAGCAATCGCACCTCTTTCTCAGGAGGAAGAGGATGACGAACCTTTCTCAGAAAGTATATCATATCTTTCAAATCCTGACTATGCCCTAAAGTATTTGGACAAATGCAATTGGTGTGGTTATGGACTAGGAATTTCTGAGCAAGGCACTCACGTACCTTGTCAGCCGTAGTATCAAATGCCATACGATAAATCTGGGTTGGGGGTCAACACGTGGGTTTCTATTGAATTCTTAGCAGAAGGAATGGAGCGTATGTGCATCAATGCAAAATATGAGCTTGCACGCGACCCATACGCCAACTCACATCACCTTCACTCTTTAGGGGATTCCTTTCCCCAAAACTTAAGAGACCAGGGGTTTTCTAGTGACATGGCTCAATCCTATGAAATAGGAGAAAGCTCACACACCCTAGAATCAAAAAGTGAACAGGAGGATCCAGGTCCTCCTGGCGAGTGGACGAGTGATGATGAAGAGGACTATGGTATAGCACCAATCAATGATCCAAGCTCAGATGAATATTGCACTCAAGTTATCCCTCTAATAGAGAGGGAAGACCAATACCTTCGTAGATTCAATAACAACCATCCCATCTTGTGGCATTTTCTTATGCAAGAAAAGCAAGTTAGGGACATCCCAAACATCTTACCTTTAGGAGATCAAGAGGATGATTACATTCATAATCTCTTTCCTGATCGAAACCCCATATGATGCCAACTACTACCAAGAGAGGTTCAGATACCTCCTCCCCCATGTAGATGGCCACCATTCATTCCATTTCCACCCGAAATCCCCCCCCATGAGTTATGGAACCACCACAGGTTCCTAGACCCACTCGTTACCCACATGGGAATCATGACACCATCAACATGATTTCTATAGACCTGGATTCTCCTTTGAGAAATCTGAGTAACCCTCTTAAGCCTTTATACCTCAACCATGAGGTAATTGACTTTGAGAGGGCTAACTCTCCCCCATCACCATCTGAGTACTGGCCTTGCGAGGAAATGTTCCAACCATTTAAGTTTTCTCCAAGTACTACTCAAAATGTCTTCCAAGCTGAGGTAGAGCTAGATTTTCCTATGGAAGAGGTGAACCTCACTAACGACATTCACTTGATACCCACTCCACACCAGTTGGAAGATGGGTCTCATATGTCAATTGAGCCAACAATTGACAAGGATATCGATACCGATCTCGATAATCCTAAGATTATCAAGCTTGGGAAAAGTCTATCCCCAGCTAAGAGACAAGAGTTTATGCAAGTCCTGTAGGAAAGGATAAAATCTTTTGCTTGGTCGTACAAGGATATGCCAGGACTAGATCCAAATCTAGTCACGCATAATCTCATGGTTGATCCATCGATTAAGCCAGTTAAGCAGAAGCTACGCAAAATGCATCCGATAGTAGCCTTGATGGTTAAATATGAATTACAAAAGTTGTTGGATGTAGACTTCATAGTCTCAGTAGACTACCCACCATGGGTATCGAACATGGTCCCCGTTAAGAAGCCGAATGGGAGGATTCACATTTGCATAGATTTTTGAGATCTTAATAAAGCGAGTCCCAAAGATGAGTTTCCTTTGCCCAACATCGATGCATTGGTAGATGCAATGGTAGGGCATGAAATGCTTTCCCTAATGGATGGTTTCTCTGGATACAATCAGATTCATATCAATCTAGAAGACCAACCAAAAATAACGTTTACAACACCTTGGGGAACATTCTGCTATAAGGTCATGCCTTTTGGCCTTAAGAATGTTGGTGCTACTTATCAACATGCCATGACATGCATCTTCCATGATTACATGCATACTATAATGGAAGATTATATGGATGATCTACTGGAAAAATCTAAATTGCACTAGGATCATATTGATGTACTATGCAAAGTGTTAGATCACCTCATAGAGCACAATGTGAGACTTAACCCCAAGAAATGTGTATTTGGAGTCACATCAGGAAAACTCTTGGGATTTATAGTTTCAAAACAAGGAATCGAGGTTGATCCCAACAAGGTCAAGGCAATAATGGAGATGTCACCCCCCAAAACTATTAAGCAACTACGTAGCTTGCAAGGAAAGGTCACATCCATAAAATGCTTCATAGCACAATTATCGGACAAGTGTCGGCCTATGAATAAATTGCTTCACAAGGGGGTCTCATTTCAATGGGACAAAGAGTGTCAAGATGCCTTTGATGCAATCAAACAATACTTGGCTTCACCACCTGTATTGGCTCCACCGTGACCAGGAGTGTCATTCTATTTATACATCTCAGCTACTGAGGTGGCGTTGGGCATCATGTTGTCCCAAAATAATGAATTGCACAAAGAACAGGCTACATACTACATTAGCCACACCCTGGTCAGCTACAAGATTAAATATGCATACGTAGAGAAGCTATGCTTAGCAGTGGTATTCACCATGAAAAAGCTATGCCACTACATGTTGAATAATACCATGTATGTCATATCTAAAGAAAATCCATTGCGGTATATGATGAGCCAAACTTATCATAGTACTCGCATGACAAAATGGATAATGCTATTGATAGAATTTGATTTAGAGTTCATTGGACAAAAATCTATAAAAGGACAAGTCATAGCTGATCAATTAGCAGAGGCTCCTCTCCAAAGTGAAGAGCCTCTAAGTATAGAACTTCTCGATGATGGAGTGTTTCATATGACAGAATCACCTGATTCATCTGAGCCTGAATCCTAGGCTGACATCACTCTATTCTTCGATGGTTCTAAATGTGAGCAAGGGGGTGGTGTTGGTATCATGTTCTTTACACCACAAGGGGCTCCCATACCCCTTTCATTTAAACTCGATTTTCCATGTACCAACAATAATGTTGAGTATGAAGCACTAATCATTGGCCTTCAAACAACTATCACCATGAAAATTATGAAGTTGAATATCTTTGATGATTCCTTGCTCATAGTCAACTAGGTAAAGGGGATATTTCAGTGCAAATGCCCCATCTTGCAAGCCTACAAAGCCCTTGTGGACAAACTTCTGGTAAATTTTGAATGGTATGATATAGAGGCACTCCCTCATTCAGCTAATCATTTTGTGGATACAATGGCATCCTTGGGATCGCTTATTCCCCAAAACCCTTCAGATGATATCACCACCATTCAGGTAAAAATGCTAGCGCAATCAGCGCCTACGCATGAAGCACCTAAATTCCCACTAGAAGTCCACATGATTCAGATTGAACCTTCCATTGAATGGTTCTCTCATCTACGCAACTTTTTGGAAAATGCCAATTGGGGGACTTTGTTCCCTAAAAATTCTTTTGATACAAGCACCACGCTATATCTCAGAATTCATTCACAATCATCATTTGCGAGAGATGAATGTCAAAGGAAATGCATGATCCATACAGTTGAGGCTTCTTCCCAACAAGACTGGGCCTTGCCTATAAAATATTATCTTAAGCTAGGAAGCATCCCACCTGGATTGTCGTAGGCCACAAAGCGAGCATTTAAGCAAAAGGTAGCAAAATATGTCTTGATAGGAGACATTATGTATCATCAAAGTTATGAAGGAATTCTCCTTCATTGCTTAGACTCACAGGAGTCTTCTTGGGCCATTGCCCAAGCACACGATGGTACATGCGGTGGCCACTTTAGCGGCATGGCCATCGCTAAGCGCATACTTCGCATTGGTTATTATTGGCCAACTTTAGAGCGAGACTGTTGCGCTTATGTAAAGAAGTGCGTGAAGTGTCAACATCATGCAAATTTGACACACGTACCTTCATAGGCCTTACAACCGATTCAAGCGGTTTGGCCATTTTTGCAATGGGGGTTTGACCTAATCGGGAAGATCTCACCTCCGTCCTCAGGTCACCACAAATTTATCATCACGACGACTGAGTACTTCACCAAATGGGTGGAAGCAATTCCCCTTACCACGATGACTGGACCTCGCATTGCGGAGTTCATATTGCATAATATTATATGTCATTTTGGTATTCCATCCAAAATAATATCAGATAATGGGACACCATTTAAGAACAAGGATGTGCGTGCGTTAACTAAAAAGTATAACATACAACACAGTTTTTTGACTCCCTATTATCCGTAGGCCAATGGGCAAGCAGAGGCTTCTAACAAAATAGTAGTTGCCATCCTCAAGAAAACTATCAGAGATAGCCATAAGGATTGGCATAATCAACTACCTCTTGCCCTGTGGGCTTACCGCACTAGCATTTGGACCCCCACTAGGGCAACTCCATTTTCACTAGTGTATGGTGTTGAGGCAATCATGCCTCTCGAGCTAGAAATTCCGTCATTACGAATATCTATGCAAGAATTCATTGATGATGATACTGCAAGGCAAGCTCGACTCGATCAACTAACGTTACTTGATGAACGATGCGTTAACACCCTCGAGCATCTACGTGTTTATCAGGAACGTCTTAAGAGAGCTTACAACATGAAGGTCCACTACCGTGACTTTTAGGTTGGAGATTTAGTTCTAAAAGAGAACCAACAAAACTCGAACTTACCATCCCATTTACGGGACAAGTTCGTAGCTAATTGGTTAGGTCCATTCATTATTACAAGTCATATTGGACCTGGAACTTATCGCTTAGCAGCTATAGAAGGGAAAGAAGAGAAAGAACCCATGAATATTCAGCATTTAAGGCCTTTCCATGCCTAGCTAGCACCATCAAAGGCTCCTAGATCATCTACGACTGTCTAGGTCAAACCAAAATGCCCCAAAGGTTCCCCTAAACCCTTTGGTCACCCCAAATGCTCCTAGATCATCTACGACTATCTAGGTCACATCAAAATGCCCCAAAGGTTCCCATAAACCCTTTGGTCACCCCAAAATGCTCCTAGATCATCTACAACTATCTAGGTCAAACTAAAATGCCCCAAAGGTTCCCATAAACCCTTTGGTCACCCCAAATGCTCCTAGATCATCTATGACTATCTAGGTCAAACCAAAATGCCCCAAAGGTTCCCATAAACCCTTTGGTCACCCTAAAAGGCTCCTAGATCATCTATGACTATCTAGGTCACATCAAAATGCCCCAAAGGTTCCCATAAACCCTTTGGTCACCCTAAAAGGCTCCTAGATCATCTACAACTATCTAGGTCAAACCAAAATGCCCCAAAGGTTCCCATAAACCCTTTGGTCACCCCAAAAGCTCCTAGATCATCTATGACTATCTAGGTCACATCCAAATGCTCCAAAGGTTCCCATAAACCCTTTGGTCACCCCAAAAGGCTCCTAGATCATCTATGACTATCTAGGTCACATCCAAATGCTCCAAAGGTTCCCATAAACCCTTTGGTCACCCCAAAAGGCTCCTAGATCATCTACGACTGTCTAGGTCAAATCAAAATTCCCCAAAGGTTCCCATAAACCCTTTGGTCATCCCAAAATGCTCCTAGATCATCTACGATTGTCTAGGTCAAGCTAAAAAGCTCCAAAGGTTCCCATAAACCCTTTGGTCACCTAAAAATCCCCAATGGTATCCATCAAACCGATTGGTCAACTTGTATATCTTATCAAAAAATTCAAAAAAAATCAAAAATCATCAAAATAACAAAAATAATGCATTGCATATCATCGTAGTCACATCTTAGTGTCATTTGCATTAGGCATAATAGTCGCATCATGCATACCTAAAAATTTGATAACAAGATGTCTAGCACCAAGTATGTACATTAGGTATTTGTCAAAATCATAGTTGTTAAAAGTCAGTTTTATCACCTATCCATTTTACATTAATACCACAGTTACATACCACAATATGTGTTCAGTCACTTCAAATTAAACCATTGTATAAAAGCGTCAATAAATTTGTTGGTCACTCACCCATGTTTTATCATTTGGTCAACTTTTGTAGAAAGTTATAGTGATGTTTTAAAAGGTACAACTCCTGCTTAGGTCATACCTTGTATATATCAAAATTCTAACATCATGCTACATTAAATAAATCCTAAGTACAATACAAAGTAAGATGAAAACTTAACAGTAGTATAGGTTATTCCAAGCAAAAAGGATTATCCTTGCTCATCCTCCTGTGCGAATGGTTCTAGGGTGCTGAGAATTAGCAAAAGGACAAGATCTCCTTTCTCATAGGTCCCTTGCTCTACAATCTAAATTAGAGCTCGTATCATTTGCAAAAGAGAAGCAATAAAAGCAATAGTGATTATCATCACTTATACAAATAAAAAATAAAAAAGAGAAGTACATTATTACCAAAGAAAACAAGTGGTCTTCACCACTACCAAAAACAAAATAAAAGTGGATCTTACCACTATCATAAAATCCATTGCTTGCTAAATTACACAACGCACATTCCCTTAGTGATTCAATGCAAAAGAAAGGAATCAAGATTTTGAATCCCTAAAATTCTCAGCATCAGAGAGCCATAAGGTGATCCTCATTCCAGGTTTGGTGGATAGCCTACTTGCAATGATGGGGTAGCCTCCCGCATGATGATATGTCTGTCCCATAAGCATTCGCTTTGTACAGACCAATGTTTGCATTAGGATGAGCTAGCTTGGAATAATCTATATTGCCTAGTGGTCCAATCTAACAAAGTGCAAAACTAAGGATAATGATGCGTATAAAGTTTCCTCTACTATAGGTGTGATTCGTCAAACCTATTTGCACATTAGAGATTATTTTATGCGTTATCATGGTAATTAATTAATCTACAAATGAATATAGGTTATCTTGGTTACCTTAGCAGGGTTTGTACCTTAACAAAAAGTCATAACATAATTATTACACAATTATAGACTAAGTGCTTAAACATGGTTGAGTTTCACAACACAATACATGTCCCATAACATATTACAGTATCTATTCTATTTGTACAAAAGTCAGTATACATTTATCAAAACCAAGTTATAAATGCCATCATAGAGTGTCATAAAAATAACATGAAATGATAAAATACATTTTGTACAAGCTACAGGGCTAGCATCAAAAATATCAACTCATATTAAATCACAACATGTCATTTGCATATTCATTCCATTTTCATCTCGCATATAGATCATCAACATATACATTTATCATCTAACTAAATGTATCCCATCACAATACATCAAATCATCTAAATAAATGCATACATGATAGACATCATAAAAGCATTATAGACATGCATACATCACATACATCAATAAAGGACATCATGATGATCAAAATAAAAACCATGTATATATCCATATATATATGTGAACCAAAAATACATCATCATGTCCATCATATCCCCCAAGGGCTACAAAATAAGTGGGTCCCAAAGCCCACATAATGTTCATCACAAAAATCCCAAAATAGAGACCCATCTATCTCAAATAAAGTCATGCACCTCCATGACTAAGTGCCATGACTCTCTCCTCTACCCTCGGTATGAGTGCATCATGAGCTAACAGATCGGCTCCCTCTTGGTCTGTCAGTCCATCTCACTGAGCTCGATGGTCCCATCCATGATGACTACCCTACCTCACTCCGAGACCTAGCCACTGACCCAATAGCCAAAGCTCTATCTGGTAGGCATCCCTAGAGATGCATGATCTCATCCTCTAATAGTCTGGTGAAGACCTGCTCCTCCCGATAGTGAATGGTCAAACTCTCCACCAAAACCTATAGTCGCTCTACCTCACCTCATAGTCTCACCACCTCATCATTGCTCGATGCACCCTACCCTAAGCCCTGCACCACAACCTAAGATCAGAATGCTGCTATCTCAGCTGCCTACCTCTGGATCTCTATAGCCTACCTCACTATCTCAGCCTGTGTAGACTCTAACTATACATGAAGAACTGACACCTCAGCATCTCACCTAGAGGCCTCAGTCTGACCAGTCTATACCTATGCATGAAGGAGAGCATGCTCCTCAATGTACTCCTCCCGTAACCTACTCAGCTCCCCTCACAATCTGGTGATAGTGGCATCTCATATCGCTAGCTCCCCATCCAGGTCTCGCTCATCGGGTGCATCCATACCAAACCCCTCTACATCTTGGATGTCCAGTAAACCAGCCCTAGCATCCTCCCTATGAGGGTGAACATGTCATACCTCTACTATATCTAGAGCTTGAGCCTCCTGAGCTACCTCTTTGAGGTCCTCTCTAGGTGCATCCTCCTTCGTAGCAGCATCGACACCCCCTCCTAGTGGGCCATCCCCATGCCATATCCACATAATCCACCAAGCATCATACTCATCAGTAGTACCGATGTCATCCACATCTGGTATGTCTATCACTGGGTCTGACTCCTCACTGAGGGGCTCTATGATAGGCTCCTCTAGTCCCCTCTCCATGCCTCTGCATCGATATACTCATGGCTCACTGGGTAACCCCTAGCGTAGCCTAAACTATCAAAGCACATGATCAAATTAGAAGTACTCTTTCTCAGTTTCATGCCTCCCTACCATCCATCTATCATATCTCACTCGATGCAAGTGTACCATAGCCTCTGGCCATATAGGGCAATCTCTGTAAGGTCTCTAGATAATATCCTCCACCTAGAGCCATGCAAAGGCATCAACATATATCTCAATCTATCCATCCTGACATCGACTATCATGCTCCTCCCTCATTGTCTCCTAGAGTGTAGTATAACCAATCTCTCTGTCCTCTAACTGAGCCTGCATCATCCATGGTAGTCCCCCTAGGTGCTGCACTACAATATGGGACCATCCCCAGACCTATAGTAAATAGCTACATCCTATCCCCATCTATCCATGATAGCGAATCTCGTAAATCTCATCATAAATTTGTGCGAGTAAATTCAGACCCCAAGCCATAATCAAAGGTTGCTCTGGCATGCACTCACATAGAGCATACACTAACTCTAGTAGGTTCCAAGGGAACCTAGCTCTTGAGGAGTCTAGAAATAGTTGGTTGTTGATCAATGTCATCAACAATGCATGTCTAGTTTTGAAGACCTCCCTCTAAAACCAATCCACCACTAACAGGCCTCCACTGAGTAGCTCTACAGCTGCCTCCTCCCACCTCTCTCTAAAGTACCACTGCAAGACTGCCTCGCATCGACCAGTAGGTGTGTTGAGGATCGGACGTCCCTCAATAGGGATCCAAAGTATCCTGTATACATCCTCGAGGGTAATAGTCATCTCCCTAGTAATAAAGTGAAAGGTATTGGTATGGGGATCCCACAAATCTATAAGTGCAGTAATATAAGCCCTGTCAGCCATGACGGGCTTCAACTGAGTCACCTGCTTGAGGCCAATGGCATCGAGCCATACCCAATCCTCAAGTGTCAACATGCCTCTAGCTGCCATGAACATATTTGGGACCCTATATCGACTCTTAATAATCTGCTAACATAAAAAAAAAAAAACAAAATTGGGTCACTCAAGTGCACCAAAAATGCACTTTTTACCCTCCAAAAACACCTAAAAAGGGTCAATTTTGACCCCAAAATGGGCCATTTTTGGCCCAGTTTGTGGCCGACCCAACCAGGGACGGCCCCCAATTTTGTGACCATCCCAACCAGGGATGGCCATGCACCACCATCCCAGGCAGGGATGGCCCCCAATCAGGGGCAAAATTGGGGCAAAACGACCCCCTAGAAACCCTAAAAATGCCAAAAAATGACTAAAAAATGCTCTATAAATGCAAAAAAAATGAATTTTTTTGCATGAAAATTAAAAATATACCCTAAATGTGTTATTTCACTACACTTTAAGGGTTCATTACTGGCTAATTAAAGAAAAAAATCAAAAAACCCTAAGAAATTACGATTCCTTGCTAAAAACAAAGAGGAAAAAGCATGGAAACATACCCATCGCGCACCGGCTCCGCCATGTGCTGCACCATGGCCTCACTGCATGCTGAAAGGTATATGGTTGGACAGTACTTCACTTCATCTAATCACCTTTCTCCTCCTCTCCTCTCCAATTTCTGAAATCAAGTTGCAATAATGAAGATTTTAGGGCCATTTGCCCTTTTATATAAAACCCTAGGTTTGCGACCGTCCCTACCAGGGATGATCACAAAAATTGGGGACCATCCCTACCTAGGATGGTCATAAAAATCATGGCCATCACTGGGTGTGACGGCCACAAAAAAATTGAATAAAAACAACTCAAAAACAACAAAAACAGGGTCAAAAACCCACCAAAAACAAGGCAAATGAGGCCATTTTCAAAACTGGTCTTAATAATTCCAAAATGGGTTTGTGAAAGCATTATGTGACCCTAATTGAATCCCTAAGAAGGCCCCCAGGGCTGGACCACTCCACGGGTACCCAATTTTAGTCACTTGCGCTCTCAAATTCGACCAAAAATAGTCAAAAAAATGAATAAAAGTGCATAACAAAAAATGGGAGAACCATGAAATTGTCCCAAAATCATCATATGGTGTCAAGCGACTCATTTATTTGTACATTGGGAATTCCCTCATCAACTCATCACTTGAGGGGGTAGTCATCATAATGATTTCAACAATCGAATCAACAAGAGAACACTCAAAAGTGTTAAAACTCATGCATCCAGAAGAGTCTTTGCTCGAAGCAAATCTTCAAGCCCATGTTGGGGCAAATAAATAGCATAAAATGCAAATTAAAATAGGCTTGGCTCTCCTTGCGGTCCAGGGTATGAATCCTCTGTGAAGGCTCTTCACACACCTGGCGGGACTTGCAAGGATACAAGGCGCCAAGACCTAAGTATTCCCGAAGCCTAAAAGTCCTCGTACAAAAAGGTCTAGGGATACTTGCAAATCATTAGTCTATGTCAAAGGCAATGATTCTATGGATGTATGTTTTATTTTTCACAGGAGAGACATCATGAGTTGGTTAGGTTAAAAAAAAAAAACCTTAATCAATTTACCATTTTGGTTATATATTTTTGCTCCGCGCTTTCTCAGATAAAGCGCATCATAAAAAGGGGCAACTGTAGACACCAAAATCAGGTAAATCGGATAGGACTACTAGTGCACCAAATGCATCATCCTATCGACATCATATGACCTCACCAGGGGTAGTTTCTAGGGTCAGAAGGCATCCTAGGATAGTTTTGGGAAGGTCTCCACTAGTTTTGGGAGCCTTAGAGGCCCTGGTTTGTGACCGTCCCTACCAGGGATGGTCATGATTAGGGTTAGGATTTGTGGCCACTCCTACCTAGGATGGTCACATATGACCATCCCAGGCAGGGATGACCCCCAAACCCACCTACCAAAAAGTAGGTGGGATCGATATTGGCAATCAAATCTTGCCAATCTCGACCCCAATTAGTGCCCATGCTGATTGGGAGTGGCTTGGCACAATTTGGGCTGCCTAATGGGTTGCCCAAATGGGGCAACCTTCCCAAACCCATCCAGGGCAACCTTGGACAAGTGGCAAGGGTTGCCCTGGATGGGCAACATGCCATTTTGGGCATTAGGGCTCCAATTGCCTATAAATTGGAGCCTTCCCTCAACCAAAAAATGAGGAGAATGGAATGCAGGTTTGGAGCAATGAAGTGCTACTAGAATTGGGAGAGAACCGGTGTTACTTACCTCACCCCTTTTTGCAAACTTTGTGCCCCTTTGCCTTTGAATCCCTCTTCCCTCATGAAGGTGATTTGAAGGATTACAAAACCTACCAACCCGATTACAAAACTGGTCTACTCTAGCATAGATACAGACCCCATTTTCCTAAAAACCTAATTAGTGAGCTCTAGAACTGATCCAATAGGGATTGGTGGCCATTTTTGAAGCGGACCTACTGACCATCTTGGGCAGGAGCGGTCAACAGTCATGACCATCCCTAACTATGATGGCCACAAAATATGTAGGGATTTTGCCCTAGATTCCACCATAGGAGTCTTCAATAGGTCCTCCCCTAACCCCTATCCAAATTTGAGCTGATTTGGAGTTGATTTGGCAGGGTAACCGACCGTTTGAACGTCGTAGGGTGAGGTGGACCAGCATTAAGGCCTCCATCATCTTTCACCTGGTTTGGTGCCTAAACGACCTCAAAATGATCTAAAACTTGGCTAGAGTAATTTTAGAACATAGATATATCTATTGTATGCATTTTTATATGTTTTGATAGCTTATATTGCTTTCGTTTTATTTTATTTCGATGGATGTATGTTGTTTTCCATTATAATATCTATGCTATTAACCCCCTTTCAAGCTCCCATGTGTGTAGATTGTAGGATTGAACAAACTAGGAGCTAGAGGTATAGGAATCAACCTCAACACAGCTTCTTCATGGGAAGAGGAGTCAACCATTGGATGCGCCAACATCAATTTACCACCGAGGGATAGGATCCCTTAGTACCATCATTTTCATTGTTTGTATGGTTGATGTATCACCAGTTTTAAGCCTCCATTAATGGAGTGCATCTTGTAATCGAAGTTCTGAAAAGAAAATTAATAAAAGACATCTTATTGCATTTCATTTGGTTATCAGATTCGTCTTTTGTTGCTTTCTAGCTTAGTTTCATTATATGCACTCTTTTTGGCCTATAAGGCCCTTAGCTTAAATCTGCCTGTTTGAAGGCCATACAAACATAAGTAGAGGCGTATCCATTGATTTTTTGCTTCTACAAAATTTGACTATAATTCTTGGAATTCTTGTTGAATAAGCTCCTCTACTTCGCTTAGGAAACCATGTTCCCATTTGAAAAGTCTGTCACCATCGACACCCAAATTGGCCATCTTATTAACAACTTTGTTAGCTTCTCGAAAGACATGTTGGGCTTTTCTATCCTGTATTCCCTGTAAAAGGGTCCTAGCCTCTTCAACAATTGTTTTAATCCTTTAAGGAGGTATTTCCAATTACTGAGGAGATTTATAACATGCATAGAGTCTCCTTATATGATAAAATTGCCTTTTAAGTCTTGAGTCATTTGAAGGCCTCTCCACATAGCTCTAGCTTCAGCTTCATTGTTCATCCTTATTTCCAAATATTTAGAAAACACAAGCATCATATTACCATTATGATCTCACACAATATCGCCAATGCCTG